>CP139505.1:232207823-233500385 GCA_021014915.2 Artemisia tridentata subsp. tridentata
TAGATATGATCAAAGTCATATGAGGGGCATTATTGAAACCTATACAAGATTAAACAAAATGATTTTTTTTAGAAGGGTAGTGTTAGTTTTTTGTTTAATTTATCAACCTAAAAAACGGGTTATTATGGGAAAGGGTTTTTATTTTAGGGCCCCTTTATTTTATTAACAATTATGTTAAAAAAATCGTTTGATTAACTTAGTCTAATGAACCACCTTACTTTAATTATTTTTGATAATCAATCCCTAGGATTAAATTTTAAAATAAAAAAGTTTAAAAAGGGGAGATAATAAAAATTCTTCATTTTTTATTAGAAGACTTTTTTTGGGGAAATAGAAGCCTTTTTATGGAGGTTTTTGTTTTGATCGTTCTTGATGTAGGGCAGGGAAAGATTGTTGTTTTTTTTTTTATTTCAACCTTTTAGCGACTTAATAAAAAATTTTAAAGTGACTATATTTTTTTTTAAGCGACATTTTTTTTAAAACACCCCCCCATTAACAAACACACCCAAATTCCCCAAAACACATATATCACTGGCACAACCTCTCCATTTACCTTTACACCGTTGAAAAAAACCCAAAATTAAAGATCTAAAACATTACCCCCGCACTTCTATACTCGAGGCCCTAATTTTAATAATGTTTGTATTGGGGTATGTTAGTGTTATTTTTTAACTCTTATAGTTTTATTTTTTTTCCCCCCAATCTCATGCCTTTTGCAATCGAGTTATTTTGAGGGTTGTGTTTTTCTTTTTTCTTTATTCGTATTGTACATAACTATTTTTGGGTTTTATTTGATGTCTCTTTGTCTGGCCCAAAAAATATGATCATTTATGTCTATTGGAGTAGTATGCAATATAGAACTGTTTAAATGAATGAATGTTACCTTAAATGTAAAAAAATATATTAAAATATGAGCTTTTTATAACACAACCTGTTTGAATAGATGGTTTTTATTCTTTTAAAACCACACCTTGTTTCCATTTTAGCATTTATGTCTTTTGGGAGTGATTTTTTACCAGAATAAGCATTTATAGCAAAACCCTTTTTAAATTAATAGCTTTTAGAGTAGCTTTTTTTTTGTTATTGTAGGAATATGAAGAAAAAGCCATCATCAAAGTAAACCAAATTACTTTTCTTTAATGAAATCCAAATTGGATCAAAAACGAAGGAAGTTTTTTCGGGCTATTGTTTTGGAAATGGTTGGACCTTTTTATTTTGACCAAAACCCACATATGATAGATTATATCTTACAGAAACAATGTTGTCCAGTAATGCTCATTATGATAGCCGATTATATATTATGTTGAAGAATGTCCTATACATTTCGGCCGACCAAATTTTGTCTTATCATGGTTTTCGTTTGGAAATGTAAGTTTTACCTCATATAAGTCGGGACACCTCAATTTTTGGGAAAAGGGTTTTTCCACTCCATGTAGGTAAGAAATAACCAAACTAATATTCTTTTTGGGCTAATTGAAGATGAGCAGGCATTCGATATTTTAAATTTGACGAAAATGCAGTAAAGTCGTTGTCTATTTTACATTGGAGGTTTCTTTATGGGCAGATTATTAATTGAAGAAGTTGATGAACACTCTTCCGATTGATTGAAAACCTTGATGACTGGGATGTTTTTCCCCTGGGGGGAGCTATTTGGAGACATTTTTATGATCAAAATTTTTGGACGTGGGGTAAACAAATTTAAAATTCCTTGGGGTTAAAAAAAGCCCCCAAGTTTTTCCACAATACCTTTCAGATTTGTTTGGCTTTAAAAGGTTTTTTTTATATTTATTTTTTTTTTTTTTTTAAAAGAAATGTATGCTAATGTTATGTTTCTTTCACTGAATTCGAAAATTTTTTACATTTTATAGATATGGATAAGGGGGTTTTTTGAAAAACTTTTTTTGGGGGAATAAAGTGCCAGAAAACGATCCAAGAGGAGTTCGTGGTCAAAGAAGCAATTTTAAAAGATCAGATTATAATATCTTTTTGGAAAGGAAAAATTTCATCAAATTTGTCTTTTTAATATTTGTGTTATTATAAATTTTATGTTTTTACTCGGGTCAAGAACACAACATTTAAAAGATCATTTAAATTTTTTTTTAACGAGTTTTTTATTTTATTTTGTAAGGGGGCGAATGTTGTTAAGTTTTTAGCCGACATTAGTGAGTGGAAATCGTTGGGGTTTATCACTTTATGGTTTTTTCCCCCATTTTTACATACCTAGAACTCCCCCAGTGAAAACCACACATCCCCCGGAGAGTATTTCAAAAGGGGCCCCCCACCGCAAAGTGGAAAGAAAAAACGTAAACTTTTACCTAAAAAAGCAAAATTAGAGCAGTTAATAGGGGACCGCATAATTCAGGTGCTGTTATTACAGAGTTAATGCCCGTGGTTCAAACTGGGGGAAATTATTCTTTTTCTTGCTCGAGAAAAAAAATGGGGGTAATATACCGGTTGATTTTTTCACTTACCTTGACATGCCTTTTTTCTTCTTGATTTTGTTTTAACCCTATTTTTCATTGAGGAGAAATTGATGTTTGATTTTTGTTTTTGGAATCTCAGTGCAGAGTATTGGACGAGCTTAATCATGTTTTTTTGAGTTTTTTCCATTAACTATGGATACCAGGGGTCAAAACGTGTAGATGGGAGGACGATGAGTGACGATGTTGCAAAGGAAATTACAGATTTAATGTACATGTAAACTGTTTACCGTACAAAAAAAAGTATAAAAACTTTAAACTAATTAAAAATTTTTTTTGACGGAATTTATTATTCAAGAAAATTTTAAGATTGCGATTGAAGAATTAAAAAGTGCGGTTAAAGAGCAGAAGTTGCCCCAAGAGGAGAAGGGTTGGGATTGAAGAGGATAAGATAAAAAAGGTGGAAGAGAAAAATAAATTGACGAGAAAGGGATAAAAAAAAAAGGAAAGAGGGCTTAAGAATACTAATCACTAAAAAATTTTTCTATGGCGTGTACCCATACAAAGAGGAGTGAAATTTGGTGAAGCAAATGCGTTTTTTTGGAGTAACGCAAGGGAAAAGAAAGAAAATTTTTTGGCTTAGGAATCCAATATGACGGAACACTTAAAATTTAAGCCAGGGTTGAGGTATGAAACTAAATTTTTGATTGTTTAAAAAATTCTTTTTTTAAAATTTTAGCTCAAAATAAGTGTGTCGTATACTAGGTCTGAAGCGGGGAACACGCGGGAACAAGGTTCATTTGACAATGAATTTCCCCGTTTTTTTTTGGGTTTTGTTTGGGCCGTTAATTAAAAATTCCCCCATGGGTAAGATGAAAGTGGATAGAATGTTTGGGGGAAACTTTAGTTTGCTTAGCCGCTTAGGCAGGTTGCAATGGATGGGCAAGTACTATATAACGTTTCACCCTTAAGTATTGAATTAATTTTTTTAAAAATTGGGGGGCTTTTTTGTTCACAATTTACAGCACATAGGTTGGGGTTAATTCATGTGGCATGTGAGACCCGATACGGCTGTTTTGGGCGTGGTTGTGGTATTTGTTCAGGTTAAAATTCAAACTCGCTGCCTTTGTGGTAGCAAGGGGAAAAAGGTCTTGTTCCAGGGCCCCGATGTTAAGAAGGTAAGCCTTTGTTTCCCCACTTGCGGAAAACCCCCCTTACTTGCTTCATTGGCCCACTTTTTGGTTCAGCCCCCCAAAATACTTTTTTTCCGACATCTGTTTTGTAGGTTTTTATGCCCATTAATAAAGGAATCTCATTTGGGTTTTTTGCACTTTTGAGTAGAACGGGTTTTACATTTTTCAATAACGGTGAAATTTAGTCGAGGAATTCCCAAAATTTTTTTTTCGCGTGAGGGGTTGTTTCGGGTTTGGCTACCCCTTTCCTTAATTAAGTTGAAAAAAAATTTTTTTTTAACCTTTTAAAAATTTTCCCACAGTCTCAACTACCCAGGTCCTAATTAAGGCTAGTATTTGAAAGAAGGCTAATCCTTTAACTTACAGCATCACGTTTTCTCCCTGAGAAAGTACCTAAGAGGGGGGTATTGGTGTTTTTTGGGATTTGGGTTTTTATTTTTTTATACCGCTTGGCTTACGGGATTTCTTGGGGCTTTAGGATCCTATTGGGTGCACTTGCTACCGTGAAAAAATGGCTAAGTTTTTTTAAATGGGTTTGTTTTATCATGTATCAAGTAGTTGTGTATCTCAAAAAAATTTTCTGGCATATGATGTCTTTAATGGGTTCCCTTTTTTTTGTCAACTCTTGTTCGATGTCTTTTCTTGTAAATTGAAAATTTTTTATGGTAAATTTTTATTGATGTCTTATTTCCCCCACAAAAGAAAAAGACCATCAACAAAAATAAAAAGCTAAACTATGAAAAAATTTTAGGGGGTTAAAATTTCCCCCAACCCTAGTTAAAAAGATAAAAAATTGGCCCACACAACTAATCTTTTGTAAGTTTTTGTACGACAAAACAGCTCCTATGCTTTTTTTTTTTTTGGAAAAATAAAAATGCTATAAAAAAAAAAGGTTGGAGTTCTGCTTTTGGTAAAAGGAAAAAAAACCAGGATGATTTGTGTAGTTTAGAACATTAGCCCGGGTTTTTAAAAAGCTTGCTGGCTGGGAAGTTCCTATGCTTGTGCAAAATTCCCCTTTTTCTGAGACTTGGGGGATTATAGTAAGGAATTTTCGATGATGTGTGAGTTGGCTGGGCAAAAATCCAACTGAAAAAAAAACCCAGCACGCAAACCCAACCCCCCTACTCCTCAATCAAAAACCAGAACCACAACCAAAAAAAAAGAAGTAACACCACCACCCCCAAGAGCCCTGTCAAAGGATTTTAAAATTGAAACCCCACCCAACCAAAAACCTGTTCATACCAAACTATCAGGAATGATAAAGGAATATGACTAAAAAGCATAATTTGATCTTGAATGTTCCCTTTAAATATTGGCCAAGGGACTTCAAAAAATTTAATGAAGAAGCTGAAGCGAAAAAAATTGAATGTTGGGATGGGAAAAAACAAAAAAAAAAAAAAAAAAAAAAAAAAAACAAAAAAAAAAGGTGAAGCAGAAGCAAAAACAAAGTTTAATGAAGAATGCAGGAAAAATTTTTTGGGTTCCCCCCCAACAAAACCCCATCAACTTACCAACAAAACCATCCTGATGTTTTTTTATTTTTTTAATTAAAAATCTTTTTTAGTAAATTTTTATGTCTTTATCGAGTATGTTGTGTAATTTTATGTCTTTTGTATATTCTCGCAACTTAATTTTTTTATTTATTTTAAATTGCAAATCATTAGAGTAACTTTTTTTATTTCTCTTTTAATTAGCATAACTCAAACATTTTAAAGGCAAAAATTATTTAAAGTTTTATGTGTTTATATCCTCCTAAACACATTAGTTAAAAAATATAAGAAAAGGCCCACACCAACTACGTACATCTATTAGGTATACGGGATACAAACAGTAGATCATTGTAAACATGTAAGTATTTGTAGTATATAACATCTTCACATGCATTTTATTCTTGGACCTATCAACGGTTCATAAAACAAAAACAAAATAAAATAAAAAAAATTTAAAAACCCACTTTGTTTCTCAATATTTTCATTGGGTTATCTACTGGATCAGGATCAACAACCTTTTTATGATATTGGGTTTGACCAATGCGTGTATGTTTTTTTATTATTTTTTCTATCCTTTTTAAAGATTTATTGTTTGTGTAATGATATTTGCTTGTTTTTATTCTTTCCATTGTTACAAAGAATCCTAATAACCCTGACGAGCTTGTGTTTGGGTATATTATGGTAGTGTTTTTATGTATCTTCCCTTAAGGTACGCCGGTGGAGAATTTATAGATTTGAAGTTGTCTAGGTCAAGTAGGTTTGTTATTCTAATATGTGTGACTTTTGTTGAAAAAACATAAAAAGAGGATATATGGGCGTGGTTTTATTGTAAACCAGGTGTAGCGGGAAGAAGGTTTGACCATTGTCAAAACGATAATGATGTCAAGAGAATGTTGAATTTGCGAGATTATTGGGGTCATTCAGTATTTGTTAGGCAATTCCGCAAGCACATTTAGTTACACATTTTAAAAAAACTTGCCCTTTGAGACTTGTGATGAGGTTACATCTAAGGTCAGAATGCATAAAAAAAGAAAGAAGCTTATAAAAAACATTTTTTGGAAGAAGAAATTGCCGGGAAAAGCAAACAAAATTCCCCAGGTATCCTTAAGACACCTTTTTAAAACCCTTTTTGTCGAGGCAAGTCTTTTTAGGGGTTGGGAGAGATGGATACAATGTGACAGCTTATATTCTCGGAAGGGTTTTTGGTCTTTTTAATAGCCGTACATCCCAAAGGATTGTGATGTGGCTATGGTCTCCGACTTTGTAAACCCCCTTGTAATCATTTTTGACGATGATCCTACATTGAGGGTCTACTCCTTTTAAAAGGGTAAAGGGTTTTAAACAACCTTGATGTGATGCCACAGTTTGCCCCGTCTACATTATACAAAAAGCGCCAAGGAAAGTTTTTTTCAAGATATCATTCAAAAGCAGGAAACTTTGAAGTTTTGAATCCGTGTGATGATGTTCAGCAGTGTGTGATGGAAACTCGGTTGTTGGTGGTACAAATGATAGACCTGTATTTGAACTTTGTTTCTTAATTTACTATGTAACAATGTTCTACTTAGTGTTGTAATATTATGTTTTCGAACACTTTATCGTATTTTAGGGTTAATTGTTGTCATAGGTTAATTTGCAAAAAGCTAAAGTTTTCATTTTCAGAGCTTTTTGCTTTTGAGTCGTTATTCAAGTTCCTTAATGAAAGCAACTTTTGTTTTTCTAGTTAATAAGCATAAAAAGTCCCCCTTAAGTGACTTTTAGGTTGCAGATAAGCGACTTTCTAAAAATCCCAACTCTAGGGCGCAAGTGACATGTAAAGATACTCATTGTTTGGGAGGGTAAACAATGTCAACCAATAGTGGTTTGATTCAAAACCGATTTTTTTTTAAATGACTTTTATGAATTATTTTTATAGCGCCTTTTACCCAACCACCAAAATTTTGTGTGCTTTTTGTTTTGTTACGTTATTATGGTTTGTACTGAATTAAATATTGTTCGCATGTAGTATGTTTGTATTTGTTCGTGCGCATTAGTATGATTAGTCTATCAAAATTACTAAAAGAAATGATTTTCAAGTTGAAATTGAAATTGTTATCTAACAAAGTTTAACACCTACAGTCGCTTTATTTTGGGGAACTTAATGTGGGTGGTTGTTTTTGGTTTAACGCAAGCCAAGTTGCCTAACTTGGGGTTTTAAACCCAACAATAAACAAAAGAAATAAGAAAGTAAAGCACAAATATCACAGGAAAACCTGTAAATAAAAATATTAGCCCTATATGTTTTTAAATTCAATTGCAAAATTTGTAAATAATTTTTTTAAAAAAAAAATATTATTTTTATGCTTTTTTATTTTTTTTTTTAATTAATAAAAAACACTTTTATACTAAAAATAAATTAAAATAGTAAGTTAATATGAAAAAAAAATTTGGAAATTTTATGGAAAACTATTTAAGGTATAAGTAAGTTATGAAAAATAAAAAAGAATCACGCTTACTAAGGAACGCAAAAGGTCTATTTTTGAAAGCAACTTTTTTATATGTGTTAAATATGCTAGAAAATATCTTAAACACCCAACATCTTAGCTAAGGAAAAGAAATAAGTCTATTATGCGGGCTTTAAACTTGGTAGATAACGACATTCTAATTCCAACTGTAAGTGCAAGTGGCATGAATGATGACTTTCATTGTTTGTCAGGGAAAAAAGGCGGGTTAATAAAGAAAGAATTAGGCGGGAACAAGTCTCTTACGCGACTTTTAAGCGGTGATAACCGGACTCTCTAAAATCACCCCATGGGTAAAGTTGCCATGTAATGATGACTAGGTAACATAATTGTACTTAAATTCCCAATTTCCAAATAAAAGACACTTTAATTAGAACGTGTCTAGGTAAAAAGTAATGATCGAATTCTTATGGCCCAAAAGTTTCCAAATGTTTTAAAATCGAATCAAATTGGTGATCGGCGAGTTCATAGTTTTCTTCATGTATCTTTTTTTGCGAGAGAAGAGGCTTATAGGGGTGATGAAAACAATTACAACGAAAGGATTGAAGAAGTAGAGGCTGGGTTGAGCAAGGAGGGGAAATAATTCTTGAATTGAAGAAGTTTATGAGTGAGCTATTGTGAATGAGTGTGTGGAGCTTTGATGGTTGCTGAGCAGGCGTTTTGCTGAATTGGGTCGTCTGATTCGATGAGTCATGGCTGTTTTTAACGTTTTTTGTAAAGAAATCCATAATTATCAAGAAACTTAACAAATTGAAATAATTGGAAGTTTAAATAATATTGTTAATCTTAGGGTCTTTTGTAAGTTTATTGCATGTGGCTGACAGTTTTTTGTGGTCGCTTGCGGGGTAGAAAGGGTAGGTTCAGTTTAAACAGTATTAGGATTGTGTTTGTATTGTATGTTATGCACTTTGAATGGCTGGAATATTAAAATGTCTGAATGTTAAGTGTTTTTAACGGTATGAATGGAAGTATTAGTTATTAGCTTATTTGATATATTGTTTTGTCTTTAATTGTTTTTTATTTTTAAAGATTCTAAATATAGTTGGATGAATATTTATGAGTGATGCAAGTTTTGCTGGTTTCAAGTTAAAGGAACAGGGAGACATATTTTTGTATGATACTTGTTGCATGTTTATGGCTGTCATTGTTTTGAATTTTTTTATTTTTTTAATTTTTTTAATTTTTTATTTTTTTTAATTTATTTTATTTTTTATTATTTATTTTTTTAATGAAAGGATTGAAGAAGTAGAGTCTAGTTGAAAACATACTAGACATGTAAATTCGATTGCTAAAATTGCTAAATAATTTTTGAAAAAAAAGATTATATTTTTATGCGTTTTATTTTTTTATTAATTAATAAAAAACACTTTT
Source organism: Artemisia tridentata subsp. tridentata (assembly GCA_021014915.2). Classification (NCBI taxonomy): domain Eukaryota; kingdom Viridiplantae; phylum Streptophyta; class Magnoliopsida; order Asterales; family Asteraceae; genus Artemisia; species Artemisia tridentata. Next base: position 232,216,796 of record CP139505.1, read on the forward strand.
ATCCTGAAAATAATATTAAAAATATTAGTTAATACGAAAAAATTATGAAAATTTATGGAAAAATACTTATCTAGATAAGCTGTAAATAAGCTAAAAAGGAAATTCTCGGTGTGATACTACTGCTGGTAAACAATGATACTCCTGTTAGTGTATTTCATAGTACTGCTGGAGATGCTGAAAATGTCAAATACAGTGGATATACTCCCAGACGTAGAAAGATACTACTGCTAGAGTTGTTTCTACTGCTTATGTGATACCCAGTATAGCATGTTTAGATAAGTTTAGAATAGATACGAAAAAAGTCTATTATCGAGTTTTAACAGGGTAGATAACTGAGTACTCATTTCATACTCTTAGTCATCCAACCTATCATATCAATATGTAAGAAATAAGCAATTTACACCACGGGTCCTAAAAGAATTAAAGTTACCAAGTCTTATATGGAATTAAAAATTGCAAAACACAAAAAAAGAGTAAGTATTGGAAACAAGGCCAACATATTTTTAAATTACGAAATACATAAGCGCAAAACAAAAAGTACATGGGATAAAAAATTAAAACCCATAAAAAAGAAGCCTATAACAATTTCTTCCTTTTTCCTTGTTCGTTATAGACTTCCATATGGTTGACTTGCCTCTAAGTGTTTCCTCGATAGTTGGTTTAACAATGCCATTTGGTTCACATATGGTTTAAAAGCTTGTACTTGTTCCTCACCGTAACTTGCCGTCTTAGCTCTTCGAGAATTTTAGGTGGCAATTGCTTCTTCAGTTCAAAAGTTTGGGCATATCTCTCATAAATCTCTGGAAATATGACCTCTCTTAATACCTTGTTTGACCATTCCATATCATCGACATTATGCTCGAACCTAACTCTTTTACCAGTAGACATATTTTGGACGAAGTGATGTAGTATGGCGAAGAAAGTGATGAAAATGGGGAGTAAAATGAGATGAGGGAAAAATGCTTTTTTCAACACTTGTTACCCCACTTTAGAGTTAAGATCCAAATTTGTGATTGGGGTTGTATGCTTTTTTCAACACTTTATTCCCCCTTTTGAATGGTAAGTTAGGTTGAATAATTTGTGGTTAAGGTTGTATGCTTTTTTTAACACTTTAGTCCCTACCTACCTAATTATCATATTACGCACAAAATAAAACATAACAATTGGGAAAAAAAAAGTAACAGTGTACATGTAGATTCCATTGCATAAAGGTTTATAGTACATCATGGTAGGATAAGAAGAGCTTCACAAAAAAACTGAGAAAAGATAAACATAAAACAAGTTATACAAACAAAAGCTTGACAAAGAGAATGCTGAACCTAGACCTAAAAGATACATTCGGGCAAGTTGTTAATGAATGAATGTTTGCATATTGTCAATTGTTAACCTGGTATGGTCAACCAGTTCCATAATTAAAGAGTAAGAAACCAGCAATTGTAAACATCTAATACACAAACATGCGAGTTTTGATTTAATACCACAATACATACTTCAAACCATGACGCTTGTACAAAATATAACATAACATAACATCCGTTGCCCAGAAGTTAACCATTAAAATTACATAACTAGCCCAAAAAGATTTTCACCAACCTAAACAAACCCTAACATAACCTAAAACCCCAAATTAACATCTGCATATCATAAACGAGTGCCCATCAAAAGAAACCCCAAAAACCACCATGCAACACATCAAAGCATGTCAATGAAGTGAACCAAATCACGAATGCGCACACGCATTTGTGAAGCAACAACAAGTAGCCTATCAACGTCACGAAGATCTTCAGCATTCATACGCAGCATGTCATCAATAATTTTGATTGACGAGTCTGACCACCAAGTTGAGAAGTTCCTCAACAGTTTTGATCCTACGATCAAGACGATCACTTATTTCTGTAGCCTTGGACCTAACGTCTGATTCATCCCGAACAGTTTCTTTAACTTCCTCCCAGTAATGTACAAGCATGAGGTCTTTAAGTAGCCTGGTTTTCGCCACTTTTGCTAATTCATCTATAATTGGTACGGAGGTAGCCATTTTTTTAATAGAGATATTGTGATTTTAGATTTAAGAAACTGTGGTGGATGACGAATGGAATGGGTAGATGTTTGTATATATAAGTAATTATAACATCGAGACACAGAAACAACTAACAAGTAGGGCTGTAAACGAACTGAACGTTCAGTGAACATTTCATGAACCGTTCGGTAAAAAAGTTCGTTAATGTTCGCTTATGTTCATTTATTTATTTATGTTCGTATATCATATCTTTTAATTGTGTAATTTTAAAATTAGTTTGTTTAAACAAAACAACACTTATAAAATAATATTAGATGCATAATTTAATAAAGATTATGTTTGTTTGTCTATGTTCATTTATGTTCGATCGTTTATGTCCGTTTAGCGTTCGTTTATTGTCTTAATAAACGTACATAAACGAACATGAACAAGTTATTTTCTTAATAAACGAACATGTACAAGAAAATTCATCCATTTAAGTGTTCGTGTTTGTTTTTTTGTTTAAATTTTTATTTGTTTTATTTTGATTATTTTTTGTATTTTTTGTATTATATATATTTTTTTTGGTATGAATAGACTTAAAAAACTTGTAGTAAATTTTCAATTATTGGTATTATAACGTTTTTAAAATGGAAAAAACGTTGTGTTTTTAAAATAAATACACAACAATCTTTAGAACATCGGTAAACAAAAAAGCACAAACAGAAAAAAAATTAAAATCTACGAAATTAAAAATAAAGTACATAACAATCTTTTAGAAAATAATTACACTACAACATATTGTGGTGTTTCGGTGGGAATTCGCTTATTTGAAAGGTTACGATCTTAACAAATTTATCAACACTAAATTTATTTGTGTGAAGTGCGACTGAAGTGAGCATTACATGCCCACGAGCACACTAGATTTTTTTAGAAAGTCGCTCACTTTCCCCTTAATAAGTAGCTTAAGTGACTATTTTCCCGCCTTTTTTTCCCTTACCCTCACAGCAGAAGTCATCATGGCACTTGCTTAATAGGACTAAAGTCATCATTACATTCCACTTGCACCCAATACTGGATTTGATTAAATCGCTTAAATACCCCTAACAAGTCATCGTTACATGCCACTTGTATATTTGGATGGATTTTATAAAGTCACTTGTCAACCCCTTTAAAGTCGCTTAAGAAACTATTTTGACACTTGTACTCTTGAAGTGGATTTTATAAAGTCGCTGATCAACCCCTTCAATGTCGCTTAAGAGACTATTTTGCCACTTGTACTTTTGAAGTAGATTTTATAAAATCGCTTATCAACCCCTTCAAAGTCGCTTAAGAGACTATTTTGCCACCTTCTTCCCGCGTACAGGAAAATAATGTCGCTTTAAATTATATATATAATAAGATGCCGCTTAAAAAAAGGCGCTGCACTAAACTGCAAATGAAAGTGCAAGCTGAAATATGTAAACATTATGAAAAGATATTTTTCTATCAACTCAATTTTTCTATCAACTCAGCATGATCATATCGATTAACCCTAACTTAACTACGATTACTGATTTCTATTTTTTCATCATAAAAACAACCTGATTCTACAAATTACTATCGACGAACTACAACAACTACTCAGTCACAGAAATTAATCACATACTAAAAAAACTACATAATAAAACACAAGATTAGATTAAAGATAGCCATACTTCCATTCAGACCATTAAACTGTTCATCATTACAGCCCACTGCCCAGTTACATACACATCCGAAAGTCAAAACATATTTTGATCTTACCCTTTATATTTTGTATTATTATTTAGTAATTAAAACATATTTTTACATCCGAAAGTCAAAACAAATTTTGATATAAATAACACACATTTTTTTCTCTCACTAAACTGCTTTGTTGCTTGACGTTGTAGGGAGTCTTTTGATAATCGGGATAAAATTTATTAAATTAATCATCCTTCAATTAGTCACAGTAGTGGCAGCCCTTACCAACATGTCACTCTCCCCACTAGTGACAGCCTCATCCGCAACATTGGGTGTAGAACCACTAGCCTGAGGTAGCCTGCATAGGATAAACTCTTTTATGACTTTTGGGCTTTCAAGTTGATTGTCCAAAAAGAGTTGCAAACCGATGTACGGTTTGTACCTATCCCTAGCGACAAGTGCTCTTCTCATTCTATATCTCCCTTTCGTGCCCCTATGGTTGCCATCTCGATCAACCATTAAACATACCCGCTTTTTACCACTTTGATGTCAGTGGACGGTATTGGGAATAATTGTAGTGGAAGGATGGAGGGCGGGCAGATGAGACGCCTTTCGGCACAAGAACGGTTCAAAATTCACCGTATTGCTCGAATCGACGCTCGAGGATGTTATGGAAGGGTGTTTAGATGAATGGGATTTGTAGAGCATTATGGTTTAGGGTTATTAGTCGTCATTTAAGAACGACTAACCGTTTATTAGTAGTCATTTAAAGAACATGTCTGGGCCGTGAGATGACCCTGTTGACGCTGCTTGCTAACCCATGTAATGTGTGAGTACATACTTGAATTAACTCTGAGTATGTAAATGATGATCATCAGCAAATGACGTTTTGTCATTGAGTGAAGACGTTGGTTATCATATAAGGTAAACAACTTCAACTTTTTGTTAGATGGTAAACAACTTTATATGGTTATCATATATGGTAAACAACTTTATGTTGTGGGATTGGTTGCGCCTTCTTTCGTTGTAATAACCTTTTATAGAGGAGGATCGAGTGTTGTTTCTAGTGTGAACAGTGACTTTGCCTAAATCTTTAGGGCTTGTTGGATTTGACATAAAGTAGTCTGTCCTGTCTTTTTCAACGTCTTGGGAAGCGGCATGATGAATGTATAAGGCGGGAAAATAGTCTCTTAATCGACTTTTAGGGTTAGATAAGCGACTTGCAATTTAACCCATTTAGCTTGGTGGATCCTTTTTAGCTTTTTCACAGCTTATCTAGCTAAGATGTCAACCCAATTTTAGTTTTCCTATATTCCTCATTGTTTAAGGTACTTTCCATTGATTTTTCATATTTTTGTTAAATAGATTAATATTTTGAATATATATATATATATATATATATATATATATATATATATATATATATATATATATATATATATATATATATATATATATATATATATATATATATATTTTCTAGGGTCAATTTATGAATTTTTAATGAGTTTTAGAGCGTATATAAGCGACTCTATAAAATAAAACTATAGGGTGCAAGTGGCATGATGACTTCATTAATGTCAGGCGAACCATGTCAGTCATAACTGTAGTTAAGTCATAACTACTTTTCTTTTCTTTTTTATGGAAAAAATAAAAAAGGGCGGGACCGAATAAAATATCCGTCACATTTGGTGATCGGCCCATATTTTCGGGTCTATCATTAATATCACGATAGGCTATGCTATTTATGGATTTCTTAAGTTACTCTATCAATTTTGTAAGTTGTTAATTCCTTAAGATAAATTAGTAAATCATTGAGGTATATCATAAACATCATAACAATCTTTTACAAAATATTTACACTACAAAACATTTTGGTGGTTGGGAAATAAGTCGCTTTAATCAAACTTTCAAACTCTTTTCAACACACACACACACACGTCGTGTGAGACCCTAAAAAAATAAAAAAATAAAAAAACATTTCGCTAAAAAATTTGCCAAACACATATAAGTTGGATTTTAGAAAGACGCTTATCTACCCACCTGTAAGTCGTATAATAACAGAAACATGTCCGTAAGCTACAAAAAGTCTCCTAAGCGACATTTTAGGGGTAGATAAGCGATTTAATTTTCCTATACGCGGGAAAAAAAACGCGTCGGGTAAAACAAATAAGGCGGGAAAATAGTCTCTTAAGCGACTTTTAAGGGTTATTTCAAACACTCCACTAAACTGCAAATCTACAAATGCAAACAAAGGATGTTTTAAAGTGCTTATTTTTAAGTTGTTAAACATTTCCGTAAAAAGTTATTGTAAAAAAAAAAAGATATTGAGAATTTGGGAAGCAAAGGGTAAGCAAGGCTCGAACCCACGACCTAAACAAAGTCAAGTGCTTAAAAAAGTTCAAGAAAAAAGTTTCTTTTAAAAAAACAAAAAAACGTGTAGTTGGTAACCACGGGGAGAGCAGGGCTAGAACCTAGGGGTGGCAATTACCGACACGACACGAAACCCGACCTGAGACCGACACGAAAATTAGCTGGTTAGGGTTGAGGCTAAATAAGTTTCGGGTCATTTTTTTGGGTCAAGTATGATTAAATCGGGTAGACACGATAATCCGTTTAACTTTTATGAAAATATAAAATAGAGTAAATACACATTCGTTATTAGCTACTCTAGTTTTTTTTTTTTTTTTTTTTTTTTTTTTTTTTTTTTTTTTTTTTTTTTTTGAACAAAAGCTACTCTAGTTCAAAAAGGACAATTAGTTAGAAGAAAAATAAAAAGCACTTGATTTGAAAGTTGAAATGATGTACTTGAAAACTGAAAAGGCAAATCTTGAGAAGGGAAATATTGAGAAGGCAAATCTTGAGAATCGGAAAGAGTTCTTTTACACCTGCCACTTAGCTCTTTTACACCGGCCACTTGCACCCAATAGTGGATTTTAGAAAGTCGCTTATCTATCCACCTAAAGTCGCATAATAGACTTTTTTCCTTCCCTAGCATAACTGTTGGCAACATTACTAGTCCCACGTGAAGCAACAGTAATCTCTCCGCTATATATACCAGTTCCAACCAAAGCAAAACGTGCGCATTCAACAAGAGTAACAAGTGAGAAATCCATAACATAGTTAGAGTGTTAAAATCCTCAACAAACTTAGAACCCAAGCCTAGCTTCTTTCTTTCTGTCTCTTATTTGTCTCTCACCGGAGTAACCTTGTAAATTTGCCCATCATGAATCATAAAGTCGTTATTCTTTCAATGTCCAAACGGCACGTGTTTATGTTTATCTTGTTAATTCATGGGTTGCTCAAGTTTAAACCGGACCAACAAGTGGTATCAGAGCGGGTCGATCATTCTTATGATCTATATCCGTTCTTAAATGACTACTAATAACATTTAGCCGTTCTTAAATGACGGCTAATAACATACAACCACCATCCTCTACAAAAACCCTAACATCAAAATCCCCTCCATGTTGTTATCGAGTTTCTCCTCACATTCAACCTTTCTGGTGTGTGTAAGTACTCGAACTGCCTATCCACAATCTTTCCCTTGAATATGACCTCAGCCCCACCAGTTCATAAATACTGGTGGAATCTTGTTGGAGACTTAGTCCCAAGCAAGCTTAATGAGAGAGGAACATCCAAGGGTGTAATATGGTTGATCTCAGTAACAACCATATTTGAAGCGAAAAATGGTGGATCATCAGAGGCTATCAAAGGGGAACAGAATGGGAAGAGGATAGGTCGTTAGGGATACATACATTTTGAATGAATAGTGATCTTTATAACCCTGATCTTCAAGGAACATCACCTAACAAGGTCAAGCAACAAAGGATAAAAATCCCTGATTTCTCATCCTTGTTGCTGCCCAGCCCGGAAGATCAACCAAGATCAATCAGGGATTTTCATCCTTTGTTGCTTGACGTCGTTAGGTGATGTTCCTTGAAGATCAGGGATTATAGCGATCCCTGATGTATGATTTCTCATCCTTGTTGATGCTCATCTGACCAACCTAGATCAACCACTGAGGCCAGTGTGTTTGCTGGTTCACAAAGCACTTAAACATATTCAAAATGAAAAGGTTGCAGAACTGAAGATAACATATTCAAGCTCCAGTCTATTTTTTCTTCATCAGCATCAATAGAATTAGGTATGATAAATATTGTAATTCTTTGATGTAATAATCAGTATGTAAAAAGAAGCCAAAGAAACTGAGCAGTACTAACTAAAACCCAAGTGGGCACTTAACATCTGATGCATGGAACATATGTTCAAACCATACCCAGTAATTGTAAAAGGCTACATGTATTCAAAATGAAAATGCTAATCCCCTTATCGTTTTGTGCCATTGTTAGTTATTTTGGTTGAATGTGTGTTGATGGTAATTTAGGGTTGTTATAGAATTTAAGTAAAATGGAAACAATACTACGGTACAACTTTTGGGTTACTAGCTTATAGTTATAATTGTGGTTGGACTATCATGCCCTTGAAAATGTACACAAAACGTGCATTGAACTGCCACATTATAATTTAAAAACCTTTTCTTTAATTACGAAAACAACAAATATTTTGATAAGTGTCCAAGTGCCATTCTACTGCTGGGCTAGATGACATTACTGCTGGTGTCATTCTACTGCTGGGCATAATGATACTACTGCTGGTGTCATTCTACTGCAAAGACAACCATGGGTTTTCTGATGAGAAAAAGGTGTTTGGCAAGTTCAGCAGACATTCTACTGCTGGTTACAAAGTTTATACTAATTAAAATTCAAATTCTTCAAATAAGCAGACATTCTACTGCTGGTTACAAAGTTTCTGCTGGTTACAAAGTTTCTATATCAAATAAGCACTGACGAAACTGAATAAGCAAAGATCAATAACATATGCACAAGCTAATCTTAATACGAGGTTAATTGTCATAGGTATTCAACCCATACATAAACTACAAACACTAAAAGAATTCCACTAAGGCTGTGCGGTAAATAAAAAAATTAGCCCTATATGTTTAAATTCGATTGCTAAAAGCGGTAAATAATTTTTTGAAAAAAAAAATTATATTTTTATGCTTTTTATTTTATTTTTAATTAATAAAAAACACTTTTGAATGACTTTGTACTATTCCAAAAAGCTATTATACAACTTTGAACCAAGACTTTTCATTAGCTGAAGCATTAAATGACCCAACAAAAAAGCTATTGTATGAGTTTTTAGCATTGGAGAAGATTTGGAGAAAAGCTTTTTGTATAAGGAAATAAATGCAATAATTAATGTATTAAATGCAACAAGTACAAGAAGTAAATGCAAAAAGCTATGAATGGTTTTTGCCATTGCATATGCTCTAAGTAAGTTATGAAAAATAAAAAAGGAATCGACAGCTTATCCAAGGAACGAAAAAAGTCTATTATGAAAGCAACTTTTTTATATGTAGTTAAATAAGCTAGAAAATAGCTGAAACACCCAACAGTTTAGCTAAGGAACGAAAAAAATCTATTATGCGACTTTTAACTGGGTAGATAAGCGACATTCTAATTTCCAACTGTAGGGTGTAAGTGGCATGTAATGATGACTTTCATTGTTTGTCAGGGAAAAAAGGCGGGTTAATAAAGAAATTTGGCGGGAGCAACGTCTTTTAAGCGACTTTTAGGCGGTGGATACGCGACTTTCTATAATCAACCCCAAAGGGTACAAGTGGCATGTAATGATGAATACGTAACATAATCGTGCTTAAATTAAATTCCAAATAAAGACATTATAATTAGAACGTGTCTAGTTGAAAAAATACACTGATCGAATTGTTATGGCTCCTAAGTTTCCAAAGTGTTTGAAGATAGCGAATCAAATTGGTGATCGGCGAGTTCATAGTGTTCTTCATGCTATCTTTTTGCGAGAGAATGAGGCATAACGGGGTGATGAAAACAATTACAACGAAAGGATTGAAGAAGTAGAGTCTAGTTGAAAAGCATACTAGACGTGTAAATTCGATTGTTAAAATTGCTAAATAATTTTTAGAAAAAAAGATTATATTTTTATGCGTTTTATTTTTTTTTAATTAATAAAATACACTTTTTTCCTGAAAATAATATTAAAAATATTAAGTTAATACGAAAAATTATGAAAATTTATGAAAAACTACTTATCTAGATAAGCTGTGAATAAGCTAAAAGGGGAAATTCACCGTGTGATACTACTGCTGGTAACAATGATACTCCTGTTAGTGTATTTCATAGTACTGCTGGAGATGCTGAAAATGTGAAGTAAATACAAGTGGATACTACTGCTAGACGTAGAAGTAAATACAAGTGGATAAGTACAAGTGTTTCCTCGATAGTTGGTTTAACAATGCCATTTGGTTTCAGCATTTGGTTTAACAGCTTGTACTTGTTCCTCACCGTATACTTGTCGTCTTAGCTCTTCGAGAATTTCAGGTGGCAATTGCTTCTTCAGTTCAGCGTTTGGCCCATATCTCTCATAAATCTCTGGAAATATGACCTCTCTTAATACCTTGTTTGACCATTCCATATCATCGACATTATGCTCGAACCTAACTCTTTTACCAGTTGACATATTTTGGACGAAGTGATGCTAATATGGTGAAGAAAGTGATGAAAATGGGGAGTAAAATGAGATGAGGGAAAATGCTTTTTTCAACACTTTGTTACCCCACTTGAGAGTTGAGATCCAAATTTGTGATTCGGGTTGTATGCTTTTTTCAACACTTTATTCCCCCTTTTGAATGGGGTAAGTTAGGTTGAATAATTTGTGCCATCATCAACACTTTTTTATCAACTCAGCATGATCATATCGATTAACCCTAACTTAACTACGATTACTGATTTCTATTTTTTTCATCATAAAAACAACCTGATTCTACAAATTACTATTATCACATCTCTAAAACCCCATAGCAATAGTTCCAAAAATATATTCATATCGACGAACAACAACAACTACTCAGTCACAGAAATTAATCACATACTAAAAAAACTACATAAAAAAACACAAGATTAGATTAAAGATAGCCATACTTCCATTCAGATCATTATACTGTTCATCATTACAGCCCACTGCCCAGTTACATACACAAAAACCTAATAACCTAATCATCTTCAAACCCAATCATAAAACATATTTTACATCCGAAAGTCAAAACAAACTTTTGATATAAATAACACACATTCTTTTCTCTCACTAAACTGCTTTGTTGCTTGACGTTGTAGGGAGGATTTTGATAATCGGGATAAACTTGATTAAATTAATCATCCTTCAATTAGTCACAGTAGTGGCAGCCCTTACCAACATGTCACTCTCCCCACCATACATCAAACTTATCGAGCAAACTTTGAGGTAGCCTGAGTGGGATAAACTCTTTTTATGACTTTTGGGCTTTCAAGTTGATTGTCCAAAAAGAGTTGCAAACCGATGTACGGTTTGTACCTATCCCTAGCCACAGGTGCTCTTCTCATTCTATAGTTCCCTTCCGTGCCCCTATGGTTGCCATCTCGATCAACCATTAAACATTCCTGCTTTTTACCACTTTGATGGCCAACGAGAGCCTAATTGGTAGTTAGGCTTTCCATGTCAGTGGTATTGGGAATGATTGTAATGGAAGGATGGAGGGCGGGCAGATGAGATGCCTTTCGGCACAAGAACGGTTTGAAATTCACCGTATTGCTCGAATGGACGCTCGAGGATGTTATGGAAGGGTGTTTAGATGAATGGGATTTGTAGAGCATTATGGTTTAGGGTTATTAGTCGTCATTTAAGAACATGCCTGGGCCGTGAGATGACCCTCTTGACGCTGCTTGCTAACGCATGTAATGTGTGAGTACATACTTGAATTAACTCTGAGTATGTAAATGATGATCATCAGCAAATGACGTTTTGTCATTGAGTCAAGACCTTGGTTATCGTATATGGTAAACAACTTCAACTTTTTGATAGATGGTAAACAACTTTATATGGTTATCATATATGGTAAACAACTTTATATTGTGGGATTGGTTGCGCCTTCTTTCGTTGTAATAACCTTTTATAGAGGAGGATCGAGTGTTGTTTCTAGTGTGAACAGTGACTTTGACTAAATCTTTAGGGCTTGTTGGATTTGACATAAAGTAGTCTGTCCAGTCTTTTCAACGTCTTGGGAAGCGGCATGATGAATGTATAAGGCGGGAAAATAGTCTCTTAATCGACTTTTAGGTTTAGATAAGCGACTAGCTATTTAACACATTTAGCTTGGTGGATCTTTTTTAGCTTATTCACAGCTTATCTAGCTAAGATGTCAACCCAATTTTACTTTTCCTATATTCCTCATTGTTTAAGGTACTTTCCATTGATTTTTCATATTGTTGTTAAATAGATTAATATTTTGAATATATATATATATATATATATATATATATATATATATATATATATATATATATATATATATATATATATATATATATATATATATTCTAGGGTTAATTTATGAATTTTAATGAGTTTTAGAGAGTATATAAGCGACTCAATAAAATAAAACTCTAGGATGCAAGTGGCATGATGACTTCATTAGTGTCAGGCGAACCATGTCAGTTATAATTGTACTTAAGTCATAACTACCTTCCTTTTTTATGGAAAAAAATAAAAAAGCGGGAAAAGAGTCTCGTAAGCGACTTATTGGGTGGTAAGTAAGCGACCTGATAAAATCCACGTGTAGACCGATATTTACACCGATATTTAGTTTTCTACGTTACTCGACCAAAATCCACTTGTTAGCAAAAACAAAACAAAGGGCGGTACCAAATAAAATATCCGCAACATTTGGTGATCGGCCAAAATTTTCGGGTCTATCATTAATATCACGATAGGCTATGCTATTTATGGATTTCTTAAGTTACTCTATCAATTTTGTAAGTTGTTAATTCCTTAAGATAAATTAGTAAATCATTGAGGTATATCATAAACATCATAACAATCTTTTACAAAATATTTACACTACAAAACATTTTGGTGGTTGGGAAATAAGTCGCTTTAATCAAACTTTCAAACTCTTTTCAACACACACACACATGTCGTGTGAGACCCAAAAAAAAAAAAAAAAAAAAAAAAAAAACATTTCGCTAAAAAAATTTGCCAAACACATAGTCACATATAAGTTGGATTTAAGAAAGACGCTTATCTACCCACCTGTAAGTCGCATAATACTTTTTTTCCTTCCTCATATAATAACAGACACATGTCAGTAAGCTACAAAAAGTCTCCTAAGCGACATTTTAAGGGTAGATAAGCGACTTAATTTTCCTGTATGCGGGAAAAAAAACGCGTCGGGTAAAATAAATAAGGCGGGAAAATAGTCTCTTAAGCGACTTTTAAGGTTAGATAAGCGACTTTCTTAAATCCACCCCAGTTAGCAAGCGGCATGATGACTTTATAAGTCAAACTAGGTTATTTCAAACACTCCACTAAGCTGCAAATCTACAAATGCAAACAAAGGATGTTTTAAAGTGCTTATTTTAAAGTTGTTAAACAATTCCGAAAAAAGTTATTGTAAAAAAAAAGAAATTGATAATTTGGGAAGCAAAGGGTGAGCAAGGCTAGAACCCACGACCTAAACAAAGTCAACAATTTAACAAACACACCAATCCCAACCGCGCCCTTGGGTCTTTTTCGACTAATGTTGTATTTGAATTTTACCTAAACCTATTTCACCCTTTTAGCTTGGTGGATCCTTTTTAGCTTATTCACAGTTTATCTAGCTAAGATGTCAACCCAATTTTATTTTTCCTATATTCCTCATTGTTTAAGGTACTTTCCATTGATTAATGATACTACTGCTGGTGTCATTCTACTGCAAAGACAACCATGGGTTTTCTTATGAGAAAAAGGTGTTTGGCAAGTTAAGCAGACATTCTACTGCTGGTTACAAAGTTTATACTAATTAAAATTCAAATTCTTCAAATAAGCAGACATTCTACTGCTGGTTACAAAGTTTCTGCTGGTTACAAAGTTTCTATATCAAATAAGCACTGACGAAACTGAATAAGCAAAGATCAATAACATATGCACAAGCTAATCTTAATACGAGGTTAATTGTCATAGGGTATTCAACGCATACATAAACTACAAACACTAAAAGAATTCCACTAAGGCTGTGCGGGAAGCTCGGTGGAGTTTCAACAGCTTCCTAGCCAACTCCCAATTCATCCTCAGATTTTCAGACTCATCATTACTCAAATTGTTGAGCTTGATATAAACCATCTTCAGCAAGGGGGAACACGTTATGAGCTTTAGTATTGTTAATTCATTCTCTGATCTAGGAAAAGATCGAAACACCACACTCTTCAGCTGCCCCGACCTCATTCTGTTGCTACCTAAATCTAATGAATAAACTTTCAAAGGTAGATCACTTTCCAATGCAGCCTGCAAATTGAGATAGTATTGAGATGCACAACCATGGCAATTTAAGATGATGTATTTCATACATATGCATTCCACTTACTATGGTTTCTAGAGTTTGCAATTTTGGAGCTCCATAAATCATTTGAATGATGAATGACACCATTGCATTGTTCCCAAAATCGACTCCGGATAGATTTAGAGTCTTAAGGGATATAAATGCCACAGGGACATTCATCCAGGAGCTACCTTCTGCCAACAACTACAAAAGGTCAACTTTTCGTAAGTTTTAAAGATTACATTTCATAAGTATTAGAGATTACTTTAACATTATGTAATTTGAAGTGTAAAACTCATATTTGTCTAACCTTGCACCCCTGAAAATCCAATGTAAGGGACTCAAGATTGGGAAGAGTTCTAAGCTGAAAGATATTGTAAGTTGTGATTGTCGTGGGATGGTTCCAAACACCGAATGACAAATACAACTTCTTCAAATTTCCAAGTTGTGCAATATCCAACGGTCTCATGTCGTTTGTATCAATACGATTCATTTTAAGAGACTCAAGTAACGGACAACGAGAAATAAACTCCCAAATTGAACCGGTTTGAAAGTCAACAGATAACAATTCTAAGCTCAATAGATTTGGAAAGCTAATAAAAGATACCAAACTAGGAAGAGTACACCAATGAAGTTCAAGATGTTTCAACTCCATACGAGAGTACAGTTGGGTTGGCAACATAACTGGTTCACCATACCAGTTTCGAATTGTGAGCTCCTCAATTCCTTCGCGAGCCAAAAACAACAGCCAAACATGAATCTCTTCATAATTGAAGTCATCTTGTCCAAACAGCGGTTTGGGATCTACGGAGAAGACAAACCTTCTTACGGGACCTTTGAGCTGAAGTAGCAGACTAGTAAGTTGCCTCCCATCAAACTTATTTGTCAAAAAATAAAAGAAATCCTCATCAACTATAACATCGGTGAGCAAAGTCCACTTAAACCTCCAGTTTCTCGCTAAACTATCGGTCCTCACCACATCTTTTAGTGGCAAACGATTCATAATATTAGTGATCACGTTATCTGGCATGTTGCTAATATAATCCGCCATTTTAGGAATAAAATTGCGTCCAAAAGACATGGTATTGTTGGAATTTGATTTGGTTTTGTGAGGTCTGGAAAATGAGAGTTTGGATTTCGTTTTCGAATTGTTTTTTTGATAAGGGTTTTTTTTTTTTTTGGGTAAAAGGGTTAATTCACCCCGGTAAAATTCATTACACCAAAAAGCGTTGAAGTACATAGGATGAGGGTGACATCCCTCATCTCAGTCCCTTAGGACACATACAGACTCACATATAAGAATGACACGCCATTCTTATAACTTACATTGAATATAAACTTACATTGAACATAAGCTACAACGACTATAAGAATAACACAAATTAAATGCCATTCAATAGAAATTCCTTGAATCTTCCAATCGTCATAGTAGTTCAAACATCCAGCTTCAACCAATTGCATCTTCTATTAGTATTATGCAAAACGCATAATCTAATAACCTAATAAGAGTGACTTCCGTAGCAAATCGAACTTGAAGCATAAACATGGTCTAAGCGACCCAACCTTCCAGCATATAGTAACTTGAACCAATCTTCCAACCATTCCGAGTGAGACACAAGAAGACAACCACGATCAAGTCACAATGCAAACTTCCATAGCAAATGATAACCCACCAAATATGTCAAGAAAAACCAATCAGTAGTAGACCCATACGAATAACAAAGAGTTATCAAATCCTAATGCCCAATAACAAATCAATCCGTACACAACACCACCATTTCGATCAGCCAAGAAGAATGAAACAGGAATCATTAGAAGACTATCGAACCATAGCATTATGTGTACACAAACATAGGGCTGAAATAACCCTAACATCCAATCCCTTCGTACACCAAACCATAATACGAATGAACACCAAAACAGTAGGTCTGAATGTAATACGAATCAAGGATAACACTCTCCAATAACATGACTTCCATCTCTCCCTTAACCCACGACCACACTACGTCCCCAAAACCAGATGATAGACACGATCAATAGATCAACATTCATGACCAGAATGGACAGCAGACCAACATACAGTCCCAAGAGTTATACAATAAAGCGCAGCAGCAAACCCAGCCAATCAAAACCATAAAATACGAAACCCTAAAGATAGGGTTTCGTTCATGAGAGGGACGGACCTAAACAACCATTCCATCCAGTAAAGACAGAAAGCTGTAATAGGAAGATTTAGATCGACCATACCCCACAAATCACGATCGTAAAAGAATCATCATGTAACCAAAAACGATCGGCATAAACAAAAAAAACCCTAAAAACGATTACAAAAGCAATCGCTTAGGATTAGATTTGAATAAAAGATCGCACCTATATATAAACCAGTGAAAGAAACACCGACTTCAAGGTAAGGATAATAGATGCGATCAATAAACCCACAACGATCCAAAACCCTAAAAAAAAACGATAATACAAAAGATTGAAAAGATAGGGTTTCGGAATGGAAAAAAAGAGAGATCCGATTGAAGATAAAATAATAATAGGATACCAACCACCCTCCAATGAATAAAACTGATCTAAATCGTATTGCATATCCCCTAGAGAGAGATAGAGAGGACGATTAGAGCAGTTTTAATGGCCGGAATTAAGGGGAGGGTGGCGGCCGGAAATCTCCCTAGGGGAGAGAGAAATTTTAGGGTTTTTTACAGTCAGGCTGGGTTTTATCAATTTTTTTTTTTTTTTTATTATGGTGGGTATAGGGGTTTGGTGGGTGGGTTTATCGGTTCCCGCGAAAAATTAAATATTTGTCAGACGTTTGTAAACTACCTTGTTAATGACTTTGACGATGACCCTACAGTTGTAGGGTCTTCTCCTTTTAAGGGTAAGAGGGTTTTAAACGACCTTGAAGATGTTCAGCATGTGTGTGATGGAAACTCAGTTGTTGATGGTACAAATGATAGCACCTGTGTTTGAACTTTATTTTTTTAACTTTCATATGGTAACAATGTGTCTACGTAGTGCTTGTAATAGTTAAGTTAGGAACACTTTATCGTATTTTAGGGTTAATTGTTGTCATAGGTTAATTTGCAAAAGCTAAAAATATGTATTTTTAGAGCTTTTTGCTTATTTGATGTACGCTTATTCAAGTTCCTTAATGAAAGCAACTTTTGTATTTCTAGTTAAATAAGCTATAAAAAGTCCCTTAAGCGACTTTTAGGTGTGTAGATAAGCGACTTTCTAAAATCCAACTCTAGGGCGCAAGTGACATGTAATGATGACTGCATTGCTTGGCAGGGTAAACAATGTCAACCAGACTAGGGGTTAGATTCAACCAAAAAAAAATTTAAATGACATTTTATGAATTATTTTTCATGGCGCCTTGTAACCCAACAACCAAAATTTTGTGTGCTTTTTGTTTTGTTACGTTATTAGGGTCTTGTACTGAATTAAATATTGTTGCGCATGTAGTATGTTTGTCATCTGTTCGTGCGCATCTAGTATGCATGTAGTCTATCAAAATCTACTAAAAGAAAGGATTTATCAAGTTTGAAATTGAAATTGTTATCTAACAAAGTTTAACACGTACAAGTCGCTTTATTTGGGTAACTTATAACGTGGGTGGTTGTTTTTGGCTTTAACGCAAGACCACAGTTGCGTTAACTTGGGTTTAACGCAACTAATAAACATATGAAATTCGAAAGTAAAGCACAAATATGCACAAGAAAACCTGTAAATAAAAAAATTAGCCCTATATGTTTAAATTCGATTGCTAAAAGTGGTAAATAATTTTTTTGGAAAAAATTATATTTTTTTCCTTTTTATTTTATTTTTAATTGATAAAAAACACTTTTATACTAAAAATAATATTAAAAATGGTTAGTTAATACGAAAAATTATGAAAATTTATGGAAAATTACTTTAAGGTATTAGTAAGTTATGAAAAATAACCCTATTTTTCGTCTATGATTGATCAAGATACACTGGGTTACATTCTTAGCTAGAGTTTTACTCCATTAAAGCTTGTAGCAAATGAGGTGTTGGATCAAGTCGTAGTATTGGTTTGGTCCTTTTAGGATCAATGGAAGTTCGATGTAGTTGACTCGTGTGGATTAGTGTTGTTCATGTACTACCATGGAAAAGGCTGTATCGTTGACGGTTATGGACATCTATGACGACTTTTGAAGAATCAAGTGGTTAACTTGAGTTTTTAATTTGTAATCTTATAGTCGTTGTATTTTTTATGTTCATTTATTAGTTATAAGAGTGGTGTGTCACTCTTATATAGTGGTTATTTGTTAGTGTCCTACGGGACTGTTGAGTTTCTTCATGTAAGTGCCTATGTAATGGGCTGAGATATGGGATTTCACCCATATCCTTTGTACTTAAACGTTTTTTGGTTAATCTATTTACCAGGGTGCAGGATTACTCCCCTTTACAAAAAAACCAAAAAAAATAAGTTATGAAAAATAAAAAAGGAATCGACAGCTTATCCAAGGAACGAAAAAAGTCTATTGTGAAAGAAACTTTTTTATATGTAGTTAAATAAGCTAGAAAATAGCTGAAACACCCAACAGTAGGGTGCAAGTGGCATGTAATGATGACTTTCATTGTTTGTCAGGGAAAAAAGGCGGGTTAATAAAGAAATTTGGCGGGAGCAACGTCTTTTAAGCGACTTTTAGGCGGTAGATACGCGACTTTCTATAATCAACCCCAAAGGGTACAAGTGGCATGTAATGATGACTACGTAACATAATTGTGCTTAAATTCAATTCCAAATAAAGACATTATAATTAGAACGTGTCTAGTTGAAAAAATATACTGATCGAATTGTTATGGCTCCTAAGTTTCCAAAGTGTTTGAAGATAGCGAATCAAATTGGTGATCGATGAGTTCATAGTGTTCTTCATGCTATCTTTTTGCGAGAGAAGGAGGCATATAGGGGTGATGAAAACAATTACAACGAAAGGATTGAAGAAGTAGAGTCTAGTTGAAAAGCATACTAGACGTGTAAATTCGATTGCTAAAATTGCTAAATAATTTTTTGAAAAAAAGATTATATTTTTATGCGTTTTTTTTTCTTTTTAATTAATAAAAAAAAACTTTTATCCTGAAAATAATATTAAAAATATAAAGTTAATACGAAAAATTATGAAAATTTATGGAAAACTACTTATCTAGATAAGCTGTGAATAAGCTAAAAGGGGAAATTCACCGTGTGATACTACTGCTGGTAACTCCTGTTAGTGTATTTCATAGTACTGCTGGAGATGCTGAAAATGTGAAGTAAATACAAGTGGATACTACTGCTAGACGTAGAAGATACTACTGCTAGAGATAGTTTCTACTGCTTATGTGATAACTATGTATAACATGTTTAGATAAGTTTAGAGTAGATACGAAAAAAAGTCTATTATGCGAGTTTTATCTAGGTAGATAACTGAGTACTCATTTCATACTCTTATCCACACAAGTCTTATATGGAATTAAAAATTGCAAAACACAAAAAAAGAGTAAGTATCTGGAAACAAAGGCCAACATATTTTGCACAAAATACAACTTTGTAATGTAATAAATTTGAAAGCTACTTGCTTACTTCAAGTTGAAACTGATTTTTTTTCCATTGATCAAAATCCCAAAATACAACTTCAAACTGCTTTTTCCATTCTAAACATAAGCTACATTCAAACAAAATGTACAATACATTAACTACTTCAAAGCAAAAACAACAACAAAAAAGATCCAACTGAGAATAAGCATCTTCTTCATCTTCTTAGCTTCAACTTTCTTTTCTTCTGCTTCCCTTTGCAACTCATTCATTGAACCCAACAACCCTGGTATTATTTGGACAGCTCGTTTACACATTGGGGGATCATACCAATCGATTATCCCACAATTGATTGGCTATTACAAAAAGAAACGAAAAAATAAAAATTAGGTTAAACATCAAATTAGGGGTTTTTTAACCAAATTAATTACACTTACTTTTTTCCCACAACAATAGAATCTTCTTCCAGGGTTGATTGAAGTCCAAGAGGTTACAATGGTAGATCTTGCTCCACACCTATTGCACCGAATCATGCGATTCATGTTTGATGCATGTGTTGGGTATTTTCAAGTGATAGCAGCTATCACTGGAACTTATTATACGTAGAAGACAATGGGCCAAACCTAAAATGATGAAATTAGCCCTCAATATTTGCTAACCTAACCCAGGTTACGGTCAAACTAGGGACTAAATCTTTAGGGCTTGTTGGATTTGACATAAAGTAGTCTGTCCAGTCTTTTCAACGTCTTAGGAAGCGGCATGATGAATGTATAAGGAGGGAAAATAGTCTCTTAATCGACTTTTAGGGTTAGATAAGCGACTTGCTATTTAACCCATTTAGCTTGGTGGATCCTTTTTAGCTTATTCATAGCTTATCTAGCTAAGATGTCAACCCAATTTTAGTTTTCCTATATTCCTCATTGTTTAAGGTACTTTCCATTGATTTTTCATATTTTTGTTAAATAGATTAATATATATATATATATATAATATATATATATAATATATAATATATAACAATATGCGTATGACATCATCAAATGCAAGATTGCCCAGTAAGCGGCCTTAAATGCCCAGTAAGCAAGCATTAATTCCAACTCATCATGCCACGTGGCAAAATTTCTACATTATCAAGGTTTTTTTTTTTTTTTTTTAATTCCACCTAAGCAGTAAAATCGGATTAATTAGTTTAAAAAATGAGTATAGTGAGAATCGAACCTGAGTGTTTTACTTGGTGTGTAAACATCTCAACCAATGGAGCCACTCCATAAGTTGTGATAAAAAACCCAAAACAAAATTAATATGTTATAATAATAATATTTTATACAATCCTACATTTTATTCATTAACCCTAATATCATTCGTATTCAACCTTTTACACAATCACATGCACACACACAAAGCATACGACATCTCTGTTCTTTTGGTTGCATGTATTTTTTTTTTCTTACAATGTTTCTGATGCGTTTCATGTTTCTTAAACAGATATCATGCCTCATACATCAATGCCAAGGTAAGGTTATCTCATATGCCTGCACATTTATGATGATATTATAAAACTGAATTTTTTACAAATAGCAAGCTAGATGGACAGATCGAAATTAATCACCACCAATCAGGTATGTATGTTGGATTTCCAGTTTGAGTTGATTGTTTCTTATTTGTTTATTTAGGGTTCTTTTCGACTCATATCAGGGATCCATTAAAGCT
The DNA here is from genome assembly GCA_021014915.2 of Artemisia tridentata subsp. tridentata. Lineage (NCBI taxonomy): Eukaryota > Viridiplantae > Streptophyta > Magnoliopsida > Asterales > Asteraceae > Artemisia > Artemisia tridentata. The sequence continues at coordinate 232,238,183 of CP139505.1, forward strand.
TCGTAGATCATCAGCGATCAAAAAAGGTACGATTTTTGTAGATGGTTTATTGTTTCTTATTTGTTTATTTAGGGTTCTTTTCGATTGATATTAGGGATCCATTAAAGCTTTGTAGATCATCAACGATTAAAAAAGGTACGATTTTTGTAGATGATTTATGGTTTAATTTGAAATTTTAGAAGTTTTATTTTGTTAGTTGATTAAAATCATTTATTTATATGTGAACAAGATGACGTTAAGCGAATTGAGACGCCAAGTAATGTGACTCTTACCATTGAGCAGGAACATGGTTTTCAAGCATTTTTGTCATTGAGCAGATCGAAATTAATCACCACTAATCAGGTATGTATGTTGGATTTCCAGTTTGAGTTGATTGTTTCTTATTTGTTTATTTAGGGTTCTTTTCGACTCATATCAGGGATCCATTAAAGCTTCGTAGATCATCAGCGATCAGAAAAGATAATATTTTTGTAGATGGTTTATTGTTTCTTATTTGTTTATTTAGGGTTCTTTTCGATTGATATTAGGGATCCATTAATCCTTTGTAGATCATCAACAATTAAAAAAGGTATGATTTTTTTAGATGATTTATGGTTTAATTTGAAATTTTAGAAGTTTTATTTTGTTAGTTGATTAAAATCATTTATTTATATGTGAACAAGATGACGTTAAGCGAATTGAGACGCCAAGCAATGTGACTCTTACCATTGAGTAGGAACATGGTTTTCAAGCATTTTTGTCATTGAGTAGGAACTCAGCTTTCATACACACTGCCATGGAAGCTGATATCACGATGTATATTTGGACAATCTAAGTTGCTCAAACCACACACTGAAGCAAACTTACAACTGAAGTCCAAAAAGAATTATCTAAAAGCAGCCCAAATACATTCACTTTGATTCATTGGAGCACCATTCCTTGATAGTGAATTTCCAGAATCAATGTGTATGACATTGATATATGAACACCGTGGTGCCTCTTCATATAGGTAATCTGAAACACCCCTATGCACAACGAGACCACCAACACACTTATCTAGCAGATATGAACTTGGTTATGCTTTAAACGTGTAATGCATATGTATCCTCTAGATATCCTTCATTTGGACGAACTTCATATGAGAGTGATCATAATTCATAAGTGTTCTTCTTTGCTTTTTGTCATGTAATTTCAGTTCGTACGAGAAATATACAGTAAAATATGCTGGGGCTGCTGCTATGTATTTTGTGTCCAAGAAACTGAAGAAAAAGTACAATATTACGGATGAAAGAGCAGCCTTGTATGATGCTGCAGAAACATGGGTTGATGCTCTTGACGGCAGAGAGTTTTTAGGTCAGTTAATTTGATATACCATATCTTATGGATTTAGTCTGCTCAGGTATGATTCAATTCGCGTTGTCTATTGTGTTTGTGTAGTTTATTTTTGTAGATTTCTTTCGAATTGATATGGGTTTTTGAAGCTTGAATCTTCAGGTTTGTTTACACCGATATGTATAATTATGTTGTGTTTACGATGAATAGGTGTTTCTGATGAAGAGCTATATTTTCATGATTCAGGTTTTGAAATAGTTTTATAATCATCTGATTGCTTTCTGGAGGTGCTTCACCGATTGGCGTGGTGACTGCAACATATTGGGAAGAAAACGGGATTCCTGGTATGTTACTTCTTCACCCATGCTTTTTATTTATATCAATGGTACAACCGTTATTGTGCGATTGAAATATGTTGGTTTTGTGTCTATCTACAGGATGCTATCAATTGCCATAAATCTTTCGTTACAATCCTCAAATTTTCGGCCACTGTGTCAAAACCAAATGCCATTTTGGCTACTCTAACCAATTTCCCCTTTAATCATAAGTTTCAAGTTTCTGAATAATAGCCAGCGGTCCCCCTTTCAGGGCTCGACGCTTACCATTGAGCAGGAACATGGTTTTCAAGCATTTTTGTCATTGAGTAGGAACTCAGCTTTCATATACACTGCCATGGAAGCTAATATCACGATGTATATTTGGAAAATCTACGTTGCTCAAACCACACACTGAAGCAAACTTACAACTTGTGTCTTTATATTGCAAATTGCACTAATATTTTTGGTTATTCTTGATTATTATGCAGTCTGCAGCACCAAGAGTAAAACCAGTTACAACTGTAAGACATCCGGTTGCACCCATAGTTCGATCTAATAGTATTGAAGATTTCAATCGATTGTCATACGCGGTAAGTGAATTATTTCTGTATCCGAGGCAATGAACCCAAGCCCAAACTTGCTTGCCTAATTTAAGACTTAGACTTGTGATATCATATAGGCGTTAGCCTTGATTAAAATGAAATCACTCTTGATATGAGTTTAATTACAAAGTGATTTTTTGCTATTTGAAACACTGAGACTTGCATAACATATTTCAAAAATGCCTCAGAATCAAATAATTAGTTGATTACTGCTATTATTAGTTACGTAAATTTATGTATATTTTTTGATTTAACATTTCTATAACGATATCTACTCTAAATATCCAAAAATATGTCATTTTCAGTTTTTCACAGGTAAAAGAATATTGTCTACTAGCAATAATCACTTCAATCACAAAACTAAGCAATCCCATTTGGTCATTAGGCCTTATACGGATAGGCACATGCACTTGACTCATTTGAGCTATTCAGTCTCACAGCATATAGTTAAGCTCGATCAGCTGATATCAAAATCTAACAAGCCCATAGTCATAAAGAAAAATAAATGTAGGACTAGATTTGCATTCAAATTCCGATGATATACCCAGCCATTAACCCAAGTTTGAATCATTTGTTTTGCAGATGAATTATCATAACATCAGACAACTCTCTACAACACAAAGAAAAAACTTAAATCGCTCTTCTCAATTCTTATTCTTAATTACTTAATTTCTCAACTGATACAAAATGAAGAAAAATTCAAAATATTGCAAAACAAGAGCTACGTACCATCAAGAACCCCAACTCAAAAAAATGAATCAGTATTATTTATTGTCACCTCTAACTTCATTTTCCAACCGAATAAGCTCAACCTTCACCGATTGAACGTTACTATCAAAAGGTATTTTTACATCAGATATTTTCTTAACGTATATATGATTCTCTTCTTAATTAATACCTTTGCTTTATTGGTTGTATTTATATGAACGAGCTTTCTGAAGATGAGCTCGAGCCATGGAATGAGTTGTACCAAAGTGACAAAAAAAATAGCAACTTTCATTTGCATAATGTGGTTTAATAGGCTTTTGGAGTGTGATTTTAACTGTGTGGAATCTGTGTTGTTGCTGGTCAAAGGGAATCAACAAATACACCACTATGGTGGAATCATAGGTGAGCATTATGTACCAATGTTACAAAAAAAGAGCAACTTTCATTTGCATAATTTGGTTTGACAGGCTTTTGGAGTGTGGTGTCAGGTCAAATCTCATTTGCGTAAACTATTTTGATGGTCTAAAATGGAATCTTTTGTTATGTATGATTTTAACTGTGTGTGTTATTTGTGTTGTTGCAGGTCAAAGGGAATCAACAAATACACCATTATGGTGGAATCATAGGTGAGCATTATGTGATTTGTTGTATTTTTAGCCTTTTGCTCATGAGTTGCATACTTTTTTCAAGTTTAGCAGGTAAGCTCCTCTGTAGCTTATCTTCTAACTTAGTTGGCCTGCAAATTGAATTATGATAAACACTTAAGTCTTTACTTCACGACCGCAATTCACACTTGGAAAGGAAATAAGTTGTTGGTCTTTATAGTGCAATTAAGTGTTCATAATGAGTTGCTGTCGCACACTCACACTATTAACTCTTCGTTATCCCAGGAAAGAGAAACAATTGTACTTCATCTGGTCTTCTATTTCGTTCAGTTGGATCTTTTGAATGAACACTTAACTGCAAGTGTGTTTTGAGAAAACTGGGTGAAGAAAAACAAAAAGGAAAATATCAGATGGTTGTGAAAGGTTACAATTGTGTACTCAGCTACAAGAATCAGAATATCAGATGGTTGTGAAAGAAAAAGAAAACAAAGGTGGTTATTAAACATAAACTGATAAAGGTTTCTGAGCTCGCCACCATCACTTGGTAATTTCTTATTATCCACTTTTAAGTCCTTCATCGATGGTCAACTAATAATATTACTTATGCTGTTATGTCATAATGTATTAAGTAGAATATGTTATTTGATAATACAGGGACATGACTCAAAGTTGCAAAGCCTGTTTGATAAAATAGGTGGTCCAGATGAGGAGAAAAATCAAGTGAAGGGGAGAACCTGAGAATTTAGCCGCATCAACATCAGGTGCGTGATAAGATGTTATTTGCGAGTGTCTTCTCTTACACGAGTCCTGTGCCACTTTTCTTTTTAAATAATTTGCACATAGTTGACCACTTTTATACATGGATTCTTGATCGAGAGTGTTAAGCTTCTAAAATGTTAACTTTGTTAGAATATGTAATTAACAACTTCTAGAACGAGGTAGTGAACTTCTCAAACGCACCCGTAATGGTACATATCTTACTTTATTCTCATTCAACATCTTCCACTCTTGCTTCAGATGTATAAACATATCCTTCGATTTATAGCTTCAAGTTCTTATACAGAGTATACGACTATACCTGATGCAGATTTTATTGCTCTAGGTGATTCATTAGATACATATACATTGTTGTGGTTGTGTGAAAATGTATATATGGATTATGGTAGTTTAGGTGTGAGTTTGGATCCTGAATCTGAAGCATCGTCTTCATCTTTATGCAGGTCTGTTTTCTCAAAAATGATAACCTCAAAAATGTTAGGTCAAAAGTATACCCGTAGTTAGTTTTTTTGTCAATTTATAAGGCATTAAATGTATTGTCTTTAGGTTTTATTATCATCCATGGTTTACACATCCATGACTGTAAACCCACTAGAAATGCCTTGGTGAGAAGCTCCCTTTCTTATTATGGTTGACGGACAATGGCTGATGGTGACGCTATCTCCATCTTTGGGTCAAGCCATGTATGGGTCGATAACAATTCTCTAATTGTGTTGATGGACTCGTGGATGCTGTCATGGGCTCAACTGCAATCACCATTTCAATCAATTACTTCACTTATCACAACGAGGTGTGTAACTCTTAATTAAAGTAACTGATCAACCATTTTTCGAAATATGATATCTGATGCATTTAAAACAGGTGATATTGTTGAGCCACAGTGACTCGAATGCAAGAGACAAATTAATGCAAGTGACTATTGCCTACAATCATTTTGGAGAAGGTCTTATTCAAAGAATGCCAAGGTACTAAATATCAAATTGAGTGCACAAAAACACATAAGCAAAAATTAATTAGTCTTATAACTTATTTTTTAATAAACGACGACGTTGGTATTTCCATGTGGTGAACAATGACTACACCCATTGGGAGATGTGACCATTAACAATCAAGGAAGTGTATACCCGATCATTTGCAAAGGGGGTACTGATAGTTAATAAAAATCTCTTCTCATTTTACCGCTTATGGAATTATTATAATGTTTGATTGTGGATCATAATCTGAAAATGCATATGATTTCAGGTTACTAAGAGAGATGACACAGATAGAATCCAATGGCACGGGTGGAACTGGAGATCAGAGGGTGACCTACTTCTTAATGGGGTTTATTTCATCCCATCAGGAGCTGGAGCCGCTGCGAGCTATGCTCGGGCCTCAAATTTGAGTGCAAAGTCATCTGCTTTGTTTGGGTAGCTGATCGAGTATATGTGAGGTGACTCCACTATTTTCTACTTTATATTGCTTGAAACTGTTATCTAATGGCTGCTGCTGGAGATAGTTTGGCTTTTAACTTTACTATCGTGATATATACAGCTTGACAAAATGCTATCAGGTTTCTTATTTATAACTATGTATATATACATTTTAGGTGTGAGTTTTGATCCTAAATCTGAAGCATCGTCTTCGTTTTTATGCAGGTCCATTTTCTCAAAAATGATAACCTCATAAATGTTAGGTCAAAAGTATACTCGTGGTTAATTTTTTTTGTCAATTTATAAGGCATTAAATGTATTGTATTTTGGTTTTATTATCATCCATGGTTTCCACATCCATGACTGTAAACCCACTGGAAATGCCTTGGTGAGAAGCTCCGTTTCTTATTATGGTTGACGGACAATGGCTGATGGTGACGCTATCTCCATCTTTGGGTCAAGCCATGTATGGGTCGATCACAATTCTCTAATTGTGCTGATGGACTCGTGGATGCTGTCATGGGCTCAACTGCAATCACCATTTCAATCAATTACTTCACTCATCACAACGAGGTGTGTAACTCTTAATTAAAGTAACTGATCAACCATTTTTCGAAATACGATATCTGATGCATTTAAAACAGGTGATATTGTTGAGCCACAGTGACTCGAATGCAAGAGACAAATTAATGCAAGTGACTATTGCCTACAATAATTTTGGAGAAGGTCTTATTCAAAGAATGCCAAGGTACTAAATATCAAATTGAGTGCACAAAAACACGTAAGAAAAAATTAATTAGTCTTATAACTTATTTTTTTATAAACGACGACGTCGGTATTTCCATGTGGTGAACAATGACTACACCCATTGGGAGATGTGACCATTAACAATCAAGGAAGTGCAGACCCGACCATTTGCAAAGGAGGTACTGATAATTAATAAAAAAACTCTTCTGATTTTACCGCTTATGGAATTATTATAATGTTTGACTGTGGATCATAATCTGAAAATGCATATGATTTCAGGTTACTAAGAGAGACGACACAGATAGAATCCAATGGCACGGGTGGAACTGGAGATCAGAGGGTGACCTACTTCTTAATGGGGTTTATTTCATCCCATCTGGAGCTGGAGCCGATGCGAGCTATGTTCGGGCCTCAAGTTTGGGTGCAAAGTCATCTGCTTTGTTTGGGTAGCTGATCGAGTATATGTGAGGTGACTCCACTATTTTCTACTTTATATTGCTTGAAACTGTTATCTAATGGCTGCTGCTGGAGACAGCCTGGCTTTTATTTTTACCATCGTGATACATACAGCTTGACAAGAATTCTATCAGGTTTCTTATTTATAACTATGTATATATGACAATAATGTGTTCACTTCTTTTAGGCTATATTCAATGAGCTCTGCAAGATGTTGGATCCCGTGAAACATTGGAGAATGGAGATCAATTTCAGCCAGGTTGCAACATTGATGCTTTCTTCAACTAAATTTGACAACATCACGCCCAGCTTTTACTGACTTTTTGGTTTTTATCGATGGATAGCCTCTAAAATGCATATAGTTTCTTATTGGACTGTTTGCGACATTATATTTTTATTTGCACTTACATGCGGCTTATTTGAGGGTGGATGTAAGTTAAGTTAACAAGTGGACCTGATTTTTAAAACAAGACTTATACTGCCATAGTCATGTGTTTGATTTTATTTTTGTAGGCTGAAGTTCGTGATTTCGTACGTGATGGGAGTCTACAACTGCAATCAAGGAGTCAAAAATACTAAAAGGTTTGACTTGGGTTACTATAACTATCAATTTTTTTGGGTCAAGGGTTTAACTCGATAAATAGGTTAAATACCAGTAGTGTGATGGGGATTGTCACAAAGGTTGTAGTTGAGGAAGAGATCATACGAATAAATTTAGCTAACATGTTGCCTTTTTGGTAAAAAAGTTTAGACATGCATAGTTGCATATAAACAAATATATTATATGTAATCATGTATAACGACTTTAACTTTTTATGTGATCTTTTTTAGTAACAATACTAATAGGTAATTCTGATGGTGGAATCATGAATTAGCATGTCCAATATCAATATGATATAGAAGTATGAAATATTGGTTTATTGATATAAAAACACCCCATGCATTTAGAATGTGACTATAATATATGATGCGTAGAAGTATGAGATAGCTTTTCATGAAATGGAGTGTCCGATTTTGCTTTTAGCCTCTCAAATGGTTTCGACGCTCCATGTTCTGTTGATAAGATGTTTTAATTCTATTGTTATTTTGCTATTTGAGTGTAAATTTTGTGCTTTTATTGAATAATTGAGCTACAATTGCATGATGAATAAGTTTATAATTGTGGTTTAGGATGCCTTATTTCAACAATTTATTATGCTGTGATATATTAAGCACCTTTGTGTATTTAATTACTCAAGGCTGTTTACTTGATTTAGAGCAACAAAGGTATGAATTTTTTTTATATGTGTTTATCGGGTTGATAGTTATGTGCCATTAAGCAAGAATTAATGTTGTCTAACTGAAGTTATATATGTTGCAGTAACGGGTCAAAGTCAGGCGCTTCAATGAAATGTGCCGGCTGTCAAGGTTCTGGAATGAAGAGAGAAATCCTTAGACATCTTGGCCCATCTATGATTTAGCAAATGCAACATTTATGTAAATAAGTTTGTAAATACGAAGGTTGTCAAACTTTATGTTTTATCTCATATTCGATAAACGTATACTTCTTTTCGTTCTTAATCCATTCAATATATAATTTAGTATATTTATGTCTTTTTTCTTTTTCTTTTGAATGGAAATGTGAAGTTTAAGAGTGGAAATTAAAACACTCAATAGCATAGAGGTAATGATTGCCTATATACAAAATACAACACTCTTATTAATTACTTAACATGTATTTCAAATGTATACCATGTGTATTATACAACAACTTAGACTAAATATTGCAACAAAATATACAATTATCTTTTTTCACGCAAAACATGTATTTCGCACCGGAATATACAAAAGGAAAAACAACAACGACCGTTTCAACCCAATAACAGCCGATATACCATCCCCTTACACAGACGGAAAAAGAATTAATACTACAAACCTAAAAATAATAATAAAACATTTCTTTTTTTTATAAAAAAAACAAATAAATAATAAAATATACGTCAACCTCACCTATTAATATAATTTTTTAAACATAAACTAATATCATAACAAAATACCTAAACTCAATGTCCTTAAAATTAATTTCCAGTTAACTAACAACATAAAAATTACTTAAACTTCAAAAATAACAACGCAAATTTTATTTTACGCCAACCTTCTCTTAAAATTTTTTAAACGTAAACTAATACCATAACAAATTGAATGAAATCGACACCGATAAACATAATTTTTCATTAACTGACACCATCAAAATCCATGATTACATGACTCCTTTGGGGTTTATAAGGCACGTTAGTTTTATATATATGTAGTCTCAAAGTTATAGAACGATGTGTTAAGAGGATAGATATCAACATTTTTTTTGTGTTTGTTTATATTTATTTACTTATTTTGTGAAATACAGATCCATGTTTGTGATTATGCTATTTTACATTTGAATTTCAATCATATACAATATTGTTAAAAAAAAAAACACTTTGTATATATTAATTTTTCTATAAATGTTAACGTTCATTTACTTTAATTGTTAATGCATTTAATACAAAAATTTGTACGTTTATATCTTAGTTTTCGTTAACTTATTTTTTCCAAAGATAATTATAAGTCAAGCCCGCCCAATGAGAAACCTCATATCAGTTATGGTCCTCATCACTTTTGGGAATAAGATGGCGTAAAAATTTAACCTACGCAAAACAGGAGAAAGGAAAACGCAGATCAAGCCTATTTGATATGCCATCCAATGAATCGGTAATTAGCTGTGTTTCTGAATGAAACTGTATTGAATTTGTGATAATTTGACATTCTTCCGTTTTTAGTCCAAAGTACCTTGTGATGTGTGTCTTTATATTGCAAAAGGCACTAATATTTTTGGTTATTCTTGATTATTATGCAGTTGCAGCACCAAGAGTAACACCAGTTACAACTGTAAGACCTCCGGTTGCACCCATAGTTCGATCTAATAGTATTGAAGATTTCAATCGATTGTCATACGCGGTAAGTGAATTATTTCTGTATCCGAGGCAATGAACCCAATCCCAAACTTGCTTGCCTAATTTAAGACTTAGACTTGTGATATCATAGGCTTTAGCCTTGATTAGAATGAAATCACTCTTGATATGAGTTTAATTACAAAGTGATTTTTAGCTATTTGAAACACTGAGACTTGCATAACATATTTCAAAAAGGCCTCAGAATCAAATAATTAGTTGATTACTGCTATTATTAGTTACGTAAATTTATGTATATTTTTTTATTTAACATTTTTATAACGATATCTACTCTAAATATCAAAAAATATGAGTCATTTTCAGTTTTTCACAGGTAAAAGAATATTGTCTACTAGCAATAATCACTTCAATCACAAAACTAAACAACCCCATTTGGTCATTAGGCCTCATACGGATAGGCACATGCACTTGACTCATTTGAGCTATTCAGTCTCACAGCAGAGTTAAGCTCGATCAGCTGATATCAAAATGTAACAAGCCCATAGTCATAAAGAAAAATAAAGGTAGGACTAGATTTGCATTCAAATTCCGATGATATACCCAGCCATTAACCCAAGTTTGAATCATTTGTTTTGCAGATGAGTTATCATAACATCAGACGACTCTCTACAACACAAAGAAAAAACTTAAATCGCGCTTCTCAATTCTTATTCTTAATTACTTAATTTCTCAACTGATACAAAAAGAAGAAAAAAACAAAATATCGCAGAATGTTGGTTGTGTGCTCTCTTTGTAAGTAAATCAACATAACACAAAAAATACGAGCAAAAAAAACCAGGTTTAATATGAGAAAGAAACATACATATCAGTACAACTAAAAACGGTTTGAGTGGCATATATTAGTGGCACATTTTTAAATCTTCGTTTCACTTAATTACACTTTGCTAGAAGCATGAGTCGCTAAGAACGTGGCTTTGCATTGCCTGTTCCAGCCTTTAACTATAAAGATGAAGTCTCCAACCTGGTTTTTGATTACAATGTATTACAGGTGCGAGTGCTATTTAAATTTACGTCTTGGGCAGATAATATTATGGGAGAGAAGGAATCAAAGTTGTCTTCTCTAATGGGAAGCTTGGGATGGTATACTACTTAAATTCCCTATTGTATTGTAAGATTATTTTTTAAAACACAACATCTTTATAATTAGTTGCTCTTCTATGAAAAGTGCAGGGTTCCATGAAGTTAGGAAGATTAACAAAACCTGTAACTGCAGACGTAAATATAAATTGAAGAGCAAAAGGGTTGCTTCCTCTTGCGGTGAGTTGTACATATTATCAGTTACAATTATAACTTCTTGAATTGATTTTTACAAATGTATGGTTGTGATTGAAAATCCTAATAATAGTGTACCTTTAGAGTGTATTCATGGATGAATTGCAAATTTTGATGAGTTTGTGAAAGGATTTTTGGATTATTTAAGTTCAGTAAAATGGTTAAACATCTCCCTGAAGGAATTAGACGTACGACATATAATAATAATAATAGCCCGCCAAACGTATTAGACGAAGGTATTAGTTATTGGTATGCAACATATGTAATTTAGTATGTTTGTATCTTTATTTTTGGTAAACTTACTTTTTTCAACGATAATCATAAGTCATGCCCGCCCTGTGGGCGGGCTTATATGCCCAGGAGGGCTTACAAGTCATGCCCGCCCATTGGGCGGGCTTTGAAGGTATATATATATATATATATATATATATATATATATATATATATATATATATTATATATATATATATATATATATATATATATATATATATATATATATATATATATATATTTCTAGGGTCAAATTATGAATTTTAATGAGTTTTAGAGCGTATATAAGCGACTCTATAAAATAAAACTATAGGGTGCAAGTGGCATGATGACTTCATTAGTGTCAGGCGAAGCATGTCAGTCATATCTGTACTTAAGTCATAATTACCTTCCTTTTTTATGGAAAAAAATAAAAAAGCGGGAAAAGAGTCTTGTAAGCGACTTATTGGGTGGTAAGTAAGCGACCTGATTAAATCCACATGTAGACTGATATTTACACCGATATTTAGTTTTCTGCGTTACTCGAACAAAATCCACTTGTTAGCAAAAACAACACAAAGGGCGGGACCGAATAAAATATCCGTCACATTTGGTGATCGGCCAATATTTTCGGGTCTATCATTAATATCACGATAGGCTATACTATTTATGGATTTCCTAAGTTACTCTATCAATTTTGTAAGTTGTTAATTCCTTAAGATAAATTAGTAAATCATTGAGGTACATCATAAAAATCATAACAATCTTTTAGAAAATATTTACACTACAAAACATTTTGGTGGTTGGGAAATAGAATAAGTCGCTTTAATCAAAGTTTCAAACTCTTTTCAACACACACACACACGTCGTGTGAGACCCTAAAAAAATAATTAAAAAAAAAACATTTCGCTAAAATATTTGCCAAACGCATAATAGACTTTTTTTCCTTCCTTATAATTACTCCCTCCTTTCCCCCAATCATACATAGCCACACATAATAGATTCTAGTTATAAATGTGGTTGGACTATTATGCCCTTGAAAATGTAACACAAAACGTGCCTTAAACTGACCATGTATGAAATTAAAACCTTTTGTGACAATTTAAAAACCTTTTGTAACAATTACCAAAACAAAAAATATGAAATTAAAAAGAATTAGTAGTACGCAACAAACTTGTACCTAAATGTCGGATAATAGATTTTTGAAAGATAATTTTTTTCTATTAAATGTGATGCAGTATTTTTATCACTTTAAAGAACACCAAAATTCTGAATTAAAACCACCATTCAACACTTAATAAAACAATTAGATAATAACTATGAATTTCATTAACATCATTCTGAAGATAAATAGTACACATTACATAAACTTCATCAAAACAAGTTTTCCCCTTTTTTTAACAAACAGCAAGATAAAGAGTAAACATAACATAAATTCCCCACGACAAGTTTTTTAAGCAAACCTACTCCATCTCGCTTAGCTTTTTCAACACTCTAGTATTCTCCAATGAACGACGCCCACTTGCCCGACGCCTTTCAGTCAGAAATTCTATTTCTTTCAGATCTTCTTTCTCTTCCAACATGAGATATTGAAATTGTTCCTTAAAGATGCCCTTAATGCTCCCAAACTGCTCCAACTCCATTATTATATCGTGTCTTTTCTTAACACGATTTTTCAGTTCTTCAATCTTCTTCGAGTAATCTTTTTCATCAGATCTGTTGGCCATTCTTTCCCTATTAAAAATAACATTCAGCACCTTATGCATTTTACCAGAACGAGCATCTTCTGCAATTTGATCAATTATTGGAAACTTAGACTCCATTCTTTTTAGAGAGAGAAGATCTTTTTCTAGTTGTTTTGTTATTATGTGATGCTATAAATGAAAAAACGTGTTTGTTTCTACCTATATATAGAACTAAGAATGACGTTTAGTTTTTAAGAACCGTTTGGTTTCTAACGGGTATTTTTTTCTATCATTAAAGATAAGAAAAATACAGAGTAAAAAAAAGATAAGAAAAATACGGGTATTTCTAACCGTTTAGTTTTTAAGAACCGTTTGGTTTCTTATCTCAACATTATTTTTTAGTCTAACATAGTAAGCATTATCCGTTCCATTTATAAGAAAAATAAAAGATTGTGTTTGTTGGGGAAAGTATTAATTGTCACACATAATATATCCTATTATCCATCATTCATAGCATTAATCATCGAGAAAGTTGTTTGCATATTTGAGCAAATGTTGAAATAGCAATTACCCTTTTCATTTTAGATAACATGATCTTTAGAAGAACATTATGTTTAAGAAAACATGCACATCTCTTGTCAAAAGATTCATAAATGCTAATATATATCACATGCACCCTATTTTCTTTGTAACATAAATGGTTGTGTTATAAGAGAATACGTTACACCTTGTTAAAATGCAGGCTGTTAGAATTGAAAAATAACCCAATAAAACATATTTCATATGCTTAGACAAGTAAAATTGATTCATCATATCATACACTTGAATACTTGTCAATTAAACATGCATAGGAATGATTATGCCATCATACGTGTCGAAAGATAAAATATATCTTGCTTTAATCATACATCATAACCATACCCCACTCATAGTCTCCCACATGTATTATTTAGCCTTGCACTTGTTTAAGGTCTAACATACATATAGCTAACCTTTGGTACATCATCTATTTTATAATATAACTTACACAAAATCTATTAAGGTAAGTAACCTTGATTAGATTCTTTTCACAAGATATGCAAAACATCATTCTTAGAACGCTCTCAATAAAGCATTTACTACATTTTCACACATGAGCATATCTTTAGGTCTTAGGAGAACCAATCATGTTAAAATCAAATGCAACAACTCAACATACAAGATGTCATCCCTTAGATCATGCAATACGCCGAACAACCTCTAGATCCAAACACAAGATCGAGGCATCTTGCTCGCTTTCGTATCGAACCCTAGCATTCAATACATCTCTATTAGGATTATGTGTGAAATATATCATTTCGATCAATCGGCATAACAATACGGTTAGTGGAATCATATAAGTCCAAGTATTAAGCGGACAAAACCGATTTCATCTTTGCTATGCTTCGATAGGCAAATATAGGAATTAGACTTTATCTAACATAAGAATGATTATTGGATAACTTATTTCACTAGAAATTCAATTTAACCTAACGGTTGAATTGCTTCCAGGAGAGAAGTTGGGTTCGTGGTATAACCCATAAAAACGATCGTGTTTAGCCTTAATTGAGCACCACTAGTAATAATCTCATATTCATTCTCTAACTTGATTAAATAGGTCTTCCTAAATGTGCCTAAAGTTAGTTTACATTGATGAACTTTGTCTCTCATTAGGATTGCATATTAAACAAGTAGTAATTAGGATTCTTCTTAGCGAACATAGATTACTTGCATCTCATATATGTATTTTGAAGTTTCAAAATGATAACTTGTTCTTGTGTGATATGATTATACATCTTTATGGTATCTTGATGTTCAATGATCATTTGCTTAATTATTGAATGAATATTTATTAGAAAGGTTTTGTCTTTGTTTAGCAATTCTGTTATAATATCTCTTGGTTTATCTAAATGAGACATGCTCATAAATGCTAAATGTTAACATGTTTTGCATGGTATTTTCATTTAAAGTAATCATGTTCCATATGTGACTTTTTACATGATTTATGTATTGTGTACCCACACTATGTCAGTTTGATGCATAATGAATTAGGTATGTCAATCACGATAAACTTTTAGACATCATATAGTTCTACATATTAATATCTTTGATTATTATGTTAATGCATACCTATGTACGCTTACATGCTTAAATGACTATTCCATGTGTCTTATGCATTTACCCCATGACTCTAGAATTTTTCTAGTACACTTGCATATACTAAAATTGAAAAAAAATCCTTTCAAACATTCACGCAATAAAACTGATAAGTAAATATGTCCTAGGTTTGTCATGGAGTTTTATCATCAAATTCACCTCAAACGGAATGAGGATCGAACTTTAACCATTGGTTGAAGGTAGGAAACCAACGTATCGTCCTTAATCTTCAAGAGTTTTCCGATACTCCCAGTCTTTCGAATAACGGGCAATGTGCCTATACGGAAGATTAGTCTAATGAGTCTCTTCTTACTAACAAAGAAAAAGAAGTCCCTTATAGCACACTTCGACCTAGTCCCGAAACCATCAAGGAATAATCTTCGTCCCAAAATTCGTCCACACAAGACGAACCAAAAAGGGAACCACTGCTGACCCAAATAGGATTTTTGTCAACAAAAATATTCTTTATCTTACTGGCAATAGTGATTACCTACCGATGTGTGGTGATCTCACAACATCAATGGATGCTCATCCCAAAAATTCCATCAATCACCCTAAGAATACCAAACCTCATATATGGGTTCGACATAAAAAAATCATCAACTTGGAGTCATCCTTATGTTCCAAATTGAGTCTCACTCACACCTCTACAACTTGGATTCATCCTTATGTTCCAAATCGAGTCTCACTCATACCTCCACCACTATTTAGATGATACAATGCTTCATTTCCAAAATTCTCATCTCCACCATATACTTAACCTCTTAAAAGGTAACAACATGCCTCGTCATGTGATTGTTCTATGAACATTCTCAATGTTCGAGAAGAGTTATGCGACTTCACGGATAAAGTTCATTGTAAGATAATCACCATCCGTCATTACTAAGCTCATCACTTCCGTCAAAATTTGTTTTCTTCTTCATTTTTCATTTGTTATTCAACGCATTATATAGGATGGCCATCGATTAAGGGGGAAGGAAAAGCACACTCATACACATATTGTATTTTACTAAACACTCCCAAGAACACATAAATGCAATTCTTATTCCATAGAAACCAACACATAAGAACACACCCTTCACTTCAACACACGAGTACAGACTACTTGACAAAACCCCATTCACAAAGCCGAAATTAGTTCATGCCTCTTAGCCTAACATCATTAGTTTGCACCAATACCTCATCAGGAGAAAAACACATCATATGTTTGACAACTCTTTGTGATCACTTAACTTGTTATTTAGCTCTTTGTATTAAGCCTCGTTACAAGCACCTCCAACCCTTACATCAAACCTCACAACAATATCATCCTCCATCACACTTAAATCTTATAACTATACTTCACTCTTGAATGTGATAATTAGATTAAGAACTTTTAACTCTTGCTTAAATCATACCTAAACCATCCACTTAAACCTTTTCACTCTTGATAGTCATAGTTAGCTTAAGAATCTTCAACCCACATATCAATCATACACTAACCCTACAAGAAACACATCAACTGTTGCACTCAAATTTATAACTTAACTTCACTATTGACAGTGATGATTAGTTTTACAACCTTCAACCCTTATATCAATCATACTCAAACTTCATAAGTGACACTTCAACCAGTACACTCAAACTTTACAACTATACTTCACTATTGATAGTGATAGTTAGTTTGAGAACTTTCGATCTTTACAACCATTATACTCATTGTCTATAACTACACAATCACCTACAACATAACTCTTCACCCGTCAAATGAGCTCTAACACAAAAATGGGATCATAGAGCTTATCATCCATTCATTGTTAGAATAATGTAACTCGTCAACTTATCCCAAATTTGAGATAAAACTTGATTTCATAGAATCCTTCATACCTTCCCATTTGTGGAACTTTTAGGCACTAACTAAATGGAGTCTAGGATTGTCCAAAACTAAAACCATATAACTCTATTGCCTCAACTCTTTGGTAGATTATAATGTGGTTCAACGTTTGAACTCCCTTTTCAATAATAAATTGGAAGAAGTCATTTGTGTGTCATTTAATAAAAATAAATAAAATAAAAATTTCCGTTCTTGTTCATTAAAGTTGGTTTCTTTGGTTGAACAATTATACCAAAGAATGTCGGTCAAGTTATGGCCCTTAAACATTTTTGAATAGCAATAACTCTTTCTTTGGCATTTAACTTATCACGTTATTTTTTCTTTATTTGATAATTTAGGTTGTGAATTTTGAACAACGATTGAATATGTCTAGTTTCTAATATTCCTTGAAATGATCACTTTTTAGCATTCATTGTCCTTAAGAGTGTCATACTTTATAGTATTCATACGTAAGACTAGCATATCTTAAACCCCGATAGTGTCTTGCTATGTGTATCTTCTTCATAGATTGTAGCTCTCATCATCTCTTATGCTACTTATAGCTTAGAATATTTGCTATGTGTCTTTCCTCCATATGTTGCACAAAACTAACCCTTGATGTAGGATAAGCCTTTATAAGAAATTTGATCCATGGATTCACTTGCAATGAAAGTTAATAAAAAAAGGGGAGCTATGAGCTACAGGGAGCTCAGGGGTATTTGATAGAAGTATAACTTCACGAGGATGATGCAAGCTCGCCTTTTTGAGGAGAAAGGAAGTAAAACGGGGAAAGTAAAGGTGACATGGGAGCACCCACCTTTTTGTTTCGACAAAAGGGGGATAAAGAAGTGTAAACAAGTAACTATTACATTTTATCATGTCTTATAGTCTACATAATTGTTATCATCAAAAAGGGGGAGATTGTTAGTGCAAATATTACAATATTTAAACTAAACGGTCTCTTATGTTTTAGTGATGACAAACATGTAACTCGTAATACATAACGTAATATGCACAAGTTACTCGTTTACACAAATCCTCTCATGCTTGAATACGAGTTCGAATATGTTGTTATATTGCATTATGATCAAACCATTTGACAAACCATTGAAAATGTTTAAAATACCTGTTAATACAAATATCGCCTAAAAACGTTATTTATATTTTACGATCTTTGCTATATTTTGTTTACGACAATTATAAACTTTATTTTAGCAAAACATAAATATAGTTAAGTCTTTTACATGTATTAGTCACAAGTCTTTTGTAAACACAAAGTTAAAATGTCACCTAACTAGTATATACATTTTACAAGTTCACTTTCATATACATTTTAATCTAAAATGGAAATGTATTTTTTACATCATGGCATGCATCATCTTTGAGATCTTTGGAAGATATGATGAATATCTTGTTTAGATTATTACTCAAAGAATTATGGAAGATATGAAAATCATGTAGGATACTAGAAGATATCTTGGAAAGATTTTTGGTAGATCTCCTGACAGGTCGCGCGGAACCAAAATGGTACACGGACGGAACCATGTTTTTGGTTCCGCCCCATCCGTGGTTTGCTAAGGCTTCATGCCTATAAATAGCAAGCCACACATTGTTGTTTTCTCATCACTTACAATCATAACAACAACATACATTCTTTCATTCATCATTGTTTATATCTAACTCATTCATATTTCATTTAAATGAGCTTTTCTTGTAGCAAGAAGATCACAGATTCATTTAAAGGCTTACAAGCTTCAACAAAGCATTGCAAGACTTGTTAGTTCATCACTGTGTAAATTGTAGTTATTCATACATCATTATTTGTACCAAACTCTCATAAATCGCTATAGTGATCGGTTAGTATTTTAGTCCTCAAAATACGTAGTGTGACGGGAGTGGTTGTGCCCTTGTAAAAGAACTCGACATTTAGCTTTGTGTCAGAAATCTTGTGTAAGCGACGTGTAAGGTTTTCTCCGCCGGATAAAGGAGCTTGTTGATTAGTGAAGGATACTCTCGAGTTGGATACTCGGGGAGTGGAGTAGGGTAAGGAAAAAGAGTCCTTGTAGACCGAACCACTATAAACCTTCGTGTTGTGGTTTGATCGTTTCTTTCTTTACTTGCACTTTACTTATCGTTTATTTATTTACATTGTTTGAATTCACATAAAGCTTTCAAAGTAAATTAAGTTTAAAAACAGTAAAACTATTCAACCCCCCTTCTAATTTTCCACAATTGGCATCAAGAGATACGTTACTCAAGATTTTTAAAATTTATTGTATTTTAAAACTTGAAACGATCAATGGATTTTGAAAACTTCAAAGAAGGGCAATCTATGCAAAGACCACCACTTTTTGAACCAAATGGATTTATCTATTGGAAAAGTCGTTTTGAAACATATGTGAAATCAAAGGATATAGATCTATGGTATATAACTATAGAAGGTGATCATAAACCTATTATGAAAGATATCGCAAGTGGTCGGGATGATGATACTTCTCTTACTTGTCATATTAATGAGCAAAAGAAGTTAATTGCAAAAAATAATGAAGCAAAAATGATGCTTTACAATGCTCTAACTAAAAAGGAATTTGAAAGAGTCTTTATGTACAAAACCGCTAAAGAAATTTGGCAATCTTTAATAATCACTCATCAAGGAAATTCACAAGTCAAGAATAACAAAATTGATCTTCTTGTTCAACAATATGAACAATTTAGTATTCCTGAAGATGAAATTATTGATAGTGCATTTGCTCGCTTTAATACTATTATTACTTCTCTCAATGTTATCTCTTGACGAGCTAATTGGAAACCTCAAAGTTCATGAAATGGTGATGGTGAATGATTCGGAAATTGTTAAAGGCAAAAAGGAAAAGATCAAATCCATTGCCTTAAAAGCAAGAACGGAGTCAAGTGATGATGAAGAATCTAGCTCGGGTAGTGAAGATGAAGAATATGCCATGGCCGTAAGAGATTTCAAAAAGTTCTTCCGAAGACGAGGAAAGTTTGTAAGACAACCTAAAGATGATAAGAAACCTTTCCGAAAAGATCGTGACGATAAGAAAGGGAAGGTTGAAAGAAAGTGCTTTAGATGCGGTGACACAAGCCATCTCATAGGAGATTGTCCAAAGCCACCTAAAAACAAAAATCAAAGAGCTTTTGTGAGTGGTGCTTGGAGTGATAGTGAAGATGACAACGAGGAACCAAAGAATGACGAAATTGCTCTCATGGCTCAAGACTCAAACGAGGTACACTCTGACTCATCCTACTTTTCTATTGATGATGATACATTACAAAAAGAATATAACAAACTGTGTGAACTTAGTTTAAAAATCATAAACAAAAACAAGTTTTTAAAAACTAAAAAGGAGTTTTTGGAAAATGAAGTTTATGAACTAAAAGAAAAGGCAAAACGTTTAGAAAAGAGTAAAGCCGTTGACTCAGTGTGTACATCATGTCAAGAGCTCAAACATGAAATTGAAAGACTAAAAAATCACACAGAATGATCTCATCATAAATTCAAAGGATTTGATAAAAATATTTGTTGTGTGGATGAAATAACGAGAATCAAAAAATTACCACATGATAAAACTGGACTAGGTTTTATGAAATTAAGAGATTTAAGTAGTCTAAAGAAGCAAGCTGAAAAAGTACAAGAAACTTTTCCAACTGCCTCAGGGACCCACGGATCAGACGGAACCAAAATTTTGGTTTCGCCTGTGGAACAGTTTGGTTTCGTGGGTACCTCAGCAGAACAGAAAGTTCGTACATTGGCTCGTACTGAGTTTGTTAAAGTCACATAGAAACCTAACACTACCACAAATGTTAGACCCGTTTCCCGTATATAAGTAGGCCCCACCCTGAAACCGACTAAGACTTAAAGTGATTGGTTAGTCAACGGAAGTTACGTGGTAGTTAAACCCGAAGTCAACTAATGGTCAATGAATGTATTGTATAATATTGGAAAGTATTATGAGGCACAAATAGAAAGGAATAGACCTAAGGGGGCTAAAGTTGTAATAGACTAAATGTGTTATAACTTAGTTGTGGCCAAAATAGAAGGAATGAGACTTGAGGGGCTTAATGTGCCAAAGGGCCAAACTTGTGACTAGCTAACCTTATCTAGGAAATTCTAGAGATTTCCCACCATTATTTTAGATAAGGGTGAAGTCCGGTTTTTGGAGAAGAAGGAAAGGGAGGGAAAAGCTTGTTGGATAGCTTAGGAAGGAAGAAGATGAAGACCTTATGGTCATGGTTATCTCTAGCAAAGAACTCCACAAGTAAGTAACCATCATATCTTGTCTTTAATAAGGTTAAGGTTTAGGAGTAAAGTGGGATTTCATCATATGATCAAGTTATGATCATATGATGATTTAGAAAAGAAATAGAGTATGTTTGATGGGTTATGTAAACTCTTGATCATGATGTATTGTGTTAATAAGTCTTGATATTGATGATTATGAACTAGGAAGATGATGGTGATGGTGTGATGATGGTGATGATAATGGTGATCATGATGGTGATGATGGAAGCTAAGGTAAGTAACTATGATTACTATATGTTAATATTAATGTTCTCATGTTATGTGTTAATGAATGAGTTATAGGGTTATGCCTTGGATTAGTGAGTTGGGTTAGTAAGGAGTATGTTAGTGAGTAAGGATCAAGAGATAGGGCATAGTGTTGAAAGGATTAAGGTATGTCTATGATTTTATGTGTTTAATGTTAATATGTTTATGTATTATGGTTATGATATGGAAAGGATAATGGTTATGAGATGGGAAGATCATGAGATGAATGGTTAAAGATGTCTTGATGCATATATGTGTAAATGGAAATATTAATCATGTATTAATCTAGTTACTTACTAAGCGAAAGCTTACGTTTTAGTGTTTCAATGTCCTTGTAGGTTTATGTACGGCGGGAAGAAAGTACTTGGATTATAGCTTAAGGATTTGGAAGCGGATTGGAAGGTAGTATGCGTTTAGGAGCTTAGGTAGAATACCGAGCTCAAGTGTAAAGTTTGTACTCCCGTTGGTCTTTTATTGAATTGTAAAGTAAAGTCAAGTGTCAAAATGTATGTTGATGGAGTCATAATGATTTGGTGGTCTAACGGTGTGTCAAAGTGTGTTTTATGTGTTATTAGTAAAAGTTAAAGGGGCGTTTGGATTAAGTATGTTTTTACCCATTTTGGGTTGCAAACGGGTCAAGTGTGTATGGAACATATTTAGTATGTTTAAGAAATGATGTTGGTTAAGTTTGGTGGGAAAATGAAGTGGTATAAGTGGATTGTAGTGTAAATGTTTTTGGGTCAACGGGTTTTGATGCAAAACCCGTCATTTTGTAAAGTACTATTCCGAGGGTCAAACGATAAATGTTTTTGGATGAAAATGAGCCCAATGGTATACTAAGTAAATATGGAAAGTTTGGTTAATTATCGAGTTTGGGAGTCGGACTTTCAAACGGGGATTTTGAATGGCAGTCGGGTAGACAGAAGCCTCCATCCGATCGGATGGAGGGCCATCCGATCGGATGGGTGGTCTGTCGACTGTTTTTGGCAAACTTTGAAAAATCGTATCTTTTAATCCGTAAGTTATTACGGGTCGCGCCACCCGTCGTTTTGAAGGTAATTGAGTCTAGTTTCATTTAAAAATAGTCTCAAGTCCTAAATGTTTATAGATTTTTGTCAAAGGTCAAAAGAGTAACAGGTGGTACATTAAAGTTGAGTCGTTTCAGGTCTAAAAGTTTTAATTTTTTGTCTAAGCGGGCACGGGGTGTAACAACTTGGTATCAGAGCTTCGGTTTAAATGAATTAGATTTTATTTATGATTGCCTAGACTTAAACCACTCGTAGACGCGTTGAGCTTAAGTTTAAGTAATGCGGGCAAATATTTGTTAAGTTATAGGATGTGATTGTTAAGTTATGAGATGGATCATGTGATTGCTATATGAGCTTAATGATGATAAATTGTGAATGTGTTTTATGTGCTATCGTGTATGTGATATATGTCCGTGAGAGACTTGATGTGTTTAAGTGATAGGATTACCGTGCACCTCGGGTAGTGTCGGTGATTGTTATGTAATTATGTGAATGTGTATTATAGAAGTAATATAAAGATGTGTATAGAAAGGATAAATGGTATGCTTGTTATAGAAAGGCGAAAATAGAATGTCGTGTTAGTGAGGACTTATAGATGGAAATGAGATGATATATGAGGATGTGTTCGTGACGAGGATTTAGGTGTTTAAGTAAAGCGAATTGTTGAAATGCGTAGTTCCCAGATATTAAAGAGATATATGAGTAACGAATAATACATAAAGTAGCTATTGCATAGATTGTTAAAGTAAAGTAGTAAGTACCCCAATGATAATAGACAAATGGTATGACATAGATATGTTCAAATGTTTTAAATCATAATTTGATAATAGACTAATGAAGTATAAGTGTTTAGTGACGTTTATCTTTTATGGGAAGAATGATTGAATGTGGACTTAAAGTATGAAGGAGATTAAATATGTACTAATGTGTTTATTGTTTAGGTGTAAGGTGTTATTTTGTCATAGGCAAGGTGATTATGAATGCGTGTTATAATGTGATGTATAGAATAAGTTGAAAAAGTAAACTACAAGGGAACCTGAATTAGATAAGTCATGACTAAAATTCTTGTCGTGACATGAAGTGCTAGAAGTTGGGTAGATGAACGAGTTTTAGATTACAACGTAAGACCAATATATGGTCTAGAAAATAATTCATGTTTAATGTTGGGTTAAGCCATGTCAAGATTAAGGTGAGTCAATCGGGATTGAAATAGACAACATTAAAAGAATGAACATGTGTAAAATAGAGTAAGAGGATAACGTGAAGTTAACAAGAAAACGATAAGTGTAATGTGACAACTCAGATGAAATATAATGTGTATATTCATATGTACGAAAGTATGAAAAAGATGAGTATTACTAAGATGGTATCAAGGTAATGAAAGGTGATAGGTGAGTAATTAAAAATGTGCAAGGCAAGGAGAAAAGAAAACGGAAAAGTGTTAGTCTAAGAAATGCTTGAATAATGAATAATTAGTGAACATAGAATTAGTAAATTAAAATCGACTGATTGGTGATGACACGTAGTGAGTTGTTTGACGAATGTAAGAATAAGTTCATGATTGGATTATAGATGTGTAAGTAAATGGATCAACGTAATGGTAAATGATACGAGATTGTGTGTTATAGAAGGATAACAATAGCAAGATGTGAATAGAGATGCTAAATGGTATTTGATGACGTATAGTCCGTATTCGGGTCACGAACCCGACCCATACTCAAGTCCATCACGAATGGACTCAAGCCCATCATGAATGGGCTATCACGATAGCGGTTTGGGCTCACGATGGCCCAAGCCCAATGTTATTTATGGGTTTGATAGTATATCTTCTATTTATGGGATATATATCAATTAACCGCCCTACGCGGGATAGACCGAAGATTGGGGAACACGAAACCAACAAGGATTTCGTGTCCATATATAGAGGGCACCTCAGCCCTCACAAAGGTACGACTTACAAACCCTAACTCTTCTACAAACCCTAAAAACCGATTACTTACTCTCACGCCGGAGGATAATCGTGGGAGACAATCCCACGATAAGCCTAACGGTGTCTTTTTGTTTTCTTAGTGCGCAGGTCTCAAGCATTAAGATCTGATTGGTACGGAATCAAGGAACGCCCAACTTTTGTATCAACAAGTGGCGCCATCCGTGGGACCCTACACTAAGAGCTTTGCTAAGAAAACGCATGACGACCTACTAGGGAAGAAACAGCAAACTGATGCGGCCTCTAAGCAGGCCTCTGGAACAACCAGTGCGCCCAGAAGCTTAGGATCGTACTCAGATCTGCTCTTTACTCCAATAGAACCGCTCACTATGACTACCAATGCTACTACAACAAGTACTAGCGCGGTAGACCTACAGCGCACTCCTCTCACCATGCCAGAAGTAAACTTCACTGAGCCACCAAATGCGCCTATCCGAAACAAGGATCTTGTTTTGGAAACAGACTCCCTCGCGCTAGAAGGAGTCACGCCTGAACTAGCGCCAAGTGATTTCGTATCTCAAAACTACGAAGCCTTGGCTGCGCTCATGCGAGAGGAGGCGAAAAAGAGGTCAAGCCAAAGTCTGCACGCCAGGCTAAACTTCGACCCTGAGCATGAGGCATCCCCACCGCGCTACCGAAAGGAAAGACGCGAGAAGGATAGCCGCAAACACCCAGTGTTTACTAGGATTGGAAGGAAGGTTGTGGATGACGAAGCAGCCGACTTTCAGTATCTGGAAGAGCATGAAGATGGGGAACGGCGCGCCAATGTCCACACTAGGCTTGGCAGTCGCAGGGTTCATGATAGGCTTGGGCGACGGTGCTCCCCAAGTGAAAGCCCTTCAAGCTCTGATTCCGAGGATAGTCGGCGCAAGCGCCGCAGAGGAGCAAGCTCGGATTCCGATGATAGTCGGCGCAAGCGTCGCAAAAGAGTAAGCCCATCCTCAAGTGACTCCTCGGACAACGAGGACAAAGAAACAGGACACTGGAAATCAAAGGGAAAATACCGCGACCAGGAAGACGAAGACATGTCTCGTCCCTGGCGCCGCCAAAAAGTTGATGCGTTCACTCGGCGCATCAGCGATTTTTCAGAAAATAAGAGAAGGCGCATGCCTGCTAATGTCAAAACATATGATGGGACAGGTGATCCTGATGATCACCTAAAAATTTTCGAATCAGCAGCCACTATCGAAAATTGGCCACAACCTGTGTGGTGCCACATGTTTAACTCTACATTAGTAGGGAATGCGCGCAACTGGTTCAGTAAGCTTCCACGCAGAAGCATCGGTGGGTTTGAAGAGTTGCGAAAGGCGTTTCGTTTAAACTTTACTCAAAGGAAGAAGTGCGCCAAAAACCCTGTCGAGCTCGCTAGGGTAAAACAGCGACAAGGGGAATCCACAAGCGCTTTCATGGAGCGCTATAAGGACGAATGCATGCAGGTCAAGGCGTGCCCAGAAATACTAAAGATATCGGGGTTTATGAACGGAATCAATAACCCAGATCTGATAAAAAAGTTAAACGATAGGGTTCCCCAAACCTTTGACGAACTCATGAAGCGCACGAGGTCCTTCGTCCAAGGAGAAGCAGCCGCTGCGGATAGCAAGAAAGGCTACTCGAACCATAGGTCACAAGAAGAGCCAAGGAGACAATCCAATGACCAGAGTGGCAATCGTAACAAAAGTTATCGCAACCAAGGGGGCGGACGGGGAAACGACAAGTACACCCCACTAACAAAAACTCCAAAGGAGATATTTGCGACGGAAGGTGCGAACTTTCCAAGACCCCCACCTATGCGCACCCCTGAAGATCGGCGCGTAGGGAACGGATACTGCGAGTATCACGCACAGAAGGGCCATACCACTAATGAGTGTGTCCAGTTACGCCAACTAATTGAGAAACTAGTGAAAGAAGGCAGATTGGACCACCTCGTTAAAAATATTAAGGATGGGAAAGACAAGCAGAGAACCGGAGGCAAGAAAGAAGCGCCTAAGGAAAAAGCTGATACTATCTACATGATACAATCATGGCAGCGAAAGACTAGGCAAAAGGTGAGCCAGAAATTCTCTCATGGAAGCGAAATCTCTTTCCCCACCTTGGCCGCGGACAACGCAGTGGCAGAACCACTCACCATTGAAATAAATGCGGGGGGTCACGACATCCACCGCATGTATGTTGATGGAGGCGCATCAGCGGATATAATGTATGAACATTGTTTCAAGAGATTGCGCCCTGAGATACAAAGACAGTTAAGTCCAGCCACGACTGCGCTTACTGGCTTTACAGGAGAAAAGATATGGCCTATGGGGCAACTGCACCTACTAGTCGCTGTTGGTAGTAAGGAACACTCCGCGACAGCCTGGATGAATTTTATGGTGATCAGATCTCCTTCATCATACAATGGCATTATCGGAAGACCAGGAATCTCGGCAATACGCGTAGTACCTTCCACAGCGCATGGAATGCTCAAATTCCCAGTAGAAGGTGGCATTGTCACCATCTACAATAGCGCCGCACCACCTCAAGAATGTAACACGATTACATGCGAAACAACGAATACCCCAGAACAGAGCGCAGCTAAAGTATCAAACCTAAAGGTTGCAATTCACCCTGAATACCCGGAGCAAGAAGTATCGATTGGGGGATCGTTGTCTGACAAAGGAAAAGCGGCCGTGTGCGCACTCTTGCAGAGGAATCTGGATATCTTCGCATGGGAACCAAAGCACATGACTGGTGTGCCACGCTCGATTGCAGAACACAAGTTACAAATCCGACAAGGATATTCCTCAGTAAGGCAGAAAAAGAGCGGCCAGGCTCCAGAGCGCGCAAAAGCCATACTGGAAGAAGTACATAAACTTGTGGACGCTGGCATCATGCGAGAAGTCTATTACCACGATTGGCTCTCCAACCTAGTAATGGTCAAAAAGAGCGATGGCAGTTGGCGGATGTGCGTAGACTTCACTGATCTTAATAAAGCATGTCCACAGGATTGCTACCCACTACCAGAAATAGACTGGAAGGTGGAATCTCTGTGCGGGTATCCTTTTAAATGTTTCTTAGATGCATACAAAGGGTACCACCAAATCCAAATGGCTAAGGAAGACGAGGAAAAAACAGCCTTCCACACAAGCCAAGGCGTTTTTTGTTATACAAAGATGCCTTTTGGCTTGAAGAATGCGGGCGCCACCTACCAGCGACTGGTAGATAATGCGTTTGAGAAGCAAGTGGGGCGCAACCTAGAGGTCTATGTGGATGACCTTGTCATAAAAAGCCATACTGAAGATGAAATGGTGCGCGACATTGAAGAAACATTCACAACACTACGAAAGATCAACATGAAGTTGAATCCTAAGAAATGCACTTTTGGCGCTACAGAAGGCATGTTCCTAGGATATTTGATAGAACCAGATGGCATTAAGCCATGCCCAGAAAAGACAGAGGCTGTCATCCAACTTCCTTCACCGCGCACGTTGAAAGAAGTTCAATCTCTAAATGGAAAGCTAGCCGGTTTGAACAGATTCCTGTCCAAATCAGCGGATAAGTCACTTCCTTTATTTAAAACACTCAAGAAGTGTACAAAAAAGGGAGACTTTCGTTGGACTGCGGAAGCGGAAGAAGCTTTCACACAGCTTAAGCAACATATAGCAGCGCTTCCTAAGCTAGTTGCACCCCGACCAGGGGAGGAGTTAATCGTCTACCTATCTCTAAACCTGACGCATCGGGGCGATTACAAAAATGGAGTGTGCTACTAGGCGAGTATAACATCTCTTACAGACCACGCACTGCGGTTAAAGGGCAAATACTAGCAGACTTCATCATCGAAAAACCAGATACCGATGACGCACCCCCACCGAGCAAGGTAGAATTACAAGAACCATGGGTCTTGTTCACAGATGGATCTTCATGCGTGGATGGATCGGGCGCTGGCCTTATCCTCACTAATCCAGAAGGAATGGAATTCACTTACGCACTGCGTTTTGAATTCACAGCCACGAACAACGAGGCAGAATATGAAGCCCTAATCGCCGGATTACGCATTGCAAATCGAATGGGTGTACGTAACCTAGAAGCAAATGTGGATTCCCGATTGGTAACCAACCATGTGTTAGGCGAATATGTGGCTAAAGAGGATAACATGGTCCAATACCTCGACAAGACTAAATCGCTAATACAAGGCTTTGACAGGTTTACCATTAAGCAAATTCCTAGAGGTGAAAACAAGAAAGCGGATGCGCTGAGCAAGATCGCATCTACTAGCTTCACGCACCTGTCAAAACAAGTTTTAGTGGAGATCCTAAAGAACAAATCCATCTCGGAGATGGAGATATCCACGGTAATAGAGGAAGAGAATCCTACGTGGATGACCCCTATTATCGAATTCATAAGCAAGGGCAAATTGCCCGATGAGCAGAAGGACGCTCGACGGATCCGGCGCACACCGCAGAGGTTCGAACTTAGAGATGGTATCCTATATCGGCGCTCATTCCTACAACCATGGCTTCGGTGCGTTGGACCTCTTCAGGCAGATTACGTACTCCGAGAGATCCACGCTGGTTCATGCAGTATGCATTCAGGACCACGGTCCGTCGTAGCGCGAGCATTGCGCTCAGGATACTATTGGCCTATTATGCACCGTGATGCGCGTGATGTGATAAAGAAGTGCAACGACTGCCAAGTTCATAGACCCATCCCGCGCAGACCACAACAAGAGCTAACACCTATCACTTCTCCATGGCCATTCTATAAGTGGGGTATTGACATCGCAGGTCCCTTCCCTGTCGCAGCAGGAGGACTTAAATTCCTTATTGTTGCAATAGACTACTTCACTAAATGGATTGAAGCAAAGGCAGTAGCGACAATCACAGGTAATCAAGTAAAATGCTTTGTTTGGTAAAATATTGTATGCCGCTTTGGATTACCTGGGGAGATTGTTTCGGACAACAGAAAACAATTCCGTGATAACCCGTTCAAAGACTGGTGCGCAGAGTTACATATCACACAACACTTCGCATCAATAAAACACCCACAAACCAATGGCTTAGTTGAGCGCGCAAATCGCAGTCTAGGCGAAGGAATTAAAGCGCGCCTGGACAAACACAAAGGAAGATGGGTGGACGAATTGTCGCATGTCTTATGGGCGCACCGCACGACAATCAAGGTTAGCAATGGAGACACTCCTTTTTCCCTTGTCTACGGGACATAAGCTGTCATACCAGCTGAAATTGGGATGTCGATTATCCGCACCGCGGATGTTAATGTCGCGACCAATGACGACGAGCGACGAATAGACTTGGATCTGTTGGAAGAAAGGCGTGAGCGCGCAGCTATACGTGAGGCAAAAACCAAGTCAAAGATGAAGGGATACTACGATGCTAAAGTTCGAAGCACCTCATTCAGACCAGGCGACTTTGTGTACCGCGCTAATGATGCAAGCCACGTAGAAGATACAGGTAAACTTGGACCAAAGTGGGAAGGACCCTATGAGGTCATTGAAGCACTAGGACAAGGCGTGTACAAGCTGCGTGACATGGATGGCCGTGAGCTACAACGCACATGGAATATCTGCAATCTCAAGAGATGCTATCTTTAGGAAAGGTTACGACCCAACGCACGGACACTTTCGCACTTTAGTAAGTGCTCAATAAATATCCGTGTATTTACATTTTTATTTCATTTAGACAAATGTTTTTATCTTTTTACAAAAACTTGCAAGTATTAATAAAATGTTGCGGTTTCTAGCTAACTCCGTAACACACTTTACTTTATTGCTTACATATAATTTATGTCTCAATACTGTTTGTTATATTATCTTTTGCCTACATGGCGTGCATGCACCAATCAAAAACCCACGATGGTAAAAGGATGAGTAAACCTACTAAATGACTCGTTGAGTAAGAGGGTTGCAAACCCATCAACACCGGATCACGCATCCTTGTTAAACACCTTATTCTCAAGACGTTGGAGTAAGTTCAATGCGTACCCCACGACGGATACACATCAATGCACACTGTGCGCGTTTAACAAATTAGGAGTTAAGATAATTAACCTCTTAATATGGTATTAGTAGCACGCTGCAATCCATACACTTGTGCACCCCACGATGGATACACAACAACTTGTAAATTTCATACACAATTATGTTATATACAATCATGTCATACACGACTATGTCATAAATTTCATACACGATAAGGATATAAGTGATTATAAATCCTTGTAACTTTTCTAAATGTGTTTATGCAAGCGGTTTGATTCTTAGACATCTTTTACGCAAAGACAAAATAACTAAGTACAAACGTCATAATCACAATCAAATTTGATACAATATGCATACAATTGTATTTTTCAAAACCAACGCTTCATTATGGATAACAAGTTCATCAAAAGTACACATCCAACACGCATATGTACAACAAAAAGTGGACATACCACAAAATATCACTACATCGAAACTACCAAGACATGCTACGAGTACGTCTGAGCCCTGAGCTACCCGCTTGGCGCGCCACACCACCAGCATCTTTAAGCCTCTGTAACAGCTCAGCATCCATGGGTGCTACCGTTGGCACGCAAACAGGCACCCCATCAGATCTAGGAATGTGAGCCGCACCAAGACCACACAGAATAGCTTTCCCCTTCTGACCCTTCTTCTTGGCAAGCCTCATCTCATGAGCTTCTAAGGACGCCTTCAAAGGAATTTCTTTCTCAAGGGCAAAAGGGTTGAGGATGCCACGAGGGCGAGCGAAAATAGGCACATGAAGCTGCGACACATCCGGCTTCAAAAAATAGTCAAGCTGCGCCTCAGCATCCCCGGACGAGTGCCTAGCCAAGGTTAAACCCTCCATGATCACGCTTATGGGAAAATCCTGGTCACGCTCCAGGCGAGCAATATGAGGAAGCTCGAAAAGCTTCATCTTCTCCATGGCAGCGACAAGCTCATCATAGGAGTTGGCGTTATAACCCGGTACTTGAGTAATAGGCACGGTCAACAAATTGCTCTCGGCAAGCTTTTCTATAGCCTGCGCTTGGCCACGTGCCAACGCGCGCTCAACAACTTCCCCAAATACCCCCGTCACCTCCTGCGACTCCAAAGTACCCAAAGCGGCAAGGCGCAAACCATGGCTGATAAGCCACCTGCGCTCAGCTATGGTTGACACCAAATGAGGATACAACTCTTCATCATACTCAATGCTGAGCTTGCGCAGCTTGCTCTCCTGATTCTCCAGCAAACTCTTCACAGCCTTGCGGAATTCATCCAAGTCAGACATGAGTTTCCCCTTGTTCAGCTCCATATATCTCAAGGCCCAAAGGCAGGAGGCCTTGTACTCTTTTGCGCCAGTGCGCTCTTTATTCAGTTCGGCCATGAGCGACACCTTCTCATCAGCAACTTTCTGGTCATACATAGCAGATGCCCTCAATTCAGCCTGCGCATCAGCCAACTGCGCCTTTAGAAGGTCAATCTCCTTATCCTTCTGCGCAACCAGGCTGCTCTCACCACCATACTCAGCCTGTAGCCGCGCAACCAATGAAGCCTGGTGCGCAGCAACCAACGCCAACTCCTCTAGAAGGCTATTTCTTGGCGCATCTCCAGCAGATTTTTCCTCATCCACTGGACTCTCAGGCCCAAAATCAGTCTTAGGTGGTGAATTCTCAACATGCGCATCACCATCAACAACAGTCTCCGCACTACACGCAAATAACAACGTTACTCTATAGTACTAATAGCGGATTAAGGACTAAAGATCTAAAGGTACAAGTACTTACTTGGGGGGAGGAGTCTTATGCGATGACGCATCCTCTTCAGTTGGTCGCTCGACAAAAATAGCAGGGCGCTTACTTGATGTCCCTGCGCCATCATCACTAGACGACCTCTTGCGCTTTAAACCTTGGTCTTCCTCCTCAGACTCATCCATAGCACTCCCCGACAAGTCTACATGCAATAACTTCACAGGGATTTGCGACCCGGAAGGGGAAAAGCTACGCAGAGGAGTAGCCATAGTAACACCTGCGGGGATCTCCACAGTCTCATCTGTCCCCTCTGGCTCCCCCTGCGCGATCGCCATTGTGCGTCCTACGGTAGCCTGCAGAATGGGCTCCTCACCATCTCTCAAAGGGCGCACACCCACAATAACCTGCTTCGGCTTCTCCAAATGCACAACGCGGAATAGATCCATCTCTGCGCAACAAACAACAAACAAACACAAAATGTGTTAATAAGCTACAAAGGGAGAACGCTTACAGCTATTAAACGAAGAGGAAGGAAGAGACAAGCACCCACCCCGACTATTTTCATCCAGAAATGTTGGCACTTCTTCCGGACTACCAAAGTAATTGCGGCTAATGCCCATGTGCACCAAAAACTCTTCGGGATACGCTTTGATTGGTATACGATTGGTGTTTATCGTATCCGCATCAGCTACATTGTACAACCCGGGGTCGGGGCGCTCGTCTCTTGGTAATAATTCTCGAGTATAGAACTCAAAAATCGATGGGAAAAATGAACTATCAACCCAAAAGAATTTTTCTCTCCAATCCCTCAGTGCATCTAACTTCTCAGTATAGCACTGCAGCGGACCTGCGCGCTTGGAGAAGGAAACCCACCCGTTTGACCACGACGTGTGGTAAAACGCGCGGAATAGATGAATTGTGGGTTCTATCGCTAACAAGCGACAATTCACTTCGAAGTTGGTTATCTTTGCTGCACCTATACAGTGCAGCTGGGAAATATGAAGGCGATAGTGATTGAGAATATCGCACAAAAAGAGGGAGATGGGCGCACGCTGGTTCGCAAATTCGAAGAAGCGCGTATAAACCCCCACCTTCCCTTGCGGGAAATTCGCTATTGACGCATTTGCAGCCGGAACTACCAGATGCAATGCGAGAGGGATGTAATAGTCTGAGGTGAACTGACGAAGTTCATCCTCAGATATATCGGAATTAATATCAGACAATTGAAGAACCATGATTAACCTTCAATAACCCTTATAAGCGCACGCGCTATTACCTTCGCTTCTGCTGATTTTTTGATCGCTTTCTTGAAGGTTTAACAATGGTGGACAATGATGGTTTTTACTGTGATAACCACAGTGAAATGACGGCTCAAGTTTATATAGGGTTACACATATTTGTGGATGAATGACATGTGTACCCCACTTGCTCCAATCGGATGGTTGGGAACCCAAAAGGTAAAGCACTTTTTCACCCACCCTCACGACTTTCGAAGAAGATACTTGGACTAGTTTAACTTGCTAATTTTGGCGGGAAATACTTGAAACTTCCCCGCTACGCATCAAAGAATATTTTTAGTTCCAATTGTTAGTCTAGCATCCGCAATTTCACATTGCGCACACTAGACTGGGGGGGACATGATGACGTATAGTCCGTATTCGGGTCACGAACCCGACCCATACTCAAGTCCATCACGAATGGACTCAAGCCCATCATGAATGGGCTATCACGATAGCGGTTTGGGCTCACGATGGCCCAAGCCCAATGTTATTTATGGTTTTGATAGTATATCTTCTATTTATGGGATATATATCAATTAACCGCCCTACGCGGGATAGACCGAAGATTGGGGAACACGAAACCAATAAGGATTTCGTGTCCATATATAGAGGGCACCTCAGCCCTCACAAAGGTATGACTTACAAACCCTAACTCTTCTACAAACCCTAAAAACCGATTACTTACTCTCACGCCGGAGGATAATCGTGGGAGACAATCCCACGATAAGCCTAACGGTGTCTTTTTGTTTTCTTAGTGCGCAGGTCTCAAGCATTAAGATCTGATTGGTACGGAATCAAGGAACGCCCAACTTTTGTATCAACAGTATTAGAGATGGGTTAATAAGTAACTTAAGGTATTAACGCTTAAACAATGGATCGTGGTGATGAAAAGTGTGCTAAAATATAACGTGTAATGATAAGATGGAATTAACACGCTAATTGTTAAGGGTTTGTTGACATGAAGAAAATGAATGAGATTAAGTAATGACGCTTTAAGTGTGGATAGTAATGATATTGAGTGTACTAAGGTATGGTGTGAAAAGACAAGATGAAACTAACGAATTAATGATTAAGTGTTTAATAACTTGAAGGTTAAAGAATGAGGTTAGGAAGGGATGGTATGGAATGTGCCCAACATATGGTCTCATTATATTTAGTGACTAAAGACTAATGTTAAAGTGGTATAGAGACAGGGTAACAGTAAGGTAAAGTACTTGAGGTTGAAGTGTGAATGTGAAGTTGCTATAAAGTGTGTTGGTATGTAAAGGATGGAAATTAAATGAAAAAGTTTGAATGCTAAAAGTTAAATGCGATAAGTTAAGAATGTAAATGAGAATGAGATGAGTATGTATGAGGATTGAGTATGTACATGAATGTATAATAATGACAATGATGTTATGGTAGGTTATGATGAAAGCAGGATTCAATGAGTACCTTGATTGTTTTATATGATGTAAAATTTACAGGATTAAAGTAAGGTGCGTTAGTAAGGTAATGACAAGATAAAGGGTATGATTAAACGCTAACGATCGAATGAGACGAGTTAAGTATGTGAGCAAGAATGTAATGAGATATTTTATGGTAAACGTAACGAGCTTATGTTAATAAT
Organism: Artemisia tridentata subsp. tridentata; assembly: GCA_021014915.2. Lineage (NCBI taxonomy): Eukaryota > Viridiplantae > Streptophyta > Magnoliopsida > Asterales > Asteraceae > Artemisia > Artemisia tridentata. The sequence goes on from CP139505.1 coordinate 232,273,534, forward strand.
ATAGGATGTGTGTGAAGAAAAGGTGACGCTAATGAGTATATTATAGTTAATGATATATGAAAGGTATTTATGTAAAAGGCGAGATAGAATGATATTGCTTAAATACATAAATGATTAAAGAAATGAGATAAAGTACGAGAAAGAGAATGTGATGAGTTAAGGGTGTGAGTACGAACGCAATGATGCGTTTTGGAAACTGAGACATGATAAGAATGTGAAAGTGACTTAAAACGTGCAAGAAGAATAAATGATGCTAATGAATGAATGAAAATTAACCTATGCAAGGTATAAAAGTGGAAAGAGTCGGGTAGACTAAAGGGTAAGGTAAGAAGGTGAAAATGATTAATGCGGATTTAGAATGTAAGATGATAAACACATAGAAATGTGTAATTATAATAAGCAGGTTCATATGCTCTATGTGCTTGCTCTCACTAAAATAAACGGATGCAATAATATGTGTAAAGTGCTTATGACTTGGATCCATTGTTAAAGAGACAAAGTGTGAATGTTAAAGATCCTTCGAGATGAATGTTAATGATCCTTCGGGATGGATGTTAAAGGTGGTATCCTTCGGGATGACCAAGTAAATGAATGTTAAGGAATCCTTCGGGATGAATGTTAAAGATCCTTCGGGATGAAAAGTATTGCCTTAACCGGCAAGGGGTTGCCTACATCCATGGCACATAAAAATATCCCCATAATGAATGTGATAATGTTATGGATCCGAGTCTAAGAAGGGTAAAGGTAATGAATAAAAAAAGATGAGAGAATAAAAGTTAAATTAGGGAATAGGAGTACTTGTGTTGTGTTGGAAATATATATGACCATGAGTTTATGTTTCTTGATTTACATCGATTGGGACACCTTTCCATATAAATGAGGAAGCATGAATGAGTGGGCTTATGTGTTGCCGACATGGCACGAGTAGGGTTAGAGGAATAGAAGGCGGAAGTCTAGAATTAGTTAGAAATTATAAGGACTAAGATAGGAGGGTTAAAATTAGAGTACGTCTTTTAGTGAGACTTATAAGAACCTATGTTTTGAGTGTTAAGTATAAGTTGAGGGAATTAAAGAGTTGTAATGATGTTTTTAAAAGGTTATAGTATGCATTTGTGGCGTGGCACAAAATGTGAGTAATGGAAATGATTGATGATAAGTGTCATGTGTAATGTGACGGCAAATGTTAAAGTATGATGTTATAACTCAATAAGACCTATAAAGGTAAGCGAAAATGACGTGAAGAAAGAAGTAGAAGAAATGAGGGAATTGTAGAGTCGTAAAAGAAACGGTTAAGTGAGGTGATAGAATGTGAAAGTATTAGCCAAGTGTATTTATGTAAAGCCAAATAGTACGATCTCTTCAAGTAACATGTAGTCAAAGAATGAGAATATAGGATAAAGCAAGTGAGAATGTGATGTAGCGGTAATAGAATGGATCGGAATGATAACTAGTTATAGTAAGTATGCCTCGTATTACGTAATAATCTAAGTAAGAGTTGTATGGACATAGAAGTAAGTGAGAAGTAATGAGGATTAAGGACATGTGATATGTTATAGCATGCATAGAGTTACAAGACCACTTAGATTGTTGCAACTAAATAAACTAGGAATCGAAAGTGCTAGGAATGAGGTGTAGTATGTGACTAAGTTTTGTTAGTAATAGGCGATAGATTTCGGGGACGAAATCTAAATAAGGGGGTAGAATTGTTAGACCCGTTTCCCGTATAGTAGGCCCCACCCAAGATGAAACCGACTAATACTTAAAGTGATTGGTTAGTCAACGGAAGTTACATGGTAGTCAAACCCGAAGTCAACTAACGGTCAATGAATGTATTGTATAATATTGGAAAGTATTATGAGGCACAAATAGAAAGGAATAGACCTAAGGGGGCTAAAGTTGTAATAGACTAAATGTGTTATAACTTAGTTGTGGCCAAAATAGAAGGAATGAGACTTGAGGGGCTTAATGTGCCAAAGGGCCAAACTTGTGACTAGCTAACCTTATCTAGGAAATTCTAGAGATTTCCCACCATTATTTTAGCTAAGGGTGAAGTCCGATTTTTGGAGAAGAAGAAAAGGGAGGGAAAAGCTTGTTGGATAGCTTAGGAAGGAAGAAGATGAAGACCTTATGGTCATGGTCATCTCTAGCAAAGATCTCCACAAGTAAGTAACCATCCTATCTTGTCTTTAATAAGGTTAAGGTTTAGGAGTAAAGTGGGATTTCATCATATGATCAAGTTATGATCATATGATGATTTAGAAAAGAAATAGAGTATGTTTGATGGGTTATGTAAACTCTTGATCATGATGTATTGTGTTAATAAGTCTTGATATTGATGATTATGAACTAGGAAGATGATGGTGATGGTGTGATGATGGTGATGATAATGGTGGTATCATGATTTGTAGCTTAGCTTTGGAAGCTAAGGTAAGTAACTATGATTACTATATGTTAATATTAATGTTCTCATGTTATGTGTTAATGAATGAGTTATAGGGTTATGCCTTGGATTAGTGAGTTGGGTTAGTAAGGAGTATGTTAGTGAGTAAGGATCAAGAGATAGGGCATAGTGTTGAAAGGATTAAGGTATGTCTATGATTTTATGTGTTTAATGTTAATATGTTTATGTATTATGGTTATGATATGGAAAGGATAATGGTTATGAGGTGGGAAGATCATGAGATGAATGGTTAAAGATGTCTTGATGCATATATGTGTGAATGGAAATATTAATCATGTATTAATCTAGTTACTTACTAAGTGAAAGCTTACGTTTTAGTGTTTCAATGTCCTTGTAGGTTTATGTACGGCGGGAAGAAAGTACTTGGATTATAGCTTAAGGATTTGGAAGCGGATTGGAAGGTAGTATGCGTTTAGGAGCTTAGGTAGAATACCAAGCTCAAGTGTAAAGTTTGTACCCCCGTTGGTCTTTTATTGAATTGTAAAGTAAAATCAAGTGTCAAAATGTATGTTGATGGAGTCATAAGGATTTGGTGGTCTAACGGTGTGTCAAAGTGTGTTTTATGTGTTATTAGTAAAAGTTAAAGGGGCGTTTGGATTAAGTATGTTTTTACCCATTTTGGGTTGCAAATGGGTCAAGTGTGTATGGAACATATTTAGTATATTTAAGAAACGATGTTGGTTAAGTTTGGTGGAAAAATGAAGTGGTATAAGTGGTTTGTAGTGTAAATGGGTCAAACGGGTTTTGGTGCAAAACCCGTCATTTTGTAAAGTACTATTCCGAGGGTCAAACGATAAATGTTTTTGGATGAAAATGAGCCCAATGGTATACTAAGTAAATCTGGAAAGTTTGGTTAATTATCAAGTTCGGGAGGTCGGACTTTCAAACAAGGATTTTGAAAGGCAGTCGGGTGGACAGAAGCCTCCATCCGATCGGATGGAGGGCCATCCGATCGGATGGGTGGTTTGTCGACTGTTTTCGGCAAACTTTGAAAAATCGTATCTTTTAATCCGTAAGTCGTTACGGGTCGCGCCACCTATTATTTTGAAGGTAATTGAGTCTAGTTTCATTTAAAAAAAGTCTCAAGTCCTAAATGTTTATAGATTTTTGTCAAAGGTCAAAAGAGTAACAGGAGGCACATTAAAGTTGAGTCATATCCGTTCTAAAAGTTTTAATTTTTTGTCTAAGCGGGCACGGGGTGTAACAACAAATGAAACTAAACGAAAACCAGCTGTTACAATAGGATTAGGACTTTCTAAAAATGAGTATAGATCCAAATTCACTCAACAGAGGCCTAAAACATCTATTCTCAAACGCCCATTTCCAAAGAGCAACTACAACACACAACCCAACTATCAACAAAATGGTTGGAATCAAAACTTCCCAAGGCATTATCAAACTCCTAACTACATCCCATGGAACTCATATCCACCATTCCCATACATGAATCAAGTTAATGAGATGTTTAACCAAAATGGACCCATGAGATATTGGGGACCAAATGCTTGAGTTTTTCTATAACTTAGGTATGCTTGAAAGTCGGATTGGAACCAGACGACTGGATAAAAGATAGCGGTTGTTCAAGGCATATGACGGGAAACAAAAGCCTCTTCTCAACCTACCAAGAATATGACGGAGGTAATGTTACTTTTGGTAGCAAGTTGAAAAGCAAAATCATCGGAAAATGAACTATCTCTCCTGACTCTCTCTATTGATAATGTTGTTCATGTTGATAATCTAGGATTCAACCTTCTTAGTATTAGTCAACTATGCCGTAAAAAGTATAACGTCCTATTTAGTGAGAACGAGAGTAAAATACTAAAAGATGGGATAACCGTCGCAAAATGAATTTTGAAAAACAACGTATACGTCATGAAAATTGATAAAACTTCTAGAGATAAACTTTGCTTAACTTCGTTAGATGATCACTAGTACAAAAATGGGATTTAGTCACACATGCTGTTTTTCGAACAGCCACACAGTCGCCTTTTTATGTGACTAAATGTACCAGAATAAAATAAACAGCCACACTTGATCCGACTTGTGTGACCATTTCGGAATTATATCCGAGGCTACAGCCACACATTTGAATATTTTCGTGACTATACGTATCTGGTAAAAAAAAAATTTGATTTTTTAGTCACTTATAATTTGGGACGTATGACGGATACAAATAAGGTTGAAACATTAGTCACACTATATATACATATGTGACAAATATATGTCACGCAATTGAAAAGTGTGACCAAAATCCATATATGGTCACACTTATTAACATTTTTGGCCACTTTATGCTTAGTTGTATGTGACTAAATACCCAAAACAAACATGCTTTGGGTGACTAAATATTACAAAAGGCCACACAAACTAAAAATTCATGTGACCATTGGATGATCAATAGTCACACAAAATACAAATTTCTTCACTTTAAACAGCATATGGTCACACTTATTAACACTTTTGGCCACTGTTTTTTAAATTGTATGTGACTAACTCGAAAAAAACAACACAAGTTGTGTGACTAAATCATCACAAACATCACATTTATTATATTTTCATGTGGCCATAGGATGGGAAATAGTCACACATACTGATGAATCCAACAAAACTTGTGCCTAATTAGTCATACATATTCGGGTTTTGGCCACTCTTTTTCAATGAAAACGGCCACAAAGTAAACAATGTGACCATATGATACCTACCGTGGCGCGACTTTTTGTCACACACACCCAAAAAAACGTGTGTGACTATATGCATATAGTCACGCATTTTGGGTGTGACGAAAGGTGAAATCTGTACCAGTGTAGATGATTCCTCAAATCTTTAGCATAGACGCTTAGGCCACACCAATATGAGACTCATTCAATCTATATCCTTGAAAGACCTCGTTAGGAACTTACCCAAGTTGAAATATGACCAACACTTTTGTGATGCTTGCAAAATTGGAAAACAAGTTCATAGTAGCCATAAGGCTAAAAATATGGTGTCTACATCTAGGTGTCTAGATCTTTTGCATATGGATTTATTTGGTCCATCCGCTATACAAAGTTATGGAGGCAACTTCTACACTTTGGTCATAGTAGATGATTATTCAAGAATCAAGATACACTTGGACAAAGTTTTTGAAAAGTAAAAACGAAGCTTTTGATCAATTTGAAATTCTTAATAAGAAAATTCAAAACCAACTAGATAGTCGTATTGTGTCAATAAGAACGGATCATGGTCGTGAATTTGATAATGAAACACAATTTGGAAACTTTTGTGATGCCAACGGCATAACACATAATTTTTCAGCTCCTCGTACTCCTCAGTCAAATGGTGTTGTAGAACGTAAAAACCGGACTCTTCAAGAGATGAGTAGAACAATGCTTAATGAACAAAACATACCACAAAAGTTTTGGTGTAACGCCGTTGACACTTCAACCTACATTTTAAATAGAGTATTAATTCGACCATTTTTAAACAAAACACCATACGAAATATATAAAGGTAAAAAGCCTACGCTAGGATACTTTAAAGTGTGTGGAAGTAAATGTTTTATTTTAAACACTAAGGATTATCTCACCAAATTTAACCCAGAGTCTTATGAAGGTGTATTCCTTGGATATTCTCAAAATAGCAAAGCTTATATTGTTTTTTTTTGGGTAAAGGGGAGTAATCTTGCACCCTGGTAAGTAGATTAACCAAAAAAACGTTTAAGTACAAAGGATATGAGTGAGATCTCATATCTCAGCCCGTTACATAGGCACTTACAAACAACTATATAAGAATGACAGACCATTCTTATAACTTACATAATACCAAAAAAGAAAAGGAACTACCAAAAATGATTAAATTACATAGGACAATACAATACTACTCAGGTAAAACACTTGAGTCTTCAAAATCATTATGGCATCCCACCTTCACTTCCACTCAAAATAGGGTTTCAACCCTAACTTCCAAGAAACGAGTACGAGGGTTTTGAACAAGAATACCCTCAAACTTGACTTCCATCAACGAAGGTTTTTGAACAAGGATACCCCCAAACTTGACTTCCTTCACTCTGATTTGGAGCATCAAATCAGCCCCAACAAGTCTCAATCCATTGCAACTGCTATTATTTGTACGCAAAAATAACAACCTAGATAAGAGTGTAACGTGGTGCAATACGGATCATAGAACTGAATAATAAGGTTATAGAATAACCCACCATCCCAAACAGGGTCTAACACCCATCGACTGCAGCAATTAACCCCATACAAGTCAAATAATACGGCCACCAGGACTTCTAGTATGACCAAACAGGTCTGAGAACACCAGCAAGCCTGGTAATATGCATGAACGACCAGAAACATGGTTTGAACACTAATTACCAGCAGACGAACAAACAACAAGAGCCAAATCCACAACATGATCGCATGAGTGGTAAAAAGCATCACCACTAGCATGCACATAAGCGGCAACATGATCACGTATTGGGTAGGAAAGATAATCCATAAACAGCACCACCAATCCATAAACAGCACCACCAAACCTTCCAATAGGATCACGATCAATAGGGTTAAACGACCCTAACTTCCAGCATCATAAGGACCATATTGACAGCATCACCACCAATTATGATAGAACGAATCACATAAAACCACCAGTCTGAACGACCAAGTCCAAAAACACCACCAGGTCTGGTACAATGCATCAATGGCCCAAACAATCCCTAACTTACAATCCCCACAAACAAGATCCGCCTAGCAAATTCACCAAGCAGAGCCTATACTCTCGTTTAGCAGACCCATAAGACATAAACATCGACCATGTCTAAGCTGCTAATCACGAACTAAACATCACATAACCAATCATCACGCAAGTCAGACAAGAATTTCAAAGAAACCCTAAACTCCAGCATCATGATAACCAGTAGTGATAACAATAATAGGGTAGTCAACCCAAACATCCAGCGACATAGAATAGATGATACTAGGGTTTGCGAAACCCTAACTTCCCAAGATCGAATAACAGACCAGCAACCAATCACGATCATGAACAGACACGAACAGATCATAACCAGGTCTGATATACTACTTAATGACTGCCAAATAGGGTTTTAAAACCCTAACTTCCAGATCTCGAACTGATCACACACATATAGCCAAGAACGGACAGGCCACGAACTAGAGTTTTTGAACAAGAACCCTAACAAAATTTACTTACATCTCTCTCAAAACCCACTTACAAAACTGATATCAGGACGAACTTATATGTATACTTTCAGATCGACCAGCAATGAAGAAAACAAGCCTTAAAATATTAGGGTTTTGTTAAGCACAGATCCAACTCGTAATAGCCTTGGAATATATAACAATAACCGACAAGAGGCACTTTAGATCATTCCAAATAAGATGGGGCATTTTAGGGAAACCACCATTGGTGATCACCAGATCCTTAGAACGATCAATATATAGCAGCAAAGCCAAAACCCTAAATTAAAGAGAAGTCGACATAGAACAGTTTAGGGTTTCAACCATGATATAAGGGACAATCAAAGAATAATACATGAATAAAAACCGGCCCTCCACCCTAACAAATCAGATTCTAAGTTGTTAATTCAATAATCTCAATAATGATTAAAGAAAAAAACAAATCGAATGGGAAGAATTAGGCCGGATTGGCTAGAGATTAAATTAAAGAGAAGTCGACAAAGCTTATATTGTTTTAAACAAAGAAACCTTAAGAGTCGAGGAATCGTTAAACGTAACATTTGACGAAAGTCCACCTCCCTCTAAGACATCACATTTGGTAGATGATGACTTAGTTGAAAGCCAACTTGTCAAAAATGAAAATAATACAAATAATGACAAGAAAGATGAACTATTAAACAAAGAAATTGTCAATATTAAAGAACTTAAAGGTTATCCATTAAATAGTGTTATAGGAAAAATAAATGAAAGAACCTTAAGATTACAAGTCCAAAATTAAAGCAACTTCTTTTGTTTTGTGTCAACCATTGAACCCAAAAATATAAATGAAGCTATAAAAGATGAATCTTGGGTCATTGCAATGCAAGAAGAGTTAAATCAATTTGTTATATATGAGGTTTGGACATTAGTTCCTCAACCAAAGAGTCAAACGATAATTGGAACAAAATGGGTCTTTCGAAATAAAATGGATGAACATGGTGTAGTGTCTAAAAACAAAGCTAGGCTAGTAGCACAAGGTTATGATCAACAAGAAGGCGTTAACTAAGATGAAACTTTTGCTCCGGTTGCTAGGCTCGACCCTATTAGAATTTTACTTGCATATGCATGTGCACATGATTTCAAACTTTTTCAAATGGATGTCAAAAGTGCATTTTTAAATGGCTTTATAAATGAAGAAATGTATGTCGCTCAAGCTCCGGGCTTCACCGATTTTGAAAAACCAAATCATGTTTACAAACTTAAAAAGGCTTTATACGGACTTACGCAAGCACCAAAAGCATGGTATGATTGACTTAAAACATTCTTAGTTGACCATAAGTACACCATGGGTTTAGTAGATAACACTCCCTTCACCAAGAAAAAGGATTCACATATTATCATTGTCCAAATATATGTGGATGACATCATATTCGGATCAACTTGTCAAGAGTTTTGTGACGATTTCTCAAAAATCATGCATGACGAGTTTGAGATGAGTATGATGGGAGAACTAAACTTTTTCTTAGGTCTTCAAATAAAACAATTAGAAGATGGGATATTATTTAACCAATCTAAATACATAAAAGACATGCTTAAGAAATTTGGTCTTGAAGACTCTAAACTTATTAAAACGCCTATGTCCTCAGAAACCAGACTCACCAAGGACGAAGAAGGTGAATCCGTAGATAGCACTAAATATAGAGGAATGATTGGTAGTCTACTCTATCTCACGGCTAGTAGACCCGACATTATGTTTAGTGTTTGTCTATGTGCTCGCTTTCAAGAAGATCCAAAAACATCACATCTTGAAGCTGTAAAACGGATTTTTAGATATCTAAAAGGTACTACACATCTAGGATTATGGTATCCCAAAGGAACGGGAGTAGAAACCATAGTGTATGCCGACTCGGACCATGCCGGTGACTATGTTGATAGAAAAAGCACAAGTGGTATTTGTACTTTTGTTGGACATTGTCTTACCTTATGGTTCTCTAAGAAACAAACGGCTCTCACTATTTCAACAACCGAAGCCGAATATGCATCAGCCGGAAAAGCATGTCAACAAGATCTTTGGATGAAGCAAACTCTTGTCGACTACAGAATTCAACTTAACGACATCTCTATTCTTTACGACAACAAAGGAGCTATCGATCTCAGTAAAAATCCAGTTCAACATGCTCGAACTAAACACATTGAAATCAAACATCATTTCCTTCGCGACAATGTTCAAAAAGGACACATCTCAATCGAGAAAGTATCCTCGGAAGACAAAATTGCCGATATCCTAACCAAACCTCTTAAACGAGAACCATTTAACCTTCTTAGACTTGGACTAGGACTAATGGAACCTAATTTGTAGTTTTGAGTATAGATATGTGACAAATGGTAATTTTCACGTTGTTAATTAATGATAAATGGTTATTTATTATTTTTAAGATGAGCATTTCTATGCGCGTTTGCATGTTTCTGAGTATTTTTTAGCATTTTTGGGAGCTGTTCTGCATACTGTAGCTTACAGTCACTGCAAAAAAAGTTTATTTTTTTCAGTAAACATAAATTATTCCATTCCTGATAGTTACTGACAAGTTTCGTAATTAACTGAGAGCTTTCTCACATTTTACTAAAAAGCAACCGCACAGGCGTACCGACAGCACAGTATATATGGTAGCAGTCAAATAAATATATTTTTGAGTCAGTAATAATATTTTATTGCATTTCTGACAAAAACGTGAATGAAAACTTTATTTTACGTATACGTGTCCAAAAACATCAAACCGAGACTTTACGGTAACATTTTAGCTCAAACCGACACACGATACACCAACGATGAGTAAAAATAATTTCCCTCCCCCTTTTTCTTGTCCTCTAGCCGGCCATATCCTTACTCCCCCACTATGGGACAAAAATCTTTAGCACTAACTAATATTTACCTTATAAATATTATGTGTTTACCCTAAATGCTACTCAAACAAAACATACTATCCATTCTTATCACAAAACACTTCCTAGATCATTTTCATCTTCAAAACTCATGGCCACATAAAGATTTCAAGATCCACAAAATTTCTTTGAAGTTCAAGTTAATCGGGGTGTATATTCAAGAGTTTCGGGTTAATTAGAACGTGTTTTGGGTAAATTTGGTGCAATTTGGGTCACTCTTGGTCATCCTAGCTCACGTACAAACATAAGCATTGTAAGGAAACATCAAAACTTTTCTAATCTTGTTGATTTCATGTTCATTTGATGTCTAATGATGTTACCAAGTGTTAAATGTGTATATTTTGTTAAAATGAAAAAGCTAGGGCTTGGTATTTAATTATGTAGTGCTCGAATTTTTTTTGATGTAATTATACAAATTAGAGTATTTCTTGCTTGTGTGGTAAATCTTGTTGTATATGGTACTAGTTTGATGATACAAATGTGATTTGTGTTAATTACGCGAGTTTAAGGCAATATATACATTTTTATGGTTATATATATGGATCGACTTAAAAGAAAAATACAAAACTATTGGGGTTTTGAAAAACATAAAATTTTGGCTCAAGTGGTAAAATGGTGGAAATTATGCTTGAAAATTTAATTTGGAATACTTATCGAATTAGCCGTAATTAATTGTGATTAACTAGTAAAAGTGCAATATTTGGTCGAATGGTATTATTTGGGTCGAATGATATATATTTTGACTAAGTTTGACTTTTTAGCTTAATAACTTATTTATAAGTGCTTAATCGATTTAATTAAAATTCGTTACGTAACTAATAAACACTAAAAGGGAAAATGGGCTTAAATTAATATTTTGGGCTAAGTGGTGATTCGGTGACTGTTGGGCCGAGCCCAATGAGAAACCCAACACCTTTGACTTTTTGACCAAACGCTATAACGAACGTGTTAAATTGATTTTTAGGAACGTAACGGTATATATATCTGTGACTTAAAAAGGCTAAATAGTTTTTGGGCTAAAATTGGACAATTGGGCTTAAGATGGATTTTCGGCCCAATGAGTATGTCGGGTGACAAAAATGAGTTTTGAAATATTTTTCGATCCACTATAAATATTTTTACTTAACGATCGACATATATAAGTTAAAACTATTTTGGACTTGTTTTGGGACGCGTTAGTCTCATAAAGGGTAATAAATGGAATTTTGGCCAAATCTTTATAAATGTTGACTTTTGTTGACTTTTGAAGGTATATTGACTAAACGTTGACCTTGTATCGAAATTTATCATTAATAAGTAAACGTGACGATAACAATATATATAACGATAGAAATACTTACAACGACAAAAATATATACTACGGACAAATTTAGCAAATATAATAATTAACAAAGCGAGTTACTTGAGAAAATTGCAACACATGAGAAAATGGAAACGTTTGAATAAACGAATGGGTCATGCCTAATTTTCCTAAAATTCTAACACTTAGAGTATTTTTGATAAAAAATAATTACACTTGTTTAATTTTCTAAATACTTAACATTTATTTCAAATTTATTATAATTAAAATTATATTATAAATAATAAACAATATTTATATTTATAATATAATATTCCTCCACTAACTATATTATTATATTAATTTCTCAAAATATATTTAATTAATTATAACCTTAATTAATTAAATACATGATTACTAAACTTTACCTAATATATATGTATGATAATATATATATTACTTACGAAATTTAACGATGAATACTAGCACGGATGTTCCGTCACACGTATTCCCACCGTACACTTTCACCATGAGCCACCACCAAGAGTTACATACGATAAATTATTTTGAAATATACTTTACCACACAACAAGCAAGAAATACATGAGCACTGGTCACACGTAAAATGTTCAATTAAAGTAAAGACATATAAGACACGAATATTTCGCTAAGACTTACCATACTGATTTAGGTTGCGTGTCGGAGCGGTTGCACTGTTTTGTTGATTGATTAGCAGGTTGCTATTGTTTTAAGGTGAGTTTATAGCCCCATATTTTTATACGATTTGTTTTATAAGCTTTGGGGTGAGAAACATGCAAAACTGTTTTCATGGACCAAAAATGGATTTTGTTTATATACACACTTGTATGTAGAAACCTAAGTTTAGCTGAATCCCATTGCGCCCACTATCATCAACCGTCAAATTTCTCTGGGAAACCGTGTAATATAAATAGATCTATTGGGGATGACACCCCCGTTCGGTTGGCTCGGCATAGTCAAAGCGAACGTATACCATATGAAATTAGTCCGAGTGTCTGGGGATTAACACTCGCGGGCACCCCTTTTATTTGCTAATGCCAGTTTGGCATGCTGCTTTGTCTAGTTCGGTTAGATGAGGCTTAGTGTTTGCATAGCAGGATAGTGTGTTATTGCTGAATTGTTTGCTGAATATTGCTATGGTCCATATGTGCTTATTTACTTTAAACCTATGAACTCACCAGTGTTAGCTGACTTTTAACATGTTTTTCTCAGAAAACTGAGGTGTGTTTTACTGAAGGCAGGGCATGGCGATGGTCATAATAATTGTGGGAAATGTTTTTATTATTGCGTTAACTCTAAAATTTGGACCGCTTTGTTAAATGGGCTACATTTTATTTGAAATAAATTTTATGTAAGACAATATGTCTTTGGATATGTAATGCATTTTAAAACGGATTTTTAATCCGTTCTCTATATCTTGTGTTGTGATTATCGATTTAGTAGCACCCAAAGTGTATGCTTCCGCAATATTATGATTTTGGGGGTGTTACAAGCTAAGACCTTCTTTTAACCAAAACGACGAAATTGGCCAAGTTGAGTTCTGATCTCAAGGAACCAATCGACAACAAGGACGGAACCAAATATTTGGTTCCGCCCCATCCGTGGGTTCCTGGGCCAGAGTTTAAACACAGAAAACAAACACTCCTTCTCACATAACCAAAACACATAAACAACTCAAACTCATCCCACACCATATCACTCTCAAAATTAAGGCCTCTCCTTCAACTAATCTCAGTTCTAATCAACATTGTAAGTTTCCTTACTTTCTTCTCTCAATTCTGGGTCTAGGATTTCTTATTTATGCACAAAAACAAAACTTGGGGATTATGCATTTTCTTAGATAATTCATGAAGTACCTTTGTAAATTACATAAATAATCATGTTTCCCTTAGTTAGGAATTGCATCTTACAAACCATTATCATGATTTACTAAAAATCCCATGTCAAAATTTTGTAAAAGCTTCTCACTTTTAGGACAAATAATTTTTCACATTGTTCGTACAAATAAAAATATTATGTTTAAAACATCACTTGCATAATGTCTCTTGAATGCTAAAAGGAAGTACCTAATTAATATATATTTTCGGGTACATTCAATCGAAGCTACATTGAATTAGGAGCGTTTGGGTTATCTCTCACATTTTTGCAAAAACTACTAAAAACTATTTATGCATTAAAAGGAGTCAAGATAACCGCATCCCCATATTGTCCTCATATAGGCACACACTAGAACATCATATCAAAATTCTCATTAGTTTCGACTAAAGTGTGAAATTTTTGTATTTAGGATCAAACATGCCTCCCGCAACTTTCTATGACCACAAAGATACTCTCAAATACATCCCCAAACACCATAGGACTAAGGGACTCACCCCGGATCAAGTCAAAATTTTCGAAGCTCTAAAGAAACGCTATTTTCATGAGGGTAGAACCATTGACCCATCCTTTCTAGAAGGAACAAACATTCGCCAACAACTTGCAACCATTCACTTTGATTGCCTCCTAGACATCAACAAGCCAATTTTTCCTAGATTTTCCCTAGAATTCTATGCTAGTGTCGTTCTCGCAAGTGAAGATGATGGTCTAATAACCATTAACTTTAAGGTCAACCAACATGAGTATCACATTCCTCTTCGTCAATTTTTCAAAGTCCTTAGAATTCCTTGTGAAGGTACATGCCTTTACTCGGATAAATGGTCTTTTTCAACCTTTGACTCAATCGTTGATTGTATGCCTCCATACGACACTCCTCTAGTTGCCAAAGAAATCATCCAAGAACATCTTTTCCTTCCTAGAACTGCAACCACTAGGAGAACTCGTTTGGGTAATGAAGTTGGCAAGGATCCTTTTGGAATGGAACTTAGTGAACTAAAACCCCAATTCGGTAAATGGAAAAAAAATTCTTAGAGCAAATGTCTTGTGCACCATAGGTAATCGTGATCACCTCAATGCTTGTCTTTGTTACATGCTTTATAGTTTGTCCACTCGCCAACCTTTCAACTTAGCCTACTACATTGCCAAAAGGATGGCTGACATACCTATAAGAGGAACTACCGCTCTTCCCTACGGGATGCTTCTCACCCGTCTCTTTAGAGCCTTTGCTCCCATTCCACCCAATCCTAAAGGGTTTTGTCTGGACTACTCTTTTGTTGATCACATTATGGTTCCATTAAGTGACAAAAGAGTAGCAAAGACTCAAGGGAAACGTCCTCATCCTCTAACTTCCTCATCATCATCAAATAGCGAAGAGGATGGACTCCCCAACTCTAGGCTTCCTCCACGTGACTACCTCTGACAACTTCAAGTAATTGAGAACAAATCAGAGGAGTTCAAGCAAACCAGAGGGATGTTCAAGTGCCTTGGAAGGATGATGTGCAAGATCAAAAAGAAAGTAGACAAACTATGAGAGGTTTTATGAGTGGTTTGGTACTAAGTTTCTAAAAACAATGATGTATGGTGTATTTTACTATTTCTAGGATGTTAACTTGGTATTTGACAATTATGTGAACTAATCATGTCTTGCAGGTAGATAACATCTTGATGTTATCATTTTTCCATTTTTCACATTATTAGTGAAATCGTTAGCCCCTGCTTGATCTATACCTATCCGTGTATTAATACCTATTTTTTTTTATCGTTTTCTAATCACATTGAATTAATTACATATGTTTTAGGAGATATTACAATATTTGAACAGGTTTCGGGGGTCGAAAAATCCAACCTGTTAAGGATTTTGGACTGGCGGATATGGCGGAACCAAATATTTGGTTCCGCCCTTGTATTTTCTGGGTACTCCCAAAATACACACCGCGGATAAGGCGGAACCAAAAATATGGTTCCGCCCGTTATGTCGCAAGGTAACTCATTCCTGCAGTTTTATTTATTTTTATTTCGTTAATTCCCGCACTCTAGAACACTCATATTTTTTACTAAGATACTTTTTACTGGTATTCACTCATATTAGGATCATCTTAGTCCACTTAAACCAATAGGATAAGCATTTCCCACCAAAATTCAAAATTCCTCAAAAATCACTCAAGTTACCTTTCTTCACAAAGGAAGGAACCCTATATTTGGTTCCTTGCCATCCGTGGGTCTCTGACCTTAAAGATCTTACAATGATTGCAAGACATTAACTGCATATCCTTCTTCTTTCACTCAACTCATCCCCATGGGTTGACTTTGGTGATTACACAAGCTTCTTTACCACTTCCAAATCATTAGTAACCACCATCTTTGTATGGATCAACATCAAATCCAAACACACTCTTCCATAATGCTTTAATTCTATAAATTAGCACCTCCAGGATACACATTCCTCACACCTTCACCATCACTACCTGTGATTTTTAGCATCTCATAAGCATTCTTCACAATGACAAAATCAACCAACTCATAACCCTCCTCAAGACCACCTAGAAGAACCGCAAGGATAAGTGTCAGACCTTGTTGTTTTGTCAACTTAACTTCATCATCAACAGACTCTTCACCACTTAGCATCTCATCACCTATCAGAGATGAAAACTTCCTCACTTTAACCACTCCAACACCTCCACCAAGATCTCTTATCATTGTAACTACTCCACCACAAACCAAAACACCAATAGCCACCACACCACCTCCCGCTCCATCTCAACCACCCAAATCACCATCACCTCCCAAGTCTCCAAAACTTAAACCCATAGAACTCTTTGCTACACCACCAACCTCACCACATCCATTTTTGGACAACTTGGAGGACTTGCCACCAAGATCAACAAATCTACCTCCTCTTCCGTCTTTTGCTTCCATTGAGCGTATCGCTCATGAACAACCACGGGCATCTTTTATGCCCAATGAGCCTTTTAATTGTGAACCATCTCAACCTCAACCTCTACTTTTTCATCCCATTTATAGGGAAATCCATGGCCCACTCTATGGAAACCAAGCTCTACCACCTTAACAACCTCAACCATTTTCACCTACTCTTAGGAACATTGACGAGTCCATGTGGATTGATCCTCCACAAACTCATGAGGAGTTTAATGCTCGATTAGATCACCTCTATGCCTTCTCCAACATGGTGGACTCTCACCTCTATGAAGCTATACAACTACAAACCACCCTCCTTTCTTCAATCATAGCTCCACCAAATCCCAACCACCAATCAACCAATGATCCACCACCACCACCAACAACAAATGAACCTAGTCTACCTCCAAACTTTCCCCGACATGATTGCTCTAATTGTGAGAGAACCGCTAGGATAAGTTAAAGAACCAAAATTATGGTTCATCAACTCCAAGATGAAATGAGGTTCATCCTCAATCACATCCTAGAGCGTCTTAACGCTCTTTCTCATCCTCCACAATTGATGATCACATTAGGAGCTTCACATCTTAGGACTTTTTATTTCTAAGTTATTTTTTCTATTCTAGGATTTTTCTTTCTAAGTTATTTTTTATTTTTGCATTTCCTTTTACAACATCTCCATTATTGTCCCATTTTATGATTTTTGTCATAAAATATTTTACTAATGAATGATGTTTATTAATGTTTGTGTGTTGGTTGTGATTTTTTCTTGTACATTATATCCATGGTTGGTTTGAATTATTTATCACTAACCTTTTTTTGTAGCACTCAAAATCCATGCATCTTATACTTGGCACCCTAACTAGGGGGAGTATTGACCAAGGGGGAGCTAATCAAGCTCGGGCTTCCACTACATTCCGCTACGCTTTTCTTCTTTTTGTTTCGATAAAAAGGGGGAGAAAATATTAAACTTAAACTCACACATTTTATACAATTTAAACATCTAAATGGATTTAAAATGTTGCATAAAACTAGTTTAATCTATATTTTTAAAGACTTGCACTTTATTTATCTCATTCTTAAAAATAAACTTTATGTTTTGTCCTCAACAAAAAGAAGGAGATTGTAAATACAAATATATCCTAAAAACGTTATTTATATTTTACGATATTTGCTATATTTTATTTACGACAATTATAAACTTTATTTTAGCAAAACATAAATATAGTTAAGTCTTTTACATTTATTAGTCACAAGTCTTTTGTAAACACAAAGTTAAAATATCACTTAACTAGTATATACATTTGACAAGTTCACTTTCATATACATTTTAATCTAAAATGGAATTTTTTACATCATGACATGCATCATCTTTGAGATCTTTGGAAGATATGATGAATATCTTATTTAGATTGTTACTCAAAGAATCATGGAAAGATATGAAAATCAGGTAGGATACTAGAAGATATCTTGGAAAGATTTTTGGTAGATCTCCTGACAGGTCGGGCAGAACCAAAATGGTACACGGACGGAACCATGTTTTTGGTTTCGCCCCATCCGTGGTTTGCTGAGGCTTCATGCTTATAAATAGCAAGCCACACATTGTTGTTTTCTCATCACTTACAATCATAACAACAACATACATTCTTTCCATTCATCATTGTTTATATCTAACTCATTCATATTTCATTTAAGTGAGCTTCTCTTGTAGCAAGAATATCACATATTCATTTAAAGGCTTACAAGCTTCAACAATGCATTGCAAGATTTGTTAGTTCATCACTATGTGAATTGTAGTTATTGATACATCATTGTTTGTACCAAACTCTCATAAATCTCTGTAGTAATCGGTTAGTATTTTAGTCCTCAAAATACGTAGTGTGACGGGAGTGGTTGTGCCCTTGTAAAAGAACTCGACATTTAGCTTTGTGTCAGAAATCTTGTGTAAGCGACGTGTAAGGTTTTCTTCGCCGCATAAAGGAGCTTGTTGATTAGTGAAGGGTACTCTCGAGTTGGATACTCGGGGAGTGGAGTAGGGTAAGGAAAAAAAGTCCTTATAGACCGAACCACTATAAACCTTCGTGTTGTGGTTTGATCTTTTCTTTCTTTACTTGCACTTTACTTATCGTTTATTTATTTACATTGTTTGAATTCACATAAAGCTGTCAAAGTAAATAAAGTTTAAAAACGGTAAAACTATTCAACCCCCTTCTAGTTTTTCATAATACCTTTTAGAGACATTAAGTATTTTCAAATATGATTGTTCCTTTTGAAAACGATTTTACAAACTATCTCAATGATCAAAGAACCCAATTGCATGCATTAAGCATTTGCTAACTAGTGTCAAAGTTTACCTACACTTTAAACATATGTTTTTCAAGTAATCCCACACTTAAATAATTCATGAATCACCTAAGTATATAGGAAAAAATGTTAATCATATAAGAAAAAACTAATCACTAGTGATTAAACCATTTTAAAAAACAAATCTAACCAAATCTTACCATATCTAGCAAATATTTCCTTATTAGTGTTTAAGAAGATTTACCATCTAGAAACAAGATCTAATCATATATTAACTAGATTACATAGTACATAAGAATGATTTGAAAAGATTTTTGGTTAAGCACAAAAGACAAAAAATTGTCTAATGGCAGGCGACGGATCCATTAAAGACAAAAAATTGTCTAATGGCAGGCGACGGATCCATCCTAATGGATTCGTGGATCCGCCGAAATGCAAAATCAGGGCAGAATTTTTGGGCATAAATAGATGCCATTTGCTTGCGTTTGCACAACCTTTTTCTACCCTTTTCTCGTGCATATTTTCACACACTTAAGTCACCATTATAACCAAGCTTTTGCAATATAATATCACACATTCTCAAGTCCTTAAAACCCTCTCTAACCATTGATCATAATGCTTCAAACTTTCATTTGTTGCAAGCATGTTTTCACTTGATGATCCATTCAAGCAAGCTTAGAGATCTTGCCATCCTCATCCACCACAAGCAAACACATATGAAGATCCATCAAAGAAAATTGGAGCACTGGTGATCTTCATCTATTGAAGGTTTCTTATGATAAGAAGTTCATTTAGATTGGGGATTCACATCCACTAGACACTCATGTCTTGGATCATCATCATACACCACCATGTATCATTATACAAGATCTTGTATCACCAACTATACACCAAATTAGAAGTTATATGGTTTATGTGTTTAGACCTTAAACACAAGGGTATTTGGTTTAGTGTGTTTAGGCCTTAAAACACATGGGTGAAAAGTTTGTTATGTTGGGCCATAAAGCATAACGGGTTTGGTTGTACCCGAAGAAGAACTTGATACCTAGCTTAGTATCGGTAAACGTTGTAAGCGACGCTGTAAGGTTTTCTCCGCCGAGAAGGGAGCTTGATGACTTAGTAAAGTAACTCTCGAGCTGGATACTCGGGGAGTGGAGTAGGGCGAAGAAGAGCTTCATGACCGAACTACTATAAATCATCGCGCCCGGTTTGTGCTTCCTTTTACTTATCGCTTTACATTTGTATTTTCTTTTATCTTTTTACATTTATATTTGCATTGTGTTTATGTTTGTGTTATGGTGACATGCTTCACTTATTACCATTTACTATTTTTATTGTTGTAGAACTATTATTGTCACTTTTCATATTACGTCACACTTAATCAATTATTTGGTAATAAATATTTAAGTTTTAGACGGGAACAAGTTTTAGACGGGAACGTATTCACCCCCTTTACATTTTCCACATAGTCCATTATCTATTGTTAAACCTATACATTAAAAGCCATATTAAACTTAAACGACTATTTTTTCTAGTATTATAGATAAGTTATGTTATACTTCTTTGCAATTACTAACGCAAACACATTGATCAACATTGGATTCTTTTCTTAAGTTTTGAAAAACGACATCCATCAAACACACCACCAAACCCTAATTCCATCAATGCAAATGCATTAATCGCCGTTTGATCACTATCAAGAAAAGACATCCATACCCGTCAGGCCGCTATCAAACCCTAACTTCACATCAAACCTAATTTAAAATTTTCAAATAAAAATTTGTTGAAAAAATGATAATCTAAAATCCAAAATCCCTCTTGCCCCACAAAAATAGTGCCCACAAAATTGTTTTTTTTTGTTTTTTTTTTTTTTTTTGACCCCAATCATCCATTCATCTACAACCTCTACACTTGCAGTGAGTGTGACACTATTATTTCAAAAATCAAATTTACACCATTCACGTACATTATTCATTTACTACGCCAACAACCAACATTCAATCCCCATTATTTTGTGCTTGAATATGCCATCAGGTCCTAAGAAGCGTAAAGCTGCAAAAAAGAAGCAGTTAAAAAACTTCAACGACTCTCATCATCATCATGGTTTGTTATTTGTCATTTCATCTTTTATATGGTTTGCTCATTTATTTGCTTTATTGGAATTAAATATGTTTGTTTGTATATAGTTTTATAAACTTTTGAATTGTTTTCCCACCAACTCTTTATTACTATTTGAATTTGAATTTGCTTTCTACTGCATAACAGGTTTAGAATTTCAATGTAAATTGAAAAAATTATTGCAACTTAGACTATGTGTAATGGGGGTTTGGACAACGCGTCCTCCCCCTTTACGCGTTATGTGCTAAAACACAACCCCCACCACCATGTTATCAACCGAGTTTTTTCACAACTCGGTCGCCGTGGTAAAGTTGGTGATCTTATTACACCTGTTTGGTGGTGGAGAGAGAAGCTGCGGTCACCACTACACCAAGTCTTAGATTTTTGGATGAATTTATACTGGTTTTTAATCACAGAGTGTTTGAATGTGCAGTTTGATATTGATTTTTGGCTTATTGCAACTAGTACTAAATTGACAATTATGCTCCTTCGGTATGGTACATGATTAGATTATGATCAATAGCGTTAGTGACAATCTGCATTGAATAGACATGATCAGAATAGTATTGGCCGGCCTACATTGAAATTATAAATTTTAAGAATGATGATTACTCTAGCGAAAACTAGTGCACAATAAGTAGTCTAGATACACTTCATACATCCCCATTGGTTTTATGTGAATGGGTCTAGTTATGATAGGAGAGAATGATAGTGGGGAACTTAGCTTTCCGATAACACGACATCAGGATAACCATTGACGTCTGTTTATTGATGCAGAAGTGGATAAGCTTGAAGACGGTTTGTCTCAGATATCTGTAACTGTTGGGAGCACGCAAAAGGTTGGAAATCAAGAAGAGGGTAATATTGAGATTGATAACGGGTCAAAGTCGAAATCATCGCATGATAGGTCGAGTTCTGGTAGTCATTGTTCAGATGATGAATCTCATGTAATTGTAAAGGAAGTAGTGGAATCAGTTCAGCCTATTGAATCATTGTCTAAAATAATAGCTCGAGATGTTGGCGATTCAACTATAGGGACTTCATCTGTTCTTAATTCAGATAAGCCTGTTGATTCTCCCCTAGAATTCGTAAATGATGCTACGAAAATCAAAGACAAGGCATATTTAATTGGGGAGGAGAAGGTTGTTTTATATGAGAGTGCTTTAAATGATAAATGCTCGACTTCTGATATCATAGATGAATCAGTTTTGTTAGAAAATGTGGCACAAAAATCGCCTTCGCCAGAGGAGAATGCAGCTTCTACCTATGATGGCGCAGATCATGTAAATGAACCCGAGATACTGCAAGAGGTTTATGATAAAGAAGTAGGTCCTTTATGTTTTCACTATCAGTCATTTATTTGCTTCTGATCTCAGATGACAGTATGGACGGGTCCAATGTCTTGGGTAATGGGTCTAAACTTGTTTGGTTCAGAACCGCCATCTTTTTTTGTACAAGTCAAAGCAGGTCTGGTCCCTGGAATTCTTTTGCCAAAATTTCTGGTCTCCTGTTTTATAAACAATTAGCGAAAGTATAATCTTTTCAAATTTCAATTGTTATCTAATCTTTGAACAAAACGATTTTAGAGGGTTTATGCGTTTTACGAAAACACGTTGGGTGACTTTCGACCCATTTTGTTTTTGGTTCTTATTTAAAATGGGTTGAAATTGCCACCCCTAGGTTTATTAATTAGATAGGTTAAGGCTGCCAAATTTTTGCTTGAATTTTCTTTCGGTTGGTACATATATAAGACGATTCATTGAACATGTTGAGCTCTTAAGTTTTTACATATTCTAAAACTATGTGCAGCCTCTGCTAGCTTCATCTACAGTAGCAGTACAAAAGACTTCCTGGAAGGGTTGCTGTGGAATATTCGAACTGTTTTCAAGCTCCGATAGGTAATTTGAGATAGGTTATGTTACATTTGAATCCAAGTCAGTTTCAAAGTTATGATTTGTTGCTTTATGTGTCTCATTCACCGAAGTGACATGAATTTCTTATTGATCTGATCATAAAAGAAATGAAGGGAAGGTGGAACTATGTTCATTTTTTGCTCCTCCTAGTCTGTTTAAGAGTTTATAATTTTTAAAATTTTAATTTTTAATCAGCTTGAATATGTTTAAGGTAAAATTGTATTACGGTACAAAATGGTATTATAGAATGCAATTGTATACAACTATAAGAAATGGATTAATCTTATGATTTTGTATGCCATAACAGAAAATGATTGAAAATTGTGCAAACATGATAAGAAGCAATACGAAATGCCGAAATGGTACGTAACTGTATCAAACAGTGTGAGGAGATGATATTAAAATAAGAAACAGTGAAATATTACATGAAAGTAAAGTCACATTTTGACCAAATATCTAAAATGACCCATGATCTGATACAATTACCTGCCCATTTTTTCTCATTTGTATTTGCTCTTTGCCATAGCTTTTACTTTCGTTATCTTATGAAACAGGCTATAGTGCATACATACTTTCAAGGTCTTCGATTGATAAAAAGGTGCGACTGATTTGATTGTGATAATATAAGCGTGTGATTAATAAACATTTTTGTTTTAAACACGTACTTGAATCTTGTTCAACCCTACATTCTCATTCTCATTCTCAAGATTCAAGGCTATTCCCTTTCACACCGCTGCTTGAATCTTGTTCAACCCATAAACACGTGCAATCCCATCTCCAACTGAGACCACTCGACCAATCTCATCCACTTAAAGTTGCTAATTCTACTTTCTAATAGAGTCGTTAGTTCAGGAGCTCTCGGAGAGAATTCCATGATTCTATTTCTTTTGGGCTATATATAAGGGGGAATACCGCTTTCATTTATGTTAAAAAAAACGCATACTTTTGAAAGCCACCAACATGCCTTAGACTATCCGTAGTGGGTGCTGTTGCTCCCTTTTTTGCCCAGAAAACGCCCCAACAGCGCCCCCTGCCCCAAAACGCAGGGGCGCTGTTGCTCCCTATTTTGCTTCGCCGGTTATTCACACAACGCCCCTCCCTTCTGACATCTTTTCATATTGCTACTAATTATAAGTGTACTATATTCACACAACCCATTTTAATATTGCTAGTAGTACAATCAAGTGAATAAAATATTGCTAGTAGTACAATCAAGTGAATAAAAAAGAAAATAAAATGAATGTCACGTGTCAAACAACCCCCCACTCACCACTACATCACTTTTTCAACAAAGCCCCATAAAACCCTGCATGCCACGTGTCAAACAACCTCCCACTCTCCACTTCTCCCCAACATGCCCTAGTCTTCATAAACTACATTTGTTTTTTCTTTTGTACCATCTTCGAAAATCCAAAAATCTAGTTTCCATAATAATATATCCGTCTATATGAACATTTCTTATTACTTTACAAATTTACATTGATTTTCACCTAATCTTCAAAAATTCCAAAATCTTGTGTTCTAGTATATTAATGAATGGAACCCCAACAAAATCAAAACCCATATCATGTGGGGAGATCAAGACCTAAGTTATCTCCTACTCGAAGACAAAAGATTGCCACATCATTATGCTAAACGTGATCCAAATCTTCCTCCTCCAGAATACGTGAACTTTGACTTGAATTTTCTGAGAGCAGGCAACAAAGAAAGAAAGTATATGGTCTCGCTACACATGAAAAATGCAACTTCATTCGAAGAAGATGATATGAAAGAGATTATTACACATAAATGGACAAGCAAGTCCTTAGACACTACTACAAAAAAGACCTTTTAGACCGGTCAAAAACGGCTTTTAAACCGGTTACACGGGGGGCCTAAATGGGGGGAGGTCTAAAAGGTATTGAACAAAAAAACCGGTTTACGCACCGGTCTAAAAGATGGGTTTTAAGACCGGTTCATTTGATATAAACCGGTCTTTATGTGGCTTTTTTAAAATAAAAAAAATGGGTTGTTTGGGATTGCTCATAAACTTTTTAAGCAGTTTTAATAAGCAATCCCAAACATTTACTAGAATCAGTTTGAGACCTGTTAGACCTTAGTGCGCAATCCTTGTTCGGCTACTACCATCAATATTGTCCACCTAACAATAAAAACACAATCTCGTACCCAGATATGTAAAGTGCCAAGCAATTCAAAACATCAAACCAACAAGGATGCTGCTCCAACTTGAATCAAAGAAAACCAAGATAAAACAATACACTTATGAACACCAACCAAGCCTGTACATATTATAAGAATGTAAATTCGACAACCAGTTCCACATCCATAAATCGGATTACAACGATAAGCAACAGTACAAAAAGTATTCGCACAAAACCAGTGCTACTAAAGCAGCATATGAAACAGTCCAAAGAGCGTGAACACCTTGTTGCCCATAAGTATTAGTAATCATTAAAAATAGTGACGGAGTTGATTTCCAGAAATTATTTTCATATTTTGCCACCATTAAACGTATTTTAATTTATGGCTGAATAGCTGATAGTCACAAGGTTTTACTAAAGCAGGTCACAAGTCAAACATTGACTTTATTTGAGGAGATTATATAGACTTATCAACAAAAAAAAAATCACACCTCATCCTTTTTGGCTACTTCCTCTTCATCATCATCATCGACATTATCTCGAGCAAATAACTCAGTAAGCCAATCCTTAGCTGAGCTAACTAGAGTGTATATCATAGCCATTCCAAGGTTCTCCAAGGTTCTCCAATGCCTGCAAGTAGAATCAACGGAGAAATAGAGCAACAATATAATAAATATCAGTAAAGATCAACAACTTATTATAGATGCATATAAACATATAAACACTTAACTAGAGTGTATATCAAATACCAAGCTTATTATAGATGCATATAAACACTTAAATACTACTCTACTATTTGATAGTAGAATCAACGGAGAAATAGAGCAACAATATAATAAATATCAGTAAAGATCAACAACTTAACATAATAAATGTTTGATAGAACAAAAATCAACAACAACTCAACATAACCATCAAATGTTTCCTCTAAAAACAAACAAAAACATTCAATAAAGATCAACAACTCAACATAATAAGTATCAATGCTTGATAGAAGAAAAATATATAAAAATAAAAACTCACAAAATCAGAATTGCAACATATATAAACTTAATTATGAAATCAATATCACTCACTTTTAGGGGTTTGCTACGGCGGCGGCCACTGTGGTGGTTAGGGTTTTGGGACGGATCTGACGGGGTGGTCAGGTGAAGAGGCGCTGGTGGTGGTGTAGGTGACGACGGCTGTTGCTAATTAGGGTTTGGTGGTAATGTAGATGGAGAGAAAGAATCGTATTCGTGAGTATTAATTTTCTTTTAGGCGGTCAATTGAAAATTTTGGGGAAATTTAGGGCGGAATAGTTTAGAGGGAGATTTAATTTTTTTTTAAGGCATATTTAATTTAGACCGGTGCATAAACAAACCGGTTTAAATAAGTTTTTTTGGACGGGTGTTTTAAAAATAAACCGGTTTAAATGTTAAAAAGACATTTAGACCGGTGTCTTCTATTTGCACCGGTCTAAATAACTCTTGGCGGGGTAAAATCCTCTTTAGACCTGCAATTTTTTTAAGGGTCTAAATAAGGGGGTCTAAAAGACAGTTTTTGTAGTAGTGGACAAGCAAGTCCTTAGAAAGTACGATGAAGAAGCCGCGTATGGAATTCTACATTGGCCTAAAAAGAGTAGGATTTTCTACAAAGCAAGACACAGAATGTTCAAGAAGAAAGAGACAGAAGACAAGAAACCGTTCTCAGACCGCAAGATTATTCAGGTTGTCAAGGTTGTTCCAGACACTCATCAAGATTATGACTTTATGGAGGAAATCGAAGTGATACGGATGATAATCAAGTCTACACTTTCTCAGAAGCCGATAATTACAAGTCTTTGAATTTTAATGACATTGAAGACTTGTATCTATTCAAGCATCAAAACAAGCAGGAACATATCAAAGGCAAGATCATGGATTCACTAGTCACTACTCATTTTCATAAGGAACAGTACTAAACGCAAGACTAGAAGATTATCATCTTAGTATTGAAAGCTATTAGTATCAGCTAAATCTCACTGCTCCTACCCTCACATTCCAAGGCATTGAAGATTGTGTGCCGTACACACTCATCTCTAAACCAAAGGTTGAGCTCATATACCTGAACAACAAAGATAAGAAGAGGTTCATGAATATTGGGGAGATATGCAAGTTCAGTGATACTACGTTGAAAAGAGTGTTGAATCAGCTCAAGTTCATTCTTCGGGAAAATGAGACAGGGTTCACTGAAGATCATTTGTCAGTACCACACAGGGAGATCATGCAAGATTATGTTAAAGCTATCTACAAGCGACTGAAGTTCAGGATACAAATCAGAAGGATGGAAAGTTATGTCGGAGGACGCGAAAGAGCTTATAACGTTAGGGATTTTGTACGACCCCAATGAACACCCCTTAGGGAGATTGTTAGACTTAAAAGTGATGTTCATTCTACGTGTAATCGGGTCTAGACTTATGCTTAATGTTTTATTCATATGTAAACGTGTATGTGTGTGGGTTCAACCCATTGGATTCGGCCTCATAAAGCCCATGGCCGGCCCATTGATGTATTTCCATGTATATAACACCCCTTGCGGCTTGCACCTCATTTGCAAGTGTGTGAACTCATTTGATTAATAAACATTAAACCTAGTTTTCACCTTTCTCCATCTTCTCTCTAAAACTTGTTTCTCCATCTTCTCTCTAAAACTTGTTTCTCTCTCTAAAACTTCTATGTTGTTATATGTGTGATTGATTCACTATGTAAGAGACCTTACATTCACATACACTTGTCGGATGGCCGTGCTCTCACAACTCATCTCACCACAAGGGGCCCGGAAAAATATCCTCTCCAGTCTATTTGAACCTGGAGTTTCAAATTGCCATCTTGATCATTAATTCATTTTCATTACTTCCCACTGAATCTAGCATTAGCACACAACGTTACGCTTTGACACAGAGCCAAAACCTAGTGAAAGACAAAGCTAAATGATCTACTACCTTAAGTGTTATTTGGATAGCGCCAAGATCCGAGAACACCATTAACTGATTATTCCATGTGGTCGCTTCTCGATCTTGGTCACGTCCAACATTTGCTCCACACAATGCATGAGAAACTTGATACGCTCATCATAGCTTACATAATAGTTGTTCAACTTATCTCAGTATCCCTCCATGATAAGCAACAATGGACCTTTTTAGAATAAAATGTCTTTCATTCACGGATTCAAAACATGCTAAATGAAATCTCATAGTAACGTCTCGTCCAATTTGCATGAGTCTACGACATTACTTCCAATTTCTGGCGATTGATTAAACTCGTATCATAAAGTTTTGGGAGTTATCGCTATTTTAATCTTTGTGACTAATCCTATCTCAAGACTCTTGAGCCTCACTATATTTATTATTATCTATCTGTCAATGAATCTAAGTGAGTTTGGTACTAATGATTTACTCATACTGAATTGTTTATAGACTTATCTACATAACGACACTAAATCACGACACACTCTAACTTAGTATTCAACGATACACTTCATTTTTTCACTTAAGGAAAATGTTATTATCTTACAAATAAGAATTGTTACTTCTTGTTACTGATTCTCCATTGTAATCAAGCCAATCCGAGCTCGAGCTTGAGAGGGCTTGAGCTCGGCTCGAAAATCACAAGGTAGGCTCGAGCTCGGATCGATAGCTTGACAAGCTTTAATCATCCAAGCTTGAGCTTGGCTTGAGTAATATTCGAATAAGGCTCGACCTCGGCTCAAAAAGCTAGAATTTATAAAAAAAAATATTGTATTCGATAGCCAAACTCATCAATACAGTCAAGAAAATATGCGCTAAACTTAAGAGCAAAGAACTTATACAAAACATTGGAGCATTAGGGTTTAAAAAGTCATTATACGATAAATATTTAACTATTATACCAATATTCACGTTAGTATTTAGGTTGTTTATATAAATATGTATAATAAAAATATTTATGTACATGAAGGCTCGAAAAGCTCAAGCTCGAAGTATTGAAAGCTCAAGCTCGAAGTATTAAAAGCTCGACTCGATCGAGTTACTTGATAAAAGTTTGACTTGTTTGCAGCCCTACCTGAAACCGCGATGTGGTGGCGCATTTCCTGATTTGAAATCCCATTCTTTTAAATCTTTAATTCACATGGCTTCTTTATTTGTTCACAACAACTCAAGATCTACACAATCCACGTGCCAAACTATTTTGCCACATTAGGCAGTGTACATTTGTCCCAGATCTTGATACCTCCCACTTGATCTTGCAATACTAGGAATTCTCCTTTCCATAGATCGCGCTAGATCTATAATTCATGTCTTGCTTTGTACTCTTTAGTTAAATGATCCAAATTAACTTTCGATGCTCTTGCTTCCATTGCTCAACTCTGAGCTCCTCTAATTACGTCTTGTTAAGGACTGTCGGCTTTAGCACATTAATTTGATCCTTATTTAACAAGTGTTAACTGTAGCTAAATGTTCCTCCTGTAAAGTATCTTCCAACTTTACCTAAACATTCAAAAGTAGCGCGATATTTTACTCATAATCAACAAACTCACTCTCTTTCAAGTTTGACTTATAGATCTAAAATGCTAATCCTTGTAGCATATGAGCTTTACTTGATCTCTAGATTTCTGGAAATACCATCACTTGAGTATGTCAATTTCAAGAGATATCTTCATTATCAAATATCCATGATATGTATAGCTCATGGGGTATATGCCTTGATTCCATCAAGACTCGAGACAGACAAAGTCTTCAAGTATTAACAACTCATTACATTTAAATTCTGGTAGAAATGTTTTATTATTATTATTATTATTATTATTATTATTATTATTATATATATATATATATATATATATATATATATATATATATATATATATATATATATATATATATATATATAATATAGTGTAACTTTCAAACGAGAACCACTTTAAATGCGAGAACTGCGAAAACCAATATAAACCACTAGATTGTTTGATCAATGGCTATAATTAATTGTGGCATTAGTGTAATTAATTGAAAGAATAAGTCATTCCTTATAAATCTAAAAGGGCAATTTAGACATTTTTTTCACCCCTAAAAAATGCAGTAACCGGTTTATAGTTTTATACACTCTCCTCTCTCCTCTCAAACCTAAAAGCCGCCTCTATCAATAATTCTCTCCCATAATCTTTCCCACAAACCCTAGCCTCCACCAACAATCCTCTCTATATTCATCACATTAATTTTGCAGATCATCATCTATTTTCCCGTCTTTCAAATCATTCAAACCAAATACCCTCAATTTGTTGAAGAAGTTTCCGGTTAATTATCTATTACTCGTTTCTACACAGGTATCATTTTTTTCTTAATTTAATTGTGCTTTTTATGTCATATATTGAATGTGACAAATTAATTAGTTTTTTTGTGAGTTTCAATGTTTTTTTTATTTTAGGTCAGTTTCGTTTTAATGTATGATTTTGTGTTTATATTGTTTTGTATTTGTCAACAATTTCAGTCAAATTTATGTTCTAAATCAAATCTTTTTTAGTGTCTCTTGAAACTTTGATCTTTTTTAGCATTTGGGTCTGTTTTCTTAGTCCTTAATTTAGTCAAAAAGTATTGAAAATCTAATCTTTGTGAACCTTTTTAGCGTTTCCTGAATCTTTGATCTGTTTTAGTATGTGGGTGTCTTTTGGTTTTCAATAATTTGGTCAAACATGTGTTAAAAATCAAAACGAGTAAATCTTTTTGAGGTTTCTTAAATCTTTTTTTTTTTTTTGAAATTTTTTTAATTTTTTTTTTAAATTTTTTTTTTTTTGTTTAAATTATTGGTTTTTAGTTAAGAAAATAATATGACAGCTGAGAAGTTAGAGGGGTTGATAATCAAATTGACAGGTTTTCATTTGGTATGAGAGTTCTTGCTATTGATGATAATGTAACTTGTTTGAAGTTGTTAGATGGGCTTTTGAGTAAATGTTAATATCATGATTTGTTTTTTGTTTTTATGCTTTATCTAATTTATGTTGTTTGTTTTTTTGTAAGACCTAAGAAGAATAGAGGCTAGCCAAGGTCTCAAATGTTATTAAAATTGAAAAGTTGAGGTGTAATAATATTAATTGCTAGTGTATTTTAGTTAGTTATCTCAGCAAAAATGGACAATTATAACATTCTCGGAATAATACAACTAATTTAGTCGAATTCCAAACTTCTGCATGAACGATTTTGGTGTAATAATATTAAAATGTTATATTCTTATTGTGGCTTGTGTAGTTCTTGTGGAACATGTGATGGCTAAATTAGAAGAGATGACAAGTATTGTTATTATAGATTCTAAGGATAAAATAGATGCATATATGTTTTAAACCGTGCAAAACATGTATGTTCAAATCATATATGTTCAAAACATATATGTTTTAATTAGTGGGATCTAACTAATGAAAACAATATATGTTTGAGAACATGTGTGTTCAAAACATCTAATGTTTTAGAACAAGTATGTTTTAAAAAATTGTTGCTTATAAACGGAATGCTTAAAACATGTATGTTTTAAAAACAGGTATGTGTTTTATAAAAAAAACATATGTGTTTTATAAAAAAACATATATGTTTACGTATAAAACATATATGTTTTGCGTTTGGATTATAGAACATATATGTTTTATGTTTGGATTATATGTTTACGTATAAAACATATATGTTTTGTGTTTGCTAAACAAGTATGTTTCCTAAAACATACATATACTCATGTACATGTATAATTTTTAATAATATTATGGTTGCTAATTTTTGTACTTTTGTTTGTATCAGGTGTAATTACAAGAATGCTCACGGCTACAAGTGTGCATGTATGTCCGACTTTTGAAAAAATGTTGACGGCTACTCGTGCGCATATGTTCATTTGTGTTGAATATTATTAGTGCTCACGTGTATAGATCGATTAGATTCATGTATTTATGCTTTTAGAAATTTGTATTTTAATTGTATTTCAATCGATATCGAAGTTTGTATATAACATTTATGTTCTTGGTTTGTTATAAATTTCATTATATTAAAAAAGCTATATGCACCTTGAAAGGGAAAAAAAAACATATATGCACTTTGGACTAACTGAAAACATGTATGCACCTTGACTATTTGGGGAAAAAAAACATGCTTGCACCATGAGATTTTGAAATAACTAATGATTAGGTATAAAAAAACATGTATGCACCATGACTATTTGAAAACATGTTACCATAAAAAAAAAAAAAAAAAATCCGAATTTTAAGATTTAAAAAAAACGGAAATTATATAAAAAAACAAAAATAATATGAAAATGTCTTTTACTAATATGCCCTTTTGAATTAAATAAAAATAACAAAATCATATGGAGCATTAAATGATGTACATTGTGTATTATTAGTTGTAAAAAGGTGGTTCTCGCAGTTCTTGTAGATAACATGGTTCTCGTAAGAAAGGGACCCTATATATATATATATATATATATATATATATATATATATATATATATATATATATATATATATATATATATATATATAGGGGCGCGTTCTATGCAGTACCAATATTAGATGCAGTACTTTACAGTACTCATTTAGACCAATAGGAATTTGGTATTAATAAACATTTTTATTTAATTGAAAAGGGCATAATAGTCAAACACATTTTTATTTTCTTTTTTATTTTTTTAAATTAAAAAACATTTTTAAATTCCCTTAATTTTCGGATTTTTTTTTTAATTTTTTTTCCAGCATACATGTTTTCAAAAAAATGAAGTGCATATGTGTTTTTTTTTAAATATTGTAAATTTACATATGTTTCTTGTGTACAATTGTTTTGGAATAATGTTGACAACATGCATGTTTTTCAATAGTAAGGTGCATATGTGTTTTTTTAGATAATGTAAATTTATAACAAACCACGAACATAAATGTTAAACACAAAATTCGATATCGATTGAAATACAATTAACGCAAACGGACATATGTGCACACTAATTGTTATCAACATTTTTAGAAGTCAAACATAGATGCACGCCTTCAATGTGCTCTTGTGTCTCATTCCGCAATTGTGTCTTTACATCTTTATGATAATCAACTTCTTTTTAGAAAGTATGTACTAGTTGAAGACACATGTGCACTCTTTAAACTTGTCATGGTCCTCATCTTTATCAAACATGTTCATACCTGAAATTAAAAACAATTGTTATTTTTTTTATCATAAACAACTAAGATGTACATATTCACAATCTAAACACATATGCACAATTTAAAACATATATGCATACATTTTTCCTTGATTTTATATCAACCTTAAAACATATATGCACATTCATTTTAATTGATTTTAAACCAATTAACAAACACATATGCACAATCTAAACATGTATGCGCAATCTAAAATGCCTCATTTTTAAAACAAGTAAGAAAAACAAACTTCCGTTTTGCGTCTGACATTTGCAAACACATCCACACACTTTCGAATCAATTAATTAACCAAACAAGTAGGCGACAAACCAATCGAATAAAAACCTTCTTTGTCCCCACAATCGACCAATTAAATATTCATAACTTTCGCCAATATAGCCCCATTAATTTGACCAAATATATTCGATTGACCGATGACCCTTTATTCACGACACTAATTGTGAAAGAAGAATAATGAAGGCCAAATTAATATACGAGGTTGAATCAGATATACCACCACTGAATAATCCATATCAGAATAAAAATCAGCCCCACAATCGCATATTATATTACCACCGACATATTAATTGGCTAGTCAGATCAGTACGAGAATTATAAAATAATTCGTAACAGCAAGCGACAAGAACACATTAAATATACCTTTGACCAATTAATATGTTGAACAGATCGATACCAAAATAAAACAACGATTACCTCCGACTTCATCAAATCTGCTGCTGTACGCCATAAACCCTTTCCAGATCTGCTTCTGTTTCATCGAATCTGCTCCAAAACTGCTCCTCTTTGACAACGAAAAACCTTGTAAATATACCTTGTACGTCGGTGGTATACGGCTACGGTGAGGAACGGCGGCAGGTGGAGGCCGGAGGTGGCCGGAACAGTGGGGGGTGGCGGCTGAGAAATGGAGAGGGGTTGAAGAAAACCCTATGATGGAGTATATGTTCTCTTATATAGTAGCTACAAGAACCGATTTTTGTGCACCCTTTAGAATAGGGACGGTTTTTGAAATACTTAAAAGTAAAATCCCCATAATGCCCTTTTAGCCTTTTGTGTAATTAAAAAAGAAACCTTCATCTTTTGTTTAATTACAATTTTGGCACTTTTAATCCTAACCATTGATTAAACTCATCCAATGGCCTAGATTCATTTTAATGGTACTGTAAAGTACTGTATCTAATATTGGTACTGCATAGAATACAACACTATATATATATATATATATATATATATATATATATATATATATATATATATATATATATATATATATATATATATATATATATATTTTGTAAAGGGTTTTTACCCTGATAAAATATATTAAATCAACTTTTGGAGTAAAGGAAATGTGGTTGAGTAGCACATTGACTATGACGAAACGTATCAATTGTGCTTCAAACCACTAACTATCATGAGAAAGACATGCGAAACTCATGAATTACAAGCACCTAACCATTATATAAAGATAAAACACGCTATGACCTAGACAATTAGGATATTAGAATTTCTTTTATGTATGCACGAACCAAGGTTATATTTGCTACTGTTTAAGCATTATTCATATTACTTGATCATATATGCAAGTGACTTGCTGCGAATTATAGTTGACCAAGTTTGCGCTATGTTCATTTTCTTTCTTTCTTCACACGAAGTTAACCCTCCTATACAGATAGTCAGATACCAAGAGGCGTTCCAGTGGTAGATCTCGACAAATCAACTTCGCTTGAAAGACACGTAAGTCTAATGAATTCATGAATTTAAGTCTAATGAATTCATGAATTATATATCAGAACGGCCATGTCTCTAGCCTTATCATGTTTTTTTGTCTCCTGAAGTCAAAGCTTTCGACTAGCCCTATGCTATCTTATAATTTTCGGTCCATTTCTTCGTTTACTTACCAGTTTTGTTTCAAAATAGATGGAAAACATCTAAGGCAATTGTTATATTGTTTGATTTAAATTGATTTACTTCTCCTTTCATCCTGTGTTTCTTCGCTGATGTTGCTTTTCATTTTATAGGGTAGCAATGTTACTCAAGTTGATACGCCCACAGAAAAAAATGAGAAGATCTCTTGAGTTTGAAGATTGTAAATGATGTGAATAGTTTTTGTTCGATTTTGTAACATTTGGATAACAAGTAGCAAAACTGCAAATGATAGTTGGTTTTTCTCATGTTTCACAAGATGTGCTTCCTAATCAATTTGCTGTGCCTTGTGTCGCTCCTACGGATTAGCTCTGATTCAGATAAATGCATATATCCTAGGAATATAAGATCTGGTAACGGTTTCTTCTTCAACCCACAAAATGCTATCATTTAATCAATAAGACCAATCTCATGTTGATCATTGATGACAAGCTCACCATATAGGGTCAGTCAATAAAGCTACAAAACTAGCTTTTAAAGGTAATTGAATGGTCAAGACCATTGTGAATGCCATTTAAAACCAAAACAAAATATGTCTAAAGTGTAATTGAATGGTCAAATGTGTGCAAGAATGAAAACGCTTCAACCTGACTATACAGCATTGGGTTTACAATACTTAGGATCTCCAAACAAATGAAATCTAAATTAGATTAAACACCAACAATGATCAATATGAAAAACTACTCTTCACTGGTTACCATTTTTTTACTTTCCAAATATAGGATACATACCTTCCCTTAAATTTACTGCTAAAGATGTTTGACTTAAGTCTCGCTTCTCACAAAAGTGCACGTCATGTAGCTACTAATACAAAGACATTCGCTTATTAAAAGAATCAGTTTTATATAGAGTGGGATTTGCGTAACTTTTTGCTCTTCAACTACAACACTATGGAGCAGGCAACTTTTCAAAATGCTATTTTCTGCCAGCTTTTAGTCAAGTGTGATAAAATCATTTTATTTACACATTCATATGAATCCTAAGATAAATAACCTGTGTTTGTTGTGTTGCCACATTGTTTTTATTTTTCAGATGAGGATGATAATCATTCAGCAATACAAATCTCGTTTTAAAGCTAACTTCCTTTGATATGTAGCGCTCTCGTGTAGTACTTCAGCAATTTCGACAATGACTGAGGTCAATATTTCTGAAACCTAAACCCTGTGTGAACTAGGGGTGAGCATCGGGCCGAAACCGACCCGTCCCGACCCGAAACCGATCCATCCCGAAACCGAAATCCTAGAAACCCAAACCGAATCCTGAACCGAAATTACTTGGTTTGGTTCGGGACGAGTCGGTTTCTGTCGGTTTTCTCGGTTTTGGTTGTGTTTTCTCGGTTTTCGGCCCGAACCGATCCATCCTGAAACCGAAATCCTGGAAAACCCAAACCGAGTACCGAACCGAGTATGTTCGGTTCGGTTTCGGGACAGTCGGTATCGGTCGGTTTTACTCGGTTTTCGGGATTCGGTCGGTTTTGCTCTGTGTGAACTCTTAAATGTCAATATGTTCCTAGTGAAGTGGAAACAAAATACTTGGCATACTACCATTTTTACACAAGTAGTCTTCTGCTCCATGTGCAGATTCTAAAATGTAGAACCACTCCTGTAAAGATATCTAGTCAAAGTGATCTGAAAGTTACTCGTGGGACGGCGCATGTTGCATGCTACACTAGCCATCGTTATGTGACTCTAAAACCGCAGACACAAACAGGATACATCCACCACTAGACAGTTGAACTAAACTATGTAACTTGAGATGCTTAATTTACCAACCCATGAGACATTCAATGGTAGAGAGACCTAAACACTTAAATTTTGGGCCAGTCCATTTCAAAATGGCATCACTTCTGATAGCGTAAGTGTATATAGACCAACCTGACCAAATACATAAAGTTTGGTATATAACTGTTATGTAACACACATGTATATTTAAGATTGAGATACATCAGCAGCAAGCAGTAAGCTACTGCTGCTTATTATAGTTCCAACAACTACCGAGGTTTCTTACTAGTTATTTTTATTAATACTCAAGCAGCAGCATCAACAGCAGCACAAGCATCTTTCTGCACAAATGCTTCAAGATATTCCTTCCTGCAAAACAGTTATCATTCTTAGAAACATATTTACTGTAAACGATCTCACGTTGAGACGTGTCACTTTTAAGCACCTATCAATACAGGCCGAGTCGCGCGGGATGGACCGCTACAACACTTTTTGTTCAATTTATAAGAGTTTTTTAAAGTAAGCAGAGAATTAAATGTGCTTATAAAACTGATGATACAACAATTAGTGATAATCTAGATGGATGGCCACTTTTGATACTGTGTAAGATTGGCAAAAGGAAGTCACAGAGAGATGAGATACCTTGCAGGCAAGTGATCATGTGGTCGATTAAAAGGGGTCCAAATTGGGTCACCAACAAAGAGACGCATGGCCTGCCAAAAAGTAAACACAATTAGGCCTAAAAGAGTCGCCTTGATAAAGACTATTCTTATTTCTAAAAGTATGAAGACTTTGAAGAACCTAACTGGAGTTGGATTCTGTTAATATCTGGTTAGCATGTAAGCATGTAAGCACGTTAAACATACATTAACAAATCAATACCAAATGGATTATGGCACATTCAGTTAATAAATCCATATATTATATATGCAGACTAAACAAGGCCACCATAGCTGAACCATTTTATATAGAGCAAACTGCTAGATGTATACCGGGGCATCAGCTACAACTCGACATGGTATAATGGCAGGTTGGTAAAGGAATGGGGTCGGGTAAAAACAGACAATTCTGATTGAAAAGTCCACCGTAGCTTAACCATATTACAGAGCAAACTGCTAGAATGCATACCGTGGCATCAGCTATAATTAAACATTTGAAGATATTTAGGAATACTGACTAAAATCCACTTTTGGCTACTTTTTACGCATTCATTTTACAGCTAAAATTTTGGTTTTATCCATTATACCCAGGTAAAACATAATCCACATCAACCCATTCTGAAGCGAAAGGGTTGAAATTGGCACCTCTATCTGCAACCTTCTATTTTCTCCTTTCATTTTCAGTTTTTTGTTTTCTTCTTGTATTTATTTCCCCACAGTTATCAATTTACCCCACGTAGGAGTGCATATAATGTTCTATATTAATAATGAGCGCATAAGCAAAAACCATTGACCATCGAAATTATCATTGTACCTTGATGTAGTTGTTTGTATCAAGTGTGAAACGGTGATAAATACCAGCAGGTAATACAATCATGCCCCCTTTCTTCACCCAAACACGTATCCAAGCTTCATTACGATCTCTCACGTCGAAGTAACCTATAAATCAAGTCTATGTTTAGTAGTCTTACAATATAAGGGTGTTTAGACTTTAGATATCTGATTTAGAGCTGGCTATTGCGACTTGAAATCGCAAATATCAGATTTTAAGGACTGCAGAAAAAGATTCAGCTTTGATTATCTAATAATTTTTCATATCACTTGCAACAATACTGATTATTCAAGGGCAATATAAATTACTTAATTACCACTTGATTTAGCCTCACTTAAGAGGCTTTTATTTCGGTTTCACCACTCAACTTTTTCCATAAAAATATCATTTTGGTCGTTTAATCTACAACGTTTTTAGATAATCCAAAATTTCCCAGCACTAAACCTTTGTTTATCACACCATTCAAACAGTAGAAGTTCATCCAAGCACCATTTTCTACAGCTTAATTTACTACACCTAATTATCTCGATTTGACTATTCAAAATTGCAGAATCACTTTCAAAATGCACATCAAACACCATAAAAGACAACACAGCAATAATACATAAAATTTACCGCTTCCAGCAACAGCGTAACGAATCTCCTCATCAGTATGAAGATGCTCTTCGAAAAAGTTTTTGATCTTCTCTTCATAATTCGGCAGCTTTTCTGGGGAAACCTCACAGAAGTCCTGAAAATTATTGACTCATTTTCAAAATCACTTGAAATTTGGCATTAAACAGTTAAGAGTTAAGATTTAAGAACATGTTAGCACACAAACCACGTAAGAGTATCCACGTGATTCACGAATTTTCTTCAATTCTTCATCTGTTTCATAGTTGTCAGCATCCAACCGCCAGCTAAGCACTCCAAGTTCTGTGCCAAAGTTAAAAAGTTATATATTTATGCAAACACTTCAATACCTTACATAAACGAAATTAAGAGGCATTTACCTGCAAGTTTGTCAAGGGATACAAATTCCTTAGGCTCCTTGTGATGTGGAAGCCTTTGGTCTTCATTGCTATCATCCATGTACCATGCCTGAATGACTTCCTCCCTGTTATCCTATTGAGACCAAATTGTTGAGGATGAGATCAACTAATATTTAAAATTAATCACAAAAAAAAAAAAAAAAAAAAAGTACAGCAGGGTGAAATAAAAATAAATTAAACGAAAGAATAGAAAACAATGACAAACGAATACCTCAAGAATCAAGATGAATTGTTAAACCATACAAAGTTGAAGTTATCGAGATAGTAATTAGGTTCAATTATGGAAGTTTACTCATTTACTAGGACCTTGACACGTTCTAGCAATTTAGTGTGCTTCTCCCTCTGTTCTCATAGACAGTCTTTCTTTGAATTCAGAGTGACAAACTTTTTTTTTTGTTATTCATGCACAGTTGCACACAATGCCACACTATGTCTCAACTGTGACTTGAACCCACAACCTCTAGGCAGTGGCGGAGCTTGAGCATACCAATTGGGGGGGCCGAAACGTTCTAGCGTAAAATTATGTTTTCATATAAAATTTCATTCAAGAATTTTTTGAAGCATTACCATTGATTGAGAATATAAAAAATAGTAAATATGATTTATTCAACATAATCATATCAACAAATAATAGAAAATATCATATACTACTAACATAAATAAAATAATCAAACATCATTGATTCCTCCCAAAAAGTACAAACACTGTTGTTGGAAACTTGGAATTATATGAATGAGGGATACTTTTTTGAACTTTGACATCTTATGGGGATGCTTTGTAGTCATATTCTAAGGGGCCATAATGTAAAATATGTTTCCTCATTCCATGTTTCTACTGCAACTCTGCAAGTTGGTAACTGATCATGAGAATCTTGGGGGGGCCACCACCCCTCCCTGCCCCTATTATCCTCCGCCCCTGCCTCTAGGTTGATGGGACACTCATACTGGTATGCCAAACGCCTTTGATAGGAATTAGTGATACACATTTTATTGATAGACTTGAACCAACATGGAAAATAGATTAGAACATGTATGCAGTTTTAAATATGTATCGACAACATATTTAAACAAAAAGGTTCATTAATCACATACATAATCATATCAACATCCATTATTTTCATCAAGTTAACTAATGTAACCAATGCCAAATTTATACATATTCGAGTAAATATGTGACTGAATCATCCTTTTTACTGAAACATATAAATAACTTGCAGAGGGGCATGAGCAATGACTAATCAGTAACTGCTATAATCCAACTCCTTATTCCCTAGGTCTTGCCATTTTTAAAATAACATAAAGACTTTATACTCTACTCTATCATAAGCAATTATATGCCATTATAATTTCTATAGATGTTACGCCACGGTCATGCTAAACTGGTCCAATACATCCAAAACTAAAACTTCGAAGTCAGAAAATACAAAAGGCATTTACAATAAAGCTATTGATGGCGTAAGTATGGTCATTAGCATTGTACATGCTATTACGAAGGCACGAAAATTTTGTTATCATATACCCTACATGGTAGTACATGGTGAAATCTGTATAATCATCAACAACACCTCGAAAATTTCACCTTCCATTTTCGAAAATAGATTATATAAATTGAAGATTAAAAAATGTAAATGGCATAAAAAGCACTCTATCTTATGGAAAATTAACTTTAAGTTAGTCAAATTTTTGTTGTTAACTAAAATTATGGAAGGTGAAAATTTGTGAAATACAAGGTTTTGGGAACTTAACACCTTATTCTTTAGTGTGAGTCAAATTTCTGTTTTTCCTAATGTATGTACCATCAAGTTATAAATTTGATACCTTTTCAAGTGATTATCCATTCAAATGTATCTAACGTTAACCGTAATGATACACAGAATACAATAGGATAAATAAAAAGTCCATACATTTAATAGAAGAAAGAAAAGTTCGATACACAGTAAAGAATAATATGTGAAATTCGACACATTTTCAAATCCCCTTTTTTTTGTTACTTACGAGTATAAAAAGAGGTCCCATGATATAATTTTAGCTAAAAACAACTTTCGAATACCCAATTAGGATAGTACATATCACATTAGTAAACCATTTCAGCTAAAATTATGATTGGTAAGCTCTTTTGAGGCTTATGAGTTTATCTGTTTTCTGCCTAAGCTCGAATTTTTAAGCTTATTTTGAAACTTGTGGCCCATAAGTACGAAAAGAGATAAGCGCATAATAAGCTTAAACAAACACCCCCTGAAAAAAAAAATCCTTCAAACAGATTGATAACTAGTATGTACATATGTCTAAAATAATAATACTAGTAATAAAACTTGATCCAGGTAAAAGAAACAAAATCAATTAATAAAACTGAAATTTAGAGATTAGATCACGGAATAAGATTAGTGAGTTTACCTTGCATTCAGAACCCATTATTGATTGATTTGAAAAAGCTTTGATTTTACGCTGGCTACACAAATGAAAAAGCCCTAAATTCCTTTATTTATATAATATATAGTGGTGAGATTGCAAGCTTCATGCCATTATCATGAAAATCTCAAAATATGGAATATTTAAGCGTTGAATTGACTAGCTTGCCCTTTCTTTTCAGTTGTCAAAACCTTGACGTCATTGCTTTGTCAAAGTCCCAAATTTTAATCTGATAAACGATAAACGTGTGTTGTTTTTTTATTTCGGGGAGTATGAAATTTTTTACTATTTACGAACCCGTGCGTTGCACCGGTTGTATCTAATTGTTGATTGCGAATACAAACACAATGTAGAACAATGTGTTAACTAAATACATGCACCTACAAAACGTCACTTCAAACCCAAATAAATGATAAAGAATAATCTCCGTAGTCACATATGCTAATTTATACAAATTTTAGCTGTGTAAAAATAACTCCTATAAAATTTGTAATTCCAAAATGCACTCTTTTTGCCAAATAAAATACTAAAGTGCACACAATGTATTAATACATTAGTTAATAAACTTTCAACCCAACACTTTAACATTTTATACACTTTATCACTAAATAAATTTATACTTTTTAAGAACCCGTACTCAATTATTTAACACATGGGAACCAAGTTATTAATTTAAGTTCCTAAGAACCCTTATCAAGTTGTCATCATGGCTTTTCCAACATTCATACCAGAAATTGTCCCGTGAACTTGTACTGTCCAGCATGTATAGTTTAAGTTAACGTTTTCAATTCTTGCCCCCAAAACACCCTAACAATATGGCTGGATGGCAAGGTTGGGTGTTTTTCACCATACACCTCAGTGTCACATCAGCTTTATCTCTCCTCTCACTCCCCTTCACCTCACTTCACCATTTAGTGGGCAAGGCAACACCATCTTCACCTTTTATTAAAATACCCACTTTATACAAATATACCCCACTAAATACCTCACACACACTCACACACAAAATAAAAAAAGAATTAAACATCGGTAATATTATGGTGAAAGTTTCACCACAAATTGACTTGGGA
The DNA here is from genome assembly GCA_021014915.2 of Artemisia tridentata subsp. tridentata. NCBI lineage: Eukaryota > Viridiplantae > Streptophyta > Magnoliopsida > Asterales > Asteraceae > Artemisia > Artemisia tridentata. The sequence continues at coordinate 232,316,498 of CP139505.1, forward strand.
GTTGTGCATGGTGAAGGTTTCATGCGTGAAGTTGGGTGAGAGGCAAGGAGAATAATGGTGAAGATGGTGAAAGGTGATGGGTTCACCATCCCTTGCCATCCGGTCTAACAATATGGCCTTTTCCCAATGAAAGTTGCATAGTCATGCGTTCAACCCAACTCCAAACAACCCAAATCATACCGAAAATACGATTATTTGCAAAAAATAAGGACAAAGTTTTAATTTACTCCATTAATAATTTAATGTTCCACATACCTACTTCACGTGCATGTATTAAAGAGAAACACTTATAGAATTCTACGTACCACGTATCATATCGGTTCACTTCACAGGTGTTAAAGACACACTTTAACTCTCAGTTCTCGAGTTAAAATTTGAGAGGAAAGGAAAGGAAACGGAATGTTTTTTGTGTTCTTGAGTTTTTTTTAAGAGAGAAAAGGGAAATGGAGAGGAAGATGAGAGGAAGTTTTATTTATAAAATCTTCCTCCCATTTTTGGGAGGAAGAGGAAAGGAAAGGGAAATTATTGTTGTGTAAAGACTAATATATCATTTTTAAAATATTTGACATTAATAACTAAAGGGCATACATGTAATTTGAACAAATTAATTTCCTTTTCCTCCAACTCAAGAACATGACTTTCCTTTTCCTTTCCTCTATATCAAAAACATATCAACTAACACTTCTTTTCCTTTTCCCTTTCTTTTCCCATTCCTATTCTTTTACATTTCCTTTAACTCAAAACTTGAGAGCTGAGTGTAAGGGTTCTATCTACCACATACCGATTATTAAAGCCCAAAATGCATTTCGATGAAAGGCCCGGTCCATATATGAAATTACACTTATACAAACTAAAGGTTACTCATTTTAACCTAACCCTAAAAACAGACACTTTGTATTATCCGCCCCCATCACCAACATTTTCTCTCCCACCACAAAAACTCATCTAGTTCTCATCTCATCTCCTTCATCAATCCGAATCAAACAAATAATAAGCCCTTTGAATCGAACCATACAAACACAAAACGTACCCAACCTATGTCTTTATGTTATGCGCAAATCCAAATCAAGAAAGCCTTTTAATGGCTTCAAGATCCTTTAGAGGGTCTCGGGTAGGTGAAGGTTTTTTTATTTGTGTTTGTTGTTTAAACCGAATTAAAGTAAGAATGGAAACCCTTTGGTTTTGTTCTTTTCTTGAAAATATTCGGATATTAAAAGAAGTTATTTGCTTCTATAAATCGATGATGATAACTCAAACGAATCTAAGATGGGTGAAAGTTTTTGTTTTGATTCATTTTTTTTCCTTTAACCGAATGAAAGTAAGAATGAAAACCGTTTGGTTTTGTTCTTTTCTTTAAAATATTCGGATATTAAAAGAAGCTATTTGCTTCTATAGATCGATGATGATTTTGTAATTTTGAATCTTTGAAGGTTTTGATATGACTCAAACAAATATGAGATCTTTGCTTTTGTTCTTGTATGTGTCTTGCGGTGTTAGGATGTAGATGAGAGTTGAGGAGTGATGGGTTTTGGTTTCGACCGATGATGTGTAAACCGAGGTTTATGTGGTTGTCATTTATCGGCTCCTAGTGGAAGGCGGAAGGCCTAAAGTCTTCCTTAAGACGATTTATGACCATATGGTTTGTATGCCATGTGGTTTAACTCCTGCAGCCTATTGACTTTCCGTAACACCATCCTTCACAGCATTCAATTGTACGAATTGAATGATTTCAACCCACGAATGTAGTTTATACACAATTGAGAGTATGCTTGAATGATGTTGTACCGTACTTTCATTTGTGCACAAATCTTCTTCCAAATTAAATTAAGCCACTCAATCTTTAAGTAGTATAGATGCACGCAAGTAGTTACACCATCATTGTTGCGACAGAGCCTATTTAAATCTTATATTCGTTTTTAGTTTTTTTCAGTGTCTGTTGCGTTGCTGCTGAGTCAAATGTCTGATATATAAATGCGTGTTTATAATTTTACGTTTCGTCCAGGTAAAAACATTTTTAGCAAAAATAAAGTATACGATAAAATGGACGTAAACAAATAACGATGAGAAACATAAACGTATATTTAAATTTTTTTGAATTTTGTATTGATGTTGCAAAACTTCATTAACTAACCAAAAGTAATTAGCTAAAAGCGAGAATGAAAGAAATGGGTGACATTAAAGATACGAATAAAACTGTAGCCGTGAAGGAATGGTAAGGCAATCAGCCAATAATTATCTTAAATATTTTTCAACAAAATCAACGAACATCGATGTTCTTGTTAATACATTAACTACATCTATAACACATTTCAACAAATGAACTACTATGGCTAAAAATTTATTTGTTAGTCCCATTATTATATAAATCATACTAGTCACTCATCTTCAATAACTTGCATCTAATCATAAACCTATAACTCAAAACAAAAATCATGGTAATCTCATATGCAAGCAAAATTAAGTTTTCCATAAAAACAATAGCTAGCATACGTCAACAAATCTGTGTAGTTCAGGCAACCCGTTTTCCATTGTGAGTTTGTACCAATAACAGTTGACCTCCTTTACTTCAAAGGCATGAGAAAAATAATGGGAAAATTGTCCAAGCTTCCATAGATCATTAAGATAAACTATGACGATGATGACGATGACACGGGTATCATCAACGACACCCTCATCATCTAACGCAATGATCTCTCGAAGCCTAGACTCTTTTTCCTCAAACCCTTATGATATTTTATGAAATGACTTACGTATTTACATCATAACTTTAAAACGTGTAAAAAATTATGATATAAACACTCTAACTTGCTAATTTGGGGATTACCGGGTAAACTGCCTAGACATATTGTTAACGGTTATTTTCTTATATACTATATATACTCGTCGTACTTTTGACGTATATCGCTACTTGTTATTTTCCTACATAACTTATATACTTAGTTGTGTTTTGACGTGAATCGTCACTTGTTATTTTCTTATGTTATAAACTATACCCCTGGGTGTTTTACTTGTTACTTTCTTATACAATATATATTATACACTCTATCGCATTTTTACTTAGTAACCGCCACACAACCAATGATACGTAAAAAAAAACGATTTTCAAAACTCACGTGCATCTTCTTAATTACGCATTACATTTATGAGTCAAGTCATTCATTATTAGGTCATGACCGGGTACCGACGTACGATATCGTTTAATCAACCAGTACTATTAGCTTTTAATCATTGCTAAGGTGAGTTCTCGTAGCCCCACTTTTTATTATGTTTTCCTTGGGGTGGAAATGGTACTCAAATGCTTTTCAAAATGCCTTTATGTTGTGATCTACTGTTTACATGATTTGGACATATATGTGTGTTGATGCGATTATATGCTATGAAATGTTTTGTTTTTATGTGGACATGAATGCGCAACTGTTAACTTCGTTTGGGAGCCGAAGCAATATGATAGATCTATCGGGGTAGCTCCCCACAGTATACTGTTTATGTGTGTGACGATCATGGTGGCTCGGTTGCTACGACACTATTACTGTTTTTGATAAAGTGCTTGTAATTGTATATCATGCGCACTATTGTCCTACACTACTTCATTCATAGCTTTGTGATTTTACTCTTAAACCTATGAGCTCACCAACATTATGTTGACGTTTTCAAGTACCATTTTCAGGTGTTAAGCATGAGGATGCTTAGAGATTTGTCTGGCTTAGCAAGACTTAATACTAGACCCTCCCGGGTTATATCCCGTGGAGTTGCATTTTGACATTTCCTTATGATGTAGTCGATTTGAGAACTTATGTTTTGGATTTAAGTATTTGTCTCAATTTGTGGGAACGTTGCGACTATTATCTATCTTATATGTTGTAACACCCCCAATATCATGAACGCAGCGGAATTCAAACCGGGTGTTACATCATGCATAATAGTTATAACAATAGAAAACGAATTCCAATTGAGTCTTTTTAAAAGATTTATCATTTGAATTATATAAATACCAAAGTTTACAAAATGAGGTCCCAGTAGTTTCACGGTTTACAAATTTCACAAATAAGTTTTCGAATGATAATAATAAAAATTTTAGCCCTCTTGAGTATCCGTCCTCCTCCGTGCCAGCCTCAAACATTATGGACCTGAGATAAACATGCTAAAAACTGTCAACACAAAGGTTGATGAGTTCATAGAGTTTAATTAAATTGTTGATCATAACATTCGTAGTGTGAGTTACGTTGTCTCACACTCATAGTTGAAAACAAAATAGTTATCATTGCATATAAATACAATTACCACATAGGGATAGTGCTTTCGTTGCTCTAGGTTACTAGCACCGAAGTCTTAATTTTTCTAGTTTCTGGTTTCTAGTTTATGCTTAGTTCACGATTGTATCTAGTCTGTTAGTTCGTATTTGTACCAAGTCCATTAAATCGTAATTGTACCAAGTCCGTTGAATTGTAATTGTACCAAGTCCGTTGAATCGTAATTGTACCAAGTTCGTTGAATCGTGGGTTACGTTGTTATACACCTAAAGCATTGATTTCTTTTTGTTATTGCACTATCCTTATGAAAACCATAATGTAATTCTCATACCAATAAAAATTTGAATAATTGTTGCAATTATAGCCTAGTAGGTAATCTGTTGTTATACCTAGTGTTCTCAAATGTTTGTTGCGTTTGTTTGTTTATTTTGACTGAGTCAACTTAATAGTTACATTAATCCCAATAGATCTAACCATAGTATTCATGCTCACTACGCATAGTGCTTAATGGTCCATGATATAGGACTTAAGTGTGCCAATAGTGTTACTTAGTGCTAATGAAACATTCAGTTCAGATAAACGTACAATTGTAAATAATTGTGATTGTTATAAAATAGTTGAGCATGTATCTCCACCAAGAGTTTATAAAACAATTAAACGAGTAAAAGTAGGGGCCATAAACTCATAGTACTACTTAAAAGCCTAGAGTACTTGTGAAAGTAAAAGCAAGTAGTTAAACATGTATCTCCCCCAAAAAGTTTAATAAACAGTTAAATGATAGAAAATGGGGCTATGACTCACCGTGAATTAATGATATCAAGCCAGAAAAACCTCTACGAGCAACCTAAAATAATTGTTGCGTCTCAGGTTTTGGAATACGATATGAAAACGTAAACGAATCTATATAAATAATGATGTTATACAATGTAGTTTTTGGTAATCATGTATGTCGTTTTAGAAACGGTTTAATAGTTCATGAAACGTGTTTAGCTATTATCGTACCACTGTTCGGGCTATCATAATTCAGAGGTCATGTAGTAAATGTATGAGAAGCTAGGACACTTTAAATCGTAAATCCAGCAACTCGTCAATACATTTACCCCGAAGAGGCCCCTCACATGAAATTCCCTACTAATGTAGTACTTTATATGTAAAACGTATAATTTGCACATATATATATGTATATGACATGAATAATATTTAAACTTGCTTTATGTAGTTATCCCATTTCTAACATTCTATATTAATTACGGTTTCTAAGTTATTTGGTAATCGGATTCTATGTCGTAAATGGTTATGACATGGTTCTTACGTTGTCAGAAAAGTTTTTGAATGAATCTTACAGATTAGTGGGCCCCACAATCTTAAAATTCAATTAACTAAATTAAAACTACAAGTTTATATTCATATATACTTGCTGAATTCACTTCAGCAGCAAACTGTCTTACGATTTTAACGATAAGTTGAGTTTTACAAGCCCGTTTTACATTCGGTTTTCAGCTACGTTCAAGTTAGGATGTTACCTACAACTTTTATGTTTTGACCAACAGTTGGTTATATGCAATTTTATGAGTTTTACCCAATAGAAATCTGTTACTTAGATTTTGACACTCGTTACCATTTTGGCTCTAATTTATTCATAAGAATGTACGGGGTGAGCCAAGCGGCAAAATGACCACAAGACATAGCTCTACAATCATATATTTTTACTTATGGTATAAGGTCTACTGATTTTGACCAGATTTCCGGTTTACAGCCCCCTGTCCAGAAACTGTTTTGCATTTACAGTCCTTACGATGTTTCTAGTGGGTTAGTCCAATTTACCAAGCATAATTAATTATAATAAGCATACAAAACACATTAAATACATAATGTACAAATATTTACAGAAATTAAACAAGGATTAAGAGGACTTCTTACAATCCTTTGGATGGAATTTAACAAGAACCAAGAAACAAGGACTCTAAAAAACCTAAAGCTTCAACACAACTTTATAGCTTCCAAATCTTTCAACCAACGGCTTGAAACTCTTGATATAATGCTTGGAAAACTTCTCCTAGAAATCACCCTTGTGTAGCTTGTAAATGATAATGGAATGAAGGAATTGGCACTTGATTTAGGTAGAGATTAACAAGATCTTCAAGGGTGATGTAAAACTTGTTAATAAAAAATCAAAGGATAAAGTGTGTGTGATTTAGGGTGTGTTTGTTTATGGTGATGAAACAAAGGAGGAAATGAGTTAGGTTTTGTAGAAAAATGAGGAGGTTAGTTTCTTAGCTAATGTGGCTAAAAATGTTACACATGATGCATAATGGTTCTATGGCTTATAATGATACACATGATGCTCTAAAGGTTCTATGGTTTATCACCAAGCCACCAAAACTTGGTGATGTTCATAAATTTCATCCATATGCATATATGGAAGACTTGGTTAGTCATTTTGATATTATCTTGATTTACGGAGTTAGTTTTGGTCCCGATAATCGCTAATGGTAAGTATTTAAATCACGAAACTTAAAGCCGGTTATCATAAAAATATGAAACTTGTAAAAATTGCTAAAATATATTAATATACTCTATCTAAGTATATTAGATGGGTGATAAGTTTAACGGAGTGCGTAATCGTTGTTAAAACCTGAAAATGCAGGTTTAAAACGCATAAAACATAAAATGTACGAAGTTTATGTAAAAATGGGAAAAGTGAAATGTAACTTTTCTAATATTATTATTATGAACCTAAAAGGCTTATAATGTCTAGACTGAGCCTAGTCTAGTTTCAGTTGGTGTTAAATGTTCGCTAAACCTAAAACCGGAAGGGTTAAATCGCGTTACACGTAAATCAGAAAACATAAAAATCTAAAACTTGTGGAAATCTCGTAAGATATGAAAAAAAAACATATTTTTCTTGTTTAAGATATTGGATGGACATATCGGGATGTATAAATGTCGTTTAGACTAAAACGTAAAATTGAAACACGGTTTTGCGAAACCGATTTCTTAATAACCTTTGCAAAAATAACCCGACGAGTGTCAAACTTTCATGTTACCATGGAAATAGGTCTATTTATGAGAATGATAAAAAATAAGAGAGTGAATACTAAAATACGGAGATGAATAGTAACCTGAAAATACGAATTGTTACATATGTTATACATTTAATACTTCTCTATTGGGATAATTGTTTTTTAAATGTATCGAGGTTACCACGTTTTACTATGTTGTGCAGTCATCTCTTTTTTTTTTACTAAGTCATGTATCAAACTTACTAATCTCTCCTATGTTGACACCTGACGAGGTGATTAAAGTTTTCCATTAAAGTAAATTACATAAATCGTCCTTGTGGTTAGGCCTAAATTGCAAGTTTCTTCATTTTCTCTAAAATATTGCTAACGGTCGTTTAACAAAGGAAACGTTAGTCCATTTACCAACGATCTTTTGCAACGTTAGTCCTTTATACCAATGTTTGTTTCTAATTAACTCAAAATTTCATTTTATTAAAAAAAAAAATATTTTCTACGCGGTTTTATATACGTATTTATACCTGATTTTACACACGTATTTATACACGTTTTTATACATGTTTTTATAAACGTATTTATACATGTTTTTATACACGTTTTAATGCACATTTTTATGCACATCTTTGTACATGGTTTTATATGCGATTTTATACACGTCTTTATACACGTTTTCATATACGTTTTTTAGACACATTTTATACACATTTTTATACATGGTTTTATACGCGGTTTTATACACGGTTTTATATGCGATTTTACAGGCGGTTTAATACACGTTTTTATACACGGTTTTATATGCGGTTTTACACGCGGTTTAATACACGTTTTTATACATGGTTTTATACGCGGCTTTAGACACGTTTTTATACGCGATTTTATACACGGTTTTATACATGATTTTATACGCGTTTTACACACGGTTTTATACGCGATTTTACACACGTTTTTATACACATTTTTATATGCGGTTTTATACATGATTTTATACGCGTTTTTATACACGGTTTTATACGCATTTTTATACACGTTTTTATACACGGTTTTATACATGGTTGTATAAAAAGGTGTATAAAACCATGTGTAAAACCGCATATAAAAACGCGTATAAAATCATGTATAAAAACATGTATAAAATCGTGTGTAAAATCGCGTATAAAACCGTGTATAAAAACGTGTATAAAAACGCATATAAAATCATGTACAAAAACGTGTGTAAAACCACGTATAAAACCGTGTATAAAAACGTGCGTAAAAAACGCGTATAAAATAATGTATAAAAACGTGTATAAAACCGTGTATAAAACCGCGTGTAAAAACGTGTATAAAAACGTGTGTAAAACTGTGTATAAGAACGTGTATAAAAACGGATGTAAAACCGCTTATAAAAACTTGTATAAAAACTTGTGTAAAAACGCGTATAAAAACATGTATAAAATCGCGTGTAAAACCGCGTATAAAAACGTATCTAAAACCGCGTATAAAAATGTGTATTAAACCACGTAGAAAAGAATTTTTTTTAATAAAATGAAATTTTGAGTTAATCAGAAACGAAGTTAGTATAAAGGACTAATGTTGCAAATGATCGTTGGCTAAATGGAATAACGTTGCCTTTGTTAAACGGCCGTTAGTAATTTTTTAGAGAAAAGGACGAAACTTGCAATTTGGGCCTAACCACAAGGATGATTTATGTAATTTACTCTAACTGAAAACCTTAATCACCTTGTCAGGTGTCAACATAGGAGAGATTAGTAAGTTTGATACATGACTTAGTAAAAAAAAGGATGACTACACAACATAGTAAAACATGGTAACTTCGGTACATTTAAAAACAATTATCCCTTCTCTATTTAGACACCTTGTGTTGTGTTATGAAGTCATACCTCATGTATCTTCTTCCGCTGCGATATTTTAGGGTGTGACAGATATGAAAAATGATTAAGTGAATGTAGTGAGTAAGGTAATTGAAGAATCTCGTAATTAGTGATGTCGTAACAATGCAATCTCGTCAACAAATGAACTGAATTATCTTGTATCACAAAGTTAAGTAGCTATCTCGTAAGAAAAATCACACTAACAAAGTTGTGACCTAAGAAGTAAGAATGAATCTCGTGATATTACCAATCTCGTAAATAATGGAAATACCTATCTCGAGATCTAACCTTGTAAAATGATACGAATGTGTTAATACAAATATCCTCTAAAAAACGTTATTTATATTTTACGATATTTGCTAAATTTTATTGATAAAAATAATAAACTTTATTTACGCAAAGTATAAAATTGTCAAGTCTTTATATATAGCTACAAGTTTTATTTAATACCACAAAAATTTTAATATATGATGTACACAGTTAATATTAAAATGTACAAGTCTTATGTATACTATGCTTCCTGTGTTGTACATACTTCTAAAATGATGTCCATAACATATCAAATTAAGTCCTGTACTAGCATAAGTAATCAAACATTTTTTGTAACACATAGAGTAACTTGTTACTTCTTAATAAACATCTTTTAGCTAGCTACATAATACATTTTTACAAGTTAACTTTGTTAATACATTTTTATCAAAAATAAAAATGTGTTATTACATCATGCCTTGGATCATCCTACTATAGCAAAATCTAAGAATATATCTTGCTTAGATTTCATGTAAGACTATGAAAAGATCTTGTAAAGATTTTGGAAAGATTTGAAAAAGATTTTTGAGATTTTCTGTCAGAGGCCCAAGGACCTCTTTTTTATCAGAGGCCCAAGGACCTCTTTTTTTGGGTCCGTGTGAACCGTGGTTGCCCGAGCCTTTTGGCTATAAATAGCAACCCAAATTCACTTGTTAACTTATCACTTACAATCATATACTGATATACTCTCTCTCTCACTAACTCATATTCAGTATCTAACTTATTCATATTTGTTTTAGTAAACTTCTTAAATAGCAAGAAGATCAAATCATCAGGGAAGACTTACAAGCTTCAAGAAATTGTTGCAAGTCTTTGTTTATTCATCACAGGTACTTGTTCATACATCATTGTTTGTACCAAACTATCATAATCCTCTGTAGTGATCGGTTAGTATTTTAGTCCTCAAAATATGTAGTGTGACGGGAGTGGTTCTACCCTTGTAAAGAACTCGACATCTAGCTTTGTGTCGAAAATATTGTGTAAGTGACGTGTAAGGTTTTCTCTGCCGGTTAAAGGAGCTTGTTGACTAGTGAAGGATACTCTCAAGTTGGATACTTAGGGAGTGGAGTAGGGCAAGGAAAAAGAGTCATTGTAGACCGAACCACTATAAATCCTCGTGTTGTGGTTTGATCGTTTCTATCCTTCTTGAATTTTACTTACTGTCATATTTTTTTAGTTTAAATTAGTCAACTTCACATAAAGTTTTCAAAGAAAAGAAGAAAAAAAGGGGGGGTAAAACTATTCAACCCCCTTCTAGTTTTCCACAGAATGATGATTTTATAAGAACTATCTCGTAAGTAATCTCGTAACCAATTTCGTAACACACAAATAATAACCAACTTCATTACAATAATCCTTAGTAACCAATCTCGTGATTCAACAAATTAATAACCTCGTTATTCTAACTTAGGAACAATCTCGTGATATAACATGGTAACCAACCTCGTAATAACTTCTATTCACCCATCTCGTGAAACAAACTTAAACCACAACTTCGTAATTACTACCTGTTGGTCCTCTTTACATAGTTAAAGTTAACTACAGAGTTAATTTAACTATGCACCATGCTTAAGTAATGTTAAAATATTCTTTGTTGGTTATGAGAAAACGTAAAAGTAAATAGACAAGATATTTTTCAACAGTTAATTCTTATTAAAAATCAATCAAAGAATTATACCCAAGTGTTTGCAGAATAACACTTGGGATTGAATGACAAGTATGGTATGCCTCCTCACTAAACTTAAGCTAAGCTTAAGTAACAACCACACTGAACCTACTGAGCTATCTTAGGGACAAGGTTACTATTTGGAGGAGTAAAAATAGTTTGGGAATGTCTAAGCATTAAGTGCACAAACTTGTCAACCTTTTACTTCACCTTATGTTTCCTATTTATACACAAGTAGAATACAACCGTTGTGATAAAGAAAAAAGGTGACCTAAGCTAGTTTTGACAAAATACTTACGTATTTTGTCTCTGTTACAATAGGCTATTTTGGGTATAGGACAAGGTTACTTTCTGAGGAACAATGATGACACTACTATGATAATAGGCCGTTTAAGGAAACTTTGACTTTGCTTGATAAGGACTTCGTCTTATTTTTTCAAACGTTTCCTGCCTTGTCCCGCCCATTCTTCAATCTTTAGGTCTTCAGTCTTTAGTCTTCTATCTTCAGTCTTTAGTTGTTGAGGAATCATGAGGTTCAGTGAGTTATTGTCATCACTCACTGAACCCATCACCTTCTTCTTTGGATTAGGTGCCACTCACCGAGTTCCGCCTCACTGAATGGAAAGGCTTTCTTCTTAGACTCGTCCTAAGCATCTTGAAGGTGACTTACTGAGCAACTGTTCACTCAGTGACTTGAGTATTGTTTAAGGTTTTCTAACACTTAGGTTATTTTCTATCCAATTCCTTGTTTAAGGAAGTTTGGGTACTGAGTGGACCCAACAGTCTCCCCCTATTTGGATATAAATATAGCCTAAGTGTTTTGATCAGTGTAAGTGAGCAAATGAACTTCTTCTTACACTGAAGATACAATAAATGCAATTTAAGGAACACTGATTTAAAAAACATGGGCCATCATCTTATTCATCAGTTACATTAGTCCTATCATCTAGTACAAAATGCTCAGGGTTAAGTACTCAGACTTCCTTAATTCCCATGAGCTCAAGTTTCATCTTCTTTGACAACAAAACTTCTTTTTCAGGCCTCTCACTCATCATCTTGTCCATCAGTCTAGTGAACTCATCATTTTCAGGGCTCTTGTAGTGAAGTGTCGTTACTTTGTAGGCAAGCAATGTTGTGGTCTCCACCAGATGAATATCACTTACTCTCTGAAAGGCTTGCTGACCGAATTCATCAACAAAGAAGATTCCAAACTCAGGGTGCTTGATCACTTTGTTGTTGACAAACTTGACACCTTCAGGGGGAATTCTGTTGCAGTGTAGTGCAGCAATAAAGTTTTCAGGCTCCAGCTCGATTGCCTTTCTTTTCTTCCCTGTGCTTTTAGTTGGTTCAGGGATTGTGAGACCCTGAGATGCAAGTGCCTTTTGGTGATCAATTCCAAGATTTTTGGCTACCCCTTCCAGTTCTTCATATTTCTTTGTGAGGGCTTCCAAAAGGTCAGGGATGCACTTGTTGCCCTTCTTGCTCAGGATGGGTCCCATCATGTCCCATTCTTTGATGCCAAACTCAGAGAACTTGAATGGGGCATTCTTCTCATATACCCTCTCACCTCTTTTGACAGTGATAGCAAGAGGGTTGGTGTTAGCATGAATGATCATGTTAGTGATTTGACCTTCACCCTTTGTCTTGGTCATGGTCCAGACATACCTCTTATAGTTCCTTCTTTTCTTCTCGCTGTTCAGTTTGATCTTTTCATTGTGTTTCTTAATCATCTCAGCTTGAAGTTGTAGAAACTGTTCCCCACTGATATGTTGACCAATCCCCTTGATCACTTCTTTTAAAACCTCTACAATGACAGGCTTACTGAGTAACTCAGCTTTAATCCTATCTTCCTGCTGCATCATAGCAGCCACTTCATCATGAGTCCCTCTGAAGATCTTCCGATTATGCAATTCAAGTTCGATAAGAACGAGTGCATCAGGATCTTGTCGAACTTCCTTTTGGGTTGGCACAAGTCTGGGAGGTGAGTCTCCTGATTCCTTGATCCCCTTCCCTTTGTCAATGGGCTGAGGTGTTGAGGAGGAGGGTTCAGGAATATTAATGGTGATTGTTGTGGCTTCAGTGATGATTGGAGTTGGAGAGCTTTCAGTGAGAGGAGAGATTGGTGAAATCAACATAGCATTTGTGGTTCCCGATGCTGCTGTTTGTTCAGCCATGTAGCTTTGGATAGGTACAACATCAGTAATCACTTGTTTAGGATGAGCTTGGTCTTCAAGAGTCTGGTCATCTTTTCGTGTATTCTTGTGTGGATCCAACTGTTGGAAAAGTTGTTGTACAGGTGTTGGCTTAGTTGGAGTAATTTTCTCCCCCTCAACAGATGCTGGAGCTTCAGTGAAGGCATCTGTTGACTGAGGAGCAGACTGAGGATGACCAGACTGAAGAAGCTTCAGGATATTAGAAACCATGCCCTTGATCTCTGAGGTTTCTGTCTTTAGGGTAGAGATATGAGTGCTCATGGTGCTCTGGTTCTGAGAGAATTGGGTGATCCTGGTTGTATAACAGCTGACAAGCTCATTGTGCTTTTTGGTGAGTTGTTCATATCCTGAGGAGATGGAGGTGAGCTTGAGCTCTTGATCATTGAGTGTCTTGGCAACAGATTCCTGATGAGTCTTGAGAGCTGGGAAATCGATCACCTTGAATAATGTGGGGAGACTACTGAGTGCAGCTGAGGTAATCTTGTGAGAATCTATGAACTCAGTAAGTTTGGTGATCAGAATTGGATCATCCTTAAACTCAGCTTGAATGTTTGTAAGAGTCTGAAGGATGGAGGCAAAATGAGTTCCCTGATCAGTACCCAGCTTCTCAATTGAGGTCTTCAAGTCACTGACATGTTTATCAGTGGAGGTGGTGACTTGTTTGAGATGACCTTGAGACTCTTCAACAGTAGCTCTAAAGTCAGCATAAGAAGCAGTTGTTCCCACTGTTCCTTGATGATTTCATTGAAGAGGGCAGTGTTAGACTTTCTAAGGAATTTGACCAACTGCCTTTCAGTGAGAGGAAGCACATCATCATATTTCTACAAGTAGTTAGGAATGGCAGCAGCAGAGTCAGAGGAGCTTGATGATTGATGTTGATGAGATGATGATGATGATGAGTTGTGTTGTTGTTGTTGAGGTTCTTGTTCTTCAAGAGGAGGAGATGAAGTTGGTTGCTTAGTGTGCTGAGGAGAGTTGTGAGTGAGAGGTTGGTCATCAGTTTGCATGTCATCCCCCGCAGCCAAAACTTCACCATCCTCAAATTCTACCACCTCCTCTTCTGAATCTTCATCTATGAGGCTTTGTAAGTCAGCAAGAGTGCGAACCTTGGCAGTATCCGGCTCCCCCTCAGAAGAGGGTTCACCTTCGTTGTGGTCAGGTCCTGACCTCTCCAGGAGAACAAAGTAGGTTTTCTCTGCCTGGTCCACGGAGTCAGTTCCTGAGGAGAAGAACTCAGTAACCAGTGATTGTTTAAGGGACCCCATTCCATTAGGGTTGTTCTGCCTTTCTGAAGATATAGGCCCCAAGTTTACTCCCTCAGGCAAAGGCTGTGTTATGCGAGTGCCCTCATCAGGATGTGAGTGGGTATGGTCCCCCTTTCCAACAGGGTAGTGCTGCCCTGTCGAAGATATAGGGACCGTTTCTCGCTGAGACTCTAGTTGTGATGTACCAAACCGTAAGCAGGATGTGAGGGGGTATGGGTCCCCTTCTCAAGAGGGTAGTGCTGCCCTAGTGAGGTTATAGGACCTTGTTCTCCCTCAGGCAAAGGTTGTGATATACTAATTACTTCATCGAGATGTGATTGTTGAATTGTTCCTGACTCTACTGACTTGTTTATGTCAGCAGAGTCTTTGGGAGAGGGTTTGCTCGAGAAAACTGAGTATGATTTCTCAGTGTCCTCCATTGGCGTTTGTTTTTGGGTCAGGGTGATGCTGGGTCCTTCGGTGGGTGTCTCTTTGGGTTGGTCTCTCTTTTGCCTTCTTTTCTCAGGCTTTGAGCCAGAGGTCTCAGTGGCGAGTGGTTTGGGTTGAACCACCTTCCTGAACCCCTGTCTCTTTTTCTTCTTCTCCTTCTTGGAAGGAGAAGGCATAGGTGAAACAACGTCAGCACCCTGAATAACAATCAACATATATGTTATCAGGGTGATTTGTGTGACCTCAGTGGAGTCTCTAGAGTAGTTTGCCTTGTGTAAGACATCAGGAATGGTCCCTGTATATTTTCCCTAACGTACCCAGAGACCAATAAGTCTTGAAGCACACATGAGATGAACCTAGGGTAGGACATGTGTCTTTGCTTGGTCTTGCCTATGAGCTTGACTATGAGGTCCTTGAAAATTATTTCTCCAACATCTATCTTTTTACCTTTTAGGAGACTGAACACTATCATTTGTTGAGCAGTGTTCAATTGCTCCGTTGAGGATTTGTTCCCACCAAGGACCTGAATGACAAAAGTCATCAGTATCCTCCAAACGGAAGGAAACCAAGTTTTGATTATTGGGGCCTTGGCCAAAAGAGTCCCTGGGGCCACTTCAGGGTGTTGTTTGTCATGTGGCCCAAGTAAAAGCAATTCGGATTTTACTTCTGAGTCTGAGGGTTGTGGGGCAAAGGTTTCAGTGAAGTCAAGGCCTGTGGCTTTGAGAAAGGTTTTATAGTCAAGGGTTAGGGTTTTATTCCCATTCTTCACTGCAAACTTGATAGAGGAGTCCTTGGTCTCCACTTACTCGTAACAGGCTTTCCCTCTGTAGAAGACTTCTTCCGAATGGCATAATTGGGAGATTGATTCCTCGATCTTCAAAGAAAACTGACTCCTCCTACTCCTTCTTCTCCTTTAAGATAGGATCGTCGTTGGTCCTTCATTCACTAATGATCTAATGATCTCACCATTTTCTAGTAGTTCTCAAGAACATCAGGGTTGGTATTCTAATATAATAACGAAATACTAACTCTAAACATAGTGAGTTCCAAAAACTAATAAAAATCCAAACTAATTCTAAACTGAACATAAATCCAATCTAATCCAGAAGCAAATGGGTGTTTATCGTCAGGGTAGTCCACTAAGAGCTCCTATACACTCTTCACTCAATCCCAGCTTCCAACCTAAAACCTGCCGCAGGAAAAGAAATGCGGCTGAGCTTAAAAGGCCCAGTAAACAGATATAACCAAAATGAAATAATCGAAGCACACACACAATATATATATATATATATATATATATATATATATATATATATATATATATATATATATATATATATATATATATATATATATATATATATATATATATATATATAAATGGAAGCACAAGATCTTGCGGAACAAAATATCCGAAAGTCAAACGAATAAGCCCTCAAGGATCAACTGAACAGATATCATAAGTCAAATGGAATAAATGAAATAAGATAATCAAGAGGTAATACGAATGTCAGATATTCATAACGAACCAAAGAATCAAATAGTAATGGCCACGAGCGTGTCTAAACGAGATACTCGAATAGACCAAATAATCACATAATCTCATATCCATATATCCGTCAAATCATAAGTTGTACAAGGAGCTGCAGACTCCAATGTACCAATAGTGAGAGGAGTGTAAGGCCACCAACCAATCACCCAAAATGAAACAAAGTACCTAGGATGCATCCATACGCCCCTACAAAATAAATCATATATACACCTATACTAGGACAAGTATGCACATATATCATAATGGCCAAGTGATCACATATCATATCGTATCAAATGGGGACGCCGTGGACTAATCACACCGCCACAGATAGTGTCATGCCATTGGTGCCATCAATGACATGGCCATGGTACCTCCATGACTAGTTAGCTCGGGCAACAGAACATAACATATCATATCAAAGCATATCCATAATCATATCATAACTAAACAGATCATATCAACAGAACGGAATCATATCGAAGCAAAGGATATCAATAGAATATCATGGCAAACGGATAGCTAAACGAATATCAAATCAGATGATCATATCAAAGTGAGTCATATCAAACGGGAATCATATCAAATGGAATCATATGAAACGGAATCATGTCAAACAGATCATATCATAGCAAATGAATCAAAGTCAAGGATCAAAGAGTAATGAGAAATCCCTACTGAGAAGGGCTATAGAATATCTGTACCTCAAACCGCAATAAAACCACATCAGAAAACACAAGTACCAGGAGTTACTCCTTCTTCAGCGAATCTACACGAATTAATGATCGTCTTAATATTTAAGAACCATTTCATAAGTTATTACTGATTCAGTATTTATTGTTGTTCAGATTGACATATTCAGGGTTCCTGCTATTTATAGCAACTTTCCAAATTTAGTAACCTTCCAGATTTAGTAACTTTCTAGATTTAGTAATTTTACAGATTTTTCTATAATTAGTAAGTTAGGGTAAGACTCATAATTAGTTAAGTTAGGGTTTAATTACGACAAATAGCAAAGTCTAGGGTCTAAATGTGTAATTGACCGATGTCGTTGTACCGATAAAAAAAAAACCCTAATTACCTTATACTAGATAGGGCAAGCGGGTATCGTATCCACGAGGAGTATGTGGTTTTAATTTAAGTTTTGGGGTGATCACTGATCAATAAAAGTTTTGGTTTTGAAATCTTAATAACTAATATACCGATTAAGCTAATGATTAAACTAGAAAGTGAATAAGCGACAAAAAGTAAATAAGCAATTAAAAATTAAAGTAGCAAATAAAAATAAGATTCGTAAACAGTTGAGTAAAAAGCAATCCCTCCCGGCTCCGGATATATTGATATGACTAAATTACGGATTATTACTAATGGTTGCCTTCAAACCACATAGACATAGTTTGTATTAATTGAAAAGGATAATTTTTGGCACAAGTTATGTCCACCACACGAATCGTCTTGATCACTAAACTAGTTGGACTCGGCACGACTCATTGACTAGCGATAACATGTCTTATAATAACCCTATCAATTAATTTTTTAATTACTCAAATGAACAATTATGGGTAAAAATTATGTTTACCATACGACCTTCTTAACCCCTATACTAATTAGGCTCGGCACAATCGTTGACTAGCAATAATATGTCTTGCAATAATTCACTCAAATAATTATACTAAAACATTAAAATCAAATAAAGGATATGCATTAAAATCATGTGAATTAATGTTTGACAAACAAAAGAAAATCCGTAAACATGATCAAACCAAATATCTTTTACCGGGAAAGATTACAAGAGGGTTTAGCCGCGCATCACGTTGGAAGACATCGTCTCCGTTCCAATTTGCATGCCGTCCCTTACTGTATTATCTTCAAGACTAAGACAATTGAACCCTTAGCCAAACGCCTACTGTCTTCTCTTTTGTCTTGTCGTACAACTGCCAAAAAGAAAACACAGATCTACCAAAATTTATCTCTCATACCTCGTACAACTTGTCTATTTATAATAATGAATTTTTGGCCTTGTGCAACTTTGATCCCTGAACTTGCGCCACATTTCACTTTCGGTCCCATGCTTTCTTTGCTTCAATAATTCATGAACAAAACACATAAATGTGTTTAAACTTTAATTTGTTTTAACACTTTCAGCCTTTATCGTATTTTAAGCTTGTAATATCACAACTTTAGCTCCTTTATGCGCCAAACCTACATAATCATAAAACACCTCAAAGTACATGTATAACAACGAATAACAATGCAACAATGCGTAATTAACATGCTATGAGGTGTATGTAAAATACACCGATCAAACCTCCCCAACTTAACCCTTACTCGTCCCGAGGAAGAAATCTACTATATTTTAGCATGTTAATTACATAGTTTTTAATCATACCATTGAAATTCCATCAAAAAGATCAAATTTAACCTAGTACACTAATAACCATCCTATGTGACCAATAATCCAAAATGATTACCAATATTTTTGTCCTTCTTAAACACTTAACCTAACCGTTCCCATTGGTTCCATTTACTTTATGTTTCATATAATTATCCATGTGCCCAACATACTTAGTACACCCCTATAATCAATCTAAACATATATCCAAAATAAGAGGTGAGAATACCTTACACCTTTTATAATACTAGAGTTTTTATACCATAGGAGCAAACTTTTTAAGAGCATATAAGCCATCATACATTAGCTTAAATATTTCAATTTTTGATCAATTTTTGGACATGAATTTTACTTCATATTTCAAGCATTTTTGCTCATAACCTACATAAGCTCATTTTTTAGACATCTGGAACCGTTTCTTATACATGTCATCCCGAATGCTTAATACACTCCTTTTAAGGTTGGTATAAATACCAATCATTCGGAAGTATGAATATCTATCCTATAAGTGCATACTAAGACACATCGGCACACAGGAATCGGTTAATTTAGTCCATTTAATTAAATGGGAACAGCTATGCTTCGTGCCTACTGGTATATCATATGATGGAGTTATCTACCACATAGTCTAATTAATTAATGCACTAACTTAAACCAACCTTTCTAATTTCATTAACAATACAAGGATTGGGTTATCTCACATAAAATTGTCTCAGCTAAGTGCAATGCTATCCATCATAAGAATTGGTGTTTGACCCATGCTAACAATTAAAATATCACCTTGCGCGGGTGACGAATCAGATAGGCAAGCCCAGCATATGACTACCACCAATAATTATGACAGTTCTCCAACTTTTTTTTCTATGGCCACCGTGCGCGGGTGACAAGCCGGATAAGATCAATTTAAGTGTCGTAACCCAACTATTACATTATTATATTTCATATTATATTATTTTAACTTCCTTCCTGTTCTAAGCAAAAGTAAGTAGGGAAATTCAATCGGGTGTGGTTTGATCATCTACTAATTATACATATGCCTAACTACATGCAAACCATCAAATTAATTTTATAACCAAATTATACAATGGAATCGGGTGCACCTTATAATCATGGCCGGATCTTCTAGTTTACTCGAGTAAGTCATCCACAAGGTAATCTTCTGAATCTGCAAACACTCAACAAATATATGTAGAAGAAACTTCCACATCCAATTAGCACAAAACTATTATAATGTGATTTCAATTTTTTTTATAAATCACATTTTGACCCATTTTTAACCACAATTTCACACAAAAACATGTAACACATGTAACACATGTGACACCCTTCCCAACTTAAAGCATTGCATTGTCCGTAATGCAAAAGATTTAAGTTGAAATTTTGGTTAAAAATCACTTTGACAAACTCACACAACACAAAACCTAACTCACTTTCTTAGGAATCACGGTTGCATTTAGCGTATGCAACAAGCCTTTTAAACCACCCAGTAGCTCGAGTGGACGAGTTTAGTCTCGTGAGGGTTTGTAGTGAACACACCCACAAAGTTTTTAACACACACAAAAATAAGAAAATAAAAAAGAAACATAAATTAGAAAGAACATAAACACACACTACAACCCACGGGTTGCCTCCCGCGAAGCACTGAGTTTACCGTCGTCAGCCCGACATAACTCATTGGAGCTATTGAGATGGTTGGAGTGGTTCTAAATAAACCACATCGACCGTGTCCTTATGATCACTCTCCAAAACAACATACGGCTTCAGACGGTGTCCATTGACTTTAAACAGCTCTCCACCCACCATATTTTTTTATTTCAATGGCTCCATGTGGAGAGACTTGAGTCACAACATATGGACCCGTCCATTTACTTCTCAATTTTCCCAGAAAGAGCTTAAGTCTAGCCATTGAATAGCCAAACTTTTTGACCCACCAAGAAAAATTTCTTGGTAATGTGTCGGTCATGAAAAGCCTTGGTTTTCTCCTTATAAATCTGGGAGTTCTCATAGGCTTCGCGTCTAATCTCATCTAATTCTTATAATTGAAGTTTCCTAGAATTACCCGCATTATTTAAGTCCATATTAACCTGCTTAATTGCCCACTCATCCCTATGCTCTATTTCAACCGGTAAATGACACGCCTTGCCATATACCAACCTATATGGTGACATCCCAATAGGGGTCTTAAAAGCTGTCCTATATGCCCACAAGGCATCATCTAGCCTCAGGGACCAATCCTTCCTATCGCTACGAACGGTCTTTTCTAATATTCGCTTAATCTCCCTATTAGATACTTCCACCTGTCCACTAGTCTGTGGGTGATAAGGGGTAGCTATTCTATGATTAACCCCATAGTGTTTCAATAACTTTCCAAATTTGAAGTTCTTAAAGTGGGAATCCCCGTCACTAATGATGGCCTTGGGGATTCCATGCCTAGAAAAGATATTTTTCTTGACAAATTTAAGAACTACACTATGGTCATTTGTTTTTGTAGCCTCAGCTTCTACCCACTTAGAGACATAGTCAACTGCCACCAAAATATACACATTGCCATGGGACGTAGGGAATGGTCCCATAAAATTAATACTCCACACGTCAAAGATCTCAACAACAAGTATGGGATTCATAGGCATCTGATCATGCCTTGAAATCCCACCAACTTGTTGGCAACGAGTACATGCTTTCACAAAAGACTGGGCATCCTTGAATATAGTCGGCCAAAAGAAGCCGCTTTGCAGGACTTTGTACCCAGTTTTTGTCGCACCAAAGTGTCCCCCAAATGCATAAGAATGGCAATGAGCCAATATGTTCGTATGCTTGTGATCGGGAACACACCTCCTAACAACTTGGTCAGCACACACTTTATAAAGCTCCGGATCCTCCCAAATATAATGCTTCAATTGAGAAAAGAAGTATTGTCTTTGTTGTTTGGACTAGTAATCCGGAAGCTTTTTAACTACAAGGTAGTTAGCAATGTTTGCATACTAAGGGATCTTAGAAACCTCAAATAAGCTTTTATCCAAAAAGTTTTCTTTGATCACATCAGATGGGTTGAACGGTGGAGGGATAATCCTGGACAAATGGTCGGCAACCACATTTTCCGACCCCTTTTTATCCCGAATTTCCAGATTAAATTCTTGTAAGAGCAGAATCCACCTAAGCAACCTCGGTTTTGTCTCTTTCTTGGTCAATAAATGTTTCAAGGCACTGTGATCCGAAAATACTATCACCTTAGAGTGCCCCCAGATATATGACCGGAACTTATCAAGAGCAAAAACCACGGCTAGCAATTCCTTTTCAGTATTGAGCTTCTGAAAAAGTCTTACTAGCATAGAAGATTACAACAGGTTTCTTATCGGCCCGTTGTCCCAGCGGCATAATCACTCGCATCACACATGATCTCGAAAGGCTTCGACCAATCAGGTGACTGCAGAATCGGGGCTTCTACAAGCTTTTGCTTAAGCATATTGAATGATTTAAGACATGATTCATTAAAGTCAAATCGTGCCTCTTTTAAGAGTAAATTACAAAGAGGCTTTGATATAGCACTGAAATCTTTAATAAATCGCCTGTAGAACCCTGCATGACCAAGAAAAGATCGCACAGCTTTAACGTTAGTGGGAGGAGGAAGGGTTGAAATTATTTGCACCTTGGCACGGTCAACCTCGAATCCTTTTTCAGAGACAACGTGCCCCAATACAATTCCCTCACGAACCATGAAATGGTTCTTCTCCCAACTAAGCACTAGATTAGTTTCGGTGCATCTTTTTAACACACTTTCAAGCTGACCCAAACAACTTTCAAAGGATTGACCAAAGATGGAAAAATAATCCATAAATATCTCTACAGATTCTCCAACCATATCCAAAAAGATGCTCATCATGCACCGCTGAAACATAGCGGGTGCATTACACAGACCAAACGACATTCGGCGGAATGCAAATGTCCCATAAGGACATGTAAAAATATTTTTGGCCTGGTCATCAGGATGGATGGGTATTTGATTATACCCGGAGTACCCATCCAAAAAGCAATAGAACTTCTGACTGGAAAGCTTCTCAACTATTTGATCAATAAAAGGTAGTGGGAAGTGATCTTTAGATGTGGCATTATTTAGCTTACGGTAATCTATGCACACTCTTCACCCGGTCACTGGTCGGGTGGTGAGTTTTTCCCCACTCTTGGTTTCCATAACAGTGATACCAGCCTTTTTAGGCACAGTTTGCGTGGGACTTACCCATTTACTATCCGAGATGGGATAGATGATGCCAGCATCTAGCCATTTGAGAACTTCCTTCTTCAATACCTCCTTCATATTAGGATTCAAGCGTCTTTGCACATTTCTTGATGGCTTAACCTCTGGGTCCGTAACAATTCGGTGCATACACAATGAAGGACTGATTCCTTTCAAGCCTGCAATTGTCCATCCCACTGCTGCTTTATACTTGGAAAGCACTTTCAAAAGTGATTCCTCTTGTGATCTAGAAAGATCAGAAGCAACAATAACGGGTAAAGTATTGTTAGGACCTAGAAAAGCATATTTGAGATTGGGTGGCAAAGGTTTCAGCTCAAGAGTTGGAGGCACCTCTAGTGACAGCTTTATGGCCGTGTCAAAATTAGCAGGCAAGGGCTCCACTTTATAAGACCACGGTGGTTTTTAATGGTCCAAATAACTGACCAAACACTCTTGAATCTCTTGTACTTTAGCAACATCGAGAATCTCCTCATTCTCACCAGTTAGAAACAAATCTAAAGGATCATCCTTAAGCATACGGGGTGCATGCTTTTGGACTTCCTCATCGATCACATCCACCTGGTAGCATTCATTCATAGTAGGAGAATTCACAGAATTAAACACATTCAATCTTAGCTTCTTATTACCGAAGGCAATATCCATGGCGCTAGTTCGACAATTAATCCTAGCGTTTATCGTGGCTAGGAATGGTCACCCCAGGATAATGGTTGGTTGAACATCCTTGTATGGTGACTCGATGTCCATAACAAAGAAGTCAACTGGGTAATAGAAGTCATCAACTTTTACAATAACATCCTCTAAGATACCTCTAGGAATTTTGGTAGATCGATCGGCTAAAGAAATTATAGTGTCAGTCTTACGAAGAGTTCCTAAGTCATACTTATCGACCAAACTAGCAGGAAGGATGTTGATACTAGTACCGAGATCAAGGAGTGCCTTCTTAATGGCAATATTTCCCACCACAACTGAAATCAATGGTGCTCCAGGATCTTTGAATTTAGGAGGAAGAGAGCTAGATAAGACTGCACTGACATGCTCAGTTAGGTTAATCTTTTTAGGTAAAGCTGCCTTCAGCTTCCTCTTTTGGGTACACAAGTCCTTTAAAAACTTGGCATATGCAGGAATTTGCTTGATAGCATCAATAAGGGGGAGATTGATCTTTACTTGCTTGAAAGTCTCCCACATATCCTCAGAATGAGGACCTTTTTTAGCCAATCTTGCAGATGCCAATTTTTCCAAATCTGCGGGGTAAGGAGTGGTTGTGCTTGACACACCACCCTCCCCAACTTTAGGTGATTCAGCAGCTTCAGGATTCTATGTTGTTGGTTTTGGAAAATCTTTTAACAAATCATTTACCAACTCAGAATCAGACTTAACATTATCAGCTTTTTTACCTTTAACAACAATTTCGTCATCAGTAACGAAATCCTGGACATCATGTGAAAAATCACGAATACTTGGAATTTTGATGTCATTGTTGTAGGTTTTACCATTTCGAAGATATGTCACCATATTCACATGCTCAGGACCACCTGGCTTATGTGTTGGATTGAGGGTGGGATAGCTTGGAAGCTTACCCGCTTCTCGTTTGTGCACCTCTTCGGCCAAATGCCCCAGTTGTCTCTCAAGATTTACTACAGATTTAGAGAGGGACTCAAACTTTAGGTTTGCACCTTGATTGGACTTGGCCAACTCGCTTAGGATCAAGTCAAACTTTTGGTCAACATTGGATTGTTGGCCATTGCTTGAACCTTGACTGTGACTTTGGTATTGATGTGGCCTTTATTGGTAGGAGCTTTGTCGTTGGTAATTGTTAGAGCGACTGTTGTCATCCTTCCAATGGAAGTTGGGATGATTGCGCCATCCCGGATTGTAACTTTCGAAGAATGGGTCGTTTAGTGGACGGTTTCCATATGTTAGTGCAAATATTACGATATTTAAACTAAACAGTTTCTTCGGTTTTAATAATGACAAACATGTAACATGTAATGCATAATGTAAAATGCGCAAGTTACTTGTAAACATAAATAATCAACGCATACTTACATCAACATCTCACAACGTATCAAGTATGCCTCAACAGAGTCGTAGATTTTTATCCCGACGTAAATCACTCAAGGTATGAACAAACAAATTTAAACTTGATGGATGATAAAAGAAATAAATTTTTTGTTCTAAACTTCACATTTTTAATGTGAAAAAAACATTTTTTCAAAAATACACTTTACAAATTATTTTTGAATTAAAAAGAAATGTTTTATTTTGAAAAATAAGTTTAAAAATCCAACAGCTATTTCCCCCCCAAAACAGCTCCAAACATCCCCTAATAAACCTTCCCCAATAAAAGCAAAAAGAGGAGCATTTTTGTCCCCGACGGTACCGTTAAATTTAGTGGTACCGTCTGACAATTAGTGGTACCGTTCGTACGTAACTATAATAACCTAAAACGTGGGTTCTAAAAATCCGTTATTAAGTTGAACCTTAAACTCGAATACACCTTAAATAATTATGGGCTATACTATGAGAATTTACAAACTAATAAAACTATAACCTAAGTGTTTTATAGGCAACACATACCTGGTAAATTAAATCACATATCATACGATAAAAGGTTATGTAGAGGTCCAAAAATTTTAAAGTCTGTACACAACTCTTACTTATAAAAATGTTTAGAATTATCTTGAGTTTAAAAATGAGGATGGGTCTCTTGATTATCCCATAAACTCGGCCTATTTTCCAGCTTACATACCCTTATCTGTTCCCCTATATCACACAATTTATACATCCCAAACTCACACAGAAAAACCCTAATCAAAGTTCTATTCGAATGCACCATTGGAGAAGCATTAAAGTAGTACAAAAGATGGTTCAAAGGAGGACTAAAAGGTGTCACAAAGGGGGAGTTAATCGTGGTATATAATGGTTCAAGGGTGGTTGAATTGTGTTCGACCAGGTTCTGGTCTTGGTGTTTTTCTGTTCTTGTTCTTGTTTCAATCTACACTAAGGTATCCTCCCTTTTTGTCCCTTGTTTCCTCTCGACTTATATGCACCTAAGATGTTAATATTGTAACCTAAAACAAGGCTGAGTCGACTTAAAAAGACTGATACGAATAAAGAGAATTATTTTCACATAAAATGATACCTATGAGAGGTTTATTGAATGAATAAAATAATGAATAAGTATGTTGATATATATAGAAAACCTACTACTGGAACAGTGTGTAAAAAGGGGAGATGAAATCTGGTTGTATACATGATTTATAGAATCTGTTGTTATACGATAAAACCTGAGTTATGTCGCATGGAATGGTGGGTATACATCTGCTGTTGAATTAACATATATACATGAAGGTTTATGTCTGGTCGTTGGAACATGTAAATGTACAATATTATGTCTGTTTAAAAGGGTCGATATAATTACTGTATGCATATGGAATTTTCTCTTGTTGATACATATTAAACCTGGATATATGGTGCATGAAAAGTTAGAATATGGTCACATAAAATGATGATTACATATAGGTCGATATACAATTTTATTGGATGTTGAAATCTGATGGTTTACATGTTTGTTGGATCTGTGTTCCTTTTTGAATGTGAGGCCATGTATAAGTCTTGTTGGTTATTGATTCATGCATGTTGTTGGGGTACATATGTGTGGCGACATATAGGGTTTATGTGTCATTCGAAATCAGTGTTTATAAAGCTTATGGAATCTGATTTTGGAACTTTTATTCGACCACTATAGTACAAGATAAAACCTGGAAATTATTGCATGAAATAAAGGAGTATGCATGAGGCAATATAGTGTTAATAGGCTGTTCGAATCAGTTAAATACAGGTTGGTTTAGATCTATTTAGGCATGTAAAAGTCTGGTCTCACGTACATAAAATGTTAGAACCATGCATGATTATGGGTCGTATTAATGAAGTCGAGGAATGACACTCTAGAACTTGTTTGATTTCATTATTTTGTGATTTAAATGGTGTGTGTATGGGTCAAATAGAGGGCTGTAAAACCTGGGGTTAGACATGTGATGAGTGTGTAAATACTCATCATTTTATACCCATAAAAGACACAAAAATGGCCAAAAACACCAAATATATATTGCAGATATCCTTGGTTTGTGTTTTATGTGTTTCAGGTACCAAAGGATTGAAAACGGAACAAAAACGAATATTTTTGGATCGACTCGACAACAATTGTGCATTTGATCAAGTGAAGACAAAAGTCAAAGACGAAGTCAAAGTCAACCCCCAAAAATACCAAAATGACACAACTGGTCCTTGGAAATAAATTTCATTTTTGGCGGCCTTGGTCCTTGGGATTTTCAGATTTGACAACAATGGTCCCTCAAAGTTAAACGCAATTTCAAATCTACTCCTTAAATAATAAACCCAGCTTAAACTAAAAACCCAATCCATTTCTATCCTAAATATAAACCCAGCCCACTTACAATATTAAACCCAAGCCCAACTTAAAAAAAACCCAACCCGGTATTTCATTAACTAATACCACGTTTGACCTCGATCAAACCTTCTTCTTCAATACCGGTTGCCCGCCAAACCATACCACCATAGCCCACCTTATCCCTGACACATCCACCCCCCCTCCTAGCTTCTTCTATACACTTCCTAACAAACCAAGATTCATTAAATGCTTCTTCATCATCACAAATAACCAGTCAAGTGGTTTTTGCCACTTTGACTGTTTTGGCGCCAAAATTGAGATGGACGGCTGAGATGATTACAAACCAATCCAGTGGTCAAGAAATGTTCAGAGAGGCATAAGAGATAAATCCCACCTTAGTGTAGTATAAATAGAACCACAATGTAGCCTATTAAGGCAAGTAGTTTTTTTCTTAATCGTATTTTAGTTTAATTGTTTAAGTTTTATCAATTTTTAATTTCCAGTGTTTAATTCAAGTTGTTTTTAGTGTAATTGTTCTAAACTTATCAGTGTTGTACTCATTTTAATCGTTAATGAAAATTCAAGTTTATCACTTAATTCGAATTTAGCTAAGTTATTGTTAAATAAGTTCACCAATCTTCCTCACCATTCATATAAGTTTATATAAGCTTAATATAGCTTTTTGTAAGCTTATATTAGATAGAATCAGTTACATTCAAGAAATCCAAGAAAAGTCAACAAAAAGTCAAAGAAGCTCAAAATAAGCAGTTCTGGTGGAAAAAGCTATTCTGGAAAGCTTAATGGGGTTTCTAGCTTGTTGTTGACAAGCTAGGTGTGTTACTGATCATTTAGTTCCATTTTTCATAGCCTCACAAGTTGTAAGAATTTTCCAATTTTTGTATTATTTTATAAGTTACTGTTCTATAGCTTATTTATAGCTTATTATAGTAGTAATCTGCTTATTGGTAGTTTAGAAGTTCTTATTATCTGTTTTTATAGTTTGAAATAGCAATTGTTCTATTTTTCTTAAAAACTCTAAAAAAGCCAAAAATAACTTAATATAAGTACTGCTTATTAGACTGCTTAATTTTTATTTAAAATTACTTTTTAGTGCTTAATATAGATAGTGGTTCATCTGTCTTACTAGATCCTAGCTTGTTTTGGTCTGATCAATTGAAAAACCAACACAGACCCTCATAAAGGGCTGTTTGGGTTATAAGTCAAAACGGGTCAAAACCCATACTCCACTGTTCATTAACCTTTTAGTTAACTTTGGTTGAGCTTATTTTAAGCTTTATAAGCTGTTTCCAAAATGTTTTGAGCCAATTTAATAGATTTTATACCCCTATACCTACTGTTATAGTTTTAAGCTTTGAAATGATCAAATAAGCCATTATAAGCTATAAGCTAATTTGGACCTTATATTAGGTTTTTTTGAGACCCTTTGAGTCATATTAGTAAGTACACAAGAGTTAGATAAGTCTCCTTTGGTTTGTGCAATTCTGCACACACCCTGCACAAAACCCATTTGGAGACTGCCTTAGACCTTTTTAGAGCTTAATATTAGATCCAAAGTGCTTAATTTTTAGAATTAAAAGTTGTTTAATATATCACATTTTCTTATACATGATTGCCATAATCAGTCTTAGCTTATTATAGTTTAAAAATAAGTTTTAAAACCATATCAGTAAGATTTAGGCCTGCATATTAGATTTTCATATTTTCAGTGATTTTCTTTTATTTTTAATTTACTTATTATAGATTTTAATTAGATAATCTTTTGCACAATTAATATTCAGAAGCTAAACTAGTTAGCTTATATTTATCCATATTTTTTAGAATTTTTCTTAATAGCTTTTTGATAGCTTAAAAAGTCTTGAATCTCCCCTGCAACACACCTATCTCAGCAGACCATTTGAACCTTTTGCTTATTTTGTGCTTGATAGTGCTTATTTCTGAGTTCTTGTGGCTTATTCAGTTTTCAATTTAGCTTATTGCTGGTGGTTAAGCTAGTTTCAGTTTGCCTTTAGCTTATTTAAAAGCTTTTCAGCCATTTTGAACAAAGCTTGGCTTATTCTCTTTTTAGCCAACTGATCAGCAAACCTTGGCTGATTCTGAGCTTATTTGAGGTTTTCAAATTAAGTTGCTTTTATAAAGTTTGCTTATTGGCTTGTGCTTAATTGGTTTCAATCAGAAAATTCCAAAAATAAAATAAAAAGCAAAAAGGTCAGGAGTGGGATTCGAACCCCAGTCACTGGACTCAACACACACACACTTACCATTGTGCCCTTGGGACTTCTCTGGTTAAACTTTGCACCCATTAATACTTAACCCCTTTTTCCATTTTAAGCTATCCGAGCTTATTTGCTTATTACCAGCTTATTCCAATAAGCTGGCACCCTTGTAATATTTTTCCTAGGACTGTTTTAGTATTAAGTAATTTCACAAAAAATTTCAGAATTTTCAGAATAGTTTTAATATTTTTAATTAATTTTTCTTTTACATTTAGTTTTTAATTTATAATAAAAAATATAAAAATCAGAAAAATACAAATCATTTTCCTAAAATTTTCTTTTATCATATAGATCCTAGGAAAAATAATTTGGCACTTGTAGGATTAGATTTCTTAATATTTTAGTTATAAGCCCGTTTTTAGAATTCTCGTATCGCGTTTTTTAATATAAATTGTTTCATCCTTAATTTCCCTTTGAGAATTTGTTTCTCATTTGTTAAATTAGAATTAAAAAATACAAAATTTCATATCCCAATCATCAGTCACTTTAATTCTAAACCTCAAACGATATCATCCATTCACACCTCGCTGGGACACGACCCGGGAAACACTTGCCCGGTATCACACATATCGTATTCACGGGTTTTGTAAGTTAATCTTTTTCCTAAAGGGTTGATTTGTCATTTCCCGCGTATCACGTGTGTGGAAAACTAGAAGGGTGGGTTGAATACTTTTACCGTTTAAAATTAATTTAAACTGTTTTGTTCGTTATGTGAATTCAATTAAACTTATGCACATAGAGATAATCAAACAATATATCTGAAAGGAAAAGAGAGAAATGATCAAACCACATAACACGGATGATTATAGTGGTTCGGCTACAAGGACTCTTTTCCTTGCCCTACTCCACTTCCCCGAGCCTGTAGGATTCCACGAAAATCCCTTATAATAATCCTCATTAATTAATATTAACCTCGAGTTACTGTCTACTAAATCCCATTTTTACGGGAAAATTTAAAATTTTTCTTGATATATTATTTTCACCACGTCACGACATCACACCAATTACCAGATGACAACACTATTTCCCGAAGTGCTTTACGGAACGTAACTATTATACAAGAGTTAGTAGTTCACAAAAATCACCATTTACACTAATTATTATATTTCCTACCTATTTACAACTTATATTAATACACAATTTATAAAATTACACTAATTAAAATTCCAGTATATAAACAAAGTTAACCAAGCTACAAACCGGATGGGCTGCCCCATTATTTCAGCCCATCACCCACTCACTTATACGCTACACAAGGCCCGTATTCCCTTTTTGTTATTTCACACGTTATGCGACCTCCACACCTCTTTCAAAACGAGACTCGATCTTATTATTCTTAAACACGACGTATCCATATTTTTGCACCATCGTGATCACCACCCAACAAACTCTCTTTTTACCAAATCTCAGCCATAAATGTCGAACAATTATACTGTAACTAACGCTATTTTGTTTGTCCCATAATCGAGATATACATATAGAAATAAATGTCTAGACTAAACTGTTTTGACTCCTGATTTTTCCTACCAACTCCTAAGACTTTTCCTAACATTCATCCACGTATGAAACTACAATAGAACAGCAGAAAATCTATATGTCTCGCTAGCTTCATTTGTTGAACGAGTAGGAATAGCAAACGTGCACAAATGTAATCCAACAACAAAAGACAAATGCTACCCAACACTTCTCTACCTACCTAAGATATTTTCCTAGCCAGTAAAACATGCATAGGTGTCCCTCAAGCCACAGTAACATCAATAATAGAGAATGGAAGACTTTGATAGTCAACAAAACGTGTGCAAATTCTTTCTATAAATCTAACACCTACCACCCTTTACACTACCCACTTTCCCCACTCTTTCACCTTACAAATATCACCACCTCTGGTCTCGTTGTGAAGCATAACAGTAGAGTAAACCATAAGTAAAAACATATTAAACCCACTGCCTAATTCGTCCTTGTGTATCAGTCGAACACCACTATCTCCTCACCATCTCTCACACACCCCCTCTCATCCATACACAACCCATTACCCTTGTCTTATAATCATTTTACCAAAACCACGAGTACCAGAGAAGATCATCTCGAACAAATTCAAGAAAACAAGTCGAAGGAAGCATTCTTATATATACATGCTATGTTCGAAGCGTCTCCTTGTTTTCTGCTTCGTCCCAATCAACCCACACTCATTCTACCATCCTTGTAAGTCTCGTAAACTCATCAACATCTCATGTGAATGTATCAGCTCGTAGCATGCATGCATTTTTTTTCTAAATAATATATATATATACGTGTTAACACATGAAGAACGTAAACCATTGAGTAGCATGTATAACCGGATAGTAATATGGCTTTAAGAAACTCAAAGGAATCATGTCATGATGCATGCATAACTTTAACATCACCACTTGATTCGTATGTAACTAAGTTACCCACTACACGTATAGTTTAAGAGTATCATGCATATTTATTCATATCACGATGTAGCACAGAAACTTACTAACATCATCATAATATGGATACCATCTCTTACAAGTCAAATTCGAACTCAAGTCTTAACAGCTAGTCAAATCGGGTCATAATTTTACTAAGTAAATTGAGTTGTAAACATTACTTGAACCGCCCACTTAACACCATGATAATTTGTAAAACTTACACGTAACGTGTACATATTTTCGTATATGTCAAATGTCGACCCAGCCACCTTCAACATTTATCTTTCATGATTCTACTCATACGCTCGAATAAGCTCTTAAAAAGCCACGTACTATAAGCCCTTCAAACTGATTTTCAGACTTAGAAAATATATAAAGTTTTTCAGTTTTTAAAACTTGCGACCAGCCCAACTCATGGTCTGTTTACTTCGAATTTGTGAAAGTAACGTATATATATTTTTGCTCAGCTCGAACGAGGACCTAGGAAATTACACTTTTCGTGTTTTAACCTCGAAATCATAAGTTCTCAAACACACTCAAAACTGCCCTTTTTGGTTGCTACTCGCTGAACTTTATTACATAAAATCAGAAATTTAGTTTATTCGGTATTGGGCTAAGGATTAAGCCCATTAAGCTTTTGAGCATGAACAGTGTAATATACCCATGTGATACATTTTCAAACTCATAAAAACAGCCCAAGACCAGGCCCAAAACAATTTACATGCCCTCGCCTCTAAAATATTAAATGGGCTTTATGTTAATTCGTTGTGCGGCCCATTAGACTAAAAATAAGCTCTTTCTGGAATAAGCACTTGAAATAAGTTATAATAAACTTAATAGAGTTATAGAAATTTTCAGAATATTTTTCCCGTTATTTTTATGCAAAAAGGACTAAAAATGTAACGCGATCCAACTAGAAGGACTAAAACTGCCAACCTGAGAAACTTATGGACTGAAGCTGTGAAAACAGTTTATAGAGGACTTAAATTGACATATCATTGAACTCCGAGCCTTATATGGACATATGGACAATTATTGGACTATTATGGACTTTGGGACTTAATCGAGGACTAACGACGTAACGAAATTGCAGTTAGACTAAAAAGTATAAAATCTGAAAAGGACAAGGATCTATTTAATTTCACTTGACATTCTTAGTTTATTTTTCATTTTCACCCCCTCATTTCATAAGCATTTTACATTTTAGTTGTGCATTATTTAAAGTTTCGTTATTAGAAATATTATCAACTTCACTTCGCATATCATTTCAACATATTTTGAGGAAGTAATATTTTGAGTCGAATGATATAAGAATCAAGATAATATTATATATCATATTATTTTTTTAACTTGAGGCATTTTAAGCATATCACACTCACATCACCGATCAAATCGTTATACGAGTTCTCGTTCCCACATTCGTTATTAGTAGTAAGTTAGACTCTTAGACTTCGCTTATATTCAGGTCTTGTATTGAAGAAGTTTCCGTGATCGTTTACTTGATCTTATAATTTCGTCTTGTCAGATACGCTCCAGGTGAGTCGTGGCCCCTCCTATTTTAATACTTGATTTATACTTTTTGGGGGAGATACATGCTTCGAAATATTTTACTCATTTATCAACTATATGATTTGTTTTGCAATACAATACTTCTATAAGTACTATGAAAACTCTTATGACTTACCGTGAGTCGTGGCCCTACCTTTAACACTTGTTTTAATAACTCTTTTGGGGGAGATACATGCTTTAACTGTTTTAAGTTACTTATATACTTTGAAAACTCTCATGATTTACTCAAAATCATCCACTATGCTTTACATGTTCAAATCACCCTTGAGAGGAATATATGTTTGTTATATGTGCAAATTGCTTGTTTAGCGTAAACACTGAATTTGAAAGATAACATTTTAAACTACTTGATGTAACATGATACTGAGACTTATTGTATGCATTCATATAACAAATGAATGTACTGTTACTTTATTAGGACATTTCTACATTTCACTAGAAATAATTGCCAAAACTAAAATTACGCATAATTCATGAACCTTGAAACCTATATTGCCTAAGTTTACTTTATTGCCATAAAGTCCCTTGATCATGAGCCATTAATCACTGCGGTGAGCGCGAATATAGTGAACAGCTTCGAAACCTGTTAGAGGCTGACGACCTATCCCACTAAATACTTGGACGGAATGCCTACATGGTTAGTCGTATTTAGTCGCGATGCACTATATTTGAGAAAAATAGGAATTGGCAAATCACCTATTACATGAGGGCAAAACTTTCGTCATTAATTTGGTGAACACTCCGTTTTACGGTACTTTGTTAACGTTTTGCGTGTCATGAGGCTTAGGGCAATATAACTTTATGAATATATGAATGTTTCATATATATTAGGATACAGCTGTATTTAGTAAACCACCACTTTACACTGATAGATTTCAGACACTAGGTTATTATTTTCACTATGTGTTATGATTATGAATCATGTACTTGAACCTTAATTGTTATCATATGTGACTAAATTGTGAATTCTACAAAAGACAACCCAAAATGCTTGGTATATCGTTACATTTAAAAGTTGACTCAACATTCTATTTCGAGCGTATAACAACGTAGCTCATCTTCGTTTATAACTTGAAACTTATGATTTTGGAGATCATACATGATTTGCTTGTGGATTTTTATACAACACAACTTGTTATTTATTTCATGAAGAACTATTATTTACTTCGACAATCACTATACACCTGTTAAATTCAGTGAAAGAAAGTTATTTTCTATTAAACTCCGCAAACTCACCAACCATTGTGTTGACGTTTTAAGCATGTTTATCTCAGGTAATTAACGGAGCAGGACAAGACACGGAGAGGGCATCTTATACTCTGATAAATAAACTGGTGTAAAATCAAATATATCATTCATTCCAAATTACCACACTTTTGTGGGATTTTCAAATATGATATTTCCCTTTTATACCAAAACTATTATTTCGAATGACATATAACTTTCAAAATGCCTATTCTGGACCGTTTTTCTGAAATTTTAACTCGATCCTCACCGTAACACCCTAATTACTTTTCCTCTGCCACTAAACAAATTAGGGGGTGTTACAGATCCTTTAACTCGAGAGTTATTCTTCACTAAGAAACAAACTCTCTTCTTGTTGGAGAAAACCTTTACATGTTGCTTACTTCCTTTTCCGGTACTAAGCTAAACACCGAGTTCTACTTCAGGGCAGAACTAACCCAACGTCGCCTATACACTTACCAACACTAAGCTAAATGTCGAGTTCTTTCACAAGGGTACAACCACTCCCTACACTCTTTGTGTTTTGAGGACTAAAACACTAACCACACTCACTGAGATAAATGATACAAATAATGATGTGTGAATTACACAGAGATCACACAGTAACTATACTAAAGGTTTACACTTCTGTGTTGAACCTTGATGCTTGATCTTCTTTGCTAAAAAAGATAGATCAACTGATATGAATAAATGATGTTAGTAATATGAATGAGTATATATGTTTTCTACTTTCTAAGTGATGTTGAGGCCAAGTGATCAGCTTGCTATTTATAGGCAAGCTGAGAAACACTCGGCGGATCCGGCGGATCCCTTAAAAGGGATCCGTCCTTTATGTCGAAAGGATCCGTGGATATGCCAGAGGTAAGACAGCTAAGAGATTTTCCAAATCTCTCCAATTTCTCCATATCTTTGTGTTGTCATATCAAGATCATCCAATGTCAACTATCTTACTTGAAGATCTATACAAGATATTACAAGATCTTACCAAGATTATATGTATGATGCATGCCATGATGTCATTGTATCATTTAAGAAATATGTGGAAACCGTAGAGGGGGGGTGAATACGTTTCCATTTAAAAACTTAAAACTTTTGTATCAAACACCCGATCAAGTGTGACGTAATATGAAAAGTGTCAACAATGGTTATGTATCATCTAGGGATGAATAAATTAAACTACAACACAAACACAATCAACCATGACACATACATAACATAAGCAACTAGCCACACAAGCATAAACACAATGCAAATATAAACATAAAGCGATAAGGAATAAAATGAAAGTAAAGAGATAAGTTAGAAGGCGCAAACCAGACACGGTGATTTATAGTGGTTCAGTCACGAAGCTCCTCTTCGCCCTACTCCACTCCCCGAGTACCCAACTCGAGAGTTACTTCACTAATCAACAAACTCCCTTCAGGCGGAGAAAACCGTTACACGTCGCTTAACTTGTTTTCCGACACTAAGCTAGATGTCGAGTGCTAATCTTAGCTAGCACCAATCTACCACGATCTACCCGATCTACACCTTAAACGTCGCTTATCCTATTTTCGACACTAAGCTAGATGTCGAGTGCTAATCTTAGCTAGCACCAATCTACCCCGATCTACCCTTGATCCACATGATCAATCACACAAGCCCAATGGCTTCAAGAGATCTTCACTATCTCTTAAGATCACAATGATCTTGACTCACTCTCTCACAAAAGAAAAATAATCTTGATGTATGCTATGATACAATCAAGAGTGTAACCAATGTTACAAGACCTAACAACTCCAACACTTTGTATCTACTTGGATACTTTGTGTTCTTCTCTTGCTAATCAAGAGGGATGACAACACTTTGTATCTACTTGGATACTTTGTGTTCTTCTCTTGCTAATCAAGAGGGATGACAACACTTTGTATCTAGGATACTTTGTGTTCTTCTCTTGCTAATCAAGAGGGATGACAACACTTTGTATCTAGGATACTTTGTGTTCTTCTCTTGCTAATCAAGAGGAATGAAGAGGATCACTTGAGTGGATGATTTGATCACTCTTAAACAACCTAAGACTCTCCAAATGATCAAATAAAGTTATCTAAGTGAAGAGGGATAAGACCAGAGAAAAAGGACTGGAAAAATCAAGTTGGAAGTGTGGAATGGTCCACTATTTATAGGCAAGGGAAAATCTGACCGTTACAGACCCACAGCTCCACTAAATACCCGACGGCTCCACTAAATTTAGTGGAGCCGTCCATACTTAAAGGTGCCGTTGGACTCTCCCTTTTTTGTCTTTAGTGGGGAAGGTTTATTTGGGGAAGTTGGAGCTGTTTTGGGGGGAAAAATGGCTGTTGGGAGTTTTCAAATTTATTTTTCAAAATAAAACATTTCTTTTTAATTCAAAAATAATTTGTAAAATATATTTTTGAAAAAATGTTTTGTCACATTAAAAATGTGAAGTTTAGAAAAATATAATCCTTTGATCATTTGTCAAGTAGTAGATTTGTTTGTCCATACCTTGAGTGATTTATGTCGGGATGGAAATCTACGACTTCGTTGAAGCATACTTGAGACGTCGGGAGGTGTTGATGAAGTATGCATTGATGTTTTGTGTTTACAAGTAACTTGCACATTTTACGTTATGTATTACAAGTTACATGTTTGTCATTATTAAAACCGAAGAAACCGTTTAGTTTAAATATCATAATATTTGCACTAACAATCTCCCCCTTTTTGATGATGACAAATATGTAAACCGTAATACATAGTAAAATGTAAAAGTTACCTGTTTACACTCCCCTTCTCCCCTTTTTGTCGAATCAAAAAGGTAGTTGCCTCGAGCGCTCCCTTGAATTCATTCCCTACTCCCCCTTAATGAACTACATTTCTTTCTTCCTAGAAAGGCGAGTTTGCATCATCCTAGTAAAGCCTTCTATCATCACTTGTGAAGATGACTCCATGCTATGTATTCAAATACTCCCGAGCTCCCCCTAGCTCAATGCTCCCCTATGGTGACTTAATCCCCTTGTTTATTTACCTTAGTATCTAGCGGATCCATGGATCAAATACTTACAAAGGCTTTTCCTACATCAAGGGTTAGCTTCGTGCAGCATAATATATAACAGTATAGGAGCAACATTATAGGGATAGAATACACATAGCAAGACATGCATGGGTTAAACTATGTTAACACGTAAGTGTCACAACCCGACCGAAAACCTAAGGTGTAATTGTTCACTCAATCACACTAATCAAGAACGAGATTCGTTCATTGACTGACGCACTAAATGACTTCTTCCAAGTTGTCATTGGGAAGGAAAGTTCTAATAAACCTTTTGAACAACATAATCATCTATCTAAGATGATTGATGTTAAGGATAGTTTGTTAATAAGACATACTCTAAATGATTATTATTATGACAAGTCGTGCCATAAAGTAGACTCGATAGAGGTTATACTTAAATAATTCCATAAGGTGGGAGAGTGTTGGTTGTGGTGACAACAAGGACAACTTGGGTTATGTGGTTGTAGGGGATAAATAATGGAATGACCCATTAGTGGTTGTGGTGAAGGTGATAGTGATAAGGATGATGTGTTGGTGCCAAGTCCAAAGAGGTTTGATGGTGATAGGGTTAGTGTGATGGCTAAAGGTTGTGGTGGACTTGGTGGAGGTAAGGGTGTAGGAATCCTAAAGGTGTAGGATGATGATGATGTGGTTGGAGGTGTTGGTTTTGCCCTTTAAGGAAAGGTGGGAAAGGATGGTTTAGGTTAATATATCGTTTGCACTGACAATGAGATGCATGATATAATTCAAAAGGGAAAAAGAAAAAGGTGTATGTGATTCTAACATGATTGTTGGTGGATATCTCTAACGGGGTTAAGGTAACGAGGTTCTAGGTTTCTAGGTTGGATGATCCTAGTTGTGTGTTAGAGCTAATTTGGTGCATGAAGGGTTTCATGTGTTTGTGAGGGTTGAAGGTTGTTGAACTAACTATCACTTATCCAAAGTGACGAGTAGTTGTAAGGTTTGAGTGTGATGAGTTGAAGGTTATAAGGTTTGAGTGTGATGTTCTATGGGTTGAAGGTTCTTAGACTAACTATCACTGTCAAGAGTGAAGTGTAGCTAAAAGGGTTGAGTGTGATGATGTTAATGTGAGGTTTGAAGGTGAGATGCAAGATAAGCTTGCAATGGTGAGGCCTTATATAGGCAAGAGTTGTGGGATTCGAACTAAAGTTGGTGTTAGAGTCCTATGGTGTAGTGAGGGAATCCTAGGGTGTATGTGAGTTTGCAAAATTTTGCAGGTTTGAGGTTAGGGATGCAGGGATCTAAAGGAAACAGTGAAAATTCGTCAAACATAGGCACAGTACCACTAAATACCACACGGCACCGTTAAATTTAACGGTACCGTGGCCTATTTAACGGTACCGTGACCTGGAAGTCACGAATTTTCCTGTGCAGCCTACTTCTGGGCAGCTAAAGGGAAGTTTCCTAGGGAATAAGAACCACATTTGTGTGTTCTTGAGAGTGTTTGGTGAAAGACTATATGAGTGTGTTTTCGCTCCCCCTCAATTTATGACCATCCGGACAAGATGTAAAAGATAAAGAGGAAAACAAACATTGACGAAAGCGATGAGCTTAGTAACGTCATGACAAGTGGTGGATAGCATACGATAAACTTCACCTTTGAAGTCACGTAGCTCTTCTCAATCATTGTGAATATTCATAGAATATTATGACGAGGCATGCGATTACTAGGAGATATCCTAAGGGTTAAGAAGATAAAAATCTTCAGGGTTGTGAGGTTGGTGACAAGGTTCTAGTGGGGTTATCTCAACTTATCCTAGCGGTTTTTCGCTTGAGGTGTGTGGAAGGTGAGTGGGATGCGGAAGCATTGGTAGTGTTTAGTACCATGCGGAAGTGGGAGGGAAAAGGCTAAGGAATCAGATGATAGATACAATCTATTCTGATAGGAGACGGTTTTAGGTTCAAGACTACATCGAGTGGGTTTTGATGGTGTTAGTGAGAATTGAAAGCAAGATTTTTTACAAAGAAAATTCACATATGTTGTGATTTTTCTGGACTTTAGATTAAAAGAATTTATACCGAATAAATTCTTTTATGAATGACTCCAACGGGATTCGATGAACGTTCATCGAGAATGAGAAATGACATTTAATTGCATTTCGCAAATTAAATATACTTTAAATACTTCGGATGAAATATTTAAGTTGTCATTGGAGTTTAAGAGGATTTTACGAATAAATCTTCGCTTTCGACACGAGGAGAGAATTTATACCTAATAAATTCTTTGACCGGTACTGGACGAGAAGAAATGACTTTTATATTTCCGAGGAAATACATAGGTAGTCATTAGAGCGATGTGAAAGATGACTTAATATTTCCAGTGAAATATTTAGATAGTCATGAGAGGGATTTAAAGAATGACTCAATATTTCCAGTGAAATATTTAAAGAGTCATGAGACGAGACGCACGAGATGACTACAATATTTCCAGTGAAATATTCAAGTAATCATAAGAGGGGTACGAGAGATGACTTTAATATTTCCAGTGAAATATTTAAATAGTCATAAGTTTTATGGAAAATGTTCCATCATTCCTAGACCTAGACGGAGATGGTAAGGGGATTCTCGGTTGAGAGGTTTGGTTGATTTAAGGGTTTCTATGTGCTTCGCACGTGAGTGTTTCATGGGGTTTTGAAAGATGTAAAGCTAGGCCTATGGTGCTGATTTGCAGCAGGGTTTGGGATCTTAAGACGTGTATATTCACACGAGGATGAAAGGAACTACTAATTACTTATATAGTAACTCGTGAGTCCTTTGGATGAGCGTTTTAACATATGTTGTTAAAAGGACTTGAGTATGATGTTTCGGATATGACATTTAACAATTGCGATCGCAAGTTAAACTTACTTTAATATTTCGGACGAAATATTTAAGTTGTCAATCCTACTCCGAGTTCTACTAGGTTTGTATCTAACCTTCCCATGACAAAAGGGTGTATTACTTGGAAGAAGGCGAAGTGATAACTAGGGAATTAGCACAACTTCGCGACTACTCTAACTTATGGGTTTTAACACTAGTGTATGACTCTATGGCTTCTAAGGGTTCATAGTGATAGGCATACCTAATTCCTAATGTGTCAAAATGACCTAGTGTGGGTGCAAGTAAATCATGTAAATGCACATAACGAATAAATGCAAACATCATGCAGAACATGATAATCATTTAGCATTTAAGATCACGAAGACATTTAATCATATCTTATGAAAACATGTTATCATTTTGAAACACATATGTGGGATGCAAGCAATCTAGGTTTGCAAATGGAAGATCCTAGTTACTACTTGTTCAAAATGAGATCCTAACGGGAGATAAAGTTTACCGATGTAAACTATCTCTAGTCAAATGTAGGAATGAAAACTTTTCAAGTTTGAGAATGAGTATGAGACTATCACTAGTGGTGCTCAATTAAGGCTAAACACAACCATTTTTACGGGTTATACACCAACCCAACTTCTCTCCTTGAAGCAATCCAACCGTTAGGTCAAATTGAATTTCTAGTGCGATAGGTTCTCCAGTAGTCATTCTCATGTTAGAAGAATTTGAATTCCTATATTTGCCTATCGAAGTATAGCAAAGATGATTTTATCTTGTTTTGCTATACATGGCCTAATATGACTCAATTAACCATACTTTGAAAGTAGGTTAAGAAAATGACATGTCTTACACAACTCCTAACAAAGGCAAGCGAGATGTTTTAATTTCGTGTTTGAGATTTAAAGGTTGTTTGATGGAGATGGTGTATTTTATGATCTCTTGGACAACATCTTTGTTTGTTGAGTTGTTACATGTTATTTTAACATGATTTGGTTTCCTAGAACCAAGAGACACTCTAATGTGATACAATGTAGAACCTACTACATCGTGTGTGTTTCAAGAATGCTCCTTTGCATATCTTGAGTGAGAATCTAGTGAAGGTTACTTACCTCAATAGATCTTGTGAGCATTTTATTTGAAATGAGACATACTGTTTATTTCAAAAAGTATGCTTTTCTAAGAGGAAACTTATCACTCTTAAGAATGCTTTGTGAAACAAGTATTTTAATGTATGACCAATTTTACTTGTTTATGCAATGACACATGTCCTAATAGGTTATTATTCAACTCTAATATCCTATATTTGTTAACATGATGCAATGTATTCTCTTGTAACATAACCATTCATGTTACAAAGAAAATGAGATGCATAGGATATAAGTTATCCATTGTCAATCTTTTGATAAGAGAAATACATGTGATATTCTCAAGATTGATGACTTACATAATAGTTAATAACATATTATGTGTGACACTTTTACTAGACATGTGAGTTTGAGTGTTGAGTCGTTCATGAGCAAAGTTTACATATGTTGTTTGTTTGCTCTTGTTTGCTTTTTCGGAAATGACACATTTACTAATTGCACTGCAATGTAAATTACTTGTATATTTCGGATGAAACATCCAAGTTGTCAATCCTACTTGGTTGTGTATTTTATGCATCTTTTAAACATGTTAGTTTAAAGTTAGGAACACAACCATTGGACAACAAGACTTAACATAGCATCTTCAACACAAGTGTGAGTTATGATCCGATGCATATTATTTTCGTCTTGAGAGGACGTCATTATTTTCATAACAATCGAGTGTGATTGAGTATGTAGATTCAAGATAATATGTTTCATCATGTTTTGATGTTATCTTGAAGCTAAACAAATAATGACTCCAATTTCATGTCCACACTCGAAAACTTGTCAATTAGATTCGATGATGATATCAATCATAATTTGAATAATGAATTGATATGTACTCGAAATCTTTCTTGACCCTCACAATCACTCCCTTTTTAAAAAGAAAATAAAAATTTAAGGAGTGTGTTCCATTTATTTTAACACTAGTTGTATGTGTGAGGTTAATGACAAACTAAGTTACTACTTTGATATTGTCATTTATTTTTATTTGAGAAAAACTATTTATATTATTAAGTATAATACTTTTAGTTTTTCGACACCTCATTAGTATAAAAATAATTATCTTAACTATTTTTATACAACATACGTAAAATACTAAATGTTTAAAACATTTTGTATGTGTGTTAAATCACTGCAAGTTTAATACATTTTCTTTTACTTAAATACTAATGTATTAAAATTACCTTTTATCTTGTTTAGACAACCCATGGTCAAACAAGACAAAATGATGTGATGTTTTAAGGATCATGTTACGGATTTTATGAAAGTGTTAAGTGTTTTGGGGTGATATACATTTTACACTTAAACCTTTGGAAAAATAATTGTGTAAGACAATATCTTTCAACACACATGATCTACCAACTTAGTTTCTATTCCTAAGAAAGTTACTAAACCATTTTAAGAACTTGCAACAAATGCAAGACAAATGGTTGATGCCAATATGCAATGCAAACTAATTACTTAATATAGTGCAAGTGATTTAGCATGAGCCTTATAAATGCATAAACCGAAAAACTATAATAAGCAAATAGCAATTTAACACACAAAAATACTTATCGTCATTTTGTGTATTAGGTATAACAATGTATACTAAGCTTGATTTTATTTGACAATGAATTGGTTTCCTCCCCATTTCAAATATTTTTGCTGAGCACTTTGAAAACATGTCAAGGTTTAAAAGTTGAATCGCCCTTTTTCAGTTTGACCAAAAATTTACGCAAACTGCATGACCAGAAGACCTTTAGTTGAAAATCAAGGACTTTAACATACTTTCATTTAGAACTAATTCATAAAAATGTTTCTCAAATGAAAGTAGACTCAACATCGTTCAAAATGATGGGCGACACGACTCGTACAGACTCATGGTTGATTTTATATGGATTTTTGAAAATGAACCAAAAATGAAAAACAGACAATCAGATGCACGGCACCGTTAAATGACCCACGGTACCATTAAATATAACGGTACCGTACAATGTTTAGTGGTACCGTGGTCTGTTTTCTGATTCAGAACTGCATGACTTAATGACTCGTTCTGAAAACATGACCGGACACTTAAAGACACTATTCTTTTAGTGGTTTAAGAAAACCTTCAAGCTAGTATGACAAAGTATACTTAACAACAAAACTTGTACGTATTAAGCAACTAAATACTTTTCATATTTTTATCACCTTCATGGGTAATTTGATACATGGATCGTACTCAATTTTGAAAACCATTTGTTTTAAAAATTTGAGCGACGTGGCTCTGGTACCAATTGTGGAAACCGTAGAGGGGGGGGGTGTGAATACGTTTCCATTTAAAAACTTAAAACTTTTGTATCAAACACCCGATCAAGTGTGACGTAATATGAAAAGTGTCAACAATGGTTATGTATCATCTAGGGATGAATAAATTAAACTACAACACAAACACAATCAACCATGACACGTACATAACATAAGCAACTAGCCACACAAGCATAAACACAATGCAAATATAAACATAAAGCGATAAGGAATAAAATGAAAGTAAAGAGATAAGTTAGAAGGCGCAAACCAGACACGGTGATTTATAGTGGTTCGGTCACGAAGCTCCACTTCGCCCTACTCCACTCCCCGAGTACCCAACTCGAGAGTTACTTCACTAATCAACAAACTCC
This sequence comes from Artemisia tridentata subsp. tridentata, assembly GCA_021014915.2. Lineage (NCBI taxonomy): Eukaryota > Viridiplantae > Streptophyta > Magnoliopsida > Asterales > Asteraceae > Artemisia > Artemisia tridentata. The sequence continues at coordinate 232,361,306 of CP139505.1, forward strand.
CTTCAGGCGGAGAAAACCGTTACACGTCGCTTAACTTGTTTTCCGACACTAAGCTAGATGTCGAGTGCTAATCTTAGTTAGCACCAATCTACCACGATCTACCCGATCTACACCTTACACGTCGCTTATCCTATTTCCGACACTAAGCTAGATGTCGAGTGCTAATCTTAGCTAGCACCAATCTACCACGATCTACCCGATCTACCCTTGATCCACATGATCAATCACACAAGCCCAATGGCTTCAAGAGATCTTCACTATCTCTTAAGATCACAATGATCTTGACTCACTCTCTCACAAAAGAAAAATAATCTTGATGTATGCTATGATACAATCAAGAGTGTAACCAATGTTACAAGACCTAACAACTCCAACACTTTGTATCTACTTGGATACTTTGTGTTCTTCTCTTGCTAATCAAGAGGGATGACAACACTTTGTATCTACTTGGATACTTTGTGTTCTTCTCTTGCTAATCAAGAGGGATGACAACACTTTGTATCTAGGATACTTTGTGTTCTTCTCTTGCTAATCAAGAGGGATGACAACACTTTGTATCTAGGATACTTTGTGTTCTTCTCTTGCTAATCAAGAGGAATGAAGAGGATCACTTGAGTGGATGATTGGATCACTCTTAAACAACCTAAGACTCTCCAAATGATCAAAGAAAGTTATCTAAGTGAAGAGGGATAAGACCAGAGAAAAAGGACTGGAAAAATCAAGTTGGAAGTGTGGAATGGTCCACTATTTATAGGCAAGGGAAAATTTGACCGTTACAGACCCACGGCTCCACTAAATACCCGACGGCTCCACTAAATTTAGTGGAGCCGTCCATACTTAAAGGTGCCGTTGGACGCTCCCTTTTTTGTCTTTAGTGGGGAAGGTTTATTTGGGGAAGTTGGAGCTGTTTTGGGGGGAAAAATGGCTGTTGGGAGTTTTCAAATTTATTTTTCAAAATAAAATATTTCTTTTTAATTCAAAAATAATTTGTAAAATATATTTTTGAAAAAATGTTTTGTCACATTAAAAATGTGAAGTTTAGAAAAATATAATCCTTTGATCATTTGTCAAGTAGTAGATTTGTTTGTCCATACCTTGAGTGATTTATGTCGGGATGGAAATCTACGACTTCGTTGAAGCATACTTGAGACGTCGGGAGGTGTTGATGAAGTATGCATTGATGTTTTGTGTTTACAAGTAACTTGCACATTTTACGTTATGTATTACAAGTTACATGTTTGTCATTATTAAAACCGAAGAAACTGTTTAGTTTAAATATCGTAATATTTGCACTAACAAAATAAAGTTTCCTTTTAAGGAAATAATCATGTATATGTATGAAATGTATTTCCAAGTAAACTTGTGAAATGTAAAATGTGTTCTAAAGAGACTTTAGCTAGTATTTATAATTTGCTTAAAGATATACTTTGTAATTGTCATTAACAAAACTAAGCAAAGATCGTAAAATATAAATAACGTTTTTGGGACGATATTTGTATTAACAATCTCCCCCTTTTTGTTGATGACAAAACACAAAGTATATTTTTGAGCAAAAGAATAAGTATAGCATGAGTTCTTTAAAATATAGATTAAGTTTGTTTAAAAAACTTTTTATGCAAAAAGTATATGTATTGTGATGATTCACAGTTATGCACACTTAATCCTTTCTCCCCCTTTTTGTCGAAACAAAAAGAAGAGTTGCGTAGCGGAATGCGATTTTGAGAACTTTAAGAGCTCCCCCTTGTTTGATACTCCCCCTAAATGGAGTAACAAGGTAATGATGCATGATCCTACAAAACAAATGGTTAGAATATGATATGCTCCCCCTCGGTGTATACTCCCCATTATTCGAGTACCAACGTATACTTTTGAAGGGTATGATATGCTGCAAATGAAGTGTTAGTGATGAATAACTTCAATGAAGAAGTAGAATGCATTGTTTAGTGTTCTTCCAAACAAGCTTTTTAATATGTTTTGACTTTAAGAAGTCAAAGTAAGTGTCTGATGATTATTTGTACCTAAAAACATGAGTAAATTATAATGTAGGTTCCAAATAACTATAATGTTAGACACCTAAATAATGAGAATATGCTATGTTGATCACTTATACTCATAAAAAGACATCACATTCATTAATTGAAAATTGTGTGACAAAAGTCACAACCATAATATGATACTACATGAAAAAGAAACATACATCCTAAAAAATTAAAGAAGGTCCTATATAATGAGACAATAGTACTCCTATTGAGGAGAATAAGAGATGGCATTTAGACGCTCAAGAATGTGGTTCAATATGAACCTCATTTCATTTTGGAGCTCGTGCACCAAAATGTTTGTCCTTTGAGCTATGTGAGTGGTTCTTTCACACATGTTGTAATCATGGTGAGAAAAACCGGGCGGAAAAGTAGGCTCATTTTGTTGAGGTGGTGGTGGTGTTTGGAGGGAGTTCATGAGAATGTTTTGGAGGTTTATAGCTTCATTGAGGCGGTGATCTACTATACCCAAGAGAGTGTAGAGATGGTTAGGTTCTTCACTAATCTCCTCGTGTGTTTGAGGCAAATTGGTCCACATTGCCTCGTCTATGGCAATGAGAGTTGATGTGGGTGACAAAGGTGGTATTTGTGGTTGAGATGATTGTGCATCATGATATAAAGTGCCATGGATATTCGTAAACATCGGATGAAAAAGCATAGGTTGTTGATTTTCTAAGGTTATGGGTGGAGGATTGGTTGATCTTGGTGGGAGATCCTCCAAGTCATCAAGGTATGGATGTGGTGATGTAGGTGGAGTCCTAAATAGCTCCATAGGTTGCAGTCTGGGTGATTTTGGGGGTGATGGAGATTTGATAGTCTGTGATGGAGTGGGTAATGGTGTGGTTGCTATGGGTGTGATTGTTAGAGGAGGAGTTTGTATGACCATATTTGATGGTGTTGGTGTTGATAGTGTGAGGAAATTTTCACTAGCAATGGGTGATGATATATTGAGAGGAGAATTTTCCTCAGATGATGAGTTTGCTAAGTTGACAAAGCAACATGGTTTAACACTAATGTGGGCTATTCTTCTTGGCTTGGTCATAGTGAAGTATAACAGCTAAGATGTACAGGAGAGGAAATGGTTGTTGTGTGAAGTGATGATTCTAAAATACTAATTTATAGGAAGAAGGTATATGAGTTTAGATCTGATGTGTATCCAATAGAGAATGTTGGTTCTGAATGATTTGGAACAAAGATTTGTGCAAGTCACATCACATAAGTCAATCCATAGAACTTATGTTGAGTAAGAGGAGGAAGATATGCAGTAAATGCAAAGGGATAGTGGAAAATCCTGTGATGTGATGTACTCACGGATTTGAAGGATCCCTAAAAAGGGTTCCTTACTTGTAACAGAAAGGTCACTTACTTCCTAAGATCAAATTTTGGTGAGAAATTTTGTTCTTATGTTTCTAAGGGTTTCTAATTCATTCTTAAGATTTATAGTAATCAGTGAACTTATTCTAAAGGACACTAGAAACTAAAGTCAAAGAATCGGGATGAGACGAAAAGTTTTAAGAATTTGACTGTTATACCTGCGGATCCAAATGATAACACGTGCGGATCCTTAAATTGGGATCTGCCTGATCCGCAGGATGAAGGTTGGCGAAACCAACGATAACACATGACGGATCCAAAATGAGGGATCCGCTAGATCCGTACTACAAATATTTGATCACTAACAAACATTGAAATATAACTTTTATTCATTGAAAATTTGTTTGTGACAAGCATCTCAAACTTGAAGTTACATTAGAAAATAGATTGAAGAAATCATAGAATAATTTTATGAAGTACACTTAGATGATACTTAAGAAAAGCTAACAGCTTTTATGAAGTGGAATTTGTTGGTGTTGATGAAGATATGATAGAATCTAGCCACATAGTTTCTAAATCCTTGGTGTCACAAGGGTTAGTGTCATGTTCTTCATTTTCTTGAGTGTTTGTTTGATTAAGCCACATTGAATCATCAATGCTTTGAAGTGTGGTGAGTAAATCATGTGGTTGAAGATTAGGTGAATTTGGTGATGATGATTTTCTTCCTTCAGATTGTGAAGGTGATGGTGAAGAGGCTATTGATGTAGTTATAGGTGACGGTGTACTATACGTGGGTAATGATGTTGTACCTAGTGGAATTATGATTGGTGATGGTGAGTTCGGAGATGAAGGCATGATAGAAGTTGTAGTAGTAGTAGTGAACATGATTGGTGAGCCTAAGTTTGGAACTGGATTGATGAGCCAGTAAGGTCTAACACTAATTCTAGCGGTTTGTCTGTATGATCTAGACATATGAGATTTGTGAAGTTTATAGGAGTGGTGTGCAAAGAGGATGATGTTGGTGTTTGTTATGATCATCTTAATGTTCTAATATGTACTTCCTATTTTTTATGGAAATTGGTGTTTGGATTAATGGTTTGTAAATTTCAAGGACTTGGAACAGGAAAAAGTAATTTGTCCTAATGAGAAAGTCAATCCATAGAAATGGAGTTGACATGAAAGTATGCAGAATGATGACTCAAAAGTGAGAAATGTGATTGATTCACTGTTTTCGAGATAGAGAGTCTGTGAGTTATGAGTAGGACAAGATATTCAAATTTTGGTGGGAGGTGGATTATCCTAAGATGTTTAAACAACACTCTAAGTATTGGAATGAGTTTGGATTTTGTGAAACAGATTATTATGTATTCCTGCGGATCCAATTGCCAAGGCATACGGATCCAAAACTTTTGAATCCTTCTGATCCGCAGGTTTAAGTTTGGCGGATCCAACATAAACATTAGGTGGATCCAATTTTAGGGATCCGCCAGATCCGTCGAACAAATATCCTAAAACAAACAGAGAGCAATGCAAATTTCGCGTTTCTCGAAGAAGACTTGAAAATACTCCTAGAATATATTAATTAGCTAATATGTACTATAATCATGCTAGATATATATATTCTAACATACATTAGCATAAGGATAAATCCGTTCATCATAACTTACTTAAAATTGAGTTAAGGCAAATAGTAGCTTGTTCTCGAAAAATTGATAACATTAAATGTTATCGACCTGCAAGTATGAGTTAGTTGACTTCAAGTACTACCATAATAAGAAATACATATGTCTAACAAAACATTGTCTAATAAAGATTAGTCCCAAAAGCTCCACTATCTTACTTATCTCTTAACATTTTGAGTATTTTCTTCTGATCCTTGCGAAGTTTCATCATCCATCGTCCTACATTCTTTAAAATTCCCTTTCTTTGTCGATGTTCCTCAGACTCATTATCAATGGAAGGAAGTTGACGTAAGTAATCGAGTGGAGGGATCTTTGAGTTAGGTAAACCATCTTCATCACTAGCCGATGATGATGAAGATGAAGATGAAATATAGGCACGTTTTCCTTTCCCAACTGTTACTCTCTTTTCACTAAGTGGAACGAAAGTATGTTGGATTTCGGTGTAGTCAGGAAGAAAACCAACTGAGTTTGGAGGGATGGGAACTGAAGCTTTGAATAGACGGGTGAGGAGCATTCCATATGGCATTGCGGTTTTTCCTAAGATAGGTATGTCAACCATTCTTTTGGCGATGTAGTAAGCCAAATTGAATTGTTGATGGGTTGACACACAGTAGAGCATGTAACATAAGCTTGCATTCACATGATCTTTGTTTCCAACAGTGCTAATAACATTTGCCCTAAGAATTTCTTCTAGTTTCTTAAATTCAGGTTTGAGTTCATTAAGTTCCATAGCAAATGGATCTAGATTTACTTGTTTGCCACGGAGTTTCTTAGATGGGTTGGTTCTAGGTTTGAAGAGGTGATCACGGATAATTTCTTTGGGAGTGAGTGGAGTGTCGTATGGGAATTCACGACCAAGGTTAGACTCAAGAATGGATAAGGGCCATTTGTCTGAGTAGAAACAAGTTCCTTGACTAGGAACACCTAAGACTTCTGCGAAGTGAGCCAAAGGAAAACTGAATTGATTTTGGTTTATTTTGAAGTGAATGTTTAGCAATCCTAAGTTATCAGTACTAAGTTTTACTGAAGCATAAAACTCAAGAATGAACCTAGGAACGATAGGCTCATCTATGTCTAGGAGTGAATCAAAGTGGATGAAGGCCAGTTGTTCACGAATGTTAGTTTCTTCTAAGAATGATGAGTCTATAGTTCTACCTTCATGAACATAACGGTTTTCTAGTGTTTTAAAAATCTTGACCTGAGCATCAGTTAGACCTTTGGTTTGATGATGTTTGGGTAGATACTTGGTAGTCTTTTTGTGATCATAATTAGTTGCTGGAGGCATGATTCACCTAGACATGAATGTTATAATTTTAGTTAGAAATATCCTAAATGAGTGTAATGCGAAGGTGTGATTATCTCGACTTCTTTGAAGCAAGTTTTTGCGAGATAACTCAAATGCTTTTGTAAAAATATCCAACAAGTACATGATGTTTTAAAACATAACGTTTTTGATTTTGTATGAACAATGATTGAAAGGTGTTTTGAGAAGTATTAATGGAGTATTTTTAATCAAAAACTGATTGAATGTATTTTTGAAATGCTTCATGATTTTGACCAATATATGATTCTAATTTTGGTGTAACTAATTAGGAATCCTAGATATTGATAAGGAATTAGAATGAATTAGAATACTTACAGTTTGATCAATTAGGCACGAGTTGATTCTGGAGAGAAATCTAATTTTTGAGTTTAGAGTGATGGTGGCCGACAATTAGTGGGATAATTAGTGTACTGAGAAATAAGGAGTGTTTGTTTATTTGGGAATTTTTCTCAGTGGTCTGCAGATCCAGCGGATCCCGAAAAAGGGTTCCGCCCTTGTTATCGAAGGGATCCGCAAGATCAGAAAGTGTGTTTGCTTATCTCCGTTTTTGGTTTGAACAGGATTCTAACAAATGTTTAAACTACTTTCTAGGTTTCAGTAAACCATAGATAGAAGTAAGGTTCTTACTTGAGGTATTTGTGAGAGGTTTATTTATCATTTGAGAAACTTTCTCACCTCGGGATATTTACTCATCTAAGCATCGTATAATACAGAGATGATGATGGAAAGCAAAACTTTTGCTGGGATGAATGGTTTGCAATTGCAACACAGGAAAAGGTTTATAGGGGTCAATATCATTGACCACAAGAGTTTTCCCACACTTTGCTTTAAAGTAGCAAGGACTGTTTGTTTCTTAGTAAATTATGATGTGATACAATGTCTCACATTAGTACACACTTCTATATCTCTAATTTCAGAGTTAAATATGGTTTTTACACCTGATTCTTTGGGATATCGTAAATGTCTCTTTTGGTGGTTTTAAATAGGAATCATTTTGAAAGTGTAGACTATATCATATTTTGAATACTAGCTATGGGAAAGAGTATTCTATCTAATGCATTTCTGTGTTTAGGGTCATCTTATGAATTTACTAACTTTATCCTTGGTGAGTGATTTTCAAAGGTCATTATTTACCAAAGATGATGTCTTTAGGAAGAGGAGGACCTTTGTTAAATGTTGAGTTCAACAACTCTTTTGACTTTTGAAAATAATGTAAACCTTACATTTTCATAAATTCCTGAGAAATGTACCTTTTTTATGATTAGGGTTGAAGTGATGAGATTATTCTAAAATAGATTAACTTCTTTCTAAGTATTTTGAGGAATCCTAGAGTTAAGACGGAACTTAATCTATAATATTCATGAAAGTGACAATATATGTAATTACTCACAAAGGTGTTGGTTATATCTCAACTTGGTTAGAATCCTAATAGATTTATTGAACTTTTACCTAAGAGTTGATGTTATATAGTTGAGATATATTCCAAGAAGATGAGACACTACTTGTCTTTAGGAGTTTTATGTTATAGAGGTTTAAGATTCTTTTCCTACTTATTATGCCAACTTAAATGCTTTATTTTTATCACCACAAAGGATGTGATACTAATCACGGTACCCAATAACTTATACTTAGTGAGTATGAATCTGAATTATCTATGAGAGCAATCATCATGAGAAGTCAAGAGGAAACGTACCTTTTTACACTGATAGTTTCTAAGAATGCTATGTAATCTCTGTTGAACACTTTGTGGATTAAGAAGATACATTTGTTTTCAACAATGTATCTTGGAGTTCCATAAATCCATAATCCTTTCTTTCAAGCGTACCAAATGAAAGCTCAAGTATAAGATCCCCAACATCTCATGGGTTCATTTGGTTTAATCACAATATTACCATGGTTCACTAATATCTTGGAGGTAATCAAATGGAATTTGTTCACTAAACATTGTTTCTTTACTTACTGGAGTATCTACTGTCGTTTTAACTTCATTCTTATCTTTTCTTCTAATTGTATTATTGTTAGGTTCTCTAGATAACTTAACATGTTTGGTACTTTTTAAGTTTTGACTTTTACCTACGGATCCTTTGGTTATCTCACGCGGATCCAAATGTTTGGATCCATGGGATCCGTGGGTCATTGATTCAGTTGGTGTAGTTTGATTCTGAAAATCACTTAAGCAACCATTTTTCATAAAATCTGGTTTGAAACTACCATGAGGTATTGTTAGTAACCTTAGTACGTCATCTACATTGTTTAGATGTTTATCAAATCTCTTAAGTTTGTTGTGTTTGATAAAGTCTTTCTGTGTGAATATTACTGTTTCTATTTCGTGTTTTAGTTTCTGACATGATAAGCATGTTCTAATACCATTGTCTCTTTCTAATCCTATGATCTTTTCTTTTAACCGATGAATTTCATTTTCTAAGAGTTCCTTTCTGGTTTTTAAGATCTTATTATTGCTTATGATTTTAGGAATGATTTTATATAATTTATTATATTCTATATCTGACATGTTATCATTAATGAAAGAGTATGAATCAGATTGTACCTCATTAGTCATAGGAGCAACCTTGTTGTTTATTTAGAAGACTCTTTAATCATTCTTGCTAGTTCCTTTTGTTTATGTTTTATGTCAGTTATAAGAATGGCTTGTCATTCTTATATAGTGTTTTGGTTTTGTTGATCCTTACATGTAAGTGCCTATGTAACGGGCTGAGATATGGGATTCACCCATATCCTTTGTACTTAAACTTTTTTTTGTTAATCTACTTACCAGGGTGCAGGATTACTCCCCTTTACCCAAAAAACCTTGTTGTTTATTGGCTTGTCATCTTTTTCATTCCAAGTACTACTAGTGGATTTGTTCTTTGAAGGCTTTGAACATTCTTCTACTAAATGACTAGAATTCCTGCATTTAGAGTAATCCCTACGATTCTTTGATTTCACATAGATCCCAAAACGGTTTTCCCAAAATGTAAAATTGTCTTGTTTAAATAGTGGCGGTTCTTGCATAGATTTTTCTTCTTTAAAGTTTTCAAAATCAATGGGTCGTTTTAAGTTTTAAAATACAGTATATTTTAAAAATCTTAAGTAACGTGGCTCTTGATGCCAATTGTGGAAAACTAGAAGGGGGGGAGTTGAATAGTTTTACCGTTTAAAATTAATTTAAACCGTTTTGTTCGTTATGTGAATTCAATTAAACTTATGCACATAGAGATAATCAAACAATATATCTGAAAGGAAAAGAGAGAAATGATCAAACCACATAACACGGATGATTATAGTGGTTCGGCTACAAGGACTCTTTTCCTTGCCCTACTCCACTTCCCCGAGCCTTTAACTCGAGAGTTATTCTTCACTAAGAAACAAACTCTCTTCTAGGTGGAGAAAACCTTTACACGTTGCTTACTTCCTTTTCCGGTACTAAGCTAAACACCAAGTTCTACTTCAGGGTAGAACTAACCCAACGTCGCCTATACACTTACCGACACTAAGCTAAATGTCGAGTTCTTTCACAAGGGTACAACCACTCCCTACACTCTTTGTGTTTTGAGGACTAAAACACTAACCACACTCACTGAGATAAATGATACAAATAATGATGTGTGAATTACACAGAGATCACACAGTAACTATACTAAAGGTTTACACTTCTGTGTTGAACCTTGATGCTTGATCTTCTTTGCTACAAAAGATAGATCAACTGATATGAATAAATGATGTTAGTAATATGAATGAGTATATATGTTTTCTACTTTCTAAGTGATGTTGAGGCCAAGTGATCAGCTTGCTATTTATAGGCAAGCTGAGAAACACTCGGCGGATCCGGCGGATCCCTTAAAAGGGATCCGTCCTTTATGTCGAAAGGATCCGTGGATATGCCAGAGGTAAGACAGCTAAGATATTTTCCAAATCTCTCCAATTTCTCCATATCTTTGTGTTGTCATATCAAGATCATCCAATGTCAACTATCTTACTTGAAGATCTATACAAGATATTACAAGATCTTACCAAGATTATATGTATGATGCATGCCATGATGTCATTGTATCATTTAAGAAATAAAGTTTCCTTTTAAGGAAATAATCATGTATGTGTATGAAATGTATTTCCAAGTAAACTTGTGAAATGTAAAATGTGTTCTAAAGAGACTTTAGCTAGTATTTATAATTTGCTTAAAGATATACTTTGTAATTGTCATTAACAAAACTAAGCAAAGATCGTAAAATATAAATAACGTTTTTGGGACGATATTTGTATTAACAACGTGTATCCGTCTGATATTATTTATATATATACTGTAACCACTACGAAAATCCCACACTAGAATACACTATCTCTTAGAATAACCTAGTTCATTACATCTAGTTCGACTAGAACTAGAATAACCAACCCTAGCTCAAACCTTGAACCCTAAGTATCCACATGTATGAACCCTAATTATACACAACATCCCCCTTCTAGAAATGAGATAGGTGTGTGACTTATAAACTTTCACATTTCAATTTCCCCCTCCTACATATGTGGCACCTCTCACAGCCATACACCTCATCACACACTCACCAATAGACTCACTAGAACATGTTAGAAACCCTAGCTTCCTCATATAAATAGAAGACAACCCTTAGAAACCCTAATTCACCCACACTACCCATCGAATTCACCATCACAGCCCACCATCATAAACCTACTGATACCACAGCCCCTATACAAGTTCTAGAACCCCATAGGATGTCAAGGAAGTAGGTAGAAAGCTTGTGTCCATTTCCAAATCCAATTCGCCAAAACCCTTCCATAATCGAACACATAGACAAGTAAGTAATCCAACTCTTTTCTTTCATTTTATATACTTCAATATACTCTAAAAACATACCTACATGATCTCTAGTAAAAACTATAAACAAAAACTAGTCAATCTTTTTCTTTTGTTTTTGATTCGAAACAAACAAATATACCCTATGTTATTTCTTTTCTATATTTTAAGAACATTAGGCTATAGTACATTTACATATTGTTAAAGAGAATATTTTTATAAGAACGTAGCAATTTGAATCATCGAAAACAGATAAACGAGTCAAAAGTTACGTCAATTTAAAGTTATATATAAACTTACTAAACTTTCTGTAACAGCAGACAACATCACGCGGAACGAGGCCTTTCTGGTCCGTTTCGTTGAAAACTTAAAACATAAAAGTTTTCCGGAAAGTCGTTTCCTTCAAAAAGTCTTTAGACCTCGAGTCATAAAAACGTATAACGAATGGTGTTTTATTTAAATTCAGAACTGATTTTTAGAAAAGACAGCAGCAGACCTCAGTTTTGTATACTTAATTTCGAATAGTAAATGAACTCCTAAAATTCTAGTTTTTGGTAAGATTAAAGGTCTTTCAAAGGGATACACATAGGAAAAATAATCACTAATTTTCATTGAGTATCGAGTGAGAACGAAGCACTTTTTGTTGAGTCATTTTCTGTGTCGAACAACTGTGGTTCGAGAGTTTTCAAAAATTATTTCGAGGTCATGCGTTCGAGCCATGGTCTAATCTTTGGTGAAAATACTCTTAAAACATTAATAGATATTCTGGCAAAAAATTCGTAAAAAGTTTCGTCACGAATTGTAAGAAATAAAATCGTTTTTGTCAAAAAGGACTTCAGGTGTAATCGGCCATTAAACCCAAGGGCTGTTTTTGCCAAAGCTCTAATAAGTTTTATGAATTGGATTAGATTCGCAGCTGATCAAAACCCTTGGTGTAAAAATGGTCGATTTTGAAACTTAAGGGTAGAAAGTGTCAATTAACTAAAGTTCAAGGGTAAAAATTGTATATCTCTAAAGTTCAAGAGTAAAACTTGTCATTTCAATATAGTTCAGGGATAAGAGTTGCCAACCCTAAAAACTAAAAGGTTTAAAGTGAAAATATACTTATAAACCCTAATTCTTAATTTAATATTAATATTAATAAATTATTATTAATATTATTATTATTACTATCGTTATTATTATTATTATTAGGATATTAAAACCTAATATACGTTTTCTACTGTAACTAACAAACGAAGTGTCTATTTAACGAACGAACAGAACCGAAACTTACAAATAAGAAAATAAGATAAAATCTTATTTTTGAAACTACATATTGGCTCAATTAAGTATTTAACCATCAACCAAAGTATTACGAAACGAACGTTGGAAAACTTATATAATCATAAACGATTACTGAAAACTTGACATACAAACCCAGGTAGCGTGCCGGAGACGTTTATCAACTTTCTTTCATTTTGTTTTCCATCCAGACTGCCCAGGTGAGTTCATAGTCCCACTTTTTACTACGTTTTTCCAAACTTGTGGGGAGATACATGCTATTAAACCGAACACAAGTATTTTCTGAATGCTTTCCTGATTTATATTGCATAAGTTTGATATTGTCAAAAAGACCCCTAATCATGGACCTCTAATCACTTGCGGGTGAGCGCGAATATAATGGATAGATCTATTGGGTTTGACAGCCCCTTTGTGTTACCGTAACGTAACCAAATGCATTTTATTTGAGTTAAATAAAGAGACTGACAATCTTATTTGAGTTAAATAAAGAGACCTCTAATCTCCTACTCGGGGGCAAGGTTACCTACATTTAATTATGGGGTAATTTATATCTCATAGCTTATAACTATGAAGATAACCTGTTAACGTTTTGCGTGCCATGAGACTTAGAGCAATATATAATGAACTGCAACATTACTGATTTACTCACTATTTAGCTTGTGTTCAAACTAATTACTACTGAAACACTATGGATTCACTCAACCTTTGTGTTGACTTTTTAAGCATGTTTATCTCAGGTAACTAGAAGTATGATTCGGCACGGAGTGGCTGTGGACTTTCTTTTTATAACAAGAGTGTCCACTTTGTTATCATTCAAGGAATAATGTATTTTATAACATATTTTGAAACTTCCCTCTGGGACCTATCTTATGTACTCTGATATTTATAAATGAATGATAACAATTTTATTTAAAAAACGTCTCTTTTCGAGTCGTTTTCTATACTCATGACTGTGAACCATGAAGTAGCACCCCAACTTATATTCCACTGCGTATATCGAAAAACGGGGGTGTTACATATACGTTTTCAGACAGATCAAATTTTGGCGCCGTTGCTGGGGAGGTTGTGTTGCGACAATATCGTTGAGATTTTAAACGATTAGTGACTTGAGATCCTTCCTTGTGAAGTTCCTATTTCCCATAAACCCCATAAAATACAAAAATATTTTTCTTTTCTTTTATATATATAATATCATATAAAAATAAAAACCCAAAATCATTTTCCGTTTTATTGTTAAGAAAAAGATAAAAGCAATCTCAATATAATATTCCTCAACTTGGAATATTATCATAATAAGTTCCCAAACAAAAGATTAAAACTTGCCTTTGTGTAGCTTGCGAATTCGGCTCACCTTTGATTGATAAACAAACTCTAACGGAGGTTTCAGGAGGTTTTGCATTAAATTGACAAACCGAAAGGAGCGGGTTTTTAAGGAGCATTTATTGCCCACATTTGCTCCTCCGCCACTCTGTGCGTTTTTCTTTCAGAGAGCTACCGTACGCTTGTTGATTTAAGGTTTAAGTTCCTTGTGTTTTGCTTCGATCTTGTTTTAATTGAATTGTTTTATTTAGTGCATGCGCACTCGTTCTTCTACGTTGACAAGTCCTTTACGTGAACTCGTAGATATTCCGAGAAGACGTAATCGTAGGCGTGCTGCCCGAATAGTCGAACCCGAGATTCGTACTATTCCCATTGATAAAATGGCAGATAATCGAACAATGGCGGAGATGCTCCAAGCACCCACTGAGGGTTACGGAGATGCCATCATTTTACCACCAATCGATTCTGATCATTTTGAATTAAAAACGCATTTGATTCAACTCGTGTCTACAAATCAATTCCACGGGTTTGAACGAGAAGATCCGTATGCACACATCCGTTGGTTCAACAAGTTGACCTCAACCATCAATTACAAGGATGTGCCGCAAAAGGTTATCAAATTGATGCTATTTTCGTTTTCACTCGAAGGGGCGGCCCGGATTTGGCTGGAAAAAGAACCCCCTCGATCCATTGAAACTTGGGAAGATCTCGTACAAAAATTTGTCAATTATTTCTTCCCTCCATCAAAGACGACTAATCTAAAAAATGAAATTTCAGGATTTCGTCAAAGTTTCGATGAAAACTTCGGAGAGGCATGGGAACGATTCAAAGATCTCCTAAGAAAATGCCTGCATCATGATTTCACGGAATTACAACAGATTAATACGTTTTATAATGGGTTGAATGGAAATGATCAAGATTCTCTTAACGCTGCCGCCGGTGGCAATATCTTGAATCGTCGACCTAAAGATGTGCTTGAAATTTGTGAGAATAAGTCAAAAGTTCCTATTTCTCGAAACAAAGTGAATGTTCCTATCACTCCTGCTTCTTCATCCGGTAACTCATCAGAGTTAGCCGCTCTAACGGACGTAATTCGTTGCATGATGAAGGAAGTGAAAGAAATTAAGAGTGAGATTCATAAACCGGAACCAATCAAAGCCGTAAACAAAGTGTGTAAAACTTATGGAGGCCTACATGCGTATTACGATTGTCAAGCAACCGATGCTTCTGTTTACCAAGCTCCCGTAGCAGCCGTAAACCACAATCAATACCGACCGCAACCTGAAACTCATTACCGAGCACCAAATGCTATGGTACCACCTGGTTTTCTACCCGTGCCAAATCAAAATAATCAAAATCGCTTTGTTCAAAATCAAGGTCAAAATTTCAACACTTCTCAGAATTTTAATCAAAACCGTAACAATTTCAACCAAAATCAAGCTCCAAATCAACAAGTTTATCAACAACCTCCTCAAGCTCCTCTGACAAATGATTTCATGAAAATTACTGAGTCCAGCATGCGTTCGATGCAAACTCAAATCAATAATATGAAAGTCGAGTTGAGAAAGGAAATTGATACTACAATGTCTCGTCAAACGAATGAGTTGAAGAATATGATGGGCAGTTTCATGAATATGAACCTGAACCAAGCTTCTTCATCTTCCGGACGACTTCCGAGCAATACCATTACTAATCCTAATGCTGAGTTGACAGCCGTCACCACTCGTAGTGGTAAGACGCATAATGGACCCTCGACTCCTATGCCCCCTCCACCGAGGGAAGTGAATCGAGATACCGAGGTGACAACGGACAAGGTGCATTTCTCAAGCCCACGAAGTACCGCACACGTCCAACCTCCAGATGTCCAAACTCAAGTTCCGGAACCCGATGTTCCGAAAGCTAATCCTAAGCCTTCAATTCCATATCCTTCAAGGCTTAATAATCAAAGGCTCCATGAGAAAACTAACACCCAAATGATGAAATTTCTGGAAATTTTCCAGAAACTACACTTCGATATTAGTTTTGCTGATGCCTTGCTGTATATGCCGAAATTCGCTTCTCAATTCAAGAGTCTTTTAAGCAACAAGGAGAAATTATTTGAATTGACAAAAACCCCTTTAAATGAGAATTGCTCAGCTGTACTCCTTAAGAAACTTCCAGAAAAATTAGGAGACCCTGGTAAATTTCTCATCCCTTGTGATTTCCCGGGGATGGTTGAATGCTACGCCTTGGCCGATCTTGGTGCAAGCATCAACCTGATGCCGCTTTCCGTGTGGAAAAAGCTTTCACTCCCGGAACTTACTCCCACAAGGATGACTCTTGAATTGGCGGACCGCACTGTTACTACTCCTAAAGGCGTTGCTGAAGACGTTTTTGTCAAAGTAGGAAAGTTTCATTTCCCCGCCGATTTTGTAGTTGTGGATTTTGAATGCGATCCCCGAGTACCTCTCATTCTCGGGAGATCCTTTTTAAGGACCGGGCGTGCTTTGATTGATGTTTATGGCGAAGAAATAACACTTCGGGTTGATAATGAAGAAGTTACGTTTAACATTAATGCGAATTCTAAATCTCTAACCACCAAAGGCAACGTTGCTATGGTTGATAAAAAATCTGATACCGTAATTGCTTCCAAAAGAAGTGATTCGATACTTTCAAGATTCACGGTTAAGAGTGCTTCAAATAAACGTGCTGAGCTCAAAGCGATGAAAATTACTATTGGTTCGAGCAAATGGTTTGAGAGTTGTGCTACGGAAGTAATGAGTATTTTTGATTATGATGAACAAGAATCGGAGACCACAACGGAAGTGGTGAAAATTGCTAGCTCTAAGAGCACACCACTTGTCCCACCTCCGGAATCGGTTTATCGTATTGAGATTGTTAACTCTATAGATGGAACTAAATTCTCTTCAAATAACAATCCTATTTCATCTCCTGATCCGATTATTTCCGACTCTTCCTACCCTTCTCTCACACCGGTTGAGGGAAGTGATTTCTTTTGGGATGAGGTCGATGCTTTTCTTGCAAGTGATGATTCAATTTCGACAAGGATTGATGATACTTACTTTGATTCAGAGGGGGACATCCTTTTTCTTGAAAATTTATTGAACGAAGAACCGTCCCCAACCCTCCCTCCCGGAATTTTTGTTGAAAATTACCATACAAGCTTCAAGGTTAAGCTACAAGTTCAAACAAATGGTGATTTTCCTTTTACGGATGAAGAATGGATTCTCATTGTGATACACACCTTTTTACCATTCTTCACATATTGCGTGATTTCTCTTTCCCTTTTCTCCTATGGGAATGAGGACACTATCTTTGACCCCGGTATCATCCCTTATAGTTTCTACTATTAAAATACCGTGGGTATCTCGTCGGTGTGGAACTTTCTTATGTTCAAATGTTTATCCAAACACATTGAATGAAAGTCCGATGGAGATTGTTTCTTCCATTTGCTTCCCCATGAACCAATGAATTCGGGGTCGAGTCAAGCTAGTGACTCGGTAAACAAAAACATTAACATAACATGGGTAAACGCCCATGTTTCTATCTTCTCTCTTATTTCTAACACTAAGTGTGGGGGAATCCCACTGTGCTTGGCTTTTGTGTGTTGTTTGCTCTTATTTGCAGGTTTCCCTTGGATTGTGATGATTGATGCGTCTGTTTTCAATCCCGCCGCCCAATATCCTATCCTTTTGCTAACGATTATCTAGGGATATCTTTTTAATCCTTTTTTGTGAAATAAGAATTCTGTTCCACACTTGGCTATTAGTATTACCTTTTTACGTTCTAAGTAACGGCTTAGTAACCGGTACTTTGAATATTGAGGGCAATATTCAATTCTAAGTGTGGGCGGGAATTCTCTCGAATTTTGTCACATATGTACCTTCTAGTGCCTTAGTACCCCCGTTTTGGCCAAAATTTTAAAATTTTTTTCGTTTTTAGATAAGAAATTGCAATAAAAAAAAAGAAGTGTTTAGTCTTGATTAGGTTAGAACAAAGGGAATCCCGACTCTGCCAAAGTGTTGATCTGGCTGCTTCCTTAACAATTAGACTAAGGTTTTACGATATGTGCAAATGAAAATGCTAAGCGTAGAATAGTTGGTTTTCTTTAGAGCTTATATAAGTAATCTATGGCTTTTCCTCCAGGAGATAATTAATCTGACTTAATTAGTGCTTATTTTCAAACTTTTGAACACACAAAATCATTTTTCTATACGATTTTGGAAAATACTAGTTCAAAGCTTTATTTAAACTTCGGAACAAGCATATGTCATAATAATGTAAAAGTTAAGTAATAAATGTATGTGCTAAAAGGCTACGGTTCAAGATCGGCCCTTGGATTCTTATTTCCGGAAGGCGTTTAGGTCTTGGCTACCCTCTTACACCGGCCCTTGGATCTCTAATTCAGGAATGTGTGAGGTCTTGGTCTAACACCCTTGGATCCACATTTCAGGAATGTTTAGAGTCTTGGAATTCTCCGTTGTAACGGCCCTTGGATCCTTTATTCCAGAAGGTGTAAGATCTTGGTTCCCGTGAAACTCCGTTAGTTTATATTGCACAAGTTTAAAAAAAAATGATGATGAAAAAAATAAGGAAAATGAAAAGAAAATAAAAAGGAATGATATTGCAAAATGCAATAAATTTTGAAGCTTGCTTGTTGTGAATTTTAAATCTATCTTTTAACTAGTATTAGTCAAGTTTTATAAAAACGTCGATTTTTGTTATCAAAATTTTGAAAATCAAGCACTGTCACCTAACTTTAATATATATGGGAGTGAAAAGTTAAGTTTCGACTTACATAGATTATTTGTATAAGTAGTGTTAGCATTTTACAAAAGCATTTGCACATTGAGTTTAAGCTTAGTTGGGAGTATTAAAAAGAGGATGACGATTTCAATTCCCTGGAGACACCCATTTTGTGTGAATCCCGTTCCATGATACCATTTTTGGAAATCAAGCATGTTATATATTTTGTTCTAAGTTTAAATTTCGTGCATTGTATAAAAAAATCAAAATGGGGTATGCTTGGTATTCTTTTGATCCTTTCATTACTTCATATGATCGGATTGCTAGGGACTAGCAATAGCTTAGTGTGGGGGATTGATGAGTGTGTAAATACTCATCATTTTATACCCATAAAAGACAAAAAATGGCCAAAAACACCCAATATATATTGCAGATATCTTTGGTTTGTGTTTTATGTGTTTTAGGTACCAAAGGATTGAAAACGGAACAAAAACGAATATTTTTGGATCGACTCGACAACAATTGTGCATTTGATCAAGTGAAGACAAAAGTCAAAGACGAAGTCAAAGTCAACCCCCAAAAATGCCAAAATGACACAACCGGTCCTTGGAAATAAATTTCATTTTTGGCGGCCTTGGTCCTTGGGATTTTCAGATTTGACAATAATGGTCCCTCAAAGTTAAACCCAATTTCAAATCTACTCCTTAAATAATAAACCCAGCTTAAACTAAAAACCCAATCCATTTATATCCTAAATATAAACCCAGCCCACTTACAATATTAAACCCAAGCCCAACTTAAAAAAACCCAACCCGGTATTTCATTAACTAATACCACGTTTGACCTCGGTCAAACCTTCTTCTTCAATACCGGTTGCCAGCCAAACCATACCACCATAGCCTCACCTTATCCCTGACACATCCACCCCCCCTCCTAGCTTCTTCTATACACTTCCTAACAAACCAAGATTCATTAAATGCTTCTTCATCATCACAAATAACCAGTCAAGTGGTTTTTCCCACTTTGACTGTTTTGGCGCCAAAACTGAGATGGACGGCTGAGATGATTACAAACCAATCCTGTGGTCAAGAAATGTTCAGAGAGGCATAAGAGATAAATCCCACCTTAGTGTAGTATAAATAGAACCACAATGTAGCCTATAATGGCAAGTAGTTTTTTTCTTAATCGTATTTTAGTTTAAGTGTTTAAGTTTTATCAATTTTTAATTTCCAGTGTTTAATTCAAGTTGTTTTTAGTGTAATTGTTCTAAACTTATCAGTTTTGTACTCATTTTAATCGTTAATGAAAATTCAAGTTTATCACTTAATTCGAATTTAGCTAAGTTATTGTTAAATAAGTTCACCAATCTTCCTCACCATTCATATAAGTTTATATAAGCTTAATATAGCTTTTTGTAAGCTTATATTAGATAGAATCAGTTACATTCAAGAAATCTAAGAAAAGTCAAGAAAAAGTCAAAGAAGCTCAAAATAAGCAGTTCTAGTGGAAAAAGCTATTCTGGAAAGCTTAATGGGGTTTCTAGCTTGTTGTTGACAAGCTAGGTGTGTTACTGATCATTTAGTTCCATTTTTCATAGCCTCACAAGTTGTAAGAATTTTCCAATTTTTGCATTATTTTATAAGTTACTGTTCTATAGCTTATTTATAGCTTATTATAGTAGTAATCTGCTTATTGGTAGTTTAGAAGTTCTTATTATCTGTTTTTATAGTTTGAAATAACAATTGTTCTATTTTTCTTAAAAACTCTAAAAAAGCCAAAAATAACTTAATATAAGTACTGCTTATTAGACTGCTTAATTTTTATTTAAAATTACTTTTTAGTGCTTAATATAGATAGTGGTTCATCTGTCTTACTAGATCCTAGCTTGTTTTGGTCTGATCAACTGAAAAACCAACACAGACCCTCATAAAGGGCTGTTTGGGTCATAAGTCAAAACGGGTCAAAACCCATACTCCACTGTTCATTAACCATTTAGTTAACTTTGGTTGAGCTTATTTTAAGCTTTATAAGCTGTTTCCAAAATGTTTTGAGCCAATTTAATAGATTTTATACCCCTAGACCTACTGTTATAGTTTTAAGCTTTGAAATGATCAAATAAGCCATTATAAGCTATAAGCTAATTTGGACCTTATATTTGGTTTTTCTGAGACCCTTTGAGTCATATTAGTAAGTACACAAGAGTTAGATAAGTCTCCTTTGGTTTGTGCAAGTCTGCACACACCCTGCACACAAACCCATTTGCAGACTGCCTTAGACCTTTTTAGAGCTTAATATTAGATCCAAAGTGCTTAATTTTTAGAATTAAAAGTTGTTTAATATATCACATTTTCTTATACATGATTGCCATAATCTGTCTTAGCTTATTATAGTTTAAAAATAAGTTTTAAAACAATATCAGTAAGATTTAGGCCTGCATATTAGATTTTCATATTTTCAGTGATTTTCTTTTATTTTTAATTTACTTATTATAGATTTTAATTAGATAATCTTTTGCACAATTAATATTCAGAAGCTAAACTAGTTAGCTTATATTTTTCCATATTTTTTAGAATTTTTCTTAATAGCTTTTTGATAGCTTAAAAAGTCTTGAATCTCCCCTGCACCACACCTATCTCAGCAGACCATTTGAACCTTTTGCTTATTTTGTGCTTGATAGTGCTTATTTCTGAGTTCTTGTGGCTTATTCAGTTTTCAATTTAGCTTATTGCTGGTGGTTAAGCTAGTTTCAGTTTGCCTTTAGCTTATTTAAAAGCTTTTCAGCCATTTTGAACAAAGCTTGGCTTATTCTCTTTTTAGCCAACTGATCAGCAAACCTTGGCTGATTCTGAGCTTATTTGAGGTTTTCAAATTAAGTTGCTTTTATAAAGTTTGCTTATTGGCTTGTGCTTAATTGGTTTCAATCAGAAAATTCCAAAAATAAAATAAAAAGCAAAAAGGTCAGGAGTGGGATTCGAACCCCAGTCACTGGACTCAACACACACACACTTACCATTGTGCCCTTGGGACTTCTCTGGTTAAACTTTGCACCCATTAATACTTAACCCCTTTTTCCATTTTAAGCTATTCGAGCTTATTTTCTTATTTACCAGCTTATTCCAATAAGCTGGCACCTTTGTAGTATTTTTCCTAGGCTTGTTTTAACATTAAGTAAATTCACAAAAATTTCAGAATTTTCAGAATAGTTTTAATATTTTTAATTAATTTTTCTTTTACGTTTAGTTTTTAATTTATAATAAAAAATATAAAAATCAGAAAAATACAAATCTTTCTCCTAAAATTTTCATTTATCATATAGATCCTAGGAAAAATAATTTGGCACTTGTAGGATTAGATTTCTTAATATTTTAGTTATAAGCCCGTTTTTAGAATTCCCGTATCGCGTTTTTTAATATAAATTGTTTCATCCTTAATTTCCCTTTGAGAATTTGTTTCTCATTTGTTAAATTAGAATTAAAAAATACAAAACTCCATATCCCAATCATCAGTCACTTTAATTCTAAACCTCAAATGATATCATCCATTCACACCTCGCTAGGACACGACCCGGGAAACACTTTCCCGATATCACACATATCGTATTCACGGGTTTTGTAAGTTAATCTTTTTCCTAAAGGGTTGATTTGTCATTTCCCGCGTATCACGTGTATCCGTCTGATATTATTTATATATATACGTTTTCAGACGGATCAGTGACCTACTCTAATACCATGGGAAGTTGCATGCATGGTTTTGGTCATGTGTTTTGGGGTCAAAAGGGAAAGTTTGGAGCTGTTCAAGTGTTGGTCTATGGAATCCAATATTGTGGGTTTGTGGGGGGTCGAGTTGGGCTGGAAAAGAAAGGGGTGACGTGGTATATTAAGAGCTGAAAAGTGTGTGTCGAGTGGCTGGAAATAGTGTGGTGTTTGTGTGTGTCGAATGGGTTTGATTTGAGTGTGTTGTATATGTCGTATAAGCTGGTGAAAGGTGTGGTATTATGTGCATGAAATAAGGTCGAGTGAGTGTATAAGTGGATGTATTTTGTATGTCGAATGCTTGGCTAATTGTGGGGTTAAAATGGGTCGCATAAGGGTTAGTGCACAAGAGGGTTATATTAGGTTGATTTGATTCCGAGTTGTGTTTTCAAGTAAACATGGTGATTTATTGCATGGGGGTGTTCATGAGTTCGTAAAATCTATAAATATAAGAATTGGTTATAAGATTATGATAATTTACATTTTAGACCCTGAACTTTACAATAATGACAATTTAAACCATAAAACTATTATAAGTTGTTTAATTAAACCCTAAACTATAATATTGGTCATAATAATTCTATAAGTACTTAATTGTCATTATAACCTTAAAGTTATTAAATCGGGAAACTTACTAATTATGGAAGCTTACTAAATCGGGAAAGTTACTAAGTATGGAAACCTTCTAAAAATATAAAGAAACCCTAAAGGTGTAATCTGAATAACTATAAGCAGTAAACTTATAAAATAAGCTTGTAAGTAATACGTGAGCATAAATTGTATAGGTTCTGTGAAGAAGGAGTGATTCCTGTTCGGTGTGCTTTCCTTTTTTGTTGATTTGCTTGTATAAGGTACATATATTCTACCCTTTCTCAGTAAGGGTTCTGATCTCATGACTTTTCGATCCTTGACTTCAATTTCTTTTGCTATGATATGATTCCTGATAGGATTCCCTGATATGCTTCCCTAATATGATTCCTTATGATATGATTCAGTTGCTATCCATTCTGTTATGATGATCTGTTTATTATCTCATTGATTGAGATTCTGTTCAGTTGATATGCCTTGTTGATATGCTATTATTGCTTTGTTATGGATAGCCTTGCCTTGTTTATCTGTTCTGTTGCCCGAGCTAACTAGCCATGGAGGTACCATGGCCATGTCATTGAGGCACCAATGGCATGACACTTTCTGTGGAGGTGTGATTGATCCACGGCGTTCCCTTCTGTTATGATTATATGATTATTTGCGCACATGGCCATTATGTTATATATATGCATAGTCTAGTACTTGTATACGTATTCTGTTTCAGGGAGCGTATGGATGCATCCTAGGTATATGTGATTGATATGTATATGATTTGATATGACTTAGTGACTGGTTTGTACGTGCCATGTACCCCATTTCACTTCTGGTACTTGAGAGGTCTCCCCTCCTTGTACACTTATACTATGACAGGATTTTGTGACTAAGCATGTGGTATGCTTTCTGAGCTCGATGGGCATCTCTGTTATGTTTATCCTGTTCTGTTAAATGTTGACCATTTTCTGATTGATTGCTGTGATTTCATTATGGTTCTTCTGCATTGTTGCTCTGATTATATGATACTTGTTCGGAAATTCCTTTGCTTCCGTTGCTTAATCATTTGATTCAGTTATTGTTTACTATATATATATATATATATATATATATATATATATATATATATATATATATATATATATATGTTCAGTGGGCTTTTTAAGCTCAGCCACGTTTCTTTTCCATGCGACAGGTAATAAGCGGGATGCTGGGTATGAGTGATGAGAGTAGGAGCTTAGAAGACCTACCATGTTTAGTTGTCCCCATTGTTTGATGATGTTTAGACTTATGTTTTGGATATTTCCTTTCATTTCATTTGATGTCGTTTGAACTTTGGAAGTTTGTAAATTGGAAGTCTTGATGTTCGTGGCTTTACTTTATTTATGAAGTCTTCCGCTTGCGTTTAATTTATATGTTCTGATCGACACCATAATGTGGCACCTTGACCAAGGTCGGGTTGGGGTGTTACAATTATGGTATCAGAGCCCAGGCTGTGACTTGTAGCTCATAAGTTATGGGCTGTGAAAATCTGGACCCTTAGGTTTCGCCCTGTAGGACTTAGGTTTTGACCGGTGAGGATTGGGTAGACATTATGTTTCATTTTGACACGATCTTTTCCTTCATATTTTGATCCTTAACTTTGTTTTGTCTTCGCTAATTTGTTTATGACCTTTTAGATGGTGAACACTGGTCATAACGAAGATTTCAGTGCCAACCCGGCATTTGCTGCCGCAGTTCAGTGGGCCGTGGATGCACTGATTCCAGGCCTTACCGAACGGATCGCGATTGAGATCTGTCAGAATACGGCCAGTGGTAGTGGTAGCGGTGGTTCTGGTGCTGGTGCTCCGCCAGTGACCATTCATACGTGGTTGGAGAGGTTTTGTAAACAAAAGCCTCATTCTTTCAGTTCTGCGAATGCTCCGGTTGATGCGAAAAATTGGATTGCACATATGGAATAGATATTTGAGGCTTTGGGCTGTGATGATGTGTTTAAAGCTAGACTCGCTAGCTATAAGTTTGAGGGAGATGCCCTCAGCAAGTGGAAAGCTTATAAGCAAGCGAATGGTGGAGATGACTTTTTTGCTGCTCTATAATGGAACGATTTTCGTGACACTTTCTATCTTCAGTATTTTTCGAGGTCTGAGAAAGAGAAGTTAGAGAGGGAGTACCAATCTATTTATCAGTTTGAGAGGGAGACTAGCACATAGTTCATGAAGAGGTTTCTCCGTCTGGTAGGATTCTTGGGAGCCAAGGCGGGAACCCAGGAGGAGCAGGCAAATAATTTCAAGTGGGCATTTTGGAATGATCTTCTAGATGGGATAGTGAACATCCATTTTGATGATGTTGCACAGGTGGCTAATGCTGTTCGTAACATCGAGATCATGCAGGAGAGAGCTAGATAAGGTGTGAAGAGGTATCGGGATGGTGAGCATGTACGACCTGTTCAGGAGAACCATCAGCGGGGCAATGACTCAAGGGGTAATGATCATCGGGGTAACGATAGACGGGGAAATGATAGGCATGGCTACAACAACCAGAGGTCGGGACGTGACCAACAATATCAGGATCAGCAACACCGTGGTTATCAGCAGCATCGTTCTTTAGGTTCATCTAGTCAGAGGGGTGGTATGGATCGAGCTTCGGCTATTGCTTGTGATATCTATGGAAAGTTTCACCCGGGGAGGGCTTGTTATAAAACTTCGGGTGCATGTTTCTCATGTGGTTCGACTGATCATATTAGGAGGGATTGTCCTAAGAATGGTGGCAACAACAACAACAACAGGGGTAATGGGAATGATCGTCAGCCAGCTACCAAGGGTCGAGTGTACTGCTTGACCAGAGATCAGGCTGCTAGTGCCTCAGGTATCGTTTCAGGCACTCTTTATCTATATGATCGTACGGTATTTGTTTTATTTGATACGGGTGCTACACATTCGGTGATCTCTACTTCGTTTGCTAAACATATTAATATACCCGCAACACCATTAAAATATGCCTTATCTATTTCGACTCCTATGAAGAATCATGTGGTTATTAATCACGAATTTATGAAATGTCCTCTACGTTTTACCGATAAGATCCGTTCTGCTAATTTGCTTCCGTTAGACATGCATGATTTTGATATCATTCTGGGCATGGACTGGTTATCTGAGCATCGGGCGGCTATTGACTGTCATGCCAGACGAGTTATATTTGGTGATCTAAATGCTCCTTAATTCGTTTACCAGGGTTCCCAACCTGGTAATTCTGTTAATATTATTTCAGCTATGAAAGCTCGTTCATTACTTTCACATGGTTGTGAAGGATTCTTGGCTTCAATTAAAGATACTTCTTTGGATGGTCCCAGTATCGAGAATCATCCAGTTGTTTGTGATTTTCCTGATGTGTTTCCTGATGAACTTTCGGGTATGCCTCCTGCACGGGAAATTGAATTTAGTATTGATTTGATTCCGGGTGCCGAACCCATTTCCAAAGCTCCATATCGTATGGCACCAGTTGAATTGAAAGAATTGAAGGAACAACTTCATGAACTCTTGGAGCGTGGTTTCATTCGTCCCAGTGTATCTCCGTGGGGTGCACCAGTTCTGTTTGTGAAGAAGAAGGACGGCAATATGAGGTTATGTATCGACTATCGTGAGTTGAACCGTATCACTGTCAGAAATCGTTATCCGCTTCCCTGTATTGACGACTTATTTGATCAGCTTCAGGGAGCTAAATTCTTTTCTAAAATTGATTCGAGATCCGGTTATCACCAGCTGCGTGTGAAGGAGCAGGATGTTCCTAAGACTGCTTTTCGTACTCGTTATGGCCATTACGAATTCTTAGTGATGCCATTCGGTTTGACTAATGCTCCAGCTGTCTTCATGGATTTGATGAACCGTGTTTTCCACGAGTATCTTGATAAATTCGTCATTGTGTTTATTGATGACATTCTGATCTATTCTAAGACGAAGCAAGAGCATGAGGAGCATCATCGTATCGTGTTGGAGATTTTACGCCAAAAGAAGTTATATGCTAAGTTTTCTAAATGTGAGTTCTGGTTGGAGCAAGTGGCGTTTTTGGGACATGTTGTATCGGCTAATGGGATTAAAATAGATCCGGCAAAGGTTGAGGCTATCACAAAATGGCCAAGACCTACGAATGTCACTGAAGTCAGAAGTTTCTTGGGGCTTGCTGGTTACTATCGGAGATTTGTTGAGGGATTTTCACGTCTAGCTCTGCCGTTGACAAAACTGATGCGGAAAGGTGAGAAATTTGTTTGGACTGAGGAAAGGGAGAAAAGCTTCGAGGAGTTGAAGAAGAGACTAGTTTCCGCACCTATTCTTACTCTTCCGTCAGGTACTGGTGGCTTTCAGATTTACAGCGATGCTTCGAAGAAAGGTTTAGGATGTGTTCTTATGCAGCATGGGAAGGTTATCGCCTACGCATCTAGACAGTTGAAACCGTATGAAGAGAATTATCCGACTCACGACTTGGAGTTAGCAACTGTAGTTTTTGCACTCAAGATTTGGAGATATTACTTATATGGTGAGACCTGTGATATTTTCACTGATCACAAAAGCCTAAAGTATATCTTCACACAGGCAGAGGCGTTGGTTAGAACTTTTGAAGGATTATGATGCTAACATTCAGTACCATCCGGGAAAGGCGAATGTAGTGGCGGATACTCTTAGTAGGAAGTCGGGGATTATTGCTAGTCTTGAGATTGAGCCTAGGATACTCAACGACTTAGAACTGATGGAGGTGGAGTTATGTATTCGTGGATACGATGGGTACTGGGCTAGTTTGAAAGTGGAGTCTAATCTTATGCTACGGATCAAAGAGGCTCAGAAAAACGATGGTGAGCTGTGGTCTATCATTCAGAATGTGGAAGAAGGGAAGCATTCGGAGTTTTGTGTTGACGATGATGGGATTGTATGGTATGGTGATCGCTTGTGTGTTCCTAATGATCCTTCTATTCGAGAAGCTGTGTTATCCGAGGCACACAATTCTCCTTTCACTATTCATCCGGGTTCTATAAATATGTATAGGGATTTGAAGCAGCATTTCTGGTGGAACGGTATGAAGCAGGCTGTGGCGATGTTTGTGGCTAAGTGTATGACCTGTCAGCAAGTTAAGATCGAACATCAGCGTGCTAGTGGTCTTCTACAGCCTCTAGAGATTCCTACTTGGAAGTGGGATCAGATCTCTATGGATTTTGTTACCGGCTTACCTCGTACTCTTCAGAAGCATGATGCTATTTGGGTTGTTGTTGATCGTTTAACCAAATCCGCTCATTTTCTGCCCATTCGGAAGGACTACTCGGTTAGTAAGTTGGCTAAAGTCTTTCAGCAGGAGATTGTTCGTTTACATGGCACACCGGCAGCTATTATATCTGACAGAGATCCTCGGTTTACTTCACATTTCTGGAAGGGTTTGCATAAGGCTTGGGGTACACGACTTAAGTTTAGTACGGCGTTTCATCCTCAGACCGACTGGCAGTCGGAACACATTATTCAGAATCTGGAAGATATGTTGAGAGCTTGTGCTCTTGAATGGTCGGGACATTGGGATGAGTACTTGTGTTTGGTTGAGTTTGCCTACAACAACAGTTGGCATGCTAGTATTAAAGGGGCTCCTTTCGAGCTGTTATATGGGCGAAAGTGTAGGGCTCCTATCTGTTGGAATGAGGTTGGTGAAAGGCTTATTGAAGGTCACGAATTGATTGAGGTAACTAATGAGAAGGTCGCCATTGCCAAGGAAAAGCTCAGGGAGGCTAGAGCTTGACAGAAAAGTTATGCTGATCGTCATCGACGTGCTTTGGAATTTAGTCCTGGGGATCGTGTTTTCCTTAAGGTTTCTCCTTTTCGTGGTGTTAAGCATTTTGGTATTAAGGGGAAACTTAGTCCGCGTTTCATTGGTCCATTTGTGATTTTAGACCGCGTTGGTGAAGTTTCTTATCGTTTGGCACTTCCTTCGCAACTGGCGCATGTGCATAATGTATTTCATGTATCTCTTCTGAGGGGATACAATTATCATCCTCTTCATGTTGTTTCTTACCCGTTGGATCAGATTCGGGAAGATTTGTCTTATGTTGAGGAGCCTGAGGCTATTTTGGAGCGTCATGATCGGGTCATGAGAAATAAAACAATTCCATTCTTTAAGATTCTTTGGAGGAGTCATCCCGAGAGCGAGGCTACTTGGGAGATCGAAGAATCAATGCGAGCTAGCTATCCACATTTCTTTTCGTGATTCGGTACATATTCGTTTGATTTTCTACTTCAAATTTCGAGGACAAAATTTTTCTTTTTAGAGGGGAAGAATTATAATAACCTAAAACGTGGGTTCCAAAAATCCGTTATTAAGTTGAACCTTAAACCCGAATACACCTTAAATAATTATGGGCTATACTATGAGAATTTACAAACTAATAAAACTATAACCTAAGTGTTTTATAGGCAACACATACCTGGTAAATTAAATCACATATCATACGATAAAAGGTTATGTAGAGGTCCAAAAATTTTAAAGTCTGTACACAACTCTTACTTATAAAAATGTTTAGTGTTGATACAAAAGTTGGGCGTTCCTTGATTTCGTACCAATTCGATCTTAATGCTTGAGACCTGCGCACTAAGAAAACAGAAAAACACCGTTAGGCTTATCGTGGGATTGTCTCCCACGATTATCCTCCGGCGTGAGAGTAAGTAATCGGTTTTAGGGTTTGTAGAAGAGTTAGGGTTTGTAAGTCGTACCTTTGTGAGGGTTGAGATGCCCTCTATATATGGACACGAAATCCTTATTGGTTTCGTGTTCCCCAATCTTCGGTCTATCCCGCGTAGGGCGGTTAGGCAATATATATCCCATAAATAGAAGATATATTATCGCAGCCATAAATAATGTTGGGTTTGGGCCATCGTAAGCCCAAACCGTTATCGCAATAGCCCATATCGTGACGGGCTAGAGTCCATTCGTGATGGACTTAAGTATGGGTCGGGTTCGTGACCCGAATACGGACTATACGTCATCATGTCCCCCCAGTCTAGTGTGCGCAATGCGTGATTGCGGGTACTAGACTAACAACTTAAAATATATATATATATATATATATATATATATATATATATATATATATATATATATATATATATATATATATATATATATATATATATATATATATATATATATATATATATATATATATGCCTCGATGCGTAGCGGGGAAGCTTTAAGTATTTCCCGCCAAAAGTAGCGAGTTAACCTAGTCCAAGTATCTTCTTCGAAAATCGTGTGTGGTGGGTGAAAAAGTGCTTTACCTTTTGAGTTCCCAACCGTCCGATTAAAGCAAGTGGGGTACACATGTCATACATCCACGAATATGTGTACCCTATATAAAGTGAAGCCGTCATTTCTCTGTGGCTACCACAGTAAAAAAAATCATCATTCTTCGCCATTGTTAAACCTTCAAGAAACAAATCAACAAAAGCGAAGATAGTAGCGCGTGCGCCGATAATAGGTATCATGGTTCTTCAAATTATCTGAGATTAGTTCCGATATATCTGAGGATGAACTTCGTCAGTTCACCTCAGACTATTATATCCCTCTCGCATTGCATCCGGTAGTTCCGGCCGCAAATGCATCAATAGCGAATTTCCCGCAAGGGAAGGTGGGGGTTTATACGCGCTTCTTCGAATTTGCGAACCAGCGTGTTCCCATTTCCCTGTTTTTGTGCGATATCTTAAACCATTATCGCTTGCACATCTCACAACTGCACTGTATAGGTGCGGCGAAAGTTACCAATTTTGAGGTAAATTGTCGCCTGTTGGTGATTGAACCCACAGTGCATCTATTCCGCGCGTTTTACCACACGTCGTGGTTGAACGGGTGGGTCACTTTTGCTAAGCGCGCGGGGTCTCTGCAGTGTTATGCAAATAAATTAGACGCACTAAGGGTATGGAGGGAAATTTTTTTCTGGATTGATAGTGCATTTTTTCCTTGGGTATTTGAGTTCTATACTCAAGAATCGTTGCCGAGAGATGAGCGCCCAGACCCCGGATTGTATAATGTGGCGGATGCGGAGACGATAAACACCAATCGTATACCTATTGAACCGTATCCAGAAGACTTTCTGGTGCACATGGGCATCAGTCGCAACTACTTTGGTAGTCCGAAAGAGGTGCCAACATTCTTGGATGAACACAGCCGGGGTGGGTGCTTGTCTCTTCCTTCCTCTTCACTTAGTAGTTGTAAGCATTCTTCCCTTTGTAATTTTACTAACGCATTTGCTATTTGTTTGTTGCTTTGTTGGGCAGAGATGGACTTGTTTGATGTTGTTCGCTTGGCGAAGCCCACAAAGGTGATCGTAGGGGTGCGCCCCTTGAGAGATGGGGAGCAGCCATTGCTTCAGGCTACTGCATGGCGCACAATGGTGATTGCGCAGGAGGAGACAGAGGAAATGGGGGAGGTCCCCGCAGGTGTCACTATGGCAACCCCTCTGCGTAGCTTTCCGTCTGCTGGGTCACAGATCCCTGTTGAGTTGTTGCATGTGGACTCGTCGGAGAGTGCTATGGATGAGTCTGGAGAGGAAGGTTTGTTGCGGAAACGCAAGAGGTCGTTTGGTGATGATGGCGCAGGGACATCAAGTAAGCGCCCTGCTCTTTCTGTCGAGCAACCAGCCGAAGAGGATGCGTCATCGCATAAAACTCCGCCCCCCACGTAAGCATTTGTGTCTTTAGATAGTCCTTTATTTCGCTATTAGTATTATAGAGTAACTTTGTTATTTGCGTGTAGGGCTGAGACTGCTGTTGATGATGATGCGCATGTGGAGAGTTCGCCCCCCAAGACTGATGTTGGTGATTTTGGGCCTGAGAGTCCAGTGGATGAGGAAAAATCTGCTGGAGATGCGCCAAGAAGTAGCCTTCTTGAGGAGTTGGCGTTGTCTGCTGCGCACCAGGCTTCATTGGTTGCACGGTTACAGGTTGAGTATGCTGGTGAGAGCAGCCTGGTTTGCCCAGAGGGATAGGGAAATTGAGCTTCTAAGGGCGCAGTTGGCTGAGGCGCAGGCTGAGTTGAGAACATCCGCTATGTATGACCAGAAGGTTGCTGATGAGAAGATGTTGCTCATGGCTGATCTGGCTAAAGAGCGCACTGGATCAAAAGAGTACAAGGCCTCCTGCCTTTGGGCCATGAGGTATATGGAGCTGAACAAGGGGAAGCTCATGTCTGATTTGGATGAATTCCGCAAGGCTGTGGAGAGCTTGCTGGAGAATCAGGAGAGCAAACTGCGCAAACTCAGCATTGAGTATGATGAGGAGTTGTATCCTCATTTGGTTTCGACTATAGCTGAGCGCAGGTGGCTTATCAGCCATGGTTTACGTCTGGCCGCCATGACCACGCTGGAGTCTCGAGAGGTTAAGGAGTCCTTCGGGAATGTGGTTCAATGTGCCCTAGCGCGTGGTAAGGCGGAAGCGGTAGAGGAACTGTGCGCGTCCAAGGTTTTGGCGATGTCTCCCTCAGAAGTGCCTGGTTATAATGAGAATGCTTATGGCGAGCTTGTTTCTGCTATGGAGAAGTTAAAACTTTTTGAGCTTCCTCATATAGCCCAGCTGGAGCGTGACCAGGACTTCCCTATTAGTGTGATTATGGAGGGTTTGACCTTGTCTAGACATTCATCCGAGGATGCTGAGGAGCAGCTTGATTATTTTTTGAAGCCGGATGTGTCGCAGCTACAGGTGCCCATTTTCGCTCGCCCTCGTGACATCCTAAATCCTTTTGCTCTTGAGAAAGAGATTCCATTGAAGACATCTTTGGAAGCTCATGAGATGAGACTTGCCAAGAAGAGGGGTCAGAAGGGGAAGGCTATCCTGTGTGGTCTTGGCGCAGCCCACATTCCTAGATCTGATGGGGTGCCTGTTAGCGTACCAACAGTGGCGCCTAGGGATGCTGAATTGTTGCA
Source organism: Artemisia tridentata subsp. tridentata (assembly GCA_021014915.2). NCBI lineage: Eukaryota > Viridiplantae > Streptophyta > Magnoliopsida > Asterales > Asteraceae > Artemisia > Artemisia tridentata. The sequence continues at coordinate 232,394,096 of CP139505.1, forward strand.
GATGCTTACAGATGCTGGTCGTGTGGCGCACCAGGCAGGTAGCTCAGGGCTAAGGCGTACTCGTAGCATGTCTTGGTAGTTTTGGTGTAGTGGTAGTTTGTTATATGTCCACTTTTTCTTTGTACATATGCTTGTTGGATGTGTACTTTTGATGAACTTGTTATAATGAAGCGTTGATTTTGAATAATACCATTGTATGCATATTATATCTAATTTGGCTATGGTTATAACATTTGTACTTAGTTATTTTATTTTTGCATAAAAGATGTCTAAGAGTCAAATCGCTTGTATAAACACATTTGAAGAGGGTTTACAAGGATTCATAATCACTTATACTTATCTTGTATGAAATTTATGACATAGTCGTGTATGACATGGTTGTATATAACATAATTGTGTATGAAATTTACAAGTTGTTGTGTACCCATCATGGGGTGCACAAGTGTATGGATTGCAGCGTGCTACTAGGACCATACTAAGGGGTTAGTTGTCTTAACTCCTAATTTGTTAAACGCGCACAGTGTGCATTGATGTGTATCCGTCGTGGGGTACGCATGGAACTTACTCCAACGTCTTGAGAATAAGGTGTTTAACAAAGATGCGTGATCCGGTGTTGATGGGTTTGCAACCCTCTTACTCAACGAGTCATTTGTTAGGTTTACTCATCCTTTTACCATCGTGGGTTTTTAATTAGTGCATCCACGCCATGTAGGCAAAAGATAATATAATAAACAATATTGAGACATAAATTATATGTAAGCAATAAAGTAAAGTGTGTCACGGAGTTAGCTAGAAACCGCAACATTTTATTAATACTTGCAAGTTTTTGTAAAAGGATAAAAAACATTTGTCTAAATGAAACAAAGAATGTAAATACACGGATATTTATTTGGCACTTACTAAAGTGCGTGTGTGACCATGCATTGGGTCGTAACCTTTCCTAAAGATAGCATCTCTTGAGATTGCAGATATTCCACGTGCGTTGTAGCTCACGGCCTTCCATGTCGCGCAGCTTGTACGCGCCTTGTCCTAGTGCTTCAATGACCTCATAGGGTCCTTCCCACTTTGGTCCAAGTTTACCTGTGTCTTCTGTGTGGCTTGCATCATTAGCGCGGTACACGAAGTCGCCAGGTCTGAATGAGGTGCTTCGAACTTTAGCATCGTAGTATCCCTTCATCTTTGACTTGGTTTTTGCCTCTCGTATGGCTGCGCGCTCGCGCCTTTCCTCCAGCAGGTCCAAATCTATCCGTCGTTCGTCGTCATTGGTCGCGACATTAACTTCCGCGGTGCGGATGGTTGGCATCCCAATTTCAGCTGGTATAACAGCTTCTGTTCCGTAGACAAGGGAAAAAGGGGTGTCTCCATTGCTAACTTTGATCGTCGTGCGATGCGCCCATAAGACATGCGATAATTCGTCCACCCATCTTCCTTTGTGTTTGTCCAGGCGCGCTTTAATTCCTTCGCCTAAACTGCGATTTGCGCGCTCAACTAGACCATTGGTTTGTGGGTGTTTAACTGATGCGAAGTGTTGTGTAATATTTAACTCTGCGCACCAGTCTTTGAACGGGTTATCACGGAATTGTTTTCCGTTGTCCGAAACGATTTCCCCAGGTAATCCAAAGCGGCATACAATATTTTCCCAAACAAATCGTTTTACTTGGTTTCCTGTGATTGTCGCAACTGCTTTTGCCTCAATCCATTTAGTAAAGTAATCTATTGCCACAATGAGGAATTTCAGTCCTCCTGCTGCGACAGGGAAGGGACCCGCAATGTCAATGCCCCATTTATAGAATGGCCATGGAGAAGTAATAGGCGTTAGCTCTTGTTGTGGTCTGCGCGGGATGGGTCTATGAACTTGGCAGTCATTGCATTTCCTTATCACATCGCGCGCATCCCGGTGCATAGTAGGCCAGTAGTATCCTGAGCGCAATGCGCGTGCTACGACGGACCGTGGTCCTGAATGCATACTGCATGAACCAGCGTGGATCTCACGGAGTACGTAATCTGCCTGAAGAGGTCCAACGCATCGAAGCCATGGTTGTAGGAATGAGCGTCGATATAGGATACCATCTCTAAGTTCGAACCTCTGCGCTGCGCGCCGTATCCGTCGAGCGTCCTTCTGCTCAGCGGGCAAGTTGCCTTTGCTTATAAAGTCGATAATAGGAGTCATCCATGTAGGATTCTCTTCCTCTATTACCGTGGATATCTCCATCTCCGAGATGGATTTATTCTTTAGGATCTCCACTAAAACTTGTTTTGACAAGTGCGCGAAGCTGGTGGATGCGATCTTACTTAGCGCATTCGCTTTCTTATTCTCGCCTCTAGGAATTTGCTTAATTGTAAACCTGTCGAAGCCTTGAATTAGCGATTTGGTTTTGTCGAGGTATTGGACCATGTTATCCTCTTTAGCCACATACTCGCCCAACACATGGTTGGCTACCAATCGGGAGTCCACGTTTGCTTCTAGGTTACGTACACCCATTCGGTTTGCAATGCGTAATCCAGCGATTAGGGCTTCATATTCTGCCTCGTTGTTCGTGGCTGTGAATTCAAAACGCAGTGCGTAAGTGAATTCCATTCCTTCTGGATTAGTGAGGATAAGGCCAGCGCCCGATCCATCCACGCATGAAGATCCATCTGTGAACAAGACCCATGGTTCTTGTAATTCTACCTTGCTCGGTGGGAGTGCGTCATCGGTATCTGGTTTTTCGATGATGAAGTCTGCTAGTATTTGCCCTTTAACCGCAGTGCGTGGCCTGTAAGAGATGTTATACTCTCCTAATAGCACACTCCATTTTTGTAATCGGCCCGATGCGTCAGGTTTAGAGATAACTTGTTTGATAGGTTGGTCGGTAATTACTGCTATTGGGTGCGCTTGAAAGTATCTGCGCAGTCTTTTGGCAGCAAATACTAACGCCAAAACCAACTTCTCCATTGAGCTGTAGTTGATCTCTGTCTTTTTGAGTGCTTTACTTACAAAATACACTGGTGTTTGCACAGAATTCCTATCCGTCAGTAGCACTGCGCTGATCGCTCCCTGGGTGGCGGATAACTAGCTTAGGAAGCGCTGCTATATGTTGCTTAAGCTTGGTGAAAGCTTCTTCCGCTTCCGCAGTCCACCGGAAGTCTCCCTTTTTAGTGCACTTCTTGAGTGTTTTGAATAAAGGAAGTGACTTATCCGCTGATTTGGACAGGAATCTGTTCAAACCGGCTAGCTTTCCATTTAGAGATTGAACTTCTTTCAACGTGCGCGGTGAAGGAAGTTGGAGGACAGCGTCTGTCTTTTCTGGGCATGGCTTAATGCCATCTGGTTCTATCAGATATCCCAAGAACATGCCTTCTGTAGCACCGAAAGTGCACTTCTTGGGATTTAACTTCATGTTGATCGCCCGTAGCGTTCTAAATGTTTCTTCTATATCGCGCACCACTTCGTCCTCAGTATGGCTTTTTATGACAAGATCATCCACATAAACTTCTAAGTTGCGGCCCACTTGCTTTTCGAATGCATTATCTACTAATCGCTGGTAGGTGGCGCCCGCATTCTTCAGGCCAAAAGGCATCTTTGTGTAACAGTAGACCCCTTGGCTTGTGTGGAAAGCTGTTTTTTCCTCGTCTTCCTTGGCCATTTGGATTTGGTGGTACCCTTTGTATGCGTCCAAGAAACACTTAAAGGGATATCCACACAACGATTCCACTTTCCAGTCTATCTCTGGTAGTGGGTAGCAGTCCTGTGGACATGCTTTATTAAGGTCAGTGAAGTCCACACACATTCGCCAACTGCCATCGCTCTTTTTGACCATCACTGGGTTGGAGAGCCAATCGTGGTAATAGACTTCCCACATGATGCCAGCGTCCACAAGTTTGTGTACTTCTTCTAGTATGGCTTTTGCGCGCTCTGGAGCCTGGCCGCGCTTTTTCTGCCTTACTGGGGAATATCCTTATCGGATTTGTAACTTGTGTTCTGCGATCGATCGTGGTACGCCAGTCATGTGTTTTGGTTCCCAGGAAAAGATATCCAGATTCCTCTGTAAGAGTGCGCACACAGCTGCTCTGCCTTTGTCAGACAGCGATCCTCCGATTGATACTTCTTGCTCTGGGTAATCAGGGTGAATTGCGACCTTCAAATTTGGAACTTTAGCTGCGCGCTGTTCTGGGACGTGCGTCGTCTCACATGTAATCGTGTTACATTCTTCTGGTGGCGCAGCGTTGTTGTAAATGGTGACGATGCCGCCTTCTACTGGGAATTTGAGCATCCCGTGCGCTGTGGATGGTACCGCGCGCAACGCCGAGATTCCTGACCTTCCAATAATGCCATTGTATGGCGAAGGAGATTTGATCACCATAAAGTTCATCCAGGCTGTCGTGGAGTGTTCCTTATTACCGACAGCGACTAGCAGGCGTAGTTGCCCCATAGGCCATATCTTTTCTCCTGTAAAGCCAGTAAGCGCAGTCGTGGCTGGACTTAACTGTCTTTGTATCTCAGGACGCAATCTCTTGAAGCAATGTTCATACATTATATCCGCTGATGCGCCCCCATCGACATACATGCGGTGGATGTCGTGACCCCCCGCATTTATTTCAATGGTAAGTGGTTCTACCACTGCGTTGTCCGCAGTCAAGGTGGGGAAGGAGATTTCACTTCCATGAGAGAATTTCTGGCTCACCTTTTGCCTAGTTTTCCGCTGCCATGATTGTATCATGTAGATGGTATCAGCTTTTTCCTTAGGCGCTTCCTTCTTGCCTCCGATTCTCTGCTTGTCTTTCCCCTCCTTAATATTTTTAACGAGGTGGTCCAATCTGCCTTCTTTCACTAGTTTCTCGATTAGTTGACGTAACTGGACACACTCATTAGTGGTATGGCCCTTCTGTGCGTGATACTCGCAGTATCCGTTCCCTACGCGCCGATCCTCAGGGGTGCGCATAGGTGGGGGTCTTGGAAAGTTCGCACCTTTCGTCGCGAATATCTCCTTTGGAGTTTTTGTTAATGGGGTGTACTTGTCGTTTCCCCTTCCGCCCCCTTGGGTGCGACAACTTTTGTTACGATTGCCACTTTGGTCATTGGATTGTCTCCTTGACTCTTCTTGTGATCTATTGTTCGAGTAGCCTTTCTTGCTATCCGCAGCGGCTGCTTCTCCTTGGACGAAGGACCTCGTGCGCTTCATGAGTTCGTCAAAGGTTAGGGGAACCTTATCATTTAACTTTTTTTTTATCAAATCTGGGTTATTGATTGCATTCATAAAACCCGATATTTTTAGTATCTCTGGGCACGCCTTGACTTGCATGCATTCGTCCTTAAAGCGTTCCATGAAAGCGCTTGTGGATTCCCCTTGTCGCTGTTTAACCCTAGCGAGTTCGACAGGGTTTTTAGCGCACTTCTTCCTTTGAGTAAAGTTTAAACGAAACGCCTTGCGCAACTCTTCAAACCCACCGATGCTTCTGCGTGGAAGCTTACTAAACCAGTTGCGCGCATTCCCTACTAATGTAGAGTTGAACATATGGCACCACACAGGTTGTGGCCAATTTTCGATAGTGGCTGCTGATTCGAAAATTTTTAGGTGATCATCAGGATCACCTGTCCCATCATATGTTTTGACGTTAGCAGGCATGCGCCTTTTCTTATTCTCCGAAAAACGCTGATGCGCCTAGTAAACGCATCAACTTTTTGGCGACGCCAGGTAAGAGACATGTCTTCGTCTTCCTGGTCGCGGTATTTTCCTCTTGATTTCCAGTGTCCAGTTTCTTTGTCCTCGTTGTCCGAGGAGTCACTTGAGGATGAGCGTACTCTTTTGCGACGCTTGCGTCGACTATCATCAGAATATGAGCTTGCTCCTCTGCGGTACTTGCGCCGACTATCCTCGGAATCAGAGCTTGAAGGGCTTTCACTTGGGGAGCACCGTCGCCCAAGCCTATCCTGAACCTTGCGACTGCCAAGCCTAGCGTGGACATTGGCGCGCCGTTCCCCATCTTCATGCTCTTCCAGATGCTGAAAGTCGGCTGCTTCATCATCCACAACCTTCCTTCCAATCCTGGTAAACACTGGTTGTTTGCGGCTATCCTTCTCGCGTCTTTCCTTTCGGTAGCACGGTGGGGATGCTTCGTACTCTGGGTCGAAGTTGAGCCTGGAGTGCAGACTTTGGCTTGACCTCTTCTTTGCCTCCTCTTGCATGAGCGCAGCTAAGGCTTCGTAGTTTTGAGATACGAAGTCACTTGGCGCTAGTTCAGGCGTGACTCCTTCTAGCGCGATGGAGTCCGTTTCCAAAACAAATTCCTTGTTTCGGATAGGCGCATTTGGTGGTTCAGTGAAGTTTACTTCTGGCATGGCGAGAGGAGTGCGCTGTGGGTCTACCGCGCTAGTACTTGTTGTAGTAGCATTGGTAGTCATAGTGGGCGGCTCTACTGGAGTAAGGAGCAGATCTGAGTACGCTCCTAAGCTTCTATGCGCACTGGTTTTCCAGAGGTCTGCTTGGAGGCCGCATCAGTTTGCTGTTTCTTCCCTAGTAAATCGTCATGCGTTTTCTTCGCATGCGGAGTCCGCTCCTTTCCGTGCTTCGTCATTCTAGTTCTTAGCAAAGCTCTTAGTGTAGGGTCCCACGGATGGCGCCACTTGTTGATACAAAAGTTGGGCGTTCCTTGATTCCGTACCAATTCGATCTTAATGCTTGAGACCTGCGCACTAAGAAAACAGAAAAACACCGTTAGGCTTATCGTGGGATTGTCTCCCACGATTATCCTCCGGCGTGAGAGTAAGTAATCGGTTTTAGGGTTTGTAGAAGAGTTAGGGTTTGTAAGTCGTACCTTTGTGAGGGTTGAGATGCCCTCTATATATGGACACGAAATCCTTATTGGTTTCGTGTTCCCCAATCTTCGGTCTATCCCGCGTAGGGCGGTTAGGCAATATATATCCCATAAATAGAAGATATATTATCGCAGCCATAAATAACGTTGGGTTTGGGCCATCGTAAGCCCAAACCGTTATCGCAATAGCCCATATCGTGACGGGCTAGAGTCCATTCGTGATGGACTTAAGTATGGGTCGGGTTCGTGACCCGAATACGGACTATACGTCATCATTTATAATTATCTTGAGTTTAAAAATGAGGATTGGTCTCCTGATTATCCCATAAACTTGGCCTATTTTCCAGCTTAAATCCCCTTATCTGTTCCCCTATATCAGTCAATTTATACATCCCAAACTCACACAGAAAAACCCTAATCAAAGTTCTATTCGACTGCACCATTGGAGAAGCATTAAAGTAGTACAAAAGGTGGTTCAAAGGAGGACTAAAAGGTGTCACAAAGGGGGAGTTAATCGTGGTATATACTGGTTCAAGGGTGGATGAATTGTGTTTGACTAGGTTCTGGTCTTGGTGTTTTCTGTTCTTGTTCTTGTTTCAATCTACACTAAGGTATCCTCCCTTTTTGTCCCTTGTTTCCTCTCGACTTATATGCACCAAAGATGTTAATATTGTAACCTAAAACAAGGCTGAGTCGACTTAAAAAGACTGATACGAATAAAGAGAATTATTGTCATATAAAATGATACCCATGAGAGGTTTATTGAATGCATAAAATAATGAATAAGTATGTAGATATATATAGAAAACCTACTAGTGGAACAGTGTGTAAAAAGGGGAGATGAAATATGGTTATATACATGATTTATTGAATCTGTTCTTATACGATAAAACCTGAGTTATGTCGCATGGAATGGTGGGTATACATTTGATGTCGAATTAACATATATACATGAAGGTTTATGTCTGGTTGTTGGAACATGTAAATGTACAATATTATGTCTGTTTAAAAGGGTCGATATAAGTACTGTATGCATATGGAATTTGCTCTTGTTGATACATATTAAACCTGGATATATGGTGCATGAAAAGCTAGAATATGGTCACATAAAATGATGATTACATATAGGTCGATATACAGTTTTATTGGATGTTGAAATCTGATGGTTTACATGTTTGTTGGATCTGTGTTCCTTTTTGAATGTGAGGCCATGTATAAGTCTTGTTGGTTATTGATTCATGCATGTTGTTGGGGTACATATGTGTGGCGACATATAGGGTTTATGTGTCATTCGAAATCAGTGTTTATAAAGCTTATGGAATATGATTTTGGAACTTTTATTCGACCACTATAGTACATGATAAAACCTAGAAATTATTGCATGAAATAAAGGAGTATGCAAGAGGCAATATAGTGTTAATAGGCTGTTCGAATTAGTTAAATACAGGTTGGTTTAGATCTATTTAGGCATGTAAAAGTCTGGTCTCACGTACATAAAATGTTAGAACCATGCATGATTATGGGTCGTATTAATGAAGTCGAGGAATGACACTCTAGAACTTGTTTGGTTTCATTATTTTGTGATTTAAATGGTGTGTGTATGGGTCAAATAGAGGGCTGTAAAACCTGGGGTTAGACATGCTAAAATGGGAAGTTGCATGCATGGTTTTGGTCATGTGTTTTGGGGTCAAAAGGGAAAGTTTGGGGCTGTTCAAGTGTTGGTATATGGAATCCAATATTGTGGGTTTGTGGGGGGTCGAGTTAGGCTGGAAAAGAAAGGGGTGACGTGGTATGTTAAGAGCTAAAAAGTGTGTGTCGAGTGGCTGGAAATAGTGTGGTGTTTGTGTGTGTCGAATGAGTTTGATTTGAGTGTGTTGTATATGTCGTATAAGCTGGTGAAAGGTGTGGTATTATGTGCATGAAATAAGGTCGAGTGAGTGTATAAGTGGATGTATTTTGTATGTCGAATGCTTGGCTAATTGTGGGGTTAAAATGGGTCGCATAAGGGTTAGTGCACAAGAGGGTTATATTAGGTTGATTTGATGCCGAGTTGTGTTTTCAAGTAAACATGGTGATTTATTGCATGGGGGTGTTCATGAGTTCGTAAAATCTATAAATATAAGAATTGGTTATAAGATTATGATAATTTACATTTTAGACCCTGAACTTTACAATAATGACAATTTAAACCATAAAACTATTATAAGTTGTTTAATTAAACCCTAAACTATAATATTGGTCATAATAATTCTATAAGTACTTAATTGTCATTATAACCTTAAAGTTATTAAACCGGGAAACTTACTAATTATGGACGCTTACTAAATCGGGAAAGTTACTAAGTATGGAAACCTACTAAAAATAGAAAGAAATCCTAAAGGTGTAATCTGAATAACTATAAGCAGTAAACTTATAAAATAAGCTTGTAAGTAATACGTGAGCATAAATTGTATAGGTTCTGTGAAGAAGGAGTGATTCCTGTTCGGTGTGCTTTCCTGTTTTGTTGATTTGCTTGCATAAGGTACATATATTCTACCATTTCTCAGTATGGGTTCTGATCTCATGACTTTTCGATCCTTGACTTCGATTTCTTTTGCTATGATATGATTCCTGATAGGATTCCCTGATATGCTTCCATAATACGATTCCGTATGATATAATTCAGTTGCTATCCATTCGGTTATGATGATCTGTTTATTATCTCATTGATTGAGATTCTGTTCAGTTGATATGCCTTGTTGATATGCTATTATTGCTTTGTTATGGATAGCCTTTCCTTGTTTATCTGTTCTGTTGCCCGAGCTAACTAGCCATGGAGGTACCATGGCCATGTCATTGAGGCACCAATGGCATGACACTTTCTGTGGAGGTGTGATTGATCCACGACGTTCCCTTCTGTTATGATTATATGATTATTTGCGCACATGGCCATTCTGTTATATATATGCATAGTCTAGTACTTGTATATGTATTCTGTTTCAGGGAGCGTATGGATGCATCCTAGGTATATGTGATTGATATGTATATGATTTGATATGACTTAGTGACTGGTTTGTACATGCCATGTACCCCATTTCACTTCTGGTACTTGAGAGGTCTCCCCTCCTTGTACACTTATACTATGACAGGATTTTGTGACTAAGCATGTGGTATGCTTTCTGAGCTCGATGGGCATCTCTGTTATGTTTATCCTGTTCTGTTAAATGTTGACCATTTTCTGATTGATTGCAGTGATTTCATTATGGTTCTTCTGCATTGTTGCTCTGATTATATGATACTTGTTCGGAAATTCCTTTGCTTCCGTCGCTTAATCATTTGATTCAGTTATTGTTTACTATATATATCTGTTCACTGGGCTTTTTAAGCTCAGCCACGTTTTTTTCCATGCGACAGGTAATAAGCGGGATGCTGGGTATGAGTGATGAGAGTAGGAGCTTAGAAGACCTACCATGTTTAGTTGTCCCCATTGTTTGATGATGTTTAGACTTATGTTTTGGATATTTCCTTTCATTTCATTTGATGTCGTTTGAACTTTGGAAGTTTGTAAATTGGAAGTCTTGATGTTCGTGGCTTTACTTTATTTATGAAGTCTTCCGCTTGCGTTTAATTTATATGTTCTGATCGACACCATAATGTGGCACCTTGACCAAGGTCGGGTTGGGGTGTTACCGTAATGGCTAGTTTTTTCTTTGCCTATAAATAATGGACCATTTTACACTTCCAACTTGATTTTTCCAGTCAGTTTTCTCTGGTCTAATCCCTTCTTATTTAGATCACTTTCTTTGATCATTTAGAGAGTCTTAGTTTGTTTAAGAGTGATCCTTTCATCCAACCAAGAGATCACCTTCATTCCTCTACTAGTGCAAGAGAAGAACATATAGTATCACAAAGATACAAAGTGTTGTAGTTATAGTTAGTTCACTTGTAACACTTGTTACATACTTGTTGTATCCTTGCATACATCAAGTTCATTTTTCTTTTGAGAGTTTGTGAGAGTAGATCATTGTGATCTTGTTGAGATCTTGTAGCTTGTGGGCTTGTGTATTGATCAAGTGGATCAAGGGTAGATCGAGTCAAGTGGGAGTATCATTGTGATCTTGTTGAGATCTTGGAGATCTCTTGTAGCTTGTGGGCTTGTGTATTGATCAAGTGGATCAAGGGTAGATCGGGTAGATCGAGTCAAGTGGGAGTAGATCATTGTGATCTTGTTGAGATCTTGGAGATCTCTTGTAGCTTGTGGGCTTGTGTATTGATCAAGTGGATCAAGGGTAGATCGGGTAGATCGTGAGTAGATCGTGTGGATCGTGGTAGATTGGTACTAGCTAAGATTAGTACTCGACATTTAGCTTAGTGTCAGAAATAAGGATAAGCGACGTTGTACGGTTTTCTCCGCCTGAAGGGAGCTTGTTAATTAGTGAAGTAACTCTCGAGTTGGGTACTCGGGGAGTGGAGTAGTACGAAGAGGAGCTTCGTGACCGAACCACTATAAATCATCGTGTCCGGTTTGTGCCTTCTTTACTTATCTCTTTACTTTTATTTTAGTCTTTATCACTTTATATTTATATTTGCATTGCGTTTATGTTTGTGTGGTTTGTTGCTTATATTATGTCGATTATGTTTGTGTCATGGTTTGATTGTGTTTGTGTTGTAGTTTACTTTATACCATCTCTAGATGTTGTATGATCATTGTTGACACTTTTCATATTACGTCATACTTGATCGGGTGTTTGATACAAAAATTTTTAAGTTTTAAATGTAAACGTATTCACCCCTCTCTACGGTTTCCACAATTGGTACCAGAGCCACGTCACTCAAATTTTTAAAACAAATGGTTTTCAAAATTGAGTACGATCCATGTATCAAATTACCAATGAAGGTGATAAAATATGAAAAGTATTTACTTGCTTAATACTTACAAGTTTTGTTGTTAAGTATACTTTGTCATACTAGCTTGAAGGTTTTCTTAAACCAATAAAAGAATAGAGTTTGTAAGTGTCCGGTCATGTCGTTAGAAAGAGTCGTAAAGTCATGCGGTTTTGAAAGGAGTGTTTGGGACAAACCATTAGTTTGTAGTAAAAGTATTATCGTAAATGTCTTTTTCTTAGTCCTAAACGTGAAAATGTTACTTAATATATATTTTATATGCTCGGTATTTAGTTTATTAAGTTTTACATTTTTTTGTTATGTCAAATACTTGTTTGTGATGAGAAAATTGGTTTTGTTCAAAACTGTAATAACAGGTCACGGTACCGTTAAATATAACGGACGGTACCATTAAATACGTACGGTACCGCTAAATTTAACGGTACCTTCGTCTGTTTTTCAGAACTGGGTAATTTTCAAAAATTCGTATAAAATCAACCGTAAGTCCGTAGGAGTCGTGCTACCTATCGTTTTAAACGTAATTGAGTCTACTTTCATCTAAAAATACTTTTAGAAAATGATTGTAAAGTAAAATTTACGAGAGTCTTTGATTCGTAACAGAGAGTCTTTTCCGGTCATGTCGATTGCACAAATTTTTTTGTCAAATTACAAAGAGAACATCACACATTGATGTATTTATAATTTCAAAGTGTTGAACTTGATCAAATTTTGAAATGGGGTGGAAAATAATTTATTTTCAAATAAAATCAAGCTAAGTGTACATTGTTATACTTAATACACAAAATGACGATAAGTATTTTTGTGTGGTAAGCTAAATGACTATTTGTTTTTCTTTGTGTCCTAGTATTGTTAGTTAATATTTTTTTTGTGTACTTATTGTTATCTTTAGTTGAGCTAATTATATCTATAATCACAAACGTTTTACATGCCTTGTTGCTATGTGTTAATTATTAGTCTTTCAGTTTATGTGTTAAGAGGACTTAGACTAGACTTCTTGCACTAAGTTGCTTAATTGATTTTGCATTGCATATAGGCATAGACCACTTTTCTTGCATATGCGTTTTCGACATTTTGCAAGTTTTAAAATGTTTTAGTAACCTTCTTAGGAATAGAAATTAAGTTGGTTGATCATGTGTGTCGAAAGATATTGTCTTACACAATTATTTTTCCAAAGGTTTAAGTGTAAAATATATATCACCTCAAAATATTGAACACTTTCATTAAATCCGTAACATGATCTCTAAAATATTACATCCTCTTATCTTGCTTGACCATGGGTTGTATAAACAAGATAAAAGATCATATCAATACATTAGTATTTAAGTAAAAGAAAATGTATTGAACTTGCATTGATCTAACACACACAAAAAGTTTTAAACATTTACTAGTAGTATTTTACGTATGTTGTATAAAAATGGTTAAGATAATTATTTTTATACTCATGATATGTCGAAAACTAAGAATATTATACTTAATAATAAAAATAGTTTTTCGCAAATAAAAATAAATGACAATATCGAAGTAGTAAGTTAATATGTCATTAACCTCACACATACAACTAGTACTAGAATAAATGAAACAAATTCCTTAATTTTTTTTAAAGGAGTGATCGTGAGGATCAAGAAAGATTTCGAGTACATATCAATTCATTATTCAAATTTATGATTGATATTATCATCGAATCTAATTGACAAGTTTTCGAGTATGGACATGAAATTGGAGTCATTATTTGTCTAGCTTCAAGATAACATCAAAATATAACGAAATATATTATCTTGAATCTACATACTCAATCACACTCGGTTGTTATGAAAATAATGACTTCCTCTCAAGACGAAAATAATATGCATCGGATCATAACTCACACTTGTGTTGAAGATGCCATATTGAGTCTTCTTGTCCAATGGTTGTGTTCCAAACATTAAACTAATATGTTTAAAAGATGCATAAAATACACAACTAAGTAGGATTGACAACTTGGATGTTTCATCCGAAATATTCAAGTAATTTACATTGCAATGCAATTAGTAAATGTGTCATTTCCGAAAAACCAAACACGAGCATATGTTATTAACTATTATGTACGTCATCAATCTTCGAGAATATCACATGTATTTCTCTTATCAAAAGATTGACAAAGGATAACTTATATCTTATGCATCTCATTCCCTTTGTAACATGAATGGTTATGTTACAAGAGAATACATTGCATCTTGTTAACAAATATAGGATATTAGATTTGAATAATAACCCAATACAACATGTGTCATTGCATAAACAAGTAAAATTGGTCATACACTAAAATACTTGTTTTACTAAGCATTCGTAAGAGTGATAAGTTTCCTCTTAGAAAAGCATATTTGTTGAAATATACAATATGTCTCATTTCAAGTATAATACTCACATGATCTATTGAGGTAAGTAACCTTTACTAGATTCTTTTCTCAAGATATGCAAAGGAGCATTCTTGAAACACTCTCGATGTAGTAGATTCTACATTGTATCACATTAGAGCATCTCTTGGTTCTAGAAAACCAAATCATGTTAAAATAACATGTAACAACTCAACAAACAAAGATGTTATCCAAGAGATCATAAAATGCACCATCTCCACCAAATAACCTCTAAATCTCAAACACGAAATTAAAACATTTTGCTTGCCTTTGTTAGGAGTTGTGTAAGACATGTCATCTTCTTAACCGACTTCCAAAATAAGGTTAGTTGAGTCATATTAGGCCATGTATTAGCGAAGCAAGCTAATATCATCTTTGCTATACTTCGATAGGCAAATATAGGAATTTGAATTTTTCTAACATGAGAATGACTACTGGAGAACCTATCGCACTAGAAATTCAATTTGACCTAACGATTAAATTGCTTCCAGCAGACAAGTTGGGTTCGTGGTATAACCTATAAAAATGGTCGTGTTTAGCCTGAGTTGAGCACCACTAGTGATAGTCTCATACTCATTTTCAAACTTGAAAATTTTTCATTCCTGCATTTGACTAAAGATAATTTACATTGGTGAACTTTATCTCCCGTTAGGATTTCATTTTGAACAAGTAGTAATTAGGATCCTCCTTAGCGAACCTAGATTACTTGCATCCCACATATGTGTTTCAAAATGATAACATGTTCTCGTAAGATATGATTGAATGTCTTCATGATCTTAAATGTTATATGATTATCATGTTTTGCATGATGTTTGCGTTTATTCCTTATGTGCATTTTACATGATTTGCTTGTAAATTTTTCACCCACACTATGTCCTTTTAACACATAATGAATTAGGTATGCCTATTACTATGAACTCTTAGACGTCATATAGTCATACACTAGTGTCAAAACCTATAAGTTAGAGTAGTCGCGAAATTGTCCTAATTCCTTGGTCATCATTTCGCTTTCTTCCAAGTAATACACCCTTTGTCATGGGGAGGTTAGATACAAACCCAGTAGAACTCGGAGTAGGTTTGTCAACTTAAATATTTCATCCAAAATATTCAAGTAAATTTAACTTGCAATCGCAATTGTTAAATGTCATATCCGAAACATCATATTCAAGCCTTTTAACAACATATGTTAAAACGCTCATCCAAAAGCTATAAGCTAACATCAACCTTCGGGTGACAAAGGACTCACGAGTTACTATATAAGTGATTAGTAGTTCCTTTCATCCTTGTGTGAATATACACTTCTTAAGATCCTAAACCCTGTTGCGAATCAGCACCATAGGCCTTGCTTTATGTCTTTCAAAACCCCGTGAAACACTCGCATGCGAAGCACATCGAAATCCGTAAATCAACCAAACCTCTCAAACGAGAATCCTCTAACCATCTTCATCTAGGTCTGGGAATGATGGAACACATTCCGTGAATTTCACAATTCCCATGTGTTCAAATGCGTCCTTTAAATCCCTCTTATGACTACTTAAATATTTCACTGGAAATATTAAAGTCATCCCTTACGTCTCGTTTCATGACTTTTTAAATATTTCACTGGAAATATTAAGTCATCCTTCACATCCCTCTTATGACTATTTGAATATTTCACTGGAAATATTGAAGTCATCTCTTATGTCTCGTCTCATGACTTCTTAAATATTTCACTGGAAATATTAAGTCATCCTTCACATTCCTCTTATGACTACTTGAATATTTCATTGGAAATATTGAAGTCATATCTTGTGTCTCGTCTCATGACTTTTTAAATATTTCACTGGAAATATTAAGTCATCATTCACATCTCTCTTATGACTACTTGAATATTTCACTGGAAATATTGAAGTCATATCTTGTGTCTCGTCTCATGACTTTTTAAATATTTCACTGGAAATATTAAGTCATCCTTCACATCGCTCTAATGACTACCTATGTATTTCCTCGGAAATATAAAAGTCATCTCTTCTCGTCTAGTACCGCTCATCTCGTAAAAAGAATTTATTAGGTATAAATTCTCTCCTCGTGTCGAAAAGTCTCACTAAATCAGCGATATTTATTCGTAAAATCCTCTTAAATTCCAATGACAGCTTAAATATTTCATCCGAAATATTTAAAGTATATTTAATTTGCGAAATGCAATTAAATGTCATCTCTCGTTCTCGATCAACGTTCATCGAATCCTGTTGGATTCATTCATAATAGAATTTATTTGGTATAAATTCCTTTAAATCTAAGGTCCAGAAAAATCACAACATATGTGAAATTTCTTTGTCGAAAATCAAATTCTGGGTCAAAACTGACCTCAGCAGGTCACGGCACCCTTAAATAGGGGACGGTACCGCTAAATTTAACGGTACAGTCGGACCGTTGTCTGATGAGACAATTTATTTTGTTTTCAATTCTCACTGTTTCAAAAGCACTATCGAAACCCATTCGATGTAGTCTTGAACCAGAACCGTCTCCTATCAGAATAAATTCTATCTATCTTCTGATTCCTTAGCCACTTCCCTTTCACTTCCTCATGGTACTAAACACACCATATGTTTGGTTACTTCCGTATCCATTATCTTCTCAATTTATCTACAATTCTCAACCTTCGTCCTACACTACCAATGCTTCCGCATCCCACTCATCTTCCACACACTTCAAGCGAAGAACCGCTAGGATAAGTTGAGATAACCCTTCTTCATCAACATAGATAACCCCACTAGAACCTTATCACTAACCCCACAACATTGAAAATTCTATCTTCGTAACCCTTAGTACATTTCCACGTAATTACATGTCTCGTCATATGAATGTTCTATGAATATTCACAATGATTAAGAAGAGCTACGTGACTTCAAAGGTGAAGTTTATTGTATGCTATCCACCACTTGTCATGACGTTACTAAGCTCATCGCTTCCGTCAACGTTTGTTTTCCTCTTTATTATTTTTTTAACACATCTTGTCCGGATGGTCATCGATTAAGGGGGAGCGAAAACACACTCATATAGTCTTTCAACAAACACTCTCAAGAACACACAAATGTGGTTCTTATTCCCTAGAAAACTTCACTTTAGCTGCCCAGAACTAGGCTGCACAGGAAAATTCGTGACTTCCAGGTCACGGTACCATTAAATAGGCCACGGTACCGTTAAATTTAATGGTACCGTGCGGTATTTAGTGGTACCGTGCCCTTGTTTGACGAATTTTCACTGTTTCCTCTAGATCCATGCATCCTTAACCTCAAACCTGCAAAAATTTTCAGACTCACATACAACCTAAGATTCCCTCACTACACCATAGGACACTACCACCAACTTTAATTCGAATCCCACAACTCTTGCCTATATAAGGCTTCACCATTGCAAGCTTATCTTGCATCTCATCTTCAAACCTCACATTAATATCATTCATCATCACACTAAACCCTTATAACTAAACTTCACTCTTGACAGTGATATTTAGTTTCAAAACCTTCAATCCTTATATCAATCACACTCAAACCTTTTAGCTACACTTCACTCTTGACAGTGATAGTTAGTCTAAGAAGCTTCAACCCATCGATCATTACGCTCAAACCTTACAACTATTCCTCACTTTGGATAGTGATAGTTAGTTCAATAACCTTCAATCCTCACAATCACACGAAACCCTTCATGCACCAAATTATCTCTAATACACAACTAGGATCATCTAAACTAGAAATCAAGAACTTCGTTACCTCAACCCCGTTAGAGATATCCACCCACAATCCTGTTAGGATCACATGCACATTTTCTTTTTCTCCTTTGAAATATATCATGCATCTTATTGTCAGTGCAAACGATATATTAATCTAAACCGTCTTTTCCCACCTTTTCTCAAAGGTCAAATCCAACACTTCCCATCTTATGGAATCATTTCCATTCGCATCTAGGTGCATATCGTTCTCATTTTTTATTTTTTTTTTGTATATCTTCTATCGAGTCTACTCTATGGCATGACTTGTCATAATAGTAATCATTTAGTATGTCTTATCAACAAACTATCATTAACACCAATCATCTTAGGTAGATGAGTATGTTGTTCAAAAGGTTTGTTAGAATTTGCCTTCCCAATGACAACTTGGAAGAAGTCAGTTTATGTGTCAGTCAATGAACGAATCTCGTTCTTGTTAGTATGATTGATTGAACAATTACACCTTAGGTTGTCGGTCGGGTTGTGACACTCAAGTGTCTTTGAATTGCAATATGCATTCATTTTTTTTGGTCGCTCAACTTTCTTGGGCTTTCTTCTTTGCTTTTATCCTTTTAGCACACTTTCATCCCGTGTCTAACCTCTAGCATACTTTGATATGCTCACATACCTCATCAAACTCATTTTTTTCCCTACACTTTTTTTAGTTTAACCTTTGCATGTCTTGCTAAAAGTATTCTATCCCTATAATGTTGCTCATATTCTTTTATATATTATGTTGCACGGAGCTAACCCTTGATGTAGGAAAAGCCTTTGTATAAATTTGATCCATGGATTCGCTAGATACTAAGGTAAATAAACAAGGGGACTCAATCACCATAGGGGAGCATTGAGCTAGGGGGAGCTCGGGGGTATTTGAATACATAGCATGGAGTTGTCTTCACAAGTGGTGATAGAAGACTTCCCTGGGATGATGCAAGCTCGCCTTTCTGGGAAGAAAGGAAAGTAGTGCAATAAGGGGGAGTAGGGAGTGAATTCAAGAGAGAGCTCGAGGCAACTACCTTTTTGCTTCAACAAAAGGGGGAGAAGGGAGTGTAAACAGGTAACTTTTACATTTTAATGTGTGTTACGGTTTACATATTTGTCATCATCAAAAAGGGGGAGATTGTTAGTGCAAATATTACGATATTTAAACTAAACGGTTTCTTCGGTTTTAATAATGACAAACATGTAACATGTAATGCATAACGTAAAATGCGCAAGTTACAAACTCCAAAAATAAAGTTACACATAACTCTCCCAAAGCTCTGGCGATATTGGCGATTTCTTTCTCGAATCCCTTACTATCTTCATTGGTCGATCATTAAATAATACTTATTCAATTCTCCCATCTATCGTGGGTCAGTTGTATAATTTACTATATTCTAATCGAACTTGTTGATTGTATGTTTCTGATTTAGTATTTTATTATCGTGGTTCGGTTGAAATCGCTAAAGGGTTTGTTTCATGCAATTGATATATTAGTTTTATATTATTCTGCATGTAATCGAACTTTATTGCTATCCTTTGAATCGGTTTTCATATCATTAAACCGACTATTTTATCCCTCATCACTGTTCGTATACTGGTTATGGGTTGATATTTTGGACTTCATGATTATAAACCCTAGTTTTAACTAGGGTTTTCTCGGTTTGTTCTGAAGGTCTGACGTTAAATCCTTCTTGTTTCTGTTTAGAGATCTGCTTGTTTTTTTTATTAAGGGTTTCGTAGCTGTGGTGTGATGTCAGATTTGGGAGAGAGGAATGCTGCCCTTTTAAGGTCAGTTGCTAATCGTATGGCTAGTTTGAATGGTAAACCTGCTGTTGCTTCTGGTGCGACAGAATCAAGCGAACCAGTTAGGGTTTTCAATAACCCTAATGTGAATGTGGGAAAACATGGACAGGACGTATCTGCTGATGGGTACCCTACGCCTACGTTTGGTGATGAGGCCTTTGATGCCTCTCCTAATAAAGTGAATTTGATGAATAATAAATCGGACATGGCTGATGATGTGACCCATTCTGATCCTTCGATTCCCAAGGATGTCACCGGTATTGACTATCTTAATGCTCTCTTTGGTGTGTCGATTAAGTTATCTAAGGACGTTGGTTATTTCATTACGGATGTGGAAGCTGGTAAATATCCGTTGTGGGCTACCTTGGAGAGTAATGTGCGTTCGCGTATTCTAGCTGATTTGGAGGTTTTGGTGATGGACTTTGAGGCTGAAACATTGCCTAAAGAGACTCCGAATTCTGAACCTGTTTGTGATGGTGTCAACATTTCTATTCCACGTAAAGTGGTGGAAAAGGTTAGTTCTCGCTTGGAACATACTCTATATGGCTATTTTATTGGTAAAAGAATGGCGTTCCCTGTTGTCGAATACTATGCTAGGAGTAACTGGGCGAAACACGGTCTTAAAAGGATTATGATGAATTCCAAAGGCTTCTTCTTCTTTAAATTTGATACATCGGTTGGGTTAGAAGCTGTTCTGGAAGGAGGTCCTTCGATGATATGCAAATCTCCAATTATTCTTAAGAAATGGTCTATGGACTCTTGTTTGCGTAAGGAAGAATTGACTAGCATTCGTGTATGGGTTAAACTGCATGATGTTCCTCTTCAAGTCTTTGAAGAGGATGGTATTAATTTGATTGCTGCATACATTGGTAAGCCCGTTATGCTTGATTCACACACTAGCTCTATGTGTAAGGATTCATGGGGTAGAAGCAGTTTTGCTAGATGTCTCATTGAGGTAAAGTCTGATTCTGACCTTGTGGAGGCTGTTACTATTGGTTTCCCTTCCCTTACAGGGGAGGGTTTTAACAAAGAGACTATACGTGTTGAATATGAATGGAGGCCCCCCAGGTGCAATTTATGCAATATATTTGGGCATACTCGTGATCAATGCCCTAAGCAGGTGGTGAGTCCTTCTACACAGGTTGTTACTCCTCCTACTATTTCTATTTCACATGTTGCTACTCCTGTGGAGTTGGATACTGATGGTTTCCAAAAGGTAAGAAAAAGAAGAAGGGTAAAGCCAAGGCTACTAATGGGAATCAATCTGTGGTTACTTCGGATAAACAGTTTAAATTTGTTCCAAAGGCAACTACTAGTGAACCTAAAAAGGGAGCTACTACTAAGGGTAATGCATCCACATCGTCGTCTCAGTTAATGTCTATGGGTAATGCTTCTAAGGAAGTTAATGTTACTACATCTAATCCGTATGCTGCATTGGTGATGGATGATGAAGATGATGAAGATCTAGTGGAAAATGTGTTTGATGAATCAGCCAATTTGTTTACAGGGGCAAGTTCATCTCACACATTTTCTGCTGGCTAGTTTGTTTTCATTTCTTTTTCTAGATGCATTTTTGTTTCTAGTTTTGTAAGTGCTTTTGGCATGTCTTAAGCACTAGAGCTAGGTGTCTATCAAGCTTTTTAGCTTGTGGTTAATATGGTACTTCAGCCATATTCCATTTGTACTAAAATTGTTTGGTTTATATATTTACCAGGGTGCAGGATTACTCCCATTTACCCCAAAAAAATGCGCAAGTTACTTGTAAACACAAATCATCAACGCATACTTACATCAACATCTCTCAACGTATCAAGTATGCCTCAACAGAGTCGTAGATTTTCATCCAGACGTAAATCACTCAAGGTATGAACAAACAAATTTAAACTTGATGGATGATCAAAGAAATAAAATTTTTGTTCTAAACTTCACATTTTTAATGTGACGAAACATTTTTTCAAAAATACATTTTACAACTTTATGGATGATCAAAGAAATAAATTTTTTGTTCTAAACTTCACATTTTTAATGTGACGAAACATTTTTTCAAAAATACATTTTACAAATTATTTTTTAATTAAAAAGAAATGTTTTATTTTGCAAAATAAGTTTAAAGGTATGAACAAAGTCGTAGATTTTCATCCCGACGTAAATCACTCAAGGTATGAACAAACAAACTTAAACTTGATGGATGATCAAAGAAATAAAATTTTTGTTCTAAACTTCACATTTTTAATGTGACGAAACATTTTTTCAAAAATACATTTTACAACTTTATGGATGATCAAAGAAATAAATTTTTTGTTCTAAACTTCACATTTTTAATGTGACGAAACATTTTTTCAAAAATACATTTTACAAATTATTTTTTAATTAAAAAGAAATGTTTTATTTTGAAAAATAAGTTTAAAAATCCCAACAGCTATTCCCCCCCCCCCCCCCAAAAAAAACAGCTCCAAACATCCCCAAATAAACCTTCCCCACTAAAAACAAAAAGATGAGCATTTTTGTCCCCGACGGTACCACTAAATACCCGATGGTACCGTTAAATTTAGTGGTACCGTCTGACAATTAGTGGTACCGTCCGTACGTAACGGCTAGTTTTTTCTTTGCCTATAAATAGTGGACCATTTTACACTTCCAACTTGATTTTTCCAGTCAATTTTCTCTGGTCTAATCCCTTCTTATTTAGACCACTTTCTTTGATCATTTAGAGAGTCTTAGTTTGTTTAAGAGTGATCCTTTCATCCAACCAAGAGATCACCTTCATTCCTCTACTAGTGCAAGAGAAGAACACATAGTATCACAAAGATACAAAGTGTTGTAGTTATAGTTAGTGCACTTGTAACACTTGTTACATACTTGTTGTATCCTTGCATATATCAAGTTCATTTTTCTTTTGAGAGTTTGTGAGAGTAGATCATTGTGATCTTGTTGAGATCTTGGAGATCTCTTGTAGCTTGTGGGCTTGTGTATTGATCAAGTGGATCAAGGGTAGATCGGGTAGATCGAGTCAAGTGGGAGTAGATCATTGTGATCTTGTTGAGATCTTGGAGATCTCTTGTAGCTTGTGGGCTTGTGTGTTGATCAAGTGGATCAAAGGTAGATCGGGTAGATCGAGTCAACTGGGAGTAGATCATTGTGATCTTGTTGAGATCTTGGAGATCACTTGTAGCTTGTGGGCTTGTGTATTGATCAAGTGGATCAAGGGTAAATCGAGTAGATCGTGAGGAGTTCGTGTGGATCATGGTAGATTAGTACTAGCTAAGATTAGTACTCGACATTTAGCTTAGTGTCGGAAATAAGGATAAGCGACGTTGTACGATTTTCTCCGCCTGAAGGGAGCTTGTTGATTAGTGAAGTAACTCTCGAGTTGGGTACTCGGGGAGTGGAGTAGGGCGAAGAGGAGCTTCGTGACCGAACCACTATAAATCATTGTGTCCGGTTTGCGCCTTCTTTACTTATCTATTTATTTTTATTTTAGTCTTTATTGCTTTATATTTATATTTGCATTGCGTTTATGTTTGTGTGGTTTGTTGCTTATATTATGTCGATTATGTTGGTGTCATGGTTTGATTGTGTTTGTGTTGTAGTTTACTTTATACCATCTCTAGATGTTGTATGATCATCGGGTGTTTGATACAAAAGTTTTTAAGTTTTAAATGGAAACGTATTCGCCCCCCCCCCCTCTACGGTTTCCACACCATAGACTCCATTTACCTCCTCATTCGATGGTGTCCCTCAATTTTGACAGTTATTGACCGAATGACTCAGATCGCCACACATTGAGCACATTTTATGCGATACACGCGACACATTTTGGGACACCTTCTCCTAGATTTCTCAATAAAAGATCAACTTTCTTACTTAACTCACTAATTTCAGAATTTGTGCCATGTTGGTTAGACACAAAATTGGCGAAAGATGTGTGGTTGTTATTTCGATCCACCAAAGCTTGGGTCTTGGAACCCTTGCTCAGCTTTTCAAAAAACTCCCATTCTTCCTCCATGGGTCGTGAGAAAAACGTACCCCCACTAGTTGCCATCACAAATTGTTGGTTGTGATAATCCAACCCATCAAAGAAGATTTTGACAAGCTCCCATTTTGGAACATCATGGTGAGGGCAAGTTCTTAACAACTCTTTTAGCCTATTAAAAGCTTCGTGAAACTGCTCGCCTGGGATTTGACGAAAGGATTTAATCTTATTCCTAATGGCAGCAGTTTTACTTATAGAATAAAATTCATCAAGAAACGCGGATTGCATTTCAGACCATGATTTAATATTACCTGGTTTGAGAGATGTGAACCAGGCCTTAGCTTGATCTTTAAGAGAAAAAGGAAAAAGGCGAAGTCTTACCCCTTCCTTAGTGGTGTTACTAGTCCTTAGTGGTGTTACTAACTTGATATGTACCTGCAATGGAGAAGAACTCCCGCAGATGTGCATATGGTTCTTCATGACCTCTAAACACGGGTAAGATTGCTATGAGCTTCGGCTGGATCTTGAAGTTGCTCACAGCCCCATTATCCGCAGCCGGATAGACAATCGGTGAGGGATCCTCGAAGTTCCCTGGTCTGTAGTAGGAATCCACACCTCGTGGTGGGGATCTGAACCGGCGGCATCGTCGTCACCTGGCATTTACGTGAAAAGCTCTTCTAAACCTGCGAAATGAAGGTTATGTGACAAATCACAATTTCAGGTCATTTTCCAAACCTTGACAATTTACAATTCACCATTTCACTATTCATGATTTTCATTCATCATTCCGTAAACCTAGTTTACAAGTATTCAAATACGCGTAACCAGTAAGGTTTAGCTGCGTATTCATGCATCATCAGTAAGGACATGTCACATAGACTAGAGTAGTCTACATATCATCAGTAACATCATCATCATTTCCATATTAAGTCATGCACGGGTTTGTGTGATTTTCATTAACGTATGTTCATTTGTTCAGTAAACGTTACCACTCAGTCATTACTACTAATATTATACCCAAATACTCCCGACTATGATCCTAATATAGTTTCATGCTAATTTTAATGATATAAAATTTATATTATTAATTTACCCGGTGTTTTGAAACCTTCTGCTATATTTTCCATTAAGAGCTTATAACTCCATCGGTTTGCGATATTTCATCACGATCACTATTTTAACACCCGATTCTTATCAGTAACATGATTTCATAATTTTCACGACTTCGTCGTATTTTATTTTTATTCGTCACGATTTATTTTCAGTTAACCCGGTACCCGAAAACACCGAAATTATACACTAATCTAACTAGGACTTATCCTAAATATCTTTATAAGAAAAAAATCACATTCTAAGGCTTCCTCAACAAGCCTTGCCGCCCCCTTTATTCCCTAATAAGCCAAAGTTCCTTAATTGCTCATTTTACTTAAAGTCTTGATTTTATTTTACAACTTCATTACATAACATTTTCACTAACTAAACAAAAACCTATTCTCTCTTCTTTCTCTCTATGTTACACGGCCAAAACAAGAACACCACAAGGATCCATAAATTTTTCAAGCAAAAGTGTTATACAAGTTCCTTATATCATCCTTGTTAGAGTTTTGCAATAAAAACTCCAAGGTTGTGGTCATTTTTCATCCTAGCTCATCAATCATCAAGTAAGCTCAAGAACACCATTTGTGATCATTTCATACTTCCTTTGTTCTTATATTGTTGTATCTTCTAGTTATTTTGAGAGCTATCCATGCAAAACTTATGTTATATATACCACTTGGTTCATTTTTCATTAAAACTATCACAAACTCTAGATCTGTACGTTTTATTAACATCCCCGCGAAGCCCATTATTTTTAGCGATGTTTAGGACCCATGACACCCTAAGAAGGTGTATGGTAGGATGTGTGTATTTGTGGAGTTGTTTTGAAGTAGTTTGATCAAGCCGCGAACCAAGAAAACGAGTTTCTAACGTATATATATATACCTGCTGTCCAAAAATACAAACTCTGGAAAAATCAGTAAACATGGCGTTATTTTAGCTTTCATATTTAGAAAGTACTCTCAAAAACGAAAACGTGGGCGCTTGAATCACTAAAAACCGAGTTATAACGAAGGAGATACGAAGTTTTAAAGTTAGGCGACAAAAACAATTTTCCTGAAAAATACATGCTGTTGGCCGAACTTCAGGGGACAGAACGAGGCGTTAGCCGTAGTCTAGCTGAGCCGAGCCAATGAAAATATGTTAGTTCATGTTATGACGAACGCGTGGATATAAAGAACGTTGAAAACGGACTTGTAACGACCGAGATATGAATTTTTGAAAAGCCGACGAACAACACTCATTTTGACAGCATCACTATAACTCAAATATTTTCTAAGTGTAAACAGTTTTTACGAGGCACCATCTTACGAGCCATTTTCCCGTTGAGCGAGTCGGTTTGGGCCATAAACTCCTTCGGGTGAAACGAAGTATACCCGGCCTACTTTCCAAATCAATCAACCGTTTGTTGATCGGACTTATAACGAGTAAAATATGATTTTCCTAGTATCTCCAAAAACAACCATTATAAGAAAATATTTCTAAGTATAGAAATTGTTTTGCAAGACACTATATTCATAGCCGATTTTCTTTATGATCGAGATGCGTATGATCAAAACTCAAAAGAGACGACATTGAGATCTTGTTGCAAGGATTTCAAAAACGTCAAGTTCTATTACTAACTCTTAACGTACAATATTTTACGACTAGTTTTGCGAGGCCGTTTGGTCATATTTTCACCAGTTGTAAAAGTGATATTTTGCGACGAAACTATTTTATTTGACGATAAAACATCAAATGAGGATCGTAGAGTATTATTCCAACATTTTTACACGAAATATAGTATATGACTTGCCGAGATGTCAAAAATATATTTTTCGACAATAAACGTTATTTTCAGAAATAACGAGTGGTATCGTTAACATACGTTTTTGCATGAGTTACATGGTATCATTGCTTACATTGGGTCACATCATTCATCATAGGTTGCGGTTAGAGACCGAGCCATCATTACATCATATCCATCATTATCATTGTTGCTATTTCATCAGGTGAGTTTTCATAGCCCCGTTTTTCAAGTTATTACATCATTTCAAATTTCTCGGGGGAGAATACATTGCACCATTTTTCATGCGGACCAAAGTATCAACTCATTACATTGCTTAAGTTACCTCATTTGCCAAGATTAAAGTCCCCTATTATCATGAACCGTTAATTGTGAGCAAGTGAGGGTGTGTGAATAGATCTATTGAGGGTGACTCCTCCGTTCGGGTTGGTAGCACCAACTAGTCATACGAACGCATTACATTTGATCCATTTCAGGGTGTTTGGCAAAGCACTCAGTTGGGGCATTTCATTCAGTCTAGCTTCGGGGTCATGAGCTTAAGAGATATTGTAACATTTTCATGTGGCAGTTTGTCATACACTTTATACTTGTGGTATCCGTACAACATTTCATTTACATAAACCTATGAACTCACCAACATTATTGTTGACCCGTTTTAGCAATGTATTTTCAGGTAATTAAGCATCGCATGTTGGATTGCATATGGGCATATCATGGAGTCGCGGTGTCGACGCGTCTCACTTTATATTTTATGCACTTAACCATCGTTTGAACTGTGTGAACTTTATTTCCGCAAACTTGTAACATCTTTTGGGACCTTGCTTTGTAAACTCTGAATGTTTTAAATAATCAAATGATGTATTTTCTAAACGACACTTTAGGTCGTTCAATATAACTGCAGTTAAGATGCTATGGCAGTTGCACCCCTGGAATTCCATTCCGCTGCAAAACAGATAATTTGGGGGTGTGACAGGTTAGTAGAAAACTGTCTAACTGCTTTCCTCCTCAACCTTGCACTTCTCTCTACCTCGGGATCGTAAGCTAACGGCGATGTACATCCTGATCTACGCATGCACATACACTAACCTGCATACTCACAACCACAAAACAAACAAGCAAACAAAACAATAGAAAAAGAAAATCTTTTAGTATTTTTGATTTTAAAACTATTACCAAAAACTTAAACCAAAAGCGCACTTACTCCCCGACAACGACGCCAAAATTTGACCGATGTCGTTGTATCGATCAACAATAAACCTAATTACCTTATACTAGATAGGGCAAGCGGGTATCGTATCCACGAGGAGTATGTGGTTTTAATTTAAGTTTTGGGGTGACCACTGATCAATAAAAGTTTTGATTTTGAAATCTTAATAACTAATATACCGATTAAGCTAATGATTAAACTAGAAAGTGAATAAGTGACAAAAAGTAAATAAGCAATTAAAAATTAAAGAAGCAAATAAAAATAAGATTCATAAACAGTTGAGTAAAAAGAAATCCCTCCCGGCTCCGGATATATTGAAATGACTAAATTACGGATTATTACTAATGATTGCCTTCAAACCACATAGACATAGTTTGTATTAATTGAAAAGGATAATTTTGGGCACAAGTTATGTCCACCACACGAATCGTCTTAATCACTAAACTAGTTGGACTCGGCACGACTCATTGACTAGCGATAACATGTCTTATAATAATCATATCAATTAATTTTTTAATTACTCAAATGAACAATTATGGGTACAAATTATGTTTACCATACGACCTTCTTAACCCCTATACTAATTAGGCTCGGCACAATCGTTGACTAGCAATAATATGTCTTGCAATAATTCACTCAAATAATTATACTAAAACATTAAAATCAAGGGATAATTACGAAAATGCTCCGGTTGCCCAGGTGCGTTGCTTATCCGCCCCGCTCACAGAAAATTCTTATACTAGCCCAGGGCAACTGGTCCGACCAACCACTGAATGCCACGTGTCCGACCAATGTACCTCTACTACTGTTTGTACGATGTTTGGGCAACTTTTGATTTTTGGGCAACAAATACATGATGAGCAAAAGGATATTTTGGCCATTTTACATAACAACACCACAACTACATGGATCCAGATCTAGCTCTCGATCAAAACAAAAATAAATCCCATCACTCTCACACATAACAAATCATACGAAAACATAAAAAAAAACAAACTGCACTCACAAAAAATTAATCTGTTTACACTCACAATTCACCTGCAACACAAGATAATCCAAAACAACACACACAACACAAACAAAGTCAAAACCCAGAAAAATTACACACACCAAAACCGAGATCCATCACAGATTCCGATCAGTGGTGGTCGCTTGTTCGGTGTTCTCATTTGTTTCGTGATTACTGGCTTCGTGAATGCTTTTCTGAATCTATTTTTGATCTTGATAACTATACTGATTCTTTTTTTCCTGATGATGATGATTTCATCAATTTTGATAACACTAAAATCAACGGATCCAAAGGTAAATTGATTTATTATTTATATTTTATTTTATATATTAATAAATGTTTTATTTTATAAAAGTAGATATAAAAAAGTTATTAACTATTTTATTTATTTATTTATTTTTTTGTTAGTAGAGCGAGGAGCATGATTCACCCTCACTAAATTAGATTAGTTAATTAGATTGTGATTTGTTTTATATGTTGAGTAATTTTTTTTTTTTAATTTTGTTTTGTAATGGTAGATGAAGAGAAGGAGGTAAGGAAGGATATGATGCTGGTGAGGTTGAGTAAGTGGAGGAAGGCGCGTGCGGTGGACGCGCCGAGGCTATACCAGAAGGCGCCCAAGATTGTGAATGTGAAAGTGAGTCCCAAGCCTCTTCACCAGCCGCGTTAGATTGATTTTCAGATTGAGTTTAAGGCATGTTTTCAGATCCAAACCCTTCAAAATGGAGCTTGTTATAACCCCAACACAGTAAAAGATCACTGTAACTATGTTGTCAACAGTTATTTCCAAAGGAAAGGTGAAATCCAAGGGAGTTGTGATTTTTCAGGCACAACTACTGTTAGCCAAACAGCCCCTGCTGGTAATAAGTTATTAACTCACGAGCGAAACTCATTTATAGTAATTAGTCATATTGCTTAGATTATTACTTATAACGCAATTTGCTTTCTAATATATGTGATGTTCAGGCTTGTGTCAATTGGTAACTTAGAAGCTGCCGTCAGTTTAATGCTTTCTACTCCTCCAGAAAGCCCTTACTTCTATCCAAATGCCTTGCGTGCTGTTGCACTTTCATCTGCAGTATCAAGATCCCTAAATGAACCAGCAGTAAAGGTAATTGAGATTTAATAATTTTGATTCACAAATTTTTAGATATCGATTTTTTTCGCATTCTAATTATTCAATTTTATGCGTCTTATTATGTTCTTTTCTAGGTGGTTGCTGCAAATATGGTGGAGACTGATTTGCTCTGTGCTGTAGGAAGATATCAAGAAGCTTGTTCCCAGGTGCTCTTCTGTTACTCGAGAATTTAACTAGTTTACATACCCTTTAGTATAAGGTTTCTGTGAGTACATTTACCGGGGAAACCCTTTACCCAAAAAAAAAGGTTTCTGCGAGTTCTAGAATTTGCAGTCTCTAGATTCAGTTGCCATGTCACAGGATTTAGTGATATACATACCCTTATTTGCAGCCAAACCCATTTGACTTATTCCGGTATTAGCTAATCTTTATTATTTGACCCATTGAATAGAAGAACCTTAATTGACCCATTCGTAAGTAAATGTGTTGAAGTTGCCACCACTACTCCAGGGACATGGTGCGAGTTGATTTTTAGTTTAAAAAATAGATTCTGTTTGTGTTTTGACTTTTGAGATAAGTAAAGATTGATACATATAAGGTGCCATAATCAAATATAGCTGTTTTTCTTAGATGCACAGTTTGCACAAGGAAGGTTTCTTTAGTAATGTGAAACATGAAATACTGATTATACAATATGATTTGTTAATTTTTATCTGTGTTTATGTTTCAGCTACAAGATGCAGGATGCTGGACAGATGCTGCAACGTTGGCGGCAACTCATCTAAAAGGAACGGATTATGCCAGGTTTGCATCTCCCTTGTTTAACAACTTTGGCTCTTAGTAGCTTCCATTGCATATTTTCCGTGTCATTACTAATGCTCGAAACATTATTCTACGTTAGATCATATATTTAAAAAAATATGTAGATTTTAATAGTTTGTGAATCTGATGGAGTCTATGTACTTAGCTTCTACAAGTTCTACATATCACACCAATGCACCACATACTTGATGTTCTTTTAGCGAATTAGCTGTCTTTCTATCACAACTTTCCTTTTCACTATGAAAAGGCAGTTTTTTCACAAGGGAATTAGGCTTGATAATACTGCTTATGATATTTGTGAATCGATGACTTTCTCATACTTATGGTTATTCAGGGTATTACACAGATGGGCCGAACATGTTTTTCATGCTGAACATAACATCTGGAGGTATCATCATTTCTTTTCATTCAATTATGATCCAGTTCTCATGTTTTCAAGTGTATAATAATATTAAATTTTAATACTAACAGTCAAAATAAAATTACAGTTAAGAAAAAAATGGGTCAAACGAGTAAAAGTCGGATAACGCGTTATTTCATTGCATAGAATCCTTATTCAAAAACCTTAATTATTATTATTATTATTATTATTACTATTACTATTACTAGTACTAGTACTAGTGATAGTAATAGTATTATTAGTATTAGTATTAGTACTCATTTTAGTTTTTCTTGACACATTATTACTTATAATAACTCAATAATTTGCGATGCAGAGCTCTGGTTTTGTATATAGCAGCCGGATCTTTGCAAGATGCACTGGCAGCACTACGTGAGGCACAGCAACCCGACACAGCCGCAATGTTCATTATCGCCTGTCAGGAAATACATTCAGAATATATTGAGAACTTAGACCCTAACAAAGTGTCGGATTCTTTAATCAAAGAAAAGTTGCTTCTTTTGCCCGGACTGAACCCAGAAAATGAAGATGTGAAAGCCGTTGGTGAATTATACGGACAATTCCAACAGAAACTAGTCCACTTGTGCATGGACTCTCAAACCAACCCCCAACGCTGACCCGGTTCCTGTTTCGGATTCTGATCACGAACAGATTCCGAATGAGTCAGCATCATCGGGGATAGATGCGACGGGGGTTATTGGCATAATGTCAACGATGATGAGTAGAGGAAAAGGATTTGGGCGAGCATATGCACTGCACCAACAACAACAGCAAAGTGTTAATGGGTCAGTTTTGGTGGGGCCACCTAGTTGTAGAGGATTTGGGCGAGGGTATGCACTGTTGCACCCAAGAGTTGTTAACAATGAACAAGTTCCAGAAACCCCTCATGACCCGGTTACGGTTCCTGATCATGGACCGTTTGATACCTACATCGACAACGCAGTCAATAATGCTAAGAAGAATGTGCCAAGACTCAGAACCAAAAAGAAGTAGATATCAGTTTTCAAATTTTCAGTGAGCCATGGATATAAGAACTTATAGTTGTAAGATTTTTCATTTGTTACTCGAAAAAGGAAAAATAAAAATAAAAATCCTACTATTCCATTTCTGTGTTACGGGTTGTGTAGTGTAAATCATCATTCATTCTCATTTGATCTTGTGTAACAGAAAACTTGATAATAAAGATGCTTTTCTTTTCTTCATTTTTCGTTAGCCAGCAGCTTGTATGGTTTTTGTTCAATATATGGTTCTGAATCATCCATTTCAATCATTCAGATACAACTAAAATGACGTAGTTATTCTTATTCTTAGCTTGTCCATTAGTAGTTTCTTTCTTCTATTGATAGTTTAATTGTTGGATTTGTTTATAAATGGGTTGATTCGTGTTATGCCGTGTCTTCATTAACAGGTAAAAGCAAACAAATAGCAAAATTCAACCGGTCTCAAATGGGTCAAATTTGACCCATGCTTAAAAAAATATAATCTAACATGACCCATTTTGCTGCTTATGACCCATGGACTTGGAAAAATTGTCACTAAAGTTACCTATGGCTACTGTGATTACTGATTTGGATGTAAGTGTACTGATGTTGTTTATGATTATGGATACTGAGTCTGGTTCGTAAGGTTGAGCATGCTGCTTGAAAGAAAGAATTGACTGTTGGAGTCAGAAGGTTCGGTGGTCGAGAGTATGTGATCTGGTCGAGGGTATGTCATTCTGCTGCTAACCTTAGCATCATGCTGCTACTACTCAGAGTTCCTACTGCTGAGAATTTAGTACTGCTGCTCGGGTATTTTTACTACTGCTTGCGAGTTCTTTGATTCTACTGCTCGACATATGAGACACTACTGCTGCCCTTTGTGATTTTCCTGCTGCTCGTTGTAAGATACTGCTGCTATACATTTTTAATAGGGATTTTGGGCAACTTTTGTATTTTTTTTTGGGCAACTTTTGTATTTTTTAGGCAACTTTTGTATTTTTTGGGCAACTGGGGGACACTTGTCATCGTATGTGATTTTCCTGCTGCTCGTTGTAAAGTCTTGAAAACAGAGAGGATCATTGAAAGCCAACAAGAACTTGGAGTTAAAATAACTAGAATGAACCAGCAAGAAAAGAAAACGAGCAATGTAATTACGAATTCTTGGCCAAACTACACGATTAGTACATTACGATATTCGAGTACTTAAAATATCAAAATACAATTTAACAAACATATGAGAAATGAATCCAAGACAGCTTCACGGTAGAAGAACATTGAAATACAGCTAGTTTTGTTTATTTTGATCTAGATCACAATATTGAGCAAGCCTTTTGAGCCTTTCCCTTCTTTTTCTTTGACTTTGGTGGTGCAAGAACGACTTTAATGGCAGCATCAAAAACCTGCTTCACATTCTGGGAAAAACAAAGGGCAGCAGTAGTGTCTCATTTGTGTTTAGTGGGCTCATTTGTGTTTCTAGTTAATATGGGCAAAAAACAAATGTGGTAAGAATTGGGCTGCTGACTTCTACCTGAGGATGGGCAAAACTGGACCTTGAACTTGAGTGGCGGGTGCTAGCTCCTCTGGTGTAGAGTCACCGGCCTGATTAAAAGAAGTGTTAGACAGTCTGAGTTTACCATGCAATGATGCAAACTCAAGAAAACATGAAGATTCGACAAAAGGACCAAGTGGTGTTATCATTTGCGTTTCAAAAGCTATGGTTTGTGGTCGCAATAATTACTTTTAATGTTCAGATTTGGCTTCTAATATTTGAGGACAAGATAAATAGTTTCACACCAGCTACACCAAAACTAATTATACAACACATAGACTAAAAATTTCCAGATAGCCCCTTCTATCAAGTATTAACCCAATTTTGAGACATTTTAGCTCCCATTTTTCCTACTTTTTTTTTTTATCAAATTCATAATGAATTATATTGTCAAACGCTAAAACAGCATCGGATCATGGCAACTTCAATTAGTAAAAGCACATCAAAACACTAAGTCCCACAACCCGATTATTATAGTTTCATATCAAATATAGTCGACATCTTTTTCATCTTTACGCCAATCATAGCAACATACTTTCATTACTTGTGCCAATACAAGCAATGCAGGCTACCTATTTTCCATTATTATTATCTAGATTAGTCAGAATTTGCCAAACAGTAATAAAAGCATATCCAAACACTATCTCCAACAACCCTACCATTTATCTTGAATGATTATCTAATTCTAAGTGATACAAAAATAGATATGCTCTTTCAAATCACACATCCAAACACCTCGATGAGCTAAAAGATCATGCACGCTAACATACACAAAATAAAGAACTGACCTTAGTCTTCCTTGCACGTCGTATTTGGTTGGGGACATCCCACACCACATGGTACGGCTTAGGCTACAATCCCTTAGGTGCTTATAGTTTTCTACCACAGCAGATAATCAGTTTGCTAATCTGATTATTTTGAGTAAAATATAGAGAGTAGATTTTCAAAGCATCCTGAACACCCCAAAGTGGACAAAAAAAAACCCACACATTTTAAAAGGGTCCACATATCCGAACATGTTCAGTTTTTTATTGTCACAAAGTAATGCATACTCTCTTATGGGTAAGATTGGTATACAAAGTCCCCCCACTCCCAAAAACCTATTTTCACAAAATTACATCAATGAAATGGTCGAGTCAAAGCGGACATGTACCTTTGCAGCAAAGCTTCCATTTGTTTGTGGCCTATTTTGAAATGGTCGAGCCACAGCCCTGCAAAACAAATAAATATTTATTAGAGAAAGGGATAAGAGAATACCTTCAGATTGTGCCAACAAGACGAGAGGTAATAGTAGCTACCACCAAAATAACACACCATTGGATTGCATACACCAAGAAAAGAACCAGCATTGTACTTACCATTCCTCAATTTAACAAAACTACTAACTGAAAACAAACTGGAAATAGGGAAGATTGCCACAAGTGTGAACTTTTAACCATGCACAGCCTTTTTTGTTGCCTATTATAACATACAAACTGAAGCCAGAGCAAAGAGCAGAGACTGCCCCTAAATACTAAAGACCAAGTTCCAGTTACACCGTGGTCAAGTCTCGTATCCAAAAATGAATCATCTCCTAAACAACTTCAGTACTTCCATAGTTCGAGTAGATAAGCAGCCTAAACTTCTAGTAGATGCACCAAGTCTGGTTACTGCAAAGCTCTCTAATCATGGATTGACTCACTTAGATTTATTCATTTATATGCATATATGACTAGCACCACATTCATATTATATGATCTTCCCAGATGATGATAGACATAACACATGTGACATACAGCTATTAGGCTTCGTATAATCTTCACAAGATGAAACCGAACCATGATCCTCATCTCAAACAAAACAGATGTATGTTTATAAGAAATCACAGGCCAATTGACAGCCATGATCAATTTTAGAAACATTAGCAGGGTGCTTAAGTTATTCACATTAGCTCCTAGCTAATGATAGTAGAGAGTGCCTGTGATCTTTGCCTGACATGGATACAAGTGCAAGTGTCAGGGTAAGAGCTTAGGCTTTTTTACAAAAGAAGCTTATGAGCTTATGTATTATCAAAACACACCTATTCAAATAGTGTTTGGATTAGCTTATGTTTTTGTTATAAAGTTTTGAAGTATAAATACCAGACATTAACAGTTTCATACATCCCTACATCTAAAAAGCTCTTTAGTGGATATTAACAATTAACGTACAGAATTACAGACTAAATATGTCATCAAAATCTATTACACAAAAAATGTAAGACTAAATAAAGTTTTTACAAACCTCATTAACAGTCACTAGCCTTATAATAATCACAAATGGTACATTAACTAAATGCGCCATATAAGAAACATTTCATAGCAACCAATAAAATAATAATACAGCTAAATACCAACATATGCCGAACAACCTAACAATCCACATTAACAATTATATCAAAACGTTATAACCTATATAAAAAGCGAAGTACTAATGTTTACACACCCGTGCACACTAGGATTCTGTTTTTTATGGTTGGAAGGAAGTACTAATGTTTACACACCCGTGCACACTAAGATTATGTTTTTCCTTCTTAGAAAAACCGATTGTTTATTTTATTTATTTATTTTTTATTTTATTATTATTATTTTTTTGCAGTGTATGAAGACATAACAATGAAAATTTGGAATGTAATGAACTGCTTTTCCATATATGTCAAATTTTTAGAAAGGCACAACATATTATGTTAAGAACCAAATAAAAAGGCCAAAGAAAAGGATTACTAGATGTCATACTTACAATTTTCGCCAACTTGTGCACAACTTTAATGTCCTTGAACCCGGCGAAAGGTCGGAAAAGATCTTTAACGAGAATCAAAGAAAATGTCCATATCAAGATATTATCATTCAAACAAAGTTCAGATATTCGGATTATATGAAATTAGAAAGATCTATAGATTTTCCATTTTTATTATTTTTCTACTTGGTGGTGGTTTTTTATATCAAATGATGTAATTCACATCAGTCATCTATCTACTTAGTTTGAACTTTGAACATCAAGCAATATATATGAATAAAAGCAAATGTGAAGAAAAAGGATACGCGATGCTTCTCTTCGAGTACAGTCAGTCGGAAGCCCTTCTACAAACAATACATTTGACAACTTGGGCCTCTCATTGACCACGTCACGAATGCTTGGACCATACAGATTTCCAGCAATGTGTCCCCTGATGCCAGATTCAGGGTTAACAGCCTCAGTCATGATTTCATCTGATCCATTTGTGCCAGAACGCGGAACCAAATTCTACAAACATAATGAATTAATGATCAGTCATTGGTCATCATAGACTACCAAACAAACTTAAAGGAATTGTAATATACAGATATTTGCAAATCTTACATCCTTTTGGGGACGATTAGATGAGTTGATCAATGTATCTTTCAGGGTCTGTGGTGGACGGGATGGTAATTTTGAGGCTTCAGGTTTTAGATTACCAGGTAAAGCTGGCCTCGAGGTGCTACCTGTTCAGGACTAATAAATTAATCTATTGAAAACATAGAATTAATTGATATGATATGCCTTTAATCATTTTCAGATATCTCAGGTTTAGAGCTCAAATTGAACACGTAGATACTTGTTCTAATTGAACACATAGAGTATAGTTGATATGATATGCCTTTAATCGTTTTCAGATAACGATAACAAATTGCGCCATATACAACTGTACTAGAGTACAGCAGAACACAAAGAGTGTTGGAAATGTTTCACATATCTTTCATTTACATTCACCTGATGCATATTACTACCGAAGTCCAAACCAGAGCTTATAGTACTGGTTCAGTATCGCTATCGTTACAGTAGAAGTTCTGAAGCTGTTCGGTCCCAAATTGTACTCTGAAATGTCCTCCAACTCTGGCTAGTGACTTTAGCATAATTTTACACCAAAACAAATCGTGTAACTAAAGTTAAAAAGAAATTTAATAGCTGTTTGCCCCTGAACACCTACGAAACCAACTTTTTGCTGAATCCGCTACCTATTTGGTACAGTTCAAGTCCTATTTTAACTTTATACATTTTCGTCTTGAATTTTGCACACTTCTAGTAGCATAATAACCACAACTAAAAGTGAAGATAGTCATCATACATGCATATAAACTGAATGAACAAAAACAACACTTAATTTCAGTTGTAACAAAACAAAATTAACAAACTTAAATGAACTAGCAAAAAATTAGGGGACATACATTTAAACAACAACAAATATATCTTTATCATTTCAGATCAACAAATGTTATTAAAACGACACATGATGTAACATCATTAACTCACTGTAACAGTTATAACCATATCGATCAAACTTCATATCATACAATCACATGACATATTTTCACTATATCCGCTACCTAATTAGCACAATTCCAGTTCCATTCTAAACATTTACAGTTCCGTCTCTGAGTTTCACACACACACTCCTGGTAGCTGATGAGTGTATAATTACTCATCATTTTATACCCGAAAAACCACACAAAAATGACCAAAAACACCCAAATGGACCATAAAACGTTACAAATATCCTTGGAGTGTGTTTTATGTGTTGCAGGTACAAAAGGATTGAAAACGGGGAAAATTTGGACAAAACCGAGCGTGGAATGAAAAAGAGACGAAAGCCGATGCCGGGAAAGACATTATTAATTCGGATTTAGTTCGAGCTCAAAAATCTCAAAATGACCCTTGGATTATTCTCACTTGGCAAAAATAGCCTTTGGTGCAACTTTGAAGGCATGACTGATTTGGTCCCTGAGGTTTGCTAATATTACATTTTTGGCTCTTGTCTTTAAACCTCATTCACCAAAACCCCAACCGGACCATGTTATCCTTATCCCATTACCCCATTAACCCAACTTAAAACCCACAATACCCAATCTAACTCCCCACTCGGCCCACCTTCTAAAAACATCTAAGCCCACACACACACACGCTAAAACACACACAGAAATAAACACACGGTCAAATCCCCTCATCAGTCAACCACTTTACCATTCATCTTCCCAAAAAAACCCTAACCTGCTAATCCGCCAACCTTCCACTTCCCCAAAACATAGCACCATCACCATCACCTTTCACTTTCCCCCATACTCTCCTAGTACCATGTTCACGGGTTTCACCTCCACCTCAGCAATCCGAGGCTAGAAAAAGGATCCAACGGTTTAGAGTTAAAATGGGAAGCTCAAGACAATCCAATGGTGAAGAAAAGAAAGAGAAGACAGAAGGAAAAAGAAACCCTAGCTTAATTATTTTTCTTTTTGGTATAAATAGGAGAATAGTTTTTAGTAAAAGGAGGTTTTTATGTAGCTTTTAGTCTCGGTATGTATTTATTTTAATTGTAATTTATTTTCAGTATTTAGTTTTAATTTAAAAGGAGGTTTAATTAGCTTTAGCTTTTTGGTATGTTTTTCTTATTTTTTAGTTGTAATTTATTTCCAGTTGTGTAGTTTTAATTTTAGTCAATGTAACTTTAATTTCGCTCATTCAATTAAGTCAATTTAGTCAATTGTTTATTCAGAATTTATTAGTGAATTTGAGTTTTAGGATATCTATTCTGTATCTGTTTTTAACTTAGTTTAAACTAGCTTATTGATTTTCATGGTTTCTTGTTTGACTTATTAAGGCTGTTAGGATTAGTTTTTGATAGATAGCGCATCATAAGCAAAATAAGCCCATCTTTATGTTACTGTTAATCAGTGTTTATAGCTTGGTTAGTATAGCTTATTGTGAGAAATACATAATTCCAGTTATGGTAGTGCATTTCAGCTTATTTCAGTATTAATGTAACTCTAAAAGTGCCTATCAGTCATGTGTCTTAGCTCAGTGATGGTTCAGCTTACTGCTGGGCTTATTTGCTTTTATTCATAAGTGAATTTTGGGAGTGAAGTTTCATTTGTCTCAACTGTTAACTGCAAAAAGAAATAAAAACACAAAAAAATAAATAGCAAAAAAAAGCAGTCTGGGTTTCGAACCCAGGACCCCCTGCTCAGCAACACCACACCACCACTCTACTCCTAGTCTCTTTAGTTTATAATTTGTAAAAGTTTTTACTTAACCCTTTTCTTGCTTACTTTGATTTTCTTTAAAAATCAGTTTTAAGACTTTTATGAAAATTTCTTTTCACAATTTATTTTAAATCATGTTTAATTAGATTTTAATTAGAAAAATGTAATTCGTTTTCGTAAAATTTTCTTTTGTCGATTAGAATGTAGGAAATTTAATTTGGAATTCGTAGGTTTAGTTTTTCATCGTTTTCACGTTTATGCTTGGGTATTCCCCGGTTTAGTTCGTTTTCAACTTTCGTTTACGTATTTACTTTCGTGCACTTTAGGTTATCGTTTTTCTTAGATGTTTAGTTGTTTTTAATATATGTTTACTTATTTTAGCGTAAAAACCCAAACTCTCATCTTTGTTTAACCATTCAAAACACGTATTCACAAACCGAGATCACAAATTCCATTCACACCTTCGTTGGGGATAACGACCCGGGAATACAACTTCCATTGTATTCCTTGGAAATAAATACGACTTGATTTCAGCGAATCAGTAGCATACAATCAACATGCTGAAGCAAACTTATACCACTACATAATATAAGACCAAAACAAACAGGCCTAACGCCAAATGAAGAACACAGACATCAAAACGCAACAAATGTAACGCATTTTGATCAAAATGACACGTGGGGATTG
The DNA here is from genome assembly GCA_021014915.2 of Artemisia tridentata subsp. tridentata. Taxonomy (NCBI): domain Eukaryota; kingdom Viridiplantae; phylum Streptophyta; class Magnoliopsida; order Asterales; family Asteraceae; genus Artemisia; species Artemisia tridentata. The sequence continues at coordinate 232,434,304 of CP139505.1, forward strand.
GTGATGGTAGTGTGGTGGATTTTATACTCGGGCTCTGTCGAGCTGTAGTATAAATGAAGCTAAACTAAGAACTCGAGCAGTAGTATCATTCGAAAGTAGTAGGATCATTCACCAACTAGCAGCAGTAATGAACAATACGAGCAGCAGAATGATCATTTTGAAAGCAGTAGGATCATTCACCAACCCAGTTCGACCCACCCTGTTTCGACCCACTTCAATAAACTACCCATTTTGATCAAGTTACACAACCCGCCCATTAAACTCATTAAACCAACTAGGAATCGAACCATCTACCTTATTCCCAGCCAAATTCAAAACTTCTAAATTCCTTAAACTCGACAAATATTCCGGTATCTTACCCGGTATCCTTTTAAACCCGAACACTCCCCAATCCACTAAAATCATATCTCAAATCCCCACTAATCAAATTCCCTTCAAGATCAATCACTTCCAGCTTCTTTAACCTAAAAACCCCATCAGGAAACCCACCCTTTAACCCGTTAAAGGGCATCGAAAAAACCTTTTTCCGTTCTTTGACAACCATAGCTTCAGAATTAGTAAACAAACTTAAAAATGGCATCTAAATCACCCTTTTTTCGTTCTTTGACAACCATAGCTTCAGAATTAGTAAACAAACCATGATTTTGACAAAACAAACACAACCCAGATCGCGAAAACGCGGATTTCACAGTTTCAAAGGACTCAAGCTTGGCAAAAACATAAACATGACAAGGGATTTTATACTTAAACTCATTCTTACCCATATTTGGTACAATCCCTTCAATATGAACAATATTGGAATCAATTAAAGGAGCAAGAACATTAGCTACCTTCCTTTCGATATGACCGACTTGATCGGTTCGAGTATTTACGACTTTAATGGCATTGGGGTCGAAATGATTCAAAGGCTCTCGAATAAAACCAACCATCTCACGACCACTTACACGACCGGAATAGTATTGTAATCCAACAACGTTGGCAATAAGATAACCAACCATGAATGTTTCTGATTGTGTTAGGGATTGGGATGACTGAGGCTGGTTATCTTCTTCTTCTTTTTTTATAAAAGACATTGGTGAAGATTGGTTTTCAAGTTTAAGGGTTTGATTTTGTTTTCTACTTTTGTTTTCAACCGACTTTGTTTTTGTATTTAAAGGCGCCCTTGTTCAAAGATGGTGTTTGGTAGAGTACTAGTTATTATCTTGGTGGTGGTTACTCTCGGTGGTAGGGTTCTGTGGTGGAGGGTTACGGCGGTGGAGGGTTACGTCGGCGGTGGAGGGTTACGACGATGGTGGGGATTCGGTGGTGATGGGGTTTCGGCTATGGAGGGATTCCGGTGGGGAGGGAGTTGTATGGTAGTGTTAGATCTGAAATGGATCTGTGTTTGTGTGTTTGTGTTATAAAGATAGCGAGGTATAGATGAATAGTGTATAATATATAAATAGTGTATAATATGTAAAATGACCAAAAAACCATCTGCCCAATATACAGTTGCCCAATAAATAGAAAGTTGCCCAAAAAACACTACGGACACGTGTCACCTTCTAATGCCAGCCGCCGTATTCAACAAGTTGCCCTGGTCTAGTATAAGAATTTTCTGTGAGCGGGGCAGATAAGCAACGCACCTGGGCAACTGGGGCATTTTCGTAAATAAAGGATATGCATTAAAATCATGTGAATTAATGTTTGACAAACAAAAGAAAATCCGTAAACATGATCAAACCAAATATCTTTTACCGGGAAAGATTACAAGAGGGTTTAGCCGCGCATCACGTTGGAAGACATCGTCTCCGTTCCAATTTGCATGCCGTCCCTTACTGTATTATCTTCAAGACTAAGACAATTGAACCCTTAGCCAAACGCCTACTGTCTTCTCTTCTGTCTTGTCGTACAACCGCCAAAAAGAAAACACAGATCTACCAAAATTTATCTCTCATACCTCGTACAACTTGTCTATTTATAATAATGAATTTTTGGCCTTGTGCAACTTTGATCCCTGAACTTGCGCCACATTTCATTTTCGGTCCCATGCTTTCTTTCCTTCAATAATTCACGAATAAAACAAATAAATGTGTTTAAACTTTAATTTGTTTTAACACTTTTAGCCCTTCTCGTATTTTAAGCTTGTAATATCACAACTTTAGCTCCTTTATGCGCCAAACCTACATAATCATAAAACACCTCAAAGTACATGTATAACAACAAATAACAATGCAACAATGCAGTTCTCTCTCCCCTAGGGCAATTTCAGGCCGCCTCCTCCCTTTAATTTTCGGCAAAAAACAGCTACATATCCGCCTCTCTATCATCCTTGTTTCTTGAATGATATGCAATCAGATCTATGGGCTGTTAATCTCTGGGAGGAGGCGTGCTAGGCTTTATTTTTCATCTATGTTTCTGAAATTTCCTTAAACATTCCGAAACCCTAACTGTCCAATCGTTGCACTTTAATCCGATTGGACGTTTTGGGTTAGGGTTTTGGTTTTATGCGATCGTTTCTTGGTTCATGGTTCATTTATGTCGGTTTAATTTTATTATTAACTCGATTCAATATTCCAGGAGCGATCTGATCGGTTTGGATGGTGCTTAACGATAACTAAACCTTTATTTAGGGTTTGGTTTGTTTTCGATTATTGGGTTGAAGCTGCAAGTAGCCTATTCTTGGGTTTGGTTGTTGATCGACTTGTTTTCATCTGATGTACGTATTCGGTAAGTGGGTTTGAGAGATGTAAGTTAAGTTTTAGGGTATACTTATTCAAAAACCCTAGATCTACTGTCATGGATCTGTATGGTATCATTTATTTTAGTAATCCAATGATAGTAGTTATGGATGGTAGGGTTTGTTGACCCTATAATCATTTTTTGTTTGCCACGTACCTGTTACTGCTGGGTCTGATCGCTAAGTCAGGTCTGTGCTGGTTTTGGGTTGTTACGCTGGTGATGGAAGTTAGGGTTTAATCACTCTATTGGCGTCCGCATTACTGGTCATCATGCGCTTGTATAATGATTGGTTTTGTGGTTCATAGTTCGTTACATGTATATCAGAACTGCTGTGTGGGTCTGCTATACGAGCGATTTTGGGAAGTTAGGGTGGTTTATACACCCTATATATCTTGTTTCTTTTCTGATCTGAATGGCATTGATGGCTACTGAATATATTGGGTCATGAGGAACAGGTGGATGATAGATGTTTGGGTCGATGTGAAACCATCGGCTCAAGTTCCTATTGTACGTCCAATGCAAGTTAGGGTTTCTAACCCTATTGGGAGGTCTCTGATCTGTAGTATCAGTTCTGGTCGTGGTGATTTGGTTTGCTGTTCATCAGACCTGGTGGTAAGTTAGGGTTTCTTAACCCTATTTTTCGTCTATGATTGATCACGATACATTGGGTTACATTCTTAGCTAGAGTTTTACTCCGTTAAAACTCGTAGCAAATAAGGTGTTGGATCAATTCATAGTTTTGGTTTGGTCCGTTTCTTGGATCAATGGAAGTCGATGTAGTTGTTTTGGTGTGGATTAGTGCTGTTCAAGTTCTACCATGGAAAAGGCTGCATCGTTGATGGTTATGGACATCTATGGCGACTTTTGAAGAATCAAGTTGTTAACTTGAGTTTTTAATTTGTAATCTCTTAGTCGTTGTAGTTTTTTTTGTTCATATATTAGTTATAAGAGTGGTGTGTCACTCTTATATAGTGGGTATTTGTTAGTGTCCTACGGGACTGTTTGTTTCATGTAAGTGCCTATGTAACGGGCTGAGATATGGGATTTCACCCATATCCTTTGTACTTAAACGTTTTTTGGTTAATCTATTTACTAGGGTGCAGGATTACTCCCCTTTACCTAAAAAAACAATGCAACAATGCGTAATTAACATGCTATGAGGTGTATGTAAAATACTGTTGGGCCCTTTACACGCTTAGAAGTAACTACAAAGTTAATCTAATTGTGTTTATGACTGAGATTAATGTATTGATTAATTACAACTGATAAGTAAAACGTAAATATAAAAACACAAGTTTTTCAACGTTTAAATTCTTATTAGAAATCAATCAAAGAATCTATTACCCAAGTGTTTGCGGAATAAACACTTGGGATTGAATAGACAAGGTATGGTCCGATAAGACTTCTCATCTTTACAAACCCTTCCCGCCTAATACCGCCTTTCTTTCAGACTTCAGGTTCTTCAGTCTACGCCTTCAGTTTTCAGTCTTCAATCACTTATTGTTGTTGAGGAGATTGGGGGTTCAGTGAGTTCTTGTCCAATACTCACTAAACCCATCATCTTCTTCTTTGGCTTAAGTCCTACTCAGGGAGTTCCGCCTTCCTGAGTGGTGAATCCTTCTTCTTGAACTCGTCTTAAGCATCCTGAAGATGACTCACTGAGTGACTGTTCACTCAGTGACTTAGATTGTTTACGGTTGATTAACACTTGGCTTAATTTATATTCAAATCCTGTTTTCAGGATGCTTGGGTACTGACGAACCCAACAATCTCCCCTTATTTGGATATAAATTATGCCTAAGTGTTTTGATCAGTTATGAGTGAGCAAATGGACTTCTTCTCATACTGAATATACTAGAAAGCTATGAAAGGATTACTGATATAACAAAAAACATGGGCCATCATTTTATTAATATCATTACAAAGTCCTAACATCTAACATAAATACTCAGGGTTCTTGTAAGTAACCCATGAGTTCCAGTTTCGCTTTCTTTGACACCAACACTTCTTTGTCGGGTCTCTCATTCATCATCCTATCCAACATCTTGACAAACTCCTCATTTTCAAGACTCTTCACTCGAAGTGCCATTAGCTTGTATGCTAGGAGAGTTGTCGTTTTCACACGGTTGATATCACTGACTCTTTGGAAGGCAGGTTGGTCAAACTCATCGACAAAGAAGATACCATACTCAGGCTCCTTGATGACCAGGTTAGGGACAAACTTGACTCCCTGAGGAGGAATCCTATTGCAGTGAAGAGCAGCTATGTATTGTTCAGGCTCCTGACCCACAACTTTTCTTTTCCTCCCGGTCTTCTGAGTAGGCTTAGGGATTGACAGTCCCTGAGAAGCAAGCGCCTTCTCATGATCTATTCCTAAACTCTTAGCCACTTTTTCAAGTTCCTCGTATTTAGAGTTCAGGGTCTTGAGAAGACTGGGAACGATCTTGCCATGCTTCTTCCTCAGGATGGGCATCATCATGTCCCATCCCCTTAACCCATATTCTGAGAATCTGAAGGGTTTGTTTACTTCAGACTTTCTTGGTCTCCTATGAACCGTAACGCTTATTGGGTTGGTAAGGTGAATGGTCATGTCAGTGATTGTGCCTTCTCCCTTGGTCTTTGTCATATGCCACATATACCTCTCATGGGTTCTCTTCCTCCTTTCTTCTCTAAGCTTTGCCTACTCATTGGCTTCCTTAATGATGTCAGCCTGAAGCTTGAGGAATTCTTCCCCCTTGATGTCCTTGTCAGTCTCCTTAATTACCTCCTTGGCAACCTCAAAGATTATTGGTCTGTTGAGTTGCTCAGCTTTTTCTTTGGCCCTTCTTAAGTCCTGTTCGTGCAAGACTTCGGCCACTTCTGCTGGAGTCCCAAAGAATGTCTTTCCTCCATCTAACTCAACCATAAATGGTGCATCAGGGTCTGGACGCCTTTCTGTTGATGCCGGAACCAATTGTAGTTGAGGAGGATCTTCAGTCACCATGATTCCCTTCCCTTTGTCAGTGGGAGGGGGTTGACTGGTGGAGGTCTCAGGGATTTCTGTTGCTACTACTTCACGTTGTTCAGGGTTTGCAGCAACAACAATTGCAGAAGTTGAAGGTTCAGGAGTTTCTCCCCCTCAACAGATGCTGGAACTTCAGTATAAGCACTTGTTGACTGAGGAGGTGGGGTAACCGGAGAGGCCTGAAGAATGGACAGAATACTGGAGACCATTTTCTTTATTTCAGAGGTCTCATTCTTCAGGGCGCAGATGTCTGCTGCCATTGTGGTGTGAGTTGTTGAGAGTTCAGTGACCTTTGTTGTGTAGTGGGTGATCAGCTCATTGTGTTTGGCTGAGAGCTGATCAAATGATGAGGATAGCTTGGTCAGGCACTCCTTGGAATCAGTGACTGACTGCTGAATTGAATCTTGCTGAGACCTGATGGTTTTAAGATCCACCCCCTGAAGAAGCTTGAGAAGTTCAGTAATAGTGGTGGAGGTGGTCTTCTGAGTATCCATGTACTCAGTCAGCCTTGTGATCAGGGTGGGATCATCTCCGAGTTCTTCCTGAATATGATCAAGAGCCTTTAATATGTTTGTGAGCTGCTTGTCTTGTTCAGTTCCCATACAATCAAGAGACTCCCTCAGGTCACCGAGTTGTTTGTCAGTGAGTATGGTGACCTGAAGCACTTTACCCTGTGATTCTTCAATAGTAGCCCTAAAGTCGGTATAGGAGACTGCCGCTTCGGTATGCTGATTCCATTATTCTTTAGTAAGCTCACGGAAGAGGGCATGGTTGGCCTTGCGGAGGAACTTGACTAGTTGCCTTTCCGTGAGCAGAAGAATGTTATCATACTTCTGCAACCACTGAGGAGTAGCGGAAGCAGATGAGTGACCTGATGATGATGACGTAGTTGGGTTGGTTATGGTAAGGAGTTGTTGATCCTTAGTAGGAGGAGATGATTGTTGTTGTTCAGGGTGCTGAGGAGAGTTGTATGTTTCAGTCTCCATTTCCTCCTCCGCAGCAAAAAATTTTTCGTCCCCAAAATCTACCATCTCCTCATCAGATGCTTCATTTATCAAGTTCTAAAGATCTGCCATGTTAGGAACCGGGGTAGAATCCAGCTCCCCCTCAGAAGAGGGTTTGCCTTCGTTGTGGCCAGGTCCTGACCCCTCCAAGTACACTGAATGGGTTTGCTCAGCCTGGACTTTGGAGTCAGTTCCCAAGTGACTGGATCCACCATGGGGGGTTTTGGGTTCCGTATCAGCGAGTGGTTTTAATCCCTCTGAGTCTTTGTCCCCCTGAGTGCCTTCAAGGACTGGCGGGTATTTTCCAGTACTATCATGAGGCACTGATTGTGATTGTTGGTGGACCCCCTTCCCATCAGGGTTGTACTGCCCTTCTGAGGTTTTAGGGTCCTTTTCTCCTTGAGATCCTGAGTGTAATTTCTCAGGACCGTAAATAAGATGTGATTGGGTTTGGGTCCCCTTCTCAGTAGAGTAGTGTTGCTCTACCGAGGATTTAGGACCCTGTACTCCCTGAGATAAAGGTTGGGATTGACTAATGCCTTCATCGAGATGTGAGAAGGTGAAGGTTCCTGACCCCACTGACTTGTTTTTGTGAGTAGAGTCATGAGGAAAGGTTTTGCCCGAGGACACTGAGGATGATTTCTCAGTACCCTCCGTTGGCGTTTGTTTTGAGGTCAAGAGGGTCTCATGAGTGGGTGTCTCAGAGGTCTTGGCCTTTGTTTGCCTTTCTTTAGGCTCTGAGGCAGAGGTCTCAAGGGCGAGTGGTTTGGGTTTAACCATCTTCTTGGACCCTGCCTTCTTTTTCTTCTTCTCCTGCTTTGTAGGAGAAGAAACAGGTGAGACAACATTTGCTCCCTGAATGACCATCAGCATGTATGTGGTCAGGGAGACTGGTTGTACCTCAGTAAGGTCTCTTGAATAGTTGGCTTTATGAAGGACGTCAGGTTTAGATCCCTCAACGTCAGGCCTAACATAATCAGAGCCTAGTAAGTCCTGAAGCACACAGGAAATGAACCTAGGGTAAGACATGTATCTTTGCCTAGATTTTCCTGAGAGCTTGGCTACGAGGTCTCGGAAGATTATTCCTCTGATATCTATTTTTCTACCCTCCAGGAGACTGAACACCATCAATTGTTGTGATGCATTCAATTGCTCCGTGGAGGATTTATTGCCTCCAAGGACCTGAATGACAAAGGTCATCAGGATCCTCCAGACAGGAGAAAACCAAGTCTTAATTATTGGTGCTTTGGCCAATAATGTTCCTGAGGCCACGTCAGGTTGTTTTGGGCATGTGGCCCTAGTAAAAGCAATTCGGCCTTTACTTCTTGGTCAGTGGGGTTGGGCTCAAAGTTCTCAGTGAAATCAAGACCTGTGGCCTTGATGAAGGTTGAGTAATCTAGGGAGAGGGTCCTTCTCCCATTCATCACTGAGAACGTGATTATGGAGTATTTGGTGTCCTCAGGGCTAGTTGCCACTGCAGTGCACCAAAATTCCCTCAAATAGTCATTATATATGACTGAGGGGGGTTTTTGTGAACGCCGTAGCAAGAAAGCAATTTTGAAGATACTTGACTACATTCTTGTACGCAAATTTTTTTTTCTAGGTATGCAAAATTTCCTACGACGTTATTTTTGGTCATGTCCACGCCCTCCATTGTGAATTCCACATTTGGGGCGTAGGTGATAGCTTTAGAAGAAGCCATTTTTGTTGGAAAAAGCAAGAACAAAATGGTCTGGGTTCCTAAATTTGAACACACACACAATAGTTTTTTTGAAAGAAAAGGGAAAAAGTTTGCTTAAGATTTCTAAAAAATGTGTGTGTGTTATTTGTTTTGGGGTTATTTATAGGGAAGTGAAGAGGAGGGGTGTTTTAGGCATTAAGCAAAATTTTGGAAACCGTTTTGTATAAAACGTTTGGGATCCGCATTAAATGCCACCACTCCACTTTCCTGGGTTTTGCGCAACAGTCGAGGTGAACAGTTGTGCCGTCTGCAAAAAGTGTAATTTGCAGAGTTTACATCATCACATATCTATTATGTGATTGGAGAGGCATTAAATGCCAAGTGGGCAAGTGGGGGCCCAGAGGTAGATGCCAGAAGGCAAAAGAACAAATATTCTTATATTAAATATGAATTCAGTTACCAACCTAGGACATTTACTAACTAAATACTTAGAGCATTTAAGTTAGCATTGAATGTCATCTTGAGGGCCCTGAATGACTTTTCATTCAGTGAGGGGTTTAGGGAAGGTGATTCAGTGATCTTTTTCACTGAAGGGCACATTGAGTCAGGGACCTGGGGTTTTCAGAATTTACACTTAGTTGGATGGATTCAATCAGTGGACTGATTCTCAATATCCAACATTCCTAATTCAGCTTTCAGTCTTGTGAAAGTTGGTTCATCCAATGGTTTGGTGAATATATCAGCTAGCTGATATTCAATAGGAATGAAGTGTAATTCAATGTCACCATTTATGACATGGTCCCTGATGAAGTGATATCTAATATTAATGTGTTTTGTTCTCTGATGAAGAACAATGTTGTTTGAGATGGTAATTGCACTTGTGTTATCACAAAAGATGGGAACCATCTTATACTGGATTCCATAGTCACTGAGTTGACTTTTGATCTATAGTACATTTGCACAATAACTGGCTGCTGTAACATATTCAGCTTCTGCTGAGGACTTGACAACTGATTGTTGCTTCTTAGCACTCCAACAGACTAATTTTCCACCAAGGATTTGGCAGGAGCCTGAGGTGCTTTTTCTGTCCATGTTGCACCAGCATAGTCAGAGTCTAAGTATCCTTTGAGATCAAAGCCTGAACATTTTGGATAGTATAATCCAAGATTTGGAGTACCTTTCAGGTACCTGAGTATCCTTTTAACAGCTGTGAGATGAGATTCTCTTGGGTCAGATTGATATCTGGCACACAAACAGACTGAGAATTGGATGTCAGGCCTTGATGCAAGTAGATACATCAGTGACCCAATCATTCCTCTGAAAAGAGTTTGATTCACCAGTTTACCAGTAAGGTCAGGACCAAGGTTGTTTGGTGGAACCATGGGAGTTTTGACTAAGGCACAGTCACTGAGCTCATACTTCTTCAGTAGGCTTCTGACATACTTCTCTTGACTGATAGAGGTTCCCTTATCAGTCTTCTTGATTTGCAGACCAAGGAAGTAAGTCAGTTCTCCCATCATGCTCATTTTAAATTTCTTTGCCATCAGTTTTTCAAACTGTTTGCAAAGTTTGTAACTTGTTGAGCCAAATAAGATATCATCCACATATACTTGTACAAGGATGACATCACCATTTGTCCTATAGATAAACAATGTGTTGTCTATCTTGCCTCTAACAAATTTGTTTTGGATCAGGAAGGCTGAGATAGTTTCATACCATGCCCTGGGTGCTTGCTTCAGTCCATAAAGGGCTTTGTTAAGCTTGTAGACATAGTCAGGAAACTCACTGCTTTCAAATCCAGGGGGTTGTTGAAAATAAACTTCTTCTTTCAGTGAGCCATTTAAGAATGCACTTTTAACATCCATTTGGTACACCTTGAAGTTTAAGTAGGTTGAAAATGCAAGGAAGATCCTGATGGCATCCATCCTTGCCACTGGTGCAAATGTTTCTTCATAGTCAATGCCTTCTTGTTGATTATAGCCTTTGGCTACAAGTCTGGCCTTGTTTTTAATGACTATGCCATTTTCATCAGATTTGTTTTTGAACACCCATTTCATGCCAATGACTGAAATACATTCAGGACATTTGACCAAGGTCATTACCTTGTTTCTGTCAAATTGTTCCAGTTCATCATGCATGGCCTGAACCCAACTTGGATGTGTAAGTGCTTCTTTGACACTTTTGGGTTCAATTGTAGAGATGAAGTCCACAAATAGGCATTCATTGGCTGAGGCTGCACTTAGTTTTGCAGCCATGCTTCTAGTGGGCATGCCTTCAGTAGGCTCTCCAATTATGTTAACAAGTTCTATGTCTTGAGACCTAGTCCAACTGTCCTGAGGTCTTGGATACTGATTAGAACTTGAGGAGGCCTGATTGGGTAGAGGTGTAGGTTCTGGTGCAAACACTTGATGATCTTCAAGATCTTGAGTGTCAGATTGGGTTGACTGATCACTGAGATTATTTGGTTCCTGAGCACTATGTTCAGGTTGATTGATTGTATCAGTATTTGTTTGTGCTTCAATAAACTCAGTGATGGTTGGGTAAGGAAGGTTGTGAAGGATGATGTAGTAGGAGATATCAGCATCTGCTTGATGCTGAGTGGAAAGATCATTGTCAGGATGATATTCATCAGGAGGGTATCTTGATGAATCATCAATACCTATCTCTTCCACTGAGGCATTTGAGAACCTGATTGCTTCAGTACTCTCATCAAAGGTAACATGGAATGTTTCCTTAATTTGTTGTCTCCTAGTGTTGAACACCCTAAAGGCCTTTGAGACAAGTGAGTATCCTAGGAAGTATCTGTTGGAGTATGCTCGTGTCATAATAACTAATTATATGGCTAGACATATGTGAGCCTATGGGGTCACACACATATACACTGAGGTGCCATTTTATATATCGTGATTATCGTATTTACAATATATAAATAACCGTAAGTAACCAGGAACTACTATTGGGCTTCTAATGAACAAGTAATGGACTTATTGCATTGGACTAGAAAAACAAATGGGAAGCCCATTTGGCCCATAGGGGTGGCCGGCCTAGGAGTAACTTCCAAGGGAAGTTTGTTTTGAATTTGGTCAATAGTTATTATGAGTAATTATCTCCTAATTAACTCATAACTATAACCACAATTCTCTCTCTCCCTCTCCTCTCTAGTTTGTACGGCACAAACAAACACCCATATTAGGGTTTTTGTTTTTTCATCAATCACTCTTGTATCTTGTTCATTCAAGGGTGCCTTGATCGGTTACGGGTTAAAGACTAGCATCATTGTGGCATACAAGGATGTGTAGTGTGTTTCACACTTAGAGGAGATCAACCTTATTGATCTCTTGGGGTTTCTTGATCAAGTCGTGGGTTACACTTGTGTTGGTGACATCCGGATCACGCTACAAAGGTATAACTTATGTGTTTTTCTATTTGATTGATCATATGGCACTATGGATCCGTTGTATGGTGATGTTTTCCGCTGCGTGTATTTATTTGATATGTTATTATATTGCTACATCACCTATAGTGGTATCACGAGCCATCATATGTTGTCATATGATCATCTTGTATGCGTAAAAATGGCTAAAAACGTTGTTTTTTAATGGATTTAAAAGTGTGATTTTAAAACAGCCCCTAGGGCTTGAATATTCTGATTATGTCGACTTAATTAAGGTCTTAAGATCTGGACTTTTTGATCCTATGGCCATTTGTTATGCATACGTTGTTTATTTACTTGATCGGTACCCGTTAAAATGGCCTAAAAACATGTTTTTTGGAAGATTTTTAACCCGATTTCAAATCAGCCCATGAGGCTTATTTTTCTGTGGTAAAATGGTGTTAAGAAGGTCCTAACATCATTTGGGTTTGAGTCTTTGGCCATTTGTCACGCGTACCATTCGGGGTTTTAATTCTTGTTAATTATTTCTTCGATTCGTTGGCTAACAATTTATTTCTTGCTATTTATTTTGTTATCCATGGCAAATACATGCATGTTTGTCCATGGAGTTAGCCAACACCATGTAATAATCTTTATTTGAATGTATTATTATGTGTTCATATGCAAAGCCGATGAAAACCTAGACCACTTGTGCGTTGTGATTGTGATTGTTTTTTTGTTTTCTTTGTTTTGGAGTTTGCCATTGTTTCGGCACTTTTGTAATGTATTTCAATTTTGGTTTTGCCATTGTTTGGGAATTTTACAGTAGATACAAAGTAGATTAGTTGTATTTTACTTTATATGTATTGTAAACAAAGAGCTTGGAAGCAAAACGCGAATGATTGAAGAGTTGTAGACTGAAAGTTGCTGCTGGACACCTGTTGGGAAAACGTGATTACCTGCTGATTGGTAAGGTATTTTTTTCTAAAATTTTTGGTGCAGGTCCACAAGACAGAGGGCTACAACTTTGTCAACTGGGCCGAATCATGAGGAGGTGATCTTCCTGGGCTTTTGGGACTTGCAAAACAGGAAAACTGGGCTGACAGAAACTGAAGTTCAAGTGCATAATGGGCCTTTTACTTGCTCATGATTGTCTTGGAGCAAGTGGGAGCCCTCCATGTGGTTGTGATATAATTCCCTAGTTGACTCTTGGTTCTCGTGATGGCTCACGAGACCAAGCATAGGATTTTCATCGGTTGAGGCTTTGCATATTGTGGTTGTATGTTTGGTTGGTTGTTTTTATGTATGTTGTGACTACATGTAAAACGGAAAAATGTTTTCTTAAAACTTGAAACTAAACATAAACCATTTTGAACTAAGTCTTATGATTTAGTTTAACTAAGTTTAAATATGATTTGAAACTTAAAAATCATTGTTTTCTAAATAACACTTAAACTAGTTAAGATTGTTTATTTATTGATTTATTGTATTGTCCAAACTTAATTAAAATCCACCTAGGATTTATATTAGTCTTGAAAATGGACAACTTGACACACATAAATTAAAACAATGATTAGACTTAAGTTAAGAAAAGTTTTTAACTTGTGCTACGAAGAATGAATGCATGCTTCTTTCGTACACGTTTTTGATCCACATCAAAACTATTTACCCGTCAAAATTTAAGTCACGCCGTCCAATTATGAGAACACTTGCAATTACCTTTTAGCATCTGGTCAGACCTAGGCTGAATTGTAACCCAAGGTGACTATTCTCCATGGTCAGACCTAGGATTATTCTCACAGTTTTCAAATTGGATGACTTAATCGAGTAGTGTGGTCAGACCCTTACCCGAGGCAAAGATGGGACTAAACATGCCTACATGACACTAGTTGTTTGACACTAGATGCCATGAGTCCCATAAGGATCTAAGAGTTGTACATGTAATACAATTGGTGATCGTCGCCTACCTATTGAATCCACCATTTCTAGTAGATCAACTGCATTAATGGTCGAACCTCAATGAGGATCTTAGCCTTTTCGTAAATTAATTGTTTTAAATTATAAACATGGGGTAGTTAATTTATAAAAGGATAATTATCGAAAATACTAAAATTGAACTTTGTAAATTCAATTAATGCAACGCATACCGTAAACAAGAGTTTGTTCTTTTCTTGTTAAAAGGACGAACTAAGTCGATCTTTCCTTGTAAGAAAGAGACTTATTCCTATCCTTTTTCTTTATGAGGAAAAGCCATAATAGGAATATTTGAATTTTCCTAATTCTAATTAAACTCAAGGAAAACCTACTCTAGAAATCGTGATGTCTTGTAAAAGTCAAAACGGTTAAGTATGGTTACACATCTTATTCCTTCAACGTTGTTTTATAACCCTTGTTTCGGTTTTGAAACATTGAAGAAATATAAGATATTTGGACAACCAAGAACACGTGCACTTGACTTGATCTCTTTGGTCAGACCTTAGGGCCATTTCAACCCATGGCGAATTTTGCTCATTGGTCAGACCTTTGGCGATATTTGCATGTTCTTGCTTGGTCAACCTATTTCGTACTAGCTACCAAACTAAAATGAGTTTAAATAATTAGAAGACGGAAGTATCAATAAACCGCAATGTGGTAAAGGCAATTATTAGCATGATTACCTAGCAGTTTGCCTTAACCCAATATGCCTACTAAGGTCCTACATACCCTTGTGGTAAAGTAGACCAATTATGGAGGAAATGCATACCTATTTTCAAGTTAAAATAGCAATGATGGCTAGCCCATCATCTATATGTTAGAACTTGATGCACTTTCTTGAATACCTAAGTACATGTTTACTAGTCAAAGTGACTCACATTAGCAATAATGTGTAGATATTCAAAGAAAGATGGAAAGTAGCCAATCACTACTCACTCTCCACTAGTGACATAACACATTGTAATGTTGTCTAATCCAGTGGGAGCTACGTGATTATATTACTGGTGACGTAACACATGTAATGTTGTCTAATCCAGTAGGAGCTGTAAGCTTTATTACTTGCAAGTTGCCCATCTTATTTCCAGATTGTCTTGAAATAATACACTACTTTCCACGTGTTAAGCATCATAGTTTATATAAGAACCATTGCATAAGTTTTATATGATAACTTGTCGCGTTCCTGATGTTGCTTCCTGAAATGTTATCTATAAAATTGTTATGCATGATTCATTATTCAAACGATAAAGTTCTACATATCTATATTTTGATTTTTGACTAAAAATCATATGTTATCTTATACATTGTCATATTGCTCATACAAACAAACGAGCGTAGTGTTGTTTGCATGCTCTCACGATGTTGTGCCATGCACAAGTGGGAGAAATCTTAATGGTGTGCAAGGTACAACATATAACAATATGACTAATAGTTTTTCTTGACTGAAAGGTAAGAAACCAAAATTCTACTAGGACTTCTACACATAAAATGTAGGTTGCCCTAATTAGAACAAATATCAAGATAACATGAAAAGCTACTTCAACATATTCACTGAATTGTTTAGTAAATATGATTATGTCTTCTTGAAATGTCATAATCATGAAGTATGAAATTAACTTGAAATTACTATTGAGGCCAAGTGTCGGCGCTCGTAATTACTTTAGTTGAATATGTTTAGGTCTCTTGTAAAGACACAAACATCAATTCAGTTAATTGTTGAAAGACAAATAACGTAAAGTAAGACGTTGATTTGTTATGTCTTCTTGTTAAGACATGTACACTTACGACGTATAACATTAAATGTTTATGTTTTCTAGTCAAAACATGCACATGAAGTAAAGTATGCAGTAGGCTAAAATTACTATTGATGCCATCTGGTTTGACTTGGTTGGCAGATATGTAAGCCAAAAGGTATAAGTTCATCTAATGAGTTGTGTGATAGTCTCACAACATCAGTCCTCATGGAATACCACAAATTTATGGTATGTCCATCATGGAAAATCAAACACTATTGATATTGTTTGATCTTTGATGACTTAAACTGTTTTACCTCCAAAGCTATCAAGGTTAGAAATTGGGTGTGCCATGTGTACACTCAATATGATTCCAACCCAGAAGGAATTTAAGACACCATTGTATTATGGCATGGGATGAATCCCATTATGTCTTAATTGAAGTTCTTAATTTGTTAACTACTTAAGAGTAAATAATTAACAAACTAGAGTCAAGAACTAACGGTGTATTATGGATGTCCCACTTGAAAACAATTTATTGTTACTCAAGATGCTGAGTATCTAGAGATTAGTCTCTACATACAAAAGCAAGTGGGAGTACCTTTAGACCTTGAAGTTATTCAAGAACTAAATACACAACCTTCTGAGTACACTTGCTAATGTCATACTATGGTTGAACATGCATATGTTAAACCATAGATTGATATCTCTCATTCATAAATCCGCAAGGATTCCTCTTGCACCTGAATGATATAGTTTTTTATATCAATGCTAAGAGACATAAGTTAGAGGATCATGGTGAACCTGCTAACTACTGAGATGCATTATCAGATATTGTATCTGATGAGTAGCTCAAAACTATGAATGTTAAGATGCAGCCCTTAAAAGACAATCACTCATGGTGCTTGATTGATCACTTACAAATCAGTTAGACTGTGAGGTTAAGAATGAGTTTCTTGATAAGAAGACTCAAAAGGGAAAACTTGTACACAAGTTTAATGCACGACTAGTAAAAGGAGTTTACTCATACTCAAGTAATTGACTATGACTAAATCCTTCTGCCTAGAAACATTAAATGTATAAAGATGATTAATTGTCATACCTGCTTTCATGTAGATGAAATATGACAATAGGATATCAAAACACTTTTCTTGTTGATTACCTTTGCGAGGACGATAAGTAATCAAAAGGGTTTATGAATCCATATAATCTTTATAATGTATACAAGATAAAAGTATCCATGTGTGGATTAGATCATGCATCTAGGAGCAGAGATCTTGAGTTAATTATAAAATCATTAATTTGATTTTGATTAACAAGATTACTCCTAAGTACACTAAGAGCAAGTTGGAGCACTATATTTATTTTCTTAAATCTCATATGTCATTAACATATTAGAAACAATATTCTATCTAAGCTAGACTTTAATCCTTAGCTTGGAATGAAGTTTCTCTTGAGGGATTTATAAAATAAGACATACAACCTTGTTATATATATGTTTATTAGAATAAACATAAGCGGTTATTGAGTCTAAACACAATATGACACATTATTGAGGGGAGTCTCAATGATCAATCTTACTTGATGAGATTGAACACATGATTGAATATCTTAAGTTTGACTGAAGGATTCATCATGTAAGTCATATTAAGTATTGGACTATATATTTATCATTTGCATGAATGCAAGATGAGTTGATAACAACCAATATCTAAGTGAAAGTCGTTAGATAATTGTTAAACGAACATTATATTGGACCTACATAGTACCAAAGATATGTTCAAACGTTTACGGATATATGAGGAACTCTGTTTTGTTTGCATACGCTGATGCATATTTAACTGAGATGATACTCAACCCCAGTCATGGTAGGATGTCATCATGAATGATGAAATTGCTGACTAGATGTGCTCGACTGAGAGCATTAATGCGTTATACATTAAAAGAATAAGAATACTTTATAGTTTGAGAAACTATTCAGATGACTATCTAAAGTAGGTGTTTTGCTGGCTTCAAACACCCTATGGAATGTATTGTTGCGATTCTCGTCTTGTACTTGAATGTGCACATACAAAGGACAATCATCATTTAAACATTTTATGAGTTTTAAAATAAGTATTCTCAAAGTTTACTCAGATGACTACTCGTTGTCTTGTACAACATGATTCGATCATGGTGGGAACATCGGATTCCAACCTATGAGTAGTCTTATGCATATCTGTTTTTAGTATTTGGATAATGGAACTGTAAGCAGTCGTATTATACAATGAATTGATATATCGGGTATGATCGTCTTCATTTATACTACTGTGTTCTATATTTGCATGTTTAATCCATGAATAATTTATTTATTCTAAAATTATCCATTGTCGGTTGATGATACGGGAGTATCATCAAATTAAGACAAATGTGAGCGTGTTGGTGATTTATTTGCCACACTCACATGTTGTTCATTGGGATGAACATTGGATTGACCCAACCTACGAGAATTCACTACATGGATCGTCGTCAATAGTGAATCTCGCAAGAGGTTATGTCTCTTATCCTCAGACTTGAGATGCAAGCAGGTCTTGCATGTGTGGAATTTCATTCCTTGATATGGTTAAACGCTATCCTGAATAAGGTAGTTATAAAGGCCATTTTCAGGAGTGATATGAAGCATGTGAATGACACGTGTAGTCAAAATGGGATTTGTTCCTCCACTTGCTTTGGAGTTAGATACTATTGGGCCCCTCGATGAATTGAACAGATGTTTGTATGGCCGTACCCAAATGAGATTAAGATGAATCTTAATTCACTTGGTAATCTTGTTCAATATCCGTATCGAGAAACATAATAGTTGAACTATTAGAATGACTTTTAATCCATGCCTAATATTCAACAAGGTATCTGCAACAAAAGGATAGATGACATATAAACCATCTGAAATGAGACGTTTAAGAAACTAACCTCACATATTTCTAGGGGCATTGGCGTGTTGCTAGATGCTAACCATTGCTTGTATAATTACTTGATTATTATGACGTCGCAAGTGGGAGCTGTTGGAGTATGCTCGTGTCATAATAACTAATTATATGGCTAGACATATGTGAGCCTATGGGGTCACACACATATACACTGAGGTGCCATTTTATATATCGTGATTATCGTATTTACAATATATAAATAACCGTAAGTAACCAGGAACTACTATTGGGCTTCTAATGAACAAGTAATGGACTTATTGCATTGGACTAGAAAAACAAATGGGAAGCCCATTTGGCCCATAGGGGTGGCCGGCCTAGGAGTAACTTCCAAGGGAAGTTTGTTTTGAATTTGGTCAATAGTTATTATGAGTAATTATCTCCTAATTAACTCATAACTATAACCACAATTCTCTGTCTCCCTCTCCTCTCTAGTTTGTACGGCACAAACAAACACCCATATTAGGGTTTTTGTTTTTTCATCAATCACTCTTGTATCTTGTTCATTCAAGGGTGCCTTGATCGGTTACGGGTTAAAGACTAGCATCATTGTGGCATACAAGGACGTGTAGTGTGTTTCACACTTAGAGGAGATCAACCTTATTGATCTCTTGGGGTTTCTTGATCAAGTCGTGGGTTACACTTGTGTTGGTGACATCCGGATCACGCTACAAAGGTATAACTTATGTGTTTTTCTATTTGATTGATCATATGGCACTATGGATCCGTTGTATGGTGATGTTTTCCGCTGCGTGTATTTATTTGATATGTTATAATATTGCTACATCACCTATAGTATCCATCATCAGATTTGGCATCAAATTTCCCTAAGTGATCCTTGTGATTATGAATAAACATAGGACACCCAAAGACATGAAAGTAGCTGATGTCAGGGATCCTTCCCTTGAATAACTCATAAGGGGTTTTGCTATGTCTCTTGACAATGATGGATCTGTTTTGTGTGTAACAGGCAGTCTTTACTGCTTCAGTCCAGAAGTGTTTGGAGAGGACTGAACCATTTAGCATTTTCCTAGCTGCTTCAATGAGTGTTCTACTTTTCCTTTCAGCAACACCATTTTGTTCAGGTGTGTAAGGAGAGGAAAATTTTTGGGAAATTCCTTTCTCATCACAGAAACATTCAAGTTCATAGTTTCTGAACTCTGTCCCATTGTCAGTCCTAATATGTTTGACTTTAATGTCATTTTGATTTTCAATGTTCCTGACAAAGGACATGATTGTTTCAGCTGCCTGACTCTTTTTGGTCAGGAAGTAAACCCAATTGTATCTTGAGTATTCATCCACAATGACCAGAGTATACTTCTCATGGTTAATGGATCTAGGACTGATGGGCCCAAAGAGATCCATATGGAGAAGATGAAGGCAGTTCCTGATGGAAAAGTTTGTTTTGGTTGTAAATGATGCTCTATGATGTTTACCTTTTTCACAGGCAGAGCATGGTTTATCCTTTGAAAACACAAGTGATGGTAAGTCAAGGACCTTGTTTTGTTTCACAAGATTGTTTATGTTTTTGAATTTCAGGTGGGAGAGTCTCTTATGCCAAAACCAATTGAGGGTTTCAGTGGCCTTAGCAAAGAGACAAGTTCCATTCTGAGTTAGACTGGACATGTCTAACACATAAACATCTTGCCTTCTTGGTGCAATAAGGACAACTTCCTTATTTGCATTGAAGATGGTTCCTTGCTTATCATCAAACTGAACTATGTACTTTGCATCACATAGTTGACTGACACTGATCAAATTGTACTTAAGACCATTGACATAAGCTATCCTAGTAAAGACTATACCACTACAGTTTACTGAACCATAACCTTCAGTGAGACATGATGAATTATCAGCAAATACCACCTTGGGTCTGGCTCTTCTACGTATTTGTGCAGATACTCTTTCACACCAGTCATGCTCCTTGAACATCCACTATCTAGATGCCAAACAGGCTCCCTGGCATGCCTCTGCACAAATGGTAAACTGAGTTAGTTCTTTCTAGGACCTCTCATCTTGGAGGGCTTGGCTTTGGTAGCCTTCTTAAAAGTAACAATTGATTCATGGTCAATGGTTGAGTGGACTGAGCTACCACAGGTTTTGCATTTGATTGCAGAGGTAGACTCAGTAAACTGAGAGGATGACTTGGTCATACCTCTTCTGGTCTGAATGACCTTCTCATGTCCTGAGGTGTCATGAGTGGGATCTCCACAGATTTCACAACTGTTGTCCATTAGACAATCCTTAGGAAGGTGGTCATTGAACCCACAGTGAGGGCAAGGTGCAAAAGGCTTGGCCTTTTGTTTCTGCTTCTGTTTAGAATCAGAAGGATATTTTAAAGCCTGTGCTTTAAAGTTTACCATCTTTGATGTGGCTGTGTATGATTGGTGATCAGAGGTCCTGTGATCTTCCTTTTTGCATATCATGCAGTAAAGGATTCTATAACAATCATCAGTGAAATGATTGGTATAGTGACACAGCTCACATCTTTTCAGGGGTTTGGAGGGTTTTGGTTTGGTGCTTGAGGAAGCTGATTTGGGTTCCTTCAACTTAGATTGAGAAGGCTTCTCAGAAGATTCAATCTTCTCACTCAACCTCCTGACAAGCTTAGCCAACTGATCAATTTTTGAGTCAGTGCTTTCTGATTTTACTTCAAAAGGGACTGAAGTTAATGAGTCATCAGTATGAATTGAGACTTCAGGGGTATGCCTTTTCAGGATGGTTTTTCCCATTCCTGGCTTCTCCTTTGGAGAATGTTGAGAGTAGACCAATGGTGTGAGGTTTGAGCTTGGTGAAGCTCCCTGAAGGACATTCAGAGGTGGGAGTGGTGTAAATGATTCTGATTCAGACTCATTGACTGACTCAGTACTACTGGGTTGGTCAGTGAGTCCAAGCATATTTTTCAGAGCCTGACTTTCAGGAAGCAAGATTTTTCCAGTCTCAAAGTTTGGTAACTTATTGACTGGGTTGTCCCTGACAATCCAGTCATTTGACTTGGATTGCATCTCCTGCTTAAAAGATATGCCAGGTGGAATAAAAGTCTTTTCACTGTGAGTATCACTTGGGGTTTCAGTGAGTTGGTCTATTCCTATAATTTTCTTGTTTTCATTAGGAATTAGACTCATAGTTTCATAGACTTTGGGGTTCTTTTTAGTCCAGCTTTCAATGACAACCTTTTCTTTGTTAAGTTCATTTTGAAGGGCTTGATTTTGTTTCAAAATCTCAGTGTTTTGAATTTGTAGTGTAATATTTTCTAACTTAGCTTGTTTTAGTACAAGCAATTCATCTCTACACTTATTCAACTCCAACACAAGAATGTTATATTTTGAAAGCAAATTAAGCCTTTGTTCTTCTACAAACTTAAGATCTACACAAATGTAATTCATATAGGACTGCCAGTCAGAATCATCATCCATTGAAAGTAAAATATTTACCTTCTTCATGGTTATGTTCACCCATTCTCCATTCCTTGCATGGCTTTTTCCAACAGCCAGCTGATCACCATCTGAAAGTGCCATCAGTGCACTCACTCTAATTTCCTCATCTTCTGAGGAGACCTCTTCTTCATCCCAGTCATAGGCTTCGGCTACAAGAACCTTGTTCTTTGTCTGAACAGGTTTGGAAGTCTGAGCAACCTGAGACATTGAGGGATTAGTTTCACGGAGGGCAAGTTTAGCCTTAGCTTTCCTATATTTAGCCTCAAAGCCTTTTTGACCCTTTTGAACATTATTGTTTTGAAAATTTTGGGTCGACTGAAGCATTCTAGGTTGAAACTTGCGAGTTCCTGAGGAACTGTTTCCAGAAAACTTATAAGAGGGTTCTAAGATGGTTTTTGAATAACAGTCTTTAGCAAAATGACCCTTTTTACCATAGTTGAAACATTCAATGGTTTCATTTGCTTTAGCTTTTGAAAAGTTAGACTGATTTCTTTTGATAAAACGTTTTGAATTAGCAAGGAGTGCCCTTTCTTGGAATTCCAAGTTTAAATCATTTAGGTACTCATCACTAGTTCTTTCATCAATCTCATCTTTTGAATCCTCTTGAAAAACCTGCACTATACCATTAGAATAAATGGTAGTTGATATTGGTGAGGAGGTCAGGGCCTTTTTAGTCTCAAGAGCTTTCTTTGAGTCTGGGTATCTCCTAGAGATTAAGTTGTCTTCATAGACAAACTTCCCATAGATCTCAGGGAGCTCAAGGGTCTGAATGTGATTAGCATTCCTGAGGCCCTGTGAGAAGTTTAGCCACTTCTCAGGGAGACTGTTGATAAAGCCAACATTGATCTCATGCTTAGACAAAACTACACCATCATTTGACAATTCGTTTATCAGGGTCTTGTATCTGGTATATGTCTGAGAGAGACTTTCTGAGTCCTTTGCCCTGAAAGTATTATACTCAA
Source organism: Artemisia tridentata subsp. tridentata (assembly GCA_021014915.2). NCBI lineage: Eukaryota > Viridiplantae > Streptophyta > Magnoliopsida > Asterales > Asteraceae > Artemisia > Artemisia tridentata. The sequence goes on from CP139505.1 coordinate 232,457,153, forward strand.
GTTTCAGGTCCATGATCCTGTTTTCCTTGGTATCTGAGGGACCTTCAAAGCTATTAATCAAGTCATCCCAAGTTTGTTTGGTTGTAGAACAGTTAATGACTAATTCCATTATATCGTCAGGAAGACAAGATATAATTATGCTTTTCAGGTGTTGGTCTTGATTGACCACCCTTCTCTCATCTATGGTCCACTAAGCTTCAGGTTTGTTTAACCCCTCAGCAGTCTTAGGGACATAAGGACCTTCTTTGACACAAGTGATGTAGTATGGTTCCATATCAGTCAAGTAGCAAAGCATTCGCTTTTTCCACTTGCTAAATTTTCCAGCTTCGAGTCTGGGGGCAACAGCTGAAAAGCTTCCACCCTTTTTATCGACGAGCTGGGGTACATTAATATCAGCCATAGTAGGATCTTGGTTTTAAAAACCTTGAGCACTCTTAGTTTTTGAAAAGATTTTATAAACCAGAGGCTCTGATACCACTTGTTGGGCCCTTTACACGCTTAGAAGTAACTACAAAGTTAATCTAATTGTGTTTATGACTGAGATTAATGTATTGATTAATTACAACTGATAAGTAAAACGTAAATATAAAAACACAAGTTTTTCAACGTTTAAATTCTTATTAGAAATCAATCAAAGAATCTATTACCCAAGTGTTTGCGGAATAAACACTTGGGATTGAACAGACAAGGTATGGTGTTGTCTCCTTTCTAAACTCAAGTTATACTTGAGTGGTAACAATATGACCCACTGAGCTATCTCAGGGATGTGGTTACTCTTTGAAGGAGAAAAGTGGTTTTGTGAAAGTCTAAGCTTTTTTTGCCCAAAAATTAACCCACTTTTCTCCATCTGATCCTATTTATACACAAGTATTAAAGAGCACCTATGATTAAAATACAAAAAGAATAACCAAGCGTGTCTGAAAACTACAACAGTATTTGTCATTTCCAAGAACCAATAGGAATAGGCCAAAAGTCTTTCCGAGTGTCAGTTTTGACACTTCTTGACTTTTGCTGTTTTAGGGAAGGTTCGCTTCTGGCCCGATAAGACTTCTTATCTTTACAAACCCTTCCTGCTTAATCCCGCCTTTCTTTCAGACTTCAGGTTCTTCAGTCTAGGCCTTCAGTCTTCAGTCTTCAATCACTTATTGTTGTTGAGGAGACTGAGGGTTCAGTGAGTTCTTGTTCAATACTCACTGAACCCATCATCTTCTTCTTTGGCTTAAGTCCTACTCAGGGAGTTCTGCCTTTGATTCGCACAAATCAATGCATAAATATTTCCAAGGAATACACGAAATTACGTAAACCCGGGTCGTTATCCCTAACGAAGGATTGAATGGAATTTTGTGAATTCGAATCGTGAAACGTGTCATGAATAGTGAAAACAATGAGATTTTGGATTTTTATGCTAAAATATGTGAACATAAACTAAAAACGACTTTTTCTAAAAAGCTAAATTAAGCTGAGAATTAGAAGAAAATAAACTCAGTTTTGATTTGAAACAAAAAATCAAATTTTGAAAACTGAATAAGCTACTTAATAAGCTTAAAAGCTAACACCTAAAACTAAATAAGCTAAGATGATCTAAGGGTAGTCTGAATAAGCTATGGAAATCAAAATAATCAACAAGCTAAAGCTAATAAGCACTGAATATTACAAATAAGCAATTAAGCTATTGACTGTGTGCAGGGCAACACAATCCAACTGTGGGACTTTTAAGCTACTGAAAAGCTATTGAAAAGCTAATATAAAAAATCTGAAAAATGTGGAACAAGTATATAAGCTACCCAAGAGTTTTTGTACCAAATTTTAGAACATTTGACCTTAAAATGAACTTGTGAAAATTCAAAAATAGAAGCTGATCTGAACAATTTTAGTGCAGAATTTTAACTAACTCAGTCCTACTTTAAGCCTCCTAAAAGCTATCTAAAAGCTACCATAAAAAATAAAAAAAATGTGAAACAAGTAAATTAGCAACCAAATAGTAATTGTATTGAATTTGAGCTTAATTGGGCTTATAATGAACTTGTGAAAATTCAAAAACAGAAGGCTGTTTGAGCAAATTTGGGATGCAGACTGCTATTAAGGTTCTGTGACAAGGATTTCACTGATTTGGACCAAAGTTCTATCACAACCTAATCAAATGAAGTCAATACTTGCACATACACTTAATGAACTATACTGAACTTAGATGTACCAAAATTAAGCATCAAAATAGCTTATTCCTATAATGAGCATGTTAGATCAGTATACATCCTACAACTATACTAACCAACTCAAATCCTTAAAATCCTTCAAAACAGATCAAAACAATCTAAAAACTACTTACCTAACTTATTTTAGGCAAGATCAAAGGTTCCCTACGTGCACATGAACATGATCTATCCTGTTTGACCCATTTTGAGCACTTATTCCAAAGACCACTTTAATAAACTGTTTTGAATCAAAGAGCAATTCAAGACCAAATTAAGCTATGTTTCTAAAACAGAAAGGATTAACTAAGTTAATTGAGCCCTAATGAATGTCTTTTAACTAGAAAATAAGCACTTAAATAAGCTACTCCTATATATGCTATTTTTTTTTTTGGCTTTTTTAAGGATTTAGAGCAAAATGAAAATGGAGCTTATACTAACTAGCACAATATCATCAATAAGCAACAATGAGAACAAATAAACATAATCAAGTAAGCACTAGAATAAGCACTTGAACAGTAAAAAATGCAAAAATTTGAAATTAAACTTCCAAAAGCCCTTGCTCAAACAGGGATTTAATGCTCGAGGAGCTACTCTACAAGCTCTAGCTTGTCAAAAGACAAGCTAGTGACAACAATAAGCCCTTCCAGGTCTGGCTTATCATCCACTACAGCTTATTTGACTTTATTTGACTATTTTTGACTTTTTTTTTTTACTTTTTGAAATTAAAACAATTAAAACTGAATTAGACTATCAATAAGCTCACAAAAGCTATCGAAAAGCTTATATGAGCTTATGGAACAGTAATGGTAGCTTAAAAACAGTTTTTCAATAACATAAAGGCTTAAATTGAACAAGGAAATTTAAAGTAAAACTTGATTATATTAATAAAAGTGGAAATTACAATTCTGAAAATTGAAATACAAAGCTTTAATCTAATTGACAGTAAGTAAAAAGATAACAAGTAAATGATGGCCTAAACTCTTCTAATACATGAAAAATTGGACGGTCGTCTCTGTGTGATGAGAGGGTCTCTAAATAGCCTTCAGGAGTGCTCTAGGGTTTCAATAAGCTAATCCCAACCTTTGGATTATCTTTGTTCAATCTCAGCCATCTAATCACATTTTGGCGCCAAAAGTAGCAACTGGGATTTCCAACGTGGCATTGGTATCATGTGAAGTTTCTTGGACTGGAGTGTTTGGAGGGGGTGGGTGTAGCAGAGAGGAGTGGTGTGGTAGAGTGTAGCAGGGGAGTAGCAGGAGTAGGTTGGAGCAGGTGATGATGGGAGGGCAGGGTATTTTGGCGGGCAAGTGGGGAAGGGAAGGACTGGGTTTGACCCCGGTTATTTAATAAAAAAGGTGGGTTGGGTTGGATCCGGGTTAGGGGTTGGCTTGGGATAAAACTGGGTTGGGCCTGGTTTAGATTAGGATTTGGTTTGGTTTAGCAAAGGGTAAAAATTGGAATTAGTTGTAATTTAGAAGGACCAATTTTGCCAATTTTGTAAATTTAAGGACCAATTCTGCCAATTCTGAAAAGTATTTCCAAAGACCATTTTTGATATTTTGATATTCTTTAAGGGTTGAATTTTGACAACTTGAGCATAATCTCGGATAAATTCATCCCCGGCTTCGGCTTTTGACCCTTTTCCATCTCGTGCTCGGTTTTGCCGTTTTCTCATAATTTTTGTCAATTTCTCACATATCCCTACCTGCACATGCATAAACAAAAAAACACAACATATTTGGCATATTTGGCATATTTGGTTAGTTTTTGGTCTATTTAGTCCATTTTATTAGGTAAAAGGTATGTATAATTACACACATACCAGCCTTCCTGAGTGGTGAATCCTTCTTCTTGAACTCGTCTTAAGCATCCTGAAGATGACTCACTGAGTGACTGTTCACTCAGTGACTTAGATTATTTACGGTTGATTAACACTTGGCTTAATTTGTATTCAAATCCTGTTTTCAGGACGCTTGGGTACTGACGGAACCAACAAATACACCGATGAATAATTTATCAAAGTTTAGGGTTTAGAGTGTAATTAATATCATTAATGACCAAACTAGGGTTTAAATGCCTCAATTAGGTTTAGGGATCATATTTAGGATTAGGTCAGGATGTTTATAACGACTTAGGGTTTAGCAGATTAACCACGCAAGTCAAATTCCATATATGCACTTATATAAATTTAAACGACACAACTTACGTATATATACCTGTTAAACCTGATTAGCAAATACAACATACATTCATATTTGTTATACCATATTTAACCTTCATTTAACGAGACCTAACCAATACCCAATCCTTAAACTGATTCACACTAAATGACATAGGTACTCGTGTTAAACTTCACGACCGACACACATTTCACAAGACATTCATGCATACGTTTAAAACCCTCTTCTGATCCGTTTCATATACATATCTATATCGCATGTTCATAGATCTTATTACCACCCATGCGACACATAATTAACATACAATTATAAGCCACATAAGTCACATAAAATAACACATAAACAATCTCCTATTCACGTCATTTAAAGCATGCATCCCTCGTTAACATTTTTAGCCTAGGGTTTCCACATCACACACCTTCTTAATGATAATATAAGACAAGTCTTAGAGCTTATTAATTGATTATAACCAGGTCGACATAGGCTGTCAAATTGTCTTAAACCACGCACTATCACACGACAATAAGTAACATCATATAGGCATATTGGTTTGTATGATTTTATGTTATATCATCTTCAATCGTACACCCACATTAACAACATAATACAGGTTATATAAATGACATCAAAACAGACCCTAATCCCACGAATAAATGTATACGCCCCTCTTTACATACTTGGTTTCTATCCAGATTTTAAGATCGAGTGTAAGGGATCATATGAGTCTTCTAATGACCAGATATAGACGTGCATGACCACTGATTCTAAAGGTAAAACAGAAACACAAATCAACATGCGTTTGACAAATTCATAATTTCATGCTGCATTTTTCTTGTGGTATTCTCATTCGAATATAACAAGACAATTAAATGTTACTTAGCATGCTTATAATGACATGTTTTAGTACTGATATTAGGTGTCGAGTAGATTTTAAAACAGAATCGATGGAGGATACCTTTGGTTGATTCAAGACAGATCAAGGAATGAATCAAGAGAACCAAAACCAAAACCCATTCGTATCTAAATCACCCATGATCAAACTACCTTGCTACCACGATCACCACCTTAGCTTAACACCCTTTGCACCTTGTTTTCTTGGAGAGAAATGAGGGTTGTTGTTCGTATGTTTTTAGGGTTTTCTGTGTGTGAGTCCAAATGTGATATGTGGTTGTTTACAATGAGAAATAGATGTAATTATAATGGGAAGAAGGGTGCCGAGTCTTGGGGGATTTGAGGAGACCATATCTCTTCCATATCTTTCAAATATTATCTTTGAAATCTTCAAGTGAAGTTGTGTACATAACTTAAGATAGAATCGGTCCTTTATACGACTTATTAAACGTGTGATGCTGTGTACGAATTAACAAATAAAATCAGCCCTATAGAACTTGTGTTATGTGTGGCAAAACCAAAGGAGAAAGAGTGTGTCGAATTATATGTACTTATGATACAGGTCATGTCGATTTCATTATAGTTAGGTTTTAAATTATGTCGAAATCATGCGTACGTAGATTACAGGTTTCAAAATATTGTAACATACTTCATAACTTATAGCTCACTTTAGATTTTATTCATATTCAAAAGTTCGAATGGTATTTCGTATTTCAGGTTATAATTCTTCCCCTCTAAAAAGAAAATTTCGTCCTCGAAATTGATGTTGCACAAGTTAGATGGAGAGAAGAGAAAGGACAATAAATAGCCTTACGCTCGGAGATGTTCTTCCAAAAGAATCTTCACAAACGGAATGGTTTTATTTCTCATGACTCGATCCCGTCAACTAGGTAGCCCCAGGCTCTCTAACAGAACACAAATCATAACAAATCTGATCCAACGAATACGAAACAAATACGTAGCAGATGACATTTGTAATTTCACAAAGAGTTACATGAAACACATATACACACGAGGCAAATACGGAGGAAGTGCTAAACGATAAAACTTCATTAACTCTTTCCAGATTCTGAATGGACTAAGGAACTTGCTAATAACTAGAGAAGCACATATCGAAATATCAAATCGTATCAAAACGTATAATGAGATGGGTAGCATAATCGTACTGGCGATCAACTAAGCACACACCGGAGTATCAAAACGTATCAGAAGCCTGATGGAATAGGTAGGATAATTATACGGATGAGAACGAATCTTAGGACTAACATATCGCGAACTAAATCTTCTTTATATGCCAAAATGTCAAACTTTTCTGTACGAAAACAACAGGTGGAACACACAAATTCCCGGTCTAAAGTTTCAAAATTTCTCTTCCACAATGATAACTAATCCATTCATCACTGTAATCAACTCCGGACCTTCAATAAGTAACTCTCCAACTCAATTCAACCAAAAGGTGCTCCACATCTCCGTTCTTACAAAAATCCGAAAGGAAAACCCTTGTCACTTTCATGCCATCAATCTTAATGAGCAAACACAACCAGACCCAACACTTGTCAAATTTCCCGCTCAACACATCTTCCAATTTTAAATAGTTGTTCAGTCTGTCCATCCGTCTGAAGGTGAGAAGTCGTACTAAAATCCTGAGTCCAATCCCCATAGTCTTCTGTATCTCTTCTGGAAGTGTGAAGAAAAACGCGATTCTCTGACACGATCACTGCAGGTGCGCCATGTAGCTTGAATAATCTTCTGCCGAAAGGAATCTCTGCCAATCTTCCAAGTGAGCCGACCTAGTCAAACGATCAACTACAACTTAATTCGTGTTGTCCTTCCAAAATGTGCGCGGAAATCCCATTACAAAGTTCCTGAAAGTTTAATCCCACTTCCACATACGAAACATCCAAAACTAAGGAAACCACTTGTACTCTGATGTTGAATCTTAACCTGTTGATACGCTAAACACTTCACCACCAATGTAGTCACAACCGTCTTCATACCATTCCATCAAAATTTTTGCTGCAAGTCTCTATACATAATAGTACAACTAAGATGAATAGAGCAAATAGAATTGTGTGCTTCAATCAAAATCGCTTCCTTCAAGTCTTCTAACATAGATCATATTCCATCGTCTTGCTCCTGAGCTTCTTCATGCCTGTCACAAATCACTCCCAAGTCATGCGTCGGATAGTTCGCTTCCTACGGTTCTAACTGTACTGATGCATAACCAACAATCTTCCTGTGTTGCATAAGGATATAGCTAAGTCTCCTTCTTGAGTAGAAACAAATCTCTTTTCAGCTTCTCAAAATTCTCCTCTCATTCTTCATCCCAACCAAAATTTACTCTTCGAGAATATTACATAGAGCTTCTTCTGACGTAGAAATTTCAATGCAAATACGAAAACAATCCTCGCGTTTCTCCTTCGTCTCTGAATACACCAAAATGTCATACTATGACAATTTATCCAAGTATGAAAGACACGATTCCACGATTCCATAGAAATGGTCGGAGCAATAGCCAATACAATTGGCATCATAACACTCATAGAGATCATAACGAATACGAAAAGCAATTCTAGGAACATCTCGCTCCCTTACACGTAACTAAAAATAATCAGATCTTAAGTCAATCCTTGAGAAGATTCATACCCAGAAGTTGATTAAACAAATCGTCAATTCGAGGTAATGGATAACGGTTCTAACTGTAATACTATTTAGTTTCCAAAATTCAACACACAACTTCATGCTATCATCATCCTTCTTCACGAAGAAAACTGGAGCACGATACGGAGACACCCTCGTGCAGATAAAACCACTTCCTAGAAGTTGATCCTTTAATTCTTTCCATTTAACTGATGTCGTTCAATACGGAGTTTCAGAATTAGGCAAAACGTTGCTCTTATATGGATAGGGTTTCTGAATCAACCAACTTGCTGATCTCAGGCACTGCTCAAGATCTCCTATGATTCCAATAAGTTCAAGTTATATGATGTAACTATTATCACGTTGGCCAGGCGTCATAATACTTGCATCATATACACATGCCTTTATTGCAATCACAATGTACCTCGAGTCGTGACTAAACAAATTCTCATAACCAGATCAAAACAAATTCACACTCAGATGGAAATCTTGATAGTTAAACCAAGAACACATTGTGAAATTTCAAACAACTGAATAACTCTCAAGGTGAGTTTCATCAAACGAAGTATCTTCATAAACGCGAGGAATTAACGTACGAGTTTTCAAAGCAAATGTGATCACAATTGTTTACCAGGTTGGGAACCATGGTACAGAATTTTGAGTTTCTCAAATCGTCAAAGATGACAAATCTAATATGATCATTGTTAGCATCTCGATGCTCAGTCAACAATCCATATCCAAAATATTATCGAATCAAATATTTCCAAAGGAAACAGAGTAGCAAAACGAAACTTATTTTCAAATATCTTGAAAACGTACTGAACAATTCCGATACTTGTGACAGAAAATCACAAGATTTCTCATAGAGATGGAACTAGACATAGCAAATTCTAATAGTGCAGAGGGGGCCTAAATATGCTTAGCAATAGCAAGAGAAACCATAGAATGTGTCAAACACATCAGATTACCTATACGAATTCTCTGAACGGATGAAAAGGCATCTAAACAAATAACAAACGAATCAAATACCGAAGTTCAAAAGAATGTGATAACCTCAGAAAGTGAAACTTGTAAGGCATTATTACAAAAGTCTCAAAGCATTCTAAACTTATGTTGCGTATCCTAATAAATTTCCTAATCTTCCAGAACGAATGATCTTATAAAGGCTTAACTGAAAGCAGAGGCACAAATCAGAGTGGTGCAGAAGAAAGATAGCTAACCAATGCCTTATCATATAATCTACCCAATCCTCACCGGTCATAACTGAATTTTTTATGAGGAAAAACCTAAAGCAAATCCTTTAAAGGTTATTCCATAAGCTCTTATAGTGCAAACCTAAGGGTCCAAATCTTCACAGGCCATAACTTATGTACTACAAGTCGAAGCCTGGGCTCTGATACCATAATTGTAACACCCCAACCCGACAAGGGTCAAAATGCCACATTATTGTGTCAATCTGAACATACAAACGCAAGCGGAAGACTTATAATATAATGATTACAAAGTTATTCTAATATAATAACGAAATACTAACTCTAAACATAGTGAGTTCCAAAAACTAATAAAAATCCAAACTAAATCTAAACTGAACATAAATCCAATCTAATCCAGAAGCAAATGGGTGTCTATCATCAGGGTAGTCCACTAAGAGTTCCTATACACTCTTCACTCAATCCCAGCCTCCAACCTAAAACCTGCCGCAGGAAAAGAAATGCGACAGAGCTTAAAAATCCCAGTGAACAGATATAACCAAAATGAAATAATCGAAGCATATATATATATATATATATATATATATATATATATATATATATATATATATATATATATATATATATATATATATATATAAAAATATAGAGAAATAGAACCACAAGATCCTACTAAACAAAATATCCAAAAGTCAAACGAATAAACACTCAAGGATCAGCTGAACAGATATCATAAGTCAAATGGAATAAACGAAATAAGATAATCAAGAGGTAATACGAATGTCAGATAATCATAATGAACCAAAGAATCAAATAGGAATGGCCACAAGCGTGTCGAAACGAGATACTCAAATAGACCAAATAATCACATAATCTCATATCCATATATCCGTCAAATCATAAGTTGTACAAGGAGCTGCAGACTCCAATGTACCAATAGTGAGAGGAGTGTAAGCCACACACCAACCAATCACCCAAAACGAAACAAAGTACCTATGATGCATCCATACGCCCCTTACAAAACAAATCATATATACACCTGTACTAGGACAAGTATGCACATATATCATAATGGCCAAGTGATCACATATCATATCATATCAAATGGGGACGCCGTGGACTAATCACACCGCCAAAGATTGTGTCATGCCATTGGTGCCATCAATGACATGGCCATGGTACCTCCATGGCTAGTTAGCTCGGGCAACAGAACAAAACATATCATATCAAAGCATATCCATAATCATATCATAACCAAACAGATCATATCAACATAACATAATCATATCGAAGCAAAGGATATCGATAGAATATCCTGGCAAACAAATAACTAAACGAATATCAATTCAGATGATCATATCAAAGTGAGTCATATCAAACGGAATCATATCAAACGGAATCATGTCAAACGGATCATATCATAGCAAATGAATCAAATTCAAGGATCAAAGATTCATGAGAAATCCTTACTGAGAAGGGATAGAATATCTGTACCTCAAACCGCAATAAAACCACATCAGAAAACACAAGTACCAGGAGTTACTCCTTCTTCAGCGAATCTACACGAATTAATGATCGTCTTAATATTTAAGAACCATTTCATAAGTTATTACTGATCCAGTATTTATTGTTGTTCAGATTGACATATTCAGGGTTCCTGCTATTTATAACTACTTTCCAAATTTAGTAACTTTCCAGATTTAGTAACTTTCTAGATTTAGTAACTTTACATATTTTTCTATAAGTAGTAAGTTAGGGTAAGACTCTTAATTAGTCAAGTTAGGGTTTAATTATGAAAAATAGGAAAGTCTAGGGTCAAAATGTGTAAATTATCAAAGTTTAGGGTTTAGAGTGTAATTAATATCATTAATGACCAAACTTGGGTTTAAATGCCTCAATTAGGTTTAGGGCTCATATTTAGGATTAGGTCAAGATGTCTTATTATGACTTAGGGTTTAGCAGATTAACCACACAAATCAAATTCCATATATGCAGTTATATAAATTTAAACAACACAACTTACGTATATAAACCTGTTAAACCTGATTAGCAAATACAACATACATTCATAGTTGTTATACCATATTCGACCTTCATTTAACGAGACCTAACCAATTCCCAATCCTTAAACCGATTCACACCAAATGACATAGGTACTCGTGTTAACCTTCATGACCGACACACATTTCACAAGACATTCATGCATACGTTTAAAACCCTCTTCTGATCCATTTCATATACATATCTATATCGCATGTTCATAGATCTTATCACCACCCACGCGACACATAATTAACACACAATTATAAGCCACATAAGTCACATAAAATAACACATAAACGATCTCCTATTCACGTCATTTAAAGCATGCATCCCTCGTTAACATTTTTAGCCTAGGGTTTCCACATCATACACCTTCTTAATTATAATATAAGACAGGTCTTAGAGCTTGTTTATTGATTATAACCAGGTCGACATAGGCTGTCAAATTGTCTTAAACCACGCACTATCACACGACAATAAGTAACATCATATAGGCGTATTGGTTTGTATGATTTTATGTTATATCATCTTCAATCGTACACCCACATTAACAACACAGTACATGTTACATAAATGACATCAAAACAGACCCTAATCCCACGAATAAATGTATACGCCCCTCTTTACATACTTGGTTTCTATCCAGATTTTAAGATCGAGTGTAAGGGATCATATGAGTCTTCTAATGACCTGATATAGACGTGCATGACCACTGATTCAAAAGGTAAAACAGAAACACAGATCAACATGCATAGGTTTGACAAATTCATAATTTCATGCTGCGTTTTTGATGCGTGGTTTTGCAACCTTACAACAGGTTTTACCTCTCGAGGGATCTCAAGAGGCTTACAACCCCACCAGGCAGTGTACCTGACCGATGTAGTATAGTGTAGTGGTAAGTACGGGGATTGATCGTTCTCCACAGGGAATAGTGTTCGTTAGGTATGAAAAACTACTCTAATAGGTCTAAGGGTGAGAGAAGATTCTTTTTTATATTTTTATAATTTTATGAAAGCAAGTAAAATCTCGGGTTTGAAAGAGTGGGCGGAATTAGTTGCTAACCAACTAACCCAAATAACTACGAATGCAAATAAAATAAAATAACTGAAAATGAAAAGGTGGTAAAACTTATATAGAGAGAAATGTGTTTACTTAGATTTCCTTACTCCCTAACTATCTTTTACCGGTTGATTAATGTGTATTAGTTGCGTGGATGACGGGTGTATTCCTTAATACCATTTGTGGGGTGGCGTACGTACTTCCCCAACTCTACAAGCTCCTACTTCACTCCTATGTCGAGCCGGCTAGGAAGCTCCTAACATGGGATCACTAAAATTCGCTTGTGCATTAAATACAACCATAAAAACCTTTAGTACGCATTGGTTCATGTTTCTTAAGACGTTCAAGCAAGTTACCGAATAGGAAGTCAGCCAGTTTTCTTAAGCCTAACATAGATGAACAATCATCCAATACAACTAACAACACACTAATAACCAATAATCAATAGCTAGGTTTCATTAGATCTAAGCAAACACAAGATAAATCTAGCCTAGCATGTTAAACAAAAGACAAGAACAAGATAGAATCAAACAACACATAGACATATTGAATGATTAATTGATAACTTATCTTCAATGTAACATGGAAGATCTCAAGGCAAAAAGCCTTGAAAAAGCTGCCAAATTCGTCTTAGGGTTTTCACACACAAAGTTCCTCAATAAGTTCCACACTAATGACAAAAAATTGCAAAACTATATATAGACTTTCAGATCTGACGGCGTCACGTTATGGAGTGTGACGCCGTCACCTCGCCGCTTTTAGGGTTCCCGGATGACCTTCTTGACGCCGTCCCTCTTTAGCTCTCCAAAATCCGTTCTGGCTTATCAAGGCTTGACGCCGTCAGATTTAGTCGTGACGCCGTCCCTCTTTAAATTAAGCCGTGACGACCTTGATCAGATTAAAGGGTGACGCCGTCAGAATTCCCATGCAAATTTCACTGGCTTATCATGAGTAATTTTCACATCCACCTTTTTCTTGCCAAGCCATGACGCCGTCCAGAGTAAATCCTGACGCCGTCAAAGGTAATTTCCAGCACAATTTTGAGACTTTGTCGTTTTCTTCACTTTTATGCTCCAAAAACGTCCAAAATGCCTCCTTTTCCAGATTTCTCCTCAAAAGTACCTAAAATGACAAAAGGAACGATTTAGGGCAATATTTGATCAAATAAATACGATTTAGGGCTTAAATGACCCCTTAAAAGCGGTACACTTTTCGCTTCATCAAATACCCTTACACTTGAGATTTGCTTGTCCTCAAGCAAATGCGCTTTTATTCTAATCAAAATACAAGTTAGGGGTCATTTAATGCTAACATAAAAGTAATTACAACAAATAATCGTTCCACTTTAATCATAATAAGCACGGAGATTACAAACTAGCACCTCACAAGTAGTGTTTAGATACTCACATCTCTCAAGTGTCATCAAAATAAATCTCATAAATGAAAACGGATAATATCTCTCACTACCTGTCATAGCAAATAGATTACCATAGGCTTGGGAAAGGATCGAAAACCTCCTCCACTAGGCGTAAGCACCAAAGATAAACTATCAAAGAGGGCTTTTACATGGGTTATAACGTTAGGTGTAGGGAAAAGGAAAACACGGTTTTGTTGGATAAAGGATATTTTACTGGTGGCGAGTTAAAGATCTTGATTAATTACATGTATTATACAATGTTGCTAAGCAAAGACTAGACTCGATTTAAGCTAATGAAAGAAAATAACAAAAACAAAAAATAAACATAAAATAAAACGGGATGGTAGTCCGTATGTTTTTTCTACTTTTCTTTTTCTCATTTTTTTGTATTTTTCTTGATTTTTTTTTTTTTTTTTTTTTTTTTTTTTTTTGCATACACTTTTGCCCTACCATCCAAAATAATACATCAAAGGGGCGTTGCATTCCCCTTACACTTGAACTTTTACATAACTTTACAATTAACTAATCTAATGACTGGAATTAAGATAATTAAAACACTTGGAGTACTTTTAAAATATTTAGCACATATGGGGGTAATAAATGATGTTCTTCCCCATTACTCCATTACACTAGTACTTTACCCATGAGTCCCAATCGTCCCAAAACAATATGTACAAGGATATGACTCGACTTAGCAACCATGTAATCAATTAGATAATTAACTTGGGTTTAAACAAATGTTGTGACAATAATGCACTAAAAATGAGTGCATACAAGGTAGGCTAAGGCGATTTGGGTGTACATTTAAGTGGGGTGTAAACAAATTCTTCCTTTAAGTAAAATGCTTAAAGGTCGAAACGAAAAGATAGGCTCTGAGGGGTGTACTAGGGGTATCGTGTACTAAAAATGAGTACAACGCAAAGGGTGTGGGAGAATTACTTGACCAATGTAGCCAATGTAATTATAACAAAAGCACAGGTGTAAAACAATGGGTTAATCCTAATGCCTCTTATCATGTAGTAAATCTAACTACACGAATGTAGTCTCACTTGTGGCCTCGGAATGGTCCTAACGCAAGTTCTAGAATCTAAGTGCTACCGGTACACACATCATAGCATAAATGCTTTTCCTACCAATTCTAGGGGCGAACCTCACATATTTGGGGGTGGAAAATTTTTTAGTGGTACGGTTTTTGTGCTAGTCATATAACTCCTATCCGTGAGACGCTCATTAAGATCAAAGTTTCACTCCTATATGTTGTAAAAAAATTTTAAATTTGGCACTAAAATTGCCCTAACAGGTATTTATCTCAGTTTTATTACACATCTACTATTAAACAAACAAAAATCAAGCGTAATAGCATTCTCTAATCGTACTTTTACCCCCCCCCCTTACACTTAAGATGAACATTGTCCCCAATGTTCAAATAACAAGATGTAAAAGCATAAAGTAAAAGAATGAAATCAAATACTCCCCTGATTCGCTCGGTGGATAATGAAGTAACACGGTTAGATCTTCTTCCAAAGAGAATGTAAAAGCTTCATGACTAATGCATCGCCAAAAGCTTGATCCAAAACATTTCCTTGTCCAAAATAACCTGTTAAACCTGAGAAAACAAACACGAAAACCTGCATAACATCGGCGGGATAAACTCTATATATAAGGATATAATGCTTGTGGAATGATAATTTTGCAGATTCCTGGAGATTATAAGTTATAGATTTAATAAAAACTTTTTATGAAAACAAAACTTTCAAAAATTTTTAGAAAATTAAACCTGACGCCGTCAGGTTGTAAATCCTGACGCCTTCAGAAATGATCTGACAGAATTCTCATGTTACGTTTCCGGAAAAAAATTTTGGAAAAACCTACACCTTACTTCCTGGAATTCCTGCAAAACATCATTATGACTCGATACAAGCATTTGACTCAAACAAATACTAATATGTATGTTCATTTATTACTATTACGATTCACATTCATTTGTGTTCTAATAAACCGATTTAGATTTCCCTTACACTTAACTTTTGCAAAATACCTTTATATGTAGTTAAGACGAAGTTAAAAACAAGATAAAGCATTTTCACAAATTAGTTTTTAACATGAATCAATAATAATAAAATTTAAACATACATACGGAAACAAATAAAATCAAACAAACAAATAAATAAACACACAAAGCAAATAAAGCTTGGGTTGCCTCCCAAGAAGCGCTTTTCTTTATTAACGAGTCTTGTAGCTAGACTCAAAGTCACGCTACCCTATGTAAGTAAGCTCATCATCGAGGACGTCTTTAGTGTTAAGCTTGGTTTGAAGTTTCCTATTGGTCCGCTTAGTACGATATATCTTTTCAAACTTCTCTCCATCCGGGTCATACAATGTCATCTTAATATGCCATGACCCATCTCCATCTTTGGGTGGTTTGTCCCAATCCCATTTATGATCATCTTCCTCACGAGTCCACTTATTCATTCCTGGGTTAATTGGCAAAACTCCTAGGAAATCAATCATCTTCCTAAAAACTAGAGGGTCTTCAAATGGATCCAATTCGGTGTCCCTAGCAAAGAGTTGCTCTACCGTATGTGTTCGGTTCACAAAGTCCTCTTCTAGGTAAAATGGGCGTTGGGGTCCTATGAAGTCTCTATCGATCCAAGGTCCATATCTAGATGGTCTCCTATTTAATTCTAACCAATGGGGTGTTGGTTCCTCACTAGTATCATAGGCATGTTTCTTAACATCATAGACTGACCAAGTATCACCTTCTCCTACCGCTATCTTGGATTCCTTACAATCAATCATAGCACTAGCGGTCGCCAAAAATCCTCTACCTATTAACAAGGGGCATGTAGGGTCGCTAACCATATCAAGGACGTGGAAATCGGCTAAAATGGTTAGTTTTCCAATGTGTACTAAAACGTCCTTAACTACTCCAACCGGGTAAGCAACACTTCCATCCGCTAAGCCTATTATTACCTCGGTTTCTTCAAGTTTTCCAAGTTTTAGAGAGGTGTAGAGAGGTAATGGAAGTAGGTTAAGGCTTGATCCAAGATCGGCTAATGTGTCATAAGCCTCCGAATTACCGATCTTGCAAGGTAGAACAAATAAGCCCGGATCATCTAACTTCTTAGGTAGCTTATTTTGAACGAAGGCGGTCCTTTTTTCGCCTAACTTGAGCTTCTTCTCATCCAACACATCAATAACCGGACTTTCAAGGTGGAGCTCCTTGAATTCTTCGTCAAGGTTTTGAGTGGGAGGTGTTTCAACTATGACATGGGTTTGTTTGAAACACGAGCTCATGGAATTGACCGAATAATATTGTGGACAAGAACTAGGAGACGAAACCGATGAAATGGCGTTGACGTTTAGTTTCGGGTTCTTGACCGTGTTGCTAGGGAGTGCTCCCATTTCTCGGTCATTGAGGGCTTTCAACAAAGTGTCAATCTTATTGGTCATCTCGCTTTGTTTTTGTTTGAAATCGACTTCAAACTTGGCTAAACGAGCTTCTTGAGATGCCATAAATTGGGACATCAATCCTTCAAAGTTATTGGTACTACCATTGCTGGAAGGATTGTTGTTGAAAGTACGGTTCGAGTTGGAACTGCTTGATTGGAAACGATTAGGTGGGTTAGAAGAATTGGTCTGTTGTGCGTTTTGGCTTTGTTTCCACCTAAGGTTCGGGTGATTTTTCCATGAGGGGTTGTATGAATCACCGTAGTGGTTTGGCTCAGGTTTGAAAGTGTACCACTTGTCTCCCGCTCCGTCGGTACGCGAGGATGCTTAGTCCACAAAAGCTTGTTCGGGGAGTTCCATGCAATCACGAGTGTCGTGGGGACCACTACATAATTCACATGAAGAAGTGATTTTGTTCACTTGGCTTGAAGGTTTAGGAGCCTCGTAGGATTTCATGAGAAACTTGACTTGGTCTTCAAGTTCTATGATCCTACGGTCGGAAGTGCTTGAATTGTTCGAAGGCAAAGATATTGCCTTGACCGTTTTATTCAAATCACGGGGATCACTCCAACTTTCGTTGTCATAAAGAGCAAGATCCTCTAGGAGAGCCCATGATTGTTCCGCACTTAGATCACGTAGCTTACCACCGGCCGATTGGTCAATGGTTTGCCTCGTGTAGAGATTGATATGGTCATAGAAGATTTGGACTTGGAGCCACAGTTCTATGCCATGATGAGGGACTTTTTGGAGTAAGTCCTTGAATTGAGTCCATGCCTCGTTGAGGGTTTCGCCTTGACGTTGTTGGAACATCAAGATATCATTCCTTAGCTTGGTAGTTCTTCCCGGTGGGAAAAACTGAGCAAGGAAACGAGTGGTGAGATCATCCCAAGAGGTGATGGATCCTGCGGGTTGACGCTCTAGCCATTGACTAGCTTGGTCCCGCAGAGAGAATTGAAAGAGACGCAGTCGGGTCGTCTCTCGAGTGGTAACATCAAGGTCTATAGAATCAACGATTTTGAGAAAGTCCTTGAGATGTTGATTAGGATCTTCAGAACGAAGTCCATGGAATACGCATCCGCTTTGCACCAACCGGATGGTGTCGGATCGCAAGGGAGTGACATTGGCTCCTTGAGTGAGCTCAATGGTGTTTCGATAGCCATGGTGGCTAGGACGGGAGTACTCTCCTAAAGTACGGGCTCTAGGAGGTGGTGGTTGTTGTGGTGGGTTGTTGGGATCAAGGATATTACCACATTCCATGATGTCGGATGGTAATGGTTACGAACAAAGAAACGAAGAAAAAAGATAGACTAAAGAAAACCTAGAAAAAGAAAATAAAAATCTCACTAGAAGGGAATCTAATGAGTAGACCTATAAAATAAAAATTCAACCTAAACAATAACTATTCCCCGGCAGCGGCGCCAAAAACTTGATGCGTGGTTTTGCAACCTTACAACAGGTTTTACCTCTCGAGGGATATCAAGAGGCTTACAACCCCACCAGGCAGTGTACCTGACCGATGTAGTATAGTGTAGTGGTAAGTACGGGGGATTGATCGTTCTCCACAGGGAATAGTGTTCGTTAGGTATGAAAAACTACTCTAATAGGTCTAAGGGTGAGAGAAGATTCTTTTTTTATTTTTATAATTTTATGAAAGCAAGTAAAATCTCGGGTTTGAAAGAGTGGGCGGAATTAGTTGCTAATCAACTAACCCAAATAACTACGAATGCAAATAAAATAAAATAACTGAAAATGAAAAGGTGGTAAAACTTATATAGAGAGAAATGTGTTTACTTAGATTTCCTTACTCCCTAACTATCTTTTACCGGTTGATTAGTGTGTATTAGTTGCGTGGATGACGGGTGTATTCCTTAATACCATTTGTGGGGTGGCGTACGTACTTCCCCAACTCTACAAGCTCCTACTTCACTCCTATGTCGAGCTGGCTAGGAAGCTCCTAACATGGGATCACTAGAATTCGCTTGTGCATTAAATACAACCATAAAAACCTTTAGTACGCATTGGTTCATGTTTCTTAAGACGTTCAAGCAAGTTACCGAATAGGAAGTTAGCCAGTTTTCTTAAGCCTAACATAGATGAACAATCATCCAATACAACTAACAACACACTAATAACCAATCAATTTTCCGGCCATAAAACAATTCCAGGATCGTCCTCTCTACCCTCTTTTGGGTATGCAATACGTTCTTGTATTTGTTTTCTATTGTTAAGAGGTGGCGGCTTGGATATCCGAAACCCTAACTATCTTTAATCCAATCGATTTCTTTTCAATCCGTTTTTTCTGGGATGGATCTGAATGATATCGTTTTTTCTTTAGGGTTTTGGTTTATCTATTTATCTGTTCGATCGTATTCTTGTTTTTAACTCAAGTCGGTTTGGTTATTCTTGTGATAATTAAATTGATTCATAGTCGGTTTGGTCCTTGTGATCTTTTAATCGATTCATTGGTACGATTCGAATGGGGACTGGTGGTCGACCTTGGTATATTGATTATAAAACCTGTTTGGTTTTCTCTTTTGGGTCGAATCTGTTGGGATCGATTGATGCTGGGATGAATCTTTGATGCTTATGAAACCTTTTTATTAGGGTTTCGTTTTTCTTGCTGAATGTTGGTAAACCCTCTTTAGGGCTTTGTACGTTTGGTCAAGTATTCCTGCTAGTCGATTTTGTATCGCGTATGTTTGTGAATTGTATCACAATGGTTGTGGGTAATAGAGAGATGTGTGTCGAATACAGTCTGATCATGTAACCCTTGTTTAAGGGTTTGTTTTTCTATAAGTGCTATTCGCTTGTGATCTGTTGTTGATGGGTGCCGTTATTATTGGAAGTTAGGGTTCGTTTTACACCCTATTGTGAGTCTACTTGGTTCGTATATCACATGGACCTGCTGCTGTAGCGATTTAATCCTCTTATTGGTCTGATATTCGAAGACATTGGTGGTATTGTGTTGCATGAGGCCCTATTTTCGTGCTGTGTGATTCATGGCTGCTGTGTGTTCATGGCTGCTGTTTGATTTACGGGGCTGTTTTGATGGGGTGATCATGGCATGTACGTTGCTGGTTCGCTGCATGGTAGTTAGGGTTTTATAACCTTAGTTGTTGGTTCTTGGTTCGTATACTACTTAGACCTGCTGCTGATTGAAGATTCATGTATTCTTGGTCTGTTATACGATGGGATAGGGAGAGTGGATGTCAAGGTTATCTTGTGTAAGTCAAGTTTTTTTGGTTCTTGTTCAAAAATCACTACTTGGATTGCTTCTGGTCGTTTTGCATATTCCTAAACAATCCATTTGTGCCAGCAAACCTAGCTGGTTGATCTTGGTTCGTATTACCAGCAAAACTATCTGGTTTTTGATCTGGTGTACGAGAGATTTGGATGTTAGGGTTTATTCAGCCCTATGTTTGTCTATGGAAGAGGTTGATACCTTTGGATCTGCATTCATCTTGGTTATTTTGGGCAGTTAGTGGTACTCAAATCTTGTCATAGTGCTGATCTTGATGTGATTGCATGTTAAGTTTTAAAGGTTTCTTATTCAAAAAACTCTTTTTGTGTGTTTAATGGGTATTCGGTTTCGCATCTAAACGCACACTTTTGGAGCAAGGTTATGCTTGCTGCTCTATCCGTGGTTTTAGAGTCTCCCACCAACCGTTGTGTGGTATTTGTGAACTGATTCATATTTGATGATTACAAGATCATGAGGGTATGGTGGAGGTTTTGTTTGTGGGGTTCTTGCGTCTACAAACAGATTATATGTTGAAGATCGCTTGGATGTTTTCTCGTGGATTCTTCATGGTAGTTAAGGTGGACCGCCATAGTGATATAGAAGGCTCAAGTGTTTTTCTTGAGTAGTATTGTTAATTTTTATGTACGTTTGTCATTATTGGTAGGTTCATTTTATTGTAAGTTATAGGAATGGTGTGTCATTCTTATATTCGAGTCAGTAAGTGTCCTAAGGGACTGAGGTGAGGGACATCACCCTCACCCTATTGTACCTCAACGTTTTTTGGAGTAATGAATTTTGCCGGGGTGAATAAACCCTTTTACCCAAAAAAAAAACACACTAATAACCAATAATCAATAGCTAGGTTTCATTAGATCTAAGCAAACACAAGATAAATCTAGCCTAGCATGTTAAACAAAAGACAAGAACAAGATAGAATCAAACAACACATAGACATATTGAATGATTAATTGATAACTTATCTTCAATGTAACATGGAAGATCTCAAGGCAAAAAGCCTTGAAAAAGCTGCCAAATTCGTCTTAGGGGTTTCACACACAAAGTTCCTCAATAAGTTCCACACTAATGACAAAAAATTGCAAAACTATATATAGACTTTCAGATCTGACGGCGTCACGTTATGGAGTGTGACGCCGTCACCTCGCCGCTTTTAGGGTTCCCGGATGACCTTCTTGACGCCGTCCCTCTTTAGCTCTCCGAAATCCGTTCTGGCTTATCAAGGCTTGACGCTGTCAGATTTAGTCGTGACGCCGTCCCTCTTTAAATTAAGCCGTGACGACCTTGATCAGATTAAAGGGTGACGCCGTCAGAATTCCCATGCAAATTTCACTGGCTTATCATGAGTAATTTTCACATCCACCTTTTTCTTGCCAAGCCATGACGCCGTCTGGAGTAAATCCTGACGCCGTCAAAGGTAATTTCCAGCACAATTTTGAGACTTGGTCGTTTTCTTCACTTTTATGCTCCAAAAACGTCCAAAATGCCTCCTTTTCCAGATTTCTTCTCAAAAGTACCTAAAATGACAAAAGGAACGATTTAGGGCAATATTTGATCAAATAAATACGATTTAGGGCTTAAATGACCCCTTAAAAGCGGTACACTTTTCGCTTCATCAGTTTTTCTTGTGGTATTCTCATTCGAATTTAACGAGACAATTAAATGTTACTTAGCATGCTTATAATGACATGTTTTAGTACTGATATAATGTGTCGAGTAGATTTCAAAATAGAATCGATGGAGGATACCTTTGGTCGATTCAAGACAGATCAAGGAATGAATCAAGAGAACCAAAACCAAAACCCTTTCGTATCTAAATCACCCACGATCAAACCACTTTGCTACCACGATCACCACCTTAGCTAAACACCCTTTGCACCTTGTTTTCTTGGAGAGAAATGAGGGCTGCTGTTCGTATGTTTTTATGGTTTTGTGTGTGTGAGTCAAAATGTGATATATGGTTGTTCACAATGAGAAATAGATGGAATTATAATGGGAAGAAGGGTGCCGAGTCTTGGGGGATTTGAGGAGACCATATCTCTTCCATATCTTTCTAATATTATCTTCAAAATCTTCAAGTGAAGTTGTGTACATAACTTAAGATAGAATCGGTCCTTTATATGACTTATTAAACGTGTGATGCTGTGTACGAATTAACAAATAAAATCAGCCCTATAGAACTTGTGTAATGTCTGACAAAACCAAAGGAGAAAGAGTGAGCAATGTGGACGTTGATTATTTTCTACAGGGAATTAAAGAGGGCAAATATCCAATATGGGCTTTGTTGGATAATGAAGTTCGTATAAGGGTCATGGATGAATTAAGAGGTCTTTGTGTGCAGTTCACGGCTCAACAAGCTCCTATTCCTGAACCCTTATATGAAGGTGTTAACATATCTATTCCACGTAATGTAGTTGAAAAGGTAAATTCTCATTTGGAATTCACTCTATATGGCTACTTTATTGGTAAAAGAATGGTGTTTCCTGTTGTTGAATACTATGCTAGGACTAACTGGGCGAAACATGGTCTTAAAAGGATTATGATGAATTCCAAAGGTTTCTTTTTCTTTAAATTTGATACATTGGTTGGTTTAGAAGCTGTTTTGGAAGGAGGCCCTTGGATGATACGCAAATCTCCAATTATTCTTATGAAATGGTCCATGGATACTTGTTTGTGAAATGATGAATTGACGAGCATTCCGGTTTGGGTTAAATTGCATGATGTTCCTCTCCAAGTCTTTGAAAAGGAAGGTATTAGATTGATTGCTTCTTTCATTGGAAAGCTTGTCATGATGGATTCATACACTAGTTCTATGTGTAAGGATTCGTGGGGTAGAAGTAGTTTTGCTAGATGTCTTATTGAGGTCAAGTCTGAATCTGATCTTGTAGAGGCTGTGACTATTGGTTTCCCTTCCCTTATTGGGGAGGGTTTTAACAAAGAGACTATATGTGTTGAATATGAATGGAGGCCCCCCAGGTGCAATTTATGCAAAAAATTTGGTCATACTCATGATCAATGTCCTAAACAGGTGGTGAGGCCTCCTACACAGGTGGTTACTTCTACTGTTTCTACTTCTCATGTTGTTACTCCTACTGTGGAGTTGGATACTGATGGTTTTCAAAAGGTGGGTAAAAAAAAGAAGAAGGGGAAAGCCAAGGCTACTAATGGGAACCAATCTGTTGGTACTTCGGTTAAACAGTTCAAATTTATTCCTAAGGCAGCTCCTAGTGAACCTAAGAAGGGAGCCCCTACTATGGGTAATGCATCTACATCGTCGTCTCAGTTGAAGTCTAATGGTAATGCTTCTAAGGAAGTTAATGTTACTACATCTAATCCATATGCTGCATTGGTGATGGATGATGAAGATGGTGAAGATCTAGTGGTAAATGAGTTTGATGAATCGGCCAATCTTTTTGCTAATATGGGGGCAAGTTCATCTCGCACATTTTCTGCTGGCTAGCTGTTTTTCTGTTCTTTTTCTAGATGCATTTTTGTTTCTAGTTTTGTAAGTGTTTTTGGCATGTCTTAAGCACTAAAATTAGGTGGTTTTCAAGCTTTTTAGCTTGAGGTTAATATGGTACTTCAGCCATATTCCATTTGTACTTAAACGTTTTTGGTTAATCTATTTACCAGGGTGCAGGATTACTCCCCTTTACCCAAAAAAAAAGGAGAAAGAGTGTGTTGAATTATATGTACTTAAGATATAGGTCGTGTCGATTTCATTATACTTCGGTTAAAGATTATGTCGAAATCATGTGTACGTAGATTATAGGTTTCGAAATTTTGTAACATACTTCATAACTTATAGATCACTTTAGATGTTATTCATATTCAAAAGTTCGAATGGTATTTCGTATTTCAGGTTGTTATAACTGCTGTACACCAGAACTCCCTCAAGTACTCATTGTAAATGACTGAGGGTGTCTTGGTGAATGCCATGGAGAGAAAACAGTTTTGAAGATACTTTACCATATCCTTATAAGCAGGATAATTTGCCGGATAGGCAAAGTTCCCCACGACATTATTTTTGGTCAAGTCTACACTTTCCAATTGGAATTCCACATTTGGAGCGTAGGTAATAGCTTTAGAAGTTTCCATTATTAAGAGAAAAGGTCTGGTTTTGAAAAAAAAATTTGGTTTTGAGAGATAAAACACACTCAAGTTTTAAGAGAGAAATTTGCAAGAGTTTGATTAGATTATGAAAGCGTGTGTTTGTTTTTCTTTGTAAGGGGTATTTATAGGGAAGTGGAGAGGGGTGTAGTTTGAAAATATTGGATATCAAATGATATTAATGTGTTTATTTTGAAAACAGTTTTGTGAAAACCGTTTGATATCTGCATTAAATGTCACTCTTCCCATTACACGTCTTTTACGCAGCTATCAAGGTGAACAATTATGTTTCTCTGCAAAAGTGTATTTTGCAGAGTGATGTCATCACATATAATATCAAAAGATATTATTTGTGAGTGAGAGGCATTAAATGCCAAGTGGGATTTTGATGAGTGTTTGGGGGGGGGGGGGCCCAAGACATGGATGCCAGTTAGGCAGAGACATATATTCCTTTAATTTATGCCCAGTTAACAACTTAGGACATTTACTAACTAAATACTTAGAGCATTTAGTTTTGCATTGAATGTCCCTATTTATGTCTTGGGTCTCCGGAATGAATTTTCATTAAGTGTGATGATGTTTAGGAAAAGTTATTCAGTGAGTGAAATGTTTCAGGGAATCACTGAGAGATGTTGTTATTCAGGGACCTTAGAGAGTATTTACACCAGGTTGAATAAATTTAATCAGTGGCCTGATTATCAATATCCAACATGCCTAATTCTGCTTTCAGTCTCTAGGGGTTTTACGAAAATATCAACCAACTGATATTCGGTGGGGATGAAGTGTAGTTCAATATCTCCATTCATGATGTGGTCCCTGATGAAGTGATATTTGATATCAATGTGTTTGTTCTTTGGTGAAGTACAGGGTTGTTGGAGATAGCAATTGCACTTGTGTTATCACAAAAGATGGGAACCATCTTATAATGGATGTCACAGTCGCTGAGTTGACTTTTCGTCCAAAGTACATTTGCACAACAACCAGCAGCAACTACATACTCAGCCTCTGCTAAAGACATAGCCACTGATTGTTGCTTTTTAGTGCTCCAATAAACAAGCTTTCCTCCAAGGAGTTGACAGGATCCTGAGGTACTTTTTCTATCCATGCCGTAGCCAACATAGTCTGAGTCAGTGTAGCCTTTGAGATCAAATCCTGAACATCTTGGGTAGTACAAACCAAGGTTTGGAGTACCTTTCAGGTATCTGATAATTCTCTTTGCAGCAATGAGATGTGACTCTCTTGGATCAGACTGATATCTTGCTCATAGGCAAACTGCAAATTGTATATCAGGCCTTGAGGCAAATAGATACATCAGTGACCCTATCATTCCCCTGAATAAGGTTTGGTTTACTGGTTTACCAGTGAGATCAGGGCCAAGATTGTTTGGAGGAACCATTGGAAGTCTTTACTAAAGAGCAATCAATGAGCTCATATTTTTTTAGTAGGTTCCTTGTGTATTTCTCTTGACTGATGGAGATTCCTTTGTCAGTCTCTTTGATTTGAAGTTCAAGGAAGTATGTGAGTTCTCCCATCATACTCATTTCAAACTTCTTTGTCATCAGTTTTTCAAACTGTTTGCAAAGTTTGTAATTTGTTGAGCCAAATATGATATCATCTACATACACTTGGACTAAAATCACATCTCCTTTTGTTCTATAGATAAACAAGGTATTGTCTATCTTTCCTCTGAAAAACTTATTTTGGATCAGGAAGGCTGAGAGAGTCTTATACCATGCCCTAGGAGCTTGTTTCAGTCCATAAAGGGCTTTTTCAAGCTTGCAGACATAGTCAGGATACTCACTACTTTCAAATCCAAGAGGCTGTTGCACATAAACATCTTCCTTGAGCTTACCATTTAGGAATGCACTTTTCACATCCATTTGGTAGACTTTGAAGTTCATGTAGGTTGCATAGGCAAGGAAGATCCTGATGGTTTCCATTCTAGCAACAGGGGCAAAGGTTTCCTCATAATCAATGCCTTCTTGTTGATTGTACCCTTTGGCAACAAGTCTTGCTTTATTCTTAATGATTGTGCCATTTTCATCAGTCTTGTTCTTGAAGACCCATTTCATGCCAATGACATAAACACCCTGAGGACATTTGACCAAAGTCATGACTTTGTTTCTGTCAAATTGTTCAAGCTCATCTTACATGGCCTGAACCCAGCTTGGATGTTTCATGGCTTCTTTGACACTTCTGGGTTCCACTTCAGAGAGGAAGTCAAAAAAGAGTCATTCATTTGCTGAGGCTGCCTTATGTTTAGCAGCCATGCTTCTGGTAAGCATGCCTTCAGTAGGCTCACCAATGATATTCACAAGTTCTATTGTTTTGGATTTTGTCCAACTATCCCGAGGTCTAGGATATGAGTTAGAAGTTGTGGAGGCTTGATTTGGTGGAGGAGTAGGTTCAAGGACTGAGGCTTGAGGGACTTCATGGTTTTGATTCTCAGTAAGTTCAACTTGAGCACCTTGGTCTTCTGGTTCCTGAAAATTAGGTTCAGTGTGAGTCATTTTAGAGACTTGTTGAGCTTCAATGAACTCACTGATGTTTAAATGTTGAAGGTTATGAGGGATGATGTAGTAAGAGATGTCTGCATCAGCTTGATATTGTGTGGAAGGATCACATTCAGGGTGATATTCATCAGGAGGATATCTTGATGAGTCATCAATCCCAATCTCTTCCATTGAGGTGTTTGAGAACCTGATGGCTTCAGTGCTCTCATCAAAGGTTATGTGAAATGTTTCTTACTTTTTGTCTCCTAGTGTTGTATACCCTATAGGCTTTGGAGACAAGTAAGTATCCTAAGAAATATCCATCATCAGCTTTGGCATCAAATTTGCCTAAGTGATCCCTGTGATTATGAATAAACACAGGACACCCAAACACATGAAAGTAGCTAATGTCAGGGATTCTTCCCTTGAATATTTCATAGGGTGTTTTGTTGTGTCTTTTGACAATAATGGACCTATTTTGAGTGTAACAGACAGTTTTGACTGCTTCAGTCCAGAAGTGCTTTGAGAATACTGAACCATTCAACATTGTTCTAGCAGCCTCAATGAGAGTCCTATTCTTCCTTTTTGCCACTCCATTTTGTTCAGGAGTGTAAGGAGAGAAGAAGTTCTGAGAGATTCCTTTCTCATCACAGAAACACTCAAGGTCCAGATTTTTGAACTCAGTCCCATTGTCAGTCCTGATTTGTTTGACTTTAATGTCATTTTGATTTTCAATGTTCCTGACAAAGGACATGATTGCTTCAGCTGCCTGACTCTTCTTAGTGAGAAAGTAAACCCAAGTGTATCTTGAGTATTCATCAACTATGACCAGGGTGTACTTTTCATGATGGATAGACATTGGACTGACAGGTCCAAAAAGATCCATGTGAAGAAGATGAAGCCAACTTTTAATGGAGAAATTTTGTTTGGTTTTGAAAGATGCCCTATGGTGTTTTCCTTTTTCACAAGCTGAACAAGGTTTATCTTTGGAAAACACAAGGGAGGGTAAGCCAAGAACTTTGTTTTGTTTGGCTAGGTTATTGATGTTTTTGAAGTTAAGATGAGATAGTCTTTTGTGCCATAGCCAGTTGATTGTTTCACTTGCCTTTGTGAAGAGACAAGTCCCATTTTGAGTGAGTGTTGACATGTCTAGGACATACACATCATCTCTCCTTGGGGCAATCAACACAACTTCTTTGTTGGCATTAAAGATAGTTCCTCTCTTATCATCAAACTGAACTATGTATTTGGCATCACATAGTTGACTAACACTAATTAGATTGTATTTCAGGCCATTGACATAAGCAATTCTTGTAAAAACTATACCATTGCAGTTTACTGAACCATACCCTCCAGTAGCACATGATAAATTATCAGCAAATACTACTTTAGGCCCTGGTTCTTCAACATATTTGTGCAGATACTGCTTCACACCAGTCATACTCCTTGAGCATCCACTGTCTAGATGCCAAAAAGGTTCCCTGGCATGTCTCTGCACAAATAGTAAACTGTGTTAGTTTTTCTTATGAACCCACTTTTTGGTGGGCTTGGTCTTAACGGCCTTTTTGAGTTGTGAAATTGAGTCATGGTCAGTGGTAGAGTGGACTATGCTTCCACATGTTTTGCATTTGGATGTTGAAGAGGAGTTAGTGGACTGTGAGGAATTAGTGGTGTTTCCTATTCTGGCCTGAATGACTAAGTCATGTCCTGATGCATCATGGGAAGGGTCTCCATATATGTCACAGCAAGGATACATCATACAATCATCAGGAAGATGATCATTGAATCCACAATGTGGACATGGTTGGAAAGGCTTGGCCTTCAGTCTCTGAGTTTGCTTAGATGGTGAAGCATACTTGTAAGCCTGAGCCTTGTAGCTTGCTTGAGCACTCAGATATGCATGGTGAGATTTATGATCAGAGGTCCTGTAATCTTCTTGTTTTCAAATCATACAGAATAGGATTCTATAGCAATCATCAGTGGTATGATTTGTGTAATTGCATAGATCACATCTCTGTTGTGATTTAGGTGAGGATTTTGGTTTGGAGGTGCTTGAGGAAGCTGGTGTTTGTTCCTTGACTTTGGATAAAGTGGTTTTTTCATATGATTCTAACTTTTCACTCAGCTTCCTTACTAGTTCAGTCAACTGATCATATTTTGAGTTAGTGCTATCTGTTTTTACTTTATTAGGGACTGGAGGTGTGGAAGTTTCAGTAGGAACTGAGGCTTCAGTGTTTGGGATAGATGTGGGTCTTTTCAGGATTGTTTTCCCTAAACCAGATTTTTCCTTGGGAGAGTGTGGTTGGTAAACAGATGGGGTGAGCTCTGAACAAGGTGCAGCACCCTGAAGGGCTTTCAGTGGAGGTAGTGGTGATTGAGATTCTGATTTAGACTCAGTGATGGACTCAGTTTGACTGGGTTCATCAGTGACTCCAAGCAATTCTTTGATAGCCTGACTTTCAGGTTCCAAAATTTTCCCAGTGTTAAAGTTAGGTAACTTGCTGTCTGGGTTGACTCTTTCAACCCAGTCACTGGATTTTGGTTTCATTTTCTTTTTCAAAGGGTATGCCAGCAGGCAAGAAGGCTTTTTCACTAAGAGTCTCACTTGATGACTTAGTGAGTGGATCTTCTCCTAGTACTCTCTTTCTGGTACTAGGTGTGAGACTCACAGTTTCATAGACTCTAGGATTTTTTGTGGTCCATTTTTCAATGACAGCATTTTCTTTCTTAAGTTCTTCTTGAAGAGCATGGTTTTGTTTCACAAGTTATGAGTTTTGAATTTGGAGTGTAATACATTCAAGTTTGGCTTGTTTTAAAGCAAGAAGTTCATCTCTACACTTATTTAATTCAAACCTTAGTTTGTTATATTTTGAAAACAGATTTAACCTTTGCTCTTCAACATACTTAAGATCAACATTAATGTAGTTTAAGTAAGATTGCCAATCAGAATCATCATCCATGGATAGTAAGATATTGACCTTCCTCATGGTGATGTTGACCCATTCTCCATTTCTGGCATGACTTTTTCCAACTGCCAGCTTGTCATCTTCTGAGAGCGCCATCAGTGCACTGACATGAACTTCTTCATCATCAGAGGATATAGCTTCTTCATCCCAATCAAAAGTTTCAGCAACAAGCCCTTTGTTTTTAGCCTGAGAAGGTTTAGGGGCTTGGGGTGGCTGAGAGTTTGAGGGGACTGCCTCAAGAAGTGCAAGTTTGGCTTTAGCCTTTCTATACTTAGCTTCAAAGTCCTTTTGTGGAAAAATTTCAGTTTTGTTTTGAAAAGATTGACTAGACTGAAGCATTTTTGGTTGAAATTAGCTAGTTCCTGAAGAAGAACTGTTTCCTGAAAACTTGTATGAGGGTTCTGAGGTAGTTTTAGAGAAACAATCTTTTGCAAAATGACCCTTTTTGCCACATTTAAAGAACTCAGTGTTTTCATTAGCTTTAGCACTTGAAAAGTTTTTGTTTCTTTTAATAAAACATTTTGAATTAGCAAGGAGTGCCCTTTCTTGAAATTCTAATTGTAAGTCATTAAGGTACTCCTCACTGGTTCTCTCATCAGCGTCATCATCAGAATCTTCTTGGAAATCCTGCACAACACCATTAGAATAGAAGGCAGTGGATATCGGTGCAATAGTCAAGGTCTTTTTGGTCTCTTGAGTCTTCTTTGAATCAGGGTATCTCCTAGAGATTAAGTTGTCTTCATAGACAAACTTCCCATAGATTTCAGGGAGCTCAAGATTTTGAATATGGTTAGCATTTCTAAGACCCTGAGAGAAGTTTAACCACTTCTCTGGGAGTCTGTTGACAAAGACAACATTGATCTCATGCTTAGATAGGGCGACACCATCATTGATTAATTCATTCAGAAGGGTTTTGTATCTGGTGTAAGTCTGAGAGAGAGTTTCAGAGTCTTTAGCCCTAAAAGTGTTATACTCAAGTTTCAGGTCCGTGATCCTGTTTTCCTTGGTATCTGAGGGACCCTCAAAGCTGTGAACCTAGGGACAAAGGGACCTTCATTAATACACTTAATGGTGTAAGTCTGAGAGAGAGTTTCAGAGTCTTTAGCCCTAAAAGTGTTATACTCAAGTTTCAGGTCCGTGATCCTGTTTTCCTTGGTATCTGAGGGACCCTCAAAGCTGTGAACCTAGTCAGTCCAAGTCTGTTTAGCAGTTGGTCAGTTAATGACTGATTCCATTATATCGTCAGGAAGACATGATATAATGATGCTTTTCAGGCGTTGGTCTTGATTGACCACCCTTCTCTCATCAGAAGTCTACTGAGCTTCAGGCTTGGGTAAACCTTCAGCAGTCTTAGGGACAAAAGGACCTTCATTAATACAATTAATGTAGTAAGGTTCCATTCCTGTTAAGTAGCAAAGCATAAGCTTTTTCCACTTATTGAATTTACCAACCTCAAGTCGGGGAGCAGTAGCATTATAGCTTCCTCCCTTTTTATCGACTAGTTGGGGTACACAACTTTCAACCATGGTAGGATCTTGATTTTAAAAATATTTTGAACAGTTTATAAAACTTGTTTTATAAATCAAACTGCTCTGATACTACTTGTCGGTCCTCTTTACATAGTTAAAGTTAACAACAGAGTTAATCTAACTATGTACCATGCTTAAGTAATGTTAAGATATTCTTTGATGGTTGTGATAAAGACAAAAGGTGACCTAAGCTAGTTTAGACAAAATACTTACTTTCTGAGGAACAATGATGACACTATTCTGATAATAGGCCGTTTAGGGAAACTTTGACTTTGGGATAAGGAATTCGTCTTATTTGCTCAAATGTTTCCCGCCTTGTCCCGCCAATTCTTCAATCTTCAGGTCTTGAGTCTTTAGTCTTCTATCTTCAGTCTTTAGCTGTTGAGGAATCTTGGGGTTCAGTGAGTTATTGTCATCACTCATTGAACCCATCACCTTCTTCTTTGGCTTAGGTGTCACTCACTGAGTTCCGCCTCACTGAATGGAGAGAGGGTTTCTTCTTAGACTTGTCCTAAGCATTTTGAAGGTGACTTACTGAGCAACTGTTCACTCAGTGACTTGAGTATTGTTTAAGGTTTTCTAACACTTAGGTTATTTTCTGTTCAAATCCTTGTTTATGGAAGCTTGGATACTGAGTGGACCCTACACTACCTCGTAACGAATCTACAGTAACTACCTCGTGAAGAAAAAATAACCGTTCTCATGAAACACCTAATCTCGTGACGAAGTAGTAACAAAGTGAAGCTATAATTTTGTGATGACCTAGCTATGTAATGGAATAGTGTGATCTAGTGAATAAGTAACGAAGTAAGTAACGATCTCGTGAAGCCTTATCTGATGAACACAATCACGAAATAGCCAATCATGATATCAATAACACAAACAATGATCACGAGGTCCAAAACCAAAGCTAAAACTCGATCTTATATCACCCCAAACGTGAAAACTATGCACTAAACAACCATTTTAAACCAATAGAAACTTAAATATAATCACGATAAAGCTTTAAAAACAAGAAAATTTGATTTTTCAATCGTTAAATTTTAAAAACCAAAATAATTCTATTCGTATGTATTTTATGTCCTAAAAAAATGATTTTGAGCAATTAAGTTAAATTACGTTCCCTTAAGCATCCATATACTAACTCTTGATACCACATGGTATCCCACAATCAATCACTAAGCATACGAATTCTAGAGAGAAAGTGGTACACACTCATAAACTACAGAGAAAATATATTATGACATTATGATGCCACACCTCATCTCGTGAAAGAGTTGGGGTATTTATACCATAGTACAAAGACAAAAGGTAACTCGTATGCTACTAGCTATACGAAAACGGGCTTTTACGGGTCTTAAAAAGGGCTAAGAAAACCTAAAACTCAAAAAAATATTCTATATGTGCAAATTTGGTTACTAAAAATCCTAAATGATAAAAAAGAATTTTAGAAAAAAGATTTATATTTTTTTGATTTTTATTTTATTTTTTATGAATTAAAAACACTTGTAGATTAAAATTAATTAAAAAAAATACTCCCTCCGTCCCAAAATAAATGTCACCTTTGACTTTTTCGAGTCTTTTTTATTCAACTTTGACCTTAAATATTTTTATTTGTGTTATATTATACTTGATGAAAATTATGCCAATGAAAATACATTTGAAACTCAATCCATTCATATACTTCGCATCAAATATTATGTAACACAAATAAAAATATTTAAGGTCAAAGTTGAATAAAAAAGACTCGAAAAAGTCAAAGGTGACATTTATTTTGGGACGGAGGTAGTACTAAATTAGAGTGAAAAATTATGAAAATTTCCAGGAAAATACTTAAAGTTATATAAATCCTAGGAAAAATAAGAACAAGATCACAGCTTATTAAGATAAGCAGTTAATAAGCTAAAAGAGGAAATAAGCTAAAAAGGGAAAATTTGGTTAAAAGAATAACCACTGCAACCTTGGGCAGAAAAGTCCCAAGGGCGCAGATGGTTATGGTGTGTGTGTGATAAAGGTTGAGGCTAGTTGAAGTCGAGGGTTCGAGCCTCAGGCTCACCCTTGGCTTTCTAGCTTCCCTTTTTATTTTTTGAAAATTTCTTTTTTGGAACTTATTTATAAGTTGAAAATAAATAACTTTTGTGAATACAAACTTTTTAAAACTGAAAGAATAAGCAGGAATAAGCAGTTACTATAGCAGACTGCCTAATAGAACTAAAGAGGCTAAAGTCTAACTGCTATGCACACACACAAGCTTCTAAAAGCTTGTGTGCACTAAAAATAAGCTTCTAACCTAAAAGCTATTCTAATAAGTAGTACTAATCCTAAATAAGCAATGCTAAACAGATAATAAGCTGGAAAGAAGAGCTTAATCAGCAGACAACATAAAAAGCTTTAAAAACTAAAAAGCTTAACTGAAGATGAACACACAAGCTTCTAAAAGCTTATGTGTTAACTGAAATAAGCTTCTAAATACTAAATGCAAATCTAATAAGCAGACCTAAACCTAAATAAGCAGTTCTACACCAACATTAAGCTCAGAATTTAAATTAAGCTACTTAGGCAAACTGTTGTTCCAAACAGCCTAGAGGAAACTTAGAGCTTATGAAAAAGCAACTTAAGCAATTAGCTAAGCCACAAATCCTCAAAACAGATAAAGATCAGCTACCAAAGAGCTTATAAAATGAAAATCAGACATTTATGAGCTTATATAGTGCTTAATAAACTGTTGATAAAGAAGCTAATCAAACACAAGGCAAACTGATGCAATAGATTATGCAGTACTGATCAGGCAACTTTGAGCAAAAGAAATAAGCACTGGATAAATAAGCTACGCTACAAAAACTCGAAACAGATAAAGTACTCCAACCAAAGAACTTGTAAAATGAATTTCAGATCATATAGAGCTTATTTAGAGCTTATAAATCAGCTTTGAAAGAGGCAGATTAGTCTATGCATACTGATGAACCAATGTGTATTGAACTAATGTACTAGTTTTAAACCCCAAATAAGCTACTATTAAGCTAAGAATTAAGCTAGAAATCATGAAACAGCATTAATCATCAACTAAATAACTTGTATAATGATTTTCAACTATTCTGAACTACAAATAAGCACTAAAAAGGGCCTAAGAAAAGGGCCACTCAGAACACTATTTTTGGTTTTTTAGAAACTAATAAGACATGAAAAAGTGGTAAAAATGGCTCAAAATTTGATGAACCTTAACCATCATATGAAAAACAACTTATTTAACTGATTTGACTCATAAACAACTACAACACAAGGCCTTATCAAAGATTAATCAAAATAAGCACAGACTAATGGTTTAATGACTTGAAAACTTGAAAATCACTCAAAAACCTATAAACCTACTTAATAAATCTTAAAACAACTTAAACTCAGCTTATATGACTGAATTAGAGCCAATTCAAGTTGGATTAATGACCCAAATAAGGTAAAACATATTTTTGTCTTTTCTAAAACTCAAATCCAAACACCCCTTAAAACAGCCAATTCTTATTTTTTTTAGCTAAATTAAGATTCAAAACCCACATTTTCTCTAAAACAGAACCATATTAAGTGCTTATGAATGATTTTGAACACAAATTTATATGAAAGAAGTTCTTATCCAATAAGCTAAGCTTATTGGCTATTTAAACCTCAAAATCACTATAAAGCACAAAATGATGAAACACTATGAAATAAGCTATCCAATTATCAAATCAACTTCAATTAAGCATATATAAGATAAATGAACACAAATGAGCATAAAAATAAGCAGAAATCAAATAATAAGCACTTTAATAAGCAAAAATAGGAAAATTTGAACTCACATTGTCCTTTGCTCAAAACAAGGACTCATAAAGGCTCCAAGAGCTGATCTACAAGCTTCAGCTTGTTAAAAACAAGCTGGTATGGTCCTATAAGCCCTTCCCAATCCGGCTTATCTTCCAAGTGCTTATTACACTTTAAGTAAAGGTAATTTGAAACACAATGTAATCTAATTCAAGCAATGACTATAGAAGCTCAAAGTAAGCTATGGAACAGCTTATTTGAGATCTAAACAGTAATTTAAGTAAAGTGCTTATTAAGAGCTTATTATAGCATATTTTAACCTTTTAAGAGCATTTTAACACATCAGTAAAGGAGACAAAGCAATAATGTAAACTTAACTTTTATTAATATATGAAAAACTATTACAAAGCTGAATTTAAAGACAAGAAATAAGCAGAAAATCAGCTACAATGACTGAAAATAAGATAAAAACTAAAAACTTCCTAAGCTAGGTGAAGAGCCTTCTATTTATAGGAGTCCAGGGAGCCTTCTAGGGTTTTTATCAATCAATCCCATCCCTTAAATCCATGATGTCGACATCTTTGCACAATCAAAGCCCTTGATTTGACTGCCACATATCTTCAACCAATAAGAGGCTTGGAAATTGCCATGGTGACCAATAAGTGAGCTCTTTATAGCCAAGTCATCCATCTAGAAGGGGTGAAAGTACTTAAGTGAGGGGTAAGTACAATAGAGCAGGGTAAAAAAGGTTGGGGATGATGAACAGTAATTTTACCCGCTCCTTTTTCTCTTATTTGACTCGAGTTATAATTAGGTTTGACTTTCGGGTTATAAGTGTAATGGTCGGGTTATGAGTGGGATCCGGGTTTTATTAAAGTTGGGATGGGTTGTGTTTTATTAATAGTTGGGCTTGGTGTTGGATTTAAATAAAAACTGGATTTAATTTTATGGTATAAGGTTTTATGTTTTATGGTGTATAAGGATTTAACATTAGTTAACTTTAGGACTAACCATGCAATATTGATAAGGACTAACAGTGAAAAATGATGTTGGCTAATTGATGAAAATGATTTTTCATTAAGGCTCTGATTTTGGGATTTTGGGTTATTGGCTGATAAAAACTGTAGAATCACATCCCCGGCCTCGGCTTTTCTCACTCTTTTCATTCTCGTGCTCGTTTTCGTCTGTTTTGTCTTTCTTTTTGTCATTTTCTAATGTCCTTTACCTGCACATACACAAACACAAAAACAAGCATATATTTGGCATTTAAGGTCGGTTTTTGGTCTTTTAAGTCCGTTTTTTATAAAGAAAAGGCGTGTGATTTAACACATACCAAAATCCCCCTGACTAAGGTATTGCCGTGTTCTCACGCAATGTCATCACATCCCGCTTTTAAAACAAAAAATTTCAACCTCTTTCTACTAAAATTTTTGAAAAGTAGCAAAATGTTTCTCAAAAGAGATTAAGAGATCAATAGTTCCAAAAATGCCCCGTTTGACCATTTTATCAAATATACTATTTTTTTGTACTTTTCTGATATGACGGGATGTTAACCTTCATTATTTCACAATAACTTTTAGGATCACGGAGTAAGAAGCACTTTTCATGAAAAAGCGTCCATATGGCTAAAATTCATCGTCCTTGATTTTTCACGAGTCCCCAAACTAAGCTTAAAAACGAAATCATTGCTAAAAAAAAGTTAGATGCCAACACTACCCATAGATGCTAATTGTGTATGCATAGCTACTTCTTGCTCCCTTATTCCTATTTCCTCTAAGTATTTTATGAAAAATGATTTTTTCTTGTTTTCATAGATTTTTAGTCTGATAAAGGCACTAAGTTTAGACGCTAACTAGTTTAAAATCCTTCCCTCGAAAACCGTTGCCCATAAAAATGAGGTCCTTTTTATTACGACCAAAACAACTCATCTACGAATCCAGAGACAGAAGCTTTATTAGGATATCCCCAGAGTCGAAATTTGGCATTTTTAACATTATTAAGCACATATTAGTCCTCTGCCTTTTAAACAACCTAGACAACGACAGCTAACCATCAGGAATCGGGAGTCTTATTTTGACCTTGGATATTTTTCCTCTGCCTTTTTGAAGTCTGAGTCAACGGGAGCGAACCGTCAGGAAACAGAAAACTTTTATCGGCTTTGGATTATTATTATTTAATTTATTATTATATATTTTGCCAAATTCCGAGTCCTGCGGTCTTTCAACATCCGAAACAATAGCACGTACTATCAGGAATCAGTTGTATTATTTCCCCGCAACACTGGCAGTACCTTGATGTGTACCCAACTCTTATAAGCAAGAATTCTCTAAAGAAGGAGTAAAAACTAATTATCGCCAAAACCGTTCACCTTTAATTATTTAAAAATTTATATTTTTGGGTTTATTTAGCTGATGGGAGCAAAAAGCCACAATTAACTTCAATGGGCTCTAAAGAGATCCAACTACTCCACGCTTAGCATCTAACTTATTTTTAACTCTATCATTTTTCGTTCTTCGCAAATTTAAAATCTTAAATAATAAGATCCGCGAATGCTTAGTCTAATAAAATCAAGATGCGTATATTTAAAGTCAATTATAGAAACATGCAAATTCTTGCTAGAACTCGCGTTTTATAGCTTCTTGTATAAGAGACTAGCACAACTTTCAATTATAAAGGTTAAGGGGACAAGCTAGAGCTCAACACGCTCGATCAAGTCAAAATTTTATTCTTACTCTCACCAACGGAAAGTCAACAATGTTTCAAAACACTAATAATATTTTTGTAAATTTTTTTAAATTTTCTCAAATTTTTTCATTTTTTGGGGGAAAAACGAGGTTGCGCGAGTATAAGGCAAAATGCATGGCAAAGTCAAATCGAAAGATTCTCCCCACAAACTAAAACGAGACATTGTCCTCAATGTTTTGAGATAAGGGTCCTATTAAGCAAATCTAAAGCCGTTTATTAATTATGCAAATAGATAAACATTAGTCGATAAGATATAGGATATCGGATTTCCCAATAAGCACTGAAGGATGAAACTCGAGTAGAGGAAAGACAAAACCACGAGCACGAGAGTCTTAATCATTCGGGCAAATCCTGGACATAAAACAAACAAACACGAAACATGAGAAATGGAAGAGGAGGCCTCTTCACGTCACTTTTATTAGAAAATAAAAGAAGATAGACACGGGTTGCCTCCCGAGAAGCGCTTGTTTATTATCGAGTCACTAAGCTTGAATCAACCCGAATTTAATTGTCCATGGGGAAAGTTTGGAGATCCGGGACAACCATGGATGGTATGTCACCTTGAAGTTGGGGCCGTCGGGTTAAGATAATTCGACGGTTCCATAAGGGAAAACTTGAGCAACGGTGAACGGCCCAGACCAACGGGTTTTTAGCTTTCCCGAGAAAATCTTTAGTCGAGAATTGAAGAGAAGGACTCGATCACCAACGTTAAAGACACGGTTCTTAATTTTGGAGTCATGAATCTTATTCGTTTTCTCTTTGTAGATCAAAGAGTTCTCATAGGCTTGATCCCTAAGTTCATCTAATTCATTCATTTGAATTTTTTGGTGATCACCCGCGGTCTTAAGGTCAAAATTACAATGTTTCAAGGCCCAGTAGGCCTTATGTTCAAGCTCTATGGGGAGATGACAAGCCTTTCCGTAGACTAACTTATAAGGTGTGCACCCAATGTGTGTTTTGAAGGCGGTACGGAAGGCCCATAATGCATCATCTAACTTATCGGCCCATGTGGCCTGATTTTCTCTTACTGTCCTTTCTAAGATACGCTTCAAACCCCGATTGGAAACCTCAACTTGACCGCTCGTCTGCGGGTGATACGTGGTAGAAAGACGGTGAGTAACTTCATACTTAAGCATAACTTTCGCAAATTGATCATTACAAAAATGAGTACCGCGATCACTTATAATAGCACGAGGAGTTCCAAATCGAGAAAATAGACTCTTCAAAAATTTCACAACAACTCGGGCATCATTAGTGGGGAGCGCCTTCGCTTCAACCCATTTGGACAAATAATCGACGGCCACGAGGATATACTTGTTCCCTCGAGAAGATGGGAATGGACCCATAAAATCGATGCCCCAAACGTCAAAGATCTCGCAAACTTGGATTGCATTTTGAGGCATTTCGTCCTTTTGCGAGATTTTTCCTTGACGTTGGCAAGAGTCGCATGACTTCACCAAGTCGTGGGCATCACGGTAAATAGTCGGCCAATAAAAACCGGTATCAAAGACTTTTTTAGCGGTGTAGTTAGCACCATGATGTCCCCCGGTAGGTCCATTATGGCAAGCCATGAGGATATCAACGGCTTCTTGGCCGTGAACACATCGTCTAATCACTTGATCGGCATAAATCTTAAACAAGTAGGGATCGTCCCAAAAATAATGTTTTACGTCCTTAAAGAATTTCTTCTTTTGTAGGGACGACATCCCTTTCATAATAAAATTCCCCGCATGGTAATTTGCAAAGTTGGCAAACCATGGGGTACTAGAATCACTTTTAAGCGATATCATTCCAAGTGTCTCAAGAGGAAATGTTTTGATAATTTCCTTTTTCTAGAGATCACCTTGATGAGGGTTCTCTAATCTAGACAAATGGTCGGCGGCGAGATTCTCCGCTCCTTTTTTATCACGAATAATGTCATCAAATTCTTGGAGAAGGAGGATCCACCGAAGCAATCTCGGCTTAGCATCTTTCTTAGCAAGGAGATATTTGAGAGCTGAATGATCCGTATATACTATGGTCTTTGATAAGACGAGATAAGGTCTAAATTTCTCAAAAGCATAGACGACGGCTAATAACCTTTTTCAGTAGTAGTATAATGAGATTGGGCATCGGTCATCGTCTTACTCATAAGTTCAAAGGGCAAGTCCCAATCGGGGGCAACTAAAATTGGTGCTTCCGTTAATTTCTTCTTAAGAATTTCAAATGCTTCGATGCATTCTTTAGAGAAGAAAAACGGAGTATCTTTTTCAAGAAGGTGGGTCAGAGGCCGGGCGATTTTAGAAAAATCTTGAATAAATCGACAATAAAAACCGGCATGACCAAGGAAACTTCGAATTCCTTTGACGGTGGTAGGATGAGGTAGCTTAGCGATAACATCAACTTTAGCTCGATCGACCTCAATCCCGGCGTTGGAAATCTTATGGCCGAGGACAATGCCCTCTTTAACCATGAAGTGGCACTTCTCCCAATTTAGAACAAGATTGGTGTCTTCACACCGTTTTAGCATTTTGTCTAAATCGGAGAGGCAAGATGAAAAAGAATTTCCATAAACCGAAAAATCATCCATAAAAGCTTCCATTGTTTTCTCGATCATATCATGAAAAATGGCCATCATGCACCTTTGGAACGTGCCTGGAGCATTGCATAAGCCGAAGGGCATACGTCGGTAGGCAAACGTACCATAAGGGCAAGTGAAGGTGGTCTTTTCTTGGTCTTGTGGGTCAATTGGGATTTGAAAATATCCGAAAAAGCCATCGAGAAAACAATAATACTCATTTCCCGCTAAACGTTCAAGCATTTGGTCCATAAAAGGGAGCGAAAAATGATCTTTACGAGTCGCATCATTAAGCTTATGATAATCAACACACACTCTCCATCCGGTGACGAGACGTGTGGAAATCAACTCATTATCTTCATTGGTGACTACGGTCATACCCCCTTTCTTAGGTACACAATGAACGGGCCTAACCCACGGGCTATCGAAAATAGGGTAAATCATTCCGGCATCAAGGAGTTTGAGAACTTCCTTTTTTTTTCTTTTTTTTTTCGGGTAAACGAGTTTGAGAACTTCCTTTTTGATAACCTCATGAATTTTTGGGTTTACCCTTCTTTGTTGTTGCACCGCGGGTTTGAAGTCATCTTCCATCAAAATCTTATGAGTACAAAAACGAGGGTCAATACCCTTATTATCGAAAATTTGCCAAGCGATGGCACTCTTATGATTCTTAAGCACTTCTAAAAGTTGGGTATTCTCCACATCTTTTAAATCTTTGGCAATAATGAAGGGAAATTTGTCGGTATCTTCTAAAAATACATATTCGAGATGAGGAGGTAAATCCTTGAGCTCGACCTCTGGAGGATTAGACGTCTTAAGTTCTTTGATTTCTTCAATTTGAATTTCCTTGAGATCAAATTTGGTATAATCATTAAGTAACTTCTCGAGGAGGAGAACATCTCCCTCCGGATAAAAGTCGGTATTATCAATTTCCGGTGAAACTGGATCATTTTTAAGAAAAGCCTCGATCTCTTCCAAAATGAAGTCACTTCCCTCAAACGGAGTGAGAGAAGGGGAAGAGTCGGAAAGGATAAGTTCAGAAGACGGAGTGGTACTGCCACTTGGAGAATTGTTCGAAAATCCAAGAACTTCTTGAGAATACTCCTCAGAAGCAATGTCTATGACATCAATTCGGTTGACCGATGTATCATCGTAATTGGAGGAGTATCTCAAAGTTTGATCGAGTTTAAAAGTCACAGCATGCTCATCAACACGGAGAGTAAGTTCTTCACCATAAATGTCAATCAAAGCACGCCCCATTCTCAAGAAGGATCTCCCTAAAATGAGGGGAACCCGAGGGTCGGCATCAAAATCTACAACGGCAAAGTCAGCCAGGAAATGGAACTTTCCCACTTTCACGAAGACATCTTCGGCGACACCGATAGGAAGAGTAATCGACCGACCTGCTAGCTCAAGAGTCATACGTTTAGGAATCAGTTCTGGAAGGGAAAGCTTTTTCCAAACGAAAAATGGCATAAGATTGATGCTTGCGCCAAGATCGGCCAAGGCTAGGCATTCAATCATTCCCGAAAAATCGCATGGGATGAGAAACTTGCCGGGGTCTCCTAGTTTTTCTGGAAGTTTATTAAGGAGAACTGTCGAGCAATGCTCATTCGATGGCGTTTTAGCTAATTCGAATAATTTTTCTTTGTTACTTAGCAAATTCTTGATTGTCGAAGCAAATTTTTTTTGTCAAAGCAAATTTTGGCATGAGTAGGAGAGCATCCGCAAAGCTAATGTCGAAGTGCAAATCTTGGAAGATTTGGAAAAACTTCTCAATTTGGTTGTTAGCTTTTTCACGGAGCTTCTGATCGTTAAGTCTTAATGGGTATGGAATTGACGATTTAGGATTTGACTTTTGAGGATTAGCGGGAGCAACTTTTGGCTCAGACACTGGGACAACCGAAGGTTGGACGTCTTTGGTACTTCCCTTATTAGTAGGAAGCACTGTGTCCTTTGTCACCTCGGTCTCACGGTCCACTACTTTAGGCGGAGAGGAAGAAGTAGTAGTTGGAACCATGGGTTCTTCATAAGCTACACCACTTAGGTTGGTGATAGCTTTCAATTCACCCTTTGGGTTTGGAATGGTATTGCCCGGGAGAGATCCCGAAGCTGAAGCTTGATGAAATTGATTGATGAGACTATCAAACATGTTCTCGATTTTAGTTTGAGATTGATCAATTTTGCTATTTGTAGTCCTAAGTTCATTCTTAAGCTCATTACCCTGTTTAGAAAAATCATTTTTCAAAGTTGTTATTTGATTTTGCATTGTCCTCATGTTAGCCTCATTTGTCCTAATGTAATTTGTAAGATCATTGGAGGGAACAATTGGGGATTGATAATTAGGAGCTTGATACCCTTGATTGAAATTGACCCCTTGGGTCGGGTATTGATTGATCGGGGCTTGAAATTGGTTTTGCCCATTTTGCCCTCTTCCTTGATTTTGGTTGAACCTATTTTGGTTGTTAGATTGAGAAAATCCCGGTGGTCCCGTTTGATTGCTAGCACGATAGCTCGGGTCAACTTGAGGACGGTATTGGGTACCTCCTTGGTTGTAAGACCCGGCTACGGCATTAATTTCAAAAGGACGGCCATCGGTGGCAGTACAATTGTAGTAAGCATGAGGACCACCACAAGTGACACAAGTTTCTTCCACCGCTTTGACTTGAGCGGGTGGAGAAGTTTGTGGGGTAGAAAGGTTCTTTTGATTAGAGAGAATCAAAGCTTGGATAGCATCCGCGAGTTTATCGATTGATGCGCGTGATGTGTCGTTGCGGTTTAGCAGTATTAATGCCTACTCAAGTTTTAAATTTATATTTAGCCGACTTATCAATAACACACACACTTAACGAGCAGTGTACCCGGTCAGTATGAATATAATGGTAAGTAGAGTGTCGATCACTAAGAGTGGAACGTATTATCTAGTTATTCTAATCAGTATTTTAATATCCTAAGTTAGCTATACAACCTAATCTAACGCAAGGGGGTTCAGCCTGAGAGACTGGCACGGTTTGGTTATGATTAAATAGTAAACTAAACTAATGAGCACGAATCAGCGATTAGCACACACGTACACAGATAGATACTTGAGACAATAAGAAGACCTGTCCTGATAATTAAGTAACTTGTCACTTGTTTTATTGCTAGTTTTATATGAAGTGTATGTAATTAAACCTTTCTCGTTGGCTCTAATCTTATCGGCGAGTAAACCCTTAATGATTACTTATGTCTATCCTACTTTTCTAGAGTATTGGGCATTTGTGATGCCCACGTCTCGTATACGCTAGAATAGAAAGGCGAGGAAGGGGCATGGCGACCCAAGCAATGCTCAGCTAGACACAGAGGTTATCAATGCACTAATAAAAGTCACCAAAGACATCAACAT
The DNA here is from genome assembly GCA_021014915.2 of Artemisia tridentata subsp. tridentata. Taxonomy (NCBI): domain Eukaryota; kingdom Viridiplantae; phylum Streptophyta; class Magnoliopsida; order Asterales; family Asteraceae; genus Artemisia; species Artemisia tridentata. Next base: position 232,501,068 of record CP139505.1, read on the forward strand.
ATAAACTTTAATTAATGGGAAAGCAATATTAAGGGGAGTGCATGATTTTCCGTAGTCACATGACACAAGCCCATCAATCCTGATGAATTAAAGTGTACTAATACAATAAAACAAAACTACTTAATGAATTGAATACATGCAGGACCTTCTTACAGCTCTTGTATCTTCGTTTGGGTGTGTCTTGTGCTGCTTGGTCGTCTGAATTCGGCTCTAGGGTTATGTGGTCTTCGGTCTTCGAAAGAGCTTAGAGTCTTTTAAATTCGTCTGGCCTTGGGGTATTTATAGTTTCTGTCTGAGGGATCGATGCGGCGCATCGAGTAGATAGATGCGGCGCATTGACTTAACTTCGCGTGGGGTCCAAGATTAATATATTCAGGAATATTCGTACACCGTCTTCAGATGCAGCGTATCTTGATCTCTGTATGCGGCGCATGTACTTGGATTGTAACTTGTGAAATCTTGATAGTGATACGCCGTATGTTAGAAGTATGTTGCGGCGTATCTGGAGTAGAACGAGCTTGATCTAGTAGACTTTTGACATCTTGCTTGTTTTGCTCCATAATTAGTCCAAAATTGCCAAGTTTCACATAATGCTTGTTTTTACCTGAGAATCACTAAAGTAAACATTAATGTATCGATTCTCATATATAATATAATAAAACAAGTCAAATAAATAGGATAAATGATGATAATAAAATGTACTTATTTGAGTTCATCAAATATCCCCCCACTTGAACTTTACTTGTCCCCAAGTAAACCTTAGAATTAATCATATGAAAATGTATCCTAAAAGATATTAGGATTTATTTTTATATTTAAGCACGTATTCGTTTTGTCATAATCACACAACCAAACACTTAACGAAGTAGAAACCAAAATAATTTTTAATGTAAAACAATTCTAAATCGTTTAGTTGCTTAGTCGTGACGAATATTCTATCATAGGCTTGGCAAGTATACGCATCTCCCCCACTAAAGCCAAGGAATAACAAGTCTAAAGCGGTAAAAAGGGTTTGTTGGTTAAGGGTTGATCATCCTTTTTAATCTCTATCGATCTCAAATTCCAGGAAAAGTGACAAAATTACAAATACATGATCGAATCCACGACCACGATACTTGCAATTGCTCAAATCCTTAACTCGAATAGGCTAAAGATAGGACCAAGTAATCTTCACGAATAATATTATATCAAAAAGGGCGACAAAATCATAAATACATAGCCGAATCCACGACTACGATACTTAAGATTGCTTAAATCCCTGATCTCAATAAATCAAAGGTTTGGATGAAGAATGATATAGGGTATGGATAATATTTGGGATACAATTTGGTGTAAAAAAAAAAAAATAAATAAACAAAACAGATAAATTAAAATCCTAAGTGTGGTTGATCACTTTCCCAACCATCCCATGAATAAGACTCATATCATTGAATAACTCACGCTTTAACACTTGAAACACACGCTTTAGGTAGACACGAATTATACTCAACAAGATCTCAATCAAAGAATACCTTAGTTGGCGTTCCCATAACGGCCAACTCCCATTCAATCCATAAATATAATATACAACAAATAGTGGTGATATCTCCCACTTAATACAAAACTTTACATAAGTTGGTTAAAACAAACTTTCAACTTTTCCTTTTTCTTTTTCTTTTTTTTTCAGTTTTTTTTTTTTTTTTTTTTTTTTTTTTTTTTTTTTTTTTTTTTGACATCAACATAAATGTGTAAAATTTCACAACTTTTCTATCACTATTTTTCTGGATAATCTTTTTCATACTCTTCATACTTTCAGAAATAACTGTAATAGTGAAAATAGCAAACACACGAAAAATAAAATAAAAGTTATACAATATTTACTTTCATACCAATTGCATTGTGCAATTTCCTGACCTAACCAAAGATAATGAATTACGCACACGAACACAGATAATGTAAGGAAACACACTTTTCCTAAAGCAATCAACCACGGATTTTAATCTACAGGGTAGGCTAAGGTGTAAGGGTGTATCGAAACATTATAACAAAAGGTGTAAGAAACGAAAGGAATGGCTCTGAGGGTTTTTCTAGGGGTATCTTACTCTAAAAGTGAGAGTAACAAAGGGTTTGTACGGGGGTTAACTAACCAGTGTAGTTAGTTAATATCACATAACATATAAAGGCTATTTGGGTGTAATCCTAGAAATTTACCAATTTAGACAAGTCATTCCAATTATATAGATAATACTTATTATGGTGGTCTCGAATAGTATACAAGCCAAGTTCTAAAGTTTACAAGTCACCAGCACACTAAAAGTTTTAATATTTTTGAAAGAATAGAGTTATGTGTGCGGTTATGTAATTTAGACTTTAAACAAAAACATGCTAAAAAAATTTTAAATTTTGATATATTAAGCGCATTTTAAGCATATTTTGAAAAAGTTTAGGACAAGTAAAAAGTTTAGGACAAGTAAGTGTTCTAATTCTCCATCCCCCCACTTAAGTTAAACAACGTCCTCGTTGTTTGTGTCAAAGGTTAAAAACTGGAAAATAAAAGAATTAGAACAGAAAAACTCCCCTGAGATTTGCTCGGTATGATCCTCCATTATTCGTATAAGAGCAAAAATCAACTTTCTTGTGGATGAGAACGTTTAAGCTTCATAGATGATGTATCCACAAAAATTGCAGGAATCTATAATACCATTTAGACTTTAACACACCTGAGTTAAGAAGGTTCAAACTTGCATAATACATTAGTAGTTAGTAAAAATAAAACTTAAAAATTTAAACTGTAAATCATCAGGTCAGTCGATACGCCGTATCTTATGGAAGAAGATACGCCGTATCGAGCCTGGAATAAATACAAAATAAAATAAAAGATGCGTCGCATCCTTAACCAGGGATGCGCCGCATTAAATAAACTGACAGAAAGTTTTAAAGTCAAAAATAAAAATGCAGAAAATGAAATAAGATATGACCAGTGCAAGTGATGCGTCGCATCTATGATGGAGATGCGCCGTATCTTCTGCAGGTCTGACAAACTCGACACAGAACAGAAAAGTAAAAATTTTTCTTTCGGGTTGTCTCCCGGTCAGCACTTGTCTTTATTCCAGAGTCTTCAAGTTAGACTCACGTTCAGCTCCTTATTTTAATACTTCGGGTTCAAACTCCACCAACTCGTTCTAAGTATCCTCTATTTTATTATCAAAGTATTTCTTTACTCGTTGCCCGTTTACCTTGAATATATAACCATTTTTATCGCATATTTCAATAGTCCCGTATGGATACACTTTCTTGACAACGAACGGACCCGTCCATCTTGATTTAAGTTTACCTAGATACATCTTTAATCTAGAATTAAATAGCAGCACTTTCTCTCCAATAGTAAACGTTTTATCCCCATGTAACCTTGAGTCATGCCATCTTTTAGTTCTTTCTTTGTAGATCTTAGTATTTCTGTAGGCCTCATCTCTTAGTTCGTAGAGTTCATTAAGTTTCATGAAACGGTTCTTCGTCGCAGCTTCCATATCCATGTTACATTTCGTCAAAGCCCAATATGCACTTTGTTCTATTTCGACCGGTAGGTGGCATGCTTTTCCGTATACAAGACGAAATGGAGTGCATCCCGTCGGTGTCTTATAGGTTGTACGAAATGCCCATAAAGCATCATTTAACTTGTCAGACCACCCTTTCGGATTACATCCAGTCGTTTTTTCTAGAATTCATTTTATAGCCCTATTAGTTACTTCAGTTTGCCCATTGGATTGAGGATGGTACGCAGTGGAAACCCTATGATACACTCCATATTGTTGCAAAGCTCTTCCTAGATGGTGATTACAGAAGTGTGTTCCCCTATCACTAATCAATGCTTTAGGAACTCCAAACCTAGCGAACAAACTTTGCAAAAATTTAAGAACTACCTTGCTGTCGTTTGTTGGTAACGCTTGCGCTTCGACCCATTTTGATACGTAATCAACAGCAACCAAAATATATTTATTACCTTTAGATTCAGGAAACGGTCCCATGAAGTCCAATCCCCATATGTCGAAAACTTCACATACATGGATATAGTTTTGAGGCATTTCGTTTCTTGATGTAATATTTCCAGATCGTTGACACGCATCACATCCTTTTATATAATCTTTTGCATCATCCAACATAGTGGGCCAATAGAATCCTGCATCAAGGATTTTTCTTCTTGTAATAACTGCACCGTGATGTCCCCCCGTCGGCCCTGAATGGCAATGTGCCAATATTGCCGGGATATCATCACCATCTATGCATCTTCGTATAATATTGTCGGGGCATAATTTAAAGGCATAAGGTTCATCCCAAATATACTCACTAGCGCGATTTAGAAACCTTCTTTTCTCGTCGGATGTTAGCCCTTTTGGAATTTCATTTGCAACAATAAAGTTTATATAGTCGGCATACCATGGTCTATTATTATTGCTCTTAATTCTTACCATCATAAGGTGTTCATCAGGAAAGTCATCAGCGATTTCCCTTTCATCAAGCACCTCCATATCAGGGTTTTCAAGTCTAGATAAGTGGTCAGCAGCTAGATTCTCTGCACCCTTTTTATCTTTAATTTCAATATCGAATCCTTGGAGCAATAAAACCCACCTAATAAGCCTTGGCTTGGCATCCTGTTTATTGAACAAATACTTCAAAGCAGAATGGTCAGTGTAAACCATAGTTTTTGACAATATAAGATATGACCTAAATTTATCGAATGCAAAAACTACTGCTAAAAGTTCTTTTTCCGTGGTGGTGTAATGTTCTTGGGCATTATTTAATGTTTTGCTAGCATAATAAATTGGCTTAAATTTCTTTTCTATCTTTTGGCCAAGTACAGCTCCAACAGCATAATCACTAGCATCACACATTAGTTCAAAAGGCAGATTCCAATCCGGCAAAATTATAATAGGTGCAGTAGTTAGTTTTTCTTTAAGTATATTAAATGCCTTTTTGCAATCTTCAGAAAAATCAAACTTCGCATCTTTTAGCAATAATTGGGTCATAGGCCTAGATATCATTGAAAAATCCTTTATGAACCTATGATAAAATCCAGCATGCCCTAAAAAACTTCTAACACCTTTTACATTAGTGGGGTAAGGTAGTTTGGCAATTACATCAATTTTAGCTTTGTCGACTTCTATACCTTTCCCAGAAATCTTATGTCCTAACACAATTCCCTCTCTAACCATAAAATGACATTTTTCCCAATTAAGAACAAGGTTAGTTTCTTCACACCTAGCAAGCATTTTATCAAGTTTAAAGAGACAATCACTAAATGAGTTACCGAACACCGAGAAGTCGTCCATGAAGACTTCCATAAAGTCTTCTACCATATCATGGAAGATAGCCGTCATACAACGTTGGAAAGTAGCAGGGGCGTTGCATAATCCGAACGGCATTCTCCTATAGGCGAAGGTTCCATAAGGGCAGGTGAAAGTCGTCTTCTCTTGATCCTCGAGGGCAATGGGTATTTGGAAGAAACCTGAAAAACCATCTAAAAAACAATAATAATCATGTCCTGGTAGTCTTTCTAACATTTGATCAATAAATGGAAGAGGGAAGTGTTCTTTTCGCGTAGCATCATTGAGTTTGCGGTAGTCGATGCAAACTCTCCATCCAGTAACAGTTCTTGAAGGGATTAGCTCATTGTCGTCATTTAGTACTACCGTCATTCCTCCTTTTTTTGGTACAACGTGGATAGGACTGACCCACGAGCTGTCGGAAATTGGGTAGATAAGTCCGGAGTCAAGTAATTTCACAATTCCATTTTTCACCACGTCTTGGACTTTTGGTTTCAAACGCCTTTGGGGTTGGATAGTTGGTTTGAATTCATCTTCCATAAGGATTTTATGTGTACAGAATGACGGGCTAATTCCCTTAATATCAGACATACTCCATGCTAATGCTCCTCTTCGTTTATATAGTACCTGCAAAAGGGATTCTTTTTCTTTTGGCATTAAGTCAGATGCAATAATAACGGGCGAATTAGTGTTCCCATTTAAATAGGCATATTCCAAGGTAGAAGGGAGATCCTTAAGCACAGGTTTAACATCATCAATTTCATTAGCACTAGCGGAATAAACTTGTTCTTTTATTACGTCGTTGCTGTCATCAGATAAATGCGCCGCATCGATATATCCGATGCGCCGTATGGCGTTACAAATAGCGGAATCAACAGCGAAATAATTATCAATAGTATTTTCATCAACTTGATCTTCTATAGCAATTGTGTTTTCTAAATTTTTAAGCAGAAAAGAATCAAGCAAATTACTTTTTAACAATTTCTGAGTAAATTGATTAATCGTGTCATCAGAAACATCGATATTATAGCATTCATCATCTTCATAATTAGTTTTACTCATAGATTGTTCCATATTAAATTCAACCTCATCTTTTCCTATGGTAAGAGTTATCTTTTTATTAAAAACATCAATCATGGCCCTAGCAGTGGCTAAAAATGGTCGTCCTAATATTATAGGAGTTCTAGAATTTTCGGGCATATCGAGGATAACAAAGTCAATAGGTAGTTCAAATTTATCAACTTTTATTAATATATTTTCAGCTATTCCTAATGGGTATTGTATGGACCTATCAGCTAGCTCTAAGCACATCCTAGTAGGTTTTGGTTCACCAAGGCCTAATTTTTCATACATAGAAGAGGGCATAAGACTTATACTAGCTCCTAGGTCGGCTAAAGCATTTCCAATATGTAAATTTTTAATTTGACAAGGAATAGTGAAACTCCTTGGATCTTTTTCCTTAGATGGAAGTTTGTTGAGCAATGCTGCTGAGCTTCTTTCCCCCATTGTTATAGTGCAAGCCTCTTCAAGTTTGGACTTGTTTGTAAGTAAGCTCTTCAGATATTTAGCATATTTTGGCATTTGCACTAGGGCTTCCATAAATGGTATGCTTAGCTGCAGCTGCTTGAGATTTTCCAGGAACTTCCTTTGATAGGCATCTTCTTTCTCCTTCCTTATCCTATGTGGAAAAGGTAGTGTTGATTGTTTAGGTTCAACATGAGGTTCTCTCTTAATAACAGGTTCTGGATTAGTCTCTTTTGGTTGCTCTTGCTCAGATGATATAGATTCAGGGGAAATCTTGTTTGTGCTGTTATCCTCGGGTGTTTCTCCGATTTGAAAGGTTGACTTTCCGCCTCTAGTTGTAATCCCTTTCAAATCGTGTTTTACCAAAAGAACCTTGTTAAGCACCGTTGACAATTGGTGCACTTCAATTGCCAATCCATTAATCATGTTGTTTTGTTCCTTTAGTAACAGCTCATGACTGCCTTTGAATTCATTAATAAAGTTTCTTGCTTCATGATGTTCTTTTTCATTTGCTTGAGCGATTAGTAGTGCAAACTCTTTCATGGTGAGGTTTCTTTGGGGTCTTCCGAACCAGTTGGAGAAAATATCGAACATTGTTCTTGAAAATTAAAGACAGGTAGATTTCAAAGTAAAAACTTCCTAGTGTAAGGGGAAGTTAGAATATTTTTCGTTCGGAAATAAGAAAAATAAAAGTTGCTGATATGTGCAAACGATGCGCCGTATCCAAAAAGTTGGATACGCCGTATCTTATTTCGTTAAAATTTAATCAGACTTTTATTCAGAGAACAGATACGCCGCTTATGAATAAGAATGCGCCGTATCAAGTTTAAATTATCAAAAATCGATTATATTTATTAAAATTAAATGCGTCGTAAAATACTCTCTCCCCTAGGGGCGATTTCCGGCCACCCCTCCTCCTTAGCCGATCTAATTAATCCATCATCAAAACCGCCTCTCTATTATTTATTTAATATGCAATCGGTTTTGATTGATGCTAGTATCTGATGAGGGGTGTGTCACGCTTATCTTTTCATCAATTATCCTGAAATCGCTGCCTATTTTTATCCCTAATCGATCTAAATCTGGTTCTTTTGAATCAATTCTTTATTAGGGTTTTGTATCGCTATTCCGAAACCCTAAATCCCTTAATCGATTTTCTTTAAATCGATTAGGGTTTCTTTCCAGTAAATCGACTTTTAGTCGGTTTTATATTCTTTTTAGGGTTTCATATTTATTTGGTTGGATCTGTTTCATTGTTGCGACTTTCATCTAAAGTCGGTTTGATTTATATCGATCCATATATTTAGTCGATCCTTATTATCCATCCGTATATTTAGTCGATTTTATTTAAATCGACTTTCACATTGATAAGGTCGATTCTGGTATGATTATGCACTTGGTTTCATTCCAACCGATTCCTTACTTTAGGGTTTCGGTTTATTCTTTGTGCAAGGGTTTGCTGGTCATAACGCATATGCTATACTCGTTTTGGGTATGGTGCTTATTATGGGTGCATGTATCCCGTCTATGGGTTTTGGATTTTACGAGTGCATCAATTGTTTGGTGCTACAAGTCTTTCATGGTTTTGGGTGCATTGTGCTTGGTGCTGTAAATCCTTCGTGGTTCAAGTGGGTTTGGGAGAGATGGTAGTGCTTCGGCTGTTTGTCAAAGGAAGGTTAAGTTTTATTCGTTTCTTATTCCAAAAACGTTTGGATTATTACATGGTTTTCTTGATCAGGCTGATTTGATTCATGGTGTCCTTTTCATGGGATATTGTGTTTCGCTGTTTAAGGGGATCGTGGCATGTAGGTTAAGTTTCAAGGGTATCTTATTCAAAAATCCTTGACTCGATCAATAGGAATGCTTCATTTTTTCTATTGATCGTTTAGTGGTGGTTCGATCTATATACTTGGGTTCTATATTATGTGCTGGATCGATGCTGCTGTGGTACGACCTCATGTTGGTGGGTTCATGTCCATCAGCCTTGGGTAGGTCGTTTTTTGCAGGTTAGGGTTGTATAGCCCTATGTTTGTCTACGACTGATCAAGATACATTGTTTTTCATTCTTAGCTTGAGTTTCCTCCATTTTGAAACTTGTAGTAGATGCGGTATTGGATCGAGTTGTAGTGTTGGTTTGGTCCTGGTTGGATCAATGTAGTTCGGTGTAGTTGGTGGATCTATTGTGTGGATTGGCGCGTGTCTATTCTACCATGGTTTCGGCTGCATCGTTGAAGGTCATGAACTTCTATGACGACATGGGAAGATTCAAGTTTTTACTTGATGTTTTTTATTTGTAAATCTTATAGTCGTTGTAGTTTAATGTTCATGTATTTGTTATAAGAGGGGTTTGTCATTCTTATATTTGAGTCTGTAAGTGTCCTCAGGGACTGAGATGAGGGGTGTACGCCCTCATCCTTTGTACTTCAACGTTTTTGGTGTAATGTATTTTGCCAGGGTGTGTTATCCCTTTTACCCAAAAAAAAAATTAAATGCGTCGTATTAACAAAAGCTAATGCGCCGTATTTTCGTTACGTTTCAAAATACAAGATTTTTTATTTAGAAGATGCGCCGTATCGATAAAAATCGATGCGTCGCTTCTGTTTAATAATTCGAAAAACTGTTTTTAATTTAAATAGAAAATACGCCGTATCTGTTAAAACAGATGCGTCGTATGGCGTTAGGGTTTAGAAAAATTTCTTATTAAAAACAGAATACGCCGTATCTTGGGGAAAGATGCGTCGTACTCGAATTTATTAAACGCGTTGTACTTTATAAAAAATTAAACGCAATACGCCGTATCTGTGAAAACAGATGCGCCGTATCGTTTGTATCAGCACAATACAACGATAGCAGAATGCAGAAAAATAGAAAAACAAAAACAAAAATAAAAACAAACAAAAAGAAACAAAAATTACAGAAACAAAAACACACAAAAACAGAAAATATGCAAATAATACAATGAATGCAATCTATCTAATATACAACAGGGTTAGTGGTTAGAATCTAAAAAAAATAAAAAGAAAAACCTAATTAAAATACTAAATCAAATTAACAGATAATAACAATTCACTCCCCGGCAACGGCGCCAAAAACTTGATGCGCGTGATGTGTCGTTGCGGTTTAGCAGTATTAATGCCTACTCAAGTTTTAAATTTATATTTAGCCGACTTATCAATAACACACATACTTAACGAGCAGTGTACCCGGTCAGTATGAATATAATGGTAAGTAGAGTGTCGATCACTAAGAGTGGAACGTATTATCTAGTTATTCTAATCAGTATTTTAATATCCTAAGTTAGCTATACAACCTAATCTAACGCAAGGGGGTTCAGCCTGAGAGACTGGCACGGTTTGGTTATGATTAAATAGTAAACTAAACTGATGAGCACGAATCAGCGATTAGCACACACGTACACAGATAGATACTTGAGACAATAAGAAGACCTGTCCTGATAATTAAGTAACTTGTCACTTGTTTTATTGCTAGTTTTATATGAAGTGTATGTAATTAAACCTTTCTCGTTGGCTCTAATCTTATCGGCGAGTAAATCCTTAATGATTACTTATGTCTATCCTACTTTTCTAGAGTATTGGGCATTTGTGATGCCCACGTCTCGTATACGCTAGAATAGAAAGGCGAGGAAGGGGCATGGTGACCCAAGCAATGCTCAGCTAGACACAGAGGTTATCAATGCACTAATAAAAGTCACCAAAGACATCAACATATAAACTTTAATTAATGGGAAAGCAATATTAAGGGGAGTGCATGATTTTCCGTAGTCACATGACACAAGCCCATCAATCCTGATGAATTAAAGTGTACTAATACAATAAAACAAAACTACTTAATGAATTGAATACATGCAGGACCTTCTTACAGCTCTTGTATCTTCGTTTGGGTGTGTCTTGTGCTGCTTGGTCGTCTGAATTCGGCTCTAGGGTTATGTGGTCTTCGGTCTTCGAAAGAGCTTAGAGTCTTTTAAATTCGTCTGGCCTTGGGGTATTTATAGTTTCTGTCTGAGGGATCGATGCGGCGCATCGATTAGATAGATGCGGCGCATTGACTTAACTTCGCGTGGGGTCCAAGATTAATATATTCAGGAATATTCGTACACCGTCTTCAGATGCGGCGTATCTTGATCTTTGTATGCGGCGCATGTACTTGGATTGTAACTTGTGAAATCTTGATAGTGATACGCCGTATGTTAGAAGTATGTTGCGGCGTATCTGGAGTAGAACGAGCTTGATCTAGTAGACTTTTGACATCTTGCTTGTTTTGCTCCATAATTAGTCCAAAATCGCCAAGTTTCACATAATGTTTGTTTTTACCTGAGAATCACTAAAGTAAACATTAATGTATCGATTCTCATATATAATATAATAAAACAAGTCAAATAAATAGGATAAATGATGATAATAAAATGTACTTATTTGAGTTCATCATCGATCTTAGCATCCGTGTTAGAAATATTAGTACTCACTTTTGAAACAACCGGTTTGTTTCGTGAAGTAGGCACTTTTGATTTGTGCTCGATGATAGTCAATATATCTCTTGGAGTTCGACTCAAGATATTGCCACCGGCGGCCGCATTTAGCGAATCTTGATCGGTTTGCGTTAAAGCATTGTAGAACGTGTCGATTTGGTGCAATTCTGAGAAACCGTGATGTGGGTATTTTCGAGATCCTTGAATCGTTCCCATGCCTCACCAAAATTTTTGTCGAAACGTTGCTGAAAATTTGTGATATCATTCTTAAGGTTAGCTGTTTTGGAAGGAGGAAAGAAATGATTCACGAATTTGGAGACGAGGTCTTCCCAAGTTGTAATCGACCGAGGGGGTTCTTTTTCAAGTCATATCCGGGCAGCCCCCTCAAGAGAGAATGGAAATAACATCAACTTGATCGCGCTCTGAGGGACATCCCGATACTTCATAGTTGACGTCAACTTGTTGAACCATCAGATGTGGGCATGGGGATCGTCCCTCTCAAAACCATAAAATTGGTTTGACGTTATTAGTTGAATTAAACCAGTTTTAAGCTCAAAATTCTTGGATAAAATAGGTGGTAAAATAATTGCATCTCCGTAACCCTCGGTGGGTGCTTGGAGCAACTCCGACATAGTTCGCGTATCCGCCATTTCGGTAATGGGAATATCAACAAGAGTACGTATCTCGGGTACGTTTACTCGTTTGTTGCGTCGACGATAACGTTGAGTCGGTATTGTAAAAATTTATCAATTAAGTTCGATTTAGAACGAGTGAGCATACACAAAAAACACAAAATTTAAAAGAAAAATAAAATTTGAAATAGAAAATATTTTTGGTTTTTTATATTTATAAAAATTGAAAAACAAATATTTTTGTAAATCGATCCGTCAATCGGTGCTCGGTAGCTCTCTAAAATTACTCGCAAAGTGGCGGAGAAACAAAGGTCCGCAATAAGCTAATTAAAAACCCGTTTCTTTCGGATTGACAATTTAATGTCAATCCTCCTTAAACCCCTCTTACAGGTTGTAATTTAGAGGTGAGCCGACGTAACAACTGATTTCACGATTAATTTTGTAGGTTTTTTTTTATTTTTTTTTTATTTTTTTTAATTATTTTGGTATTATGAATACTTTAGGAAAAGTATTCGTGATTTTTTTTTTTAAATTTTTTTGGTTCTTATAATAATATAAGAAAATAAAATATTTACAAAATAAGACGGTAACTTCACGAGGAAGGATCTTCAAATCACTAATCTGCGAACGTAACTCGATATTCACTTCACAACTTCCCCGGCAGCAGCGCCAAAAACTTGATGTGTGCACAAGTGTGTGTGTATATATATATATATATATATATATATATATATATATATATATATATATATATATATATATATATATATATATATACATATATATATATACATATATATATATACATATATATAAGAAAATAAAATATTTACAAAATAAGACGGTAACTTCACGAGGAAGGATCTTCAAATCATTAATCTGCAAACGTAACTCGATATTCACTTCACAAATTTCCCGGCAGCGGCGCCAAAAACTTGGTGTGTGCACAATTTTATATATATATATATATATATATATTAATGTAGGAAAAACCCAACAAAAGGGTAAATTCTATCTCTAACCAAGATTGAATAAACCTAGAGGTCAAAGAATTTCAAACAAAATATAAATCAGGAAGAATTGATTTTTCCCGGGTCAGGAGGTTCCGAATGAAGTGTGAATGGAACGGTGAATTTCGTTTGTGATCGAATGATTTGATTGAGTGAGGAATTTTGGGATTATATCTAAAATTATAAAACATAAACTAAAAAGTAACTAAAAAGCATATAAAATAAATAAGCAAAGCAAAAATAATCAAAAACGCAATTAAAACTAAAAAACGGGTTTTAAAACAAGCTAAGAAAACCTAAAACTCAAAAATCTGCTCTAGATGTGCAAATTTGGTTCCTAAAAATCCTAAATGATAAAAAAGAATTTTAGAAAAAAGATTTATATATTTTTTTTTATTTTTATTTTATTTTTTATGAATTAAAAACACTTTTAGATTAAAAATAATAAAAAAAAATACTAAATTATAGTGAAAAATTATGAAAATTTCCAGGAAAATACTTAAAGTTATATAAATCCTAGGAAAAATAAAAAAAAGATCACAACTTATTAAGATAAGCAGTTAATAAGCTAAAAAGGGAAAATTTGGTTAAAAGAATAACCACTGCAACCTTGGGCAGAAAAGACCCAAAAGGGCGCAGATGGTTATGGTGTGTGTGTGATAAAGTTTGAGGCTAGTTGAGGTCGAGGGTTCGAGCCTCAGGCTCACCCTTGGCTTTCTAGCTTCCCTTTTTATTTTTATTTTTTGAAAATTTCTTTTTTGGAACTTATTTATAAGTTGAAAATAAATAACTTTTGTGAATACAAACTTTTTAAAACTGAAAGAATAAGCAGGAATAAGCAGTTACTATAGCAGACTGCCTAATAGAACTAAATAGGCTAAAGTCTAACTGCTATGCACACACACAAGCTTCTAAAAGCTTGTGTGCACTAAAAATAAGCTTCTAACCTAAAAGCTATTCTAATAAGTAGTACTAATCCTAAATAAGCAATGCTAAACAGATAATAAGCTGGAAAGAAGAGCTTAATCAGCAGACAACATAAAAAGCTTTAAAAACTAAAAAGCTTAACTAAAGATGAACACACAAGCTTCTAAAAGCATGTGTGTTAACTGAAATAAGCTTCTAAATATTAAATGCAAATCTAATAAGCAGACCTAAACCTAAATAAGCAGTTCTACACCAACATTAAGCTCAGAATTCAAATTAAGCTACTTAGGCAAACTGTTGTTCCAAACAGCCTAGAGGCAACTTTGAGCTTATGAAAAAGCCACTTAAGCAATTAGCTAAGCCACAAATCCTCAAAACAGATAAAGATCAGCTACCAAAGAGCTTATAAAATGAAAATCAGACTTTTATGAGCTTATATAGTGCTTAATAAACTGTTGATAAAGAAGCTAATCAGACACAAGGCAAACTGATGCAATAGATTATGCAGTACTGATCAGGCAACTTTGAGCAAAAGAAATAAGCACTGAATAAATAAGCTACGCCACAAAAACTCAAAACAGATAAAGTACTCCAACCAAAGAACTTGTAAAATGAATTTTAGATCATATAGAGCTTATATAGAGCTTATAAATCAGCTTTGAAAGAGGCAGATCAGTCAATGCATACTGATGAACCAATGTATATTGAACTGATGTACTAGTTTTAAGACCCCAAATAAGCTACTATTAAGCTAAGAATTAAGCTAGAAATCATGAAACAGCATTAATCATCAACTAAATAACTTGTATAATGATTTTCAACTATTTTGAACTACAAATAAGCACTAAAAAGGGCCTAAGAAAACGACCACTCAGAACACTATTTTTGGTTTTTTAGAAACTAATAAGACATGGAAAAGTGGTAAAAATGGCTCAAAACTTGATAAACCTTAAACATCTTATGAAAAACAACTTATTTAACTAATTTGACTCACAAACAACTACAACACAAGGCCTTATCAAAGATTAATCAAAATAAGCACAGACTAATGGTTTAATGACTTGAAAACTTGAAAATCATTCAAAAACCTATAAACCTACTTAATAAATGTCCACTATTGACTTTTAAAGTCTTTATTTTAGAACTTTGACCTTAAATTATTTCATTTGTGTTATGTAATAATTAGTGAAAATTATACCAATGAAAATACATTTAAAGCTCAATCCATTCATATATTTTGCATCAAGTATTACATAACACAAATAAAATAATTTGAGGTCAAAGTTTAAAAATGAAGACTTTAAAAGTCAATAGTGGACACTTATTTAGGGACGGAGGGAGTAAATCTTAAAAAAAACTTAAACTCAGCTTATATGACTGAATTAGAGCCAATTCAAGTTGGATTAATGACCCAAATAAGGTAAAACAGATTTTTGGCTTTTCTAAAACTCAAATCCAAACACCCCTTAAAACAGCCAATTCTGATTTTTAAGCTAAATTAAGATTCAAAACCCACATTTTCTTTAAAACAGAAGCATATTAAGTGCTTATGAATGATTTTGAACACAAATTTATATGAGAGAAGTGCTTATCCAATAAGCTAAGCTTATTGGCTATTTAGACCTCAAAATCACTATAAAGCACAAAATGATGAAACACTATGAAATAAGCTAACCAATTATCAAATCAACTTCAATTAAGCATATATAAGATAAATGAACACAAATGAGCATAAAAATAAGCAGAAATCAAATAATAAGCAGTTTAATAAGCAAAAATAGGAAAATTTGAACTCACATTGTCCTTTGCTCAAAACAAGGACTCATAAAGGCTCCAAGAGCTGATCTACAAGCTCCAGCTTGTTAAAAATAAGCTGGTATGGTCCTATAAGCCCTTCCCAATCCGGCTTATCTTCCAAGTGCTTATTACACTTTAAGTAAAGGTAATTTGAAACACAATGTAATCCAATTCAAGCAATGACTATAGAAGCTCAAAGTAAGCTATGGAACAGCTTATTTGAGATCTAAACAGTAATTTAAGTAAAGTGCTTATTAAGAGCTTATTATAGATTATTTTAACCTTTTAAAAGCATTTTAACACAAAAGTAAAGGAGACAAAGCAATAATGTAAACTTAACTTTTATTAATATATGAAAAACTATTACAAAGCTGAATTTAAAGACAAGAAATAAGCAGAAAATCAGCTACAATGACTGAAAATAAGATAAAAACTAAAAACTTCCTAAGCTAGGTGAAGAGCCTTCTATTTATAGGAGTCCAGGGAGCCTTCTAGGGTTTCTATCAATCAATCCCAGCCCTTGAATCCATGATGTCGACATCTTTGCACAATCACAGCCCTTGATTTGACTGCCACATATCTTCAACCAATAGGAGGCTTGGAAATTGCCATGGTGGCCAATAAGTGAGCTCATTATAGCCAAGTCATCCATCTATTTTAGGTAAAGGGGAGTAATCCTGCACCCTGGTAAGTAGATTAACCAAAAAAAGGTTTAAGTACAAAGGATATGGGTGAAATCCCATATCTCAGCTCGTTACATAGGCACTTACATGAAAAACTAACAAAACAAACCACAATATAAGAGTGACATGCCACTCTTATAACTTACATAATAACTTAGACACTAGGGACTACCAAAATGATTAAATAAATAATACTACTCAGGTACACACTTGAGTCTTCAAAATCATTATGGCGTTCCACATGCACTTCCACAAAGAATCTCAAATAATATGGCAAGACAGAACTAGCCCGCAACCCCATATCATAGGAATCCACGACTTACCACAATCAATGAAGGTTTTTGAACAAGAATACCCCCAAACTTGACTTCCCTCGATGAAGGTTTTTGAACAAGGTTACCCCCAAACTTGACTACCACGAAGCTTCAAATCAGCCCCAACAAGTCTTGATCCACTGCAACTGTTATTATTTGTTCACATACAATAATAACCTAGATTGGAGTGTAACTTGACGCATTACAGATCAAGGAGACTAATAATCAGGTTAATGATACCCCAACATCCCAACCAAGGTGAAGAACCCGAAAATCCAAACGCTCAATCACCAATGACCCTCTTCATAATAACCATCCCGAAGACCAAGTCATATAAACTAAAATTCCAGCCATCGAACACAATAAACATCCCCCATAGCACACGAGTTGTACAGGCCTGATATAATACGAACACCAGGTCTGTACGACCAGGTCAGAAACACCAGTGATGAAGCGAAAAGTGTACCGCTTTTAGGGGTCATTTAAGCCCTAAATCATATTTATTTGATCAAATATTGCCCTAAATCGTTCCTGTTGTCATTTTAGGTACTTTGGAGAAGAAATCTAGAAAAGGAAGCATTTTGGACGTTTTTGGAGCATAAAAGTGAAGAAAACGACAAAGTCTCCAAAGCTGCTGGAAAAGTACACTTGACGGCGTCAAGGATTGCTCCTGACGGCGTCATGGCTTGGCAAAAGAGGTAGATATGACAAAATACACGTGACGCGCCAGAGAGTTTTACAATGGAAAGTCTGACGGCGTCACCCTTTAAGGTGATCAAGGCCATCACGGTTTAAGTTAAAGAGAGACGGCGTCAAGCACATTTCTGACGGCGTCAACCCTTGATAGGCCAGAGCGGATTTTGGAGGATTAAAGAGGGACGGCGTCAGGAAGACCATCCGGGAACCCTAGCCACGGCGAGGTGACGGCGTCACCTCCTACAACGTGACGCCGTCAGCCACTAAACTCTATATATAGTTTTGCAATTTTTATTCATTGTGTGCAACTTTGTGAGGAGAAACCCTAAGACGAATTTTCTGCCATTTTTAAGGGTTTTATACCCTTGGATCTCCCATGTTTAATTGAAGATAAGTAATCACTTAATCATTCAATATGTCTATGTGTTGTTTGATTATATCTTGTTCTTGTCTTTTAATTAACATGCTAGGCTAGATTTATCTTGTGTTTGCTTAGATCTAATGAAACCTAACTATTGATTATTGGTTGTTGGTGTGTTATTAATTGTATTGGATGATTGTTTATCGATGTTAGGCTTAAGAAAACTGGCTAACCTCCTATACAGTAATTTGCTTGAACGTCTTAAGAAACATGAACCAATGCGTACTAAGGTTTTTATGGTTGTATTTAATGCATGAGCGAATTCTAGTGATCCCATGTTAGGAGCTTCTAAGCCGGCTCGACATAGGAGTGAAGTAGGAGCTTGTAGAGTTGGGGAAGTACGTACGCCACCCCACGATTGGTATTAAGGAATACACCCGTCATCCACGCAATTAATACACACTAATCAACCGGTAAAAGATAGTTAGGGAGTAAGGAAATCTAAGTAATCACATTTCTCTCACATAAGTTTCACAACCTTTTCATTTTCAGTTATTTTATTTTATTTGCATTTGTAGTTATTTGGGTTAGTTGACTAGCAACTAATTCCGCCCACTCCTTCAAACCCGAGATTTTACTTGCTTTCCATAAAATATAAAAAATACAAAAAGAATCTTCCCTCACCCTTAGACCTATTAGAGTAGTTTTTCAATCCTAACGACACTATTCCCCTAGAGAACGATCAATCCCCCGGTACTTGCCACTTCACTATACTACATCAGTCAGGTACACTGCCTGGTGGGGATTGCAAGCCTCTTGAGATCCCTCGAGAGGTAAAACCTGTTGTAAGGTCGCAAAACCACGCATCAAGTTTTTGGCGCCGTTGCCGGGGAATAGTTATTGTTTAGGTTGAATTTTTATTTTATTAGGTCTACTCACTAGATTCCTTTCTAGTGAGATTTTTATTTTTCTTTTTATTAGATTTCTTTAGTCTATCTTTTTCTTTGTGCCATTTGTTTGTAAAGCCATTTTCATTTGTCACTATGATGGATGAAATTCCATTTAGATCATTGACAATAGAGGAACAATTATATTTCACCAATAGATTTGTTTCCTATCATTCCTATGAATTTTTGTGTGATCTTTGTGATTTCCAAAAGGAGTTAGGGGTAAGGTTAGATGGGTTTAATGAATTCTATGCATGTGAGATTTCTATTAGACGAGCATTATCTGGATCAATTCCTTTTAGTCAGGCCCTTTGGATGAATTTTGAGGAAAGCTTCCTAACCATGACCCATAAGTGGAACGAATTGGTGGATTCGTATGAGCAAAGAGACCTAGTTTCTAAGAACATGGGTGATCTTGATGTGATGGAGGATCTAGCCGAGCATGATCACATTGATCAAAAAGACCTAGGTTTTATGATCGATGACGATGAATCTCAAGAAACACATGATGAATCTTTTGGGCAATTTGAATATAGCAGTCAGAATATTGAGGATGATCCTTATGATTCGGATATAGAAGTTGAGATGCCTAGAGAAGCACTTGAGATACTAGGGAAAATGTTAGGGTTAGATTCTACTAAAACACATGATGAGGATATAGGTGATCTTGACACAAGGAATGATGAGGTAAGTAACATAAGCCCACCAAGTACCCCACAAGTCCTACCATCATTTGAGGCACACACACCACCCATGACTTACCCGGAAGAAGTAGAAGAGACTATAGGAACCCCAATAGAGGTAGAGCCCTTGGACCAAACAAAACTAGAAGAAATAGGTTTGAATACTTGTAGTCATAACCTTTCTTTTAGTTCTATGGAAGTTCCTAGTTTTGATAAACCGGAGCCTAAACCAAAACCGTTACCTAATCTTCCATCCTTAGATGTGAACTTAGGAATTGAATTAGGTCCCGATCCACCCATCAAACCATGTAGTCCGGGTAATGTTAAGATTAAGGTAGTAGACTCTAAGCCTTGTAGTGAGGAAGCTAACATAGGAGTGAACCATGACCTTACATACTTACATCACCCATTTATGATTGATCACAAGAAACATTATGGGTTTAAACCGGGTTTATTAGGTCAAAGTGGATTCTTAACTTGGAGTCTCTCGAAGTTGATAGAAGATGATCCCTTTCTAGGAGAAAATCTTAATCCGCCCACTAACCCAATTGAATTAGGTAAGGTTATGATGATAGGATCCCGCACCTTTGAGCATATAATTCACCCGTCACTCTTTCCTCACGTGGCATATTTCCACCCTAAGGGTGTGTATCGCTACTTTCACCCACACTTAATCCTAAGTGTAGGGAAAACCTCCCCTATTTCCGTTAAATAAGGGTAGAGTCAGGCTCGTGACTCGAACAAAAACAAGCGCTTCTTGGGAGGCAACCCAAGCTTTATTTGTTTGTTTGTTTGTTTGTTTGATTTTATTTGTTTCCGTATGCAAGTTTAATTGTTATTGTTTGTGCTCATGTTTCAAAGTAAATTGTGAAAATGCTTTATTTTGTTTTTAACTTCGTCTTAACTACATATAAAGGTATTTTGCAAAAGATAAGTGTAAGGGAATCCAAATTTGTTTACAAGAACAAGATTGAACATGAATCACAACAATATTAAATGAGCATGCATACTAGTAATTGTTTGAGTCAAATGCTTGTATCGAGTCATAATGATGTTTTGCAGGAATTCCAGGAAGTAAGGTATAGGTTTTTCCAGAAATTTTCCGGAAACTTAACATGAGAATTCTGTCAGATCATTTCTGACGGCGTCAGGCATTACAACCTGACGGCGTCAGGTTTTAATTTTCTGAAATTTTTGAAAGTTTTGTTTTCATAAAAAGTTTTTATTAAATCTCTAACTTATAAACTCCAGGAATCTGCAAAATAATCATTCCACAAGCATTATATCCTTATATAGATTTATCCCGCCGATGTTATGCAGGTTTTCGTGTTTGTTTTCTCAGGTTTAACAGGTTATTTTGGACAAGGAGATGTATGTGGAATCAAGCTTTTGGCGATGCTTTAGTCTTGGAGCTTCTACATTCTCTTGGAAGAAGATCTAACCATGTTACCTCTTTATCCACCAAACGAATCAGGGGAGTATTTGATTTCATTCGTTTACCTTATTTACTTTTACATCTTGTTATTTTAACATTGGGGACAATGTTCATCTTAAGTGTAAAGGGGGGGGGGGGGTAAAGTACGATACTTTAGAGAATGCAATTGCACTTGATTTTTGTTTGTTTGAAGGTAGATGTGTAATAAAACTGAGATAAATACCTGTTAGGGCAATTTTAGTGCCAAATTTAAAATTTTTTACAACATATAGGAGTGAAACTTTGGTCTTAATGAGCGTCTCACGGATAGGAGTTATATGACTAGCACAAAACCGTACCACTAAAAAATTTTCCACCCCCAAATATGTGAGGTTCGCCCCTAGAATTGGTAGGAAAAGCATTTATGCTATGATGTGTGTACCGGTAGCACTTAGATTCTAGAACTTGCGTTAGGACCATTCCGAGGCCACAAGTGAGACTACATTCGTGTAGTTAGATTTACTACATGATAAGAGGCATTAGGATTAACCCATTGTTTTACACCTGTATTTTTGTTATAATTACATTGGCTACATTGGTCAAGTAATTCTCCTACACCCTTTGCGTTGTACTCATTTTTAGTACACGATACCCCTAGTACACCCCTCAGAGCCTATCTTTTCGTTTCTAACTTTAAGCATTTTACTTAAAGGAAGAATTTGTTTACACCCCACTTAAATGTACACCCAAATCGCCTTAGCCTACCTTGTATGCACTCTTTTTTAGTGCATTATTGTGACAACATTTGTTTAAACCCCAAGTTAATTATCTAATTGATTACATAGTTGCTAAGTCGAGTCATATCCTTGTACATATTGTTTTGGGACGATTGAGACTCATGGGTAAAGTACTAGTTTAATGGAGTAATGGGGAAGAACAACATTATTACCCCCATATGTGCTAAATATTTTAAAAAGTACTCCTAGTGTTTCGATTATCTTAATTCGAGTCATTAGAATAGTTATTTGTAAAGTTATGTAAAAGTTCAAGTGTAAGGGGAATGCAACGCCCCTATGATGTATTATTTTGGATGGTAGGGCAAGAGTGTATGAAAAAAAAAAAAAAAAAAAAAAATCAAGAAAAATACAAAAAAATGAGAAAAAGAAAAGTAGAAAAAAACATACGGACTACCATCCCGTTTCATTTTATGTTTATTTTATGTTTTTGTTATTTTGTTTTTAGCTTAAGTCGAGTCTAGTCTTGGCTTAGCAACGCCATATTGTACATGTAATTAATCAAGATCTTTAACTCGCCACCAGTAAAATATCCCTTATCCAACAAATCCGTGTTTGTCATATCCCTACAATATGACCTGTTATAACCCTTAAAAGCCCTCTTTGATAGTTTATCTTAGGTGCTTACGCCTAGTGGAGAAGGTTTTCGATCCTTTCCCAAGCCTATGGTAATCTATTTGCTATGACAGGTAGTGAGAGATATTATCCATTTTCATTTGTGAGATATACTTTTATGACACCTGAGAGATGTGAGTATCTAAACACTACTTGTGAGGTGCTAGTTTGTAATCTCCGTGCTTATTATGATTAAAGTGGAACGACTATTTGTTGTAATTACTTTTATATTAGCATTAAATGATCCCTAACTTGTATTTTGATTAGAATAAAAGCGCATTTGCTTGAGGACAAGCAAATCTCAAGTGTAAGGGTATTTGATGAAGCGAAAAGTGTACCGCTTTTAGGGGGTCATTTAAGCCCTAAATCTTATTTATTTGATCAAATATTGCCCTAAATCGTTCCTTTTGTCATTTTAGGTACTTTGGAGAAGAAATCTGGAAAAGGAAGCATTTTGGACGTTTTTGGAGCATAAAAGTGAAGAAAACGACAAAGTCTCCAAAGTTGCTGGAAAAGTACACTTGACGGCGTCAAGGATTGCTCCTGACGGCGTCATGGCTTGGCAAAAGAGGTGGATATGAAAAAATACACGTGACGCGCCAGAGAGTTTTACAATGGAAAGTCTGACGGCGTCACCCTTTAAGGTGATCAAGGCCATCACGGTTTAAGTTAAAGAGAGACGGCGTCAAGCACATTTCTGACGGCGTCAACCCTTGATAGGCCAGAGCGGATTTTGGAGGATTAAAGAGGGACGGCGTCAGGAAGAGCATCCGGGAACCCTAGCCACGGCGAGGTGACGGCGTCACCTCCTACAACATGACGCCGTCAACCACTAAACTCTATATATAGTTTTGCAATTTTTATTCATTGTGTGCAACTTTGTGAGGAGAAACCCTAAGACGAATTTTCTGCCATTTTTAAGGGTTTTATACCCTTGGATCTCCCATGTTTAATTGAAGATAAGTAATCACTTAATCATTCAATATGTCTATGTGTTGTTTGATTATATCTTGTTCTTGTCTTTTAATTAACATGCTAGGCTAGATTTATCTTGTGTTTGCTTAGATCTAATGAAACCTAACTATTGATTATTGGTTGTTGGTGTGTTATTAATTGTATTGGATGATTGTTTATCGATGTTAGGCTTAAGAAAACTGGCTAACCTCCTATACGGTAATTTGCTTGAACGTCTTAAGAAACATGAACCAATGCGTACTAAGGTTTTTATGGTTGTATTTAATGCATGAGCGAATTCTAGTGATCCCATGTTAGGAGCTTCTTAGCCGGCTCGACATAGGAGTGAAGTAGGAGCTTGTAGAGTTGGGGAAGTACGTACGCCACCCCACGATTGGTATTAAGGAATACACCCGTCATCCACGCAATTAATACACACTAATCAACCGGTAAAAGATAGTTAGGGAGTAAGGAAATCTAAGTAAACACATTTCTCTCACATAAGTTTCACAACCTTTTAATTTTTAGTTATTTTTATTTTATTTGCATTTGTAGTTATTTGGGTTAGTTGACTAGCAACTAATTCCGCCCACTCCTTCAAACCCGAGATTTTACTTGCTTTCCATAAAATATAAAAAATACAAAAAGAATCTTCCCTCACCCTTAGACCTATTAGAGTAGTTTTTCAATCCTAACGACACTATTCCCCTAGAGAACGATCAATCCCCCGGTACTTGCCACTTCACTATACTACATCGGTCAGGTACACTGCCTGGTGGGGATTGCAAGCCTCTTGAGATCCCTCGAGAGTTAAAACCTGTTGTAAGGTCGCAAAACCACGCATCAACCAGCAGGTCAGTTATTGCGCATCAAAGCAGGCCATAGAAAACATGAGCAGATCACAACACCATCAGTTCAGATGTATGAATCGATGACAGCCAAAATAGGGTAAAAACACCCTAACGTCCAGATCAGATCACGAATACATAGGGTTTACCAAAACCCTAACTTACAATTGAATCGAAAAACCAGACCACATAACGCAAAGTCTGATAGACCGAAGCAATACTCACCAACAGGATTTAAATGACCCTAACCATGATCGCCAAATAGGGTTTAAAACAACCCTAACTTCCAGTAAGCTTCCAATGATCTCATATAGCAGCCCAAATTCACCAGGTCTGGTTTACGAAACACGAATGGATAACGAGCACATGGCCAAATAGGGTCAATAACCCTAACTTCCAAAGGGTTTTACAAACCCTAACCGCTAATGAACGAGCCAAAGAGGGTTAGAAAACCCCAATCCCAGAAGCCGATCATAGACCAGATAATTTGTAGATGAGTACCGGTCTATGAGGGTTAGGGTTTTGAACAAGATCCCTAAAAACTTGACTTACATCTCTCTCCAAAACCCATGAACAGAAACATACCTCTGATTAGAACATGCAGGCATCGAAAAAACCCTAAAAGGTTAACTTGTAGCAATCAACAAACCCAAACCCTAAAAGGGTTATTAATCGTTAAGCAATTCACCAAATCACCAGATCGTATTTAGAATAATAGAACGAGTTAATAATAAAGTTATTAAATCGTCCTAGAGAATCTTGAAACAAGAATACAACCAGGATAAACCGACCAGAACCCCACGTGAATATTAATTAAATAATAGAACAATATAAAAAGTATTGCACCGCCCAGGAATATAATAGTCGGTTAAAGATGCACCAACCATTAAACTATTGCACGCTTAAGTTATCCATCTAGAAGGGGTGAAAGTACTTAAGTGAGGGGTAAGTACAATAGAGCTGGGTAAAAGAGGTTGGGGATGATGAACAGTAATTTTGCTCGCTCTTTTTTCTCTTATTTGACTCGGGTTATAATTAGGTTTGACTTTCGGGTTATAAGTGGAATGGTCGGGTTATGAGTGGGATCCGGGTTTTATTAGAGTTGGGGCTGGGTTGTGTTTTATTAATAGTTGGGCTTGGTGTTGGATTTAAATAAAAACTGGATTTAATTTTATGGTATACGGTTTTATGTTTTATGGTGTATAAAGATTTAACATTAGTTAACTTTGGGACTAACCATGCAATATTGATAAGGACTAACGGTGAAAAATGATGTTGGCTAATTGATGAAAATGATTTTTCATTAAGACTTTGATTTTGGGATTTTGGGTTATTGGCTGATAAAAACTATAGAATCACATCCCCAGCCTCGGCTTTTCTCACTCTTTTCATTCTCGTGCTCGTTTTCATCTGTTTGTTCTTTCTTTTTGTCATTTTCTAATATCCTTTACCTGCACATACAAAAGCACAAAAAACAAGCATATATTTGGCATTTAAAGTCGGTTTTTGGTCTTTTAAGTCCATTTTTTATAAAGAAAGGGTATATGATTTAACACATACTATATACAAACCATACAAATACAATAACCTACACATCCAAATCTTAAACAATTACATGTATTACATAAAAGAATCAATATTATGATTTAAACTTTTCTAGGCTAAGAAGTTCGATAAAAGTTTCATTGATTTTCTGAAAAAGTGAATTCGTACATACATACTGTATATGAGTATGTTGAAATTTTGGAAGGTACTAACCCAAAAAGAGTCATTTTTGTATACTATGCATTTACATTAATGCATTTATTATACTGGTTGATTTAAAAATTTACAAAGTGTAAAAATTATTGTTTGTATACCTTTTGTAATTTTATTTATTTCTTTTCTTTTCTTTTTTACGGCAGAATTATATTAATAAAAAAGTTACAAGCCAGGCACTAGAAGCTAAAGAGTACTGATACAATCTAGAAATAATTCCTCACAAGGCTTTAGCTGTGAGGACTGCAAAAAGGATGAGAAAACTCTAGCCAATTACAAAGAACCGAGACAAGAGAAAAATCCCCACCCACGGAGGGTGAGCCATCAGTTTTCACTCCATAGTGTTTTTTTTATGCAGACCCACACAAGCCCTAGGGAAAAGATAGAGGAAATTACAAAATAATGTAAGTATTTTTTCCTCCAAGTTGCCCAATTGAGTTTTAGAGTTGCAACGAGAAGAACACCAATTGAAAGAAAGTTGAACCAAGTCATCAAAAAGAAGCTCTCTACGTGGATTATTATCACCAAAAAGCAATTGATTCCTGAAACGCCAAATTAACCACCACTTCACATAGAAAACGCCTTTCAAAATATTCTTCAATTGCTTAGAAAAACGAGAGTTATTTAACCAAAGAAGCCAATCATCATAAGAGGCTTAATCAATGACCTTCCCACTAACAAATACCTTTCCTCAACAATTGACGAGCCATAGGGCACGCAAAGAGGAGATGAGAAGCTGATTCCACTCAGTTATTGCAAAGAGGACATATAATCGAAGAAATATCCAAACCTCTAAGGGGAAAGATTCAACCGGGTAGGAAACTTATCCAAACGGACTCTATAAGCAAACACGTTAATCTTGATGGGCATAACATTAACCCACCGAGTAACAACATCCTCCTTTGGAAAAAGAGAATCATCAATAAGATTTCGAACAAATTTAACCGAAATTCTCCCGAAGCTTCTAAAGACCAAACCTAATGATCAAGAATGTTTGGCAAAATTAAGTCACCAATACGGGATTAAAGAAGACCTTATGTAATGTAAGATATGATTTTTGGATAATTATTTTCCGATAAGAACATAAGAGTAATTTTTTAATAGTATTACTCCGTATAAAGGAACATCAAGACCCAAATGGATATATTTGGTTAATTTCGAAAGATTATCCGCAAGGAGGCACCATTAAAGATTCTAAAAAGAAAAATAATTGTAATTCTATATAGCTAGGTCTGTTTTATCTTTTGTTGAATTATGAATTAATGATCTTATAAAATAGATAATTGATTTTAGGTAATTGTTGATAGAGGTTGGGATCTGATATTTGGAGATGATGGACTCGTAAATGATATTGTAAATGCCACCCTCGAATACTAACTGCAATGTTGGAATACATATTCAACTAGCTAACCACAAGCGAGTGATTTCAGATGAATATGTGATCATTTAATGATGGCTTCAATCTCTTTTCATAAATTTATGTGTTATGCATGTGATGAATCACATGGACCAAGAGGTCTTCGCTATCAAATTTTTAGTGGTTTGATCATCTGTTTGTATAAGTGCCAAGGGTGAGACACGGGAAAGAAGGCTGGAGGCCCCTTTTCCCTATACGGCCCCTCGCAACCACCACCCCTCCCTTGTGAGAGGGGCTTTTTTTCTCTCAAGGCACAAAATTCTCACAACTAAATTCACAACTTCCAAGTGAGAGAAAACTTTTAAATTTTTGTTTGTGTGTATTGTCTATGAGGATGTGTTTATTTTAGGTATCGTAAATAATAAAAAAGAAGGAAAAGTTTAATAAATGAGAGAATGTGTTGTTGACGGAAAGATGAATGACGGAGGGAGAAAGTGATAAAGTGTTGACGTGGAGATGATGCGTGTTAGGGTGTGCACAGTTCGGTTTGGGTCGATTTTTAGCTAAAATCGAAACCGAACCGAAATATTCGGTTTTTATAAAATACAAAACCGAAACCATTCGGTTTTTGGCGGTTGGGTTTTCTGGTTTTTTGGTTTTTTACCGCTTATATTTGTGTGTAGCCAATTTATACCAACAAACTAGGTTTTCGAAGAAAATTGGTTATTTTTCTTTACTTTTTTGTCAAGATAAGCCTAATAATGTTTAACTCATAATTCTACAATTACATACGCATAGATGAGATACACATATGCAAGTCAATTTACACATAGTGTGATCATTGTCACATAAGTATTGATGTATTGTAAAATAAACACACGCACATGAAAAACAAACATATAAATGTTAAGATAAATATATTATAAATTCACCTAAAAAATTAATATGAATTTATAAATTAGATTTGTTTAGTTATTTATTTACATTATATTAGTTATATACTATTATATAATAGAAGCGGTTCGGTTCGGTTTTTTACGGTTCGGTTTTTGGACAAAAACCGAAACTGAACCGAATTTTTTGGTTATTGAAAAAGTAAAAACCGAACCATCAGTTTTTAGTTTCGGTCGGTTATTTTGGTTCGTTTTTTTTGGTTTTTGGTTCGGTTTTGGTTTTATCGGTTTTTTTTGCTCACCCCTAATGCGTGTCACACCCCGTCAATGGCGGAAACACGAGATGTAACTGAGAAAGGCACATTGTTTAACATCATAGATTCATACGTTATAATTATTACAACAACAGTTTACAACTTTTACAAAACAATCCTTGTCTCGAATATGGAAGAAAACATGTCTCTTTTGAAATCTTATTGTCTTGAAAACATAGTAGCATATGTCAAATAGTCTGAATCCAATAATCGTGCCTTCAAATACCTTAATAATGATCCACCTGAAAATGGTACTTGAAAACGTCAACATAATGTTGGTGAGCTCGTAGGTTTGAATGTTAAACCACGATGCCGTGAATAATATAGCGTAGGACAATAGCGAGCATGATATACACATGTAAACACTTAATGAAAGCACAAGCTTGCAACAACTAAACCTCATGTTTGAATCACACATAAAAGATCCACATATACTGGGTGCTACTTCCCAAAAGTTATACTGGGTGCCAGTTCCCAAAACTCGTAACTTGCGCGGAGTGTATTCACCCATCACAAGGGTGTGGGTGTCAACCCAAATAGTACCGGGTGCTACTTCCCAAATGGTACTATCAACACAATCCTAACCTCTCCCAATCCCACTGTAACAACCCGTAATTTTCCACGTCATCATTTATTTTCAAACTCCAATTTACGACTTTGAAATTTACTATTCATGGGTTACTATTCATCATTTACTATTCATCATTTTTGAAGTCAGTTTGTGACTTTGAGATGTTTTCAGAATTTTACTATTCATGAAACACTATTCATTCCCGGAGGGAAACCACTATTCGTGGTCACTATTCATCAGTACGTAAACTAGGTTTACAGGTATTAAAAATTCGCGTAACCGTCAAGGTTTAGCTGCGAATTAATGAAACATCATTAAGGACACGTCACATAGGCTAGAGTAGTCTACATATCGTCAGTATCATCGTCTGCATATCAGGTCATGCACGGGTTTGCATAATTTCAATTTACGTATGTTCATTTACTAAATACGCGTTACCACTCAGTCATTACTACAAACATTATACCCGATACCTCCGACTATGATCCTAATATATATTCATATTTAATATAATGATATAAAAAATTATATTAGTATACCCGGTGTTTTGAATTTATTCACCATATGTATCGTTAAATGTATATAATTACGACGGTTTACGTAATTTCAACACGACAACAATTTGAACACCCGATTCTTGCAAGGAATATGATTTTTACAATTTTTACAACTTCGTCACATTTTATTTTATCTCGTCAATATTTATTTCTAGTTAACTCGGTACCCAGTAACACCCAATGCACAAATTAAACTACATAATTCTTGCACTTTGGAGACAAAGGCTTTAATTAGCCACAAACACCCTCCCCATTTTCCTCCTTTGGCCGCCCCATGTCCCCCCCCCCCCCAGTCCATAAACACTTGAGTACTTTGACTACAATTAATACTAACCAAATATATTACTTCCAATATATCACTAACACATTCATATATCAAGCAACTAACTAGAACATCAAGATTTTCTCTCATCTTCTCCTTTCTTATATGTTTCGGCCAAGACATCAAAACAAGAAGAAGTTCACCAAATTTTTCAAGATCTAGTAATTAGAGTCCAATTAGTATCCTAGTTAAGGTTTTGAAATAAAAACCTCAAGGATAATTAAGTGTTTTGATCCAAAAATCATCAAAAACTTCAAGTAAGTATCTCATATATTTTTTCAATCTTTTATACCTTCATTTGATCTATTTTGTAGTTCTATTAGCAAATCATACAATGTACATATGTTATACATACCACTTGACACTCATTTCATTCTAAAAATAGATCTAAGGATTTTTACTTGTAACCTCATGAGATCCACCATTTTTTTTTGAAGACTAGGAACCCATGACACCCTAAGAAGGTGTATGGTAGGCTTAGACTAGTTGTGGTGTTGATTGGAAGTGATATAAACAAGCCTTGAACTAGAAAAGTAATTTTTACAACATATAGAAAAGGATCTGTCCATTTTCGTGAAATCTGGAAAACTAAGTAGGTCTTGGACCATTTTGGCTTATATTTTCAGAAAGTAATTTTAAAAACGAAACCGTGGGCGTTGGAATGAGCAAAAACGAGCTTACGACGAAAAAGATATGTTAATTCTAAGTTTGACGACGAAAACTATTTTTCTGAAATTATACATGCTGTTACACGAATTTCAAAGTGTAAAACGAGGCGTTGGACGTGATATAGAAGAGCCGAACTACTGAAAATATGTTAGTTCATGTTAATACAAAGCCGTGGATATAAAGAACGTAGAAAACGAGCTTATAACGACCGAGATACAAGCGTTTGAAAACCGACGATTCATTAAACATTTTGACAGCTTTTAATAGAAATATATTTCGAAGTCTAAAAACAGTTTTTGTAAGTAATCATGTTGAGAGACATTTTTCTCATTGAACGAGACACGTATGGACAAAAGTTAAATGATACGACTTTAAGATATCGTTACAAGGTTTCTAAAAACGCCGGGTTTATTCACTAACTCTTAATGAACACCCTTTTATGGCTAGTTTTGCGAGGCCATTTGGTCATATTTTCAAGTAATGAAAAATGCTATTTTTACGACGAAAACACAATATTCACCGATAGACCACCAAACAACGATCGTAGAATATCGTTGCAACGTATTTACACGAAAAGTGTTTCAAAACTTAACGAGACGTCAAAAATATAATTTTTCAACGATAAACGTTATTTTCAAAATACTCGAGTGGTATCGATAACATACGTATTTGGCATGTATAGCATAAATTCATGACTTACATTAGACCATATCATTCATATTAGGTTGCGAGTAGTTCCCGAGTCCGTTGTGCCGTGTGTCAAAGTTGCCGTTGTGCCTTTATATCTTGGAATTGTCGTGCCATCTGTCTTGAGACCGTTGTGTTTTGCTTCTCGATGCCAGTCGTGTCAGTTGTGATCTTTGCGTTGCTGTGACTAAGGTGAGTTCATGGCCCCTACTTTTACCGGTTTTCTAACTGTTTTGGGGGAGAATATATGCTCGTTTTTAACTAAACTCAATGCTTTTGAATGCTTTAATGCTGTGAGATACTGTTTTCATGATTTTGGACAATAAGTGTGTTTTGATTGCAATATGTGCCTTACTGTGTGAATTCAATTTATGTGACTTGGTTTGAATGTGTGAAATTGTTTAGTGATGCATTGATAATATATATTTTGGGAAGTGGCACCCAGTATGGATTTGGGAGGTGGCGCCCAGTATACATTCTGGGAAGTGGCACCCAGTAATCATTTGGGAAGTGGCACCCAATCTATGTGTGGATCATTTATGCGTGTTTGTAGTCTGAGGTTCAGTTGGCCCATCACTATATGACTGTAGTATTTGTATG
The DNA here is from genome assembly GCA_021014915.2 of Artemisia tridentata subsp. tridentata. Classification (NCBI taxonomy): domain Eukaryota; kingdom Viridiplantae; phylum Streptophyta; class Magnoliopsida; order Asterales; family Asteraceae; genus Artemisia; species Artemisia tridentata. The sequence goes on from CP139505.1 coordinate 232,532,781, forward strand.
ATTGATTATGGCTCGAGATGTTTTGAATTATGATATTGTTTGCGAATTTGTTTTGGAACTGTGATTAGGCAGTGTGAGCTTGTGTTGAACTTAACTTGTTGTAAATGATGTTTGAACTCGGAAACCTTTTGGTTCAACTATATTGTTTTAAACTAAAACCTATGAACTCACCAACCTCGTGTTGACTCGTTTTAGCATGTATTTTTAGGTTCTTAAAGTGTTAGCTCCCATTTGGTGGCAGTTGGCATGGCATGGCATGGTTATAGGATCGAGACACTTGGATGATTCATTTGGGGACCGTTGTACTTATTTTATGGGCCTATTTTCCGCACAAAAATTTGACAATGTAAATCGATACCTTTGATTAATCAATTATAGTCTAAATGATTGTGGTAAAAAACCGTTCTTTGTACTTGTGTTGTGATACCAATTTTGTAACACCCCGGCGACTGTGTGTTTCCGCTGGACCCGATTTTCGGGGTGTGACAGATTGATATCAGAGCCTTGGTTATAGAGAACCGGGTATTTTTAAAACCTAGACTATAACTACTTTTACGAAAACTTAACCCTATGACCGCCACGTGCCTGCCTGCCAAGCTGATGCGCCACTTGTGATTTGTTTACTGACATATTTGATGAGATTTGTGTCTTATTATCGGATCAATTATACCCACTTATCTTCGTTGATTACTATAAGTACCCTCCATATAAGTATGCTTACGTATCGTACGCATCATAGCGTTCCGCTTTTCCTTACGTAATCTCATCATCCGACCTCGAGTTTGGTCACTTGTCTTAGTCTTTCAATACGACTCTTAAATATGAAGGACATGCTACTAGTATAACTAGGCTGAGTATTTCAAAATTCATTGAACCTCGGGTGAATATAGACTGATCACCTATATTCAACCAGGGACAGTGGGACATAGCCTGATCACCTATGTCCGACTCAGAGGTGAATTTTGCAATACTTGGAGGAGTTATAATGGAATTATGTTTGGGTTGGTCTTTGATTTTGGAATAGTGCAGTTTTGCATGTATACACGGACATTGAATGTTACTTCCACACACACAACACACTGGCATCGCAACACCGCGTGAACCGTAATACTCCTGGCACAACTATACTTCTTTGTTTATATGGAAACCCTATTTGTCGCTGTCTGGCCGTGGTTCGCATCTGGTCACTTTAGACCCGATTGGCACCGTTAAAAATCAGAGTTGCTTATTTATAACTCATCAAGATTGTAATAAACCCATTTGAGATTATTGGAACGTTTGGGTTCGATATCGGCTACGTTTGGATTTGATGTTGGCTATGTCGGATTTGGTTTTAATTCTGATTGAAAGCTGGATTGTTTGATTTTGTGATCTTGGACGTCATCCTAGATTTGGATTTGATGGTTAGCCTTGCTTCGTTGGTGATCTTGTTACAGTCGCCTCTACCTTAATTCATGTGCTCAATTGATGTTGCTCAACCGAAGTGGTTCAATCGAGGTTGTACCTCCCGTGTTAAGTACTATGTACATTACTGATTCAACATCTTCCCTCAGAGTTGTACTCTGAACTCACTAAACTCCCCATTGGCAGAGAGTTCATGCCAAACAGAAACTATAAGACATTAAGGAGTAACCTGAACCGCGTTTCTTGGGACAATCACCTAATTCTCCTCTCGTCCCTCGAGAATACAGTTATCTTTGCTAACCCCTTATAGGATAATAAACTATTTTGCCATTAATTTATAAACTGCCTTTGATTTTCTGCCGACCACTTGTATCCTACAAAATGTTTTACTACTGTTTCACGAAGATCAAAGTTTCGATCTTACTACCATTCTATAAATGGCAAACTGTTTTCCAGTTACAATGTTATGAATCAAACTAAAAATCAAAATTTTGACCTTGCTGCGATTTTATAAATGATAAAATTATTTTCATATTATCCTGTAAGTTGCTTCACAAATCATTTGATAAATCATTTTGTAAAACGATTTGCTGTCTTACTACTATATCAGAAGCTAGACCTCCGAAGCAAATCCCGCATCTCTACCTGAGTAATCGAGTGTGGCAATGGTTGGAATAGACATCTCCAGTTGGCCAAATTCATTTATGATGATATCTACGACTCTAATATTTCAAACGGCACCGTGTGAAGTGTTTTGTGGTTAATCGCCGAATTGTTAAGTAGAATTTTGAGATACCCAACTTACCAACCTTGAACTTGTTCATGAGACTACCGAGAAGATCGTTTAGATCAGAATCGAGTTGCAAACTGCTCACAAATTGTCAGAAGAATTATGCTGACAAATGACGTAAACCCTTGAATTGAATCGCGTGGTCGCGATTCCGTTAAGGAGGTGAGACTGTAACAACCCGTAATTTTCCACGTAATCATTTATTTTCAAACTCCAATTTACGACTTTAAAATTAACTATTCATGGGTTACTATTCATCATTTTTGAAGTTAGTTTGCGACATTGAGATGTTTTCAAAATTTTACTATTCACAAAATACTATTCATTCCCAGAGGGAAACCACTATTCGTGGTCACTATTCATCAGTACGTAAACTAGGTTTACGGGTATTAAAAATTCACGTAACCGTCAGGGTTTAGGTGCGAATTCATGAAACATCATTAAGGACACGTCACATAGGCTAGAGTAGTCTACATATCGTCAGTATCATCGTCTGCATATCAGGTCATGCACGGGTTTGCATAATTTCAATTTACGTATGTTCATTTACTAAATACGCGTTACCACTCAGTCATTACTACAAACATTATACCCGATACCTCCGACTATGATCCTAATATATATTCATATTCAATATAATGATATAAAAAAATTATATTAGTATACCCGGTGTTTTGAATTTATTCACCATATGTATCGTTAAATGTTTATAATTACGACGGTTTACGTAATTTCAACACGACAACAATTTGAACACCCAATTCTTGCAAGGAATATGATTTTTACAATTTTTACAACTTCGTCACATTTTATTTTATCTCGTCAATATTTATTTCTAGTTAACTCGGTACCCAGTAACACCCAATGCACAAATTAAACTACATAATTCTTTAACTTTGGAGACAAAGGCTTTAATTAGCCACAAACACCCTCCCCATTTTCCTCCTTTGGCCGCCCCATGTCGCCCCCCCCCCCCCCCCCTCTCTAGTCCATAAACACTTTGAGTACTTTGACTACAATTAATACTAACCAAATATATTACTTCCAATATTTCACTAACACATTCATATATCAAGCAACTAACTAGAACATCAAGATTTTCTCTCATCTTCTCCTTTCTTATATGGTTCGGCCAAGACATCAAAACAAGAAGAAGTTCACCAAAATTTTCAAGATCTAGTAATTAGAGTCCAATTAGTATCCTAGTTAAGGTTTTGAAATAAAAACCTCAAGGATAATTAAGTGTTTTGATCCAAAAATCATCAAAAACTTCAAGTAAGTATCTCATATATTTTTTCAATCTTTTATACCTTCATTTGATCTATTTTGTAGTTCTATTAGCAAATCATACAATGTACATATGTTATACATACCACTTGACACTCATTTTCACTCTAAAAGTAGATCTAAGGATTTTTATTTGTAACCTCATGAGATCCACCATTTTTGGTGAAGACTAGGAACCCATGACACCCTAAGAAGGTGTATGGTAGGCTTAGACTAGTTGTGGTATTGATTGGAAGTGATATAAACAAGCCTTGAACTAGAAAAGTGATTTTTACAACTTATAGAAAAGGATCTGTCCATTTTCGTGAAATCTGGAAAACTCAGTAGGTCTTGGACCATTTTGGCTTATATTTTCAGAAAGTAATTTTAAAAACGAAACCGTGGGCGTTGGAATGAGCAAAAACGAGCTTACGACGAAAAAGATATGTTAATTCTAAGTTTGACGACGAAAACTATTTTTCTGAAATTATACATGCTGTTACACGAATTTCAAAGTGTAAAACGAGGCGTTGGACGTGATATAGAAGAGCCGAACTACTGAAAATATGTTAGTTCATGTTAATACAAAGCCGTGGATATAAAGAACGTAGAAAACGAGCTTATAACGACCGAGATACAAGCGTTTGAAAACCGACGATTCATTAAACATTTTGACAGCTTTTAATAGAAATATATTTCGAAGTCTAAAAACAGTTTTTGTAAGTAATCATGTTGAGAGACATTTTTCTCATTGAACGAGACACGTATGGACAAAAGTTAAATGATACGACTTTAAGATATCGTTGAACTACTCGCAACCTAATATGAATGATTTGGTCTAATGTAAGTCATGAATTTATGCTACACATCCAAATACGTATGTTATCGATACCACTCGAGTATTTTGAAAATAACGTTTATCGTTGAAAAATTATATTTTTGACGTCTCGTTAAGTTTTGAAACACTTTTCGTGCAAATACGTTGCAACGATATTCTACGATCGTTGTTTGGTGGTCTATTGGTGAATATTGTGTTTTGGTCGTAAAAATAGCATTTTTCATTACTTGAAAATATGACCAAATGGCCTCGCAAAATTAGCCATAAAAGGGTGTTCGTTAAGAGTTGGTGAATAAACTCGGCGTTTTTAGAAACCTTGTAACGATATCTTAAAGTCGTATCCACCTCCTAGTAATATAATATCCATCATCCAAACATTAAGTTATGTAACAACTTGGATCTAACTTAATTTCACAACTCATTAAACAAGAAGTGTCATTAAATTAAGTTAGGAGTTGTTACAAAGATTTAATGTTTTTAATGATAAACTAATATAAAAGAAAGGTGAAATCAAAACACACATATTGCAATCAAACGCACATATTGTCTAAAATTATGAAAACGACATATTACAACCTAAAAGCATTTCAAAAGATAATTTACGAATCAATTCCACCCCAAGGAAAAATATAGGAATAAGAGGCTATGAACTTACGAAAATAGTAAATCCCAGTATAAAAACATTTGGAAAGCATTTGAGTAGTAGCATTTCCACCCCAAGTAAAACATGTAAAAAAGCGGGGCTACGAGAACTAACCTCAACAGATGATGAACAAGGTATCACAACAGTATCAAGAAGTAAGGCACAACAGTACACGATCGGCACCACCTAAATTTATAGCTTATCTCAGAAAGTGCCCCACAAAAATAACATAAAGCAGACGAGTTTTCAAAAGATAACATATTTTAGTCTTTCGTGGAATAATCGTATCATTACTTGTAAAAAGTCCAGTATCAATGTCGAAAGAAAGTGTAGTAAAAATGTTTCATGTGGTGGTATGAAACACAGACTCAAAATACAACTCATGCCAAAGATGAATAAATGAAAGAATAAACAAAGAACTTGACCAAAGGAAAATGAATAAGGGAAAATGAGTGAGAAGAATTAAAAAAATGCGTCAATGGGAAGTTTCGGTGTTTGCCCAGTAGTCCCAAATAGTTTGGAAAAGTTATTCAAGTTTTATAAGAAAACTCTTGTTTGTATTTCAAATAGTAAAGGTTTTACAATTTAATAAAACTATATGTTTCGATTCGTGTCGGGTTTTATAATAAAAGAAATTTTGAAATAAAATTAGAAGTTTAGGAAATTTTATAAAATTTCGGCATAACGCGCCCTGCTTATACGACGTTTCCAAGTCATTATGACTTTAATAATGTAACACCCCCAAAATTTGGTACAGTGGAAGACTTATCAAAGCTTCGGGGTGCTACGAGGATTGGTACATAACACAAGCACAAGAAAACGGAATAGCATAATCCTTTAATTAATAACATTACAAGCCAAGAATTTCAAGTTTACATTTATCCCCAAATACGTAAGTAAGCCCAAATAAAACATAAAGTAGGTCCCCAAAGTATTTATCAGAGTCTAAATTGATCCATCAACCATGCCGCTTGCCAAGCCTCCAAGTACTAATTATCCAAAAGCCTCATCACGCATTACCTGAGAAAACATGCTAAAAGGGTCAGCCAACGCTGGTGAGTTCATAGGTTTGCCTAACTAATAATAGTGGGCCAAATCAATAATAAGTTTGCTATACTGAAACTAAGCCGCATAACCTACTAATCATACCCACACATAAGTGTGTCAAACCACAGCAATAATACCTATAGGTGCACCGTATAGTCCCGCACTAACTGCAACACATACAATAATACTCCCGCATAGATGCAGCACATACAATAATATTCTCGCACAGATGCAGCACATACAGCATATAACCTTAGTCAACTAGCATAGCAAACATATTAAAGCATAAAAATAACATTTGGTCCGTTCTAAACGGTTTGCATGTTTTCTCACCCCAAGTTTGCAAATAACAGTATAAGTGTAAAAGTGGGGCTATAAAACTCACCTCAATCAAGCAAAGCACAATACACAAATCAACAGCAGAAAAGCACAACAGCAGCAAACACGTCACAACACTACGGACTTGGTACAGCCTAATAATATAAAGTCTCGACTTAAAACGTAATTTACATAACAAATATACGCAAAAGCTCCCAATAGGTACCCATTTCTGTTTCCAAAATACTCTTATTTTAGCCTTTTAACAAGGTTTGGTATCATCATCTGTGCAATGGTGAAAAGACACGACTCAAGTGTACTCACACCAAACGAGGACTAAACAGCAAGATTGTCGCGATAAACAAGACAAAAATAGAAAAGAGACGTCGGGGATGACTCAACGTGTACACACATAACAATATACACTGGCCTGGATGAATTGATTAGTAGTCATCGATATTTTCCAAATCCCTTATTTAATTATCTCATATTATAAAAATAATTTTGGCATGACTCGTTCATAAATAGAACGATCCCATGTCGAAAGTTTTATAATTTCTATTTTCTTTAGGCAATAAATGTTACAATAGTACTGTTTATTTGGACATTATTTTCCATTGTTCGTCGGTTACGTCTCAAATACATTAAATTTGTTATGAGTCTAATGTATTGTGGTCGTTTCGCATTCCAGCAGTCAAATATGCCCAAGTCTAATAATGTCTCAATATAAGTGTTGCAATTCTCTCCAAAATATCCGACTACCAATCATTCATAGTCAATCTTATTCACGGTAAACGTTAACGGTCTAAACAATTAAGCTAAAAGCTTAAAAAGGTAACCGGATGAATTATCAGGTCATTATCGAATTCGTCAACTTGATAAGTCCAATAATTCCTTCGCCTCGCTTATAAAGCCAACCTACACATAAGAAATAAATGGTAAGTCATAAGGATGTGTTATCCATTAATAAAAATTCCTCCAACGCGTTTACCGGGCCCTTATTGGATTCGTCAACTCAATAAGTCCAATAACCACGTCGGTCAGGTATATTAATGTCAACCAATCCGTAACTCGACAATAAACCTATTATCATATCAATATTTCCATAAGTGGTATCCCTCGATACACGTGCCCTCAAAATGCTTAATAACTCACAGTATTGCCGTTTTTATCAAATTACTTTTCCCCTTTTTAATTTACCATTTCCGATCTAAATATTAAATAACAAATGTTACTTTGTTAAAAAAAACCCTAAACAATTCTCTCTCAAGGAGATTTCCGGCCGCCACTTTTCTTACACTTTTCCGGCCACTCTCCCTTCCTTAACCGCCTCTCTACCTATTAACAATCTATGATTTGTTCATTGGTATGCAATCGGTTATATAGGGAAGTGTTTTTTCTTGAAAAGTGGCGTGCTTGGCAAACCTTTATCTGTTTTTCTTTGTCGATCATTCTGGATCGTGATTTATTTTTAGGGTTTGTCAAGATTGGTCGGTTTATTTGGTACGATCAGATTATCCTCTTGTCACTTATTGTTATATCTTTGAGGCTTTTTGGTTGGAGCTTTAACACTTATCGAAACCCTAATTATTTAGGGTTTGGTTTATTCTTTATGATACGTGTGGCAAGTAACCCTTCTGTGGGTTGGTTCGATCTTCTAAGTGATTATTCATCTGGATGTTAATGCCTACTGGTTCTATATCAGATCTGTTGTTATGTACGTGGGGTTTAAGAGAGATGGAAGTCAAGTTTTGAGGTTCTTGTTCAAAAACCTTCGTCTTGCTCATAGGTCTGTGTGTGGCGATCTGTTCATTCTATGGTCCTGTGATTGTTTACTGGAAGTTAGGGTTGTTTAAACCCTATTTGGCGATCATGGATTCGTTATCTTATCAGACCTGGTGGTGTGCTGTGTCTACGTTTATGTGGTATGCTATATGATCGGTTTGGAAGTTAGGGTTTCAGTAAACCCTATTATCGTTTGTTCTTTCAATGACCAGGTCTTTATGCATTTTGCTACTTCTGGTTTGTGATTTGGGTGTGCTACATCCATATTCATAACGATTTGCTTGGATCTGTCATAGGTGAAGAGATGAAAGTCAAGTTTTGGGTGTTGATGTCTGGGTTCGTTTTATGGAAGTTAGGGTCCGTAATTAACCCTATGATCATTTCTACTGGACGTTAGGGTTTAATAACCCTATTATCATCACTAATCGTTAGGGTTTGAAACACCTAACTGTTAAGTTAGGGTTTTTTAACCCTATTTGGAGATCGTTGGTACGTTATCAGATCTGGTGGGGATGTTATCGATTTGTATATCAGACATGATGGCGTTGTGATTTGTTCTTTCTTGTTGGTCTGCTATACGGTCTGGTTCATCTAAGATTTGCTTGGTCTGGTTCGATGTTGCTGGAAGTTAGGGTTGATTACCCTATTATCGTTCGCATTGTCGATCCTCATGATCTTAAGTGATGATCAGTTGTGTGATGATCTGTTCGTGCTTCGTATATCAGACCTTGTCGAGTTCTGCTTTGTTTATGTCTTTTGGGTCTGCTATACGAGCGTATTGGGTCTGCTACCGATCGATTTGCTGGGCGGATCGTGATTGTGGTGGTAGTAAGTTAGGGTTTGTTAAGCCCTAGTCATCGTCTTTGGTAGGGTCTGTTTTGTTTATGTGTTCAGCTTCCCTTGTGATTGTTGATGCTGCTATGACTCGTTCCATAGTTGCTAGTGTGGCAAACATGGACTGTCGTTAGGGTTTGGTGGAGATGCAGAAATTAATTCTTTCTAACCCTTCATGTGATCATGGGAGCTGCGGATTCATATGTAAGTCGGATCAATATGAGTAATATGGTTGTTACTATGATTGGTTCATTGTAAGTTCAAGTTCTATGTGGATTCAAGACGTGCCTCATGGATTTCTTTCTGGGTGGTTTTCTGGATCGCATGGAAGATGATTGTAGTTCTACAATGACTATTGCATTGATGCTACCTAAGTGATGCAAGCTTCTTTTTTTCATTTTCATACTCACTTGTATAGTCATTGTAGGTTGTAAGTTTTATTATGTAAGTTATAAGAATGGCCTGTCATTCTTATATAGTAGTTTGGTCTGTTGATCATGTAAGTGCCTATGTAACGGGCTAAGATATGAGACTTCACCCATATCCTTTGTACTTCAACGTTTTTTGGTGTAATACATTTTACCAGGGTGCATGATTACTCCCCTTTACCCAAAAAAAAAAGTTACTTTGTTAATTAGTATTTTCCAAATTTTAATCCATTTTTATTATTTTATATTTATTTACCATTTATAATCCCAACAATATATGTCTCGAGTCATTATTCGTTCCGAGTCACATTTCGAGTTTTCATTACTCTCAGGTCAACAAGTCAACATCAGACTTCTCATGTCCCAATAATAAGTCTAAACTATCATTTCGGCTTGTCGAGACCACGCCGAGACTACAAAGTCTTGGTTAGTAACTCGACCTTGCTTAAATCATCACAAGTTCAATATATCAACCAATCCATTCGGCCACTAAACCTATGGCTCTACTAGAATGATTTCCATCCGAATCCAAGTCCAAACTCGACACAACAACAACAACAATAAAATTAACTTACCACACCAAGACCCATTGAGGTGTTGGCTTCGAACCACGAAGTCGCAACAAACAACCGGACCCTATGTGCTCTCGGTTCCAACCAAACGCAACCAAAACACTTCCAAAACCAAAACCTATCTAACCCTAAGACCCAAGAATCATAATAAACTGAAAATAAGCTCAAAAGGACTCGACCATAACTCGACAACCACTAGTCTAACTCGGCCGTGAGCTTATGCTCACGTCATCACAACTTCGACACCAAAACTTTGACCACAATGATGATACCAAGACCCAATCTTACATTTTAACTAATAAAATTCATTCCCACATGTTTTTAAGCCCACACCGATTCACACGAGGTGGTGAATCGGTGTTTTTAACCGTTATCTCACTCGATCTATTCATACCTTGACCTACCAATGAAAACAAACCAAAAAGGACGGCGGTGGCGCGTGGTGAGTGGGGTTTTCCGGTGCGTGGTCTTCAACTATGGGTCACAAATAGGTTGAATAAGGGTTGTGTAGTGGTGGTGTAGTGGCTGTGGTGGTGGTATACTCGGTGGTGGTGGAGTACAGCGGCGGCAAAGGTGGAGAAGGTGTGTGTTTCGGCTAGAGTTAGGAGGGGAACACCAATAACCCTAAAAATGTCTATCAATGGTCTTATATACTCCCTCTAGGCCGAATTTGTTAACTTACAAACTACAAGGACCGAAAGTGTAAATACGGGCGAGGGGCCTTAGGTGCAAGTTTTGCTATCTTTTTCGTTATTAGCTTCTGGGGCTCGTTTATGTGCTATAAAATTTTCTCGAGACTTTATAACTTACGCCAACATTTTTAAAATCATTTTTTCAAGAAAAATGAATATAAATACGCATATATCCTGTTCCCAAAACGTTTAAACTACTTAAAATGTATTATTATGTTAATATTTTTTCCGAATCGCGTTGTGCTCAACTAAAGCCTACGGGGGAGACTTCACTCATCATATAACCATAATTCCAAAAATATGACCAACATTCCAACTAAATTCCCGAAATATTGCAAACGGCTCTCAAATATATAAACTAAAGTGTCTATTGGTAAATGCAGTACTTAAAGGTTCCCAAAAATTACCGGTTGTCACAGCCTCCCAGCCTCAGGAGAAACCCGTCCCGGGTTTCAACTATGATTACTCATTGGAGTCGAAAAGTGGTGGGGATATTTACTGAGAGGATCAAACACACTTAGAATGTGTTAAGGATACTTTGAGTTAATATTACCAAGTATGCGGAATCTACTTGATAACACTTAGAAGATTTGTTTTGATGTAACAGTAATGCAATGGTTTGTATGAATGATGAACACATAATATAAATCTAAACGATTCAATATTATTAAGCAATAGTACAAGTGATCTCTGATATTACTAGGGTTACAAGACCTTGAATCTTAACAAAAAACGTATATCAATGTTCATAACATCTAACCTAGGACCTCCTTTTATAGACACAAGGAGTCCTTTACAAGATAAGTATCTACCCGTATAAATCTAACTAAACATGATATACATACAATCTTTTCCATACTTATCTTCTACATATCTTCTAAAGTAGTATCATCCAGCAGTATCTACATTCATACTAGCAGTACTAACTTAGCAGTTTGTACTGTTAGTTATAACAGCAGTCTTCAGTCATTCACTAGCAGCTTTTACTGTTAGTATAATCTTCAGTAGTACTAAGTCTTCAATCATTTAATTCCTAACAATCCTCCCCTAAACTTGTGATTTACCCAAAATCAACAAGTTTCTGAATTAAATGAGTACTTTATGGGGATTGTGAGGATTCTTCCAAACATTACATTGTCAATCTTAGTCTTCTGGCCTTCATATCTTCTGATAGCTGAAATATTTTTCTTATCAACTCCCTTGCCATTTCTGATTCATCATCAACTTTGAGTCTGGCAGCTAACATAACAAGTAATATCTCTGCTCTCAGTGGATAATCCTTCTCAACAAGCATGTAGATTTCCACTCCTGCTTTAGTAGATACCTTATGCACTCCACAGTTGTCAAATAGTCTCCATGTGGTAGCTAAGTGATGAGCTTAAAATCTCCATAATGCATCACCTGTATCAGGCTCATATATCCTCTTTAGCTTTACCCGTAACTCTTTGTCTTTATCATCAGAAGGATCAGTGGTCTTGCATCTCTCTTAAACTAAACTCCAAAGTTTATCCAAGTCTTCTATGTCAAATGCTTTGATCAAATCTTCAAAGAATTTATATACCTCTATTTGACCTCCTACTCTGATGATTTTCCAGCCTTTAATAGCTCCATCTGAATAAACCTCCCAATCAATGATATAATAACCTAAAACGTGGGTTTCAAAAATCCGTTATTAACTTGAACCTTGAACCCAAAATGTAACCTAAACAAACAAAAGCTATAAAATGAGAACTACCAAATACTTAAAATCCTATAATCTGAACAATATAGAACTCAACATATGCATGCTATACTAATAAAATGTCACACATTTAAAATGTCCCTACTTAGGCCAAATATATTAAAAATATTGTGCACAACATTTGGTCATTAATATTGTCTAGATACATTTAGTTTTAAATAAAGATATGGTCACTTTGAACTCCCTATTACTTGGCCAAAATTCCAGCCTATCCTCTCCCCTTATCTGCTCATATATATCGACTAATATGCACACAACAAATCACACATAAAAACCCTAGCAATAAACCTAAGTGGCGGCAGTTGAGTTCTTCAATTATTCGAGTGGAAAGGTGGTACACACGAGGTGTGAAAGGGGCTAATCAAGAGGATGTCTGATCGTGGTATATACTGGGTTCAAGGGGTGTGTTTTTGGGTTCAACCAGGTCTAATTTTGGGAGCCTTTTGTTCTTGTTTTTCAGTCTTCAAATCGATCTTAAGGTATCACCTGTTTTGATCTTGTTTCTCTCGGCCCTTATATGCATAACTTGCTCATGATCTTAACCTAAAACTGGCTAGGAGTCGACTTAATAAGAATGCAAATAAAAGATTATTAGGTCACAAAAAAATAATGGAATATGTGGGTCGATATATATATAGTCCTGACCTGATATTTGAATCAGTGATATATGAGCTTATAAATCTGATTTTGAATCCTTGGTTGATCACTTATATGCACTCTAAAAACCTGGAAACTAGCACATAAAATGATAGGTGATATCATGTATCGATGTGGGGTTTTAGATGGCTACTGGAATCTGAATTAAATATGGTCTATTGATCACTTTTATTCGAGTATAATCACACATTAGACACTACATAAAATCAAGAAATAATGTATACATATACTGGTCGACATAAAGTTTTAATAGCTATAAGAATCAGGTGGTGTACATGTTTGTTTAGATCTGTTTATACATTCTAAAACCTGGAAAGTGACGCATGAAAAGGTTGAATAGAGTCGCATAAAATGATGTTATATATAGGTCGATATATATTATTTATTTGGCTTATTGAATCTGAGATATACATGCACTGTGGAATCTATTTTAAACATAGACTTTATACGTATGAAAGGGGATATCGCATGCATGTTTTATAGTATTAAATGAGGTTAAACAGGAAGGAAAACTAATGGCGTTCGTTTATTATTTTATGCATTCGAATGGGCTGTATGGAGTGTATCGTGGGTGTGTTGTGTATAGATGGAAAATGCATGCATATATAGATAATGAGGTCAAATAGAATGGAAAGAATAAGGCTGGTTGAACTAGTTATTTTATGTGACTGAAGTGGTGTCGTATATGTGTGATTGTTATGTGTCGAATGGCTCGGAAAATGGAGTCATAGGTGTTGTTTTGTGTGGTATTTGGTCACGCTAATGGTTAACGATGAGGAGGGGGGAAGGAGTCAAGTTAGGTTGGTTTAAAAGGGGACAAATGGTGTCGTGTTGGTGTATATAAGAGGGGATTTTATGTGTCGAATGTTTAGCTATATGTGGGTTAAAATGTGTCATTTTGGTTAACTGCACAAGAGGGTGTGTAGGTTGATTTGGTGTCGAATTGTGTTTTCAAATAAAAATGGTGATTCATTTGCATGAGTGTGTTCATGAGTGCATGAAATCTATAAACTAAGGAAGTGTTGCATAATTCTATAATTTACATTTTAGACCCTGAACTTTACGATAATGATAATTTAAACCCTAAACTATTATAAGTTGTTTTATAAAACCCTAAACTATAATATTGGTCATAATAAGTCTATAAGTTACTTAATTGTCATTTATAACCTTAAAAGTTATTAATCGGGAAACTTACTAATTATGGAAACTTATTAAATCAGGAAACTTACTAAATCTAGAAACCTTCTAAATATGCCAAGTTAATAAAAAATAGAAAGTTACTAAAACTAGAAAGTTACTAAAAATAGAAAGAAACCCTAAATATGGAATCTGAATAACTGTAAGCAGTAAACTTACAAAATAAGCTTGTAAGTAATACGTGATTAGAGGATTATAAAACACTTATGATGTTACTCCTTTACGATGTGTTTATGATACTTTGAGGTTATATAATCAAGTATGCGGAATCTACTTAACCACACTTAGAAGATGTTGTTTAATGTAACAGTAATATAGAATGAACAATGATCATTGTTTAACTCCAAAAAATTCAATATTATTCAAGAATAATATGAGTGATCTCAATATCACTAGGGTTACATCGACCTTGAATCTTAACTAAACTTGTATGACTCATACATAACATCTAACTTAGGATCTCCTTTTATAGATTTAAGGAGTCCTTTACAAGATAAGTATTCTACCATGTATTTCTAAATAATTAAGATATACAAACGATCTATTACATACTTATCCTCTACAATATCTTTTGAAGCAGTTATCCATGCAGCAGTACCTTTATTACAAATAGTAGAACTAACTTGACAGTTTGTACTGTTAGTGTAATTCTCCCAGCAGTACTAAGTCAGAACATTTAATTCCCAACAATCCTTCCCTAAACTTGTGATTTACCCTAAATCATCAAGTTTCTCTGAATTAAATGTGGATTGTGAGGACTCTTCCAAACACTATCTTCTGGACTTTGTATATTCTGCCTGCTGATAGATTTTTCTTACTAACTCCCTTGCCATTTATGAGTCTTCTTCTACTTTGAGTTTGGAATCTAGCATAACAATCAAGATTCCTGCCCTAAGTGGATAGTCCTTCTCCACTAGCATGTAAACTTCTACTCCTGCTTTTGTGGAAACCTGATGAACACCACAGTTATCAAATAACCTCCAAGTAGTAGCCAAATCATGAGCTTGGAATCTCCACAGTGAATCATTTACATCTGGCTCATATATTCTTTTAAGCTCAACCCATAATTCTTTGTCCTTATCATCTGTAGGATCTGCAGATCTAAACCTTTCTTGAACTAAGCTCCACAACTTATCCAAATCTTCTCTGTCAAAGGCTTTTATTATGTCTTCAAAGAACTTATGGACTTCCGACTTTCCTCCTACTCTAATGATCTTCCATCCCTTGATTCTTCCATCTATGTACACTTCCCAGTCAATAATGGGATGCTTAGCTTGAATGGGATCAACATTGAGAGCTTCTGGGACTACTACCATCATTCCATGTATCTGTTCATCAGTTAGTATCTCTTCCTCTTCCTCAGCTAATTCTTCCTCAATTGGTTCATCATGCTTTTCTTCTTCCATCCTCTGCTTCTTGGATTCCTCATATTCCAATAGCTCTGCTGTTCTTTTCACACCTTTGCTAGACTCAGTCTCAACTATTGTAGTTTCATCTCTTAAAGATTTCTGGATTCTTGTATAAGCGCTGATGTACAATATTTTTATTTCTTCATAAGACTTTCCTATGAATCATTTTTCCTTCCAGTAATCCAGATGTTTCAAATAATTCTTCATATATCTTAGTTGTTCACTTCTTGAAGGGATTTTCTTCTGATAAGTTTTTTTTTTTCTTTTTACTTCGCTTCTTTCTCATCTCCTACAATAAGACATCAATGGCTGATTCTTGTTCTTCTCTGGTGAACTGATATCCTTCTTCTTCTTGTAGCTTTCAGCTAGCTTCTGATCAGCAAGAACCTAAGCAGCTTTTGTTCTTCTTCAGTTAGATAATTGTATTCAACCATAAATCTTGCCATTATTTCTTCATGTAACACCCCCGTTTTCGATAGACGCAGCGGAATATAAGTTGGGGTATTACTTCAAGTATCACAGTCAAGAAAAATAAAAAACGACTCGAAAAGAGACGTTTTAAATAAAATTGTTATCATTCATTTATTTAAATCAGAGTTACATATAGAGGTCCCAGTGGGAGGTTTCGAAGTACGTTATAAAAGATACATTATTCATTGAATGATAACAAAATAGACATCTTTTCATAAGAAGAAAGTCCATAGCCACTCCATGCCAAATCATGTTTCTAGTTACCTGAGATAAAACATGCTAAAAGTCAACACAAAGGTTGAGTGAATCCATAGCGTTTAAAGTTATAATTAGTTTGAACACAAGCTAGTAAAAAGAAATCAGTTATATCACAGTTCGGTATATTGCACTAAGCCTCATGACACGCAATGCGTTAACAGGTTTAAGTATTACCAACATAATTAAATGAAAGTAATATTGCCCCCAAGTAAGAGGTTGCCAGGCTCTTTATAGAACTCAAATATAATGCATTTGTCTATCCGGCTAACACTAAGGAAATCCATCCGGCTAGTACAAATGGGTCGTCATTCCAATAGATCTATTCACTATATTCGCGCTCACCCGCAGGTGATTAATGGTGCATGATATGAGGGACTTTTTAAATAGGCAACAGTTAACTTAGGCAATAACAATCAGGAAAGCATACAGAAAAATACTTGTGTTCGGTTTAGTAGCATGTATCTCCCCACAAGTTTGGAAAACGTATAAAAAGTGGGACTATGAACTCACCTTGACAGTCTGGATGGAAAAAAAAATTAAGTAGAGTTGATAAACGTCTCCGGCACGCAACCTGGTTTGGTATGTCAAGTTTTAATAATCGTATTTCAATATATATATATATATATAATATATATATATATATATATTATATATATATATATATATATATATATATATATATATATATATATATATATATATATATATATATATATATATATATGTTTTAGTATTCGTTTCGTAACGTTTTGGTTGACGATTAAATGTTAAAATGAGACACATGAAGTCTCTTCAAAAGTTATATAAGATTATATCTAATTTCATATTTTATGTTTTTGTTTCGTTTGTTCGTTAATTATATCTCGTTTGTTAAGTTTTATAAACCGTATCGATATATATATATATATATATATATATATATATATATATATATATATATATATATATATATATATATATATCGTAATAGTTATAAAGAGTTACGCTTTTTACCCCTATAGTTTCATATATTGACAGTTTATACCCCTGAACTTTCATAAAATGACAATTTTTATCTCTCAACTTTTATAAAATTACAATTTTTACCCCTCAACTTTCATAAGTTGGCAACTTTTACCCCTAAACTATGGTGAAATGACAGTTTCTACCCTACAGTTTCAAAATTGACACTTTTTACCCCTAAACTGCAATTCGACATCAAGTTATGTCCAAGTTATAAAACTAGTTGGAGTTTTGGCAGAAAATACCCTCCAAGCATTTTTGGCGTTTCATTCGACATCCTTATTTTGTTAAAACGCGTTTTACACTTCGGGAAAAGGCACGACTTTCTACGACTCCTTTATACACTTTATTATCAACTTATTGTCAACTTATTTACAGCTTATGGGCTTGTGATTCGAGCTTATAATGCTCGAATAAATTAATTAAGGGTGCGTTCGAACAGTGGACAAAAGGGCAGAAAGAAACTCGAATAACTTTGTGATAACTCAATCTTTTTACGACGTTCTTTTTCCTACCATTAGTTAGCTGGGTGGTCTTTATTGTGGCAAAAATCTAGAATTTTTAGAGGTCGTTTGATGGTCTAAATAATTGTTCAAAGTTGGGGACCTGGGGCGAGTTGCGACAGAAAAAGAAAAGAGAAAAATGGTTCGGTTTTTGGGTTTTAAATGTTCTAACCAATTTTTAACGTATCTTAACATGATCATTATCATATCTATCCTATCTCTAAAGCATTTTTAGGTTTCCCTGATTAATAGTAAAAAAATGAATTAAGGGTGTGTTTGGTTGTGCTCGACAAGAAGAAAAAGAAAAAGAAAACTTTGGTTTTTAGTTTTTAAGTTCTCGCCATTATTTTTAGTACATGTTAACATGATTATAAGCTCATTTAATTTACCTCTTAAGTGTTTCATGGCCTCTTGATTAGTTATGCTAAAAGTATATAATTAGGGTGTGTTTGGTTTATTTCGACAAAAAGAAAAAGAAAGAAAAATCTAGTTTTTGACCCTAGTTTGCTATTAGAGATTATGTAGTAATATTTTTAGAAGTATTTAAAGTGTATAAAAGTAATGGAAAAGGGCTAAGTATACTTACTTGAACCTTTATTTGATTATGGACATATGTGTCGAAATGGCTTGTAAATGAAATATTGAGGTTCCTTCTCTTTTCAAGCCTTCTCAAGACTTTTATCTAGCTACTAAATGGGCTGTAGAATCAGTGGATAAGTGGGTATGGCTATTCTTGGTGTGGGTCGATTGATATGGAAATAATATGGGGCGTTTGGTTTTGCTATTTATAGAAGAAATGAGGTTAGGGTTTCTAGAGGGCTAGGTCATCATGTTATGGGATTAGTGAGACATTGTGAGGTGTGCTAGGCTCTAGGGACGCCACATGTGAAGAGGGGGAGGGAATTATGGTGTGTAAAAACCCTAACCATGAATGGCACCTACTAATCTTGACTTAGGTTAAATTTTCAAGGGACATGCACATATGGAGGATTAAGGGACTTAGAAGATAATTTGTGGCATGTAAGTTACTTAGTAATTAGTAAAGAAATGATCTAGTTTGTTCTTGGTTGGATTCGAACTAGGAAAAAGAAAAAGAAAGAAAGTATGGATCGAATGGCATGAGGAGGTGGTACTTTGGTTAGGAAATGTTGTACCTAGGGTTTAAATGTAGTAATTAGTTAGTTTCTAGGGTTTAGTTTAAGTAAATATTAATTAGAAATTAATTTAGGGTATATATATATATATATATATATATATATATATATATATATATATATATATATATATATATATATATATATATATATACCTCGAATTGTATAGAAAAGAAAAAGAAATTATGTTGTGCTTAAAGGAGTTGTACCATGGGCTTAATAGGGTTGTACTAAGGTTCATGTAATATGGAAAATATATTTTTTTAGGGCTTGGTTAAGTTACTTTGATTATATATACATTTTATTAAGTTTTAAAGTATATAAATGAGATTTTTAGTTCTTATGCATTGAATGGTTGTACATTGGGTTTAAGGGCTTGTACTTATATTTTGTAAAAATCATTTATATATTATTTAGGGTTTGTGATTTTATTACATAAAATCGTGATTTTATTACATAAAATCATGATTTTATGAAATTAGGGTTTGTATCGGGAGTTAAAGGGGTTTTAGGGTTTCTGTGCTTTGGTAACTTGTACATTAGTATTTTAGGGTTTAGTTATTCATAAGTGTTGTTATAATAGTTTTTTTTGGGTAAAAGGCATTCCGCCCGGCAAAATTCATTACACCAAAAAACGTTGAAGTACAATGGATGAGGGTGAAATCCCCCACCTGGGCCCGATCAGGGCTAAAAACAACTGCACCACAAGTGCATCAAATAAAAGTGAACAAGCTAAACAAATAGCGAACAAACAAAACAAAGAAAGTGATCATGACATGCCATAACCACAAACAAAAAATTATTTCATTTTGCGACCTTGCAACTTGAAGTCTCCCCTGGATTTAGAAGAATTCGAAAAATATGCAAAGGTATTATATGGATTTATAATAGTTTAGGGTTTTATAGAAACTCTATTAGATAGGTAACGTTTAGTTTAAAGGTACGTTAACGAGGTAACGTAAAGTGGCAAATGGAATATCGTAAAGTCTTATACTTTACATATGGAAATGTTTATATGAATAAATATTAAATAAGTTGAGGTTGGTTTGCGTGTGAGCACGTTTATCGAGGATGTGAGTTACGTCACATTAGATAATAGTTATGATCAGATAAAATAAAATAAAAAAATTATACGTAGAAAACGATAAGTATTCTTTATTTAGAATATGAGAATAGTTTATAACATAGTGAAATTTCTATAGTGGTTACAGTATCCCCCCGTTGAAAGGAATCTTGTCCCGAGATTCAGTCTATATTGGTCGGTGAGTTAGGAAAAAGATGTGGGTATTTTGCCCGGATTTGATCTTCTCGTTCCCAGGTAAATTCTGGTCCTCTCTTGGAGTTCCATCTAACCTTAACGATGGGAACACGGTTCCGCTTTAGCTGTTTGATTTCTCTATCCATGATCTCCACAGGTTCTTCCACAAAATTGAGCTTGTCATTGAGACGAAGCTCTTTCATGGGAATCACAAGTGTTTCATCTGATAGACACTTCTTCAGATTAGAGACGTGGAAGATAGGATGTATTTTACTAAGCTCTACAGGAAGTTCAAGTCTATAGGCTACTGGACCGATTCTCTCCAGAATCTTAAATGGTCCGATGTATCTGGGATTCAATTTTCCTCGCTTTCCGAATCTGACCATGCCTTTCCATGGTGACACTTTTAACATGACTCTATCTCCAACTTCAAATTCCATAGGCTTCCGTCTTACATGCGTAGCTTTTCTGCGTAAGTTGGAATTCTCCGACTTCCGCCCAGCAAACAGGTGACCGGCACTTTCGTCCATAAAGTGCTTCAAACGGCGCTGCTTTGATACTCGCATGGTAACTATTGTTGTATGAGAATTCTGCCAAAGGCAAATGTCTATCCCATCCTTTACCAAAATCTATTACACATGCTCTGAGCATATCTTCCAACGTTTGAATGGTTCTTTCGCTCTGTCCGTCGGTTTGTGGATGATAAGCAGTGCTCATATCTAAATTAGTACCCAAGGCTTTCTGAAGCTTTTCCCAAAATCGAGACGTGAAACAAGAATCACGATCCGAAATAATGGAAATTGGTACTCCATGTCGTGAGACTACCTCTTTCAGGTATAATTGTGCTAAATCTACTATTTCATCAGTCTCCTTGATTGGCAAAAAGTGAGCTGATTTCGTAAGACGATCAACGATAACCCAAATAGTATCATACCCGCTTGACGTCCTAGGTAACTTGGTGATGAAATCCATAGTTATCCTTTCCCATTTCCATTCAGGAATCTCTGGTTGTGTCAATAAGCCAGATGGCCTTTGATGTTCAGCTTTAACTCGTGCACATGTCAAACATTTACTAACATACTCAGCGATGTCAGCTTTCATGTTTGGCCACCAGTAAAGCTTTTTGAGATCCTGATACATCTTTTCAGATCCTGGGTGGATAGAATACTTGGATTTATGTGATTCATGCATAATCACATTTCTTAATTCACCAAAGAGCGGTAACCAGCTCCGGTTCTTTATGCAACGAGTCCCATCAGGACGAAGTTCAAATGCCTTGTCCATACCCCTTAAATTCTCAGCCTGAATATTTTCTTCCTTCACTGCTTCAGCTTGTGCATTGAGAATTTGGGATGGCAAGTCCAAATTAATGGTCATGACTAAAGCTCTGACTCGAAGAGGCTTAATTCGTTCCTTCCTGCTTAAAGCATCTGCTACAACATTTGCTTTTCCAGGGTGGTAACGAATTTCGCAGTCATAGTCACTTAGCAACTCTAACCATCGGCGTTGCCTCATATTTAATTCTTTCTGGTCGAGAATATGTTGAAGGCTCTTATGATCTGTGAATATGACACACTTCGTGCCGTACAGATAATGTCTCCAAATTCTAAGAGCAAACACAACTGCTCCTAGCTCTAGATCATGAGTCGTATAATTCTCCTCATGAGGCTTGAGCTGTCGGGAGGCATAAGCAATAACTTTATTTCTTTGCATCAACACCGCGCCTAGACCTTGGTGTGACGCATCGCAGTAAACAACGAAATCATCACTTCCTTCCGGTAAAGCTAGAATTGGAGCTTCGCAAAGCTTTTGCTTTAACAGCTGGAAAGCTTTTTCTTGATCTTCTCCCCAAACGTACTTCTTGTTCTTCTGAGTTAATTCCGTTAAAGACTTGGAAATCTTCGAAAATCCCTCGATAAATCTCCGATAATAGCCAGCAAGTCCTAAAAATTGACGCACCTCAGTGGGGGTTGTAGGTGTCGGCCAATTCTTGACTGCTTCTATTTTGGAAGGATCCACGTGAATACCATGGCGATCAATCACGTGCCCAAGAAACTGCACAGTGTGAATCCAGAAATCACACTTGGAAAATTTTGCGTACAGTTGCTCCTTCTTGAGTAATTCCAAAATAGTCTTTAAATGCTCCGCATGTTCTTCTTCGCTCTGAGAATAGATAAGAATATCATCAATGAACACGATCACGAATTTGTCCAAATAGGGTTTGCACACACGGTTCATGAGATCCATAAACACGGCTGGTGCATTAGTTAACCCAAATGGCATCACTTGAAATTCGTAGTGACCGTATCTTGTTCGGAAAGCTGTTTTAGGAATATCTTCTTCCCTAACACGCAGCTGATGATAACCCGATCTTAAATCTATTTTCAAGTAAACACTCGATCCTTGCAGTTGGTCAAACAAATCATCGATCCTTGGCAATGGATATCGATTCTTCACCGTAAGTTTATTCAACTCCCGGTAATCGATACACATCCTAAGAGATCCGTCCTTCTTTTTGACGAACAGGACAGGTGCTCCCCAAGGCGATGTGCTTGGTCGAATAAATCCTTTATCCAATAACTCTTGCAGTTGATTGGATAGTTCTTACATCTCCGATGGCGCTAAGCGGTAAGGTGCTCGTGCTACTGGCGCTGCTCCCGGCACCAAGTCAATCTGAAACTCTACCTGCCGAACAGGTGGTAGTCCAGGTAATTCTTCAAGAAAAACTTCCGAAAAATCTCGTACTACAGGCACATCTTCCAGTCATTTTTCATCCGTCTTTTTCTCAGTTACATGAGCTAAAAACGCTTGACATCCTCTGTTGATGTACTTCATGATTTTGATGCAGGATATTATGCTTAGTCTGGTCTTACTCTGATTACCCCGGATAATCAAAGTCTCACCCTCAAAAGGGATGTGAACTACTTTCTCGTCGCATATAATCCTTGCATGGTATTTGGATAGCCAATCCATACCAATGATTACGTCAAAGCTGCTTAGTTCGATGGGCATAAGGTCGATGTCGAAAGGTTGGTTTAATAAAGTTAAGGTACAACCTTGGATTATAGAGTTAGTGCCTACTAATTTTCCATTTGCTAGTTCGATTTCGTATGTGTTGTTTAAGGAAGTGGGAGTGAGTTTAAGTAAAGTAGCGAAAGTAAGAGATATAAATCTTTTATCGGCTCCAATATCAAATAATACTCTAGCTAGATGTTGGTTGAGAGGAAACGTACCCGTGACCACGTCCGGGTTCTACTGCGCATTACCATCTCCTAACACATATGCTCGTCCGCGGGCACCATTGTCCTGGTTAGCATTCGACTTCGGACACTGGTTCTTATAATGCCCCTTCTCACCACATCCGTGGCAAGTCACGATTACCGGCTGCAGATTTGCTCCAGTTGCTTTACAGTCTTTGGTCTGATGTCCAACCTTCTGACACTTCACGCACTTAACAGTGCATTGACCATAGTGGTGCAACGAGCATCGATTGCATAACGGCTTCGTTCCGACATAACCACTCCTCTCAGCAGGGGTGGCAGCATAGGCTCTGGCAGTTTCCTGCCGACGGTTCTGTTGGTGATGGTATTGGTTAGGGTTTTGTTGGTAATTTTTTTGATTGTTGCGGTTGTTGTTGTTGTGGTAGTTGTGGTTGTTGAGACGGTTGTCGTAATGATGGGTATTTCTCCTATCATCAAGCTTCCGCTTGTGATCACTGTTTCCCTGAGTAGAACTGCGCTTGATTTCCCGATCCATTAGCTTTTGAGCTATGGATATTGCTTCTTCTAGCGACTGAGGCTTTGAAGCAGTAACATTTCCCTCGATGCTTCGAGGTAATCCTTCAGTATATTTCTCTAACACCTTCTCCAGATTAGGCACAATAGTTGGACAGAGGAGAGCAAGTTCCTGAAACCTTCTATTGTATGCCTTGAGATCCGTTCCCTTCACAACTAGCTAGTGAAATTCATCTTCCAGCTTTTTGATTTTGGTATGGGGACAATACTTTTTCAGCATTTTCTTTTTAAGATCATCCCAAGTGAGTTGATGAGCTGCTTCAATACCCATGGTTTGGGAAGTAGCAGACCACCAAGACAGGGCATCATCCAATAAAGTCCCTGTAGCAAAAGCAACTTTGCAGTCATCGGTACACCCGCTCCTTACAAAGACTATTTCCGTACGTTCAAACCAACGAGCCAATTCAGTAGCTCCTTCTTTTCCTTTGAAGAAAGTTGGTTTACAGTTTATGAAGTCTTTATAAGTGCACTTGCGAGCTATTGTAGTCTCGCTTTCTCCATTGGGTCGGCTAGTGCTTCCAGTACGAGCCATTTCCGCTGCTTGAGTCTCAAGTGCTGCAGCAACACTGTCTGCAACAAGTTTTCGGATAGCAGCTTGGGACATGGCCGGTTCTGAGGATTTGCGAGACATATTTCTATTAATACCACAAGAAAACACATGTTTAGATTTTTGCATAGTGACCATTAACAATGGTAAAATCCATGATAATCATAAGGTCACAATATGTTCAAATATCGTACATGTATATAAAATGTTCAGCACTGGTCCATATCAATTTATATCATACACAGCAAAACATCACAACCACATATAGTCATAAATAACTTGCTAATTTGTTATACATATAACAAAATTAATACAAGCGTCGTATTTATGCCACATATCCCGTGGCTAAGTACAAAAGCTGTCAGATATAAACTACATACTAGTGTTACATCTATACTATAGATCCCGAAGCTGAGACATAGTACAAAAGATAATATATAAAGATCTGATCTACTGGCTACCAGAAGTTCCTCTAAGTCGACTCTCGAGCTCGACTATCATACTGACGAGGACCTGCATATATTCCTGGTACTGAGCCTGCATCTCTCTTACTGTTGTCTCCAGAACTGCGATTCTATTCTGAGCTGTCGCCAATTCTTCATTTCTCTTTATCATTTCTTCTATTAACTTTAACTCATTATCATAAACGAAAGGTATTTCTCGTCTGATATGCTCGTAACGTTTCTCTGCCTCCTCACGATTCTCATTCATCTTCTGTTGGATAGTTTCTTGACCAGTCATTAGATCCTCTACTCTATATTCGATACCCTCGATACGTTCTAACGGTAACTCATCCAAATGACCCAAAGCAGTCTCGATCTGCTCTTCTTGTCGTTCTAGTCACGTCAGGAGAGTGGAGAAGGTCGGCTATCGCTGCTGTGCTATCTGCGAGCTTTCTCCTATCTCAAAGACTCGTGGTGGCGTGGGGAAATTGGGAGTAGGTGATCGGGGTAGAGTACTATACCGGGCGATGATGGCCCTGACTTCATCACTAAGTTCAAATGGAACGGATGGAGGAGTGAAACAGGTAGATGATGGTGGTGGAGGTGAGGATGTAGGGACAGGTGGTACATAAGTGGGCAGCATGTAGGGATGTGGTAGTGGTGATGATGACGTAGGCACAGGAATTATTCTTATTCGTGCCGTTCTCCGGATTCTTTCAGAGGGAACTGGGGGTATCTCCAACGATGATAGAGGCGGATGTGTCTCCGTAACCGAGGGAGAATCTGGCTCGGATGGCTCTTCGTCTGCAGATGTGCGACCTCTCTTTCTGGCCTGCATGTATGGATCATCAGGAAATGGTGCGACATCAGGCATCAAAGTATCCTCAGATGGCTCTTCGGAAGGATCTGACTCCGTATCATGCCCAAATGCTGAAGAGATCTCAGGTACCACAGTAACATCTTCCGATGGATCCGACTCCGTCGCTCGTCTAGGTACTGTCGTAATGTCGGGTACTGTCACGATGTTTTCGTTATCCGAATCCGACATGAGAGTGATAGAATGAGGAGGGGAAGTCATAACTCTATAACCACCCGGTAATTATGAATATTTCACTAAGTAACTAAATAATTAACGATAAATCATGTATAAGTAGCGTTTCAGTGGCGTTGTGGCACGGAGGACTTTGGTTAAGTTTGTGAAAATTTGGTTATAGTTTAGGTTTAAACCTTGTTCTCTATAACCATGAGCTCTGATACCAATCTGTAACACCCCCGTTTTCGATATACGCAGCGGAATATAAGTTGGGGTATTACTTCAAGTATCACAGTCATGAAAAATAGAAAACGACTCGAAAAGAGACGTTTTAAATAAAATTGTTATCATTCATTTATTTAAATCAGAGTTACATATAGAGGTCCCAGCGGGAGGTTTCGAAGTACGTTATAAAAGATACATTATTCATTGAATGATAACAAAATGGACACTCTTTTTATAAGAAGAAAGTCCACAGCCACTCCGTGCCAAATCATGTTTCTAGTTACCTGAGATAAAACATGCTAAAAGTCAACACAAAGGTTGAGTGAATCCATAGCGTTTAAAGTTATAATTAGTTTGAACACAAGCTAGTAAAAAGAAATCAGTTATATCACAATTCGGTATATTGCACTAAGCCTCATGACACGCAATGCGTTAACAGGTTTAAGTATTACCAACATAATTAAATGAAAGTAATATTGCCCCCAAGTAAGAGGTTGCCAGGCTCTTTATAGAACTCAAATATAATGCATTTGTCTATCCGGCTAACACTAAGGAAATCCATCCGGCTAGTACAAATGGGTCGTCATTCTAATAGAACTATTCACTATATTCGCGCTCACCCGCAGGTGATTAATGGTGCATGATATGAGGGACTTTTTAAATAGGCAACAGTTAACTTAGGCAATAACAATCAGGAAAGCATACAGAAAAAATACTTGTGTTCGGTTTAGTAGCATGTATCTCCCCACAAGTTTGGAAAACGTATAAAAAGTGGGACTATGAACTCACCTTGACAGTCTGGATGGAAAACAAAATTAAGTAGAGTTGATAAACGTCTCCGGCACGCAACCTGGTTTGGTATGTCAAGTTTCAGTAATCGTATTTCAATATATATATGTTTTAGTATTCGTTTCGTAACGTTTTGGTTGACGATTAAATGTTAAAATGAGACACATGAAGTCTCTTCAAAAGTTATATAAGATTATATATATATATATATATATATATATATATATATATACCGTATATATATATATATATATATATATATATATATATATATATATATATATATATATATATATATCGTAATAGTTATAAAGAGTTACGCTTTTTACCCCTATAGTTTTATATATTGACAGTTTATACCCCTGAACTTTCATAAAATGACAATTTTTATCCCTCAACTTTTATATAATTACAATTTTTACCCCTCAACTTTCATAAGTTGGCAACTTTTACAACTGAACTATGGTGAAATGACAGTTTCTACCCTACAGTTTCAAAATTGACACTTTTTACCCCTAAACTGCAATTCGACATCAAGTTATGTCCAAGTTATAAAACTAGTTGGAGTTTTGGTAGAAAATACCCTCCAAGCATTTTTGGCGTTTCATTCGACATCCTTATTTTGTTAAAACGCGTTTTACACTTCGGGAAAAGGCATGACTTTCTACGACTCCTTTATACACTTTATTATCAACTTATTTTCAACTTATTTACAGCTTATGGGTTTGTGATTCGAGCTTATAATGCTCGAATAATTTAATTAAGGGTGCGTTCGAACAGTGGACAAAAGGGCAGAAAGAAACTCGAATAACTTTGTGATAACTCAATCTTTTTACGACGTTCTTTTTCCTACCATTAGTTAGCTGGGTGGTCTTTATTGTGGCAAAAATCTAGAATTTTTAGAGGTCCTTTGATGGTCTAAATAATTGTTCAAAGTTGGGGACCTGGGGCGAGTTGCGACAGAAAAAGAAAAGAGAAAAATGGTTCGGTTTTTGGGTTTTAAATGTTCTAACCAGTTTTTAACGTATCTTAACATGATCATTATCATATCTATCCTATCTCTAAAGCGTTTTTAGGTTTCCTTGATTAATAGTAAAAAAATGAATTAAGGGTGTGTTTGGTTGTGCTCGACAAGAAGAAAAAGAAAAAGAAAACTTTGGTTTTTAGTTTTTAAGTTCTCGCCATTATTTTTGTACATGTTAACATGATTTAAGCTCATTTAATTTACCTCTTAAGTGTTTCATGGCCTCTTGATTAGTTATGCTAAAAATATATAATTAGGGTGTGTTTGGTTTATTTCGACAAAAAGAAAAAGAAAGAAAAATCTAGTTTTTGACCCTAGTTTGCTATTAGAGATTATGTAGTAATATTTTTAGAAGTATTTAAAGTGTATAAAAGTAATGGAAAAGGGCTAAGTATACTTACTTGAACCTTTATTTGATTATGGACATATGTGTCGAAATGGCTTGTAAATGAAATATTGAGGTTCCTTCTCTTTTCAAGCCTTCTCAAGACTTTTATCTAGCTACTAAATGGGCTGTAGAATCAGTGGATAAGTGGGTATGGCTGTTCTTGGTGTGGGTCGATTGATATGGAAATAATATGGGGCGTTTGGTTTTGCTATTTATAGAAGAAATGAGGTTAGGGTTTCTAGAGGGCTAGGTCATCATGTTATGGGATTAGTGAGACATTGTGAGGTGTGCTAGGCTCTAGGGATGCCATATGTGAAGAGGGGGAGGGGATTATGGTGTGTAAAAACCCTAACCATGAATGGCACCTACTAATCTTGACTTAAGGTAAATTTTCAAGGGACATGCACATGTGGAGGATTAAGGGACTTAGAAGATAATTTGTGGCATGTAAGTTATTTAGGGCCCGCTTGGTAAGTATAGGGGAAAGGGAAAGGGTAAGGGAATGCAAAGGAATGGGTGAGGTGGGTAATCATTACCTTACCCCCCCCCTCCAATTTACTCTATAATGGTTGATTACCCAGTACTGGGTAATCAATACCTTTGAACACAATAACCAAGCACCATTTAACAAGTGTGGTGGCCCCTTTTCAATCCCTTACCCATTCCCCACCCCCCCCCCCCAATACCCCATACCAAGCAGCCCCTTAGTAATTAGTAAAGTAATGATCTAGTTTGTTCTTGGTTGGATTCGAACTAGGAAAAAGAAAAAGAAAGAAAGTATGGATCGAATGGCATGAGGAGGTGGTACTTTGGTTAGGAAATGTTGTACCTAGGGTTTAAATGTAGTAATTAGTTAGTTTCTAGGGTTTAGTTTAAGTAAATATTAATTAGAAATTAATTTAGGGTTTATATATATATATATATATATATATATATATATATATATATATATATATATATATATATATATAATATATATATATATATATATATATGTAAATATATATATATATATATATACACACACACATCGAATTGTATAGAAAAGAAAAAGAAATTATGTTGTGCTTAAAGGAGTTGTACCATGGGCTTAATAGGGTTGTACTAAGGTTCATGTAATATGGAAAATATATTTTTAGGGCTTGGTTAAGTTACTTTGATTATATATACATTTTATTAAGTTTTAAAGTATATAAATGAGATTTTTGGTTCTTATGCATTGAATGGTTGTACATTGGGTTTAAGGGATTGTACTTATATTTTGTAAAAATCATTTATATATTATTTAGGGTTTGTGATATTATTACATAAAATCATGATTTTATTACATAAAATCATGATTTTATGAAATTAGGGTTTGTATCGGGAGTTAAAGGGGTTTTAGGGTTTCTGTCCTTTGGTAACTTGTACATTAGTATTTTATGGTTTAGTTGTTCATAAGTGTTGTTATAATAGTTTAGGGTTTTATAGAAACTCTATTAGATTGGAAACGTTTAGTTTAAACGTAAGTTAACGAGGTAACGTAAAGTGGCAAATGGAATATCGTAAAGTCTTATACTTTACATATGGAAATGTTCATATGAATAAACATTAAATAAGTTGAGGTTGGTTTGCATGTGAGCACGTTTATCGAGGATGTGAGTTACGTCACATTAGATAATAGTTATGATCAGATAAAATAAAATAAAATAAAAATTTTACATAGAAAACGATAAGTATTCTTTATTTAGAATATGAGAATAGTTTATAACATAGTAAAATTTCTATAGTGGTTACACTTCATCAGCTACCCGAGCTAACTCTTCTTCATGAAATTTCTGAGCTAGTTCTTCATCTAGAGCAATCTGGGCTTGTTCCTTCTTGGATAACTTCTGAGAAGATGGTTCTTCTTCTGTCATTATGGCGTTACCCTTGTCTAATTTTGCCTTCCTTGGTCTTCTAGTATATACTGCACTAGCAGTACCTTGTGAACCAGCAGTACCTTCCTCAGGAATACTAGCAGTATCTTGATCTGCACCACCAGTACCTTCTATAAAACAACCAGTACCTTGATCCATTTCCTCTGTTTGCCTCCCTTGAGTATCAAATTCTTCTTGAACCAAAGTAACATGAGGATTATCATCTAACTGGGCAATCTTCCTCCCCTGTTTGGAAGATTCCTCACCTTTATCTGTACTTGGTCCCTCTGATGAACTTGATGAAGAAGATGAACTGGATGAGTCTACCACATGAGCTGACCTCTTCCTTTTAAGAGTCTTGACCTGGTCCTCCAATTTCTTAACCTTGAGCACCAGCTTTGTATATACTTTCTCAAACACCTTCTTATGAGAGATCAGATCAGCTTCCAAAGTAGTGACTTTTTCAGACAATTTTGCACAAGTTTCCATCAATTCCTTAAGTGTTTGTCTGCCCTCAGCACTTCCTGATGTGTTACCTTCAGGGAGAGGTGCATCATGGGGTAAAGACTCATAGTCCACCATATGGTGAGTTTCTGAGCCACCCATAGTTTCCATTTGGCTTAGGATTCCACCAAGAGTACTTGGTACTGTTGGTGTTGCCATGGATTGGGTCTTAGCTATGTTACTTCTGTCCTACCCAGCTTCTAAGCCTGAGACAGTAGAAGTAGCCCTTTCCATACTGACATAGTCAGCCTCATCTGCTACATTGGGAGGGGTAGGAACTCTGTGCTGAGGTACATAAGAGTCCTGTCTGGATAATGACCTATTTGGTGATGAGGTTGGTTGTGAAGGTGATTGTTCTAATGTTGTGGGTGTGTGTTGGGAGTCAACTGGGCTTGTTGATCCTTCACCTTGTGCTTGTAGCGTAGTATCAAAAAGTGGAACTTCTTCCCCACTATACCCTCTTGAAGCCATTTCATATTACTGAAAAGTTTTTGGGTAAGTTTGGGTGTTGGATAAACAGTTTTGTGTGGAAGAAGTTGATGTTTTCTCATGTTCAAAATTGTTTGGATGAACCTGGGATACATCAAAAATTTTGATTTGCTATCAACATTTTTAACCATTCCTTCAAAAAAGATGTTTAGAAAAATTAAAAGTTATGTCAGTAGCTAAGCAAATGAGAGCAGTTGCAATATTGCTACTGAACTGTTCCCATGAGGTTTTCTTAGGACTGAGACAGTGAAGGATGGTGTGAATCAAAAACCTCCATTGAGGGGCAAAACAACCTTTTTGAAAAGTCAAAGATTGTGATTGGGTGTTGTACCCTATCCTGGTTAAATTTTCTAATATTTCATTGTTTGGCATAACACTAATACCATTGTCATCATTCAATTGGAGATGCCTCCTGAGTGATGATTCAGTAATAGTGATAGATTTACCATCCACTGTGGCATTTAACTCTTTGTCACCATTTTCAAATGTTTTGACAGTAACAGTCTGCCAAAACTCTTTGATTTGGTAGACATAGATAGTGGGATTTAAGAGTAAAGAATACCTTATGTGAGAACCATTTAAAAAGTCCACTATCTGATGGAATTTAGTATCATCCTCTGCTTTTTCCAAATAAGCGACCACGTTGTGCTTGTCAACAAAGGGTAAAGAAGCCATTATTTTTCAGTAAAAGATGATTTGACTGTTGTGAATAGTGTAATTTTAAGGTAGAAAGTAGATGAAGAAAGTGAATTGAGATATTATGAAAGGCTTGTTAGGGTTTCTATTGGACCGACTTTAATCAAGAGATAACTTTTAATTGAAGATAAGGTTAATATAATAATTTAATAAGTAAAAATATCCAAAAAGGAAACCCTTAAAACAAGGAAATGATTAGTAAAAATCTCAACTAACTCTTAACGGCTATTTTCAAAAAGCTGTTATTTCGCACCAGTACTAACGACTACCGGCAGTACAAACTTAAACCTACCAGTACTAATTTTAAGCCTGGCAGTACAAACTTTTTGGAAAAATTTGACTCAGTAGTATGAACTCAATTTTGATGAAAGACCATACTGCCAACAACCATTTTAAAGGGATTAAGTGTAAAGACAGACACTTAATCAAGATTTCGGTTTAATGCAACCACTGGTTGTGTGAGAACCAATGATTTCAGTTATAAATAACTGCCTGTGATCAGATAAACTCATTCAAAGAGCTTTCTTGACAGGGTTTCCAGCTCGTGGCAGTTGTTGCCTCCAACACAATTGTGTTAGATTCACGTTTGCTCGCTGTTCTTTCTACCAGATGTCCTTAGACTAACTTATTATACAAAAGTATAAAATGGTAGAGAGTGAGTTATGTCAGTTACTATCTGACTAACTAAGCCATCAATTCCAATACAAAATATCATAATAAGATTTCAAGAAAGAAGTTTTAAAGAATCAATAAACTTAGGTACAAACCTTTGTTAATGGATCCCCAAACTCTGTCCATCATTAACCTATTATGTCAGCAACTGAGCCACCATATGCTGCTCATACAGTACACTAGTAATTCCTTTGTGCTTAAACTCCATACCTGCAATTGTTAGTCCAAAACCAAGAAAACAAAGTGCAAAACACTTGCTTCATAATAGTATAAACATATGACTAACAGTCTTAACAAACAGTCCAAATTTTGTACTAGCAGTACAAACTATACTTAACAGTACTAATTGACAAACCTAGCAGTACAAATCCACTTTTATGTACATAAACACACAGTTTTAAAATGTTAAGGGTTGAGTATTCCAATACTTGCTACCAAGTATTGAAACTTTCCAACATCAAAAGCTTTAGTGAGAAGATCTGCAAAATTTTGATCAGTATCAATTTTAACCATTTGAATTGACTTTTTCTCATTGCAGTCTCTAATAAAATGATGCCTAATTTCTGTGTGTTTTGTTTTAGAATGTTGTACTGGATTTTTAATAATGCATATTGTACTGCTATTGTCAATGTATATCATGGTGTTCATGAAATTATACCCATAGTCAAGCAACTAATTTTGAATCAAAAGTACTTGACCACAGCGACTTGCAGCAGCTACATACTCAGCTTCAGTTGTAGAAGTTGCCACAATTGTCTGCTTCTTACACTGCCATGATATAATTCTGCAACCAAGGAATTGACATCCACCAGTTATTGATTTCCTGTCCAGACTGGCACCAGCATAATCACTATCTGACTATGCCACCAAGTCAAAAAGTGATTCCCTAGGATACCAAAGACCCAACCTAGGTTGACCCTTAAGATATCTAAAGATCCTTTTGACAGCAGTTAAATGAGAAGCCTTGGGTGATACTTGAAACCTTGCACAGGCACACACAGCAAACATGACATCTGTTCTTGATCAAGTTAGGTACATCAATGACCCTATCATAGATCTGTAGGTTTGTACATCGACATTTTCTCCATCAGCATCTTTAAGTAAAGGGTTCTCTGGATCAACTGGTGTGCTTTCCACTTTAGCATCAGTAAATTGGAATTTACTTAGTATTTCTGCCACATATTTATCTTGGCTGATTAATATGCCTTCAGTTGATTGCTTTACTTGCAACCCTAAAAAGAAAGTAAGTTCCCCCATGGAACTCATCTGAAACCTATCATGCATAAGTTTCTCAAATTCCAAACACATATCCTTCCTTGTGGATCCAAAAATAATTTCATCCACATACACTTATACCAGCAAGATATCCTTCTTGTTCTTCTTAATGAATAGAGTCTGATCTATCTTGCCCCTTTGGAATCCATTCTCTAACAAATAAGAAGCCAAAGTCTCATACCATGCCCTTGGAGCCTGATGTAGTCCATAAAGAGCTTTCACAACCTTCTATACCTTGTCAGGATGTTCTAGATCAACAAAACCTGGAGGTTAAGAGACATATACCTCCTCTTCAATAGTACCATACAAGAAGGCACTCTTAACATCCATCTGATAAACAGTGAAGCCCATGAAAGAAGCATAGGCCAAGAATAGTCTGATTGCTTCAATCCTTGCTACTGGTGCAAAAACTTCTTCATAGTCTATTCCCTCTTCTTGTGTATACCCGGGCTACAAGCCTAGCCTTGTTTCTGATCACAATACCCCTTTCATCCCTTTTGTTCCTGAAAACCCATTTGGTTCCAATTACCCTCATACCCTTGGGTAAATCAACTAGTACCCAAACCTTCTGAATCTTAAATTGAAGAAGCTCCTCTTGCATTGCTTCTACCCAGCTTGAGTCTTCTAAGACTTTGAGAACATTTTTGGGTTCAGATTGTGAGAGGAAACACACAAACAAGCATGTGTTGGCATCTTCATGCTGCTTTTCTTCATAAACAGTACTAAGAAACCCTTGTTGGTCTGAAGTCATAGTTTATCTTTTTGTCTTCACACCAGAATGTATGTCCCCAATCACATTGTCTAGGAAGTGATCTCTGTGTATCCTTGTGTGTGGTGTAGTGAGAACTGCATAGGTAGGTGGTAGATTGTTGATATCCACCTCATCTTCTGAGAAATTAGCAGTATTAGTATCTGATGGGCCAGCAGTATGAACATTTTGCCCAGCAGTAATAACTTGGGGCTCAACAGTACAATCACCATTAGTACTGTTATCTTGATTCTCTTGTTCCTCAGCTCCATCTACATTGTTTTCATCTTCATTACCTTCCTTGGCTTCATCAAAAGAAGGTTCACCATTTTTTGAAGATGAATCCACACTGTTCCATATTGGCATTAGCAAATGATCTTAATCTTTCTCCTTTCCCAATTCTGTTTCATTTGTTGCAACATCAGCTTCTGAACCTGCAAAATTATTAGAAAAGGTTCCTGCAATAACTGGCACATAGTTCATTGATTGGGTTAGAGTATCAAGGTCAAATAGCCATTTTGGACCTTCACCTGCAACATTAGATTTATTTTCTAAAAACTGGACATGCAGGTTCTCCTCAACTTTCCTTGTTCTTGTGTTGTATACTCTAAAGGCCTTGCTATTTAGTGAGTAACCAACCAAGAACCCTTCATCAGATTTGCCATCAAATTTTCCTAGATGGTCTAAGGTATTTAGAATAGTTACATGACACCCAAAAGGTCTTAGAAATCCTAATGCAGGAGTTCTACCTCTAAAAAGCTCATAAGGTGTCTTGTTGTGAGGTTTAACTACCAAAACCCTGTTCTGCACATAACAAGTAGTATTAACTGCTTCAGCCCAAAAAGTGATAGGCAGCTTAGAGTCAGCTAACATGGTTCTAGCAGCTTCTATCAGTGTCCTATTTCTCCTTTCAGCAACTCCATTATGCTGAGGAGTTCTAGCAACACTAAACTCTCTTCTAATACCTTTTTCCTTACAACACTCATCCATAACTCTATTTTTGAACTCTATCCCATTGTCACACCTAATGACTTTAACTTTCTTATCCGCTAGGTTTTCTATCTCTGTAATGAATGTTTTAAGAATGCTAGGTGTCTCATCCTTAGAACATAAAAAGAAAACCAATGTGAATCTACTATAATCATCAGTAACTACAAGACAGTACCTTTTATGCATAATACTACTCACAGATGTAGGGCCAAACAAATCCATATGTAGCATAAACAAAGGTTGATTAATAGAGTTATAAGTCTTGGGCTTACAAGAAGCCTTGTGTTGTTTGCCTTTGAGACAGACAACACAACTCTGGTCATTTTCAAATCTTTTCTGAGGCAAGCCTCTTACCAAACCATCTTTAACAATTTTATTTATGGTTTTAAAATTTATATGACCAAGTCTTCTATGCCATAACATAGACTCATCCAATGTGGCCTTTGCAACAAGACAAGTAAGGGCCTCTTTAGGAACAATCTTCTTCATATCAACACTGTACATGTTGCCCTTTCTTGGAACTTTAAGTAGAACCTGACTTTCATCAGGAAGCTTAAAGTCTGGAGAAAGCACAAGACATTCAGTGTCAGTAAAAAGAACCTTGTTCTTTTTGTCACACATTTGTGAGACACTAAACAGGTTATACTTAAGTTCTTGCACAAAGTACACATCCTCAAAGTCTAATTTACCGGTTTTCAATGTGCCTTTACCAGTAATTCTACCTCCTATTCCTCCCCCAAAGGTAACATATCCTCCATCCAATGGTTGAAAGTCTGAAAGATAGGACATGTTGCCTATCATGTGCCTGGAACATCCACTGTCTTCATAACCTTGATCTTCCTCATCTTCCTGTGAATGTCCCTGCACATGAAATAAGGAAATTAGTTTCCTTGGGGTACCCAAGCCATCACTGACTTGGGTTTGCCTCGTGCATCAATATAGTCAAATCTTTTCAATACAATTGATGCACCATTGGGTTTGATTGGTCTCCATACCCAACATGCTGAGGCCTTAACAACATTAACCCTCTTATCCCTAGCAGTATTTTTAGAGTTTCCAGTACTAATTGCTTGGCTAGCAGTACTAACTGCTGGCTTTGCAATTTTAGCTTTTAGTTTCCAAAATTATTTTTGTACCACTGCTTTATTATGAAAAGGCCTTTTAACAGTTTGTTGTGCATGTTTGAAAGTTGGTTTTGCGCTTGAAACTGCTGGTCTAGGGTAAACAGTCTTAAAAGGTCTGGCAGTACTAACTGCTGGTCGAGCAGTACTAATTGGTTTGTGGCCAGACTTCAATAAACTTCCCCTGGGATTTATTCTATCAGCATTAGGGTGAGATCTAACCAATCTCGAGCTATTCAAGTTCACCCTTTGACTTGAGTTCCCAGTTGCCCTGTTGTTCCCAGTAACCATCTTTCTCCCCTGATGGTTATGACAAAAAGCTTCCAGGTGATCAAAACTACCACAAGCAAAACAAGCCTTTTTGTACATGACAAAGTCACTTCCTAGCTGATGTGACTTGAGATCATTCCAGTTCCTCTGGTTACCTCTTGGCTTGTTTGTGGACCTATAAATCTCACAGTACATAACTGTTTTCCTAACTGGTTTAACATTTATTGTAGGCTTAACAGTTTTATTATTAGCCACCTTTGGAACATTGGTTCCTTCTACTTTAACCACATCAGGTTTAACCACAACCTGATCTTCATCATCATCAGATGTCCAGTCCTCAATAGTTGGAGCATCTGAATTCCTATCAGTGGACACCTTTTCATCAGCTAGAGAGGTGTCACTTGTA
This sequence comes from Artemisia tridentata subsp. tridentata, assembly GCA_021014915.2. NCBI lineage: Eukaryota > Viridiplantae > Streptophyta > Magnoliopsida > Asterales > Asteraceae > Artemisia > Artemisia tridentata. Next base: position 232,570,363 of record CP139505.1, read on the forward strand.
CTTTCAAAAGACTCACTAGCTTCTACAGGTTTATCAGCAATTACATTCTCCTTTGGCTTACAACCATACTCTAACTTAGGTTGTTGAAACTCAGGTAAACCTGTATGCTCTAGGTCAATGCCTGGTGGTGCAGGCACTCCTCTGTGAGGAGGTGGACATGTTTTATACCCCAACCCAGACTTAGCCTTATTAACTATCTGACACTCAATGATTTTGTTTACACCTTTTGATACATATTCCAGAGTGTCTACAGTTAATTGTATGTTGTCTTTTGCCTTAGTGATTCTTTCTAATTCAGATTTTAGCAAGTTAATCTCAGCATTCTTAAGTGACAAGTCTCTCTTAAGAACAACTATATCCTCAGCAAAAGCAGACTCATTGTTCTTATAATGCACTATTTGTTCTTCTAGGACTGCTAAACCTCTCTTATGATTAGACAAATTGTAATTTATTTTGTTTAATTCAATCCACTGCTCATCATAGTGTTTGTTTAAGGTTTCATATTCTTCTAGAGCAGTGCATGTTTTAGAACAACTTTTAGCAGATTGTACCTCAGTGTCAGAGAAGGCCATAAGTGCCATCTCAGTAGGTGCTTCCTCATCATCTGCCATGAAACTCCAATCAAAACCTAGTCCATCAATAGCTGCCATAGCCTTTGAAGAAGTCACATGCTCTTCCACTACTTTAGGCTTGCTTCCATAACCTTTGCTCCTGCTATCCTGTTGCCTAGGTCTTCTGCATTCCCTTGAAAAATGCCCCAACTTGTGACAATTGTAGCATTCTACCTTTGACTTGTCAAAACCAGCAGTATCATTGCTGCCGATGGTGATCTTCTTGCCAGTTCTTTGGTAGAATTTCTTGACCCTCATGCTAAGAATTGAAATCTGCCACTTGAGATACATTTCCTCCAAATCATCATCATTTATCTCCTGGAGATCTTCATGTGGTCAGCATTGACCCATCATTCTGGCTTGTCAGGAAGGCACAATAGGTTGTATCATTCAGGATACCAGCAGTACTGCTTGATGAGCTAGCAGTACTAACACTAGGGTTAGCAGTACTAACTCCTACAACCACTTTCACATCATCTGGACTTGTATTATTGGGAGATGACACAAAATCCATGTTCCCAGTGCTTGAACTAGTTCCTCCAGCCTTCTTCACATCCTGCTCAATAATCTTGAAGTTGTTGTAAAGATCATTGAGGCTCATAGAGTCAATTTCTGGTTTATTCTTCCAGACCACCACATGCATAGCCCACTCAGCAGGTAAGCTCCTCAAGAACTTGGAGTTCAGATCTTCCTGAGGTATATCAACACCAAGAACAGCAAGTTGGCTAACAATCTTTTGTAGCCTATTAAACATGTGATCCAAAGACTCATTACTGGTTGCACTAAAGTTTTAAAAGTTCTGCTTTAGTAAAGTCTTTTATGTCTTCTTGGTGGCTTCATTCCTACCATACCTAGCAATGATTTCCTCAAACAAGGACTTTGCATCCTTGTATTTGCTAAAGTTCAGGAGCTGATCATTAGGAATGGTCATCATTATCAAGCTCCTAGCCTTGACATCATTTTTCTTTTGTAGCCTCTCTTCTGCAGTCACTGGAGAGGTTTGCACAACAGTCTCTTCTTTACCATCAACTGTTGTTGTAGATGTTGAAGGTTTGAAAGAGTTTCCTTCTTCAATAATCACCTAGAGTGCATAGTCCTATACTTGGAAGTACTGTTCTATTCGCAACCTCCACATCTTAAATTTGTTTTGCTTTAGCATTGGCAATTTAGCAGCCATGTTTCTTTGTATAGTCTCCATGTCCATTACTTTCTCTTCTAAATCAATAGTATCAACCACTTGAGAGGATTATAAAACACTTAGGATGTTACTCCATTACGATGTATTTATGATACTTTGAGGTTATGTAATCAAGTATGCGGAATCTACTTAACCACACTTAGAAGATGTTGTTTAATGCAACAATAATATAGAATGAACAATGAACACAATGTTTAACTCTAAACGATTCAATATTATTCAAGAATAATACGAGTGATCTCAATATCACTAGGGTTACAACGATCTTGAATCTTAACTAAACTTGTATGACTCATACATAACATCTACCCTAGGATCTCCTTTTATAGATTTAAGGAGTCCTTTACAAGAAAAATATTCTACCATATATTTCTAACTAATTAAGATATACAAACGATCTATTACATACTTATCCTCTACAATATCTTTTGAAGCAGTTATCCATGCAGCAGTACCTTTATTACAACTAGCAGTACTAACTTGACAGTTTGTACTGTTAATTGTTTCTTCAGCAGTCTTCAGTTATACACTAGCAGTTTGTACTGTTAGTGTAATTCTCCCAGCAGTACTAAGTCAGAACATTTAATTCCCAACACATGATCATTAATTAGTATAGGTTCAGTGAAGAAGGAGTAGTTCCCATTCCCAAGTGCTTTACTATTTGGTTTGAGTTGCTTGGCATAAGGTACAGATATTCTACCCTTTCTCAGTAAGGGTTCTGATTATTTGCGCTCATGACTTCTTGATCCTTGACTTTGATTTGTCTACTTTGCTATGATCCCATTTGATGTAAGCCTTTGCTATGATTCCCTTGATATGATTCAGTTACAATCCATTCTGTTATGATGATCAGTTTATTATCTCACTAATTAAGATTTTGTTTAGTTGATATGCCTTTGTTGATTATGCTATGATTGCTTATTATGGATAGCTTTGTTCTGTTCTGTTCTGTTGCCCGAGCTAACTAGCCATGGAGGTACCATGGCCATGTCATTGAGGCACCAATGGCATGACACTTTCTGTGGAGGTGTGATTGATCAACGGCGTTCCCTTCTGTTACGATTATATGATTATTTGCGCGCATGGCCATTCTGTTATATATCGATAGTCTAGTACTTGTATATGTATTCAGTTTCAGGGAGCGTATAGATGCATCCTAGGTATATGTGATTGATATGGATATGATATGATGTGACTTAGTGACTGGTTCGTACGTGCCTTATACCCTATTTCACTTCTGGTACTTGAGAGGTCTCCCCTCCTTGTACACTTATGCTATGACAGGATTTTGTGACTAAGCATGTGGTATGCTTTCTGAGCTCGATGGGCGTTTCTGTTATGTTTTATCCTGTTCAGTTATATGATGATTATCCTCTGTTGGATTATGTGCTTTCATTATGGTTCTTCTGTTAAAGCTATGCTTTGCTTCTATGATTATATGATACTTTGTTCAGCAGTTCCTTTGCTTCCGTTGCTTATTCATTTGATTCAGTTATTTATTTCCTATATATCTATTCACTGGGCTTTTTAAGCTCAGCTGCGTTTCTTTTCCATGCGACAAGTAATAAGCGGGAAGCTGGGCATGAGTGATGAGAGTATGAGCGTAGAAGACCTACCTTCATAGATTTCCCATTTGTTTAGATTATGATTGGACTATGTTGGATAATTTGTTTCATTTCATTTCATTTGATATTCATTTAGACTTATTGGGGGCTTGTAATTTGGAAGTCATGATGTTCTTGACTTTACTTTATTTATTATGAAGTCTTCCACTTGCGTTTTATTTATGTGTTCTAATAGACACCATAATGTGGCATCTAGACCAAGGTCCGGTTGAGGTGTTATAATTTTGGTGTCAAAGCTCAGGCTGCGACTTGTAGCTTATAAGTTATGGCCTGTGAAAATTTTGACCATTAGATTTTGCTCTAAAGGACGTAGGATTTGACTGGTGAGGATTGGGTAGACACTAGGTTTCATTTTGGCACGATCTCTTCCTCTGTATTTTGATCCTTACCTTTGCTTTGTTTCGCTAATTCGTTTATGACCTTTCAGATGGTTAACACTCGTCACACCGAAGATTTCAGTTACAACCTGCTTTTGCTGCAGCAGTCCAGCGGACCATTGATGCATTGATACCGGGCCTTACCGAACGGATCGCGACTGAGATCCGTCAGAATATGGCCAGTGGTAGTGGTAGCGGTGGTCCTGGTGTTGGTAATCCGCCAGTGACTATTCATACTTGGTTGGAGAGGTTTTGTAAGCAAAAGCCTCGTTCTTTCAGTTCTGCGAATGCTCCGGTTGATGCGGTGAATTGGATTGCCCACATGGAGAAGATATTTGAGGTGCTGGGATGTGATGACGTGTTTAAAGCTAGACTGGCTAGCTATAAGTTTGAGGGTGACGCCCTCAGCTGGTGGAAAGCCTATAAACAAGCTAAGGGTGGAGATGGTTTTGTTGCTGCTTTGTCATGGAACGATTTCCGTGACACTTTCTTTCTTCAGTATTTTCTGAGGTCAGAGAAAGAGAAGTTTGAGAGGGAGTACCATTCTATTTATCAGTATGAGAAGGAGACTAGCACCGAGTTCATGAAGAGGTTCCTTCGTTTAGCAGGATTCTTAGGGGCCAAGGCGGGAACCCAGGAGGAACAGGCTAATAAGTTCAAGTGGGCACTTCGAAATGATCTTTTAGATGGGGTTGTGAATATCCACTTTGATGATGTAGCACAGGTGGCTAATGTTGTTCGTAACATTGAAATTATGCAAGAGAGAGCTAGACAGGGTGTCAAGAGATATCGAGACGGGGAGCAAGTACGACAGGTTCAGGGGAACAATCAACGGGGTAATGACTCGAGGGGTAATGATCATCGAGGTAACGATAGACGGGGAAATGATAGGCATGGCTACAACAACCAGAGGTCGGGACGTGACCAGCAGTATCGGGATCAGCAGCACCGTGGTTATCAGCAGCATCGTTCTTCAGGTTCATCTAGTCAGAGGGGTGGTACGGATCGGACTTCGGCTACTGTTTGTGATACTTGTGGAAAGTTTCACCTGGGGAGGGCTTGTTATAAGACTTCGGGTGCATGTTTCTCATGTGGTTCGACTGATCATATTAGGAGGGATTGTCCTAGGTATGGTGGCAACAACAACAACAGGGGTAATGGGAATGATCGACAGCCAGCTACTAAGGGTCGAGTGTACTGCTTGACCAGAGATCAGGCTGCTAGTGCCTCAGGTATTGTTTCAGGCACTCTTTATTTATATGAACGTACGATATTTGTTTTATTTGATACGGGTGCTACACATTCGGTGATTTCTACTTCGTTTGCCAAACATATGAATATACCCGCAACACCATTAAAATATGCTCTATCTATTTCGAACCCTATGAAGAATCATGTGATTATAGATCACGAATTTCTGAAATGTCCTCTACGTTTTACCGATAAGATCCGTTCTGCTAATTTGCTACCATTGGACATGCACGATTTTGATATTATTCTAGGCATGGACTGGTTGTCTGAGCATCGGGCGACTATTGACTGTCTTGCCAGACGAGTTATATTTGGTGATCTAAATGCTCCTGAATTTGTCTACTAGGGTTCCCAACCTGGTAAGTCTGTTAAGATTATTTCAGCTATGAAAGCTCGTTCATTAGTTTCACATGGTTGTGAAGGATGCTTAGCTTCAATTAAAGATACTTCGTTGGATGGTCCTAGTATCGGGAGTCATCCAGTTGTTTGTGATTTTCCTAACGGGAAGTTGAATTTAGTATTGATTTGATTCCGGAAGCCGAACCCATTTCCAAAGCTCCATATCGTATGGCACCAGTTGAATTAAAAGAACTGAAGGAGCAGCTTCAGGAACTTTTAGAGCGTGGTTTTATTCGTCCTAGTGTATCTCCGTGGGGTGCACCAGTTCTATTTGTGAAGAAGAAGGATGGCAGTATGAGGTTATGTATCGATTACCGTGAGTTGAACCGTATCACTGTCAGAAACCGTTATCCGCTTCCCCGTATTGACGATTTATTTGATCAGCTTCAGGGAGCTAAATTCTTTTCTAAAATTGATTTGAGATTCGGATATCACCAGCTGCGTGTGAAGGAACATGATGTTCCTAAGACCGCGTTCCGTACTCGTTATGGTCATTATGAGTTCCTAGTGACGCCATTCAGTTTGACAAATGCACCAGCTGTCTTCATGGATTTGATGAACCGTGTCTTCCACGAGTATCTTGATAAATTCGTCATTGTATTTATCGATGACATTCTGATATATTCTAAGACGAAGAAAGAGCACGAGGAACATCTTCGTATCGTATTGGAGATTCTAAGGCAGAAGAAGTTGTATGCTAAGTTCTCTAAATGTTAATTTTGGTTGGCGCAAGTGGTGTTTTTAGGACATGTTGTATCGGCTGATGGGATTAAGATGGATCCGGCAAAGGTTGAGGCTATCACCAAGTGGCCAAGACCAACGAATGTTACCGAAGTCAGAAGTTTCTTAGGGCTTGCTGGTTATTATCAGAGATTTGTTGAGGGATTCTCACGTTTAGCTTTGCCGTTGACGAAACTGATGCGAAAAGGTGAGAAGTTTGTATGGACTGATGAAAGGGAGAAGAGCTTCGAGGGGTTGAAGAAGAGACTAGTTTCCGCACCTATTCTTACTCTTCCGTCGGGTACTGGTGGCTTTCAGATTTACAGCGATGCTTCGAAGAAAGGTCTGGGATGTGTTCTTATGCAGCATGGGAAGGTTATCGCCTACGCATCTAGACAGTTGAAACCGTATGAAGAGTATTATCCGACTCATGACTTGGAGTTAGCAGCTGTAGTTTTTGCACTCAAGATTTGGAGACATTACTTATATGGTGAGACTTGTGATATCTTCACTGATCACAAAAGCCTAAAGTATATCTTCACACAAAGGGAGTTAAATATGCGGCAGAGGCGTTGGTTAGAACTTTTGAAGGACTATGATGCTAACATTCAGTACCATCCGGGTAAGGCAAATGTAGTGGCAGATGCTCTTAGTAGGAAGTCGGGGATAATTGCTAGCCTTGAGATTGAGCCTAGGATACTCAACGACTTGGAACTGATGGAGGTGGAGTTATGTATTCATGGGTATGATGGTTATTGGGCTAGTCTGAAGGTGGAATCTAACCTTATGCTACGAATTAAGGAAGCCCAGAAAGACGACGGTGAGTTGTGGTCTATTGTTCAGAACGTGGAAGAAGGGAAGCAGACGGAGTTTCGTGTTGACGATGATGGGATTGTATGGTATGGTGATCGTTTGTGTGTTCCTAATGATCCGTCTATTCGAGAAGCTGTGTTATCTGAGGCACACAGTTCTCCAATTACTATCCATCCGGGTTCTACAAAGATGTATATGGATTTGAAGCAGCATTTCTGGTGGAACGGTATGAAGCTGGATGTGGCAATGTTTGTGGCTAAGTGTATGACCTGTCAGTAGGTTAAGATAGAACATCAGCGTGCTAGTGGTCTTCTACAGCCTCTAGAGATTCCTACTTGGAAGTGGGATCAGATTTCTATGGATTTTGTTACAAGCTTACCTCATACTCTCCAGAAGCATGATGTTATTTGGGTTGTTGTTGATCATTTGACCAAATCTGCTCATTTCCTGCCTATTCGGAAGGATTATTCGGTTAGTAGGCTGGCCAAAAAATTTCAGTAGGAGATTGTTCGTTTACACGGCACACCGGCAACTATTATATCGGACAGAGATCCTCGGTTTACTTCACATTTCTGGAAGGGTTTGCATAAGGCTTGGGGTACTCTACTTAAGTTCAGTACGGCGTTTCATCCTCAGACTGACGGGCAGTCGGAACGCACTATTCAGACTTTGGAAGATATGTTGAGATCTTGTGCTCTAGAGTGGTCGGGACATTGGGATGAGTACTTGTGTTTGGTTGAGTTTGCCTACAACAACTGTTGGCATGCTAGTATTAAAGGGGCTCCTTTCGAGCTGTTGTATGGGCGAAAGTGTAGGGCTCCTATCTATTGGAATGAGGTTGGGGAACGGCTTATTGAAGGTCCCAAATTGATTGAGGTGACTAATGAGAAGGTCGCCATTTCTAAGGAAAAGCTCCGGGAAGCTAGAGCTCGACAGAAAAGTTATGCTGATCGTCATCGACGTTCTTTAGAATTTTGTCCTGGTGATCGTGTTTTTCTTAAGGTTTCTCCTTTTCGTGGTGTTAAGCGTTTTGGTATTAAGGGGAAACTTAGTCGGCGTTTCATTGGTCCGTTTGAGATTTTATAACGCGTTGGTGAAGTTTCTTATCATTTGGCACTTCCTCCGCAGCTTGCGCATGTGCATAATGTGTTTCATGTATCTATTCTGAGGGAATACAATTATCATCCGCTCTATGTTGTTTCTTACCCGTTGGATCAGATTCGAGAAGATTTATCAGGTGTTGAAGAGCCTGAGGCTATTTTGGAGCGTCAGGATCGAGTCATGAGAACCAAAACTATTCCATTCGTTAAGATTCTTTGGAAGAATCATCCCGAGAGCGAGGCTACTTGGGAGACCGAAGAATGAATGCGAGCTAGCTATCCACATTTCTTTTCGTGATTCGGTACGTGTTCGTTTGATTTTATTACTTCAAATTTTGAGGATAAAAATTTTCTTTTAGAGGGGAAAAATTATAATAACCTAAAATGTGGGTTCCAAAAATCCGTTATTAATTTGAACCTTGAACCCGACATGTAACCTAAACAAACAAAAGCTATAATATGAGAACTACTAAATACTTAAAATCCTATAATCTAAACTATATAGAATTCAACATATGCATGCTATACTAATTAAATGTCACACGTTTAAAATGTCCCTACTTGGGCCAAATCTATTAAAAATATTGTGCACAACATTTGGTCATTAATATTGTCTAGATACATTTAGTTTAAAATAAAGATATGGTCACTTTGAACGCCCTATTACTTGGCCAAAATTCCAGCCTATCCTCTCCCCTTATCTACTCATATATATCGACTAATATGCACTCAACAAATCACACATAAAAACCCTAGCAATAAACCTAAGTGGCGGCAGTTGAGTTCTTCAATTATTCGAGTGGAAAGGTGGTACACACGAGGTGTGAAAGGGGCTAATCAAGAGGATGTCTGATCGTGGTATATACTGGGTTCAAGGGGTGTGTTTTTGGGTTCGACCAGGTCTGATTTTGTTAGCCTTTTGTTCTTGTTTTTCGGTCTTCAAATGGCTTAAGGTATCACCTATTTTGATCTTGTTTCTCTCGACCCTTATATGCATAACATGCTCATGATCTTAACCTAAAACTGGCTAGGAGTCGACTCAATAAGAATGCAAATAAAAGATTATTAGGTCACATAAAATAATGGAATATGTGGTTCGATATATATATAGTCCTGACCTGATATTTGAATCAGTGATATATGAGCTTATAAATCTGGTTTTGAATCCTTGGTTGATCACTTATATGCACTCTAAAAACCTGGAAACTAGCACATAAAATGATGGGTGATATCATGTATCGATGTGGGGTTTTAGATGGCTACTGGAATCTGAATTAAACATGGTCTATTGATCACTTTTATTCGAGTATAATGACACATTAGACACTACATAAAATCAAGAAATAATGTATACATATACTGGTCGACATAGAGTTTTAATAGCTATAAGAATCAGGTGGTGTACATGTTTGTTTAGATCTATTTATACATTCTAAAACCTTGAAAGTGACGCATGAAAAGATTGAATAGAGTCGCATAAAATGATGTTATATATAGGTCGATATATGGTATTTATTTGACTTATTGAATCTGAGATATACATGCACTGTGGAATCTATTTTAAACATAGACTTTATACGTATGAAAGGGGATATCGCATGCATGGTTTATAGTATTAAATGAGGTTAAACAGGAAGGAAAACTAAGGGTGTTCGTTTATTATTTTATGTGTTCGAATGGACTGTATGGAGTGTATCGTGGGTGTGTTGTTTATAAATGGAAAATGCATGCATGTATAGATAATGAGGTCAAATAGAATGGAAAGAATAGGGCTGGTTGAACTGGTTATTTTTTGTGACTGAAGTGGTGTCGTATATGTGTGATTGTTAGGTGTCGAATGGCTGGGAAAATGGAGTCATAGGTGTTGTTTTGTTTGGTATTTTGTCACGCTAATGGTTAACGACCAGGGGGGGGGAAGGAGTCAAGTTAGGTTGGTTTAAAAGGGGACAAATGGTGTCATGTTGGTGTATATAAGAGGGGATTTTATGTGTCGAATGTTTAGCTATATGTGGGTTAAAATGTGTCGTTTTGGTTAAGTGCACAAGAGGGTGTGTAGGTTGGTTTGGTGTCGAATTGTGTTTTCAAATAAACGTGGTGATTCATTTGCATGGGTGTGTTCATGAGTGCATGAAATCTTTAAACTAAGGAAGTGTTGCATCATTCTATAATTTACATTTTAGACCCTGAACTTTATAATAATGACAATTTAAACCCTAAACTATTATAAGTTGTTTTATTAAACCCTAAAGTATAATATTGGTCATAATAAGTCTATAAGTTACTTAATGGTCATTTATAACCTTAAAAGTTACTAATTGGGAAACTTACTAATTATGGAAACTTACTAAATCAGGAAACTTACTAAATATAGAAACCTTCTAAATATGGAAAGTTACTAAAAAATAGAAAGTTACTAAAAATAGAAAGTTACTAAAAATAGAAAGAAACCCTAAATACGGAATCTGAATAACTATAAGCAGTAAACTTATAAAATAAGCTTGTAAGTAATACGTGATCATTAATTTGTATAGGTTATGTGAAGATGGAGTAGTTCCCATTTTCGAGTGCTTTCCTATTTGGTTTGAGTTGCTTTGCATAAGGTACAGATATTCCACCCTTTCTCAGTAAGGGTTCTGATCTCATGACTTCTCGATCCTTGACTTTGATTTGTCTACTTTGCCATGATCCCATTTGATATAAGCCTTTGCTATGATTCCCTTGATATGATTCAGTTGCTATCCATTCTGATATGATGATCTGTTTATTATCTCATTGATTGAGATTCTGTTAAGTTGATATGCCTTTGTTGATTATGCTATGATTGCTTATTATGGATAGCTTTGTTCTGTTCTGTTCTGTTGCCCGAGCTAACTAGCCATGGAGGTACCATGGCCATGTCATTGAGGCACCAATGGCATGACACTTTCTGTGGAGGTGTGATTGATCCACGGCGTTCCCTTCTGTTATGATTATATGATTATTTGCGCACATGGCCATTCTGTTATATATATGCATAGTCTAGTACTTGTATATGTATTCTGTTTCAAGGAGCGTATGGATGCATCCTAGGTATATGTGATTGATATGGATATGATATGATGTGACTTAGTGACAGGTTTGTACGTGCCTTGTATCCCATTTCACTTCTGGTACTTGAGAGGTCTCCCCTCCTTGTACACTTATGCTATGATAGGATTTTATGACTAAGCATGTGGTATGCTTTCTGAGCTCGATGGGCATTTCTGTTATGTTCTATCCTGTTCAGTTATATGATGATTATCCTCTGTTGGATTCTGTGCTTTCATTATGGTTCTTCTGTTAAAGCTATGCTTTGCTTCTATGATTATATGATACTTTGTTCAGCAGTTCCTTTGCTTATGTTGCTTATTCATTTGATTCAGTTATTTATTTCCTATATATCTGTTCACTGGGCATTATAAGCTAAGTCGTGTTTCTTTTTCATGTGGCAGGTAATAAGCGGGAAGCTGGGCATGAGTGATAAGAGTAGGAACGTAGAAGACCTACCTTCATAGATTTCCTATTTGTTTGGATTATGATTAGACTATGTTGGATATTTTATTTCATTTCATTTCATTTGATATTCGTTTAGACTTATTGGGGGCTTGTAATTTTGAAGTCATGATGTTCTTGACTTTACTTTATTTATGAAGTCTTCCACTTGCGTTTTATTTGTATGTTCTGATAGACACCATAATGTGGCATCTTGACCAAGGTCGGGTTGGGGTGTTACAAATGATGGGATGTTTGGCTTGAATGGGATCCACATTAAGTGATTCTGGAACTACCACCATCATACCATTGATTTGTTCATTAGTCAACACTTACTCTTCTTTAACTTCAACTGTTTCTTCTCCTTTTTCTTCTGTTTGTTCTTCTTTCTCTTCCTCTGTCTTTTGCTTCTTGGACTCCTCAGATTCCAATTGCTCAGCTGCTCTTTTCTCACCCCTGCTAGTCTCAGTCTCAACTGTTTCAGTTTTACCCCTTAAGAACACCTTGAGTCTTCTATGAGCACTAATGTACAACTTCTCTATCTCTTCATAAGATCTTCCTTTGAAGTGTTTTTCCTTCCAGTTGTTCTGATGTTTCAAATATGTCTTCATGTAGCTTAGTTGTTCCTTTCTTGTTGGGGATTTCTTCTGAGCAACTTGCTTCTTTCTTTGACTTTGTATGATCTGCTCCAATAAGTCACTAATGGCTTGTTCTTGTTCTTCCTTTGTGAACTATGACCTTTCCTCCTCTTGTAGCTTAGCAGCTAATTCCCTATCAGCAAGAACTTGAGCAGCCCTCTCTTGTTCTTCAGTTAAAGCTTATGTTCAACCATAAACTTAGACAATCTTTCTTCTTCAGCTGCTCTAGCTAATTCTTCATCAGGAAATCTTTGAGAAATTTCTTCATCAAGAGCAATTTGAGCTTGGATTTTCTTGGTTGTCTTCTCAGATGGTTCACCTTCAACGATTATGCCTTTACCCTTATTTGTTCTTGATCTTCTTGGTCTTCTTGTATATATTGCACCAGCGGTACCTTGTATTACACCACCAATACCTTGTATTGCACTAACAGTACCTTCTTGTTCTGGAACAGTACCTTCTTCCATTTGTTTATATGGCCTCCCTTGAGTACCAGATTCCTCTTGGACCAAAGACACATTAGGGTCTTCATCTAGCTCAGCTATCTTCCTCCCCTATTTGGAAGATTCCTCACCCTTGTCATCATGTAAAGCAGCATCTGAACTAGAAGAAGGAGATGATTCCACCAAATGAGCTGATCTTTTTCTTTGTAGAGTCCTGACTTTCTTCTCCAATTTCTTCACCTTCAAGACTAATTTTGTGTAGACTCTGTCAAAGATCTGTTTATGCGTTGTAAGCTCAGCCTCCAAGGTAGAAACCTTATATGACAATTTTGTACAAAGATCCATCAATTCATTAAGTTTCTTACTGCCCTCAGCACTTCCTAATGTGTTACTTTCAGGGAGAGGTGCATCATGGGGCATAGACTCAAACTCCACCACATGGTGAGCCTCTAAGCCACCCAATTTTTCCATTTGGCTTGGGATTCCACCACTAGTACTTGGTTCAAAAGAGCTAGGTACTGTAGGTGTTACCATAGGTTGGGTCTTACTTATGTTACCCATGTCCTGCCCAGCTTCTAAGCCTGTGACAGTAGTAGCAGTCCTTCCTACACTGACATTGTCAGCTTCATCTGCATCATGGAAATGGGTAGGAACTATGTGCTGAGGAACAACAGAGCCTTATTATGTGATGATGTGGGTTGCGAGGATGATTAGTCTGAACTTGTGGGTGTATGTTGGGAGTCAACTGGGGTTGTTGATCCTTCACCCTGTACCTATATCCTTTCGAGGCCATCCTCATGTTCCTAAAAAGTTTTTGGGTAAGTTTGGGTGTTTGGTAAACAGTTTGATGAGGTAGAAGTTGAGTTTTCCTCATGTTCAAAATTGTTTGAATGAACCTGGGATACATCAAAAATTTTGATTTACTGTCTACAGTTTTTACCATTCCTTCAAAAATGAGTTTTAAAAAATTGAAAGTCATATTTGTTGATAAGCAAATGAGAGCAGTTGCAATATTGCTACAGAACTGTTCTTATGAGGTTTTCTTGGGACTTAAACAATGAAGGATGGTATGAATAAAAAATCTTCATTGTGGGGCAAAACAACCTTTTTGAAAAGTTATAGATTGAGATTGTATGCAGTACCCCATTCTGGTTAAAGTTTGAAAAATTTCAGTATTGGGCAAGGCACTAATACCATTGTCATCATCTAAGTGGAGATGCCTCCTAACTGATGATTCAATAATAGTGATGGTTAGAAAGTAGGATAAGGTAAGTGAATTGAGATATTTTATATGACTTATTAAGGTTTCTAGTGGACCGACTTCAATTAAAAGATAACTTTTGATTGAAGAAAAGTGAATATAATAGATTAAAAGTTAAAATATCCAAAAGGAATCCCTTAAGATAAGATTTTGATTAGTAAAAATCTCAACAACTCCTCAGCGGCTATTTTCAAAAAGCTGTTATTTCACACCAGTACTAACGGCTATCCAGCAGTACAAACTTAAGCCTACCAGTAATAACTTTTTGTCTGGCAGTACTAACTTTTTGGAAAAAATTTGACTTAGCAGTATGAACTTAATTTTGATTTAAAACAATACTGCATACTATCATTTTGAAGGGATTAAGTGTAAGAACAGACACTTAATCAAATTTCGGTTTAACGCAACCTCTAGTTGTGTGAGAACCAATAGTTTCAGTTATAAATAATTGCCTTTGATCAGATAAACTCATTCAAAGAACTTTCTTGATAGGGTTTCCAGCTCGTGGCAGGTGTTGCCTCTAACACAAATGTGTTAGATTCACTTTTGCTCGTTGTTCTCTCTACCAGATGTCCTTGGACTAACACATTATACTAATAAAAGTATAAAATGGCAGAGAGTGAGTTAGATCAGTAACTATCTGACTAACTATTCCATCAATTCAAATGCAAAACATCATAATAAGATTTCAAGAAGAATCTCTTAACTTAGGTATAAAACCTTTGTTAAGGAACTCCCAAATGCTGTCCATCATACTATTATGTCAGCAATCAAGCCACCATTGGCTGCTCACACAATGCACTAGTAAATCTTTTGTGCTTAAACTCCATACTTGCAAATGTTAGTCTAAAACCAAGAAAACAAAATACAAAGCATTTGTTTCATAGCAGTATAAACGTATGACTAACAGTTCTAACATAACAGTCCTAATTTGTACTGGCAGTACAAACTATACAAAGCAGTACTAATTGACAAACCTAGCAGTACAAATCCAATTTCATGTACAAACACACACAGGTTAAAACCTTTAAGGATTAAGCATTTCAATACTTGCTACCAAGTATTGAAACCTTCCAACATCAAAAGCTTTAGTGAGAAGATCTGCAAAGTTTTGATCAGTATAAATTTTAACAACCTGAACTAACTTTTTCTCATTGCAGTCTCTTATAAAATGATGCCTAATTTCTATGTGTTTTGTTTTAGAATGTTGCACTGGATTTTTAATAATGCATATTGTACTGCTATTGTCAATATATATCATGGTATTCATAAAATTATACCCATAGTCAAGCAGTTGATTTTGAATCCATAAAACTTGACCACAGCAATTTACAGCAGCTACATACTCAGCTTCAGTTGTAGAAGTTGCCACAATTGTCTGCTTCTTGCATTGCCATGATATAAGTCTGCAACCAAGGAACTGACAACCACCTGTTGTTGATTTCCTATCCAGACTTGCACCAGCATAATCACTATCTGAGTATGCCACCAAATCAAACGGTGATTCCCTAGGATACCACAGACCCAACTTAGATTGACCCTTAAGGTACCTAAAGATCCTCTTTACAGCAGTTAAATAGGAAGCCTTGGGATTGACTTGAAACCTTGCACATGCACACACAACAAACATGATATCTGGTCTTGATGAGGTAAGATACATCAAGGACCCTATCATTGACCTGTTGGTGTGTACATAAACACTTTCTCCATCAGCATCTTTAATCAATGGTTTCTCTGGATCAACAGGTGTGCTTGCCACATTAGCATCAGTAAATTGAAATTTCCTTAAGGTCTCAGTCACATATTTATCTTGACTGATAAATATGCCTTCAGTTGATTACTTCACTTGCAGTCCTAGAAAGAAGGTAAGTTCACCCATGGAACTCATTTAAAACTTATCATGCATAAGTTTCTCAAATTCTACGCACATCTCCTTATTCGTGGATCCAAATATAATATCATCCACATAAACCTGTACCAGCAAGATATCCCCCTTGTTCTTCATGATGAATAGAGACTGATCAATCTTGCCTATTTGGAACCCATTCTCTATCAAATAAGAAGCCAATGATCCATACAAGGCCCTTGGAGATTGATGCAATCCATAAAGAGCTTTCACAACCTTGTACACCTTTTCTGGATGCTCTGGATCTACAAAACCTGGAAGTTAAGAAACATACACCTCCTCTTCAATAGTACCATAAAGAAAGGCACTCTTGACATCCATCTGGTAAGTAGTAAAGCCCATGAAAGAAGCATAAGCTAAGAACAATCTTATTGCTTCAATCCTAGCTACAGGTGCAAAAAATTCTTCATAGTCTACTCCCTCTTCTTGTGTATATCCCTGGGCTACAAGTCTAGCCTTATTTTTTTGATCACAATCCCCCTTTCATCTTTCTTATTTCTGAATATCCTTCCAATAACCCTCATACCCTTGGGTAAATCAACCCAAACCTTCTAAATCTTGAATTGGAGAAGCTCCTCTTGCATAGCTTCTACCCAGCTTGAGTCTTCTAAGGATTTAAGTATGTTCTTGGGTTCTGATTGGGAAAGGAAACATACAAATAGACATGTGTTGGCATCTTCATGCTTCTTTTCTTCATACACAGCACTGAGAAAGCTTTGTTGATCTAAAGTTATGGTATGCCTTCTTGTCTCCACATCAGACTGTATGTCTCCAATCACATTGTCTAGGGAGTGATCTTTGTGTATTCTTGTGTGTGGAGTTGTGGGAACTTGATAGGTGAGTGGCATGTTGATAATCTCTTAGGACCGCTTTATGTATCATTGTGTATTCACAATATTCATGTTAAGATTTATGCACGCCATCTATAAGCACTTAGGACCGTGTGGAAACCGTAGAGGGGGGGGGGTGAATACGTTTCCATTTAAAAGCTTAAAAACTTTTTGTATCAAACTCCCAATCAAGATGTGACGTAATATGAAAAGTGTCAACAATGATCATACAACGTCTAGAGATGGTATAAAGTAAACTACAACATAAGCACAATCAAACCATGACACAAACATAATCAACATAACATAATCAACCAACCACACAAACATAAACGCAATGCAAATATAAATATAGAGCGATAAAGACTAAAATAAAAATAAAGAGATAAGTAAAGAAGGCACAAACCGGACACAATGATTTATAGTGGTTCAGTCACGAAGCTCCTCTTTTCCCTACTCCACTACCCGAGTACCCAACTCGAGAGTTACTTCATTAATCAACAAGCTCCCTTCAGGCGGAGAAAATCGTACAACATCGTTTATCCTTATTTCCGAAACTAAGCTAAATGTCGAGTACTAATCTTAGCTAGTACCAATCTACCACAATCCACATGATCTACTCACGATCTACCCGATCTATCCTTGATCCACTTGATCAACACACAAGCCCACAAGCTACAAATGAAGAATAGGGTTAAAAAAACCCTAACTTGAAACCAACCCTAGAATCGTTTCTCTCTTTCTAAGGTGAAATCCGGCAGCCACTAACTTCTCAATTCCGGCCATAACCAATCCACCAAATGTCCTCTCTACCCTCTTCTTGGGTATGCAATACGTGTGTGTGAATTGTGTTTCTTATTAAAGTGGTGGCGGCTGGTGTATTGATGAATCCTTATCTATAACTATTGCAATCGAGTGCCTTTAATCCATCTGTTCTTGGACGTATGCTAGTGTAATCATTTTTTTAGGGTTTTGTTTATCTGTTGTAGGTTGATCGTATTTAGTTTATCATTCTTGTCGGTTTGGATCCTAAACCGACCCTTTATTATTGGTACGATCTGTGGGTTGTTCTTAGCGATCAAAGGAAAAACCCTAATCTTGCTTTTCTGCTGGTCTTTGCGATCAAAAGATAAACCCTTATCTTGGGTTTCGTTGTTGCTGATCTATCGTTCTACTTGATTGCTTTTATGGTTACATGTTGTGCATCGATCTGAGCTATATCTTCGAAACCCTAATATTAGGGTTTCTTATTTATCTATCGTTGGTACTTGTAAGAGCTTCTGAACGTGAACCCGCGTTGGGTTTCTTTGGTGATTGTATGTTCAAATACTGATGTTAGTTATATGGACATGGGTTATAGAGAGATGTAAGTCAAGTTTGAGGGAATCTTGTTCAAAAACCCTTCCTGTTCAGATCTGTACGCTACATGTGTTCTTATTACTAGATCTGCTGGGTTTCTTGTTGGATGTTAGGGTTTTGGATACCCTATTGTTCGTGAGCCTATTGGGATGTGGGTTCTGTGTTTCTATGATCGTTCATTATTGGTCTTCAAGCTGCTGGTAATTGGTCGAGTTGCTTGCTGTTGCTACTATGAATCGCACCATAGATGTACGTGTGGCATACATGGATCGTTTTAGGGTCTGGTGGAGCTGATTATGGTTATTATTCATTACCTTCATGTGATCGTGTAAGCTGCTAATGATCAAGTTAGAGAGGGTCTTGTTCAAAACCCTTGTTTGTGATATCATTGACTGGTTATGGACGTTCGCTCTATCATCTGGTCTTGTGATGTCGATTATTGGTAAGTTAGGGTTTCTCAACCCTATTTTTCGTCTATGATTGATCAAGATACACTGGGTTTCATTCTTAGCTAGAGTTTTACTCCATTAAAACTTGTAGCAGATGAGGTATTGGATCAAGTCGTAGTAATTATGTGTCTGTTATGGACATTGCAGGTTTGGTCCTTTTTGGATCAATGGAAGTTTGGTGTAGTTGTTTGGTGTGTATTTGTGTGTTCTAGTACTACCATGGATAAAGCTGCATCGTTGAAGGTTATGAACATCTACAACGATGTTTGAAGAATCAAGTGTTTTAACTTGATTTTTTATTTTGTAATCTTATAGTCGTTGTAGTTTTTATGTTCATTTATTAGTTATAAGAGTGGTGTGTCACTCTTATATAGTGGTTATTTGTTAGTGTCCTACGGGACTGTTGAGTTCTTCATGTAAGTGCCTATGTAACGGGCTGAGATATGGGATTTCACCCATATCCTTTGTACTTAATCTTTTTTTTTTGGTTAATCTACTTACCAGGGTGCAGGATTACTCGCATTTACCTAAAAAAAAGCCCACAAGCTACAACAGATCTCCAAGCTCTCAACAAGATCACAATGATCTACTTCTACTTGACTCGATCTACCCGATCTACCCTTGATCCACTTGATCAATACATAAGCCCACAAGCTACAAGAGATCTCCAAGATCTCAACAAGATCACAATGGTCTACACTCACAAACTCTCAAAAGAAAAATGAACTTGATGTATGCTAGAATACAACAAGTATGTAGCAAGTGTTACAAGTGCACTAGACTAATACTATAACACTTTGTATCTTTGTGATACTATGTGTTCTTCTCTTGCACTAGTAGAGGAATGAAGGTGATCTCTTGGTTGGATGAAAGGATCACTCTTAAACAAACTAAGACTTTCTAAATGATCAAAGAAAGTGATCTAAGTAAGAAGGGATTAGACCAGAGAAAACTAACTGGAAAAATCAAGTTGGAAGTGTAAAATGGTCCACTATTTATAGGCAAAGAAAAAACTAGCCGTTACGTACGCACGGTACCACTAAATACCTGACGATACCACTAAATTTAGTGGTACCTTGGTACCGTCCCAGACAGGAACGCTCCAAATTTTATTTTTTAGCGGTGAAAGTTTATTTGGTGAAGTTTGGAGCTAATTTGGGAGGAAAAATAGCTGTTGGGACTTTTAAACTTATTTTTCAAAATAAAACATTTCTTTTTAATTCAAAAATAATTTGTAAAATGTATTTTTGAAAAAATGTTTTGTCACATTAAAAATGTGAAGTTTAGAACAAAAAATTTATTTCTTTGATCATTCGTCAAGTTTAAATTTGTTTGTTCATACCTTGAGTGATTTACGACGGGATAAAAATCTACGACTCTGTTGAAGCATACTTGAGACGTCGAGAGATGTTGATGTAAGTATGCATTGATAATTTGTTTTTACAAGTAACTTGCACATTTTACGTTATGCATTACAAGTTACATGTTTGTCATTATTAAAACCGAAGAAACCGTTTAGTTTAAATATCGTAATATTTGCACTAACAATCTCCCCCTTTTTGATGATGACAAATATGTAAACCGTAACACATAGTAAAATGTAAAAGTTACCTGTTTACACTCCCTTCTCCCCCTTTTGTCGAAGCAAAAAGGTAGTTGCTTCGAGCTCTCCCTTGAATTCACTCCCTACTCCCCCTTATTACACTACTATCCTTTCTTCCCAAAAAGGCGAGCTTGCATCATCCCAGTGAAGTCTTCTATCACCACTATTAGAAAGACTCCGTGCTATGTATTCAAATACTCCCGAGCTCCCCCTAGCTCAATGCTCCCTATGGTGACTGAATCCCCTTGTTTATTTACCTTAGTATCTAATGGATCCATGGATCAAATTCTTACAAAGGCTTTTCCTACATCAAGGGTTAGCTTCGTGCAATATAATATATTAAAGAATAGGAGCAACATTATAGGGATATAATACACATAGCAAGACATGCAAGGGTTAAACTATGTTAAAAACATAGCTAAAAAAATTTGATGAGCATATCAAAGTGTGCAAGAAGTTAGACACGTGATGAAAGTGTGCAAAAAGGATAAAGACCAAAAAGAAAGCCCAAGAAAGTTGAGCGACACAAAAAGATGAATGCATATTGCAATTCAAAGACACCTGAGTGTCACAACCCGACCGACAACCTAAGGTGTAATTGTTCAATCAATCACACTAACAAGAACGAGATTCGTTCATTGACTGACACACAAAATGACTTCTTCCAAGTTGTCATTGGGAAGGCAAGTTCTAACAAACCTTTTGAACAACATAATCATCTACCTAAGATGATTGGTGTTAAGGATAGTTTGTTGAGAAGACATACTCTAAATGAGGTAGATATATGTTATTACTATTATGACAAGTCATGCCATTAAGTAGACTCGATGGAAGTTTAAAAAAATAAGAATGAGAACGACACACACTAATATTCGAGTGGAAATGATTCCATAAGATGGGAGAGTGTTGGTTTTAACCTTTGAGGAAAGGTGGGAAAAGATGGTTTAGATTAATATATCGTTTGCACTGACAATGAGATGCATGATATATTTCAAAAGAGAAAAAGAAAATGTGCATGTGATCCTAATAGGATTGTGGGTGGATATCTCTAACGGGGTTGAGGTAACGAAGTTCTAGATTTCTAGTTTGGATGATCCTAGTTGTGTGTTAGAGATAATTTGGTGCATGAAGGGTTTCGTGTGATTTTGAGGATTGAAGGTTATTGAACTAACTATCACTATCCAAAGTGAGGAATAGTTGTAAAGTTTGAGTGTAATGATCGATGGGTTGAAGCTTCTTAGACTAACTATCATTGTCAAGAGTGAAGTGTAGCTAAAAGGTTTGAGTGGGATTGATATAAGGGTTGAAGGTTTTGAAACTAAATATCACTGTCAATAGTGAAGTTTAGTTATAAGGGTTGAGTGTGATGATGAATCATATTAATGTGAGGTTTGAAGATGAGATGCAAGATAGGCTTGCAATGGTGAGGCCTTATATAGGCAAGAGTTGTGGTATTCGAATTAAAGTTGGTGGTAGTGTCCTATGGTGTAGTGAAGGAATCTTAGGGTGTATGTGACTTTGCAAAATTTTGCAGGTTTGAGGTTAGGGATGCAGGGATCTAGAGGAAACAGTGAAAATTCGTCAAACAAGGGCACGGTACCACTAAATACCGCACGGTACCGTTAAATTTAACGGTACCGTGGCCTATTTAACGGTACCGTGACCTGGAAGTCACGAATTTTCCTGTGCAGCCTAGTTCTAGGCAGCTAAAGGGAAGTTTTCTAGGAAATAAGAACCACATTTATGTGTTCTTGAGAGTGTTTGTTGAAAGACTATATGAGTGTGTTTTCGCTCCCCCTTAATCGATGACCATCCGGACAAGATGTGAAGAAAAAAAAAAGCAAACGTTGACGGAAGCGATGAGCTTAGTAACGTCATGACAAGTGGTGGATAACATACAATAAACTTCACCTTTGAAGTCATGTAGCTCTTCTCAATCATTGTGAATATTTATAGAACATTTATATGATGAGGCATGTGATTACGTGGAAATATGCTAAGGGTTAAGAAGATAAAATTGTAACACCCCGAAAATCGGGTCCAGTGGAAGCATACATGTCACTGGGGTGCTACTCAATTGGTATCACAACACAAGGTACAAAGAACGGTTTTACCTAAACAGTTTAGAAGAAAGTTTCATTATCAAAACGTTAAGTTTACATCATCTGAAAATAGTGCGGAAGTAAGGCCCAAAATAATTAAAGCGGTCCCAAATATAAATATCAGAGTCGTCTATGACCATGCCTCTTGCCAAGCGCCTCCAGAGATAAGTGATGCGTGGTTTTGCGACCTTACAAAAGGTTTTACCTCTCGAGGGATCTCAAGAGGCTTGCAATCCCCACCAGGCAGTGTACCTGACCGATGTAGTATAGTGTAGTGGCAAGTACCGGGGGATTGATCGTTCTCTAGGGGAATAGTGTCGTTAGGATTGAAAAACTACTCTAATAGGTCTAAGGGTGAGGGAAGATTCTTTTTGTATTTTTTTATTTTTATAAAAACAAGTAAAATCTCGGGTTTGAAGGAGTGGGCGGAATTAGTTGCTAGTCAACTAACCCAAATAACTACAATTGCAAATAAAATAAAATAACTGAAAATAAAAAGGTTGTGGAACTTATATGGAGAGAAATGTGTTTACTTAGATTTCCTTACTCCTTAACTATCTTTTACCGGTTGATTAGTGTGTATTAATTGCGTGGATGACGGGTGTATTCCTTAATACCAATCGTGGGGTGGCGTACGTACTTCCCCAACTCTATAAGCTCCTACTTCACTCCTATGTCGAGCCGGCTAAGAAGCTCCTAACATGGGATCTCTAGAATTCGCTCATGCATTAAATACAACCATAAAAACCTTAGTACGCATTGGTTCATGTTTCTTAAGACGTTCAAGCAAGTTACCGTATAGGAGGTTAGCCAGTTTTCTTAAGCCTAACATCGATAAACAATCATCCAATACAATTAATAACACACCAACAACCAATAATCAATAGTTAGGTTTCATTAGATCTAAGCAAACACAAGATAAATCTAGCCTAGCATGTTAAATAAAAGACAAGAACAAGATATAATCAAACAACACATAGACATATTGAATGATTAATTGATTACTTATCTTCAATTGAACATGGGAGATCCAAGGGTATAAAACCCTTAAAAGTAGCAGAAAAATCGTCTTAAGGTTTCTCCTCACAAAGTTGCACACTAATGACTAAAAATTATGAGAATATATATAGAAAATCAGATCTGACGGCGTCACGTTATAGAGCTGACGCCGTCACCTCGCCGCGGTTAGGGTTTCTTGATGGCCTTCTTGACGCCGTCCCCTTTTAATCATCCAAAATCCTCTCTGGCGCGTCAGGGGTTGACGGCGTCACAATGGTGCTTGACGCCGTCACAGGTACTTTTCCAGCCGATTTTGAGACTTTGTCGTTTTCTTCACTTTTATGCTCCAAAAACGTCCAAAATGCTTCCTTTTCCAGATTTCTTCTCCAAAGTACCTAAAATGACAAAAGGAACGATTTAGGGCAATATTTGATCAAATAAATACGATTTAGGGCTTAAATGACCCCCTAAAAGCGGTACACTTTTCGCTTCATCAAATACCCTTACACTTGAGATTTGCTTGTCCTCAAGCAAATGCTCTTTTATTCTAATCAAAATACAAGTTAGGGGTCATTTAACGCTAATATAAAAGTAATTACAACAAATAGTCGTTCCACTTTAATCATAATAAGCACGGAGATTACAGACTAGCACCTCACAAGTAGTGTTTAGATACTCACATCTCTCAGGTGTCATAAAAGTATATCTCATAAATAAAAATGAATAATATCTCTCACTACCTGTCATAGCAAATAGATTACCATAGGCTTGGGAAAGGATCAAAAACCTCCTCCACTAGGCGAAAGCACCTAAGATAAACTATCAAAGAGGGCTTTTAAACGGGTTATAACGTTAGGTGTAGGGATATGATAAACACAGTTTTGTTGGATAAAGGATATTTTACTGGCGGCGAGTTAAAGATCTTGATTAATTACATGTACAATATGGCGTTGCTAAGCCAAGACTAGACTCGACTTAAGCTAATGAAAAAAAATAACAAAAAGATAAAATAAACATAAAATGAAACGGGATGGTAGTCCGTATGTTTTTTTTTTTTTTTTTTTTTTTTTTTTTTTTTTTTTTGCATACACTCTTGCCCTACCATCTAAAATAATACATCGTAGGGGGGGTTGTATCCCCCTTACACTTGAACTTTTACATAACTTTACAATTAACTATTCTAATGACTCGAATTAAGATAATCGAAACGCTTGGAGTACTTTTAAAATATTTAGCACATATGGGGGTAATAATGTTGTTCTTCCCCATTACTCCATTACACTAGTACTTTACCCATGAGTCCCAATCGTCCCAAAACAATATGTACAAGGATATGACTCGACTTAGCAACCATGTAATCAATTAGATAATTAACTTGGGGTTTAAACAAATGTTGTCACAATAATGCACTAAAAATGAGTGCATACAAGGTAGGCTAAGGCGATTTGGGTGTACATTTAAGTGGGGTGTAAACAAATTCTTACTTTAAGTAAAATGCTTAAAGTTAGAAACGAAAAGATAGGCTCTGAGGGGTGTACTAGGGGTATCGTGTACTAAAAATGAGTACAACGCAAAGGGTGTGGGAGAATTACTTGACCAATGTAGCCAATGTAATTATAACAAAAACACAGGTGTAAAACAATGGGTTAATCCTAATGCCTCTTATCATGTAGTAAATCTAACTACACGAATGTAGTCTCACTTGTGGCCTCGGAATGGTCCTAACGCAAGTTCTAGAATCTAAGTGCTACCGGTACACACATCATAGCATAAATGCTTTTCCTACCAATTCTAGGGGCGAACCTCACATATTTGGGGGTGAAAAAATTTTTAGTGGTACGGTTTTGTGCTAGTCATATAACTCCTATCCGTGAGACGCTCATTAAGACCAAAGTTTCACTCCTATATGTTGTAAAAAAATTTAAATTTGGCACTAAAATTGCCTTAACAGGTATTTCTCTCAGTTTTATTACACATCTACCATTAAACAAACGAAAAATCAAGCGTGATAGCATTCTCTAAGGTATCGTACTTTACCCCCCCTTACACTTAAGATGAACATTGTCCCCAATGTTCAAATAACAAGATGTAAAAGTAAATAAGGTAAAAGAATGAAATCAAATACTCCCCTGATTCGCTCGGTGGATAAAGAGGTAACATGGTTAGATCTTCTTCCAAGGTAATGTTGAAGCTTCAAGACTAAAGCAGCGCCAAAAGCTAGATTCCGCATACATCTTCTTGTCCAAAATAACCTGTTAAACCCGAGAAAACAAACACGAAAACCTGCATAACATCGGCGGGATAAATCTGTATAAGGATATAATGCTTGTGGAATGATTATTTTGCAGATTCCTGGAGTTTATAAGTTAGAGATTTAATAAAGCATTTTATGATTCCGGAAGAAAAATAAAACTTTCAAAAAAAAAAATCCAGAAAACTGTTCCTGACGGCGTCAACTGGGGTCTGACGCCGTCAGAAGTGATCTGACAGATTTTTCATGTTAAGTTTCCGGAAAATTTCTGGAAAAACTCAATCCTTTTTTCTTGGAAATCCTGCAAAATATCATTATGACTCGATACAAGCATTTGACTCAAACAATTGCTAATATGTATGTTAATTTAATATTGTTATGATTCATGTTCATTTGTTCTAATAAACCGATTTGGATTTCCCTTACACTTATCTTTTGCAAAATACCTTTATATGTAGTTAAGACGAAGTTAAAAACAAGATAAAGCATTTTCACAATTTAGTTTCGAACATGAATCAATAATAATAAAAATTAAACATACATATGGAAGCAAATAAAATCAAACAAACAAATAAATAAACACACAAAGCAAATAAAGCTTGGGTTGCCTCCCAAGAAGCGCTTTTCTTTATTAACGAGTCTTGTAGCTAGACTCAAAGTCACCGTACATTACGTGACTCCATCATCTCGCATTATGACGTATCCCTGATAGATATAATCCTTGTTATCAGGATGGTAATGTTTCAATCGTTCGACATTCGCGGTCACTCCTCCTCCCTTGGTGGTCAAGCTTACTACCCCATCTTGATGTAGACTTTTAATTGTGAATGGTTCGTACCACCAGGGACTTGGTTCATCGGTAGGTGCTTTTGTTTCTGAATGCCTTAGGAGCACTGAGTCTCCTTTTGTAAATTCAACGGGGTTATTGGTCTGCTCATCAGCCTCAATATAATCGTTATTTCCACCCTTACATTCTCTAATCTCATTTTCATTGTAATTCTTAATCCTTGCCTCCCATGCAAGGATTTTCTCTCGAACATTACCACGGATTATATTGGGGTTCGCCTCCATCTTCTTTTGTAGAGCAACATCTCGTATATGACATGGGATCGTTGGGAAGTTTATTGTTTTCTTTCCCTTCTTCATTTGGATGGTACAATTTTCGTAGTCGATATGTGCCCTAGTGGTGGCGAGAAAGGGTGCCCCAAGGATTATTGGCATATTCATATCATTTCTTTCAATAATCATGAAGTCGACCGGATACAGGAATCCGACAACGTTGACCAACACATCTTCTGCAATTCCTAACGGGTACTCATAAGAATGTTTTGCAAAGGAGAGTTTAGTACGGGTGATGGATGGCAGTTCGTCGGTTAACTGGACATAAACGGATAAAGGCATCAAATTTACGTCGGAACCTTGGTCAGCTACCGCACCCAGATACTTGAGTTTTCTAATGCTGCATGGTATTTCGAAGACCCCGTAGAATTCCTGCTTTTCCACTAACTTTTGTCTTATGAGGCTCTCATACAATTGCCCTCCGGGTAATGTGTCGGATTCATCATCCGGTTTCATTTTCTTGGACTCCTTGCTGGGTAGATGAGTACGTCGATAGTTTCTCACCCAATCATTTATGGTCTCCTTGTTTATTTTGTGCCTCAAGTGATGCCTCACTTGTTGTGACCTTGGCGGTTCTATCATTTGGCGCTCCTTGGAGGGCGTCTCCTTTCCTTTGTCTGAACCGCAATTACAGGCATTGGCGTTTCCAGCATTAAGTGGGACGAGGTCGATTTTGTTGACTTCCATAGTTATCAACTTCCCCCTCTCTTCATTCTCGCCCTCTTGGACGATGGAGATGGCTTTGACAAATTTAGTGTTGGGAACTTCAACGTCATTCCGCACCAGCACTTTTTCAGGAGCTTTTGTATTTGTGTATTGTTTCAAAAGGTCCATCATCTCCGCCATCTTCTCTTCCATCTCCTCCTTCTGTTTGTAGACGGCTTCCTCAAATTTTGCCAACAGTTCGGAGTGTTGTGACATGTATTCACCCATTCGAGCTTCGAATGTTGGACTAAGTTCCTGAGGTGGTGAGTTGGGTTGAGCAAGCTTATAGAAGGGTGTAGTATTTTCCCTAAGGGGTGATTTGGACAATGGTATTTGCTTAACGCTTGAGACCGAGTTAACTGTTGCTTTTTGTGGACTTAAGGGTCTCTTTTGTTTTTCCATAAGATATGCAACCCTCTTCTCAAGTTCACTAACGCTTTCCTCGGTGATTTGGTTGGCTTTATCGGGCGATGAATGTGTGTTGACCGCCGAGTGTACGTCGTGGGAAATTTGCCACAATTCATCATCGTCGGATGCGAGCTCATCAATGATCTCCCATGATTCCTCGGCGTTTCTATCACGCAATCTGCCTCCGGCGGCTTGATCGATGGCACGCTTGGTGTGGTAGTCAACATGGTCATAGAAGATTTGAATTTGAAGCCAGAGATCTATGCCATGATGAGGGACTTTTTGGAGTAAGTCCTTGAATCGAATCCATGCCCCATATAGGGTTTCGCCTCGACGTTGTTCGAACATCAAGATATCCTTCCTTAACTTGGTAGTTCTTCCTGGTGGGAAAAACTGAGCAAGGAAACGAGTGGTGAGATCATCCCAAGAGGTGATGGATCCTGCGGGTAGACGCTCTAGCCATTGACTAGCTTGGTCCCGCAGAGAGAATTGAAAGAGACGTAGTCGGGTCGTCTCTCGAGTGGCAACATCAAGGTCTATGGAATCAACGATTTTGAGAAAGTCCTTGAGATGTTGATTAGGATCTTCGGAACGAAGTCCATGGAATGCGCATCCGCTTTGCACCAACCGGATGGTGTCGGATCGCAAGGGAGTGACATTGGCTCCTTGAGTGAGCTCAATGGTGTTTCGATAGCCATGGTGGCTAGGACGGGAGTAGTCTCCTAAGGTACGGGCTCTAGGAGGTGGGTGTTGTTGTGGTGGTGGGTTGTTGGGATCGAGGATATTACCACCTTCCATGATGCCGGATGGTAATGGTTACGAACAAAGAAACGAAGAAAAAAGATAGACTAAAGAAAAACCTAGAAAAATAAAATAAAAATCTCACTAGAAAGGAATCTAGAGAGTAGACCTAATAAAATAAAAATTCAACCTAAACAATAACTATTCCCCGGCAGCGGCGCCAAAAACTTGATGCGTGGTTTTGCGACCTTACAACAGGTTTTACCTCTCGAGGGATCTCAAGAGGCTTGCAATCCCCACCAGGCAGTGTACCTGACCGATGTAGTATAGTGTAGTGGCAAGTACCGGGGGATTGATCGTTCTCTAGAGGAATAGTGTCGTTAGGATTGAAAAACTACTCTAATAGGTCTAAGGGTGAGGGAAGATTCTTTTTGTATTTTTTTATTTTTATAAAAACAAGTAAAATCTCGGGTTTGAAGGAGTGGGCGGAATGAGTTGCTAGTCAACTAACCCAAATAACTACAATTGCAAATAAAATAAAATAACTGAAAATAAAAAGGTTGTGGAACTTATATGGAGAGAAATGTGTTTACTTAGATTTTCTTACTCCCTAACTATCTTTTACCGGTTGATTAGTGTGTATTAATTGCGTGGATGACGGGTGTATTCCTTAATACCAATCGTGGGGTGGCGTACGTACTTCCCCAACTCTATAAGCTCCTACTTCACTCCTATGTCGAGCCGGCTAAGAAGCTCCTAACATGGGATCACTATAATTCGCTCATGCATTAAATACAACCATAAAAACCTTAGTACGCATTGGTTCATGTTTCTTAAGACGTTCAAGCAAGTTACCGTATAGGAGGTTAGCCAGTTTTCTTAAGCCTAACATCGATAAACAATCATCCAATACAATTAATAACACACCAACAACCAATAATCAATAGTTAGGTTTCATTAGATCTAAGCAAACACAAGATAAATCTAGCCTAGCATGTTAAATAAAAGACAAGAACAAGATAGAATCAAACAACACATAGACATATTGAATGATTAATTGATTACTTATCTTCAATTGAACATGGGAGATCCAAGGGTATAAAACCCTTAAAAGTAGCAGAAAAATCGTCTTAGGGTTTCTCCTCACAAAGTTGCACACTAATGACTAAAAATTATGAGAATATATATAGAAAATCAGATCTGACGGCGTCACGTTATAGAGCTGACGCCGTCACCTCGCCGCGGTTAGGGTTTCTTGATGGCCTTCTTGACGCCGTCCCCTTTTAATCATCCAAAATCCTCTCTGGCGCGTCAGGGGTTGACGGCGTCACAATGGTGCTTGACGCCGTCACAGGTACTTTTCCAGCCGATTTTGAGACTTTGTCGTTTTCTTCACTTTTATGCTCCAAAAACGTCCAAAATGCTTCCTTTTCCAGATTTCTTCTCCAAAGTACCTAAAATGACAAAAGGAACGATTTAGGGCAATATTTGATCAAATAAATACGATTTAGGGCTTAAATGACCCCCTAAAAGCGGTACACTTTTCGCTTCATCAATAAGCTATAGCATTAAACCTGAAAATACATGCTAAAAGGGGCCAGCTTACGCTGGTGAGTTCATAGGTTTTAGTTTAAAAATAGTTTGGTTGAACCAAAAGGTTTTCAAGTTCAAATCATCGTCCGCAAGCAAGACAAGTCTAACGTAGGCTAACACTGCCTAAATCACGGGTTAAGAAAAAGTATAATAGGGGACCAAGATAAGGGATTTGCTACACTGGACTATGATCGATGAAAACCACGAGTTCCAATAATACTTCCAAAACCAATCATTCCAATATCAAAACGAGATCTCAAGTAGGGCCCTAAGCGACTCTAGCCAGGCAACATGGCTATAGCAAGAGATTGCTACCCTGGTCTAGGCCGTAAGCAGATATCTATTCTTAGCTAGGCATCATGGTTATAGCAAGGGATTGCTACCCTAGACTAAGTCAACATCTACCGCAAGTCTAACCCTTAGCCAGTCAACAAGTTATAGCAAATCCAAAACGACGGTTAGGTCCATTCAAAATAGTTTAAATGTTTTCACGTATGAATACCAGATAAATCACGTAGTGCCATCAAATAACCAGATAAATCACGCAACGCCATCAAATAACCAGATCAAATATATCAGCCAAATAGTCAAATAGAGTAACCAGTTCACGCATTCCAAGTTAACAGTCATGAGTTTAGTTAAAAACGAGCATGTATTCTCCCCCGAAAATAGTTAGAAAACCGGTAAAAGTAGGGGCCATGAACTCACCTTAGTCACAGCAATGCAAGATCACAACTGACACGACTGGCATCGAGGAGCAAAACATAACAATCTCAAGACGTACGGCACGACGGTACACGGAGGTACAAGCACGGCGGTACACAACGGTCTAGGATTGGCACAACCTAGTACGTATACGATCATCTCAAAACACGTCCCGCAAAATAATAAAGTCTATAAAAGACAATGTGTCGTAGTTTTCGTGGATTACTCAGTTTTCAAAACTTATCAAAAGCTTAGTTTCAAAGTTTCGTGTGGTGTGGTAAGAAGACATAGACTCGACGGACAACTCACGCCAAGGAGAAAAGATATCAACAAACTCGAGAGAATACTGACGAGCACTCAAACCAAGGAAGACAACTCTAGGAGTTTACGACAAACAAACATCTCAAATAAAATAACTCAGTTTGTACGTTTCGACATTTACCCCGTTATCCCCAAATAATTTGTATAAAACATAACGTTTTATAATAAAAATGAGTTTAACTAATAAAACTAGTTTTTCTCGAGTCGTCGAGACTTGATTAATCAAAACTGGAATTATAATATTAATAATTTTATGTCTCGCTATTATTCTCGTAATTATTAGTTTTGGTTTTATTGAAGATTTTGTGTCCGGTCCGAGTTTAATATATTAAAGTCTTTTCGAGTTTAATATATTATACCGTCTCAAGTCTCAAAATGTTCAATGAATCCAATATCTAATGTTGTATGTCCGATAACGATCCATGATTGTCCAATGTCCAAATATAATAGTCAAAATCCGTATTCATAACCAATTCACAATTCCAAGTGTAATTCGAAACGTATCAATCGTCACAAGTAAACAATTTAGTATTCGTTAGTTAATAATATTTTGACACGACATAATCCAAATCCCAATCTCGACACAACAAATTTAATAACTCTCATCATTTTTGACACACTCATAAATAACTCGGCTGGTACCCTAGATAGATCAAAACTGCATCTAAAACACAAACCGAGACCAAGACATATAATAATTCTAATACATCCGAGACCACTTTGGTCTCGGCTCAGCCTCTACCAACCAATCAGCACCCTCGTGGGTGATTTCTATGAGTCGAAACAACACAACAAGGAACCAAGAATATTACAACCTATATCACACCGAGACCACTTGGTCTCGGCCTCAACCCGGTAATGACAACAACCAAATTCAAAACACGACAACGGCAACAACAACATATCAACGACAACATCAACAATCAACAAAAACAACAATATTAATAATATTGCCGAGACCCTAGTGGTCTCGGCCTCAACCCAAAACGCAACCAAATGGACTCGAATAACAGCTAAATCAACGACAAACACCCCACAGGTGATTTCTCTTATCCGATAACAACGCGAGCACAACCATAACACCTCAATCGAATATGTGACCAAAATGGGTCACGACCTGAATATGGGTCTCAACCCGACCCGAATGTCAAGAATACCACACGAACACATTTTAATCCGGTTTTTAAATCACGAATTCACAATCTCATTTCATAGTCACAACATTAATATAAACCATTTTAAATCCGTTTTTAAACCCACGAAAACAATAACAATAATAATCGGTAGTAATATATATATATATATATATATATATATATATATATATATATATATATATATATATATATATATATATATATATATATATATATATATATATATAAAGACGGGCTTTCTCGGTTTTACCATGACGAGAAAGAGAAGAGAACAAGGCGGTGGAGACGGCGCGTAGTGACTGGAAAACTCGAACCAAAACAAACTCCTTAAACATGGTGGCTGTGGTGACGCGTATAATAGGGGTGGTGAGGAGTGACGGCGCGTGTGCTATAAAGAAATGATGGGGAGATTAAGAGGAGCAAGTTGGTGGTGGCAGTGAGGTAGGGTGAGCAGTGGTGGAGCTCCGGTGGCCGGATTCGTGGCCGGAAAATGAGAGAGGAGAGAGGTGGTGATGTCGGCTGAGAATGAAAGAGAAGAAGCAATACCCTAAAAATTAATATAAGTTGTTTATATAGTGTTAGGGTTAGGGTTAGGGTTAGATTAGAAATACCCTAGGGACCAAAGTTGTCACCATCCAAATCTAAGGGAAGAGGGATAAAATTTACTGCAGGGACCATAGTTGTAATTTTTGCTATCTTTCATGAAATGAGGCTCGGGGCTCGTTTAAGATAACAAACGATCGATTCAAAACACGGGAATTTCACCACTGTGCTCAGAATAATTTTTCCAATAAAAACGACTATTCATACGCCTCGTTCCTCATGAATAATAAAATAATCAAATCAATTCGTCGGTTGTGCCAGTACGCGTTGTGTACAAATTTCACGTTTCGCGAGATAAATTTCACGTTTTAGAGTCAAAAGAGTCCGGAAAGGTTCGTAAATGAAAAACAGAGATAATCTCGTATAGAAATAAATCTGGAAAATTACGAGTTGTTACAAAAATCTTCAAGGTTGTGGGGTTAGTGATAAGGTTCTAGTGGGGTTATCTATGTTGATGAAGAAGGGTTATCTCAACTTATCCTAGCGGTTCTTCGCTTGAAGTGTGGGGAAGATAAGTAGGATGCGGAAGCATTGGTAGTGTAGATAAGTTGAGAAGATAATGGGTACGGAAGTAACGAAACATATGGTGTGTTTAGTACTATGCGGAAGTGAAAGGGAAAGCTAAGGAATCAGAAGATAGACAGAATCTATTCTGATAGGAGACGGTTCTGGTTCAAGACTACATCGAGTGGGTTTCGATAGTGCTTTTGAAACAGTGAGAATTGAAAACAAGATAAACTGTCTCAGCAGACAACGGTCCGACGGTACCGTTAAATTTAGCGATACCGTCCCCTATTTAAGGGTACTGTGATCTACTGAGGTCAGTTTTGACCCAGAATTTGATTTTTGACAAAGAAATTTCACATATGTTGTGATTTTTCTGGACCTTAGATTAAAGGAATTTATACCAAATAAATTCTTTTATGAATGAATCCAACGGGATTCGATGAATGTTGATCGAGAACGAGAGATGACATTTAATTGCATTTCACAAATTAAATATACTTTAAATATTTCGGATGAAATATTTAAGTTGTCATTGGAATTTAAAGAGGATTTTACGAATAAATCTCGCTTATTTAGTGAGACTTTTCGACACGAGGAGAGAATTTATACCTAATAAATTCTTTTTATGAGATGAACGGTACTAGACGAGAAGATATGACTTTTATATTTCCGAGGAAATACATAGGTAGTCATTAGAGCAATGTGAAGGATGACTTAATATTTCCAGTGAAATATTTAAAAAGTCATGAGACGAGACACAAGACATGACTTCAATATTTCCAGTGAAATATTCAAGTAGTCATAATAGGGATGTGAAGGATGACTTAATATTTCCAGTGAAATATTTAAAAAGTCATGAGACGAGACACAAGATATGACTTCAATATTTCCAGTGAAATATTCAAGTAGTCACAAGAGGAATGTAAAGGATGACTTAATATTTCCAGTGAAATATTTAAAAAGTCATGAGACGAGACACAAGATATGACTTCAATATTTCGAGTGAAATATTCAAGTAGTCATAAGAGGAATGTGAAGGATGACTTAATATTTCCAGTGAAATATTTAAAAAGTCATGAGACGAGACATAAGAGATGACTTCAATATTTCCAGTGAAATATTCAAATAGTCATAAGAGGGATGTGAGGGATGACTTAATATTTCCAGTGAAATATTTAAAAGGTCATGAGACGAGCCGTAAGGGATGACTTCAATATTTCCAGCGAAATATTTAAGTAGTCATGAGAGGGATTTAAAGGACGCATTTGAACACATGGGAATTGTGAAATTCACGGAATGTGTTCCATCATTCCTAGACCTAGACAAAGATGGTTAGAGGATTCTCGTTTGAGAGGTTTGGTTGATTTACGGATTTCGAAGTGCTTCGCACGTAGGTGTTTCACAGGGTTTTGAAAGACGTAAAGCAAGGCCTATGGTGCTGATTCGCAGCAGGGTTTGGGATCTTAAGAAGTGTATATTCACACGAGGATGAAAGGAACTACTAATCACTTATTTAGTAACTCGTGAGTCTTTTGTCACCCGAAGGTTGATGTTAGCTTTTAGATTTTGGATGAGCATTTTAAAATATGTTGTTAAAAGGCTTGAATTTGATGTTTTGGATATGACATTTAACAATTGCAATCGCAAGTTAAACTTACTTGAATATTTTGGATGAAATATTTAAGTTTTCAAACCTACTCTGAGTTCTACTGGGTTCGTATCTAACCTCCCCATGACAAAGGGTGTATTACTTGGAAGAAATCGAAATGATGACCAAGGAATTAGGACAATTTCGCGACAACTCTAACTTATAGGCTTTGACATTAGTGTATGACTATATGACGTCTAAGAGTTCATAGTGATAGGCACACCTAATTCATTATGTGTTAAAAGGACATAGTGTGGGTGCAAAATTTACAAGCAAATCATGTAAAATGCACATAAGGAATAAATGCAAACATCATGCAAAACATGATAATCATTTAGCATTCAATCATATCTTACGAGAACATGTTATCATTTTGAAACACATATGTGGGATGCAGGTAATCTAGGTTCGCTAAGGAGGATCCTAATCACTACTTGTTCAAAATGAAATCCTAACGGGAGATAAAGTTCACACATGTAAACTATCTTTAGTCAAATGTAGAAATGAAAATTTTTCAAGTTAGAGAATGAGTATGAGACTATCAATTGTGGTGCTCAATTCAGGCTAAACACGACCATTTTTATGGGTTATACCACTAACCCAACTTCTCTCCTGGAAGCAATTTAACCGTTAGATCAAATTGAATTTCTAGTGCGATAGGTTCTCAAGTAGTCATTCTCATGTAAGAAAAATTCAAATTCCTATATTTTCCTATAGAAGTATAGCAAAGATGATATTAGCTTATTTCGCTAATACATGGCCTAATATGACTCAACTAACCGTATTTTGAAAGTCGGTTAAGAAGATGACATGTCTTACACAACTCCTAACAAAGGCAAGCAAAATGATTTAATATCGTGTTTGAGATTTAGAGGTTATTTGGTGGAGATGGTGCATTTTATGATCTCTTGGAAAACACATTTGTTTGTTGAGTTATTGCATGTTATTTTAACATGATTTGGTTTCCTAGAACCAAGAGATGCTCTAATGTGATACAATGTAGAATCTACTACATCTCGAGAAAAGAATCTAGTAAAGGTTACTTACCTCAATAGATCTAGTGAGTATTATAATTGAAATGAGACATATTGTATATTTCAACAAATATGCTTTTCTAAGAGGAAACTTATCACTCTTACGAATGCTTAGTAAAACAAGTATTTTAGTGTATGACCAATTTTACTTGTTTATGCAATGACACATGTTGTATTGGGTTATTATTCAAATCTAATATCCTATATTTGTTAACAAGATGCAATGTATTCTCTTGTAACACAACCATTCATGTTACAAAGGGAATGAGATGCATAAGATATAAGTTATCCTTTGTCAATCTTTTGATAAGAGAAATACATGTGATATTCTCGAAGATTGATGACGTACATAATAGTTAATAACATATTATGTGTGACACTTTTACTAGACATATGATTTTGAGTGTTGATTCATTCATGAGCAAAGTTTATATATGTTGTTTGTTTGCTCGTGTTTGGTTTTTCGGAAATGACACATTTACTAATCGCATTGCAATGTAAATTACTTGTATATTTCGGATGAAACATCCAAGTTGTCAATCCTACTTAGTTGTGTATTTTATGCATCTTTTAAACATATTAGTTTAATGTTTGAAACACAACCATTGGACAAGAAGACTCAATATGGCATCTTCAACACAAGTGTGAGTTATGATCCGATGCATATTATTTTCGTCTTGAGAGGAAGTCATTATTTTCATAACAACCGAGTGTGATTGAGTATGTAGATTCAAGATAATATATTTCGTTATATTTTGATGTTATCTTGAAGCTAGACAAATAATGACTCCAATTTCATGTCCATACTTGAAAACTTGTCAATTAGATTCGATAATGATATCAATCATAATTTGAATAATGAATTGATATGTACTCGAAATCTTTATTGTCCCTCACGAACACTCCTTTTAAAAAGAAAATAAAAATTTAAGGAATGTGTTCCATTTATACAACATAGGTAAAATAGTAAATGTTTAAAATAATTTATATGTGTGTGCGTGACCAATGCAAGTTTAATAAATTTTATTCTACTTAAATACTAATGTATTAATATGATCTTTTATCTTGTTTAGACAACCCATGGTCAAGCAAGACAAAATGATGTAATGTTTTAGAGATCATGTTACGGATTTAATGAAAGTGTTAAATATTTTGAGGTGATATATTTTAACACTTAAACCTTTGGAAAGATAGTTGTGTAAGACAATATTTTTCGACACACATGATAAATCAACTTAGTTTCCATTCCTAAGATGGTTACTAATGCGTTCTAAAAACTTGCAACATACGCAAGAAAAATGGTCTATGCCTATATGCAATACAAACTAATTACTCAATATAGTGCAAGAGATTTAGCATGAGCCTTATAAACACATAAACCAGAAAACTATAATAAACAAATAGCAACAATGCATGAAATACACTTATGCTTATAGATAAAATTAGCTCAACTAAAGATAACAATAAGCATACAAAAGTATTAACTAACAATGCTAAGACACAAAGAAAACAAATAGTCATTTAGCATAACACACAAAAATACTTATCGTCATTTTGTATATTAAGTATGACAATGTACACTTAGCGTGATTTTATTTGAAAATGAATTATTTTTCACCCCATTTCAAAATTTGATCAAGTTCAACACTTTGAAAATATAAATACATCAATGTGTGATGTTCTCTTTGTAATTTGACAAAAAATTTGTGCAATCGACATGACCGAAAAAGACTCTCTGTTACAAATCAAAGATACTCGTAAATTTTACTTTACAATCATTTTCTAAAAGTATTTTTAAATGAAAGTAGACTCAATTACGTTTAAAACGATAGGTGGCACGACTTCTACGGACTTACGGTTGATTTTATACGAATTTTTGAAAATTTCCCAATTCTGAAAAACAGACGAAGGTACCGTTAAATTGAACGGTATCGTCCGTATTTAATGGTACCATCCGTTATATTTAATGGTACCGTTACCTGTTATTACAGTTTTGAGCAAAACCAATTTTCTCATCACAAACAAGTATTTGACATAACGAAAAAATGTAAAACTTAATATACTAAATACCGAACATATAAAATATATATTAAGTAACATTTTCATGTTTAGGACTACGAAAAACATTTATGAAAATATATTTACTATAAAACAAGGAGTTGTCCCAAACGCTCCTTTCAAAACCGCATCACTTTACGACTCGTTCTATAGACATGACCGGACACTTACAAGCTCTATTCTTTTATTTGTTTAAGAAAACCTTCAAGCTATTATGACAAAGTATACTTAACAACAAAACTTGTAAGTATTAAGCAAGTAAATACTTTTCATATTATATCCCCCTTCATGGGTAATTTGATACATGGATCGTACTCAATTTTGAAAACCATTTGTTTTAAAAATTTGAGCGACGTGGCTCTGGTACCAATTGTGGAAACCGTAGAGGGGGGGGGTGAATACGCTTCCATTTAAAAACTTAAAAACTTAAAAACTTTTTGCATCAAACACCCGATCAAGTGTGACGTAATATGAAAAGTGTCAACAATGATCATACAACATCTAGAGATGGTATAAAGTAAACTACAACACAAGCACAATCAAACCATGACACAAATATAATCAACATAACATAAGCAACCAACCACACAAACATAAACGCAATGCAAATATAAATATAAAGAGATAAAGACTAAAATAAAAATAAAGAGATAAGTAAAGAAGACGCAAACCGGACACGATGATTTATAGTGGTTCGGTCACGAAGCTCCTCTTCGCCCTACTCCACTCCCCGAGTACCCAACTCGAGAGTTACTTCACTAATCAACAAGCTCCCTTCAGGCAGAGAAAACCATACAACGTCGCTTATCCTTATTTTCGACACTAAGCTAAATATCGAGTACTAATCTTATCTAGTACCAATCTACCACGATCCATACGATCTACTCACGATCTACCCGATCTACCCTTGATCCACTTGATCAACACACAAGCCCACAAGCTACAAGAGATCTCCAAGATCTCAATAAGATCACAATGATCTACTCCCACTTGACTCAATCTACCCGATCTACCCTTGATCCACTTGATCAATACACAAGCCCACAAGCTACAAGAGACCTCCAAGATCTCAACAAGATCACAATGATCTACACTCACAAACTCTCAAAAGAAATATGAACTTGATGTATGCTAGAATACAACAAGTATGTAACAAGTGTTACAAGTACACTAGACTAATTAAAATAACCCAACAAAAAAAACCCTAATTTTCTCTCTAGGTGTGGCGATTTCCAGCCGCCACCCCCATAATCTTTCCGGCCAAATTCATGTCCTATATCGTGTCTCTACATATTAACGAGTGTTCCTAAACCTTGTTAACTGGTATGCAATCGATTTAGGATGTGATTACAAGAGGTGACGGTCGGGTGGTTATCTTATCATGATCTTTTAAATCCGCTATACTGCTGGTTTTAGCGATCAAGGATAACCCTAACTTTTAGGGTTGGTTATCGCTGGTCTATCTTCTCTCTTATATCATTTTTGTATCTACATGTTGCCCATGTGGGGGTCGTCGCGTGTGTTGGTTGATGTGCTATATCTGCAAAACCCTAATTTTAGGGTTTCTTATTTATCAATCGTTGGTGCCTGTAAGATCTACTGCATGTGAACCCGTTTAGGGTTTCTTTGGTGATTGAAAGTTCTGATGCGGATTTTAGGTATATGGACATGGGTTTTTAGAGAGATGTAAGTCAAGTTTGAGGGAATCTTGTTCAAAAACCCTTTTTTCACAGATCTGTACGCAACTGGTGGTATTATTACAAGATCTGCTCGTATCGATTTAGAAGTTAGGGTTATGGAAACCCTATTTTTCTGCTCCGGTTGGATCTACTGTACGGATTTGTCATTGGGGTGGTAGTATGTTAGGGTTTGATTAAACCCTAGTCCTCGTCTATGGTAGGTTCTTAATCGAACCATAGTTGTAAGTGTGGCTTACATTGCTCGCTGTTAGTGTTTTTGGAGCTGCTGCAATTATTTCTTTCAACCATTCATGTGATAATGGGAGCTGCGGATTTGATATTGATCGAGTGTTCGTCTGCTGGTAGTTAGGGTTGTCAAACCTCGTCAAAGGCGAAAACACGGGATGTAACTGAGAAAATCACAATGCATAACATCATAGATTCATACCTTACATTTATTACAACATTAGTTTACAAAACATTCCTCGTGAAATATGTCTCTTTTGAAATCTTATCGTCTTGAAAACATGGTATCATATTATCAAATGGCCTGACTCCAATAAACATGCCTTCAAATACTTTAACAATGATCACCAGAAAATGGTACTAGAAAACGTCAACATAATGTTGGTGAGCTCGTAGGTTTAAAAGTAAAACCATTGAGCTGTGAAATATAACATAGGACAATAGTGCACATGAATACCAATTACAAGCATGTTATCCAAACAGTAATAGTGTCGCGCCAACTGAACCTATAATGTCCATCATACTCATAACCAGTATCACGTGGGGAGCTACCCCGATAGATCTATCAACATGTAGGCTCTCAACAGAGAGTTAACAGTTACACCAACTAAACCTATAACCTGTGGGCCCTCCGCAGAGAGTTAACAGTTGCGCAGTCATGATCTCACAAAACAAAACACGTCACAGCATATAATCGCATCATCACACGTATGTCCAAAATCATGTAAAACAGTAGTTCACAGCATAAAAACGTTTGAAACCATTTGTACCATTTCCACCCCAAGGTAAAACACGTTAAAGGTGGGGCTACGAGAACTCACCTTAGCAAAAGCAAATTCTGATTGAATAAATTGGCAAACGGTAAATTAAGCCCGATAACTCTAATCGCGACCTAAATAATACATATGTCTTAGGTTCTAAAACAATGTCATGCACGCAAGTTCATACTCTACTTTATCACTTGTACATGTTGTCGCAATATTTGTTGTCAAAAGATAGTTGCGTCAATTTGATCCTTTATTTAGAAAATTTCCACTTTAGAAACGTAACTTGTTTATCTCACAATCAAATTTTAGTCGTCATGTTAATAAGTATTCCAAAGATCTCTAACGCGCCTAATAAGTGTATATATTGTTCTACCACTTTCGTTTACTTCATTTTAGCCAAAATGTACTCCAAAAGGTTCAAAAATTCATTTTACACATTTTATCAGCTTTTCTAATAGAGAGAAAATAAGCTGTCAAAACTATATACCGTCGTAAATCTTTGTTAGGCCATAACTTTTGCGTCGTAGCTTCGTTTCTAAAGCTTGACATATCCCCGTGAAGGTATTTAAGTGTACTATCTTATTTCTAAGGTCTCGGCTAGTCTAGATACCATTTAGCATCAGTTTTCATTACTCAAATTTCTGGACAGATTCACAATTTTTCTGAAAATGTAGTTTTCGTCGTAGAAATTGAAACTAGCGTATCTTTTTCGTTACAAGCCCGTTTTAACTCATTCAAGCGGCTACGTTTTCGTTATTGAGTCTATTTTCTATATTTCTAGCCTAAAATGGTTACCAAGTTACTGAGTTTGCTGTATTTATCGAAACGGGACAGAACCTCTTTTAAAAATGTCAAACTATTTTTACAAATCTTCTAGTCATTTTAACCACTTAACCACAACTTCAATTCTAGTCCTAGTTCCTCCATCAACTTCTCAACATAATAATAACGATCTAACCATAACTTAGCAATATTCTAAGGTTCATGTAAATAATCAACAAGAATGTTTAAAACTACAAATGTACTAGCTTACATGTATATATAATGTTTTCATCTTCATTCTTGTGGAGATTTTTACTAGTTAGTTTTCTTGTAACCAAAACTTGTTCAAAACATATTCTTTTGTTAAAGGATCATTGTAAATGTAAGAATTTATCAACATGTACCAAGTGATAACTAGTATATCTACTTGACTACCTAATTTTCTCTCCCCTTTGGGGCGATTTCCGGCCACCCTCTACCCCTACTTTTCGATAAAAAACTGCCATCTTAAACCGCCTCTCTGTCATTCATCTTGAATGATATGCAATCGGGGATGATGGTTGTAAATTTCTGAGTCGAGGTGTGTGCTTATTATATGTTCTTTATCACTTTTGTGGAGATCGCCTTGTATATTAATCTATCGAAACCCTAATCTATTGAAGAGGTCTTTTTTCTGTTAGGGTTTCGTTTAGATGCTATTCTTTTTACCCTAACTTTTCAATCGTTTCTTTCAATTATCCGTCCCTAGTACATCTGTCCTAGTCGGTTGTGTTCATTCAATTGTTAGGGTTTCGCATGCCTATATCTTCTGGATGCGATTGGTTTTTCTCTGTGCGTTATTGTTTATATCATTCTTAGGGATACTTGGATGGTTACTGGATCTGCTTTTAAGCATAACAAACCTTTTTGGTTTGTAATTTTTCCTGGTCCAGTATGGTACGTGGATTACTACATGTTCTTTATCTGATGTATGTGCTATACATGCGGTATGGTTGTTTTGTACGTGGG
This sequence comes from Artemisia tridentata subsp. tridentata, assembly GCA_021014915.2. Classification (NCBI taxonomy): domain Eukaryota; kingdom Viridiplantae; phylum Streptophyta; class Magnoliopsida; order Asterales; family Asteraceae; genus Artemisia; species Artemisia tridentata. The sequence continues at coordinate 232,612,869 of CP139505.1, forward strand.
TTGGGAGAGTTGGAAGTCAAGGTTTCCTTTGGTTCTTGTTCAAAAACCATTGTTTGTCTAGTTCAGATCCCCACTTTGGTTGTCACTCTGATTTGGTGGATCTTGAAGTTTGGTTTGTGGGACGTTAGGATTCTACCTTTTCCTGATCTCTCCTTTGGAGAGTGTGGGGAGTAGACCATTAGTGGGAGGTCTGAGCTTGGTGCAGCACCCTGAAGGGTATTTAGTAGAGGGAGTGGAGGAGTTGATTCTAATTCAGGTTCACTGATTGGATCAAAAATACTGAGTTGGTCAAAGAGTCCAAGCATACCTTTCAGAGCCTGACTTTCAGGGAGCAAGATGTTTCCAGTCTCAAAGTTTGACAACTTACTGACTGGGTTGTCCCTGACAATCCAGTCATTTGACTTGGGTTCCATCTCTTGCTCAAAGGATATGCCAGCTGGAACAAAGGTCATTTCACTGGGACTCTCACTGGAGGTTTCAGTGAGGTGGTCAATTCCTATAGTTATCTTAGGAATTAAGCCCACAGAATCAAAGACCTTAGGGTTCTTTTTGGTCCAGCTTTCAATGACAGCCTTTTCTTTCTTAAGTTCGTGTTGAAGGGCTTGGTTTTGTTTCAAAATTTCAGTGTTCTGAATTTGTAGAGTAATAAATTCTAGTTTGGCTTGTTTCAATGCAAGCAGTTCATCTCTACATTTATTCAATTCTGACACAATATTGTTATATTTTGAAAACAGGTTAAGCCTTTGTTCCTCAACAAACTTTAGATCAACACAAATATAATTCATGTAAGACTGCCAATCAGAATCATCATCCATGGAAAGTAAAGTATTTACCTTCTTCATGGTGATGTTGACCCACTCTCCATTCCTAGCATGGATTTTTCCAACAGCCACCTGATCTTCTTCAGAAAGTGCCATCAGTGCACTAACTCTTATTTCCTCATCTGAGGAAACCTCTTCTTCATCCCAATCATATGCTTCAGCTACTAGAACCTTGTTCTTTTTCTGAATAGGTTTAAACATTTGAGCAGCCTGAGACAATATGGGGTTAGTTTCAAGAAGTGCAAGTTTAGCTTTGATTTTCCTATATTTTGTTTCAAAATCCTTTTGACCCTTGTTTTGAAATTGTTGGGTGGACTGAAACATTTTAGGTTGAAACTTGCTAGTTCCTGAGGAACTGTTTCCTGAGAATTTGTAAGAGGGTTCTGAGATAGTTTTAGAATAACAGTCCCTAGCAAAATGACCCTTTTTACCACATTTAAAGCATTCAGTGGTCTCATTTGCTTTTGGTTTTGTAAAGTTGGACTGATTTCTTTTGATGAAACGTCTTGAACTAGCAAGGAGTGCCCTTTCTTGGAATTCCAAGTTCAAGTCGTTCAGGTACTCCTCACCAGTCCTTTCATCAATTTCTTCTTCAGAATCCTCTTGAAAATCCTGCACAACACCATTAGAATAGAAAGCAGTTGATATGGGTGTGGAGGTTAAGGCCTTTTTGGACTCAAGAGCTTTTGAGTCAGGGTATCTTCTTGAGATCAAGTTGTCTTCATAGACAAACTTCCCATAAATTTCAGGGAGCTCAAGGGTCTGAATGTGGTTAGCATTCCTCAGGCCTTGTGAGAAGTTGAGCCACTTCTCAGGGAGACTGTTGACAAAGCCAACATTTGTCTCATGCTTAGACAGTACAACACCATCATTTGATAATTCATTTATCAAAGTCTTGTATCTGGTGTAGGTCTGTGAGAGACTTTCAGAGTCTTTTGCCCTGAAAGTATTATACTCAAGTTTAAGGTCCATGACCCTATTTTCCTTGGTATCTGAGGGACCCTCAAAGCTGTTTACCAAGTCATCCCAAGTTTGCTTGGCTGTTAGACAGTTGATGACTGATTCCATTATATCGTCAGGAAGACATGATATAAGGATGCTTTTCAGGCGTTGGTCTTGATTGACCACCCTCCTCTCATCAATGGTCCATTGGGCCTCAGGCTTGTTTAGCCCTGCGGCTGTCCTAGGGAAAAATGGGCCATCCCTGATACAGGTGATGTAGTAGGGTTCCATACCGGTAAGATAGCAAATCATACGCTTCTTCCATTTGCTAAATTTCCCAGCTTCAAGTCTGGGTGCAACAGCGGAGTAGCTGCCACCCTTTTTGTCGACTAGCTGGGGTACATTGATATCAGCCATAGTAGGATCTTGGTTTTAAAAACCTAGAGCACTCTTGGTTAGTTTAAAAAGATTTTATAAACCAGAGGCTCTGATACCACTTGTTGATCCCTTAACACGTTTAGAGTTAACTAGAAAGTTAATCTATTTGTGTTTATGACTAATACAATGTTATGATTAATTCTAACAGTTATAAAACGTGAATATAGAAAACTCAAGATAATTTTCAACGTTTAAATTCTTATTAGAAATGAATCAAAGAATCTATACCTAAGTGTTTTGCGGAACAAACACTTGGGATTGAATAGACAAGGTATGGTGGTGTCTCCTATCTAAACTCAAGTTTTGCTTGAGTGGTAACAATGCGACCTCACTGAGCTATCTCAGGGATACGTTACTCTTTGTAGGAGAGAAGTTGTTTTGCAAAAGTCTAAGCTTTAATTGTACAAAACACACACAACTTCTCTCCTTCTCAATCTATTTATACACAAGTAAACTGAGTAAAAGTAATTAAAATATTACAAGTTGTTGAGCAAGCGTGTCTGACAATTACAACAGTAATTGTCATTTCCAAGAACCAATAGAAATGGCCTATTAAGTCTTTAGGAGTGGTTGGTCTGACACTCCAAGACTTTAAGCCGTCTTAAGAAGGATTTCTTCCTGACAAGATAAGATTTGATCTTATCTTAAATCCTTCCTAGATATTTCTGCCTTTCTTCTCAGGCACTTAGTTCTTCAGGACACGCTTCTCAGTTATCACTCTTAATTACTTCATTGTTTTTGAGGAGACTGGGGTTCAGTGAGTTCTTGTCAAACACTTACTGAACCATCATCTTCTTCTTTGGCTTAAGTGCTACATCAGGGAGTACCGCCTTCCTGAGTAGTGAATCCTTCTACTTGAATTCGCCTTAAGCATCCTGAAGATGACTCACTGAGAGGCTGTTCTCTCAGTGACTTGAATTGTTCTCGGTTTAAGTTAACACTTAGTCAATTTGTGTCCAAATCATGTTTTAAGTATTCTTGGGTTTTTCCTGACCCAACACGATGCTTGTTGGGTCTGACTTGGAATTCGTTGTGATAATCTGAAGCTTTAACTTTGGGATGGAAGTTAAGTTTGGGGGTATGCTTGTTCAAAAACCTTCGTTGCATGTGTAAGTTGGGGTTTCTCAACCCCATTTTTGTTTATGATTGTTTAAGATACACTGGGTTCCATTCTTAGCTACAGTTTTACTCCGTTAAAGCTGAAGCAGATGAGGTATTGATCTAATCATAGTATTGATGTGTCTGTTATGGACATTGCTGGTTTTGTCCTTTTGGATCAATGGGAGTTCGTTGTAGCTTTTTGGTGTGGATTGGTGCTGTTCTTGTACTTCCATGGATAAGGCTGCATCGTTGTACGTTATGGACATCTAGGACGACTTTTGAAGAATCAAGTGGTTTAACTTGAGTTTTTAATTTGTAATCTTATAGTCGTTGTAGTTTTTGTTCATTTTGGTAGTTATAAGAGTGGTGTGTCACTCTTATATAGTGGTTATTGGTTAGTGTCCTACGGGACTGTTATGTTTCTTCATGTAAGTGCCTATGTAACGGGCTGAGATATGGGACTTCACCCATATCCTTTGTACTTAAATGTTTTTTGGTTAATCTATTTACTAGGGTGCATGATTACTCCCCTTTACCCAAAAAAAATATGACATAAGGAAAACATGAATTTTTTGTAGGATTACTTACAAAAGAAATTAGTGAGATGTGAGTTGTAAAACACTTGATTAACCCCAAGATTAGTGCTCCAAAAACCCATATTATAGGATCCTAATAATGCTTGAACCTAACCAACAAATTCCTTTCTTCCTCCTTGCTCCTAGTGTGTCGACTTGTATGTGAGAAAGAGTGATGATAATTTTTCTCCTTTCTTTCTTTGTAGTTGTAAGTAAAGAGTATATTGTGTTAAGGTATGTATATATATAGGGAAGGAAGGTCCAAGGTGTAATAAATGGGTCAAAAACGCATCTATAGTAGAAAAGAAAGTATGTTGGCTATATGTTTATATGTTGGCCGAAAATTTGGGGCTAGGAGGGGGACAAACATGTTGGTCAAGCACACAAATGAAATATTTAGACTCCATGTTTTGAGGACAATTGTTGTCTAATTAATGTTGTGTTATTTTTTTGTCTAGCAAATAATTATAAGACAAGGGGGGGTGGGCGGCAAGGGTATGAAATTTGGATTAGATGAGTAGTTTTGATACAAAAATGTATATGTTGTATGTATTGGGTGTTAAAGATATGTATTGGTTGTTGTTTCGGTGATTAACGAAAGTTATACGTAATTAAACGTAAGTTGTAAAGAATTTACCTTAGGCGTAAGGAAATATTTTTGGAACTTTGGTAATCAGCCATAGTAGGATCTTGGTTTTAAAAACCTAGAGCACTCTTGGTTAGTTTAAAAAGATTTTATAAACCAGAGGCTCTGATACCACTTGTTGATCCCTTAACACGTTTAGAGTTAACTAGAAAGTTAATCTATTTGTGTTTATGACTAATACAATGTTATGATTAATTCTAACAGTTATAAAACGTGAATATAGAAAACTCAAGATAATTTTCAACGTTTAAATTCTTATTAGAAATGAATCAAAGAATCTATACCTAAGTGTTTTGCGGAACAAACACTTGGGATTGAATAGACAAGGTATGGTGGTGTCTCCTATCTAAACTCAAGTTTTGCTTGAGTGGTAACAATGCGACCTCACTGAGCTATCTCAGGGATACGTTACTCTTTGTAGGAGAGAAGTTGTTTTGCAAAAGTCTAAGCTTTAATTGTACAAAACACACACAACTTTCTCTCTTCTCAATCTATTTATACACAAGTAAACTGAGTAAAAGTAATTAAAATATTACAAGTTGTTGAGCAAGCGTGTCTGACAATTACAACAGTAATTGTCATTTCCAAGAACCAATAGAAATGGCCTATTAAGTCTTTAGGAGTGGTTGGTCTGACACTCCAAGACTTTAAGCCGTCTTAAGAAGGATTTCTTCCTGACAAGATAAGATTTGATCTTATCTTAAATCCTTCCTAGATATTTCTGCCTTTCTTCTCAGGCACTTAGTTCTTCAGGACACGCTTCTCAGTTATCACTCTTAATTACTTCATTGTTTTTGAGGAGACTGGGGTTCAGTGAGTTCTTGTCAAACACTTACTGAACCATCATCTTCTTCTTTGGCTTAAGTGCTACATCAGGGAGTACCGCCTTCCTGAGTAGTGAATCCTTCTACTTGAATTCGCCTTAAGCATCCTGAAGATGACTCACTGAGAGGCTGTTCTCTCAGTGACTTGAATTGTTCTCGGTTTAAGTTAACACTTAGTCAATTTGTGTCCAAATCATGTTTTAAGTATTCTTGGGTTTTTCCTGACCCAACACGATGCTTGTTGGGTCTGACTTGGAATTCGTTGTGATAATCTGAAGCTTTAACTTTGGGATGGAAGTTAAGTTTGGGGGTATGCTTGTTCAAAAACCTTCGTTGCATGTGTAAGTTGGGGTTTCTCAACCCCATTTTTGTTTATGATTGTTTAAGATACACTGGGTTCCATTCTTAGCTACAGTTTTACTCCGTTAAAGCTGAAGCAGATGAGGTATTGATCTAATCGTAGTATTGATGTGTCTGTTATGGACATTGCTGGTTTTGTCCTTTTGGATCAATGGGAGTTCGTTGTAGCTTTTTGGTGTGGATTGGTGCTGTTCTTGTACTTCCATGGATAAGGCTGCATCGTTGTACGTTATGGACATCTAGGACGACTTTTGAAGAATCAAGTGGTTTAACTTGAGTTTTTAATTTGTAATCTTATAGTCGTTGTAGTTTTTGTTCATTTTGGTAGTTATAAGAGTGGTGTGTCACTCTTATATAGTGGTTATTGGTTAGTGTCCTACGGGACTGTTATGTTTCTTCATGTAAGTGCCTATGTAACGGGCTGAGATATGGGACTTCACCCATATCCTTTGTACTTAAATGTTTTTTGGTTAATCTATTTACTAGGGTGCATGATTACTCCCCTTTACCCAAAAAAAATATGACATAAGGAAAACATGAATTTTTTGTAGGATTACTTACAAAAGAAATTAGTGAGATGTGAGTTGTAAAACACTTGATTAACCCCAAGATTAGTGCTCCAAAAACCCATATTATAGGATCCTAATAATGCTTGAACCTAACCAACAAATTCCTTTCTTCCTCCTTGCTCCTAGTGTGTCGACTTGTATGTGAGAAAGAGTGATGATAATTTTTCTCCTTTCTTTCTTTGTAGTTGTAAGTAAAGAGTATATTGTGTTAAGGTATGTATATATATGGGGAAGGAAGGTCCAAGGTGTAATAAATGGGTCAAAAACACATCTAGAGTAGAAAAGAAAGTATGTTGGCTATATGTTTATATGTTGGCCGAAAATTTGGGGCTAGGAGGGGGACAAACATGTTGGTCAAGCACACAAATGAAATATTTAGACTCCATGTTTTGAGGACAATTGTTGTCTAATTAATGTTGTGTTATTTTTTTGTCTAGCAAATAATTATAAGACAAGGGGGGGCAAGGGTAAGAAATTTGGATTAGATGAGTAGTTATGATACAAAAATGTATATGTTGTATATATTGGGTGTTAAAGATATGTATTGGTTGTTGTTTCGGTGATTAACGAAAGTTATACGTAATTAAACGTAAGTTGTAAAGAATTTACCTTAGGCGTAAGGAAATATTTTTGGAACTTTGGTAATCATTTAGGGAGTATAAAAATACGTTGGAAATAATCCTTGGGAGAATTGGGTACATCGGGTGTTATTTTTTTTAAATTTGCGAATAGCGTTTGTTGAATTGACAACCGTAAGTAATTAAAAAAAAGGAAATTATTTTAGGGTTTAAAATTGTGAACCGGAGTAGGAGCAAGGTACTGGAGCGTCGTGGACTAAATATAGCCTAAGTCCTATTGATAAAATATTTATTTTAAAACGAAATGCGGTAACTTAAAATGTTCCTAAAATTTACCAGTTGTCATAAATAAGCTTAGAAAAATCATAATCTACCGCAACTGGTTTCGAGTTTTATAAATAAGTATTGCCCTAAAAATGCCGGTTGCTACAAGGGTTCAAACCCTATTTGGTGGTCGTTGATTATTACCAGACCTGCTGTTGTTTTCATGTATTACCAGACCTGGTCGCAGACCTAGTGGTATTATCATACCTGGTTGGTCGTATTAGCAGACCTGGTAGTCGTATTATCAGACATGTATTGGGCTAATTCTTGCATTCGATTGCTGTTATCTTTGTTTATGTTATGACCTGGTCTTCGGGATGTTTTTATGACGAGGGTCATTGGTGAGTGAGCGTTTGGACGTTAGGGTGCTTGACCCTGTTTGGAATGTTGGGTTATTCAATAACCTTATTTTTCATTTCTCTGATCCGAATTGCATCATGTTACACTCCTATCTAGGTTATTATTTTTTGCGAACAAATAATAGCAGTTGCAGTGGATCAAGATTTTTTGGGGCTAATTTGAAGTTTCGTTGTGACTTGTTTGAAGCTTCAAATCAGAGTGATGGAAGTCAAGTTTGGGGGTATTCTTGTTCAAAAACCTTCGTACTCGTTTGATGGAAGTCAAGTTTGGGGGTATTCTTGTTCAAAAACCTTCGTACTCGTTTCTTGGAAGTTAGGGTTGAAACCCTATTTGGAGGCCACTGATCGTTTTAGGTGTTACCTAAGTGACTACGGCTTCGTGAAGTGAATGTGGAACGCCATAATGATTTAGAAGACTCAAGTGCTTTACCTGAGTAGTATTGTATTGTCCTATGTAATTTAATCATTTTTGGTAGTTCCTTTTGTTTAAGTTATTATGTAAGTTATAAGAATGGCCTGTCATTCTTATATAGTGGTTTGGTTTGTTGCTCTTTGCTTGTAAGTGCCTATGTAACTGGCTGAGATATGGGACTTCACCCATATCCTTTATACTTAAACGTTTTTTGGTGTAATACATTTTACCAGGGTGCAGGATTACTCCCCTTTACCCAAAAAAAAAGTGCACTAGACTAATACTATAAAACTTTGTATCTTTGTGATACTATGTGTTCTTCTCTTGCACTAGTAGAGGAATGAAGGTGATCTCTTGGTTGGATGAAAGGATCACTCTTAAACAAACTAAGACTCTCTAAATGATCAAAGAAAGTGATCTAAGTAAGAAGGGATTAGACCAGAGAAAACTAACTGGAAAAATCAAGTTGGAAGTGTAAAATGGTCCACTATTTATAGGCAAAGAAAAAACTAGTTGTTACGTACGCACGGTACCACTAACTACCTGACGGTACCACTAAATTTAGTGGTACCTTGGTACCGTCCCAGACAGGAACGCTCCAAATTTTGTTTTTTAGTGGTGAAAGTTTATTTGGTGAAATTTGGAGCAAATTTTTTTTTGGGGGGGGGGGGGGATAGTTGTCGGGACTTTTAAACTTATTTTTCAAAATAAAACATTTCTTTTTAATTCAAAAATAATTTGAAAAATGTATTTTTGAAAAAATGTTTTGCCACATTAAAAATGTGAAGTTTAGAACAAAAAATTTATTTCTTTGATCATTCGTCAAGTTTAAATTTGTTTGTTTATACCTTGAGTGATTTATGTCGGGATAAAAATCTACGACTCTGTTGAAGCATACTTGAGACGTCGAGAGATGTTGATGTAAGTATGCATTGATAATTTGTGTTTATAAGTAAATTGCACATTTTACGTTATGCATTACAAGTTACATGTTTGTCATTATTAAAATCGAAGAAACCGTTTAGTTTAAATATCGTAATATTTGCACCAACACACCGTTTTAGCTCGAGATTGATTAGACCTCATATCTAGGAACATGATAACATAGACGGAATATTCAAACATAGAATCAATATTATCATTACAAGGTTCTTCGTCATCATCTCTAACAACTACTTACACAAACCCCAATGCTACGTGATCAAGTGTAGCACGGTTACCTACTCTAACTGGGATCAAATTTCCTTGAGGCATAAACCAAAACTCTACCCTAGGTGTCTACACAAGACTCACGCCAGGTTACACACACACACACACCTTTTCCTGGTGTGTAACACCCCCAATTTCAGGATACGCAGCGGAATTCAAGCTGGGTGTTACTCGATGGCACAACAGTTGTAATAATAGAAAACGATCTCTAATTGAATCATTTTGAAAGATTTATCATTCAAATTTTATAAATATCAGAGTTTATAAAATGAGGTCCCAGTAGTTTTACAGTATATTAAATAAGTTTCGAATGATAGTTAGATTTTAGCCTTCGAAAGAGTATCCGTGCCATCCTCGTTCATTATGGACCTGAGATAAACATGCTAAAAAGTCAACACAAAGGTTGAGTGAATCTATAGTGTTTATATAATAATCAGTTGGTTGAACACAAGTTAAGTAGTGGTAAAATAATAATATTGTAGTACAGAATATTGCTCTAAGTCTCATGAACTCAAACGTTAACGTGTGCGTGTGTGTGATATCATAAAATGATATAAATTACTAACATCATAAAGATGATGTCAGTAACAATGCCTCCGGGTAGGAGCTTGCCAACTTCTTAGTAATTCTCAAATAATGTGCATTTGTCTATCAATCTGGCTAGCATTATAGCTATCTATCCGGCAAGTACAAATGGGCTGCCAACCTCCAATAGATCTATTCACAATATTCGCGTTCACTCGCAAGTGATTAATGGTTCATGATATGAGGGTCTTTTAATGGCAACAGTGTGTCTTAGGCAATATCAATCAGCATTTGTATACAGAAAAATACTTTTGTTCAGGTTTGTAGCATGTATCCCCCCACAAGTTTGAAAAAGTATAAAAGTGGGACTACGAATTCACCTTGGTGTTACAGTAGTCTGATTTGAAAGTAAATCAAGTACGATGAATAAACTGCTCCGACACGCAACCTAGGTGAATATGTCAAGTTTTAGTGTTTTTATTCAACCTTAAATAGGTGTTTGAATATTCGCTTTGCAAGTGTTTTGTTGGTGGTTTGAACGAGACAACATGAAGTCTCTTCAAAAGTTAGTGGATGATATATATATCATATTTCATTTTTAGTGTTCGATTGATCGTTAATGTAATAGAAGTATCTTGTTTATTATTTTTTATCCAAAAACGAGCCAAAAGTATATTTCCCGAAATAATATAAAATGTTACGTTTTATACCCTTATAGTTTCAAGTGTTGACAATTTATGCCCCTGAACTTTCATAAGATGACAACTTATACCCTTCGTCTTTTATAAAATAACAACTTATATTCTTCATCTTTTATCAATTAACAACTTATACCCTTCTTTTTTTATAAATTGACAACTTTTACCCCTGTAGTTTCAAAAATGACACTTTATACCCTTAACTATTGGTTGTTTACTATTTCAGCCCTAGTTGAATATAATTTATCAAAATTTACAGTTTTGGCCCAAGAAAACTTCAAGTTTCAAAATGATAGAGTTTTCCACTCAAAGTATTTTAGTCGTTACATATATAGTCCTTATTTTATTTAAATCGCATTTTAAGTTTAGAAAAAGGGTGTGATCTATTATGGCTTGCTAAATAAGTTGTGTTTAGTTTGTAAATAAGTTGTGAATAGCTTATCAGATTATATTTTAGCTTATAGGCTTAAAATAAATAAAAAGGTTGTGTTAGTTTATGAGTCGAGACACCAAAAAGATACAAGAATATACACGAGGCCCTATGTTCTTTTTACAACGTTCTTGTTGTTTTATAATCTTTGCTTGGAGCTTATTAAGTTTGCAAAATCTCACAGCTTAAAGCTTTTAGCTTATGGCCTAAATAATTCGTCAAAGTTGGGTGTTTGGCTAGTTTTCTCGGTAAGGAAAGAAAACAACAAATCCAGTTCTTGCTCGACATGAAAAGATCAATAAAATTTGAGCGTGGCTTATGGGGTCTGTCCAGGATCTTGGGGGCTTTAAGTAGTATCCTGAGAGCTTATTAAAAGTGCTTATTGGCTGGGCTTATAAGCTTTGGCTTATAGTAGAAAATTGAGGCTCAAAAGGGTGTTTAGGGTTTTCTTATTGTCGCGACCACCCAAAAGAAACACAGAAAACAAGCGGGATTTGAACAGCTTTAGTCCAGGTTTTTGGGGCTTTGTAAAGCTTATTATGAGCATATTAGAAGTGCTTAATATCTCAGTTTATAACCTTGTGGTCTAAAAATATAATTGAAAAGGGGTGTTTGGTTGGCTAGCGACAAGAAGGAAAAAGAAGAAAAAAATAAAATAATTCGATCCCTAAAACTTATGGGCTTATTCTCATGGCTTGTTTACATGTTTGTTAGCTTATTTAGATGACTTATTTATGTATGACAAGGCTTTAAAGTTTAAAACAACATGATAGCTTATCATTGTTGTCTGATTGTTTACTGATGTAACAGAAACTATAGAAATCAATGTTTTTGATCTTGGCCTTCTATTTTAATTTAAGTAGCATCATGTTTGAGTATAACTAAGACTTATGAAAGGGATTAAAAAGGATTAGAAAGACTTACTCTTGTGGAATTCGACAATGATCAAAATGTGGCCAAAATGACTCCTAAGTGAACAAGGCTTCTCCAAAGCTTCTAAGCTTTACTATGGACTTTCCTCCTCCTTATTTGGACTTGAAACTCAGTAGGTATAAGTGTGTGTGGGAGTGGTGTGTTAGCAGTGAAGAGGATGCTTGTTGGTTCAGTTTATATAACCTCAAAATCAAAGTCTATGTTCAATGGATATTGCAACTGGTTTAAGGAACTTGTATACGTGGGTGTATATAAGCCCATATAAAGTTGTATGGTAAAGTTTATAGTTATGTAGCTTGGTTCAATGTTTATGCATATATGGCCATAAGCTAGGGTGATTGAAAGGTGTAAGTTTTTGAACCACGCATATTGAAAGTTGCATGGTGAAACACATAGGGTTCAAGTATGTCATGGTAAAGAATTAAGACACATATGGTATATATACAAGAGGGTCATGTGGAGCAATAACAATACACATATATTTAACTTGTTCCAGGTAGATTGAATGAATTAAAATGAAACACACCATGTGTAGCTGCTTGGTCAAGTCCATAGCCACAAAAGTGGAGTTTCTAGAAGGTTGGTGATGTGTTCTTTGGAGTTGGTAACACTTTGTGTGATTGTAAGAAAAAATTGAAATGTGGCATAATTAGGAACCTTAATTAGGCTTGATATCTTTGACCATTGTAGAAAGCTTGGGGGACATGGTGATGTGGCATGATTAACACCTCATTAAGGCTTAGTTAGGGTGTAGTTAGGGTTTAGTTTAGTTAGGGTTTGATTTGGTTAGGGCTTGGTTCGAAATGAACTAGGAAAGACAAGTGTGGCGTTTAGGCTTTAACTACTTGTACCATGGCTCAAATGTGTTGTACATGGAGTTCTAGGAATGTAGGAATCTTAGTTAGGGTCCTTGGTTAGTGTCTTGTTAAGTATAATTAGGTTTAGATATGTTTAGTGTAGTAAAAATGTAGTTTTTAATTTTCATGCATTAAGCACTTGTACCTTAAGCATTAGGGTGTTGTACTTTAGGTTGATAAAGTATAAGAAAATCTAAATTTTGTGCATTACGGACTTTTATTGTGTGTTTTATAGTAAGTACACTAAGGTTTATAATAAGTTTTATATTAGCAATTAGTGTACATGCGTTAAGGACTTGTACATTTATATTTTATAGAAATCATATACATATTAATTAGGGTTTTTGATTTTATTACATAAAATCATAGATTTGTGAAATTAGGGTTTGTAACGGGAAAATAAGGTAAAGCTTAGGTTTTCGTGCTTTAAGGGCTTGTACATTAGCTTTAGGGTTTTATTCTTTAGGGTTTCTACTTTGGGGGTCCTTAGTGCACTTTAGGGGTCTCCAGTGCACTTTAGGGGTCATTAGTGCACATTAGGGGTTATAGTCCATTTTAGGGTTTCTGTGAGAACTTTATTAGGTAACGAACGTTTAGTTGAGCGTTTAATAATTGTACGTTAAAGAATTAACGTAAGGTGGCAAGTAAGAGTCGAAAACTTTCGTACATGACATGCAATGATGTTTATGTGAAATAAACATAAGGCATGTTGGTGTCGGTCAGCATGTGTGCACGTTTATTGGGAATGTGAGTTACGTTACATTAGCGTGTAGTGGTGATCAGATAAACTAATAACATTTAGTCTTTATAAAACATTATATGTGGGAAAATGGATAAGTATTCTGTTGTTAGAATATTAATACAAGTGGAAATTTAGCGGTGGTTACAGTCTCACCCCCTTAAATGGAATCTCGTCCCGATATTCAGTCTGTGTTGATTGAGGTGTTGGGTAAAAGGTGTAGATATATATGGAATGTTGGCAACAGGGATGTTTACGAACAATTTATCTTGTTACAAAGCTTTGCTTTTGAATGAAGATTGTTTCAAGAAATTTGAAAAGATGACTGTATCCTTCATGACATGATTCTTCCTGAATTATACATAGGTGATCAGGCTATGTATAATTGAGGACAAATGATGTGATGCTCGGCTTAGTCAAAGTAGTATTATATTTCTCAAAAGTTTTAGAAGGTATTCAACGTGTTGTTTTTGTAAAATGGCAACCTAAATACTTTTTTAAGGTAACAAGAAAAATCGGTTCGCATAACAGTAGTGAATAAATAGTTGGTAGAGTGATAGATTATCAATTTCCGAGGTGGTAACATGATAGCTTGAAATAAAATTTTAGGAATGGATCCTAAGATTCGTGGGAGAACCTTATAGGATGGTAACTTTTGTGGCCTGTTCCCTAGCATTTTCCGCACTTAGCAATGCAAGGCCTAGTGTGATGCATTTTGCATTGGTTGCACAAAGGTAGCTTCCCACGATAACCACTTTCTTCAACAGGTGTGGCAATGTAGTCCCTGCCAGCTTCCTGCCTGCGATTCTGTTTGTCGTGGTGGTTGTTGCGGTGATTGTTACGGTTGTTGTTGTTGTTGTTGTGGTAATTGTTGTTGTTGGGATGGTTGTTGCAATGATTGGTGATTCTCTTGTCATCAAGCTTCCGCTTGTGATCTTCCTTGGGTGGAACCATACTTGATTTCTCTGTCCATTAACCTTTGAGCAATAGTGATGGCTTCTTCTAGCGTTTGTGGTCTAGATGCGGTGACATTCCCCTCAATACTTCGAGGCAGTCCCTCGATATACTTCTCTAATGTTTTCTCAAGATCTGGTACAGCAGTTGGGCATAGTATAGCCAGTTCTTGGAACCTCCTGTTGTAGGTCTTGAGATCAGTTCCTTCCACAACTAATTGGTGAAATTCATTTTCCAGCTTTTTGATCTTGGTACGGGGGCAGTACTTTTTCAGCATTTTCTTTTTGAAGTCAGCCCAAGTGAGTTGATAAGCTGTTTCAGCACCCATAGTTTGGGCAGAAGAGTTCCACCAAGACAGGGCGTCATCTAGGAGAGTCCCTGTGGCAAAAGTAACCTTGCAGTCATCAGTACACCCACTTCTCATGAAATCTGTTCCTGTACGCTCAAACCAATGAGCCAACTCAGTCACTCCTACTGTTCCCTTGAAGAAGGTTGGTTTACAGTTCATGAAGTCTTTGTAGGTACACTTGCGAGCTATAGCTGTCTCGCTTTCTCCTGTAGGTCTGCTGGTACTTCCAGAACGGGCCATTGCTGCTGCTTGTGTCTCGAGTGCTGCAGCAACACTGTCTGCAACTAGTTTTTGGATAGCAGCATGAGGCATGACTGGTTCTGGAGTTGCAGTTGATTTTCTTGTAGGAGGCATATTTCTATTAATGCCACAAGAAATAAAACACATATTCAACATTCGAATAATGACCATTTTATGTTTGAATAATACAAATAACAAGGTGAATGCGTAAAAATCATAACGACACTGCCATAATTACCACAAACGGAGTCTATGAGGATCATGAGATCACGACTTGCCCGAATACTATCATACATGTATATAAATGAGCAACTCTGGCCCACATCAACCGATATCATCACACAACAAGATATAACAGAAATCACAAACACATGTAGTCATAAATAACTTGCTAGTTTGTTATACAACAAAATAGATGCAAGTGTCATATTTACGCTACACACTCCGTGGCTGAGATATAGTACAAAAGCTGGTAGATAAAGAATCTAGTCTAATAGCTGCCAGATGCTCTTCCGAGATGACTCTCAAGCTCTATAATCTTGCTGAGAAGGATCTGTATATACTCCTGGATATCTCCCACTACTGTCTCTACTATGGTAATCCTAGTTTGAGCTACCATCAGTTTTCATTTCGTTTCGGGATACGCAGCGGAATTCAAGCTGGGTGTTACTCGATGGCACAACTGTTATAATAATAGAAAACGATCTCTAATTGAGTCATTTTGAAAGATTTATCATTCGAATTTTATAAATATCAGAGTTTATAAAATGAGGTCCCAGTAGTTTTACAGTTTGTTAAATAAGTTTTGAATGATAATTAGATTTTAGCCTTCGAAAGAGTATCCGTACCATCCTCGATCATTATAGACCTGAGATAAACATGCTAAAAAGTCAACACAAAGGTTGAGTGAATCCATAGTGTTTGTATAATAATCAGTTGGTTGAACACAAGTTAAGTAGTGGTAAAACAATAATATTGTAGTACAGAATATTGCTCTGAGTCTCATGAACTCAAACGTTAACGTGTGTGCATGTGATATCATAAAATGATATAAATTACTAACATCATAAAGATGATGTCAGTAACAATGCCCCCGGGTAGGAGCTTGCCAACTTCCTAGTAATTCTCAAATAATGTGCATTTGTCTATCAATCCGGCTAGCATTATAGCTATCTATCCGGCTAGTACAAATGGGCTGTCAACCTCCAATAGATCTATTCACAATATTCGCGTTCACTCGCAAGTGATTAATGGTTCATGATATGAGGGTCTTTTAGTGGCAACAGTGTGTCTTAGTCAATATCAATCAGGATTGTATACAGAAAAATACTTGTGTTCAGGTTTGTAGCATGTATCTCCCCACAAGTTTGAAAAAGTATAAAAGTGTGACTACGAACTCACCTTGGTGTTACAGTAGTCTGATTTGAAAGTAAATCAAGTACGGTGAATAAACTGCTCCGACACGCAACCTAGGTGAATATGTCAAGTTTTAGTATTTGTATTCAACCATAAATAGGTGTTTGAATATTCGCTCTGCAAGTGTTTTGTTGGTGGTTTGAACGAGGCAACATGAAGTCTCTTCAAAAGTTAGTGGATGATATATATATCATATTTCATTTTTAGTGTTCGATTGATCGTTAATGTAATAGAAGTATCTTGTTTATTAGTTTTTATCCAAAAACGAGCCAAAAGCATATTTCCCGAAATAATATAAAATGTTACGTTTTATACCCTTATAGTTTCAAGTGTTGACAATTTAGGCCCCTGAACTTTCATAAGATGACAACTTATGCCCTTCGTCTTTTATAAAATAACAACTTATATTCTTCATCTTTTATCAATTAACAACTTATACCCTTCTTCTTTTATAAATTGACAACTTTTACCCCTGTAGTTTCAAAAATGACACTTTATACCCTTAACTATTAGTTGTTTACTATTTCAGCCCTTGTTGAATATAATTTATCAAAATTTACAGTTTTGGCCAAAGAAAAATCCAAGTTTCAAAATGTTAGAGTTTTCCCCTCAAAGTATTTTAGTCGTTATGTATATAGTCCTTATTTTATTTAAATCGCGTTTTAAGTTTAGAAAAAGGGTGTGATCTATTATGGCTTGCTAAATAAGTTGTGTTTAGTTTGTAAATAAGCTGTGAACAGCTTATCAGCTTATATTTTAGCTTATAGGCTTAAAATAAATAAAAAGGTTGTGTTAGTTTATGAGTCGAGACACCAAAAAGGTACAAGAATATACACGAGGCCCTATGTTCTTTTTACAACGTTCTTGTTGTTTTATAATCTTTACTTAGAGCTTATTAACTTTGCAAAATCTCACAGCTTAAAGCTTTTAGCTTATGGCCTAAATAATTCGTCAAAGTTGGGTGTTTGGCTAGTTTTCTCGGTAAGGAAAGAAAACAACAAATCCAGTTCTTGCTCGACATGAAAAGATCAATAAAATTTGAGCGTGGCTTATGGGGTTTGTCCAGGATCTTGGGGGCTTTAAGTAGTATCCTGGGAGCTTATTAAAAGTGCTTATTGGTTGGGCTTATAAGCTTTGGCTTATAGTAGAAAATTGAGGCTCAAAAGGGTGTTTAGGGTTTTCTTATTGTTGCGACCACCCAAAAGAAACACAGAAAACAAGCGGGATTTGAACAGCTTTAGTCTAGGTTTTTGGGGCTTTGTAAAGCTTATTAGGAGCTTATTAGAAGTGCTTAATATCTCAGTTTATAACCTTTAGCTTGTGGTCTAAAAATATGATTGAAAAGGGGTGTTTGGTTGGCTTGCGACAAGAAGAAAAAAAATAATCCGATCCCTAAAACTTATGGGCTTATTCTCATGGCTTGTTTGTATGTTTGTTAGCTTATTTAGATGACTTATTTATGTATGACAAGGTTTTAAAGTTTAAAACAACATGATAGCTAATCATTGTTGCCTGATTGTTTACTAATGTAACAGAAACTATAGAAATCAATGTTTTTGATCTTGGCCTTCTATTTTAACTTAAGTAACATCATGTTTGAGTATAACTAAGACTTATGAAAGGGATTAAAAAGGATTAGAAAGACTTACTCTTGTGGAATTCGACTATGATCAAAATGTGGCCAAAATGACTCCTAAGTGAACAAGGCTTCTCCAAAGCTTCTAAGCTTAACTATGGACTTTCCTCCTCCTTCTTTGGACTTGAAACTCAGTAGGTATAAGTGTGTATGGGAGTGGTGTGTTAGCAGTGAAAAGGATGCTTGTTGGTTCAGTTTATATAACCTCAAAATCAAAGTCTATGTTCAATGGATATTGCAACTGGTTTAAGGAACTTGTATACGTGGGTGTATATAAGCCCATATGAAGTTGTATGGTAATATATTTATGTATATATGGCCATAAGCTAGGGTGATTGAAAGGTGTAAGTTTTTGAACCACGCATATTGAAAGTTGCATGGTGAAACACATAGGGTTCAAGTATGCCATGGTAAAGAATTAAGAAACATATGGTATATATACAAGAAGGTCATATGGAGCAATATCAATACACATATATTTAACTTGTTCTAGGTAGATTGAATGAATTAAAATGAAACACACCATGGGTAGCTACTTGGTCAAGTCTATAGCCACAAAAGTGGAGTTTCTAGAAGGTTAGTGATGTGTTCTTTGGAGTTGGTAACACTTTGTGTGATTATAAGAAAAACTTGAAATGTGGCATAATTAGGAACCTTAATTAGGCTTGATATCTTTGACCATTGTGGAAAGCTTGGGGGACATGATGATGTGGCATGATTAACACCTCATTAAGGCTTAGTTAGGGTGTATTTAGGGTTTAGTTTAGTTAGGGTTTGATTTGGTTAGGGCTTGGTTCGAAATGAACTAGGAAAGACAAGTGTGGCGTTTAGGCTTTAACTACTTGTACCATGGCTCAAATGTGTTGTACATGGAGTTCTAGGAATGTAGGAATCTTAGTTAGGGTCCTTGGTTAGTGTCTTGTTAAGTATAATTAGGTTTAGATATGTTTAGTGTAGTAAAAATGTAGTTTTTAATTTTCATGCATTAAGCACTTGTACCTTAAGCATTAGGGTGTTGTACTTTAGGTTGATAAAGTATAAGAAAATCTAATTTAAAGTTTGTGCATTACGGACTTGTATTGTGTGTTTTATAGTAAGTACACTAAGGTTTATAATAAGTTTTATATTAGCAATTAGTGTACATGCGTTAAGGACTTGTACATGTGCTTGAAAGACTTGTACATTTATATTTTATAGAAATCATGTACATGTTAATTAGGGTTTGTGATTTTATTACATAAAACCTTAGATTTGTGAAATTAGGGTTTGTAACGGGAAAATAATGTAAAGCTTAGGTTTTCGTGCTTTAAGGGCTTGTACATTAGCTTTAGGGTTTTGTTCTTTAGGGTTTGTACTTTGGGGGTCCTTAGTGCACTTTAGGGGTCTCCAGTGCACTTTAGGGGTCATTAGTGCACATTAGGGGTTATAGTGCATTTTAGGATTTCAGTGAGAAGTTTATTAGGTAACGAACGTTTAGTTGAGCGTTTAATAATTGTATGTTAAAGAATTAACGTAAGGTGGCAAGTAAGATTCGAAAAATTTGATACTTGACGTGTAAAGATGTTTATGTGAAATAAATATAAGGCATGTTGGTGTCGGTCTGCGTGTGAGCACGTTTATTGGGAATGTGAGTTACGTTACATTAGTGTATAGTGGTGATCAGATAAACTGATAACATTTAGTCTTTAAAAAAAATTATACGTGGAAAAATGGATAAGTATTCTGTTGTTAGAATATTAGTACAAGTGGAAATTTACCGGTGGTTACATGGTGTTACATCTCTAACACGTGTATGAAACTAACACCTCTAACCCTCTTTATATATTAGAGGATTAGGGTTAAAAATGTATTCCTAACCGTATATTCTTTAATCTTTATCTCTAAATAGAATTTCCTATTCTCTTCTTTGGTCCTTCATCTTTCATACTTATTTCATTCTTCATTTGTAGTTTTGTACTTATCAACTCAAATTATAATTCTTAACAATCTTCCCCTAGTTGATAATTACAAAACCTTCATCTTGATCAACCATGAATGAAATCTTCCCCTTAAGCTCACCATGTGAACTTAAATAACATGCTCTACCAAGGATCTTCAAGTTGCAATTCTTCTTTATAAATCGTCTTCCCCTTTTTGTATTATCCACTAGGGGGACTTGAAGTAAAAGCAACTTTGATCGTCATAACCACGAACCAGTATCATACTTCCAATCTAGTCTTCTAATGTCTCGAATTGCCCTCCATGAACGAACACCAAAATGCTTACTTTTATAAATGAACTCAAGACAGAAAAATCCTAAACCATCAGTAAAAATACCAACTTGCAGTTGTAAAAACCTTCACCTCGATGTAGCATATAAATGGTTAATCATTTGAACATTAAGCTTCCCCCGAAACCCATATGTTAACCATTTGTTGAATCTTCAATTCTGTAAGCTTTATGTAATGATGAAGAAAACTAAACATTACCAACTTGATGCTGAAGTAGAATAACCCAAATTCGTGTCTTATGACTTGTACTAAATATGAATTCAAACATATACCCAACCCGATGTATAGGGAGACCGCAATCTCTTGACAATAATACTCATCTTCAATGAGACACTGAGCACAATAACGTAACTCCTTAAAGTGTTTGTCAATTTGTAGTCACCACTTGAATGCACGGACAAGTTATCTTGAAAGTGTAACACCCACTTTAAGATATGATACGGACACAATCTTGAAAAATTCCACTTCATCATCAAATAAATAACAAATAACCTCTTTGAATCAATTAAAACAAATAAATTTGAGTCATTAAACTTTTAAGAACGTAAACCAAAATCCAAAAATCAAACATCTTCTTATGTGTGTCTTCCCCTTGTGTGTGTGTGTCTCATAAACTAAATCTCCATGTGTGTGTCACAAATAAATCCATTCAAACTGCCGTAAACATCCATTTATCATCAGTAGCCTTCTCATGAGAAATTACGTTGTTTTGAAACTGAGCTACTCATGCAATATTTAACTCCCTTATCGAGGTCATGCAATATTCAACATGCGACAATAATAAAACACCAAAATCTGTAAAGCATAACTCCAAGTTGTCTCCACCGTCCCATGATAGCTTTACCATTAAAGATCACCGACCCATTATCTTCCCCTCAATTCATAATGCATGCATAAACATGAGCAGTACAAATCGTCACATAGCAGTACTAATAATGCATGAACTGTCAGTACAAATCCAAGCCAACAGTACTATCTTGTGTGAGCGAGCAATACTAATGTAATGAAGGCAATACAAACTTAGTTCTTGGGCAGTACTAAGTGAACATGGTTAGTACAAATATCCTTTGATAGCAGTTCGAATAACTCATGAAAAGCAGTTATCGCCCTTTGAAAATAGCCCTGCAGTGAGTTGCGAAAATAGAAGCCAGTTACGAATTTTTCTTGTTTCCTTCGATCTTTGATAAACAAAACCTCGTATAATCCCTAGATCAAGAGCTTCCAAGCTCTGATACCACATGTTAAGATTTATGCACGCCATCAATAAGCTCTTAGGACCGTTTTAGCTCGAGGTTGATTAGACCTCATATCTAGGAACATGATAACATAGGCGGAATATTCAAACATAGAATCAATATTATCATTACAAAGTTCTTCGTCATCATCTCTAGAACTACTTACAAACAGCCCCAATGCTATGTGATCAAGTGTAGCACGGTTACCTACTCTAACAGGGATCGAAGTACCTTGAGGCTTAAACCAAAACTCTAACCTAAGCGTCTAAACAAGACTCACGCCTAGTTACACATACACACCTTTTCCTGGCGTTACATCTCTAACACCTGTATGAAACTAACGCCTCTAACCCTCTTTATATACTAGAGGATTAGGGTTACAAAAGGATTTCTAACCGTATATTCTGTAATCTTTATCTCTAAATAGAATTTTCCTTTTGTCTTCTTTGGTCCTTCATCTTTCACACTTGTTTCATTCTTTATTTGTAGTTTTGTACTTATCAACTCAAATTATAATTCCCAATATTTACGCTTGATCTCGTCCTCACGCTCCCATGTAAACTCTGGACCATGTCGGGAGTTCCAACGGACTTTGACAATAGGAATACGGTTGTGCTTGAGTCGTTTGACCTCACGATCCATTATCTCAACAAGTTCCTCGATGAAGTTCAGGCTCTCGTCGATATTTATCTCTCTTAGAGGAATAATTGGAGTCTCGTTGGAAAGGCACTTCTTCAAATTACCGGTCCAATTCTGTCCAAGATTTAGAATGGTCCGATATAACGAGGATTGAGTTTTCACGCTTTCCGAAGCGTATTACCCCTTTCCATGGTGAGACCTTCAACATAACCCTATCACCAACCTGGAACTCGAGAGGTTTACGTCTGTTATCAGCATAACTCTTTTGTCGATCTCGTGCAGCTTGTAAACGGTTCCTAATCTGAACTATCTTCTCGGTCATTTCTTGGACAAGCTCGGGACCAGTGAGTTGGCTGTCACCAACCTCGGCCCAACAGATAGGAGATCGGCATTTTCGGCTATACAACGCCTCAAATGGTGCGACCTTAATGCTGGTATGGTAGCTATTGTTGTAGGAAAATTCGGCCAAAGGCAAATATCTCTCCCAGCCTTTTCCGAAATCTATGACACAGGCTCGCAGCATATCTTCCAAAGTCTAACTGGTCCCATCACTCTGGCCGTCCGTCTGGGGATGGTAGGCGGTACTCATATCGAGGTTTGTCCGTCTGAAGTGACCTCCAGAAGTGTGACGTGAAACGACTATCTCGAACGGAGATGATGGATATCGGTACTCCATGCCGGGAAACAATCTCCTTTAGGTACAGCCGTGCAAGTTTGTCCATGGTGTTGGTTTCGCTGATGGTGAGGAAATGAGCGGATTTGGTGAGACGATCCACAATTACCCAGATAGTGTCACATCCACTAGCTGTTCTTGGTAATTTGGTGATAAAGTCCATGGTGATTCACCCCCACTTCCAAACCGGGAGTTCAGGTTGTATGAATAGTCCTGGCGGTTTTTGGTGCTCGGCTTTCACTTTAGAAGATGTCAAGCATTTGCTAACATATAGGGTGATGTCAGCTTTCATGTTAGGCCACTAGTACAGCTTCTTCAGGTCTTGATACATCTTATCAGATCCATGATGGATGGAGTATTTTGATTTATGCGACTCATGCATAATCAACTCACAAATTCCCCCATGGAGTAGTACCCAGCTTCTGTCTCCAAACCACAATGTTTCTTCGGAATGCTTTACGAAGCCGTCCTTGTTCTCTACCATTCCATAGAGGTTTTTGGCCTTTCGGTCCTCCTCTTTTAACGCCTCAGCTTAGGCTTCGAGGATTTGCGAAGGTAGTGGTGAACTAATCGTCATTCCCAATGATCTGACTCGTAACGGTGGCATTCTCTCCTTTCGGCTAAAAGCGTCAGCCACAACATTTGCCTTTCCAGGGTGGTAGCGAATCTCGCAATCATAGTCGCTGAGTAACTCCAACCAGTGACGTTGTCTCATATTTAGCTCATTCTAATCCAAAATTTGCTGCAAGCTCTTATGGTCCGTGTATACAATACAGTTTGTGCCGTATAGGTAATGCCTCCAAATTCTGAGTGCAAACACTACGGCACCCAGTTCTAGATCATGAGTAGCATAGTTCTTCTCATGAGTCTTAAGCTGCCGTGAAGCGTATGCTATCATTTTCTCTTGCTTCATTAAGACTGCTCCTAACCCTATATGCTAAGCGTCGCAGTACACGACGAAGTCTTCGCTCCCCTCAGGTAGGGCTAGGATAAGTGCACTACAAAAATTTTCCTTCAAGAGTTGGAACACTTCTTCTTCTTCCTCACCTCATTCGTACTTCACGTTCTTCTGTATCAATTTGGTTAGCAGCTTGGCTATTTTAGAGAATCCCTCGATGAATCTTCGGTAATAGCCAGCCAGTCCCAAAAATTGACAAACCTCAGTTGGGGTTGTGGGTGCGGCCTATTCCTTGATGGACTCTATTTTTGCGGGATCCACGTGAATTCCCTGACTATCAATCACGTGGCACAGGAATTGCACGGTTGGAATCCAAAATTCACACTTAGAGAATTTTGCGTACAATTGCTCTTTCTTTAGTAGTTCCAAGATGAGTCTCAGGTGTTTCTCATGCTCCTATTTACTCCTTGAGTAAATGAAGATATCGTCTATGAATACTATCACAAACTTATCCAGATATGGTTTGCACACCTGGTTCAGGAGGTCCATGAACACCGCTGGTGCGTTGGTCAAAGCAAATGGCATCACTTGAAACTCATAATGACCATAACGAGTCCTAAACGCGGTCTTCGGGATATCCACTTCCCGAACTCTGAGCTGACGATACTGTAACACCCCCAAAATATCGCAGCGGAACGATAGTGTCACTGGGGTCCTACTTCTCAATATAAAGCACAAGGTATAGAAAACGACCTCTAAATGAGACGTTTTGAAAAGTTACCATTCAATTTATTTAAATTGGAGTTATTACATGAGGTCCCAAAGTATAATAATACATAAAAGTTTTCAAAATGGATTGAATGGTAAAGGATAATAGCTTAAACTCCAAAGCATGCAAATGACTCTATTATCCATGCATCCACTATCGCCTTTCTAACCTGAGATAAACATGCTAAAAAGTGTCAACACAATGGTTGGTGAGTTCATAGAGTTTAGTATAAAATGTAAAGTATTTGAATAAAGATTTCCCAGCAAAGGCATAAAGAGTTTAAGAGTAAAGTATTTGAATAATGACTTCCCAGCAAAGGCCTTGCAAATCCACTCAGTTGCAAATTCTGCCCATTCAAAACTTGCAACCTGTGTGTTTACAACCCATTGCTAAAATATAGAATAAGTATGACATGAACGTATACGATATATGTAAGTACTTAATGTAAAGCATAACAGCAACTGAACCTCACGACTAGAATAAATAAGTATCATGAATAAACCGGATTATATTCACCAATGGCCATGAATCTGGGACCAAGGGTGGGGGTGTCAACCCGATAGTACTATCAATACCTCTCCATCGGCTCCATCCAGGAGTTAAACAGTTGCTAAGAATAAGTATAACACATTAAGGCACATATCGTAACTACATTTCATGTCCAAAAGTATCATAAGTAAAGCATAGCATAAAAGTATAAATATTTTGAGTATAAAACAAGTTGTTGAGCATGTATCTCCCCCAAAAATATTTCAAAACGTATAAAAATAGGGGCTATGAAACTCACCTTAGCAATCTGGATGGAAAACAAAATGAAAGAAAGTTGATAAACGTCTCCGGACAAGAAACCTGGGTTGTTATGCCAATATTTAGTAATCATTTCTAATGATTATTAGTTTATTCCATTTCATTCTGTTTTGTTGTTTGGTTATTTGGATATCTTTCGTTTGTTGGTTCGTTAATAACGTATTACATTAATATTGAGTCGGAAAATAAAATAGAAAAGATGAAAATATTGATTAGGAAAAGTTACGTTTTAATCCCTATGGTTTGGTCAAATGATAGTTCACACCCTGGACTTTTGGAAAATGACAGTTTCTACCCTCAAGTTTCAAAAATGACATTTTCTACCTTGTTTATTTGTTATTGACAAAAATAACCCTTGATTATATTTATTTACAAAATCAACCCTAAAAACTTTAATTTTAACAAAAACCATACTTATGTTATACATGATTTGGCTAGAACTTTGGACGCGAATAACTTTACGAAAACTAAATGATTTTTCGTGTTCTCAGTTTCTAATAAAAGGCAGCTAGGTCGACTTTAAACATGTCAAAGATCATAATTTATAAAATTCGTTTGGTGTTCGAAAAATAGTTCAAAAGTCGAGTAGGTACACATGTTTTTACAAAATCTAGAAAAATGATTTCTTAAAACTAGCGATAGACATATCTTTGGTCTCAAAAATATTTTAACCCACTCGATGGTTTTACAAGATTTCTCTTCCTAAAATAAGTTTGATGGCTCAACTATAAAATACCATAAATTTAGAATTTTTAGATTTCTTATGATGGTCGAAAACTAGATTGAAACTTGGGTAGTTGGTCGAGTAAAATGGGAAGAATAAATAACTGAAAAATACTAACCTAGTTGTAGCGATATGGGGCAAGATTCAAGACTCAATAACTTGTTGAATTCTAAATCATTTTCGATGATTTTTATTTCTAAATAAAGTTTGCTAGTTAAACTTGAACATGCCAAAAGGGCAGAATTTTTAGAGATCTTATGGGGTTCGAAAACTGAGCTCAAAGTTAGGCATATGGTCGACTTTTATTGAAAGTAGTTAACTGAAAAATACTGATCTAGTTTTAGCGACTTAGGCAAGATTTGGGAACTCGATATCTTTTTGAATACTAAACCATTTTACTTGATTCTTGTTTCTAATTAAAGCTAGCTGGGTGAACTAAATACATGCCAAGAATTAGATTTTTAAGAGGTCATTAGCTCGTTGGTTTTCAGGTCAAAACTTAGGCTGTTGGGTGCTTTTGGACTCGACAAAATTACAGACCATAAACCCGATTGGGTTTTTGATTCTTAAAACATTATTAATCCACTTTTTACACAAGATATGATATAATTAAATGTGTTTTAATATATTTAACATATTAGTGATGTGTTTAAACAATTACTCGAATATTATGGGTACATGTGAGTTACTGATCAAACAGAAGCAAAAAGAGAAAAGGAAAATTTAATTTGTTTGATTTGGTTTCTATTTAGTGATTATGTATTATGAATTTTAGATTATATAAAGTAATTAAAACTGAATTTAGAAGGGATAGAATACTTACTTATGGTTTTTGGCTTGCTAGGGTTTTGTAACTGAAAATGGCTTGACCCGAATGATTATGGCTTCTTCCTAGTTTTCTGACTTCGAATGGGGTTCTATTGGAGTATTTGTGAGTGAATGAATCTGGAATAAGTGAATGGAGACTGTGTTTGGATGTGGGTGTCGTATGGGATGAATATGGGTATTTGTTGTGTTGTTATTTATAGGAAGGAGATTTAGGGTTTGTAAGAGATGATGAGGGGACATGGTATGAAGGCAAGGGCTGACAGAAAATTGTGAAGCATGACACTTGGATAGGTGGAAAAGAAAGGAGATGAAGGAGGTGATGTGGCCGAATGATCACCATGGTTTTTGTTCATACTTCTTAGCCTAGTGTAAGGTTTTTGAGGACAAGAAGGTGTGTTTGTAGAAGAAGGCTGCCATGTGGGAGTCTTTAGGGTTAAGGAACATTAAAAGATGATAGGGATTGGTTTCTAATTTGGTTGAATTCTAACTAGATGGTAACTAAGGTTCGAATGGTGCATAAGAGTGTGATACTTCGTGCTTAGGTGAGGGTATCCTAGGGTTTTAGTGAGCAACTAGTTTAGTTCCTATGGCTTAGTTAATTTATGTGTTTTAAAAGTTATTCTTGAAATATATATGTATATATCGGATTATATACAATTAGTAGAAATTTGATTTGTGCATTAAGATGTTGTAATATAAGCTTAGGAAGGTTGTACTAATGTTTAGAATTTAAGAAAAATTATGGCTTTAATAATTTATTAAGTAATAATAATTATTTGTGAATTTTTATTGAGTTAAAAGATAGTTAAATGGAATTTATAGCTTTTGTGCATTAGGTACTTGTACTTTAGGCTAAAAGACTTGTAAATATATTTAAGAAGTTTAGAAAATATAGTTTATAAAAGTTATGCATAAATGGTTTGTAACTTGTGCTTTAAAATTAATATAAATGAGATTTTAATAAAGGTTTGGTAAATAAATGGTTTTATGCATAAATGACTTGTACTATAGCTTAAATAACTTGTAAACTTTATATTTTGTAAAAATATTTTAGAAATAAATTAGGGTTTGTGAAATGAATGCATAAAATAACACTTATGTGAAATTAGGGTTTTTACCGGGAATAAAATAGAATTAGGGTTTTTGGTGCTTTAGGAACTTGTACATTAACTTAGATATATTATATTTTTATGTTATGAGGTTTAGTTGTTCATATTTGGTGTTGTGGTAAATTTTAGGGTTTCCTAGAAACTCTATTCAGATAATGAATGTTTTGTTAAGATTTTATCGTAAAATGGTAAGTGGTATTCTGTAATATTTTATATCATGATGTTTATATAATAAACATTAGATTTGTTAGGCAGGTCTTGTGGGAGCACGTTTATCAATGATGTGATCTACGGCACATAAGATGAGAGATACATTCAAATAAAAAAAAATTACCCGTGGAAAAAGGATAATAATTCTGTAAAGTAAATAGGAAATTTTACGAGTGGTTATATTCTCCCCTCCTTAACGGAATCCCGTCCTGGGATTCAATCAGTGTTAGGGGTTGAAATGATGTTGACGAATAACCGGTATGTATAGTCTAATCAATTATGCTAAAATTTACGCATCTAGGTTTCTTATCTAATAATGGCATAGTTTCTATAGGGCGAGACTAAGTTTCATTGGAATTGACTAATATGATAGAATACTAATTGTCTAGAAAGAAAAAGCGTACCCATTATGCTGCATCCGAGTCACCTAAGACGTAAACTCTACCACGAGGCGGACTGTTCTGAGTTACAGGGTTTGGGTTATTTCCATTAACCGCTAAGGCTAGATTACCCTGTGGTAGTCTCGGTACCCTATTCAACTTAGGACATGCATACCGAAGGTGATTTGGGCTATTAAACTCATAACATATCCTTTGGTTATTCTTCATATTGCCCGCATTTACTGGTGCTCTACACCGATTTGCAAAATGACCCAACTGATTGCAATTTGTGCACACACGGCAGGGCGTAGACTCCTGATGATGATAAGCGCATTTAGCACACTTAGGATATGGGCCTTCATATCCTTTCTGACCAGAACTAGTGGTCGTAAAGTTTCTTGCCTTCTTGTTGTCAACCATTGCACCCGTTTGCTTGTACAACTCATTTGCTCCTTTCCTTTTATCATTGTTCTTCAAAGTTCCATTCCTAACCATCTCATCTGTTAGAGTCCCTGCTTTCAGTATTGCACTCTGAATCGTGGAAGGCTCGGTTGCTTTCACAGTTCCACGAATTTCAGGGACAAGACCGTAGATATACCTCTCAATCCTCTTTGATTCAGGGGTAACCAGATGAGGAACTAATTTTGCTAATTCATGGAATCGATCCGTGTAGGCTGCATGACCAGACCCTACCATAGAGTGATGATAAAGTTCATCTTCCAGCTTCTGCATCTCATTATCCGGACAGTATTCTTCTTTCCGCAGCGCCTTGAAGTCGTCCCACGTCATTCCCACAGCTGCTTCTCTGCCCCTAGCTTGAATCTGCGTGTTCCACCATGTTAACACCTTTCCTGACAGCGAGCATGCAGCATACTTCACTTTCTGATGTGTTGCACAGTTACTGATGTCCATCACTGACTCCATCTTTTCAACCCAGCGGGTATATTCCAATGCACCTCCCTTACCATTAAACTCTATTGGTTTGCAAGCCGTAAACTCCTTATACGTGCATCCACTTGCACGGGTGGTAGTCTCATTCACACCTATACCATTGGTATCTTCATTCCTGCTTCCGTGGTTTCCTGAGTTGTTGATGTGATTGCCGACTTGGGTGACGATAGTTGGAAGCAAGGTTTGGAGCTATTGAGCGATGATGGCGGTAAAATCAGGGTTTCCACCGTCGTTATTGTCGTTGTTACTAATGCCGCGGCCACCTCCTCTACCTCCACGTTCACTAGTCCTTCCACCTCTTTGTGTGGCATTACCTCGGTTAGCGTTGTGAGCTGATCTCCTTGTTGCCATTGCCTCTTTGCAATGAAGGACATTTAGTGAACGTCGGGGATGAGGTGAGCGTCGTTTGAGTCATCGATTTATACTTAACGTTCTTACGAAATCCCATCGCTAGCAGTTATCCTAAAGGGGTGCCAATGTCAATTAACGTATGCATGATTACATATGTTCACGTGTGTTGTGAGGCACTTATAATTATGTTGGCCACCCATAATTATACTTACCTCCTTTCATACGTATACATATCACCAAGCACACATATCTCGACATTACTTAAATGGCGGAAGGGTAGGGTGATTATCCTAAAAATATTCTTAAGAGAAATCCCACTTTTTAGTAAAGTCATCAAATTTCCTGCGGCTAAGTGATAACACTTATTTAACTCAATCCCATGTCTCATCAAACAAGAACTGTCACAAGATCAAGTTAAATAACCAGTTATCACTGAGCTCCACACCTTTGATGACTCGACTAAGTTATGAGATTCCCCTACCGGTGCAGATACTATAACATTTAACAGTGCGCACATAAATGGGAAAAATTCTACCTATGCAAGGCGATAGGGAGGAGAGTCTTAACGTATATAACGGTTATAGTCTAGGCTCCTAAATGCAACCTAGTTCTCTATAACCAAGGCTCTGATACCAATCTGTAACACCCCCAAAATATCGCAGCGGAACGATAGTGTCACTGGGGTGCTACTTCTCAATACAAAGCACAAGGTATAGAAAACGACCTCTAAATGAGACGTTTTGAAAAGTTACCATTCAATTTATTTAAATCAGAGTTATTACATGAGGTCCCAAAGTATAATAATACATAAAAGTTTTCAAAATGGATTGAATGGTAAAGGATAATAGCTTAGACTCCAAAGCATGCAAATGACTCTATTATCCATGCATCCACTATCGCCTTTCTAACCTGAGATAAACATGCTAAAAAGTGTCAACACAATGGTTGGTGAGTTCATAGAGTTTAGTATAAAATGTAAAGTATTTGAATAAAGATTTCCCAGCAAAGGCATAAAGAGTTTAAGAGTAAAGTATTTGAATAATGACTTCCCAGCAAAGGCCTTGCAAATCCACTCAGTTGCAAATTCTGCCCATTCAAAACTTGCAACCTGTGTGTTTACAACCCATTGCTAAAATATAAAATAAGTATGACATGAACGTATACGATATATGTAAGCACTTAATGTAAAGCATAACAGCAACTGAACCTCACGACTAGAATAAATAAGTATCATGAATAAACCGGATTATATTCACCAATGGCCATGAATCTGGGACCAAGGGTGGGGGTGTCAACCCGATAGTACTATCAATACCTCTCCATCGGCTCCATCCAGGAGTTAAACAGTTGCTAAGAATAAGTATAACACATTAAGGCACATATCGTAACTACATTTCATGTCCAAAAGTATCATAAGTAAAGCGTAGCATAAAAGTATAAATATTTTGAGTATAAAACAAGTTGTTGAGCATGTATCTCCCCCAAAAATAGTTCAAAACGTATAAAAATAGGGGCTATGAAACTCACCTTAGCAATCTGGATGGAAAACAAAATGAAAGGAAGTTGATAAACGTCTCCGGACAAGAAACCTGGGTTGTTATGCCAATATTTAGTAATCATTTCTAATGATTATTAGTTTATTCCATTTCGTTCTGTTTTGTTGTTTGGTTATTTGGATATCTTTCGTTTGTTGGTTCGTTAATAACGTATTACATTAATATTGAGTCGGAAAATAAAATAGAAAAGATGAAAATATTGATTAGGAAAAGTTACGTTTTAATCCCTATGGTTTGGTCAAATGACAGTTCACACCCTGGACTTTTGGAAAATGACAGTTTCTACCCTCAAGTTTCAAAAATGACATTTTCTACCTTGTTTATTTGTTATTGACAAAAATAACCCTTGATTATATTTATTTACAAAATCAACCCTAAAAACTTTAATTTTAACAAAAACCATACTTATGTTATACATGATTTGGCTAGAACTTTGGACGCGAATAACTTTACGAAAACTAAATGATTTTTCGTGTTCTCAGTTTCTAATAAAAGGCAGCTAGGTCGACTTTAAACATGTCAAAGATCATAATTTATAAAATTCGTTTGGTGTTCGAAAAATAGTTCAAAAGTCGAGTAGGTACACATGTTTTTACAAAATCTAGAAAAATGATTTCTTAAAACTAGCGATAGACATATCTTTGGTCTCAAAAATATTTTAACCCACTCGATGGTTTTACAAGATTTCTCTTCCTAAAATAAGTTTGATGGCTCAACTATAAAATACCATAAATTTAGAATTTTTAGATTTCTTATGATGGTCGAAAACTAGATTGAAACTTGGGTAGTTGGTCGAGTAAAATGGGAAGAATAAATAACTGAAAAATACTAACCTAGTTGTAGCGATATGGGGCAAGATTCAAGACTCAATAACTTGTTGAATTCTAAATCATTTTCGATGATTTTTATTTCTAAATAAAGTTTGCTAGTTAAACTTGAACATGCCAAAAGGGCAGAATTTTTAGAGATCTTATGGGGTTCGAAAACTGAGCTCAAAGTTAGGCATATGGTCGACTTTTATTGAAAGTAGTTAACTGAAAAATACTGATCTAGTTTTAGCGACTTAGGCAAGATTTGGGAACTCGATATCTTTTTGAATACTAAACCATTTTACTTGATTCTTGTTTCTAATTAAAGCTAGCTGGGTGAACTAAATACATGCCAAGAATTAGATTTTTAAGAGGTCATTAGCTCGTTGGTTTTCAGGTCAAAACTTAGGCTGTTGGGTGCTTTTGGACTCGACAAAATTACAGACCATAAACCCGATTGGGTTTTTGATTCTTAAAACATTATTAATCCACTTTTTACACAAGATATGATATAATTAAATGTGTTTTAATATATTTAACATATTAGTGATGTGTTTAAACAATTACTCGAATATTATGGGTACATGTGAGTTACTGATCAAACAGAAGCAAAAAGAGAAAAGGAAAATTTAATTTGTTTGATTTGGTTTCTATTTAGTGATTATGTATTATGAATTTTAGATTATATAAAGTAATTAAAACTGAATTTAGAAGGGATAGAATACTTACTTATGGTTTTTGGCTTGCTAGGGTTTTGTGACTGAAAATGGCTTGACCCGAATGATTATGGCTTCTTCCTAGTTTTCTGACTTCGAATGGGGTTCTATTGGAGTATTTGTGAGTGAATGAATCTGGAATAAGTGAATGGAGACTGTGTTTGGATGTGGGTGTCGTATGGGATGAATATGGGTATTTGTTGTGTTGTTATTTATAGGAAGGAGATTTAGGGTTTGTAAGAGATGATGAGGGGACATGGTATGAAGGCAAGGGCTGACAGAAAATGGTGAAGCATGATACTTGCATAGGTGGAAAAGAAAGGAGATGAAGGAGGTGATGTGGCCGAATGATCACCATGGTTTTTGTTCATACTTCTTAGCCTAGTGTAAGGTTTTTGAGGACAAGAAGGTGTGTTTGTAGAAGAAGGCTGCCATGTGGGAGTCTTTAGGTTTAAGGAACATTAAAAGATGATAGGGATTGGTTTCTAATTTGGTTGAATTCTAACTAGATGGTAACCAAGGTTCGAATGGTGCATAAGAGTGTGATACTTCGTGCTTAGGTGAGGGTATCCTAGGGTTTTAGTGAGCAACTAGTTTAGTTCCTATGGCTTAGTTAATTTATGTGTTTTAAAAGTTATTCTTGAAATATATATGTATATATCGGATTATATACAATTAGTAGAAATTTGATTTGTGCATTAAGATGTTGTAATATAAGCTTAGGAAGGTTGTACTAAAGTTTAGAATTTAAGAAAAATTATGGCTTTAATAATTTATTAAGTAATAATAATTATTTGTGAATTTTTATTGAGTTAAAAGATAGTTAAATGGAATTTATAGCTTTTGTGCATTAGGTACTTGTACTTTAGGCTAAAAGACTTGTAAATATATTTAAGAAGTTTAGAAAATATAGTTTATAAAAGTTATGCATAAATGGTTTGTAACTTGTGCTTTAAAATTAATATAAATGAGATTTTAATAAAGGTTTGGTAAATAAATGGTTTTATGCATAAATGACTTGTACTATAGCTTAAATAATTTGTAAACTTTATATTTTGTAAAAATATTTTAGAAATAAAATAGGGTTTGTGAAATGAATGCATAAAATAACACTTATGTGAAATTAGGGTTTTTACCGGGAATAAAATAGAATTAGGGTTTTTGGTGCTTTAGGAACTTGTACATTAACTTAGATATATTATATTTTTATGTTATGAGGTTTAGTTGTTCATATTTGGTGTTGTGGTAAATTTTAGGGTTTCCTAGAAACTCTATTCAGATAATGAATGTTTTGTTAAGATTTTATCGTAAAATAGTAAGTGGTATTCTGTAATATTTTATATCATGATGTTTATATAATAAACATTAGATTTGTTAGGCAGGTCTTGTGGGAGCACGTTTATCAATGATGTGATCTACGTCACATAAGATGAGAGATACATTCAAATAAATAAAAAAATTACCCGTGGAAAAAGGATAATAATTCTGTAAAGTAAATAGGAAATTTTACGAGTGGTTATAGATACCCACACCATAAATCGATCTTTAAATACACGCTCTATCCTTGGATCTGATCGAACATATCATCGATCCTGGGTAGTGGGTATCGATTCTTCACTGTCAACTTCTTCAACTCTCGATAGTCGATACACATGCGAAAGGATCCGTCCTTCTTCTTTACAAACAGTACCGGGGCTCCCCAAGGCGAAGAACTCGGTTGTATAAATCCTTTCTCTGATAATTCTGCCAACTGCTTCGACAACTCCTCTAGTTCGGTAGGGGCAACTCGATTAGGTGCTTGTGCTACAAGTGCAGCATCGGGCATCAAATTGATCTGAAATTCGACTTGTCTAACCGGCGGAATCCCTGGCAAGTCATCCGGGAACAACTCCAGGAAGTCGCGGACAACAGGTACCTCTTCTAGTCGCTTCTCACCCTTTTCCTTCCCCTTCTTCTCGGAAATTTGGGCCAAAAAGAGGTAACGCCCTTTCTCGATGCATTTATGTGCCTTAGTACAAGAGATGGTGTTCAACAGTGAAGGACTTCCACGATCGCTCCTATCTCCTTATATGTCTAGGACTTCGTCTACGTAGGGTACACGAACGATTTTCTCATCGCAGATAATATTGGCATGATATTTGGATAACCAATCCATACCAATAATGACATCGAAACTGCCTAACGTGATGGGCAAGAGGTCGATATTGAACGGGTGGTTCAGGAAGTTCAATGCGCAGCCGCGGATTATGGTGTCTTTTATTTCAAGGTTACCATTAGTTAATTCTACTTCATAACCAATTCCTAGGGTAATGGGGGCGATTTCAAGCAAAGGCATAAAACCAGTGGACACAAAACTCCTATCGGCACCAGTATTGAACAATATAGAAGCATAACGGTTATTGAGAAGGAACATACCCGTAACGACGTTCGGGTCCTCTTTGATCTCTTTTCCAATAACATACACCCTTCCTTGGGCGGCTCCCACATTTCTCGGCTGATTTCCAGTGCCATGGTTTCCCTGGTTTCCTCCTGCTCCACGGTTCCCTTGGTTATGCCCATTTCCGCCAACTCCTCGGTTTCCTTGACGTTCGCCATTCCCTGGGTTCCCTCCATTTCCTTGGTTTCCTCTATTCCACGGCTCTCGACACTCATTCTTATAATGCCCCTTCTTCCCACATCCATAGCAGGTGACGCTAGCCTTCCAATCCGTTCCCGGGGTTGTCTGAACCATCGCAAGAGGCCGCGATTTATAGTTTCTGGCTATGTATCCAACCTTTGACCATTTGTGGCACACCACGATACGCTGTCCATGGTGGTGACGCCTATAACGATTGCATTTTAGTGCATTCCCGCTATAACCCTTCTTCTCTCCATCTCCGATAGCATACACTTTGGCGACCTCTTGTCGCTTGTTCGGGTCATTGTTACCCTTAGAATTATCTTCCCTCTTCCTCTTATCACTTCTGTTCTTATCTGCATCCTAAAGAACTAGTGAGTCCATTAGTCGTTGAGCTATCGTAATGGCTTCGTGGAGATTTGTTGGGTTTGCGAAAATCACATCGTTCCTAGTGGCTATTGGCAACCCATCAATGTATCGCTCAATCTTGAGTGCCTCAGTATGAACCATCTCTGGGCACAGCAGTGACAACTCTTGGAAGCCGCTGTTGTAGGTTGTCATGTCGGTACCTTTCACCTTATGGTTATAAAACTCAATCTCTAGTTTCTTAACTTCGTTTCGTGGGCAGTAGGTCTTGATCAACAACGCCTTGAACTGATCCCAAGTCATAGCATAAGCCACATTGCTCCCAACGGACTTGAGATAGTTGTTCCACCAGGTCAGGGCTTCATCCTTAAGAGGAAACGTGGCATACTTCACTTTGGCGTCTTCGTCGCAGTTACTGACGGTAAACACAAACTCTGTCTTCTCCATCCACCTCATTAACACAACTACACCTTCGGTTCCTCCAAACTCAGTGGGTCCACAACTCTGAAATTCTTTGTAGGTACAACCACGGTTTTTGGAAGGTGGTGGAGGTCCAGCAGAGGTGTTTGAGTGATTCGACTTAGCTAACAATTCCGCGACACGCTGAGCCACAAGCTGATCGATTAGGGTTTGTTTTATGGGAGGAGTGTTGGGTGGTGTATGACCATTGACGCCCTCATGGTTAACGTTCTGATTGTGATTGGTACGGTTGTTGGTATCCTGACTATCGGTATTCTGGTTGTTGGCGTTTTGAGTGGGATGCCGACCACGTCGACCGGTGTTAACGACAGTAGGCCCTGCTCAAGTAGTCCTGGCTGGGTTTCGTCTCGGTGCCATCAATCTAAATCCCAACATATATGAGTCATAAGATTCCAAATCACATGATACATCACGCAAGGAAGCGAACATCACAGGATAGAATATAAACACAAATAACAATCGCTACAATAGAAATACTAACACAAAAAAAAATTCTTGCTCAAAACAAAATCCATCCATAACAACATCGACATCAATACATAGTTTCAGAAATACAACAAAACAAAACAATAGATGATCATCATAGATGATACTGAATAACAAGAATGACAAGGATAAACAACAAAACTAGCATCTCTAACCGAGGACTCCTCAGTTTAAAGATGGTACAAAATCAGAACCTAATAAACTAGCCAAGATCTCGGCGGATGTCCCTCAAAGTAGCCTCCATATCCGTCATCTGTCTCCATATAGAGGATATCTCAATACGATCTACCTCTCGATCTCTCCTGAGCTGAGTGATCTCTGTCTGCAGCTCGGCGACCCTGCGCCAGAAAGTCCTATCGGTATCTTGAGCAGTCATGAAGGCTCTCTGCAAGTCCCTCATCATATCACGCCAGTCTATCAAATCCCGTCTCAACGATGTGGTCCTATCATACACAATCCTCATATCTCGCTCTACCTCCCCGAATCTCGCAGCAGATACACCAACTAGTCGATCAGTCAGATGGCTGATCCTCCTCTCGTTGGCGACTATCTGATCCCAGATCCGACCCATCTCTCCACGCTCAGAGGAAATCACTGATGGTGTGTCTGGGGCCAGTGGGAACTCTGGCTCAGGTAAGTGAGGAGGCGAGGCCAACTCAAAGGGGTGCTCTGGTGTATCCGGAAAGTGCTAGGGAGAGCCAGGTCCTGGTGAGTGAACTATGGGTGCAGGACTCTGGTCTAGTGGGATATCATCCTCAGACTCCATCTCTTCCTCCTCCTGAGGTTCCTCCTCAGGGTCTACATCCTCATGCTCATCCTCAGGGTATGAGTCACTGTGGTGATGTCTCTACGGTGCAAGTGAATCATGCGATGACTATGATGACAGGGTAGGTGATCGAGGTCGTCTACGTGATGGTGATGCGGGTGATGATGATAGAAGAGAGTGAGCCAAAAAGTGCATGGGTGGTAATATGGGTCTCACTGACATACGTGCAGTGCTACGACTGGTAAGCAAAGGAGTCTGGGCTCGGGTAAGCACCTGGTGTAGGGTAAGTTGTCACGTAGGACTAGGGCGACCAGCTGATGATGGAGATGGCTGAAATGCAGATGAAGTCAGTGACACAGGAGTGACTGATGATGAAGCAAGGGTTGAGTGTCGAACAATCACATAAGGATCGTCCTGAGCAAGAGTCATCCGAGGTCGTATTGGGCAGGATCCAGCCACGAAAATGTTCCAAGATTTGTCAATAGCTAGGAAAGGCATAGTCTGTGACAAAGGTAGAGGGTAGGTATAAGTGTTCAAAATAACTATCCTACATAGTGCAAAACCACATCTAAGCTATATCTCAAAAACTACATGCAAAACTATCCCAAATATCTAAAATATCCACAACTATATCTCAACTGCATAATCACATATACCGCATTATTCTAAACATGCTCTAAAACAATTACCGCATAAATCATAATGCATTCCCTAATATATCAATCTCACGAGGCTTCGGCTTGGCAGGCAGGCATGTGTCGGTCGTAGGATCAATTCTCTAAGGTAGTTATAGTCTAGGTTTTTGATAAGTACCCAGTTCTTTATAACTTGAGCTCTTATACCAATCTGTAACACCCCTAAAATTTGGTAAAGTGGAAGACTTATCAAAGCTTCAGGGTGCTACGGGGATTGGTACATAACACAAGCACAAGAAAACGGAATAGCATTATCCGTTAATTAATAACATTACAAGCCAAGTATTTCAAGTTTACATTTATCCCAAAATACGTAAGTAAGCCCAAATAAAACATAAAGTAGGTCCCCAAATTATTTATCAGAGTCTAAATTGATCCATCAACCATGCCGCTTGCCAAGCCTCCAAGTACTAATTATCCAAAAGCCTCATCACGCATTACCTGAGAAAACATGCTAAAAGGGTCAGCTAACGCTGGTGAGTTCATAGGTTTGCCTAACTAATAACAGTGGACCAAATCAATAATAAGTTTGCTATACTGAAACTAAGCCGCATAACCTACTAATCATACCCACATATAAGTGTGTCAAACCACAACAATAATAGCTATAGGTGCACCATATAGTCCCGCACTAACTGCAACACATACAATAATACTCCCGCATAGATGCAGCACATACAATAATATTCTCGCACAGATGCAGCACATACAGCATATAACCTTAGTCAACTAGCATAGCAAACATATTAAAGCATAAAAATAACATTTGGTCCGTTCTAAACGGTTTGCATGTTTTCTCACCCCAAGTTTGCAAATAACAGTATAAGTGTAAAAGTGGGGCTATAAAACTCACCTCAATCAAGAAAAGCTCAATACACAAATCAACAGCAGAAAATCACAACAGCAGCAAACACGTCATGGCACTACGGACTCGGCACAACCTAATAATATAAAGTCTCGACTTAAAACGTAATTTATATAACTAATATACGCAAAAGCTCCCAATAGTTACCCATTTCTGTTTCCAAAATACTCTTATTTTAGCCTTTTAACAAGGTTTGGTATCATCATCTATGCAACGGTGAAAAGACACGACTCAAGTGTACTCACACCAAACGAGGACTAAACAACAAGATTGTCGCGATAAACAAGACAAAAAACAAAAAGAGACGCCGGGATGACTCAACGTGTACACACATAACAATATACACTGGCCTAGATGAATTGATTAGTAGTCGTCGGTATTTTCTAAATCCCTTATTTAATTATCTCATATTATAAAACATAATTTCGGCATGACTCGTTCATAAATAGAACGATCCCAAGTCGAAAGTTTTATAATTTCTATTTTCTTTAGGCAATAAATGTTACAATATTTACTGTCTCTTTGGACATTATTTTCCATTGTTCGTCCGTTACGACTCAAATACACTAAATTCGTTATGAGTCTAATGTATTGTAGTCGTTTCGTATTCCAACAGTCAAATATGCCCAAGTCCAATAACGTCTCCATCTAAGTGTTGCAATTCTCACAAAATATCCGACTACCAATCATTCATCTAGTCAATCTTATGCACGGTAAAAGTCAACGGTCTAAACAATTAAACTAAAATCTTAATAAGGTAACCAGACGAATTATCGGGTCCTTATCGAATTCGTCAACCCGTTAAGTCCAATAATTCCTTCGCCTCGCTTATAAAGCCAGCCTACACATAACGAATAAATGGTAAGTCATAAGGATGGGTTATCCATTAATAAATTCCTCCAACGCGTTTACCGGGCCCTTATTGTATTCGTCAACTCAATAAGTCCAATAACCGCGTCGGTCGGGTATATTAATGTCAACCAATCCGTAACTCGACAACAAACCCTTAATCATATCAATATTTCCATAAGTGGTATCCTTCGATACACGTGCCATCGAAACGCTTAATAACTCTCATGTATTGCCGTTTTTATCTTATTACTTTTCCCCTGTTTAATTTACCATTTCCGATCTCAATATTAAATAACAAATGTTACTTTGTTAATTAGTATTTTCCAAATTTTAATCCATTTTTATTATTTTATATTTATTTACCATTTATAATCCCAACAATATATGTCTCGAGTCATTATTCGTTCCGAGTCACATTCCGAGTTTTCATTACTCTCAGGTCAACAAGTCAACATCACAATTCTAATGTCCCAATAATAAGTCTAAACTATCATTTTGGCTTGTTGAGACCATGCCGAGACTACAAAGTCTCGGTTAGTAACTCGACCTTGCTCAAATCATCACAAGTATCAATCCTAGCTCAATATATCAACCAATCCATTCGGCCACTAAACCTACGGCTCGACTAGAACGATTTCCATCCGAATCCATGTCCAAACTCGACACAACAACAACAACAATAAAATTAACTTACCATGCCGAGACCCATTGAGGTCTCGGCTTCGAACCACGAAGTCGCAACAACCAACCGGACCCTATGTGCTCTCGGTTCAAACCAAATGCAACCAAAACACTTCCAAAACCAAAACCAATCTAACCCTAAGACCCAAGAATGATAATAAACCAAAAATAAGCTAAAAAGGACTCGACAACCACTAGTCTAACTCGGCCACGATCTTATGCTCACATCCTCACAACTTTGACACCAAAACTTCGACCACAATGATGATACCAAGACCCACTCTTACATTTTAACTACTAAAATTCATTCCCACATGTTTTTAAGCCCACACCGATTCACACGAGGTGGTGAATCGGTGTTTTAACCGTTATCTGACTCGATCTATTCTTACCTTGACCTACAAATGAAAACAAACCAAAAAGAACAGCGGTAGCGCGTGGTGTAACACCCGGTAATTTTTCAAATCTTTTCTAGCCAATTATTTTAAAATTTTGCGTTACCTGAGAACTTAAACTTTTCATTGCACTTATTTGGGCTTGAGATACGAGAGATATTATGAGAAACGAGAATATTGTCCCTTTATTGAACCAGCACAACCTAGATAGCACAAAACGTATCGTATTTGCCAAATATATTGATTTCTTGAAAGTATCGCATATTTATACTCGTTTTTGTTGGAAAAATTATTTCATGAACAATGGCGCAAGTTTCGTTGATTTTCGAGTCCGTTTGGTATGTCGAATGAGTCCCGCAGTGTTTATTGCAAAAGATTAGCCATTATGGCAGAAATAGTCCCTCCGCCCCACTACTAGTCCCTCCCTAAAAATATTTAAACCCAAAAATTATTAAAATAATCCATTATTACTCACACACACTCTCTCACTAGCTCTCACTCCTCTCTCTCTATCCTCGCCGGCGACCCACCGTCCGGCCACCACCACCACTGCCGGCTAAATTCCGGCCACCGGAAAATTTTTTGGCGAGTATTTTTATTAGCCGAATCGATAGATCGGCCACTTTTACCTGTTTCTGGAGTTTTTGAGCTCACGGCTCCCACCACAACCACC
The DNA here is from genome assembly GCA_021014915.2 of Artemisia tridentata subsp. tridentata. Taxonomy (NCBI): domain Eukaryota; kingdom Viridiplantae; phylum Streptophyta; class Magnoliopsida; order Asterales; family Asteraceae; genus Artemisia; species Artemisia tridentata. Next base: position 232,654,605 of record CP139505.1, read on the forward strand.
CTCACGCGCCACCACCGCCACTGCCACCATCACCGAGACACCACCACAACCCCCCTCCGTCTTCTCCTTCGGTAAAACCCACCCACGCGCCCTTCATTTCTATTTTCTTTAATTTTATTCAAAACCCTAATTTTATTTTTTATATTTTATCCGATTAATATTAGTGATTTTAATAATAAAATGGTTATAAAACTTGTATAAAACTCGTGTGGAGAAACCCCCCCTTCTCGCTACTGACTCGGTCAACTCACCGAGTCAACTCGGTTGACTCGGTGAGGGTTTGCTTGTTTTTGATATTTTTCTTATTCTCTTGTTTATTTTCTTGATGTTGAATGTTTTGATTTAATTTGGAAGTCGTTATGAGGTCCGTTTGGATTTGTTGGTCTCGGCAGCCACATGGCATAGCCAAGCCGTGACTCACGGCGAGTCACGGCGAGATGAGGATTAATTAGGAATAGTTGGTGCTGTGATATTTGCGTTTGGATTTGAGTTGTTTGTGTTCGGATATGGATTAAGGATATAGAGTTGGATTAGTATAAGAAAGTGTGGATTTGATTTGTGTTGGATTTAGTTGTGGCCGAGAGCCTTATCGGCTCGGATTGAGTCAAGCCGTGACTCGTGGCGAGTCACGGCGAAGTTTATTTACTTGTCGTTGTTTATTTATTTATTTTCGTCGCGTCGTGGATTAGTAGTTAGTCGTTATTTATTTATTTGTTTTACTTCATTTATTAGATGTCGAGTCGTGTTATATTAGGTTAGATATTTAATTATTTATTCGTTCGTTGGTTATCGATATGAGGGTTTCGGATTATTTGAAAGCGAAATGGAATATAAATTGCAACATATGAGAAACTTGATATATAATGATTTGGACTTGGATAATATTGTGATAATGTAACATTGTTGGACAAGGATTGGACGTATTGGATTTACGGTATTAGTTGATTGGACTATTATGGACCCTTTGGTACACGAGACGGAAGGATACGTTAGACTCATATGAGCTTAACCTATCTGGACCCGAACTATACAAAATAGTATATAAAACTAAACAACTAATATATACGCGAATGATATGTCCAATTATATATTATAACTTGTAAAACTTGACGATAATTGAATTATTCAAATGAGTCGTATGACTTGGGAACGTCTTATAAACGGGCACTTCATGCCGAAATTTCGTAAAATCTTTATAAACTTAAATCGTTATGATTTACTAAATGTCCTAAAATCTTTTCAAAACTCTTATGTTTTAGCAGATATAACATCTATTTTGGGAAAACGGGGAAAAGCCGAAACTATCTATCGATGTTGTTTAATTGTTGTTTATTTTACTTTTTCTAATTTATTCTTTCTTTCATGTTCTTTTCTTCTTCTCCTCTCGTCTTTCTTGAGTATTCGTTCGTATTCGCCGACTTGTTATTTTTCACTTTCTTGTCTTCCACACGAGACTTAAACGTATCTTTTCTTTCGAACGCCATTGAAACTAAAACCTTTTATACGAGTATTGTTTATTAAATCATTTCAAGTATTATTTCTGAGTTATGCCATTTAATTGATTAGGTTGTGTTGAGGTTCATTTGTTGTGCCGTACCATCTGATTGTTTATCTCGTATTCTCTGTGACTAAGGTGTGATCCATAGCCCCACTTTTAATACTTTTAAATGTTTATAAATCCCGTGGGGGGAGATACATGCTACTTACTATTTTCTGAGCACAATTGTTTACTTGTATGCTATTTCCTGATTGACGCTATGAATGCTAAGTACCTTCCTTGCCAAAAGCAAGTCCCTCGATCATGAACCATTAATCACCTGCGGGTGAGCGTGGTTATAGTTTATAGGCCTATAGAAATTGACCATCCCGCCATGTTGACTAAGGTCAGTCAACATGTGATGTACTATAATTGAATTACCTTATGTATTTGGCAAGATACCTACTTTGGGGGCAAATATTATGATTATGAAATCCCGCGGTTACTGTCGACTTACGCCAGGGTTACTGGTGCCGGTTAACGCATTGTGTGTCATGAGCTTAGCAATCCAGAGAATTATGTGACGCTTACCCGATATTTGCACTTGTTGCTTATATCTTCCAGACTAAAATCTTGTGCTCAACTATTATTTTATTAAACCTATGGATTTCACTCAACCTTTGTGTTGACTTTTTAGCATGTTTATCTCAGGTAATTGATGTATGAAGTGTGCACGAGGGAGGACTGGAGGTTCAGGATGGCTATCTATGGGATATGTTTTACTACTTCTATCTTAATTTCCGCTGCAAACTACTTTATTTTTCCGCTGCAAACTATTTCATTTTCCGCTGCTAAATGTGTTATGAGTCTTTTGAACTCTAAGTGTTGAACTTTGTAAAATGAATGTTATGTTTTATTAAAAACGTCTCGTTATGAGATCGTTTTCTGTGATTGTGACTGTCATACCCCTCGAGTAGCACCCCAAACTCAGTCCCGCTGCCCTAATCCGAGTTGGGGGTGTTACAGAATGGTATCAGAGCCACCGTTTATAGAGAACGAGATCATACTCGACTATAAACATTTTTCGTGTGAGTCAAAACGTTTTTCGAAATCGATAGCCATCAGCCTTCAGTGCCACTTCACTCGTAAGTACTTTATTACTGTATGTTTGGATTTTCATTACTATTTCATTTTTTATATGAAATCATTTTGGCTAGAAATTTTTATACTTGTCCCGATACTCCATGTAGAGTATTATGGCTTCGTCAGTTCCCCCCGGTCAGTTATCAGACGCACCAGTTGATCACCCCATTGCACCACCGAGTCCAGAGATGGACCCACCCCCTGTTGTTGTGCCTCCTCATGATGATGAGGAGATGGATGCTGATGATGAGGAGATGAGTGACGAGGAGGAGATGGATGATGATGATGATGACGAGGAGCCGATGGAGGATGAGCAAGAGGCTCTCCCCATGCCGCCTCACCAGCTGCCTGCTCGTGCAAATGATGATTTGTTGTGAGGAGTAGAGGTTGATAGGCAGCGAGAGTAGGATCTTCAGAGACAGATAGTGCAGAGATTAAGGAGCGTTTGGAGTCGATAGAGAGGAGGATGACTGAGGTGGAGAGGCTCGTGGAGAGTATGGATCTTAGGTCTGTGTTTACTGAGATTGATAACCGTCACTACCAGCAGAGCGTTCAGCAGTTGTGGGATGAGCTCCACGCCATGCAGAGGCAGGCTTACTACGACAGGATGGTTCATTTTTGCTTTGATGAGAGCGTGGATGTTTTGGCTGCCTATGGAGGAGATCGACAGTAGAGCTTAGGGAGCATCTTATTTATAGTAGTTCGATGTTATAGGGGTAGTTTACCTTGTACATACTAAACTGATTAGTATCAGTTAGTAGATTTTGATAGGAAACTTGTAACTGTTTTGCAAATTTTGTAAGACTATTAACGAGTATCGAATCTATGAGGTATTTGGTGATGTACTATTTATGCTGTTGGATGGATGCTATATTATGATGTGTCATCATTATTTACTTTTGTGTTATGATTCTGTTATATTAATCAGATACTTATAATGTTGTACATTGTAATGATTGATAGAATTATGCCGCCTAAGGGAATGACCCCGGCTGCGATTCAGAAATTAATAGAAGAAGGCATAGCTGCGGCTGTTGCCGGTCTAGCAGGAGCTGGTAATCAGAATGCTGGGCAAGCGAATGTGGGGCAAGTGAACGTTGAGCAAGCAGGAGTGCAGCCTGTCCCGGAGAAACGTTCCTGCACCTACAAAGAATTCATGAGCTGCAAGCCCACTACTTTCAAGGGAACAGAAGGAGCTGTCGGCTTAACACAGTGGTTTGAAAAGATGGAATCAGTGTTCCTGTTGAGTAACTGCACGGAAGACTGTAAGGTAAAGTATGCCGCAGGAAGCTTGGTGGAGCATGCATTGTCCTGGTGGAATGCATATCGCAATGATGTCGGGTTGGTGAGAGCTTACAGTATGTCTTGGGAAGATTTCAAGAGGGAGATGGTGAAAAAGTATTGCTCCCGCAGTGATGTGAGAAAATTGGATACTGAATTCTACTATTTGGCTGTGAAAGGTGTTGATCTTGCTACCTATGTTCGCCGATTTCAAGAGTTGAAAGTTTTCTGTGCCCATATGGTGCCGGATAATGAGAAGCTGCTTGAAAAGTTTATTGGAGGTTTACCGGCCTGTATCGAAGGGAATGTGACGTCGTACAATTCTCAAACTTTGGACGATGCAATCCGTATCGCTGAACGACTGATGGATCAGGCAATCAAGAATGGAACTGCTCAGAAAGGTAACAACTTTGATCATAAGAGGAAGTGGGATGACTACAGGAGGAACAACAACAAAAACCACAACAATCACAACAACCATAACAACCGCAACAACAACAATCACTCTCACCATAACCATCACCCCAACAACAACAATAACCAGTACCGCAATAACAATCACCACAATCAGCAGCATCGACGCCAAGAGGCTGTCAAAGCTTATGTAGCTGCCCCAGCTCAAGTGGGAGGATATGCTCGGAACCAACCATACTGTGCCAAGTTCAATCTGTATCATTCTGGACCCTGCACTGTGAAATGTCAAAAATACAACAAGGTTGGTCATGCTACTAAGAACTGTAAAGGAAAGGCTGTGGCTACAGGGAGCAATGCACAGCCGGTTGTAACTTGCTTTGGGTGTGGAGAACGTGGGCTTTACAAGAGTCTCTACGTAAAGGGGATAGTATCGAGAATTACCAATCAATGAGAATTACAGCATGGATAAGTTGACGAGGCTCTACGTGAAGGGAATAGTATCGAGACATGGAGCTCCCATATCTATCATCTCTGACAGAGACAGCAGGTTTACTTCTAATTTTTGGCAGTCACTTCAAGATGCCTTTGGTACGAACCTCGACATGAGTACTGCATATCACCCGCAAACAGATGGCCAGAGTGAAAGGACGATTCAGACATTGGAGGATATGCTCCGGGACTGCGTGATTGATTTTGGAAATGGGTGGGATACTCATTTGCCTTTGATCGAGTTTTCATACAACAACAGCTATCATGCAAGTATTAAGGCCGCACCGTTCGAGGCATTGTATGGCCGGAAATGTCGATCACCTATTTGTTGGGCTGAGGTAGGAGAAGCTCAGCTCATTGGGCCGGATCTTGTTCGTGAGACTACAGAAAAGATTGTGCAGATTAAAAACCGGTTGAAGATCGCGCGAGATCGTCAGAAAAGTTACGCGGATGTGAGACGCAAACCCCTTGAGTTTCAGGTTGGGGATCGAGTCATGTTGAAAGTTTCACCATGGAAGGGAGTGATTCGTTTCGGCAAGCGCGGAAAGCTGAACCCAAGGTACATCGGACCGTTCAAGATTCTGAACAGGGTTGGTCCTGTAGCCTATAGACTGGAATTGCCTCCTGAGCTCAGTAGAGTACACCCTGTATTCCATGTGTCCAATTTGAAGAAATGCTTGTCTGATGAGACAGCCGTAATCCCACTCGATGAAATTCAAGTTGATGAGCAATTGAACTTTATTGAAGAGCCGGTAGAGATTATGGAGCGTGAGATCAAACAACTGAAGAAGAACCAAATTCCCCTTGTGAAAGTTCGCTGGAATTCCAAGAGAGGACCCGAATTCACCTGGGAACGCGAGGATCAGTTCAAACGCAAATATCCGGGACGGATTTCCCAATATGATGTATGTGCTGTAACACCCGGTAATTTTTCAAATCTTTTCTAGCCAACTATTTTAAAATTTTGTGTTACCTGAGAACTTAAACTTTTCATTGCACTTATTTGGGCTTGAGATACGAGAGATATTATGAGAAACGAGAATATTGTCCCTTTATTGAACCGGCACAACCTAGAAAGCACAAAACGTATCGTATTTGCCAAATATATTGATTTCTTGAAAGTATCGCATATTTATACTCGTTTTTGTTGGAAAAATTATTTCGTGAACAATGGCGCAAGTTTCGTTGATTTTCGAGTCCGTTTGGTATGTCGAATGAGTCCCGCAGTGTTTATTGCAAAAGATTAGCCATTATGGCAGAAATAGTCCCTCCGCCCCACATTTCTATTTCACACCCCTCACTCTCATATTTACACTACTAGTCCCTCCCTAAAAATATTTAAACCCAAAAATAATTAAAATAATCCATTATTACTCACACACTCTCTCTCCTCTCTCTCTATCCTCGCCGGCGACCCACCGTCCGGCCACCACCACCACTGCCGGTAAATTCCGGCCACCGAAAAAATTTTTGGCGAGTATTTTTATTAGCCGAATCGATAGATCGGCCACTTTTACCTGTTTCTGGAGTTTTTGAGCTCACGGCTCCCACCACAACCACCCTCACGCGCCACCACCGCCACTGCCACCATCACCGAGACACCATCACAACCCCCCTCCATCTTCTCCTTCGGTAAAACCCACCCACGCGCCCTTCATTTCTATTTTCTTTAATTTTATTCAAAACCCTAATTTTTATTTTATTTTATTTTATCCGATTAATATTAGTGTTTTTAATAATAAAATGGTTAAAAAACTTGTATAAAACTCGTGTGGAGAACCCCCCCCCCTTCTCGCTACTGACTCGGTGAGGGTTTGCTTGTTTTTCATATTTTTCTTATTCTCTTGTTTATTTTCTTGATGTTGTAATGTTTTGATTTAATTTGGAAGTCGTTATGAGGTCCGTTTGGATTTGTTGGTCTCGGCAGCCACACGGCATAGCCAAGCCGTGACTCACGGCGAGATGAGGATTAATTAGGAATAGTTGGTGCTGTGATATTTGCGTTTGGATTTGAGTTGTTTGTGTTCGGATATGGATTAAGGATATAGAGTTGGATTAGTATAAGAAAGTGTGGATTTGATTTGTGTTGGATTTAGTTGTGGCCGAGAGCCTTATCGGCTCGGATTGAGTCAAGCCGTGACTCGTGGCGAGTCACGGCGAAGTTTATTTACTTGTCGTTGTTTATTTATTTATTTTCGTCGCGTCGTGGATTAGTAGTTAGTCGTTATTTATTTATTTGTTTTACTTCATTTATTAGATGTCGAGTCGTGTTATATTAGGTTAGATGTTTAATTAGTTATTCGTTCGTTGGTTATCGATATGAGGGTTTCGGATTATTTGAAAGCGAAATGGAATATAAATTGCAACATATGAGAAACTTGATATATAATGATTTGGACATGGATATTGTGATAATGTAACATTGTTGGACAAGGATTGGACGTATTGGATTTACGGTATTAGTTGATTGGACTATTATGGACCCTTTGGTACACGAGACGGAAGGATACGTTAGACTCATAAGAGCTTAACCTATCTGGACCCGAACTATACAAAATGGTCGATAAAACTAAACAACTAATATATACGCGAATGATATGTCCAATTATATATTATAACTTGTAAAACTTGACGATAATTGAATTATTCAAATGAGTCGTATGACTTGGGAACGTCTTATAAATGGGCATTTCATGCCGAAATTTCGTAAAATCTTTATAAACTTAAATCGTTATGATTTACTAAATGTCCTAAAATCTTTTCAAATCTCTTATGTTTTAGCAGATATAACATCTATTTTGGGAAAACGGGGAAAAGCCGAAACTATCTATCGATGTTGTTTAATTGTTGTTTATTTTTCTTTTTCTGATTTATTCTTTCTTTCATGTTCTTTTCTTCTTCTCCTCTCGTCTTTCTTGAGTATTCGTTCGTATTCGCCGACTTGTTATTTTTACCTTTCTTGTCTTCCACACGAGACTTAAACGTATCTTTTCTTTCGAACGCCATTGAAACTAAAACCTTTTATACGAGTATTGTTTATTAAATCATTTCAAGTATTATTTCTGAGTTATGCCATTTAATTGATTAGGTTGTGCTGAGGTTCATTTGTTGTGCCGTACCATCTGATTGTTTATCTCGTATTCTCTGTGACTAAGGTGTGATCCATAGCCCCACTTTTAATACTTTTAAATGTTTATAAATCCCGTGGGGGAGATACATGCTACTTACTATTTTCTGAGCACAATTGTTTACTTGTATGCTATTTCCTGATTGACGCTATGAATGCTAAGTACCTTCCTTGCCAAAAGCAAGTCCCTCGATCATGAACCATTAATCACCTGCGGGTGAGCGCGGTTATAGTTTATAGGCCTATAGGAATTGACCATCCCGCCATGTTGACTAAGGTCGGTCAACATGTGATGTACTATAATTGAGTTACCTAGGTATTTGGCAAGATACCTACTTTGGGGGCAAATATTATGATTATGAAATCCCGCGGTTACTGTCGACTTACGCCAGGGTTACTGGTTCCGGTTAACGCATTGTGTGTCATGAGCTTAGCAATCCAGAGAATTATGTGACGCTTACCCGATATTTGCACTTGTTGCTTATATCTTCCAGACTAAAATCTTGTGCTCAACTATTATTTTATTAAACCTATGGATTTCACTCAACCTTTGTGTTGACTTTTTAGCATGTTTATCTCAGGTAATTGATGTATGAAGTGTGCACGAGGGAGGACTGGAGGTTCAGGATGGCTATCTATGGGATATGTTTTACTACTTCTATCTTAATTTCCGCTGCAAACTACTTTATTTTTCCGCTGCAAACTATTTCATTTTCCGCTGCTAAATGTGTTATGAGTCTTTTGAACTCTAAGTGTTGAACTTTGTAAAATGAATGTTATGTTTTATTAAAAACGTCTCGTTATGAGACCGTTTTCTGTGATTGTGACTGTCATACCCCTCGAGTAGCACCCCAAACTCAGTCCCGTTGCCCTAATCCGAGTTGGGGGTGTTACACGTGGTGAGTGGGGTTTTCCGGCGCGTGGTCTTCAAATACGGGTCACAAATGGGTAGAATAAGGGTTGTGTGGTGGCGGTGTAGTGGCTGTGGTGGTGGTGTACTCGGTGGTGGTGGAGTACGGCTGTGGCAAAGGTGGAGAAGGTGTATGTGTCGGCTAGGGTTAGGAGGGGAACACCAATAACCCTAAAAATGTCTATCAATGGGCTTATATACTCCCTTAGGCCGAATTTGTTAACTTACAAACTACAAGGACCGAAAGTGTAAATACGGGCGAGGGGCCTTAGGTGCAAGTTTTGCTATCTTTTTCGTTATTAGCTTCCAGGGCTCGTTTATGTGCTATAAAATTTTCTCGAGACTTTATAACTTACGCAAACATTTTTAAAATCATTTTTCTAAGAAAAATGACTATAAATACGCATATATCTTGTTCCCAAAATGTTTAAACTACTTAAAAGGTATTATTATGTTAATATTTGTGCCGAATCGCGTTATGCTCAACTAAAGCATACGGGGGAGACTTCACTCATCATATAACCATAATTCCAAAAATATAACCAACATTCCAACTAAATTCCCAAAATATTCCAAACGGCTCTCAAATATCTAAACTAAAGTGTCTACAGGTAAATGTGGTACTTAAAGGTTCCAAAAAATTACCGATTGTCATAGCCTCCCAGCCTCAGGAGCGCCCCGGGTTTCAACTCTGATTACTCGTTGTAGTTGAAAAGAGGTATCGATATTTACGCTCGATCTCGTCCTCACGCTCCCATGTGAACTCTGGACCATGTCGGGAGTTCCAACGGACTTTGACGATAGGAATACGGCTGTGCTTCAGTCGTTTCTCAAAACAATATTTCCCGACAAATTTTATAACTTACACTCTAGTTTGTGTTTGTTAATCCAAACACGTTATAAAAATAGTTAAAACCAATTTGTATTAGTAAATAATTCAACTTTAGATTATTTATTTATTATTGGTTTTTATAACTCGTTATTAGTTTAATAAGTATATATTGAATACTTTAGGTCCGTCACAAATCTAATATATTAGCTCCATCACGAGTCTAATATATTATATTCGTCTCAAGTCCAAAATTTCCAATATATCCGATATAGTCCAATATAAACGATGTCAATCTGATAAAGTCCAAGTAATTAAAGTCTCAATCCTACGTATATAGTCCATTTTCCATTTTGTATATTTAATCCACATTGTTTATGTAACCCATTTCCAATTTAATAAACCCCTAACGTATCCGAAACGTACCTCAAAATAAATAAGTATGTTAGTCGGCAATTCAATAATAGTATTTAAACCAAAAGAAATCAATGAGTCACTTAACCACAATAACACAAATAAGCTACAAAATAAGTCGAAAGTCAAAAAAGTCGAAATAAGTTTTTTCGGACAAAACAAACACCCTCACGGCTGCCACTTTAATACCGAGAACCGAATAGACCATCAATAAGCCACAAGTGCTTATTACACATCAAATAGCTAGAGTTTCAACATAAACCCAAAATAAGTAAAACCAAACCAAGCCAAGCCAAACCCTAAGATCTTCGATCAAAACCCAAACGGGTTTTCCATTTCTCAACCACGACTGACCCAAAACAAACCACCCTTGCGGTGTCTTTTCTTGATCGTGACTCAACAAACACCCATACGGGTTCCTTTAACCGAAATAAGCAAACATCAACTAAACTCAAAACTTATAATCTAAAATCACAAATAAGTCAATAGGTCTCAAAATAAGCAAATTCACAACTAAAACTGAGAATAGAATAATTAAACACATAACCAAAGTAATCAAAATAACGAATAAGTGAATCCAAATCAAATACCGAGACTCAAATGGGTCGACCTGTGATCCATACGGTTTTTTGACCCGACCCGTCACAAGATACACATCACAAACACCGTTTTTAAATCAATATTATACCACACGAATGATTTTTAAAACGTTTTTAATCTCTTTTTTCTTTTCTTTTTTTATTCACGAAAATAAATAAATCGGTTTAATACTCGGTTTAAATAAAAAATTAACAAAAGTGATATTAGGTTGTCGACATACCAAAATAAATGAGAGAAAAAGAGGTGACGGATTAGGCATGAACAAAACACAAACAAAGATCCAAGACCACGAACAAGACGATATCCTTGAGTCCTTGATGATGATGATGCCGGCGGTGAAACACGACGATGTGACGACGAGGTGGTACGTCGGCGGCTGCATGGTGGTGGCGGTGCCGGTTATAATGAGAGGGAGTGGGATGATCTTGAGTTTTAGGGTTTGCAAAAAAAAAAAAGGTAAAAAAAAAAAAAAAAAATTTAGGTTTTGCAAAAAAAAAAAAGGTAAATTGCCAAAATCGTCCTTGTGGTATGGCCAAATTGCACGTTTCGTCCTTGTGGTTCATTAAGTGCAAAGATGGTACGTATTTTCTACTGTTACGTGCACTTTTGGTCATTCCTTTTAACCGGCGTTAAGTGAGTTCCGTTAGCAGTTACATGCTAGCCCTTTTGGCTAACGATCGTTGCAGCGCCCATCCTTTACACTAACGGCCATTTATAATTTTTTTTTTTTTTTTTTTTGATTTTTTAGAAAAAAAAAAAAAAATTCTTCCGTTTTTTTTTAATTTTTATTTCATCAAGTATTTTTTTTTTCCAAAAATGTTTTTTTATATAAAAACGTTTTATACAAAAAGTTTTTATATAAAACGTTTTTATACGTTTTTATAAAAAAAGTATATATGTTCTAAAATCGTACGAAAAACATAAATTGTTTTTTTACGTTTTTATATATGTTCAAAACGTATAAAATTTGAGAACATATATATTTTTCAAAACATAAAATTTTGTTTAGAACATATTTTTGCATTTTACTCAAATTTTATACGTTTAGAATATATATAAAAACGTATAAAAAATTTCGGTTAGAACATATTTTTGCAATTTACTCAAATATTATAAAAACGTAAAATTTGAGAACATATATAAAAACGTAAAATTTTATACGTTTAGAACATATATAAAAACGTAAAATTTGAGAACATATATGTTATAAACGTAAAATTTCGTTTAGAACATATTTTTGCAATTTACTCAAATTTTATACGTTTAGACATATATAAAAACGTATAAAAAATTTTACGTTTTTAAAACATATATATTTTTTATAAAAACGTATACGTTTTTCGTCACATGTGAATTTTTTTATATAAAAAATGTTTCTATATAAAATTTTTTTTTATATAAAATGCTTTTACATAAAAACGTTTCATATAAAAACTTTTTTTATATAAAAAAAATTATATAAAAACGTTTTATATAAAAAAACATTTTCGAAAAAAAATTACTTGACGACAAAAAATTCAAAAAAAAACGAACGAAAAAAATTTTAAAAAAAAATCGAAAAAAAAAATTATAAACGACCTTTTGTGTAAAAGATGGGCGCTGCAACGATCGTTAGCCAAAAGGGCTAACGTGTAACTGCTAACGGAACTCACTTAACGCCGGTTAAAATGAAGGACCAAAAGTGCACATAACGGTAGAAAATACGTACCATCTTTGCACTTAATGAACCACAAGGACGAAACGTGCAATTTGGCCATACCACAAGGACGGTTTTTGCAATTTACTAAAAAAAATGAGGTTAACCCTAGTGTTTAACTTACATATATACAAAAGTTACAAAAAGAAATGAAAACTTTATAAAAGTTGAAGGGGCGCGAGGGTAAATATCACTATAGGGACCATTTGTGTAATTTTTGTGATTTTGAGGTTCGGGACTTGGTTAGGCTCGTTAACGATCGATTTAAGACACGAAATTCACGCCATTGCGTTTAAATAATTTTCCCAATAAAAACGAGTATTCACACGACAAGTTTCTCGTAAATAATATAATAGTCAATCTAATTTTTTTTTTGTTTATGATTGTGCCGATACGCGTTATGTACACTTTTCACGTTTTGCAAGATAACTTTTCGTTTTCAAATTAGATAAGTTTAGAAAAGTTCGTGAATGTATAATAGATAATAATAAATGAAATTCATTATTAAAACTAAGTTTGGAAAATTTTCGTTTGTCATAAATAGTTTCGAGTTTTATCAACAAATATTGCCCTAAAATGCCGGTTGCTACAATGCGTCAAAGGAAAACCCTTCACTATACCTTCCGCCTTAAAGATTGAGTATCTAGTTAATCATTTTGTTGCGAGATAAAATAAATTTCATTGTACTCTACTCTTGCAACGCAAAAGTGGCCACTTAAACAATTCATCCAACAATATGCCAAATTAATTGGATATCTAAAAGATATTTTTTGATAAAAGATCATTTGAAGACTAAACATTCTTTACATACAAAGGGATCAATCCATACCTTCCATTCATTTTGATCTAAAGGCTGAGATTAAACTTAACATTTACACTACAAGGGTATTTTTGGACTATATAAATATTATTTTTTACAACCATCTCAATTAATGCATCATTTTTTTCACACACACAAAGTGTGTGTTTCTTTCTTCTCTCTCATCAATTCATCAATCGATCTCCTTCTTCATCCCGTACATCAACAAACCCTAATTTTTTATGCTTAATTCATCAATCGATCACCTTCTTCATCTCGTACATCACCTAACCCTAATTTTTTATCGTTTAATTTATGTAATCTGAATTCTAAGCTTAATTATAAGCTATCTGAGTCAATAAGCTCAATTATAAGCTAACTGATTCAATTTTTTCATTTGATATTCAGGTTTTATGGATTCGCTTCAAAGTTCTGTTTCTACTACTTCTGAAGAGATCGTTGTTAATGATTCTTCTACTATTTCTGAAGAGATTGTTGTCAATGATGATGTTTCAGCCAAGTATGTTGAGGAGATTGTTGCTTATGAACACGGTGATGAATCCGAAGCTATTAAGAGTAAGCTTTTTGATTATTTTAATTTTTACTATAATTCGTGTGTCAGTGTGAATAAGCTATGTTGTTAAGCTGTTATAAGCTCTGAATAAGCTATTAGTTAGGTTTTGATTGAATCAAGCAGTTTTAAAGCTTTGAATAAGTTGTTATAAGCTCTGAATAAGCTATTAGTTAGGTATCACATGTGATATATAATAACATATTAGTTATCACCTGTGATACCTACTGAATCCATCTATAAGTGAATGTTTTGCTATATCATATGTGATATATCATATGTCACATATGATATATCATAAAAATGATGTATCACATATGATATTAAGAACATGTGTGTGTGTGATTTCATTTTTAGTTAATCACTGTTTTTATTTATTTATTTATTTATTTATTTATTTTCATATTTGAATGCTTTGAAAACTCCTGAATCGTTTGCTACTCACTCTAATTTTGATACTCCTGGCGGAACTGTTTATTATATTCCTAAAGTTCCTGTGGACGTTTTACTAGTTAAGGCCAAAGTTTATAATTCGATTGATGAGTGCATTACTGTCTATATGAAATATGCTGCTAAACCAGGGTTTGTGGTTAGGAAATCATGCCAGAAAAGATTGAGGAATGGTATTGTGAAACAAAAGTATTTGTTACAGTTGCTGCAGGCTTGCTGAAAAACGAAACTACAGCTTCTTATATATGGTTGCTGAAAGCATTCATAAAAGCGTTTGGTAAGGCTCCAAATATTGTTGTTACTGATCAGGATGGGGCTATGAGAAAGGCTATTGAAGCTGAATTTGCTGGTTCGAAACACAGACTATGCATGTGGCATATTACACAAAAGCTTCCTGGAAAGGTATTTTTCTGCCTTCTTGTATTTTCTTTAGTTATATCATATGTGATACTTTATTCAAATCATTTGTTAAATCACATGTGATATATTATTTTCAGATATGCTCAAAAATCTATTATCACACTGACTTTAAAAAGAAGTTCAATCAAATTGTATGGAATATGTATATCGGTCCGGAGGAATTTGAGGATAAATGGGCAAAGTTATTGGAGGAGTTTAGTTTGCAGAATCATAAGTGGTTAACAAAGATGTTTCGTATACGTTCATCTTGGATTCCTGCTTATTTTATTGATTCCCCGTTGTGTGGTTTGATGAGGACGACATCTAGGTCTGAGAGTGAGAACGCCTTTTTCTCTCATTTTACGAATTCAGGTTCTACTCTTATGAATTTTATGAATTGTTTTGAGACGGCAATGGAAAAGCAGAGGCATATACAAGAGAGGTTATATCATAAGACTATTGATTATGTTCCGAAGTTTAGAACCTATCTTAAGATTGAACATCATGCATCGAAAGTTTATACTCGTCCTTTGTTCGAGTTGGTTCAGGCAGAGATATTTGCAGGCACATGGTTTTGCCAAATAGATGCCAAAAGTTTGGTTGAAGGATCTGAGGTGTCTATTATTAAAGAGACAAAATTTGTTGATGAATTTATGGAGAAGAAGAAAGCTAAGAAGAAAGAGAAAGCTAAGAAGAAAGTTAAGGATAATGGTAAGGATAAGGATAAAGATGAAGAAGAAGAGCCAATTAACCTGTTTTATAGAGTAGATGGACTGTTTAAGGTATGTTAGTTTCTTAAAAATATTGTTCTGTTTTTTCCTTTGTATTATCACATATGATTTTTACCTATCTTATTACTTTTTGTCCATGAAGGGGTTGCGTAACCAAGAAGATGGATCAGTTGTATGTTCCTGTCAACTTTTTGTTCGAGTTGGAATATTATGCAGACACATTTTCTGTGTCTTTAAGAACGCTAACATTGAAGTGATCCCAAATCAATACATATTGAGGCGTTGGACAAAGAACCTTATACCTGCTGCTTTGAGGAACAAAAGGAACAGATATGGTGAGAAGAATGAGATTGTTGAGAATTATGCAAACGAGGCAAGTTCTATTTTTGATCACTGTGTCCATATGTTGAGTAAATACGAGGCAAGGTTGTCTGCTTTTGTTGAGAAGTTGAGGTTGCTAAAGATTGATGTCGAGGCTGATTGTCCAAATCCTCCATCTAAGAACAAGCTTGATAATTTGGAGGAACTTGTTGGAGTCCCGAAGCCGGCTGTAAAAATCGTTAACAATCCATCTGTTTGTAACCCCAAAGGCCGTAAAAAGATGCGTATAAAAGGAGGTAAAGAGCAAGCTCTTGATAAGAATTCGAAGAACAAGAATACATGTTCACTATGTGGAGCTACAGATGGTCACAACAAGAGGACGTGCCCAAAAAAGTATAAAGAAGAGGGTGACTTGGATCAACCAGAGATTACAAGAGAAGAGGACGACTTGGATCAACCAGAAATTACAACATAAGTCGTCCGCTTCTTTTTTTAGTATCTTTGTTAATTTTAAATTTTCCAGATTGTGTTGATGATATTTGAATAACAGGCTTATACATGATTGTTTGATTATTACTGAGTTTTGATTATTACTGAGTTTTTATCACCTATGATACAAAATACTTTATTAGATATCACCTGTGATACAAAATAACTTATTAGGTATCACTTGTGATACATACAAAATCACACATTGGTTAGTACTGCTAGTTGGTTTTAATGCTGTTCAATGTTAGTGCTTGTTGAAAAGAGTTTGTACTGCTATTGATCAGTTATTAGGAATACTTTGACATTTATCACTTGTGATAAAGCATTAAATTATTTTGGCTAAGTTATTAGTTATCACCTGTGATACATACACAATTTTGAGTTTAAAATATGAACACAAAATATTTAGTTTGACACAACTTAATATTTTCTAAATCAAAACACAAAATATAAAGCTTTTAAACACAAATACTAATTTCGTTTTCATCAGAATTACAGTTATCTTGGGAATCTTGATCTTTCTTCTTCTCCTTGATCACGCATTCTTGCATTTTTTGCTTCATCTTTATCATAATCTTTAAGTGTTGGAGATTTTTCAAAATCAGATTCATTTTTATCTGATTCTCCAATATACTTCATTGGCTTAAAAATGTCATCATCATCTTTTTCTACTTCTTGTTCTTCTTCTTCTTCTTTTTGGTCATCATCAAATTTATCATCTTCTTTTTTTCAACTTCTTCTTGTTTTTTTTTTTTTTTTTTTTTAAATATAATAAAATGACGGTTAGTATAATAAAATGACAGTTAGTATAATATGCAAGGTTGCAAAAATCGCGAATCGGTAGTCGGGCGGTCGACCACCTTGTAGCTTGTAATCGGTCTAGGCGGGATTAATCGGTGATTAATCGGATTGGCATTACTGACAAATTTTAGTTATTTCCGGCAAGTTTTGTGTATTTTTGGTGAGTTTTAGGTATTTTCGGCAAGGTATTTTCTAAAAAACAACTTGTAATAGACTTAAAGAGTTACTATAAGTGATCAAAATAAGTTTACAGTGAGTGTTGGGTACTTTCGGCAAGATTTATAGGTTTCTAGCAAGTTTGACCACCATTGACCGCCGTTGATAGCCGTTGACCACAGTTGACCTATTTGTTTGACCCAGTTACATAAATCGGCAAGGTCGATGGCCTTGTAGCACCTAATCGGTGATTAATCGGCCTTGTAGACCTTTTTTTGCAACACTGATAATATGAGAATTTACCAACAAATTTATGGGTAATATAATAAAAGAGTAAACTCCAAAATACATCCCCGTGGTTTACCCAATTTCGCACCATACATCCAAACTTTTTTTTGCTCCTTATACATCCCTTCGTTAGTAAAAGTTAACCTATATACATCCCTCCGTTAAAATAAGGACAAACGGCGCAAACCATTTCTCCGTTATCTCCTAACGAGATAGAAAATGTTTGCACCGTTAGTCCTATGGGTTAAGTCTATTTGCACCGTTAGTCCTTTGTTACGTTTTCGTCCGCTTTTTTACGTTTTCGTCTGCTTTTTTAAGTTTTCGTCCGATTTTTTACGTTTTCGTCCGATTTTTTACGTTTTCGTCTGTTTTTTTTCGTTTTCGACCGATTTTTTTTTGTTTTCGTTCCTTTTTTTACGTTTTCGTCTGTTTTTTTACGTTTTCGTCCGATTTTTTAAGTTTTCGTCTGTTTTTTTACGTTTTCGTCCAATTTTTTACGTTGTCGTCCGATTTTTTACTTTTTCGTCTGTTTTTTTACGTTTTCGTCCCCTTTTTTTCTGTTTTTCTCCTTTTTTTTTACGTTTTCGTCCGTTTTCTCCTTTTCGTCCCTATTTTTACGTTTTTGTTCCATTTTTTTTCGTTTTCATCCTTTTTTTACGTTTTCGTCCGATTTTTTACGTTTTCGTCCATTTTTTTAGTTTTTGTCCATTTTCTTACGTTTTCGTCCGTTTTTTTTGGTTTTCGTCCCTTTTTTTTACGTTTTCGTCTGATTTTTTTCGTTTTCGTACCTTCTTTTACGTTTTTGTCTGCTTTTTTACGTTTTCGTCTGATTTTTTACATTTTCGTCCGATTTTTGACTTTTTCGTCCGATTTTTTTCGTTTTCGTCCCTTTTTTTACGTTTTTGTCTGATTTTTTACGTTTTCGTCCATTTTTTACTATTTCGTCTATTTTTTTTCGTTTTCGTCCGCTTTTTTACGTTTCCGTCCGCTTTTTCTTCGTTTCTGTCCCTTTTTTTTACGTTTTCGCCTGTTTTTTTCGTTTTCGACTCTTTTATTATGTTTTGTTTCGATTTTTTTCGTTTTCGTTCATTTTTTTTCATTTTTGTCCCTTTTTTTTACGTTTTCATCCTTTTTTTTTTTGTACCTTTTTTTACTTTTTCGTCCCATTTTTTACGTAAAAAAATGGACAAAAACAAAAAAAAATGGACGAAAACGTAAAAAAATGAACAAAAACGAAATAAGTGGACGAAAACGTAAAAAAAGGGACGAAAACGAAAAAAATCAGACGAAAAAGTAAAAAAACAGACGATAACGTAAAAAAAGGACTAAAACGAAAAAAATCGAACAAAAATTTTTAAAAAGGGACGAAAACGAAAAAAATGGAACAAAAACGTAAAAAGATGGACGAAAACGAAAAAAAATGGACGAAAACGTAAAAAAAGGACAGAAACGAAAAAAAGGGACGAAAACGTAAAAAATTGGACTAAAACGTAAAAAATCGGAAGAAAACGTAAAAAATCAGACGAAGACGTAAAATAAGGGACGAAAACGTAAAAAAATGGGCGAAAACAAAAAAAACGGACGAAAACATAAAAAAAGGGACAAAAACGAAAAAAAATGGACGAAAAAGTAAAAAAGCGGACGAAAACGTAAAAAATGGATGAAAACGTAAAAAAAAAAGACAAAAACGTAATAAATCAGACGAAAACATAAAAAATCATACGAAAACGTAAAAAAAACAGACGAAAACGAAAAAAATCGGACGAAAACCTAAAAAAAAACAACGAAAAACGTAAAATAAAAGACGAAAACGTAAAAAATCGACGAAAACGTAAAAAAAAGCAGACGAAAACGTAAAAAAAAAGGACGAAAACGAAAAAAAATCGTACGAAAATGTAAAAAAAAGGACGAAAACAAAAAAAAAACGGACAAAAACGAAAAAAAATGGACGAAAACGTAAAAAAGCGGACAAAAACGTAAAAAAACAGACGAAAACGTAAAAAATCGGACGAAAACGTAAAAAAGGCGAAAACGTAAATAAAAGGGACGAAAACGAAAAAAATCGGACGAAAACGAAAAAAATCGGACGAAAACGTAAAAAAACAGACGAAAACGTAAAAAAACAGACGAAAACGTAAAAAATTGGACGAAAACGTAAAAAATCAGACAAAAACGTAAAAAAGCAGACGAAAACGTAACAAATGACTAACGGTGCCAATAGACTTAACCCATAGGACTAATGGTGCAAACATTTTCTTTCTCGTTAGGAGATAACGGAGAAATGGTTTGCGCCGTTTGTCCTTATTTTAATGGAGGGATATATATAGGTTAACTTTTACTAACGGAGGGATGTATAAGGAGAAAAAAAAAAGTTTGGATGTATGGTGCGAAATTGGGTAAACCACAGGGATGTATTTTGGAGTTTACTCTATAATAAAATGACGATTAGTATTTAATATCATGTTAAATACTAAGCGTCATGACTTTTCATTATCCGATGCAATGCCTTTTCAGTGTCTATATATACAAAACAAAAACTTGCAATGGCATCATTTTAAATTCATCACTTTCTATTTCCTTTTCTGCTACATATTTCTTTATCCAAATCCAATGGCATCATCATCTTCTCAAAATGATCCAAATAAAAAACATGTAAGAGATTCATCTCCTCCTCCAATGCCAGAGAAATATAAAAAATTTGGTATCTCGCCAGAAGTTTGGAATATTTGTCATTCTAGTAAGTATGCTGCTGAACAACATATGATTGACATCTATAATAAACGTATCAAGAATCATGAAGCAAGAGACAAAGAAGATGAAAAGAGGATTTCCGAGTATCAGAAGAGAATTGATGATCGTAATAAAAATATGGAAGAGTTTCGACAAGAAATAGTGAAAATTTACCAACAAACTGAAGATGGTAAATTTTATGTTTCGAAGAATTAGGCCAAGTTGAAGATGGTTTATAGGTTTCTTCAAGAAATATTGAATTTTATGTTTTAGTTATAATATTTTTGTTATGTAATGTTTTTATCTTAATATTAAGAATTTGATAAGCTATTTTCATGTTGCTTATTGTGTGGACTTTTAAGCTTATTTTTTTTGCTAAATACTTGTTGTTACCTACTTACATTATGAGGTATCATCTGTGATACAAAATAACTTATTAGGTATTACCTGTGATACAAAATAACATATTAGGTATCACCTGTGATACAAAATAACATATTAGGTATCACATGTGATAGTTAGACTATAGTTAGCTACTTGTTTTTATAGATACAAAATATGAGGTATCACATGTGATACAAAATAAGTAAGTAAAGCACAAATAAGCAAAAACGCAAATTAAACTGAAAAACGAGCCCTTACGGAATTAAACGAGGCTAAAAAAACCTAAAAATCAAAAATTATCCGTAGATGTGTAAATTTGCTTTTTATTTTATTTTTAATGAATTAAAAACACTTTTAGAATAAAAATAATATTAAAAATACTAAATTAATAAGAAAAATTATGAAAAATTCTGGAAAACTACTTTAAGCTCTAAGGAACTTAGGAAAAATAAAAAGGAATCGACAACTTATTTGAATAAGCTTTGAATAAGCAAAAAGGGATGTTAAGCTAAAAGGGAAAAACTTGGTTAAGTGAATTAAATGTGCAAGCTATAATGAAAAAGATCCAAGGGCAGAGATGGTTGTAGTGTGTTAAACTGGTTGAGGTCTGGGGTTCGAGTCTAGGCTCACCCTGGGCTTCCCAACTTCCCAATTTTGTTTTTGCAAAAAAAAAATTTTATGAAACATATTAACAAGCTAAAAATGAACAACTTTTGTGAAAACAAAATTTTTATAACTTGAGAATTAAGCTGGAAAAGGCAAAATAAAAAAACAGTTAACATATTAGGTATCACCTGTGATACAAAATAACTTATTAGGTATCATCTGTGATACAAAATAAGATATTAGGTATCACTTGTGATACATACAAAATCACACACTGGTAATATATAAGAGAAGGTTATATTCAGTTTAACCAAAAGTATTTTCAAATTCAGATTACATTCATCTGTCTAATGCCTAACACTTAGTTTAACTATAAAGCCATAACAAGACAGAGTACAATCTCCGGCACCCGGGAATGTGGTTCGGGACCTAATAGAGCACCATCATTCTTAGGTAACCCCAAACTTGGACACTGTCCGTCACATTCCGTGGCCCGGCAGTACTACCAAACAGCTTTTTCAATATCTAATTCTTAAACCTAGTTTAAGTGTAAAGCCATAACAAAATAGAGTACAATCTCCGGCACCCGGGAATGTGGTTCGGGACCTAATAGAGCACCATCATTCTTAGGTAACCCCAAACTTGGAAACTGTTCGTCACATTCCGTGGCCCGGCAGTACTACCAAATGGCTTTTGCTATATCTAATTCTTAAACCTAGTTTAAGTATCTACACTATTTCAGAAGTATAAAATACGAGATGGCCTACGTCATTACAAGTTTCTATACAAAAATTAAATGTCAAATTAGTAACCACTTGATCCAGGCTTCTGTGCATCTTCTTCTGCAATCTTTCTCTTTATTGCCTCCTCAACCATTTTCTTTCCTTTTTCTTCGTCTGGGGTTTCGGCTACAAATTTTAATGCGTAGTCTGACATTATCTTTTGGTTTTCATTCACTTCATGAAGCATCATCTTTGCTGCATATTTGGCTCTCAAGTTGTTTATCTGCATTCGATGATTTTTGTTTGTTTCTTTTAGCATGCCTGTTTCCCATTTTGCTCCACTCCTTCCTTCATAATGTTCCATATGCAACATCATGTACAAACTGCAATCTATTTTTTCTTTCTTTGTTCTCCAACTCATGTTTAAGATTGTTGGGTTTTTTTCTGATTCATTAATTCATCTCCTTTTGGATGTAGATATGTAGACAAATGCCTTGCAAAAACAGCCCTCTGAAAATTAAATTACAAAGTGTCAATTATAGACTAGTATCACAAGTGATATTCTGAATATCACAAGTGATATTGTAATTATATTTGACACAAATAAATTATATATGAAGTATTCAGTATAGTTTTTCTTACCACAAGATCATAGTTTTCTTTGTACTTTCTTTCGTACGTTCCATCTGAATCACTGTTATCTATTATCACAGATGTTCCTTTGAGGATGTTGAAAACTATTAGGTAGTAATGTTCATGTGCTACGATTGGGAAGAAAACCTGTTGTCATAAAATTATAAAAATGATGTAAGTTTTAAAATAATAGACTAAGTTCATTGATTAATTTATAAAAGTCATATGATATGCCAAGTTAACGTCTTCAAATTGTAGCTTCCTTATATCATCTTACATCTGAATTGCAATCATCTTTGCAAACTCGTCATATTGTTTGTCTATTATATCGTCTTTGGTAAGCATGCGTTCTCGATTATCTTGTATTTTTCCCGGCAGCTGCTTGATAATTAAAAACAAGTTAAATTAAGTTAATACATAAATACATTCAATTATAATACATTATTTTTAAATTAAATTTATCTCACCATCATTGATGTATAAAAGTAATGCCTTTTAATCTCTTTCTCTGATTCCCATTCTTCGTAATTTAGGATTGAAGCAAATGTGTCGATCACAGGAGTTTCAATTTTCAATCCTGGTGCTAGTGATTGGACATTCATTCTCATTAATCCTACAGGTTGGTTGTTGAAAACTTGCTCTCTATTTTTGACAATATCACAGGTGATAAGTGTAAGAAACTACAGATATTATTTATTTCTTTATGTATCACAGGTGATATTACTCATTTCTTTCATTTGTTAAAAATATCATTTGAGGTATCACCTGTGATAAATTCAAGCAAAGTTCATAAAAATTTAAAGTTAATCTTACGCTTCGTTTCCTTGCATACAGAAGATGCTTCTTGCCAAGAGTATTTCATCCTCTGTTAGCTCTTCTGTTGTGCTGACCTTTTGGTTTATATAGGGTGATTGCAGGCACCGAGATTGCTTTTCTTCATCATTTGATTCTGTTTTTTTTGAATGGTTTTGACTCTACTACTGGGCTATCAAATCCTAGATCAAAGGTTGGCTGAGATCCTGGTGTAAACTCAAAATTGTGCTCCCTACTTTTAGAGCAAGATGGACTTGATTGTTCCTTTTGTTTTTCTTTTTGTGAAGATGCATTTGCTTGTTCCTTTTGTTTTTCAGCCTCTTGGAAAACTTTGAGAAATTCTTCATCAGTTAATTCTTCAAGCGGTTTTGAAGCCATTTTGGCTTGTCTTTGTTGTATTTCTCTCAATTCTTTCTTAAATTCATCATCAGTTATATCCAGTAATTCCTCAAAAATAGATACATCATCATCAAGTTTTATTTGATCTTGAATTTTTTCATCTTCATTTATTTTTTCATCTTCATTTTTTTACTTGTTACCTTGTTTGTTTCATCTTTTTTTCCTTTATCATTTCCAGCAGCTTCATCCTTGTTTCTACTGCTGACCTCGTTGTTTTTCGTAGCTACATCCTTTTTGTTGCTGCTCCCATCGTTGTTTGCTGCAGTTTCATCATTTCCAATCCCTTGTGCACCTTCATCTTCATCATAGTTTGATTCTGCATTATCGTCATTTGCGGCATCGTGTTTGTCAGCTTCATCATCATCAACTATCATAGATTCTCCATTTTCATCTCCATGTTCACTATTTTCATCTCCACATTCTGCCTTTTCATCTCCACATTCTGCCTTTTCATCACCATTGTTATCATCTTCATCATCACTTGTTTCAAACTTGATAGAGCTTGATTCTGTTGATGAATAGAACGGACTTTTTCCTTGGAAATTATCATTTGTGTTTCTGAAAATCTGCTTCAATCTTTCTCTATATTGAATAAGCCTTTGATCATTTCCAAACTTGACTAGATTTTCTTTGATTGTTTCTTCAAACAATTCTTTCTCACTCAAAATACCTTCTATTTTATCTTCTAACATCTGATAAATTTCCTGTAATTGAATTTAAATTTGAAGAAATCATCAGTTATACTTTAAACACAAAACTAATTTTCTGCATATTATAATCTAATATCACTAGAGATTTCATACACTCACCTCCTTTTGAGCAGTTTCTTCTTGTTTATTTAGACCTCCTATAATGTCCACCATCCCAAAATATATTATGTAATTGATATTGGTCGAATACATCACAAGTCAAAACCTCTCACGAAGAAAAGTCAACTCGCGACGATTTAACGCAACAATCAATTGTAATAAACCGGATAAGTGAATACCCGGGTCGTAGTCCCAACGAGGCGTGAATTGAGGATATCGTATGAGGTTTGGTATTAAAATGCTTGAAATAACGATGAACACTTTTGGTTACGAGTCTAGGAAAACAAAAATTAAATTAAAGAAAACGCGAATTAAAATCGGGAAACAAGTCTAAACGTAACAATCTATTAAAATTAACCCTACGGATGTAAATTTAATTTTCCTAAGTCCAAAATGATAAAATAAAATTTTAGAAAAAAGAATTATATTTTTTTTACTTTTATTTTATTTATTATGAATTAAAAACTGAATTAATCTAATTAAATGATTAAAAATACTAAAACTATTTAGAAAAATCTAAAACTTTGCTGGAAAATACTTTAAGGAGAACTAAGCCTAGGAAAAATAATAAAACTGAAACAGCTTATGGGAATAAGCAGGAAATAAGCAAAACAGGTTAATTAAGCTAAAGAAAAAAAACTAGTTGAATAAAAAATGGTGCAAGAACTTACTGAAAAAGTCCCTAGGGCAGTTGGTGTTGGTGTTGGTTTGTGAGCTTGAGGTCCCAGGTTCGAACCTGGTTTTGGCCTTTTTGATTTTATTTTATTTTTTGGATTTTTCTTTTTCTACTTAATAAACTCATGGAAATAATCAACTTTAATGAAGACAACTTATTTTTAACACCACAAGTAAGCTCAGAATGAGCTGATCAAAGCTGGTCAGTGGGCTAAAAGAGAATAAGCCCAAGGCTTGGACTGAAAAGGGGTGATAAGCTAACAAATAAGCTAAGTGACCTCTGAAATAAGTTAAGGACTGAAAATAAGCTAAAAATGGAATAAGTCAACTGAGTAAGCTACAAAGACTAGCAAATAAGCACTCAATAAATCCAAATAAGCAATGATAAGGGCTGATGCACAGGGCAACTCAGTCCCACCAAGGTAAGTTTGGGCTTATTTTTAAGCACTTATATAACTACTAAAGACCAAAGATGCTGATGAAACTTAAAGATGACATAGCAAGGATCAAATAGAACCAAAAATCAAACCATGAGAAGCTTATTCTCAGCTTATAAATAAGCTGAGAAAAGGGGTGAATTGAACATAAGTCTGCTGATCTAGTGACACAGGGCAAAAAGTGCCTGCTGAGGGAGATTTTGAGGGCAAAGATAAGCTATCAAATAAGTCCTAAAACATAATATAAGCTCAAACAGATAAAGACATTACTACTAACTACCTGTAAAGCCAAAATCAAACATCAAATCCTACTATAGCTAAGCAAATTTTTAGATCAAAAGTGACAGTTGAGGCAGTTTTGCAGTGGACAGGGAAAATGGGTCAAAATGGGATTTTTGACCTATGAACCTAAGATACCAGATAATGCATAACTACACTAACCTATTGTTAACCAAATTAAAGCACTCCTAACAACTAAAGTGGCCTAAATTTGATTCTAACCTATGCAATATATAAAAACAGTTTTAAATAGAATTTTTTAGAAAAACTAATAAGAATGCTTGAAAACTACTTGGAAATGATAAATTCAACTTTAAATCTACTACTAACAATAAACTAATGCTGATCTAAATTGGGCTTTGGGTCAAAAACAGGTTTAGGCTATAAAAAAAAGGTCTAATGCCAAACACCTCCTTAAGTTCTGAACTTGGATTTTTTAAAATAATTTTAAAGGTTGAAAACTTATCAAACTAGCTTGAGTTTTAAACAAACAGCTCTAAATGAGCTTCTTAACATGATTAAAAACAATGGAACTTGGAATTTAACAATGGCGGATTTAAAAACTTAAAAACATAAATTTCATTAAACTCATAAGAAAAATTACAAGGCTTGAAAGGAAAGTACAAGTTAAACTAATAAAGCTGTAAAATAAGAACACTAAAACTTAAATTAAACTTAAACTAAAAAAAACTAAAAACTAACTAGATGGCCCCCGAAGGCTTACAAGAGGCCTATTTATATAATAAATAAAACTAGGGGTCTTCCTCTTGGTGTCCTTGTTCTGTGAGAGGAGACAGCTTTGTGCTATTCTTGAACAAATCCCAGCCCTTGGATTAAAATTGGAGTCATCACAGCCTTTAATCCACTTTTGGCGCCAAGATGAGATGTGGATTGCCAGCGTGGATTGGTACCTTGTGAGGAGTTGACTTTGAGCTATAGGAGGGGGGAGGTAGAGTGGCTGTAGCAGAGGTAAAGGTGAGGGGAACATTATTGTCTGCTCATGGGGAGAGGTGATGGTTTTGGCGGGATTTGTGGGAAAGGGGTGAAGTTGACTGGTTGTTTGACCGTGGGTTATTTAATAAAGAGTTGGGTCGGGTCTTGGGTTTATTAAAGGAAAGGTGTGTGGGCCGGTTGGATTTGTGGTTGGGTTTATAGTTTAGGATAAAAATGGCTTATAAAGTTTAAAGCTTAAATAATTAAACTTGAAGGACCATTGTTGTAATAAGCTGAAAATCCAAGGACCAAGGCTGCCAAAAATGAAAATTATTTCCAAGGACCATTTGTGTCATTTTGGTATTTTTGGGGGTTGACTTTGACTTTTGTCTTCACTTGATCAAATGCACAATTGTTGCCGAGTCGATCCAAAAATGCCCGTTTTCGCTCCGTTTTCAATCCTTTGTACCTGAAACACATAAAAACACCATCCAAGGATATTTGCAATATAATTTGGTCTATTTGGGTGTTTTTGGTCATTTTTGTGTCTTTTATGGGTATAAAATGAAGAGTATTTACACACTCATCAATCCCCCACACTAAACTATTTGCTAGTCCCTAGCAATCCGATCATATAAAGTAATGAAAGGATCAAAAGAATACCAAGCATACCCCGTTTCGACTTTTTATTAAAATGTAAGAAATTTAAACTAGAACAAAAATAGATAAAATGCTTGATTTCCAAAAAAAAGGTATCAAAGAACGGGATTCACACAAAATGGGTGTCTCCAGGGAATTGAAATCGTCATCCTCTTTTTTATACTCCCAACTAAGCTTAAACTCAATGTGCAAATATTTTTGTAAAATGCTAACACTACTTATACTAATAATCTATGTAAGCCGAGACTTAACTTTTCACTCCCATAATTATTTAAGTTAGGTGACTGTGCTTATTTTCAGAATTTTGATCAAAAAAATCGACGTTTTTATAAGATTTTGACTAATACTAGTTGAAAGATAGATTTAAAATTTACAACAAGCAAGTTTCAAAACTTTATTCAACACATCAAAACTTATTGCATTTTGCAATATCATTCCATTTTATTTTCTCATTTTTCATTTTTTTTTTTACATGTGCAATATAAACTTACGGAGTTTCACGGGAACCAAGACCTTACACCTTCCGGAATAAAGGATCCAAGGGCCGTTACAACGGAGAATTTCAAGACTCTAAACATTCCTGAAATGAGGATCCAAGGGTGTTAGACCAAGACCTCACACATTCCTGAATTAGAGGTCCAAGGACCGGTGTAAGAGGGTAGCCAAGACCTAAACGCCTTCCGGAAATAAGGATCCAAGGGCCGATCTTGAACCGTAGCTTTTTTTAGCACATACATTTATTACTTAACTTTTGCAACTATGACATATGCTTGTTCCGAAGTTTAAATAAATCTTTGAACTAGTATTTTTCAAAATCGTATGAAAAAATGATTTTGCGTGTTCAAATGTTTGAAAATAAGCACTTATTAAGTCAGATTAGTTATCTCCTGGGAGGAAAAGCCATAGATTACTTATATAAGCTCTAAAGAAAACCAACTATTCTACGCTTAGCATTTTCATTTGCACATATCGTAAAATCTTAGCCTAACCGTTAAGGAAGCAGCCAGATCAATACTCTGGCAGAGTCGGGATTCCCTTTGTTCTAACCTAATCAAGACTAAACACTTCTTTTTTTTTTTTATTGCAATTTCTTATCTAAAAACGAAAAAAAAAATTTAATTTTGGCCAAAACGGGGGTACTAGGGCACTAGAAGGTACAAATGTGACAAAATTCGCGAGAATTCCCCCCCCCCCCCCACACACACTTAGAATTGAATATTGCCCTCAATATTCAAAGTACCGGCTATTATGCCGACACTTAGAACGTAAAAAGGTAATACTAATAGCCAAGTGTGTGAAAGAATTCTCTAATTTTCACAAACAAGATTAAAAAGATATTCCTAGATAATCATTAGCAACAAGATCGGATATTGGGCGGCTGGATTGAAAACAGGCGCATCAATCATCACGATCTAAGGGAAACCTGCAAACAAGAGCAAACAACACACAAAACAAAGCACAGCAGAGGAATCCCCCCACACTTAGTGTTAGAAAATAGAAAGAAGTCAGAAACATGGGTTGTCACCCATGTGGTGCTAATGTTTTTGTTAACCGAGTCACTAGCTTGACTCGACCCCGAATTCATTTGTTCTTGGGGAAGCATGTGGAAGAGAAAATCTCCATCGGACTTTCATTCAAGATGTTTGGATAAACATTGAAGTACTTGAAAGTTCCACTCCGATGAGATACACCCGGCTCAAAAGAATGATAATTGGAGATGCCGGGGTCAAAAACTTTGTCCTCACTCCCGAAGGAGTGAACAAAAGGACAAGCTACCTTATAAGCACAGAAAGGTAGAAAAACTCGAACGACATATGTGACGTCAATATAATGGCGATCCTCAGACGGAAATGTCACATATGTCGGAGAAAGATTGTTCTTTTGAATATCGGGATTGATATTTGAGGTCATATCATCAAGATTAGAAATAATAGAGTCCTTGACCTCATCGTTCTCTAACACTTCATCAAAAAGAGGATTTACGTTGCTTGAAAAGTACTCGTCATCAAATTCAAAAAGAGAATTCGAATAGACTTTGAGACTTTCATTTGGAACTTCCTCATCAGAAAGTGATTCATCATCACTAGAGGAAAAATCATCATTGGACTTGAAAAGTGGGTTAGAGAAAATCCCGGAAAAATCTTCCGCAGTGTCAAGAGGATAATCACTACGAAAAGACCAATCACTTTCACTGTCCGATATATCCTCAGACTAACTTGGGATTGGGATAAGGTTCTCAGCACTAGACTTTATGAATTCGTCCGATTCCTTTTCAGGAATAGTGCTAATATGCTCATCCCCCATTATGAGAGAGTCCTCGGAGTCCAAAGTTGGAAAGAATGATGTGATTGCAATAGACTGAGGGAGTTGAGAAATGATATCGTTCAAAGGAATAGCACTCTCCTCGTCGTCTTCCTCATCATCGTCATCGAGAATGGCAGCCTTGAGAAATATGGAACGCCTTTGCGCTGCTCGTTCTATGGCTAGTAATTCTTCCATAGATTTTTCATGACGATCTTCTTGGGGAGGTTTATTAACCAAATCCTTAACTTCTTTTAGTAAACCAAGAACATGGAGAAGTTCTTGAGGAAGTGGCTGAGGTTGTGTTTGAGTCATTTGGTACTGTGGAGGTTGGTCGTGATAAGAATAATCATAATTGTTACAAGGGCCATGCTCATAGACAAGCGGGCTCCTCGTTTGACAATCGGAGTTATAATGCGGACCTCCACAGTATTCACAACAGTAAAACTGTTGTGACTGACTCAGTGAATCATATGGATATTGGTCATAACCAAAATTTTGATCGTTACACGAAACCTGCTCATAGACAAGCGTGTTCCTTGCTTGACAATCAAAACTTTGGTGTGGACCTCCACAATATTCACAAGAATATGTTTCCATCTCATGGTGTGGGGGTTGGTTACAGAAATTGGTTGTTTCATTGTAGGGATTTTGGTCATAGACAAACCCGTTTCCCGAATTTACAATGCTACAACCGGGGCAATTTCCACCATTCAGAGGTCCCCCACACCATTCACAACCGTAATGGTAAGATGAAGACATAAAAAAGAATTAAACGGATAGAGGGTGAGATAAAGAATTAAACGAATAGAAGGGATACGAAGAATATTTTTGGATTTTTAGGGACATTTTGAAGAACACAAAGGGAAAAAGGAAAATTAATTTGAAAATGAAAATCTTTTTAGGTTTTTTATAAGAAAATATTTACGAAGAAAATGATAACTTCACGAGGAAGGGTCTTCAAGTCACTAATCGTCAAACCGTAACGATATTATCGCAACACACCTCCCCGGCAGCGGCGCCATTTTGATATTGGTCGAATACATCACAAGTCAAAACCTCTCACGAAGAAAAGTCAACTCGCGACGATTTAACGCAACAATCAATTATAATAAACCGGATAAGTGAATACCCGGGTCGTAGTCCCAACGAGGCGTGAATGGAGGATATCGTTTGAGGTTTGGTATTAAAATGCTTGAAACAAGGATGTTCACTTTTGGTTACGAGTCTAGGAGAACAAAAATTAAATTAAAGAAAACGCGAATTAAAATCGGGAAACAAATCTAAACGTAACAATCTATTAAAATTAACCCTACGGATGCAAATTTAATTTTCCTAAGTCCTAAATGATAAAAGAAAATTTTAGAAAAAAGAATTATATTTTTTTTGACTTTTATTTTATTTATTATGAATTAAAAACTAAATTAATCTAATTAAATGATTAAAAATACTAAAACTATTTAGAAAAATCTAAAACTTTGCTGGAAAATACTTTAAGGAGAAATAAGCCTAGGAAAAATAATAAAACTGAAACAGCTTATGGGAATAAGCAGGAAATAAGCAAAACAGGTTAATTAAGCTAAAGAAAAAAAAAACTAGTTAAATAAAAAATGGTGCAAGAACTTACTGAAAAAGTCCCTAGGGCAGTTGGTGTTGGTGTTGGTTTGTGAGCTTGAGGTCCCAGGTTCGAACCTGGTTTTGGCCTTTTTGATTTTATTTTATTTTTTGGATTTTTCTTTTTCTACTTAATAAACTCATGGAAATAATCAACTTTAATGAAGACAACTTATTTTTAACACCACAAGTAAGCTCAGAATGAGCTGATCAAAGCTGGTCAGTGGGCTAAAAGAGAATAAGCCTAAGGCTTGGACTGAAAAGGGGTGATAAGCTAACAAATAAGCTAAGTGACCTCTGAAATAAGTTAAGGACTGAAAATAAGCTAAAAATGGAATAAGTCAACTGAGTAAGCTACAAAGACTAGCAAATAAGCACTCAATAAATCCAAATAAGCAATGATAAGGGCTGATGCACAGGGCAACCCAGTCCCACCAAGGTAAGTTTGGGCTTATTTTTAAGCACTTATATAACTACTAAAGACCAAAGATGCTGATGAAACTTAAAGATGACATAGCAAGGATCAAATAGAACCAAAAATCAAACCATGAGAAGCTTATTCTCAGCTTATAAATAAGCTGAGAAAAGGGGTGAATTGAACATAAGTCTGCTGATCTAGTGACACAGGGCAAAAGACATTACTACTAACTACCTGTAAAGCCAAAATCAAACATCAAATCCTACTATAGCTAAGCAAATTTTTAGATCAAAAGTGACAGTTGAGGCAGTTTTGCAGTGGACAGGGAAAATGGGTCAAAATGGGATTTTTGACCTATGAACCTAAGATACCAGATAATGCATAACTACACTAACCTATTGTTAACCAAATTAAAGCACTCCTAACAACTAAAGTGGCCTAAATTTGATTCTAACCTATGCAATATATAAAAACAGTTTTAAATAGAATTTTTTAGAAAAACTAATAAGAATGCTTGAAAACTACTTGGAAATGATAAATTCAACTTTAAATCTACTACTAACAATAAACTAATGCTGATCTAAATTGGGCTTTGGGTCAAAAACAGGTTTAGGCTATAAAAAAAAGGTCTAATGCCAAACACCTCCTTAAGTTCAGAACTTGGATTTTTAAAATAATTTTAAAGGTTGAAAACTTATCAAACTAGCTTGAGTTTTAAACAAACAGCTCTAAATGAGCTTCTTAACATGATTAAAAACAAAGGAACTTGGAATTTAACAATGGCGGATTTAAAAACTTAAAAACATAAATTTCATTAAACTCATAAGAAAAATTACAAGGCTTGAAAGGAAATTACAAGTTAAACTAATAAAGCTGTAAAATAAGAAAACTAAAACTTAAATTAAACTTAAACTAAAAAAAACTAAAAACTAACTGGCCCCCAAAGGCTTACAAGAGGCCTATTTATATAATAAATAAAACTAGGGGTCTTCCTCTTGGTGTCCTTGTTCTGTGAGAGGAGACAGCTTTGTGCTATTCTTGAACAAATCCCAGCCCTTGGATTAAAATTGGAGTCATCACAGCCTTTAATCTACTTTTGGCGCCAAGATGAGATGTGGATTGCCAGCGTGGATTGGTACCTTGTGAGGAGTTGACTTTGAGCTATAGGAGGGGGGAGGTAGAGTGGCTGTAGCAGAGGTAAAGGTGAGGGGAACATTATTGTCTGCTCATGGGGAGAGGTGATGGTTTTGGCGGGATTTGTGGGAAAGGGGTGCAGTTGACTGGTTGTTTGACCGTGGGTTATTTAATAAAGAGTTAGGTCGGGTCTTGGGTTTATTAAAGGAAAGGTGTGTGGGCTGGTTGGATTTGTGGTTGGGTTTATAGTTTAGGATAAAAATGGCTTATAAAGTTTAAAGCTTAAATAATTAAACTTGAAGGACCATTGTTGTAATAAGCTGAAAATCCAAGGACCAAGGCTGCCAAATATGAAAATTATTTCCAAGGACCATTAGTGTCATTTTGGTATTTTTTGGGGTTGACTTTGACTTTTGTCTTCACTTGATCAAATGCACAATTGTTGCCGAGTCGATCCAAAAATGCCCGTTTTCGCTCCATTTTCAATCCTTTGTACCTGAAACACATAAAAACACCATCCAAGGATATTTGCAATATAATTTGGTCTATTTTGGTGTTTTTGGTCATTTTTGTGTCTTTAATGTGTATAAAATGATGAGTATTTACACACTCATCAGTAATCCAGTTCTAAAGTCTCTCTACTTTTCAACAAGTTTGTGTTCCAGCTTTTGAAAGCTGGTATTCTTCTCGGAACATTCATTCCATCAAACTTTGTATATTGTAAATATGCAAGCTGTTTCAACAACCATTTATCAGATAAATCATATATAAAAAACATTAAACACATAGTATCACAGATTATATTAAAAAACATTATCAAGTTTTTTTAAACTTTACTTATATATATCACAGGTGATACTTCATATGGTCTTTTTAACAGATGAAAGTAATGAACAGTATCACCTATGATACATAAAGCAAAAATCATGTAAAAAGAAAAAATATATGCATGTATATTTTTTCAATCATAATTTGTTATCTTAAAAGGAAATATATATATATATATATATATATATATATATATATATATATATATATATATATATATATATATATATATAATATATATATATATATTATATATATATATATAACCAAAAAAAAATCAGCAGCTACCATCAAGAATGTTACTGGGCTGTAATAGACAACCTCTGTCCTGTCCCTCTTTCTGGTTGCCCAATCATTTTTTGATAATCTTGCACATTCATATACATATCTGCACCAATCTATTTCTCTCACATCGTCTTCTTCAAGAACGTTTTTCGATACCGTTGTTTTTACAATAGAGCTGTTATCACATGCTTCGAAGGTATTTGCAACTAGCATCAAAAAGTTCATTCCTAACATGAAATCTGTGTTTCTTGTTTTTGTTATCTGCTTTGATATTGCATTTATTGTCAACTTGTTTTCATCTTTGAATTGATGTTTCCATTCTTCCTCAAATCAATCATTGTTTTCTCTTTGTCCTTCATTTCTTTCTAACCTCCTTGATCCCTTTGGTAACCCAAGAACTTCCTTCACCATCTGTGGAGATATTTGTAAATTTCCCTTTGGAAGCCTAAGGTTCATTGTTTCTGTGTCCAGGCTGTCTACTACAAAAAATGCCAGCTTTGTTGGTACTTCATTTATTGGAAAATCAATCAACTCTCTGAACCCCATTTTTCTTATAACTTTCTTTCTTTCTATGCTTAACCCATGCATTGCTTCAAAAAAGGGCCTAACTGTTTCCCTTGACCTCAACGTTGTATACACCTTTTGTTTCATTTTTACATTTTTATGAATCCCTTCCTTTTCTTCGTCATCTGAATTATGCTCACCATCTTTTTCATCCATTTCAAATTCTTTTTCATCATTCCCAGTTTCATCTATTTTTCTTTTTCCTTTTGCTATTTCACGCTTCTTGTCTTCAACTTCTTTCTCTTTAGCTTTTTCAGCTTCTTCTCTCTTTGCATTAGCTTCTTTTTCAGCTTCTTCTCTTTTTGTAGAAGCTTCTTTTTCAGCCTGTGGTATAATGTAAAGAAGGTTATAGGACATTACCAGTTAGTTTATCACCATTGATATTTATTGTATCACCAGTGATATTTATTAATAATAATTCATTTTTACATTTAACTAACCTGTTCTTTAGGTTTTTCCTCTGCTTCTTTCTTGTTTGCTGCTTCCTTTTCAGCCTTTTCTAATTTTGCCGCCTCTAACCGTTGTTCCTTCATCAGCATTTTCATTTTCTTTTTTTCCTCCAACCTTTTTTGTTGTGCTGCTAATAGTGGATGCAAATGTCGAAAACGTTTTTTCTTACATCCTAATCTTGGTAACTGTTTTCTTCTTTTTGGATTTGTTTCCTCTGTTTTATGCGTTGCATTTTCATCACATAACAAATCGCATATAACTTATCATTCTTTACATTTTCATTAGACTATAACGCACTTGGAGGAACTTGATAAGTTAACTTTCTAAAATGTACAACATAAGTTCTCATATCACAAAATCTAAAATCCCAAACAGTCAGTTCTTCAACAAACCTTTGATATATAACATAACCTCTAATAAATAGCATAACCTTTTGTCTACAACACATTCTCTTATATATCAGTAGATAACTTAGTTTAATACACTAATCCTCAATAATCAACTCATTATATCTTGTTTTTAAAATATAATCTATAATCTATCATTGCTTTACAAAAACTTTAAAAAATTGAATAAAACTACTACAACTGTTTTTATGTGAGTTATATCAGCTGTGATACATATGACCTGTCTTATATCACAGGTGATATACTACTTATCAGTTCAAGTGCTCATCATCACAGATGTTTTATCACAGGTGATATACTACCAAAAACTCAAAAAAATTGTAAGATTTATCACTGGTGATATACTACCAAAAATTGTAAAAAACCACTACAACTGTTCATAATAACAGATGTTATACTACAAAAAATAGAATAAGATAACTACAACTGTTTTATCAAAAGTGATATTCTACCAAAAACTGAACAAAATCACAACATTCATCACAATCTCTCAATTAACAAATAAAACTCAAATAGGTACATAATCATCACATGCATCACCGTATCACATCAAAAATCAACAAAAAAAATACACAAAAATATTCATATGTAGCAATAAAATTCATAAATAAGTACAAAATCACTAGAAATACTAATAAAACAACTAATTAATTAGTCGGAAGCATCATACCTTCATCTCGAGACTCAATAGGTTCATTTTGAATCGTTTTTTTTGTGGATCTGCTTGTGCACTCGATGATTCTTGCATTTTTGTGTTATTTTTATGATTTTAATGGTTAAAAACGCTTAGTTTTGATTGTTTATGGTAGCTTTTTTAATGGTGGTTAGAGAGAGAAAATGAGTTTTTTGTTATAGAGAATTTGTTGAAAGTGAAAGGTCGAGGGTGGGGTTGGTGGGGTAAGTTTGCTGAATTGGCAAAAGTGGTCCCTCCGTTTTTTTTTAATCTTAAAACGTGTCTTTTTGATCCAACAATTGGGAATCATCCCTTGGCTTTTTGAAACTTTTTTGACACAAACTTATAAAAGGAAAACTAGGATCAATTTGACACTTGATCAAAAATGAGCTTAAAAATTAAGCTAATAAACAGACTACTAATACTTGTATGTCTACCTTTTTATTTTTTTATATCACTTGTCATATTATTCTTTTAATTGGTTTATGTATAGACTTTTAAGCTTTTTTTTTTTGGCTAAATACTTGTTGTTACACTAGCCCAATAAAGAAAAATAATTTGGGCTTAATGACCAGCCCAAAGAGTTTGCATAAACTGTAGTTACCTACATACATTATGAGGTATCACCTGTGATACAAAATAACATATTAGGTATCACCTGTGATACAAAATAACTTATTAGGTATCACCTGTGATACATACAAAATCACACATTCGTTAGTACTGCTAGTTGGTTTTAATGTTGTTCAATGGAGCTTAGTACTGTTGGTTATGTTTGTTACTGCTCCTACTTACATTATTAGTAGTGCTGCTTGTTGAAAAGAGTTTGTGATATCGGAAGACACACACAAGAATTTTTTTTTTTTTTTTTTTTTTTTTGGTTTATTTGTTCATAAAAGGTTAAAGGCTTGTATTTTTTTACTGATTGAAATTATGAGTTTTACTGATTGGTGTATTTTCTATTTTTTATTTTTGTGATTTTATGGAATACTTTGACATTTATCACTTGTGATAAAGCATTAAACTATTTTGGCGAAGTTATTAGGTATCACCTGTGATACAAAGTAACATATTAGTTATCACCTGTGATACAAAAAAACATATTAGTTGTCACTTTTGATACATACAAAATCACACACTGGTAATATATAAAAGAAGGTTATATTCAGTTTACGGAAAAGTCTTTTCAAATTCAGATTAAATTCATCTATGTAATGCCTAACAATTAGTTTAAGCATAAAGCCATAACAAGACAGAGTACAATCTCCGGCACCTGGGAATGTGGTTCGGGACCTAATAGAGCACCATCATTCTTAGGTAACCCCAAACTTGGACACTGTCCGTCACATTTCGTGGCCCGACAGTACTACCAAACGGATTTTGCAATATCTGATTCTTAAACCTAGTTTAAGCATAAAGCCATAATAAGATAGAGTATAATCTACGGCACCCGGGAATGTGGTTCGGGACCTAATAGAGCACCATCATTCTTAGGTAATCCCAAACTTGGACACTGTCCGTCACATTCCGTGGCCCAGCAGTACTACCAAATGGCTTTTGCAATATCTAATTCTTAAACCTAGTTTAACCATCTACACTGTTTCAGAAATATAGAATACTTGAACATAAACATAAATTGTCTTGGAGAAGCATTATATTCATCTAATGCTACTTGTTTTCTTCAGCTATCTTTCTCTCGATAGCTTCTTCAACCATGATTTTCATCTTTTCTTTGTCTTGGTATTTCTTAGCAAACTCCATTGCTTTCTCTGACATGAATACACTTTTCTCATTCACTTCATGCAAAAGGATCTTGGCAGCATGCCTCATCCTCATTTTTCTTATATGTTCCTTATATCTTGCGTTTTTTTCATCCAGGATGTTAATCTTCCAATTCAGTCCTAATTCACCTTGAAACATCTCCATATGCATCATCGTGTATAAGCCACAGTCGATCTTGTTATCTTTAGTTCTCCATTTCATCTTTGAAACTTTTGCTGGAGCCTCTTTTATTAGTTGGTTGATGCATGGGTGGCCAACACTCATCAAATATTGTTGAAACACTCCTTTCTTCAAAATTGACAGAGCATTAAAGAGATATTACTTACTACAATCTATCTCTAGTGATATTACTTCAGTTCAAGCATTGCTTACCACAAAAACAAATATGACTTTGTATTTGCCTTCATAATCTGCATCAGATATACTGTTGTCCAGTATTGCAGCATTACCTTTCTCAAGGTTGAAAACTATGACATAGTAATGATCGTGAGCAATTATGGGGAAGAATGCAAGGTTTACATTTCTCAATTTCTTATTTGCTTCATCCTTTTTCATCATTTTTTCAAAATCATTTTTTTTTTGTAACACATAGATACTCTAGATATACATCTATTTTGAAATTTAAATATATTTACCATTGCATCTGTTCTGAAGTAGTATTCCTCTTGTCTTTCCCATCTTTATTGTTACTCTCTTCTTGATTCAATTATGTGACTTTCTATTTCCAACCCTGGTGCAAGTGACTCCATTGATATTCTTGGTATTATTGTCTCCTTCCCATCATTGAATACCTCCTCTCTGTGTTTAGTATCACAGGTGATAAATATCAGTATGCATAGTATATCACTGGTGATAAATGTCATAACTTTAAGAGAAACAATAAATATTTAATCTTACATGATGTCTCTTTCCATTGAAAATAAGTTGTTTGCCAACAGGGTTTCATGTTCTATTAAGGGTTCCATTGTACTTGCCATCTTGTTATTATACGGTGATTTCAAGTATATTGATGGTTTCGTTATCCTTTTCCCTTCTTTTATTTGTTTATCTTTGATGCTTCCTTCAGCAACATCCTTCCCTGTTCCGAATGGCTTTTGTTGAATTTTTGGGCTTTGAAATTCTGCAATTTTATCCTTTTCTGCTGCTTGTTTTTCATCTTTTTGTTTTTTGGCAGCACCTTCTTTTTCAGCCTGTATTGAGAGCAAAATAAAATGGAAACAAATCACAATAAGTTGAAAAATAAGCTGCACTTGTGACCTTATTTACAAGTTTTTTAGATCAAAAAGTATTTA
This sequence comes from Artemisia tridentata subsp. tridentata, assembly GCA_021014915.2. Lineage (NCBI taxonomy): Eukaryota > Viridiplantae > Streptophyta > Magnoliopsida > Asterales > Asteraceae > Artemisia > Artemisia tridentata. The sequence goes on from CP139505.1 coordinate 232,693,818, forward strand.
GATCGAAAAACATATCACGCACGATGATTTTCTTATCACTTGTTATATTACTTTAACATGATAATTTAAAGTCAAAAGTAACTAACCTTTTCTTTTGCTCTTTTTTCGTTAAGCTCCTTTGCAGCTGCTTTTCTTTTCTCAGCTGCTTTCTTTTCATCCTCTTTTTCTTTCTCAGCTTTTAGCTTTAAAGCAGCCTCTTACTCAGCAGCTTCTTCCGCAGCCTGTTTTATTAAAAAATTAAAAACTATTAGATTGTATCACTTGAGATATTACCTTTTGTTATATTACTATTTTTGTTATATTACCTTTTGTTCCTTCAATTTTGCTTTTATTTCATCTTGTCTTCTTTGTTCAGCAGCTTCTTTTTGTTGTTTGATAACTTGTAATTTTTTTTTTCTTTTGCTGCATTTTCTTTCGCAGCAGCTTCTTCCGCAACCTGTTTTAGTAAAAAATAAAGATCTATTAGATTTTATCACTTGAGATTTTACCTTTTGTCATATTACTATTTTTGTTACATTACCTTTTGTTTCTTCAATTTTTCTTCATTTTTCTTTTTTGCAGCTTCTGCTTCTTTTTCAATTTGCTCTTTCGCAGCTGCTTCTTCTTTGGCCTGTTTTTTAAATTAAAATAAATAAATAAATAAATAAAATAAAAAAAATTGAATACATATAAGCATTTTATCACTTGTTATATAAGCATTTTATCACTTGTGATACTGCATGCACATAACCATTTTTAAATCACTAATATCTTACATTTTCGGCATGTTGTTTCTTCTTTTGTTCTTCTTGGTTTTCTTCTTGTTCATCCAATTTTTCTCCTTCTTTTTTAGCTTCAACATCTCCTCCATCATCATCTCCTCGATCATTATCACTCCCACCATCTTCACCCTCACTTGCCTCTTCATCATCATCTCCTACATTATTATCACCCCCAACATCTGATCCATCATCATCACTTCCATCACTTCTTCTACTAGTTCCAGCCTGATCATCCACCACTCTCCCAAATTCATCACTTCTTATTCCTAATTTGAATTCCATGTTGAACCTTTCTAAAAACATCCTTATCGTTTCATCCCCTGGGTATATCTCCATGCTTACTTTGATAGTAGTCTCTAATTCTTTCTTCTGATTTAAAACTCTAACAAAGTTTTCTTCTATTGTTTCATATACCACCTGTGTTTTAAACTAAAAAAAATAATAATAATAATAAAATAAAAAATAAAGTATTTATCACTACTGATATCAATAAATCTTGTAATTTATCACTAGTGATATCTAACCTGTCTCTGCTTTTGAATTTCTTTTTCTTGATCGTCATCACCTTCTTCGATGACTATCACTTAACCAAACTCTTCTCTATCCATTTCCATCTCTTGCCTTTCCTCCAATAGCTTTGTGTTCCAATTCTTAATGGCTGGCTACTTGCGTGGCACATCCATTTGTTCAAATTTCGTATAATGCAAGTAAATGAGCTATTTTCAATGAAACGAAACTTTCATTAAAAAACAGTTAGTTATATTTTTTCAAGTTGGCTTTAGTATCTCAAGTGATACTATACATGGCCATCTATTTAAAAAAAAAAAAAAAAAAAAAAAAAAAAAAAAAAAAAAAAACTTTTAATTATCACTGGTGATACTATACATCACATTTCATAGAATTGTTATTTTTAAAGTAAACTGTTACTTACAGTGAACGTCACATGAGGTCCATAGTACCAATTTTCGTTCGTTCTATCATCCCAGTGTTCCTTGCTTTCTTTTATGCATTTCCAAATGAATGTGCACCAATCTATGTTGGGTATGTCTTCTGCTGACTTTATGTTTTCTAGCACATGATACTTCAACATTGAAGTATTATCACACGTCCCTAAGCAGTTTCCAAAAACATTAAGTAATTCAAATCAAACATGAAGTTTGTTCCTTCCGTTGTTTGAATTATATTAGATAATGTTGATGTTGTTCTTCTCCTTCTGTTCGTTGGAAGCTGTGCTAAGAATTTGCAGTAGACTGAGTCCTGTTTCAACCTTTGTCTCTCAGCATAGAATGGTTTTGGCCCCATTGGTATTCCCAGTACTTCTCTTATTCTTTTTGGAGTTATTTTGATAACCCCGGCATTTGGAAATGTGATCTCCATTGTATTCACATTCAAATGTGTTAAGATGAAGTATAGTAGTTTTGAAGGGATTTTTGTGAATGGGAACTCGAGTAATGTTCCAAATCCCATTTGTCTTACTCTTTCTCTTCTCTCTGGGCTCAGTTTATGCGTAGCATCATAAAATGGTTGTACAGTTGTCTTTGCTCTCAACGACTTGAACCATTTTCCTCTCCCTTCATCCTCTTCATCTTCCATTTTTTTCTTTCCCTTATCCTTAACCTTCTTTTCCTCATCAACAAAATCTTCATCATCTGTTTCATCCTCATCTTCCATTGTTTTATTCACTTTCTTCTTAACAACCTTCTTCTTTTTTTCAACTTCTTTTTTCTCTTTTTCAACCCTTTTTCTTTTACCAACAACTGTTGTTCTATCTGTTGCTTTTTCTTTTCCTTTTTGTTATTGTTTTTCTTTGTCTCTTCTTCTTTCTCTTCTAACCATTGCTTCTTGGCAACGCTTCTTGTTGTTGCACTCGGCGATTCTTTTGTTGTTCTTTTCTTCTTTTCAACCTTCTCCACACATCCTTTTGTCTTCTTTTTTGCAGCCTCTTGTTCTTCATTCCTTTCTTTTCCCTCCTTAACAACCTTCTTCTTTTTTGCAACAATCTTTTTTCTTTGTTGCACATGTTTTGGTTCATCCATATTTGTTTAATCCTGTGCAACAACTATCGCTGATTCTGGTGATATCAAAGGTATGCCTTCAACGGTTGTTGGTGTTGATGTTGGTGTGCCTTCAGGTGATATCACAGGTGATGCTTGACTTATGGGTGTAACGTATCTTGCTGGATTTGATTTTGTGGGTGTTGTTGAGGGTGTTGATGTTTCTGTTGTATCTATTTTTTTCTTTTTTATGATGGTCTTTTGACTTTTCATTTCTTGGGCTTGTTTTTTTGTTCTTCTGTGTCTTATTTCTGAATGCATACCTGCACAAAACAAATCCCAATTAACTTTTATGAATATGATATGTGATAAATAAACTCTGAATTTGTATGCGTCATATAATTTATAACATTCTACTGCAAGTATACATACACATTCTACTACATGTGTATGTATCACTGGTGATAAAACACAGAAGCTAAATGTCAAATCAAGTACGCCGCATACATTCAGGTTTTCATCACAGTTAATTCTTCTAAAGGAGACATACTTATATGTTACAATATACCTTTAATTTTATCAATCTCTGGAGATAATTTCGAAAATGCGCTTGTCTTCAGAACTGCATATACAATTTTTTTTTAGATAGTAACACAGTGTATGCAATTTTTATGTGTAAAGCTTTATTAACATAAACTAACCGTTTAAAGCTTCTATCGTATCCAGTTGCTCATAAATATCATCTTCTCCTTTATTTTTCAAAAAAGAAAAAATTTAATCTCTCATGTTAAACAAAAAAATATACACTAAAAATCACATCAGATATACTAGTTATCAGTGCAAGTGCTCATTATCACAGGTGATATACTACCAAAAATTGAATAAAACTACTACAACTGTTTTTATGTGAGTTATATCAGCTGTGATACATATGACCTGTGTTATATCACAGGTGATATACTACTTATCAGTTCAAGTGCTCATCATCACAGATGTTTTATCACAGGTGATATACTACCAAAAACTCAAAAAAAAATTATAAGACTTATCACTGGTGATATACTACCAAAAATTGAAAAAAACCACTACAACTGTTCATAATAACAGATGTTATACTACCAAAAATAGAATAACATAACTACAGATGTTTTATCAAAAGTGATATTCTACCAAAAACTGAACAAAATCACAACATTCATCACAATCTCTCAATTAACAAATAAAACTCAAATAAGTACATAATCATCACATGCATCACAGTATCACATCAAAAATCAACAAAAAATACACAAAAATATTCATATGTAGCAATAAAATTTATAAATAAGTACAAAATCACTAGAAATATTAATAAAACAACTAATTAATTAGTCGGAAGCATCGTACCTTCATCTCGAGACTCAATAGGTTCATTTTGAATCATTTTTTTGTGTGGATCTGCTTGTGCACTCGATGATTCTTGCATTTTTGTGTTATTTTTATGATTTTAACGGTTAAAAAAGGTTAGTTTTGATTATTTATGGTAGCTTTTTTAATGGTGGTTAGAGAGAGAAAATGAGTTTTTTGTTATAGAGAATTTGTTGAAAGTGAAAGGTCGAGGGTGGGGTTGGGGGGTTAGTGGGGTAAGTTTGATGAATTGGCAAAAGTGGTCCCTCCATTTTTTTTAATCTTAAAACGTGTCTTTTTTATCCAACAATTGGGTATCATCCCTTGGCTTTTTGAAACTTTTTTGACACAGACTTATAAAAGGAAAACTAGGACTCAAATCAATTTGACACTTGATCAAAAATGAGCTTAAAAATTAAGCTAATAAACAGACTACTAATACTTGTATGTCTACCTTTTTATTTTTTTATATCACTTGTCATATTATTCTTTTAATTGGTTTATGTATAGACTTTTAAGCTTGTTTTTTTGGCTAAATACTTGTTGTTACACTAGCCCAATAAAGAAAAATAATTTGGGCTTAATGACCAGCCCAAAGAGTTTGCATAAACTGTAGTTACCTACATACATTATGAGGTATCACCTGTGATACAAAATAACATATTAGGTATCACCTGTGATACAAAATAACTTATTAGGCATCACCTGTGATACATACAAAATCACACATTCGTTAGTACTGCTAGTTGGTTTTAATGCTGTTCAATGGAGCTTAGTACTGCTGGTTATCTTGGTTACTGCTCCTACTTACATTATTAGTAGTGCTGCTTATTGAAAAGAGTTTGTGATATCAGAAGACACATACAAGAAGGTTTTTTTTTTTTTTTTTTTTTTTTTTTTTTTTTTTTTTTAAAGGTTAAAGGTTTGTATTTTTTTACTTATTGAAATTATGAGTTTTACTGATTGGTGTATTTTTTATTTTTGTGATTTTATGGAATACTTTGATATTTATCACTTGAGATAAAGCATTAAACTGTTTTGGCTAAGTTATTAGGTATCACCTGTGATATAAAGTAACATATTAGTTATCACCTGTGATACGAAAAAACATATTAGTTATCACCTGTGATACATACAAAATCACACATTGGTAATATATAAAAGAAGCTTATATTCAGTTTACTCAAAAAGTATTTTCGAATTCAGATTACATTCATCTGTGTAATGCCTAACAGTTAGTTTAAGCATAAAGCCATAACAAAATAGAGTACAATCATCGGCACCCGGGAATGTGGTTCGGGACCTAATAGAGCACCATCATTCTTAGGTAACCCCAAACTTAGACACTGTCCGTCACATTCCGTGGCCCGGCAGTACTACCAAACGGCTTTTGCAATATCTAATTCTTAAACCTAGTTTAAACATAAAGCCATAACAAAATAGAGTACAATCTCCGGCACCCGGGAATGTGGTTCGGGACCTAATAGAGCACCATCATTCTTAGGTAACCCCAAACTTGGACACTGTCCGTCACATTCCATGGCCCGGCAGTACTACCAAATGGCTTTTGCAATATCTAATTCTTAAACCTAGTTTAAGCATAAAGCCATAACAAAATAGAGTACAATCTCCGGCACCCGGGAATGTGGTTCGGGACCTAATAGAGCACCATCCTTCTTAGGTAACCCCAAACTTGGACACTGTCCGTCACATTCCGTGGCCCGGCAGTACTACCAAATGGCTTTTGCAATATCTAATTCTTAAACCTAGTTTAATTATCTACACTGTTTCAGAAATATACAATACTTGAACATAATAGAGTCTAGAGAAATTAGTTTGTAATCTGCATTAGTGGCCCCAATTAGTTACTGTACTCCTTCTAAGCTTCAGTGTCAACTCCTACTTCTGAATCTTCCATCAGATTGCACTCCGAACATGTTCCGCAGCCTGTTCTGCCTTCCTCTTCTCTATCTCTTTTTTTATCATCTTCTCTTTCAATTCCTCGTCTGAGTGTGTTTCTCCAAACTCATGTGTTTCCTTGTTGATCTTTTCTCGGTGAATGTTCATTTCATGCGTTAGCATCTTGGTTGCATACTTAATTCTCATTCTTATTATTTCGTTCTCCAGTTCTTTTCCTTCTCTTCAAAATTCCAGTTTCCAGTTTTTCGCAGTTTCTTCTTCATATTGCTCCATATGCATCATTACAAAAACACCACAATCAATGACATTCTTTTTTGTCCCCCACTTTAGGTTCATCACTGTTGTCTTTTTTGTCGCTATCTGAGATGCCTTTTTATGCTTGTGGGATTCCAGATATCTTGAAAATAGTTTTTTCTACACAAAATAGAAAATTCAATTTTATTAAAGACAATTTATTTAAGCAGCATGCATCATTATTTTGAACTATCATAGTATCATATATGATTTTCAAAAATATTTTTTATTTTTTTATATCACTTGTGATATTTTTGCTGGCATAGCAAAATCTTAGCATGCCAAAGGCTTAGCCGCAGGCATAGCCTTCTAATCTCTAATTATTTAAGCAGCGCGCATCAATATTTAAGCATAGTCTTTAATTACTTACGAGAACATCACATTCCTGCGAGTATTTTGTATCATACGTCTACCCTGAGTTGGAGTTGTCAATGATGACAGAAGTGCCTTTGAAGAGATTGAAAACAACCAGATAAAAGTGTTCATGCGCGATTATTGGAAAGAATGACTGTATTAATTGTAAACAAAAATTAGATTCATTTTAATACAAATAAAACATATTTGTTTTGCATAATAATTGAAATAAGTTGTTACCAATTCTACATGTTGCATTGATTCGTCATCTGGATTGCCTTAAACACGGGTTTCAAGTTTGAACAAAAATCATTATACTGCTTCTCTTCATCTTCCTTTTTCGCTTCCACTATTTGTCTTGTCTGTTTTTATAAATCAACATATGTTATACAACAACAACAACAACAAACCCAATCCCGCCGGGCAGTCAACATATGTTATAAGAAACAAATTAAGATTTTAGTAATTAAGTTCTAATTTTTTAGGTACTTACAAGTATTCCTGTGTGAAAAAATTGTTTCATCCTTGATCCAAAGTTGTTGATTGTTTCTTTATAGTTTAAAACCGCAGCAAAGCTGTCAATGACACTAGCTTCCACTTTTAATTGTGGTGCTAGTGTTTGCATGTTGTCTCTGATAGTTGCTGCCTCCCATGCCCATTCTGTTTCAAACACAAATTCGCTACACAAAAAGATAAAGCATATTTAGATATATTGTTAAAACAATTTCATATTTTTTTTTCCATATGATTGTTTAATAAGATAAAGTAGACTTACTATGGATCTCCTTGCATTGAAAATAAAGCATCTGTTACCATCACTTCATCCGGCTTTATTGGTATATTTATGACAGTTTTCCGGTTCATATATGGTGAAACCAGAATTCTTTTTTCAACCACGTCTATTTCCTCAATGTCTGTTTCCATTTCATTTTATGTTTCTATCTCACTCTCATTTTCTTCTTCCCTCGCACTTTCTTCTTCATTCTCACTTTCTTCGCTCTCACTTTCCGTATCCTTTTCGTCACCATTGCCATCATTATCTTTCTCATCTTCAGAGTCTCCTCCTCTGGGATCATTGTTTCCATCATCACTACCATCATCGCTGTCGTCATCATCACTGTCTTTTTCTTCATCTAGATCAAAATCTTCGACATTGAACGTTGTCTTGTATTTCTTACATAACGTGATCATCATTTTGTCCCCCTTGAACTTCTGCATACCATCTCTGATCGTCTCATCCAACCCTCCTTTTTCTTTTGAAATTATTTCAAATTTCTCTTCAATTTTTGCATAAAACTCATGTAAAATGAGTAAGTTGGATTAGTTTTTTAATCTATATTCAAAATCATATGTGATACTAGTTATCAGTATAAGTGCTCATTATCACAGGTGATATACCACCAAAAATTGAATAAAACCACTACAACTGTTTTTATGTGTGTTATATCACCTGTGATACATATGACCTGTGTTATATCACAGGTGATATACTACTTATCAGTACAAGTGCTCATCATCACAGATGTTTTATCACAGGTGATATACTACCAAAAACTCAAAAAAAATCATAACATTTATCACTAGTGATATACTACTAAAAATTGAAAAAAGTTAAAAGTAACCTCTCTTGTTTCTGGTCTTTTAAGAGGCAATGGTTCATAGTAAATATCAGCTCCCTTGTATAAATCCAGACCAATTTGATCTTCCTCTGGATCGTACTCTCCATGATATTCCAGCTTCCCCAAGCATTTGTCTCTTGTTTCCATGCCAATCCTCTTCCTCATTGCCTGAGTGTTCCAGCTTCTCATTGCTGGACGATGATGAATTACTGGAAACCTTGGGTAGTTGGTTGTGTCCAAGTAGAGCAGCTTTTTTATACGAAAAATAAATTTGTGTTAGATTATAATATTTGTATGATATTGAATCACATTTGAAAAATTTATAGAAACATGTAAAATAACTTACACATAAGAAGGTAATGGGCCTATAATAGTAGTCTGTGCCCGACTTCACCTTATCCCAATTTTGCTTACTTATTTGTAAGCTTTCCAGTATGTAACCACACCAGTCAATATCCGATATATCATCATCTTCTTTGACATGCATTAGCACTGTTGGTAGCACCTTTCCACCATTGTCTATTGTTCCCATGGTGCTAGCAAACAAAGTCAAGAAGTTTATTATGAAGATGAAATCAGCATCAAATGTGTTTGATATCTCCATGGATATTGCCGGTGGTGTGATTTTTCCCATATGAGAGTATTGGTTTTGCCATTCTTGTAGGAAAGGATCATCAGGCTCTCTTTTATCTAGGTCTTGTAATTTCTTCGTTCCCATCGATACACCTAGCATATCGTTTATTTTTTGTCTTGTTGCCTTTATTGATCCTTTCTCTAATCTTAATTCCATGCTTGGTGGATGGAATTTTTCTATCACGTGGTACACCAAAGCACCTGGAAGTTCAACTATTGGAAAGTTGATGAATCTCTCAAAACCAATGTCTTTCAAGCATTTCTCTCTTGCATCTGGTAAACCAACCATTGCATCATACATTGCTTTTGGTGATGATCTGATTTTGCAGCTAGGATACATCACCTTTTCTGTTCGTTTTTTTTTTTTTTTTTTTTTTTTTTTTTTTTTTTTTTGCTTTTTGTTTTTTCATTTTTTATGTTTAACCTTCACAATCTCCTGCTCTTCCTCGGAATCTTCTTCTTCATCAGTTTCCATCCTTCTTTTTTTTGTTTGTTTTTTAACTTCCTCTCTCTCCTTCTCTTCCTTATCCTCCTCCTTCTTCATATTATCCTCCTCCTTCTCCTTTTCAGCTTCTTCTTTTCTTTTTCTCATTATATTTCTTTTGACTTTAGATCTGCATACCTGCTTTACTCTTGTGCTCTTTTGTCCTGCAACAGGTTTTTGTTCTGATGTGGATGTCGCTTTATCATCTACAATTTTAAAACACATATTTTTAGTAATTATGTACAAGCAGACCAACTATCATACATCATCATCTTTTGTCAAAGTCTTAGCCGCAGCAATAACCTTCGGCGAAGCCAAACTAACCTAATGAGTTTTACTGATTGGTGAATTTTTTATTTTTTATTTTAGTGATTTTATGGAATACTTTGACATTTATCACTTGTGATAAAGCATTAAACTGTTTTGGCTTAGTTATTAAGTATCACCTGTGATACAAAATAATATATTAGGTATCACATGTGATACATAATAACATATTAGTTATCACATGTGATACATATTAGTTATCAACTGTGATACCTACTGAATCTATCTATAAGTGAATGTTTTGCTATATCATATGTGATATAGATTTCAAGCCAAACAAAATTAGAAACGTTGTGTTTATGTCATTAAGACAAATCCGTCTTCTGCATCTAAGCCAAAGGCTTAGCGGCAGCCTACACCTTCATCCAAACCGAAGGCATATGATTCAGCTAAGCTTTCGGCTAAGCAGCATCCTACGTCTTCGTCTATTCCAATGGTGTAGGATGTTGCTAAGCCGCATCCTACGCCTTTGTGTATGTCGAAGGCATCTAATATGTATAAGCCATAGCCTACGCCTTAGCCGAACGCATCTTCTGCGGCTAAGCCGCAGCCGATGCCTTCAGCGAAGTCGAAGGCGTCTTCTGCGGCTTAGCCGCAGCCAACGCCTTCGGCCAAGCCGAAGGCGTCTTCTTTGGCTTAGCCACATAAGACGCCTTCAATAAATGCTTCTAATCTGTCTTTTTATTTCAATATCTTCATTTGAATGTATCTATAAACTTTGAAAACCTAATTTCTAGTCACGTTTTTCTTCATAAAATCACGATAACTTCCATAAACATCCATTAATCAGTGTAAAATCATAATATCTTCAGTATAATCTCAATAAACAGTACGCATCATTATCTAATCGTATATGATAGTAACAGATAGTAAAATAGTTGTTTAAAGTGTTACAGTATACCTGAAATCGGTTTGTTGACCGTTGTTTTCTTCATCCTTTTCGCCGGAGATTCCATTTTTTCCAGTGGAGCGGTGAAATGCGTATAGATCTGGCCTTTTTTAGGGCTAATTTTGATCTTTTTTTTTGTGAGTAGTGTGTGTTTTTAGTGTGTGTGTGTTGTTGTTGTTGTTGTTATGACACGAAGTGAGTGGTTAGGTGGTTTGTGTTTTGTTGTAAGTTTACAAAATTGCCTCTCCGTGTATTTTTTTAGTAGCAAGTGGTATGATCTCAGCCATTGATTAAATTTAAATCAATTAATGGGAGTTGTCCCTTGGTATGTGAGCTTTTTATTGTTTGTTGAATAACTCCACTCTAGTTTATTATGTATATATTTTTTTTTGGCGGTATACATTTCAACATTCGCATCACTTTACATGTCGATGATCCTAGAAGATATTTTTGGCATATCTAACATCTCCTCAAAATTACATTACAACAAATAATATCAAATCCTTTCAATCTTGTTCCCACTATAAAACGTAAAAGTCAAAAGGCAACGAAAATATAATTATATCATTTTTACATTTATTGGGCTTTAGTGCACCCCCCTATTTTGCTAACCCTTTTAGGCATATACCCGACCCGCCCAGCTCCAAATAATTATTTCCTCCTCTTTCACCCGACCCACCCTGTTCACCATATCTCACATCCCCTTCATTGTTTTGAGATCCGATCGGTGCACCTCCGATTGATAAACCCGTCACCGGCTTGAATCATAAAATGGTTTCTACAGTGTATTGTGAGGGGGGGAACAGTTATCAGATTTTTTTAATCTTTGTGTGGTGTTTCTTTCGCCATGTGTTGCAAGAGTTGGGTTTGAGATTATGTCCACATATTTTTCGGATTAGAGATTTATATCATCTCAAGTTACCTACCTACCTCATTTTCTGATCAAAAAAACCCGGTGGACAAATTGCGATCTAGGTTCGGATTCTTCGTTTCCTTTTTTTTTGGTTTTTCTTTTCCTTTTTTTGTGTTGCAGATTCTTTATTCTTAGGTTCCTTATGTTAGTTTTAGGTTGCTGATTTAGGTTGGGGGTTCATTGAATAGTTATGTTTGTTTCTCAAAGGTTTAGGGTTATGTTTGATCCTTCATTAAACTGTTAGGATTGTTTGTGATATTAATAAGGTGTGCCTTAAATTGTTATGATTATTGGTGTCTTGCACTATTGAAGTTGTTATAATTCTTTGTGATCATATTTATGTTTGTGCTTTTTGTAACTGAAATCAGAACCCATGACATATTTAAAATTTGTTGTTCAGCATATTTTTATGCTGTGAGGTATCATGTACCTATACCTTTCGCTCCTGTCCGTGTCACGGCTTCTTCTATTTGATGTTGTTGCTGCTGTGTTTAAACGTCTTATAGTATTATCTATAGTAGTGGAACACCTGACAGTGATGTGTTTTAACAGGTTCGATTAGAGTCAACATCGCTCGCACCTTGGCGGGGTAACCTGGTATGGTTGCAGCCAGGTCGGGTGGATCCTCTTTTTCAATCCTTAATCTATCTGGTCCTCAGTTATACATAATATCTATGGCTATTCAAAGACTGAGTCTTGGCCAAACCAGTCGAGTTGTGATGACGATTTTAGTATCTTAACAGCTGCGTGTTTTTATAAATATATTATGTAATACTGGGCTGTGATGATTGGTTGGTATTTTCTGAACAAAATGAAATGGGTAAACCAAGATTCGACCCGTAACTTGGCGGGGCAATAACCGGACGGCATGTAATTCTTACTATGCAACCGTGTTTTTTGCAGCCATGGCGGAACTCGGATCTTTTTACCCTGTTCCATTTACAAATCTGAGCCCAATTTTTTGACCTGATATATGGTTTTGTATTGCTTTCTTTGACTTCCATGGTTGCTTACTGGATTTTATGTTTAGAACATTGATGATATATCGGGGAGACCGGCGGAATGTGTAGACCCATTCCCATTTCCGGTCACGGTTAAGATTCGTCTAATTCAGTTTGGCAATTTTTTTGCCAGCCTATGCCTATGCCCATTGTTTGGTACATCAGTGTATACAAAGAAATGTACCATATCGTTAAGGCAATGATGATTATTTTGTACAATCACATTTTTTCGGCGCACGTTCGTTGGCAGGGCAACCAGAATTATGGTTGCAGCCACAAAGTGTATTTAATGTCGATTCTATATGTACATATCTGAGCCTGCTTTAGTAGTATACTTCTCAATTTGTGGAGGTGTTGGGTAAAGGTGATCATTTTTACATTTATTGGGCTTTAGTGCACCCCCTATTTTGCTAACCCTTTTAGGCATGTACCCGGCCCGCGCAGCTCCAAATAATTATTTGCTCCAATTCACCCGACCCATCCTGCATTTCACTGCTGTGAGGTATCATGTACCTATACCTTTCGCTCCTGTCCGTGTCACGGCTTCTTCTATTTGATGTTGTTGCTGCTGTGTTTAAACGTCTTATAGCATTATCTATAGTAGTGGAACACCTGATAGTGATGTGTTTTAACAGGTTCGATTAGAGTCAACATCGCTCGCACCTTGGCGGGGTAACCTGGTATGGTTGCAGCCAGGTCGGGTGGATCCTCTTTTTCAATCCTTAACCTATCTGATCCTCAGTTATACATAATATCTATGGCTATTCAAAGACTGAGTCTTGGCCAAACCAGTCGAGTTGTGATGACGGTTTTAGTATCTTAACAGCTGCGTGTTTTTATAAATATATTATGTAATACTGGGCTGTGATGATTGGTTGATATTTTCTGAACAAAATGAAATGGGTAAACCAAGATTCGACCCGTAACTTGGCGGGGCAATAACCGGACAGCATGTAATTCTTACTATGCAACCGTGTTTTTTGCAGCCATGGTGGAACTCGGATCTTTTTACCCTGTTCCATTTACAAATCTGAGCCCAATTTTGTGACCTGATATATGGTTTTGTATTGCTTTCTTTGACTTCCATGGTTGCTTACTGGATTTTACTGTCGGCTATGATGATAATTTTCTTTTTTATATGCTTTTTAGCATACTTAACTGAAACCCGTATCATGGCGAGGCAACCGCACTCGGTATGTGGTTGCAGCCATTGAGGGTATTCGGTGCCGCCTTTATAATTGCATATCTGAGCCTCATTTCTCATTATTTGATATCGACTGTTTCTTTCATGGGTATTTATAGATGAAACTGTTGCAGCAGTTTGAGTACGTCCCAGGTTTGGGTTTTATTCAGATCGTGTCCATAAACAGGATTATGTCGGGTATACTAAATTGTTAAATGGGTCGGTTTCACAAAGCATATGGCCAAAAGCGTATGGGCAAGCAAAGCCCAATGAATGTAATATTGAGCCATATGTTATGGCTGCAATGTAGCCATATGTTATGGCTTGAATCACTAAAACCTTCTTCTGGATTCTTCAAAACCACACATGTTGTGGTTTAAGGATAGTTAAGACTGATTTTTAAAAGTTCTAAACTTTCTTACCTAAGAATTGATGATATAGATGGTTTGGTTGTTGGTTGCGTGGTTCACTTGGGTATGTTGTCTTGGTGCGGAACGTGGAAGGATGGTAGAGCGCTGCAAACAGTTGCCTCAGCAACCTCCACGTTTCCAGCAAATGGCGAGTTTTTTTGTCTATTTGATAGACGGATACATCCAGGAATCACATCTGCCAGATGTGGTTTCGGGACCAGGCCTTGGCACGGCAACTTACTTAAGTTGCAACACTTGGTTTTTTCCCCTGTTGATATGTAGTTTGAAGTTATTCATTTGTTTATTTATCGAGGCTATGATGATAATTTTCTTTTTTACATGCTTTTTAGCATACTTAACTGAAACCCGTATCATGGCGAGGCAACCGCACTCGGTATGTGGTTGCAGCCATTGAGGGTATTCGGTGCCGCCTTTATAATTGCATATCTGAGCCTCATTTCTCATTATTTGATATCGACTGTTTCTTTCATGGGTAATATATATATGAAGCTGTTGCAGCAGTTTGAGTACGCCCCAGGTTTGGTACTAACTTGAATTTATAATGCTCTTTCCGAAGCATTTGTCGTCAAGAAAAAGTATTTCGTTATTACTAAAATCTCTCTGCTACTGATTTCTCATATTAGGTGTCATACTAATATTGCCTTTTTATAATGTGGCAAAGCAGTTACAGTTTATCCACGGCGCGCACATGGGCTAGGAAGAACAATATCACTTTCAAAGATGGTGGGGTGAGACAGACCGGGTCAATGAGGGTCATTCCATTGGCTAATAAAGAAGAATTAATAATGGTATGTTTGTTGTTCCAAACATTTTTTTATCAGTTTAATTTAGTTATTAACAAATATAGATTGATGTAGCATACGGTGACATGGGTTGATGATTGTGTGATCGTTTATAATTTAAAGTTTTGTTTTTGGTTTGCTATTGCTTTCGTATAATAAATTCCACGCACAGAATTATCCGTAAATATAAGCTGTTCTAATATATAGTGGGTGCTTAATTTCTCCTGAATGCTTAATTTCTTAAGAAGGGGTATTTCAATTTTCTTTTTCAAACTGGTCATTACGACAATAATCAGTGCATATCGACCACTTGATTATTTAGAGGGTCAAACATTTGGATTCTGAAAATCAGTTTCGGACCAGTTAATCCCATTCTAATTGTCCACATTACTTTTTTACTTTGTACCCAAAAAAAATTGTCTCCTTTCTGAATTAAAAAAAAAAAAAAAAAAAAAAAAAAAAAAAAACCTCCTTTCTGAGGTTGTAACTTACTAATCATGTAAGCAAGTTATTAATATTTTTGTAGGTTCCTTTTGTAGAATTCTTTAACCATGATGCGTTTTCGAAAACCGAAATTATGTATGATGACTCTGCACAAATCTTACAGGTAACCTCTTTGAATAGAAATCTGTTAATATTCTTAGACTTAGACCACTGATAAATTTGCATTCTAGAGTATTTACAATTCCTTTCAAGAATCAGATAATTAGTGGATCAAACATAATACCAGATTTTGTTTTCACTTCGTTTCATTTTCATTGATTTTGTTGCAGGTTGCTAAATGCGTTGCGACGCAATAGACGTAGGATTAGGGGGCTATAATGGGTCAGTTTTGAAGCTGTAATAGACATAGGCTTCCGGGCTGAAGTCGGATTGCAGCATGAAATAGACGCCGAGATGAGTGTGTTTGGGTGGTGAAATCAAATGTACAAACTTTTGAAAGCATTAATTATATTCATTTTCTTTGAGCAACAAATCTATTCTACTGATATGACTTAGTTCAAACATGATGTTCACTTTTTGTGTAGCAGCAAATAGTTTTTACTCATCTTACAAAGTCTAATATATGTTGTGACTGACCCGTGATTGCAACACTTGATAAACCTTCTTTAGCAAATCACCCCGCGGCAACGCGCGGGCGGTCCACCTCGTTGATTACATTTATGTTACTAAATTGCTTGTTTACGTAAGCCTAGTTTTTTTATGGGAGGCGGTGGACCACGTCTATCCCACCTTCCACGCGTGAAACACCATAAAAGGCACTCATCACCACCATCAACTCACCTATTTTTGTGTCTTCAATGGTGGTGGCTACCACCTTTATTTATTTGAAAAATTTTGGGCCCATAAGTGCTTTATTATTATTTATTTTGTTTGTGATTGTGTGTGCGGTATATTGTATGGTTTGTTAGTATAAACCGGAGATACTTTTATATTTTTGGTTCGGTGATGGTTTAAGTGGTGACCACAGAAGGTAAATGGTGGTGAGTTTGGTGGGGTGTTAAATAGTGATATAATGCTCATGTGAAACTGATGATAATGATAACCATAAAAACTTGTCTTAGGTTAGGTAGGCGGTCTCTATAAATCATGACAGACATGATGCTTCGACCGGTGCTAGGTAACCATGAGATCCTTTCGTTTAATCTCTAAAAAGAAATGTTTTTGCTTAAAATTTTTTAAAATAAAAAAAGTTGAATTACTATTATGCCTTATGCCTTTTTTATGTTTGGGTATGGTTTCTAAAATTGAACAACAACAAAAAAACAAAGGAAAAAAAAGTTGTTTTTTCAAAAAAAAAAAAAAAAAAAAAAAAAAAAGGGTATGGTTTCTAAAATTGAACAACAACAAAAAAACAAAAAAAAAAAAAGTTGTTTTTTCTCTAAAATTACCCAAGATTTGCCATCATAATTAAATTTTGATTATTTTACGTTTTATGTTCAAACATAACACGAGACACTTAAGCGAACATCGCAAGTTCGCAACTATTAATATTTGACGTCATAAAATCCAATCGTTATGTACTGGAAATCGCTTAATGTTATTAAATGATCTTAACAATCCTTAAAGCATAGGTTTAAATCACTGATTATTACTCATATAATTGCATATAAATTTGTGACTTGCTACAAAGCATTTTTCAACGTCTGCATATTACGCACAATCTCTTGGAGATCCAGAAAATGTGTGCATAACAATATTTTCACCGTAATGTAAGTTAATAATTCATTAATGAAATACTTTTGTGGAAAATATATATGGAAACCCTCACGAAGTAAGCCAACTAAGATTCCTTATGCGAGTATGGTCACAAATGGAACAGAGTATATGGCATTTATGGTTGAATTATGCTTCTAATGATTGGTCACATCAATGTGCTTGTAATTCCTTAAACTGACAAAAACACCCTCAAAATTTAGACCACCATCACCTCTGAATGTGTGACTAGTTGAACCATGTTCAAGCTTTATTACATAAAACAAACCAATTTTGCAATCTTACTTGAAAAATAATATGCACTAAGAAACAAGCAAGCCTAAGTTTAGCCAACAATGAACCCTTCGTAACTACCAAAATGGTTAGTATCAACCACAAAGGATCAAAGAACATCACAAAAGACTTCAAGTTGGTAAAAAGAGACTAAAATGATGGAGGACATATCAAGAGTGTGTAAGAGTGTGTTTGGTAAAAGAACATCACAAATGACCAGTAGCAGTGAGCTGTGAGCAGCTTACCACTCACAGCTTCTTAAAGAAGCATTGTAAAAATAAGCATTCCTAAAAAATAGCAAAGCTCACCGCTCCTTTACCAAAAGAACAATAAAAATAAAAAAGCTCGTTGCTCACCGCTCATTGCCCCAAAAAGCTCTGCGTAAAACATATAAACATTGAATTCCTAAGTTTATTGGCACGTCACCACCCACCAGCTTATTAGGTTGTGGAAACCACCCACCAGCTTATTACCTCTCCTTTTCTTTCTTTGACTTCAAGCACAAAATAGACAAATTATTGTAATCATTTTATTATACAAATCGAAAGTTCCTACGAACTCAAATCTTAGATGTATGCGTTACATAAACGCTAGTATAGAGACTGACATAACTAATGTTAGGGTTTCCCATCGATCTAGACCTTTTGAGAACTATGTCATAACTTTCAATGTAGAAACATAAGCCACGTATTCTAACGAAAACCAGCTCTTTATAATCCAACAAATTCAAATGCATTTTCTAAAACACTCTTTAAGATGAAACATAGGCTTAAAACACCAATGGAACCAAAGAAAACTTGTTAACTTTATAGATCATTTATAGTATACAATCATATGGTTGTGAAAACACTATGGTCACCAACCAACAAGACGGGTACAACCATGTATAATATAGTGTCTTTAACCCAAAAAGACTTCTATATCTTTAACAAAATACTCAGCTAGAACTTTACAAAGCATAGAAATGATTAGTAAAGCTAAACAGTTGAGATCGATATAATATCTTACAAACAAAATCATTACAAACAGTAGCAAAACGTAAAAGATCGTACCCTTTTACTTTTTGTTTCATTTTTCATTCACTATCAGAAGGTATATTTGAGGGTTCACCGGATTGATTAGTATGCATAAGTTCCTGCAACCTTGGTCTGAGTTCACGAGCACAAAATTCGTCATATTCTCCTCTATCCCCTGCTCTCTTTTTAACTTCCACAACATTCAAAGAGGGTGTTAATTCAAATATTTCTACTGTAATTGTCAAAGGACCTTTCACTCCCTCCCGTGACCCTTCTAAACTAATTCTGCAATCTTTCTTCCTTACTGTAAACTTAAGAACTTTTGCAATCTCCTCCAGCTTTGAGATAATGGTAGAAATCGGTTCTCTAGATACAAATCTTGACTCTTCAACTCCATCTTCAAACAAACCAGATAAACTAAACCCACGAGAGAATGAAATGAGATCAAATGCATTCAAACTCGCGGGTCTAGGCAAACTACTAACACTTAGCCTCCTTCTATTCTCCGTTTCAGTTTCTGATTCAGAATAAGAAGATTGATCAGACGAATAATCAATCCCATCATCTTCAACTTCCCCATCTTTCACACTACATAGCTTATCATCCTCAATATAAAATTTAACATGTCTAAACCCTTTCTTGAACCACTTATTTTCCATGATCTCGGGAATAGTAATCCGGGATTCAGGATTAATATCAAGTAGTCGTTTCAATAATCGTGATAACTCAGGTGAAAACCATCTAGGACACCTGAATTCGCCTCTATAAATCTTCTTATACAAAACCATTATATTCTGATCATGAAAAGGTAAGTAACCAGCCATTAAGACAAATAAAATGACACCACAAGACCAAATATCAACTTTAGCAGCTTCGTATCCTTTCCGACCCAAAACCTCAGGTGCAACATAAGCTGGTGTACCACAAAAAGTATGAAACAAACCATCACCTCTAATTTGCTCAGAAATGGCACTAAGACCAAAATCCGAAACTTTCAAATCACCATCATCATCTAGCAATATATTTTCTGGTTTTAAATCGCGATGAAAGACACCACGAGCGTGACAAAAACCAACAGCTGAAATGAGCTGTTGGAAATACTTTCTAGCAATTTCTTCTTTTAATCTACCTTTAGCAACTTTATTAAACAACTCACCACCTTTAACATATTCCATAACAAAAAAGATCTTAGTCTTAGTAGCCATAACTTCGAATAATTGAACAATGTTTGGATGTCTTACACGACGTAAGATCGAGATCTCGCGTTTAATATGTGCGATCAATCCCCCTTTCATTATCTTTTCTTTATCGATCACTTTTATCGCCACGTATTCGTTTGTTGTGACGTTTCGAGCAAGGTACACTTTTGCGAAGCTTCCGTGACCCAAAAGTTTCCCGATCTCGAAACGTCCTAAAAGAAGACCATGACCTTCTTTTCTTGTTGTTGTTGTTGCCATGGAAATACTTTTTAGATTCTAAGATTGGAATGCATCTGAAAATTGGTGGTTAGAGTTGTTGAAGATGATGTTTACAAGGTGTCTAAGTAACAACCATTTGAAAAAACAGGGTGTCAATGCTACACCACCGTCTATTAATACTTTTTTATTCTAGACATTTCGTATATTTTAAAGTGCTCAATTGACTCATATAACGTATCTATAACTTTTTGAGTAAATTGCGTTTTTCGTCCTATTCTTAAGCAAACTTTTTACAACATACGCTAACTATCCCATAATTATTATCTTACACATATTTTTTTAGGGGCAATTTCATATCTCTTAAAAAATGATGAAAATTTCATATTTACATTTCAAAAAAATCAAATCATACCTTATTAAGTAATAATCAAATTATTATTATTATTATTTTCTTAAATATTAAATAAGAAAAACCTAAATACTTCTAAATTTATCCATATTCTACAAAAAAAAAGAATGTGATTTGTTGACACATATATTTTTGTAAGTTTTTATTGAATGATTACAAATCACATTCGTTTTTTTGTAGAATATGGATAAATTTAGAAGTATTTAGGCTTTTCTTATTTAATATTTAAAAAAATAATAATAATAATAATTTGATTATTACTTAATAAGGTATGATTTGATTTTTTTTAAATGTAAAAGTCCCCACTATGGATTTTGTTTTATTATATAAAAGATGATGCTTTAAAAACATTGTACAAAATGGATTGCTAGCTGTATTTTAAGTATATATGAAATTAATGTTATAAAAAGAAGAAGATATGAAATTCTCCCTTTTTTTTTATAATATAATTGTGATTAATGAGTTTGTCACATAAAAGAAACACCTTTGTGCATATATAGTCAACTCGTTCCTTATTTTGTTGTATGTTTACTTCATACAACAAAAGTCTTTATAGAGTTTGATACCTTTGAGCATATATAGTCAACTCGTTCCTTATTTTGTTGTATCGTAATTTTATTTGGATTTTCATTTCAATATTTAAAGTGTTTAAAAGGTTTTTTTTTTTCTTTTTTTTTTTCTTTTTTTTCAAACCAAACGCATACATGTATTTTGGACTTTTCTCTTTTTTTAATTATTATTTGTATGTTAGAAATTCTGTGTTTTAGAATCGGTCGAGAACTCGACCGAGTTTTGCAAAATGTGGTCTGGCGACCGATGACGACCCAAGAGCCACAAAGGGACGACCGAGTGGCGACCGAAGTCGACCCAAGAATTCGACCTCCCATTGTGTTCAGCCTTATAACCCGCATATACATTATCCGTTTATGCCGAGCACAAGAACATTTTGCTTCATTTAACTGGTAAAAACATCATTTATCTAAATTTAATCTAGGCTTACTCTAAAGTCTTTACAGGTTCAAGCTTACAAACCCATTTAAATGTTCTAAATTCCATAATTTCATACACAAAATTTCATTCAGTACCATGTCGATACATCCAAATAGTGATATTGCCTAACACGCATAACCAGAAATCTAAAATAATAGAAACAAGCAAAGAGAGTTTGCTGCTTACAACCCATAAAACCTACCACAATACCACTAGAACAGCCTAACAACACTACCAAATTCACACTTTATTTACTGTTCTTTCCAAATCTTACCAGTAACTCTCAGCTTCAATTCTTTCCTATCACCTCCAGAAAAGAAAAGTGCCATATTTCTCTGAATTATGAGGCCATCAAAACTCTCACGAACTTTTCTGTGACTGTCTCTGATGCTTCTTGGTACACCTTGCCACGTCATCTTCCTCCCATTGCCTCCAACTTCCAGGCTGTAGCTGTAATTCTTTGCCTCGTCATCATCACCCATAAATCTTAAGAAGGCTATATAAACAGGTGCCATTCCAAGCTGGAAGGCCTCAAAGTGGAGACAGAAGTACTGACCATAGCAACTAAACACCTGGGGTGTCAAAAAAACATAATGGTAAATGATTCTTGTGCTCACCCCTACATTTTATTATGGATAAAATTGCAATTTTGATCAATTTCATGGACTAAGAAATGTTTAGACCATAGTCACATGGAACGCGGTATGTTCTGGTACGAGATCGAGAAACGGGAACGCGGTTCGCTAGGTCCTTAAAATTTGGTACGAAGGGGGGTAGGCTCATTTCGGTACGCTCCGGTTCGCTTCGGTTCGATGTACCATATAATTTAGTACGATGTACCATATTATACTTATACATATATAGATTTTAATAGGTATTTATATATTTTATATACATATTTATAAACTTTTATTAATTTTGTTATTATATTTAATAATTTTAATTATATATTTTATACAAAAGTTGCAAAATTTACATTATGTATGCATTTAATTATTATTTGAGTAAAGCCCACTATTAATTATCATGAAAACAACATTGTTGGGTCAAATTAAATAATTTTAGTTGGCCCATTTACATAAGTTATTAATTGGGCCCAAAGAAAAGAATAAAAAGTAATAAGCCTTTTAGGGTAATAGACATATGCATCTTATTCTTTTATCGGCCGCTTTTCACCCTTTTATATTCTTCACCCTTTTATCTTCTTCAACATGGTTCCACCGGAAAATTCGTCACCACGAAAACAATAACACCATAAATGCAATCAAGGTACAAAATCATACACAAGAAACGGAACGCGGAAACCAGCGATCCAGGTCGCGATCCCGAGCGATCCAGGTCGCGATTGTACCGCGTTTCGGTACGAACGATCCGGAACGTGGAACGCGGCATAGTCAGCGTTTCCTGTGACTATGATTTAGACTATAATCCTAATGTCTAAATCGTCCCCCAAAAAGATTAAAAAACAAGATAAGAAAATCACTAGGAGTAAATAGTTACTGGTCTTATATAGCAGCCAGTACCTGAAACTTCTTATCATTTTTATAGCAATGAGTATTAATTAAGCCTCTGATGCATGGAAACGTCCAGAAGGCACCGTACCGCGTACCGGAAACTCGCCGGGGACGGAAACGCCTACGGGGACGGCTGCGAAACGTTTCTTGGCCGTTTCCAAAAATTTGGGGACGTTCCTTGACCGCTTCGATAAGTCAACGGGCGTTTCTTGTACCGTTTCTAGTTTTGGGGACGTTTTTTTAAAGTTTCCAGCAGTCCAGGGGTATTTCTTGTAAGTTTCCAAGGTGTATCATGTACGTTTCTCATAATTTTTATAGGGTTGTTTAGAATTTATATTTAGCAAAATGGAAGAATAAGAATGCAACTTTCTCTATCATTGCTACAGGTTGTGTTAATAGTATTAATTATTTATTTCTTGGTAATAACTTTAGGTGCTGGGATTAAGGATTGTAAGAAAGTAACAGTGAGTGACAAAACTAAAATGAGAAAGCTAGAAGATGCTTATGAAGAGAAGAAAGTCGCATCAAAGGCGAAAGAAGTTGGGTTGCCTTGTGAAGCTACTCTCGGTTTAAAGAAACGAAAAACTATTTCAAATCCTATTGAAAGAGCATTTGGTGTGGAAATAAGGGACCAATTAGATCAAGAAATAGCAAGGATGTTCTATACCGGCGGTTTACCTTTCAATCTTGCAAGGAATCCACATTTTCAAAGGGCCTTTCAGTTTGCAGCTACCAATAAAATTGATGGCTATATACCTCCTAGCTATAATAAGCTTAGAACCACCTTGTTACAAAAAGAAAAGGAGAATGTGCACAACTTATTGGAACCAATCAGGTTATCATGGAAAGAAAAAGGTGTATCTATTGTTAGTGATGGTTGGTCTGATCCTACTAGAAAGCCACTAATTAATTTCATGGCTACATCAGGTAATGGTCCCTTGTTTATAAAAGCGGTGAATTGTTTTGGGGAGTTCAAAGATAAGTTTTTTATTTCAAATCTGATGAAAGAAGTTATAAATGAGATTGGACATGAAAATGTTGTGCAAGTCATTACTGACAATGCATCAGTTTGTAAGGCGGCTGGAGAGCTTATCATGAGTGAGTTTCCTCACATCTACTGGACACCGTGTGTTGTTCATACACTGAACCTTGCGTTAAAGAATATTTGTTCACCAAGAAATGCGGACAACAATGAAATGGCATATGATGAGTGCCACTGGATAAACGATATTCACTTAGATGCTGTTGCGATAAAAAATTTCATTATGAACCATGGCATGAGACTCTCTATTTTCAGCAAGTTTACTCCTCTTAGACTGCTTTCGATTGCTGATACTCGCTTTGCCTCCATTATTGTGATGCTCAAAAGATTAAAACTTGTCAGAAGGCCTCTTCAAGAAATGGTCATAAGCGAAGAGTGGGCTGCTTATAGAGAAGATGACACGGTGAAAGCAAGCATTGTTAAGGAGAAGATTTTGGATGATGAGTGGTGGGATAAGGTGTCATATATTCTTAGTTTTACAGGACCTATATATGATATGATAAGATTTTGTGACACAGACAAACCATGTTTGCACTTGGTTTATGAAATGTGGGATTCAATGATCGAGAAAGTGAAGGCCGAGATTTACAAGAAAGAAAGACGTCCATTATCTGCTCGTAGTATCTTTTATGATGTTGTCCATAAAATTTTAGTGGCTCGATGGGCGAAGAACAACACTCCTCTTCATTGTTTAGCTCACTCCTTAAATCCAAGGTATGTGATTTAATACTATATGTTTGATTTCTATTATGTATTTATATTTTTACTTTTGAATGTTGTAGATATTATAGTGATTCTTGGTTGCTTGGGGATTCTGCAAGAGTTGCTCCACATAGGGATGGAGAAGTTTCAGTAGAAAGGCAGAAATGTTTTAAAAGATTGTTTCCAAATGAAGATGAGCATAGTAGAGTCTTGGAAGAGTATGCTTTGTTTTCGATGAAGGGTGGTCCTTTTCAAGATATAATATGTATTACAAAGATGGATGAGATGGAACCCAAGAGTTGGTGGGCTAACTTTGGTGCTGGAACTCCTCTTCTCCAGACTTTGGCTTTTAAATTACTAGGACAACCTAGTTCCTCTTCATGTGCTGAGCGTAATTGGAGCACCTACGCATTTATTCACTCTCTTAGGAGGAACAGATTGACTACTAGTCGGGCTCAAGACTTGGTTTACGTACACAATAATCTCCGACTTTTATCTAGGGCTCCCAATGATGACTTGAAGATGTGGGATATTGGTGGAGATACTTTTGACTCGATGGAAGATGTAGGCTTTTTGCAGTTTGCGGATCTTTCACTAGATGACCCGGATCTTGAAAACAGTTTGATTGATAATATTTGATTACCTTTGCTTTAGAAGATGTATGAATTTTGAAAGATTTATGATTATCTTTGGAAGATGTATGAATTTTGAAGTTTACATCAACGTATGAATATATTTTGGGGTTTGTGGTACATTATCTATAATATATATATTTTTTTTATGTATTTATTTCCGTACCCGTGCCGTACCCGTTTCTTGATTTTTTGAGTTTTGTCGTTTCCCGTTCCCGTACCCGTACCCGTTTCTCGTTCCCGTACCAGTTCCCTTGCAACATAGCAATGAGTATTAATTAAGCGTATTATAGCAAACAAAATTTTGAGGACCTTTTCCCCAATTTACCAGGATGAAAACAATGGGGCAAGTGTTTGAGCACAATTAAAAACTTATTGTATACCAAACATGTTTCAAATTTTATGGACAGGAAAAAGTAAAAACATAATGTGACATCAACCTGAGTCATTTCTATGTGCAACTCATCACATTGCTACAGGTATATATTATGCAATGGAAACAATCCTATCCATGTTTGTATACACTCAACAGATAATCATAGAAGGGAACTAAACAATACGACCTATCTAAACATATACGTGCTTTCATGAATGGATGAATATATAATGTGAGGCACAGTTAAAAAGAGATAATGCATATAAAGACAGAAAATAGCAAAACATACCGTAAGCATCCACGTTGCATTCTCAACCTCGTGAGGGTTTGATTTGACATAGCGATGATTGAACGTACTCCCATTATGCATGTCGACTTTATGGCCATCTTTTAAATGGGCTACAAGATGAGGGATGTCACCAATAACCGTACATTCTGAACCCGCATAAGGACAATTATAGGGTCGGAAAACACATTGAGATTCATGTTTTAATTTGCTGTAATAAGGAAAGATTCCCACACACCCGTAACTCTGATATTTACAAGGAAGTTCAAGGGATGCAGCAACCTTCTCGAGTGCAAGACATCTAATGTTTCCTAGTTCATGTCTGCATGTTGGACATCGGTTGTGCACCCGAGGTTTGCAACCAGAACATAATGTGTGACCATTTGAGCACTATGACACAAGAAAAAGCATGACAGGCACAGATCAATTTACAAACTTTGTAATAACCCGTAATAAATGGAAGGAAAAAATCAATTTACCCATGGTGGTGGTGTTGTATTTGTTGTAATCATTTAACTTGTTAGAAGTTAACAAATTTGTCATTTCTTCAGATTCAAGGAATATGAATGCACAAAAAGATCTTTACAATTAAAAAATCATTTGATTTTTAAGAGTTGTTAGATCTAGTCATGCAGAAAAAGTTTTAGTACTTATTGGTATAAAACATGAAAGTTTATAGCCTTTTTGTTCTCATATTTTCCTTGAATGAGTAGTTGATTTGAATGATAGTTATATGACAGTACCTGATGGATAGGAGGGTACATGGCATTCAAGCAAACAGGACACTCCAATAGGTCCCGAACACTGCTAGTGGCAAGTTGATTTGGTTTTGTAGCATTTTGAGCTGGGTCATGGACATGGATATGGACATGTTCTTTATCCATTGCATCTTCGATTTGAGGAGGATCAACGACCTCTGGGCTCTCTCGCATATCATCATAGTAAACTATTGCTGACATGGTCTTCACTTCACATATACCAGAAAATCAGCACGGCTAGCCAATATTACTTGAACATGATTAAAGGACATCAATCCTATCTATAAAGGTTAATGCAACTTGGGTGGCTTTGCAATTGTTTTAACAAGAGAATTGGAGGTGTACAAAAAAAGGATTTAAAAACAAGCTCCTGTTGTATTTAATTTGATGTTATTGACTAATATTGATTTGGAGTATTATTAACAAAATCATGATTTTCTTAAGATGTTGTGAATTTGATGAACTTATTAGAAACTATGTAGATAAGTGTCACAAAATATAACACTAGTTGAGGTTTTTATCTAACTTTTTTCTATTTCTCATACTAATCAAGTTTTAAAATTCAAAAAATTCGATCTTTCATTCACACAACTCAACTAGCCTAATTCGCGACATCATATAATTTAAAGTGAATGAAGAAAAAACTTGACAAGCCTGCATTCAGCTTCCTGTTCTAATAAGAAACAAAATCCATAAAAAGGACCTATATATGAACCCTTTTATATTACTCCAAGAATACTCATGCATTCATCTATAAGACATAACATGTCACAAACATCAAATTAAATCAGGGTTAATTAGTATTTCAAACTAACAGACACAATCAATCAGTAAATATTTGCAAAAGGGTACCTGAAGGGAATCCCAAAATTGAAGAAGAGACGGGCTGGGTCAAAAACAAATGAACGAATGGGTGAAAGTCAAAATAAAATTAATGTGAGAATGGGTATGGTGAAATCAGAAGGGAAGATTCAAATTAAAGCGGTTGGAGAGAGAGAGATAAATAATGACAAAAGGGTTGGATAATCAAGAGGAGGAGCGTCAAGCGTGTGCAGTAAAAAGGACATACATACAAACATAGACATAGCTTACTTATCGAGACGCCTCCAACCCTTCCAAATTTTAACTAATCAAATCTCTCCATCTCATTTCAACTCTCCAACCCTCAATCTAACTTTTTTTACTGGCGCCCATCATTTTCAACCCTCCCAAATTTTCTTTTAAATATTCATAATTTGTCCTTCAAAATTATAATTTTGCAACATTAACCCTTCCAACATTAACTCTTCTAACAGATATTATGTGCAGTGTATTTTTTATATTTTTAGAATATACTCTAGAGACTTTTTGTATATAAATATACTTGTCTTAACTATTAAGTAACACAACATTTTTTTTTCTTTAAAACCAAAGAAGATATTGTCATATCACATTTATTTATACAAACTTCTTCTAGTTCTCCTTCTCTACACCATTACTTTCCTAATCTTTATTTCCCGGTGATGACGTCATCTTTCCGGCAAGATCACACCACCACAAACCTAGCAGCAATGTTGTGTCGTTTCAAAAAGAAACTACATAATTAGCAGCAATGAAAAAAAGAAACAAAGTAGCAGCAATGAAGAAAAGGTTCAAAATAAATTTTCAGACAAACCCCTCAAACGGTCAAATGACCGTTGCAATCCTTCACCCCGCAGCGAGCTTTTAACTCGCAAATGAAGCCCGCAGCCCAACCCGCCGGTGGAGGCGGCGGTGTGCCCGCAAGCCCGCCCAACCCGCCGGTGGTACCCCGCTTCCCACTCCCTCCACCCTAAGTAGTAATTGGTGAAAAATGAATTCTATAAAATCTCATTGGTTTATTTGAAAAACTAGACGAGGAACGGTGCATAGCAATGTGATTTTATAGCGGCAGATATTTTTAGCAATATGATTTTATAGCGGCATATAATGTTTTGAAACCCGGTTCGACCCATAAATCAATTTTCAAACTTTATCTTAGTTCTTTCGTGTTTTATAACTAATTTCAAAGACTATAATATTTTCAATTTTACAAATGGAACATATTCAAATTTTAAATGGAAAAAGGTGCACAAATAAATGTTCGCTAAATAAGTTTGAAAGTCAATTAATATTTTCCAAATGCCACAAGCTTTCAAATGTGTTCATTTTTAATGTTTGACCAAATTAAGTTTTTTCACTTTTCATGATTTATCATTTTTGCATTATAAATAGTATAGATTAATTGTGAAAAATAATGAGAAGGAATAAATATATGACACTTGTCATGAAATGAATAGATTAAATATATTATTAGGTCTTTATTTTAGGTTTATATATCAACACTCTTTCGTATATACCTGATCTAAATATCAAAATGTCATATTTACCCAAATACAATTTTTGACACCTCATCGCCACCTTATTATTTCAATTTTCACGTTCACACACTAATATACTCAATCACTCATTACTCAAGTAATATCATCCTTTTTGGAATCCACCATTTTATTTATTCTTCTTTTATTTTTTTCAAAACAACTAAGTTTTCGTACACGCCGCACACACACAAAAACACACACATTCTTCCTCTTTCACTGCACACACACACTTCACACTTCACACTACACAAATATAACACACAAATAGCGGAATAAGGGAAAACCAAACAGGTAAATATGTAGTTATTTAGGTTTACGCGATTTAATTAAATAGTTACGCGTAAAAGTAAATATGTAAACTTTCAAAATAAAATCTTCTGAGTTTATAGAAAGATAATGACATGGAAAAACACGGGTTGTTGTACAATATTTGCCCAAGTGTGTGAAAACTTGTGAAGTTATGTGTGTTGCTCTCTTTTTATAGAGAGGCTTGTAGGGTTTAGAGATAAACCCTTTAGGGATGATCAACGGCTATTAGAGAGCCAATGTTGATCATCCGAGAGCAGACAAATGAGGGCAGGTGTCATGTGTCCTTTAGCTCGTACAAAGTGGTGCTTGTCATGCGTCCACACCGTGCAGTATCAGATAGTACATCTTAATCACTAGTGACAATTAGGGAGCAGTAGTACTGTCGTGCTTAGTCTAGCCTGACAGGTCTTACCTTAAGGTCTTGAAATGCCACCTTAGCCTCCTCCGTCCACTCATATGCCTTCTTCTTGTTGCATTCGATCAATACTTTGAAAAATGGTAACTGATTTTCTGATGCTCGTGAGAGAAATCGGCTAAGAGCTGCGAGTTTCCCGTTTAAGCTTTGTAGCTCTCTTAGGTTCTTGGGAGGAGTCATGTCTAGTACAACCTGAATCTTTTTGGGGTGTGCCCTGATTCCCGCAGCATCACTTATATGACCCAAGAACTGACCTTCTTTCACTCCGATTGTGCACTTAGTTGGGTTTAGATTCACGTTGATGCGTATGAGGTTTTGGAAGGTTTCTATTATGTCACGTAATAGGGCATCCTTTGTCTTGCTTATGATAACCATGTCATCGACATATACCTCGAGGTTGATGCGTATCTGAGATTTGAATTCTCTGTCTACCAGTGCCTGATAGGTAGCGCCTGCGTTTTTGGGACCGAAAGGCATCTTGGTGTAGCAAAAGAGGCCCTGATTGGTGTAGAATGTTGTTTTGTCTTTTTCAGATTCTTTCATTAGAATCTGGTGATATCCCTTATATGCGTCAAGAAAGCACATGTATTTGAAATCAGCAAAGGATTCTACTTTCTAGTCGATGGAGGCAGAGGGTAGTTGTCTTTTGGGCATGCCTTGTTTAGGCTGGTGAAATCGACACACATACGCCACGTGTCGTTGACTTTCTTGACCATTACTAGGTTTGAGACCCAGGTTTGATACTTGACTAGGCGTAGGATGCCCGCCTTGATTAGGTCTGTAACCTGTGAGTCCATAACCTGGGAGCACTCTAGAGAAAGATTGCGTCTTTTCTACCTGATAGGTGGTGCATATTGGTTTAGGCCTAGGCTATGTTCTTGTAATATTTGCTTGCTTGGATTAGATGTTTAAGAAATTCTAGAGAGAGAGATAGATGAGAGAGTTAGGAGTTCTAGAGAGAGAATGAAAGAAAAACTTGTTGAATGATTAGAAAGCTCCAACCCTCTCCCTAGGTAGAGAGGGGTATTTATAGTTACATACTTAAGTGCCCCGAGTGGGCTGTGGAGTGAGCTGACAGTGGGTAAAGACCCGACCCACTCCACAAATACTAATATAACTAAACTAATAATAATAATACTAAACTAGTACTAATATGCCTACTAGCTACATGAATGCTAAACAGATACTTGGGGTGACCGAGTCTTCACATGAATATTTATATTCCAAACAATCTCCCCCTAAGGGAGGTCACTCCAGAAATAATATTTTGAATTCTAGCATTCTATTACATGACTGTAACTTCCTAGCTCATAGTCTTTGATTCTTCAAGTTCATTACTCTCTGTACCTTCAGCAGTGATCTTTTGATGACCGTTCTTCTGTCTTGGATGATCTTTGGTGATTCTTTGATGTCATCATCCAACGTATGTCTCCAGGTCATCTTTTAGCAATATGTCTCCATGTGATGAGGTATTCTTTGCACCGACATGCTCACACTATTGTGGGTCATGATTTTCAGCATCAGAGTTTGCAGAAGCAGTGTTGAAGGTCTTTTAGTTTATCATGACTTAATTGAATGCGATGATGGTGAAGTGTGAGCATGTGGTGATGGATTGGCATCTTGTTTGGCAATCAGCTACAACCGCAATCAGCTACAGCAGCAATCAGCTACAATCGCCAGGTGTTCCTGCATATGACAGTTAGCAATAAAATGTCCGGTACTTACAGGTTCGGACTTCGAGATTGTTAACAGCATAGTGTGAAGGTTCGGACTTCGAGATTGTTAACAGCATAGTGTGAAGGTTCGGACTTCGAGATTGTTAACAGCATAGTGTGAAAACTTTCTCTAGTCCTTACCAAGGTCGTTCCTAAATCGAAAACCCACAGAGGGCTTACTAGATCTACCGTAGCAAATCAACGATTAGGTGAGTCGCTGGAGTTCACTCCACGACTGTAGACCGTTTGAAACCGCCTCGACCACTAAGCGTAATCCACAAGGAATTACTGAAGTGGCCTGCTTTCAGGGCTGTTTGATGTTGACCCTGGCAGGAATTTCCATTCAATCACTGAGAATTACATTTGTAAATTCCCTCATAAATGTTCTAACAGATTGCTAAGATCTACGAAGGACTCATAAGTTTACAACTGGTGTCCTCAATGTTGAACAACCAGTGTAGAAGTAACACGTGTTCCTATGAGATCTTATGATGCATCTCGTGGCTCTAGACTCGATAAGTGCAATTTTGGTAGTCGGAGACTGGAGCGGTGTCTCCTGATTCAATATCAACATAACTCGTAATGAGCGGTCGATAGATTATGCAGGGTTCCCCGTGAGAATGAAACAAGTCCTTTTAAGAGAACTTGAGTGGTTTAGAAGGTTTAGTGCAGTGCGTCACTGGGTCCATGACGTCTTGTCTTCAATACAGGCGTTACCTTAGTAACCACCAGTAGCATATGAATTGAACCCGGTTTCTGCCCTAAGGTTGAATAATTTGGAGGGCTATTTCTTTTCACCCTTTCACATTACTTTTCTTTTTAATTCTTCAACCCCTTTCTTTCTCCTTTCTCATATTACTCCTTTTTCATAGTCATACCTAAGGACTTTCTAATACTAACTATTTGGTATTGTCCTTGGGTAGATCCCTCCGGCTCTGGCGGATCATAGGACGGTTTTCCTAACCTTAGCCACCTTATAACTTCAAGACTATCCTATGTTGCCATTTACCAAATCTTTGAAAAATCTCTCAAAGTGTTCATGATTATTAAACACATTTTGCTAACACTTTGAGAGTTTTATATTTTTCAAATTCTCCCCCTTAACATGTGCTCAGATGATTTTATTATAAATTTGCACATGTTGGGTGGAGATCGCACTTTTTGAATTGATCCACTTTCAGTGAACATGACCGATTCGAGACACGCTTACATCACTAGTTAGACTAGCTTGAAATTATTACCCGGCCTGGTCAAGTCCACAGAAAGTTTCTCGAAACGGTACACTCTACTCAGACAAGTCCTCTTCGAGACACGCTTACATCACTGGTCAGACCAGCTTGAAATTATTACCCGGCCAGGACAAGTCCTTTCGATTAATGACAGTTTTGTTTCGTCAATTCTTTGGTGAAGTCTGAGTCACGCTCACATGAAATGCCACATCCTTTTTGTTATCACAAACCATTTGCTCCCCCTCAATATGTGCATCGATATACGAAAGAGTTTAGCACATATGGGAGAGCTTACATTTAAGTCCAAAACATCACATTTTAATCAGGTTTCATATTTAAATCACATTCTCTCCCCCGATCAAAAATTTCAAACCTTTTGAGATTTGTGATCCCAATTGATTTAAGGGTAATTACTAATTTAGACCAAGCACCCAAGTGAATTTCTTGTTCTGCCCGAAGATCGAAAAATAATTAATTATCCAGGGCAACCTGCATTTTTTTGGGCAACTTACATGTACAAGTGACAAGTGTCACTTTTCAGCCGATTTTTTGGGCAACTTTTCCATTTTTTGGGCAACTGGGGACACGTGTCATCATATGGGGCGAGTTGCCCAGTTGCCCGGGGTACGGGGCAAAAATAGAAATTACCTTGGGTGCTTGGTCTATATTAGTAATTATCCCTTGATTTAAATATGTTTAGAAAATTAGGGAGAAAATGTGGTCAGGTTTTAATATACAATCTGATTATGAGACATTACGATGCTCCCCCTCAATCACTGAGGGAGAATGTTAGTGTCAGGTATGATAAGTTTGAAAGATTTTAAAAAAAAAATCATACACTGACACATAACAACCAAATTTTATTCACTGCATATTATGTACGAGATAACTATTATGACACAAATGATGTTGACCTTTACGCACGGATGATGTGATCATTCGCTACTCTGAGGGAGTCATTAGTCAACATCAATTATCCATCCACCAACACAACTTCCAAGTATTGTAGATCCCCACTCAGCGAGACCAGAATTAGTACTGCTTTGTTGAAATGAAGGTGGTGGAGGTGAAGACAGTGTTGTTGTTGTTGTTGTTGCCGATGTTGTTGTTGTGGTGAATTCAGAGCCAGTCAATAGAGTTTGAACATCTGATCAAATGGTTAGAGCGGGAACTGGCACATTCATATTGGCCATGGAATCTGCATAAGAATATCAACACAGATATACATACATACAAATTCACTTTTCATTAATAGCTACCACATAGCAGCTTGCCAACTCATAATACCATGTTCATCTCATAATCAAACCACAGTCAGAAAATACATCAAACCGCTATTTAGCATGAAGAGCAATCAGCAATCATGAACATGGCAATTCACACATATTTCAACATTCAACTCAGGATCTTAGGGACAAGATTCTAACATGATAGCTATATACCTAAGCACATCCTGAGTGCACATGCACTAAATCAACACCAATTAAGCAGCAATCGACTAACAAAATTCAATCAACATTTGAAACTCATTCATTCAGATCATACAAATGCCAGTAGAGTATTAAAGAACATCAAACATAATGGGTTTTCTAACTCCTTTTAGATTTTGGTTTTTAAAGTATTTAGGGGATTAAACGAGGATTCCAGATTGACACAAATGGACCTTCTAGTTACATAAAGCTAGGAAACTATACGCAAGTTGCACATAATGCCCTAATCTTTCTAACAACTAACACATTTGGCCATTAGATATAAAGCATAGTAACTTCCTCTTCAACTAATACCCCATTAACTACAAAACCTTTTCTAAGAATTATGAGTTAACCAAGAAACCCGTTTGATGATATAAAATTTGAGATCACTCTCCCCCTCAATCAATGACCCGTATTCTAGTTAAAGAGCTGTAGTTATTGATTGATTGACAAATTTTATGCACAATCCAAGTCTGAAAGAATTTCAACCAACATGCTACCACCATGTGTCTCACAAATAATTTTCAGAAGAATCATAGAAGGAAAATTATTTGCATACAAAGAAGATTTCTCTTCCTTTACAAGAAATGATGCACTGAAACGTACATCAAATCAGGAAAACATGGATATAAAGTAATCCATGCCCGGGTGAACATCACCCAGTGGGAGGAACAGCCGTCTTTTTGGAGCCATGCTTTCCCCATTTTGAAGCGCGGGTTGCTATCTAAAGTAATAGCAGGCCATCATGACATGTTTTAACAATTCATTTTAACTTCTACTCGAGCTTCATTTAAAGTCCCGTGTCATTATTGAATGACATTTCTAAGACTGTAAATGTTATCGATAAACAGAAGACATGCCTAGAGGAAACTATTTTTGGTATTTTCTATTTTTTTGATTTTTTTTGTGGTTTTTCTTGGTTTTAATATTTTTCTATTTACATTTTGATGGTTTTATAATATACTATTTACAATTTGGTTTAAGATATGTACAAACTATATTATTCAGTTTAAGAGGATGATGACATGGATACCAAAATAAGGATATCGTTCTTGTACGTTGTGGAAGTTTGTAGTCAACATCTCTTAAACTTTCACCACCAAAGCTTTCGAGGCTCCTGAATAATAGTCTGAACTTGAGCCTTCTCAATTTGAAGCTTTGACAGCTTCCCCCTAAACCGACAATCTTCCTTTTGAGCAGTTTCAAAGCTCTCTTTCAAGCTTACGAAAGGTAAGTGTACAGAGGAATCCGTAGCAAACCACATCAAATATTGCTGCTCCTTTTCAGAATAACCATCGTGATTCTCCGATCGGGGGACCATCAAATAAGTCAGCAGTGTATCATCTCACATTTGAATAATTCTTCTCACATCGCTTCCGCTGAAGTCTGAAGTAATGCGTACCGACGTGATTCTCCGATCAAGTATCCAGAGACCACTTCCCCCACGTAGTTGGAATGATACACCAAAAAGGAACGAGTTAATAAAACACTGATTTTCTCTGCGGTTATGACATTTGTCTTCCCAGAATAACTTCAATTAAGAAGAAGTATAAAGCTCATCACGTGTACTCGTTATGCGTTTAGATGTATGTCTCCTTCCTCTTCATGCTAAAAGGAACGAGTTAATAAAACACTGATTTTCTCTGCGGTTATGACATTTGTCTTCCCGGAGTAACTTCAATTAAGAAGAAGTATAAAGCTCATCACGTGTACTCATTGTGCGTTTAGATGTATGTCTCCTTCCCCCTTGCTGGTTTTGATACCTCAGAATCAGCAACATATTTTACGCACAAATACTTGACATCTTGTGAGAAGAACAAAAATTGGCTCAAATGTATTCTGTGAGAATCAACCGCTACCGAAACTGCCTCTGACTATCTTTACCAACCCTTAAGTAGGCTATTTGACGAGATGACTGATGGAACAAACCTGATATACCAAACTTGACACTGAAGTAGAATTCCCCATTCTCGTGACTTGATCTTGCACTAATGTTGGAAGAACGGTGTAGAGAATTAGTGCTCTAAGCAAATCTCTAAGTACTCAATACCCAACCAAAGTATGAGACATTAACACCTCTTGCGATTATCCACAACGTCATCGGCGTGTGACACTGAGTACTACAACGTAACTCCTTTAAGTGATAGTTAACCAAGTCTTCAAATATTTACCCCGACTGCTAGTAACTAGATAAACTAAGTCTTCAACTTAAATCTTAAGCACGAGCAAGTTATCATTGAAAGTCATGCATCCAACCAACCCCGTCTTTAAGATAAGATAAGATCACGCCTATGTGAAAGTCAACTTCAATCTCAAATAAGTGATACCCGATCAACTCCATAGTCACAATTAAATGCCCAACAAGTGAGTGAACAAACAATCAAATGTACGTCGATCCACTTGTTCACACTTCTCCCCCTCAAAAATTGCATATGAGAATGCCATTTTTGATTGAACAAGTGTATATGAGGTTGATCCACTGTTCACACTTCTCCCCCTCAAAAATTGCATTTGAAGTTGCCATTTTTGATCGAGTGAATAAACGTCCAATCTAATGAAAGTAGATCCACTTGATGACTGAACGAGCATGGAGCAAGTGTGAAGCTTGTTGATGAGAATAGTCAGAAACAAGAAGATTTCTCTTCTTTCGAACGAAGATAAAGCGCACTCAAGCGTACGCCTTTCTTTTCTTTAAGGAACGGGGCCTGAAGAGTTGTCAGCAGATGCCATTATGATGACATTAAGGCCCGAGGCTTGAACTGCCGTGTTCAAACGTCATAGTCGATGAAGAACGAGGCCTGAACTGATGTGAACAGACGTCATGGTCATTGATGTTCATTAAGCTTGAATTGCTTGAACCCCTACTTCATGAGATATCAATCTTTTCGGCACCCAAACCCTGAGTCTTTCCTTACTATGAGTGAATGATGTACCTGCACTTAAGTAAAGACTACCTGCACTAACATTAAGAGTTTGTTTGCATTTATGTGGGTTAGTGATATCAGCATTTAGACCATGTGGGGTTTCACTGTCAACCTTGGTTTCGCACTTAGTGAACATCTTTCGAATAGGTATCCATCTAAGACCAACAATCTTAAAAATTCTACCCATCGGTATCCACCTAAGGCAAGATCTAGGAGCGTTTGGTTTCTCATGTGCAGTGGAAGACTTGTTTAGAGAAGACCTTTGTCCTGCAGCAATCTGCCTACCAGGTTTTCGAGTATAACTCTTTGGTTCTACGGGCTTGTTGTTGTTTCTTGTCTTAGAGGATTGAACCTTATAACGAGCATGTACTTCCTTCAGGAATTTGGTTATACAATCATCATGGTTTGCATTAAACACACATTTCTGACAAGTTGAACACGTATAGTATTTGGAGTCAGAAAAAGATCTAGAATTCTTAGAGTGGTCTGCTACAGGAATTGCTTTAAATGATACGCAACTATTCTTAGAAACAGGCAAAGTCCTAGTCTTTTCATGTGTGTTTTTCTTAGTATCCTCTAGGTTGTGATTCTGAACACTATTTTTATGTCTAACATGTTCCTTTGGTGTCACAAGTGACACACGCTTTGAACTACTCCTAGAAGAACTAGATGCACTCATATGATGAGGTTTTGCAAGCGTATATTCCTTTTCCTTAGGTCTAGACTGTGAAGTGACTGGTTTTGACAAAACTTGTTTCGCATCAACTTGGGAGGCAAACCGTGTTTTTGAAAATTTTGGTCGCTCAGATTTAAACGCAGTCGCTTGTCTAACAACTGATTGGTTTCTAAGTGGTGGTTTCCCCAAGATTGATGGTTTTGCAAACTTAGTGTTCACACTATTTCCTGTCGATTTTCTCAACTCGTTTTTCAACGCTGCAATTGCAAAACCTTTTTCCTGAAGTTGAGCTTTGAATTCATTATTTTTGGCAATCAAAGAGGTTGTTTGCTCTACAGTCTTAGTTTTCGTTTCTTTGATTGTATCACACAATTCTTTGCAATGAATTTTCAAAGTCTCATTTTCCTTAAATAATTCTGTCACTTTATGTTCTAAGTCAGCATTATTGTCATGTTTAGCCTTAACTTCATTACACATATCACGCATCTCTGCCAAACTGTTTTTCAGGTTTTTGATCGTTAAGTTTTTGGCTTCTAGCTGAGCTTTCAAATCATTTATTATAAAGAATTCACGGAATTCAGGGAGTTCCGGATTTTTACATGGTAACTTAGTTTGAAAACTTTCTTCCTTGTGTTGCATTGCGATTTCAAGAGAAATATAATGTTTTTCAAGCTGAAAAAATCTTTTAGAAAGTTCATTATAAACTTCTTTTTCAACCATATTGTTTGATTTCAGAAGCTCAGCTGTAGGCAAAGAACTTGACGCATCATTATGTTCAGCATCCTGATCAATCTCTCCCCCCTTATGACTCATATTTGATGAATCAGAGGTGATAT
Source organism: Artemisia tridentata subsp. tridentata (assembly GCA_021014915.2). Lineage (NCBI taxonomy): Eukaryota > Viridiplantae > Streptophyta > Magnoliopsida > Asterales > Asteraceae > Artemisia > Artemisia tridentata. The sequence continues at coordinate 232,732,376 of CP139505.1, forward strand.
TGCTATCAGTCTTTTCCAACAGATTTGTGTCATAAGTAGGTTTAATTTGATCAGTGTGTTGATGTTCATTAGCAAGGACATTATGTTGAACAGTTACATGTACCTCAGCAAATGGCTCTTGGTCATTTACTGGTCTGATATCAGCATCCACAACATGTGTGATATGAGTCACATAGCTGCTGCTTGCATCATGCTTGTCTGATTCTGTTCCATTTCCCACATGTTGAGCCCTTTCATTAATGAACCCCGTAACATTACTCATAAATTGAAGTAATGTCCTTCTGAACAAGTCAACCTCAGTTCCAGTGTAATTAGCAAAACACTTTTTCGCCATTTGACTATCATCATCATAATCTTCAGTGTATTGCGAATCAATGAACACTTGGAATTGGTTGTTGATCACACCCAAAGCAACCATGGATCTATCTTCAGAAAAATCTCCTTTATCAAGTTGATCCAAATACAGAATCATTTTGACTGTGAAAGTCTGAAAATCTTGACCAAAGAGTGATGCGAATGCACGCCTGTATCCTCCCAAGTATCCGGGCTGTTCGAAGAGAACCTTGATATGTGAATGAAGTAATCAAAAACATTCAATGCAACTTTCCTTTGCATTAGGCACCATTAGTGACTGAAGCAATTCTCTTTCTTGCGAATTCGAGCTCGAAGATTCCACATTAGTAACATCAGAATCACACACGTTTATTTGTTGTACAGAATTGGAAATCATTTGTTTATCATACGTGTCGTACAACTTGAGTACCTCAGATATGAAGGAATCTGAAGTAGTAGACATGATGTAAACGTGCACGGGATTTTACAATTCTATGATTTAAACCGAGAAATAGATTCTTTCGCGGGATTTTACCAAAATCAAGAATAAACCGTGAAATGATAATGGTTACTTGAGTGTGTTATGATTATGATTTGGTTTGGTTGAAATGAGTTTAAGTGATGAGGTAGACAAGTCACAGTGAATTTCAGACAACGCCCTTGTTTTGAAATCTGAATAAACCCGTCGCTTATCACTATATCCAATATACCCAAAAATATCTCAACCCAAAATAGTTGTCAATCTCGGAATCTTGAAGCTCGATCAAAATCGTTGTCCAAAATTAAAAATTATTTACCACCCGAGGAATACGTCCTTGTAAGTTGTGATAAGAACCAAATAACATACACCCCAAAAATAACTTAACACCACAAATCGCTCAACCCAATAACAGATTTAGCTCGGCCCAATGGAGACCTGACGGCGTCACAATCCATAACCTGGCGTCGTCGCTTGTATTTGAAGACCCGAATTCAGTGCAAAGTTAATACGTGACGGCTCAGAAGTTTTATAGAGTGACGGCGTTAAGACACACCAGACGGCGTCAGAACCCAAATGAGACGGCGTCATGACGGCAATTATCACAGACGAAACCCTAATTGGAGGCGAGCTGACGGCGTCACAGATTGCAAGTGACGTCGCCACAGTTATAAATCTATATATACTTTTCAAATCTTTTTCATTCATTGTAACATCTTGGAGGAACATAAACCCTAGACGATTTCCAGCTCATTTGTAAGGCTTTTTCAGCCACTTTTGCCAATGTTTTATTAAAGATAAGTTATTCTTTTAATCACTCAATATGTCTATGTGTTGTTTGATTACTTGTTTTTCTTTTCTTCGCTTTTACATGCTAGGCTAGATTTAGTGTTTGCTTAGATCTAATGAAACCTTGTTATTGATTATTGATTTGTCATATCTTGTTTAATTGATTGCCTCGCGTTAGAATAAGAAAACCTGCTTAACTCTTATAATTACTAGCTTGTCCATCTTATAAAACGCAACCCTAAAGTGCACAAGTTGGTTTTTCTCGTTGTATTTATTGCGTGAATTGCGGCTTGTAGATCCTAGAGAACTTAATAGACTTTAAGGTTTCTAGGGGAGACTTATACGTTCATAGAGTTAGGGCATTCGGCACCTCCCCACGACCAATAAAAAGGAATACAACGCTTCAATTAAAACTAGGGAGTAATGAAATCTAAGTGAACACATTCTCCTATCAAAAGAGTTACCATTTTATGTTTTCTAGTTATTTAGTTTAATTATTAGTTTAGTTTTAGTTAATTAGTAGCTAAAACACCCACTCTTCAAACCCCAAGATTTTTACTTGCTTTTCATAAAATATAAAAATACAAAAAGAATCATCTCTCGCCTTTAGACTTATCTCGACATACACTTCGGCCTTCACATACACTATTCCCCTAGAGAACGATCAATCCCCCGTGTCTTACCTATACTACACTGCAACGGTTAGGTACACTCCCTAGGAGGATTGTAAAACTTCTTGTGAGGTCTTACAACCACCGCATCAAGTTTTTGGTGCCTCCGGGGAATAGTATAGGTTTCGATTTCTATCTCGTTTAGGTCTACTCACCAGATTCCTATCAAGTGAGATTTTATTTTTCTTTTTATTTAGCTTTCTTTTAGTCTATCTTTTCTTTGTCACTTTTGTTCGTAAAACCCTCTTCATTCATCACCATGGCGGGTGAAATTCAATTTGAATCATTAACAATTGAGGAACAATTATTTTACACGAATAGATTTGCAACTTGTTGTTCCAATGAATTTTTGTGTGATCTTAGAGATATCCAAGAGGAGGTGGCTGTAAAGTTTGATAGGTTTGATGAATTATGTGCATGTGTGGCTTCTATTAAACAATCATTGTTAGGATCAACTCCTTTTAGTAAGATCCTTTGGAAAAAAATTGAGGAAAGCTTCCTAACCGTGAACCATAAGTTGAATGAATTGATGGGTGATGCGTGGTTTTGCGACCTTACAACAGGTTTTACCTCTCGAGGGTTCTCAAGAGGCTTGCAATCCCCACCAGGCAGTGTACCTGACCGATGTAGTATAGTGAAGTGGCAAGTACCGGGGGATTGATCGTTCTCTAGGGGAATAGTGTCGTTAGGATTGAAAAACTACTCTAATAGGTCTAAGGGTGAGGGAAGATTCTTTTTGTATTTTTATATTTTTTATAAAAGCAAGTAAAATCTCGGGTTTGAAAGAGTGGGCGGAATTAGTTGCTAGTCAACTAACCCAAATGACTACAAATGCAAATAAAATAAAATAACTGAAAATGAAAAGTCGTGGAACTTATATGGGGAGAAATGTGTTTACTTAGATTTCCTTACTCCCTAACTATCTTTTACCGGTTGATTAGTGTGTATTAATTGCGTGGATGACGGGTGTATTCCTTAATACCAATCGTGGGGTGGCGTACGTACTTCGCCAACTCTACAAGCTCCTACTTCACTCCTATGTCGAGCCGGCTAAGAAGCTCCTAACATGGGATCACTAGAATTCGCTCATGCATTAAATACAACCATAAAAACCTTAGTACGCATTGGTTCATGTTTCTTAAGACGTTCAAGCAAGTTACCGTATAGGAGGTTAGCCAGTTTTCTTAAGCCTAACATCGATAAACAATCATCCAATACAATTAATAACACACTAATAACCAATAATCAATAGTTATGTTGGAGTATGCTCGTGTCATAATTACTAATTATATGGCTAGACATATGTGAGCCTATGGGGTCACACACTTATACACAGAGACACCATTTTATAGATTGTATTTATCATATTTACAATATATAAACGACTACGTAACTTGGGATCGATAACGGGCTACTAATAACTAAGCTAGTACTTAGTTTATTGGATTGGACCAACAAATGGGCAAGCCCATTTGAAGCTCCATAAGGCCGGCTATGGTTAAGAGAACAAGAGAGAAAGATCAAGGGGTTAAGTGTAACTTTTCCTTGATTATCTCCTAATTGATTTGTCATTAAGGAGATGGATTATTAAATTAATAACTAACCAACTTTCTCTCCTCTTCCTCTCCTCAATAACCACGAAATAAAACACACCCATATTAGGGTTTGTGGTTTTAGATCTCATCTAACCTTATTCTAATGTAGTTCAAGGCTAGATCGCGTGTTACGGGGGTTTAGACTAGCATCGGGTGGTGATCGATGACGTGTAGTGTGGATCAAGCATAGAGGTGATCTCCTTTGATCACTTGGTTTCATACTTGGTTCGTGTATATTGGTGATGGTGACCATACGATTCTACCGATCACGCTACAAAGGTATAAAACATGTTTGTTTAATTTGTTTTTAATTTAGATTGATCATATGGCTATATGGATCCTTGTATGGTGATGTTTTTCCGCTGCGTTTATAATATTAATTGTTAATTTATATTTTACATCACCTATAGTGGTATCACGAGCCATCATATGTCGTCATATGATCATCTTGTATGCGTAAAAATGGCTAAAAACGTTGTTTTTTAATGGATTTAAAGGTGTTATTTTAAAACACCCCCTAGGGCTTAAATATTATGAATAAGTCGACCTTAAGAAGGTCTTAAGATCTGGACTTTTTGATCCTATAGTCATTTGTTATGCATACATCAATTGTTTACTTGATCGGTACCCGTAAAATGGCCTAAAAACGCGTTTTTTGGAAGATTTTTAACCCGATTTCAAATCAGCCCATGAGGCTTATTTTTCTGTTGTAAAATGGTGTTAAGAAGGTCCTAACATCAGTGGGGTTTGAGTCTTTGGCCATTTGTCACGCGTACCATTTGGGGTTTTAATTCTTGTTAATTATTTCTTCGATTCGTTGGCTAACAATTTATTTCTTGTTATTTATTTTGTTATCCATGTAAAATACATGCATGTTTGTCCATGGAGTTAGCCAACACCATGTAATAATCTTTATTTGAATGTATTATTATGTGTTCATATGCAAAGCCGATGAAAACCTAGACCACTTGTGCGTTGTGATTGTGATTGTTGGTTGTTTTTTCTTGTTTTGGGGTTTGCCATTGTTTTGGCACTTTTGTAATGTAATTCATCTTTGGTGTAGCCAATGTTTGGGCATTTTATAGTAGATACAAAGTATATTAGTTGTATTTTACTTTATATGTATTGTAAACAAGAGCTTGGAAGCAAATGGCGAAAGATTGAAGAGTTGTAGACCGAAAGTTGCTGCTGGACACCTGTTGGGAAAACGTGATTTCCCGCTGATTGGTAAGGTATTTTTTTCTAAATTTTTTGGTGCAGGTCCACAAGACATAGGGCTACAACTTTGTCAACTGGGCCGAATCATGAGGAGGTGATCTTCCTGGGCATTTGGGCCTTGCAAAACAGAAAAACTGGGCTGACAGAATCTGAAGTTCATGTGCATTATGGGCTTTTTACTTGCCCATGATTGTCTTGGGGCAAGTGGGAGCCCTCCGTGTGGTTGTGGTTTATGTCCCTAGTTGACTCTTGGTTCTCGTGATGGCTCACGAGACCAAGCATAGGATTTTCATCGGTTGAGGCTTTGCATATTGTGGTTGTATATTTGTTTGGTTGTTTCATGTATGTTGTGACTACATGTAAAACGAAAATTGTTTTCTTAAAACTTAAAACGAAACATAAACCATTTTGAACTAAGTCTTATGATTTAGTTTAACTAAGTTTAAATATGATTTGAAACTTAAAATCATTGTTTTTCAAAATAACACTTAAACTAGTTAAGTTGTTTATTTATTTATTTATTGTATTGTCCAAACTTAATAATCCACTTAGGATTTATATTAGTCTTGAAAATGGACAACTTGACACACATAAATTAAAATAATGATTAGACTTAAGTTAAGAAATGTTTTTAACTTGTGCTACGAAGAATGAATGCATGCTTCTTTCGTACACGTTTTTGATTCACATCAAAATATTTTACACGTCAAAATTTAAGTCGTGCCGTCCAATTTTGAGGACACTTGCAATTACTTTTTGCCTATGCGTGGGACCTAGGTTGAATTGTAACCCAAGGTGACTATTCTCTATGCGTGAGACCTAGATATATTATCACACGTTTTCAAATTGGATGACTTAATCGAGTTAAGCGGTTAGACCTTGACCCGAGGCAAAGATGGGACTAAACATGCCTACATGACACTAGTTGTTTGACACTAGATGCCATGAGTCCCATAAGGATCTAAGAGTTGTACATGTAATACAATTGATGATCGTCGCCTACCAATTGAATCTACTATTGCTAGCAGATCAACTGATGTGATAGTAGAAGCACAATGTGGATCTTAGCCTTTTCGTAAATTAATTGTTTTATATTATAAACATGGGGTAGTTAATTTATAAAAGGATAATTATCGAAAATACTAAAATTGAACTTTGTAAATTCAATTAATGAATTAATGCAACACAACCGTAAACAAAAGTTTGTTCTTTTCTTGTTAAAAGTACGAACTGAGTCGCTATTTTCTTGTAAGAAAGAGACTTGTTCCTATCCTTTTTCTTTATGAGGAAAAGCCATAATAGGAATATTTGAATTTTCCTAATTCTAATCAAACTCAAGGAAAACCTACTCTAGAAATCGTGATGTCTTGTAAAAGTCAAAACGGTTAAGTATGGTTACACATCTTATTCCTTCAACGTTGTTTTATAACCCTTGTTTCGGTTTTGAAACATTGAAGAAATATAAGATATTTAGAGAACCAAGAACACGTGCACTTGACTTGACCTCTTTGGTCAGACCTTAGGGCCATTTCAACCCATGGCGAATTTTGCTCATTGGTCAGACCTTTGGCGATATTTGCATGTTCTTGCTTGGTCAACCTATTTCGTACTAGCTACCAAACTAAAATGAGTTTAAATAATTAGAAGACGGAAGTATCAATAAACCGAAATGTGGTAAAGGCAATTACTAGCATGATTACCTAGCAGTTTGCCTTAACCCAATATGCCTACTAAGGTCCCACATACCCTTGTGGTAAAGTAGACCAATTATGGAGGAAATGCATACCTATTTTCAAGTTAAAATAGCAATGATGGCTAACCCATCATCTATATGTTAGAACTTAATGCACTTTCTTGAACACCTAAGTACATGTTTACTAGTCAAAGTGACTCACATTAGCAATAATGTGTAGATATTCAAAGAAAGATGGAAAGTATCAAATCGCAACTCACTCTCCACTGGTGACGTAACACATTGTAATGTTGTCTAATCCAGTGGGAGCTACGTGATTATATTACTGGTGACGTAACACATGTAATGTTGTCTAATCCAGTGGGAGCTGTAAGCTTTATTACTTGCAAGTTGCCCATCTTATTTCCAGATTGTCTTGAAATAATACATTACTTTCCACGTGTTAAGCATCATAGTTTATATAAGAACCATTACATAAGTTTTATATGATAACTTGTCGCGTTCCTGATGTTGCTTCCTGAAATGTTATCTATAAAATTGTTATGCATGATTCATTATTCAAACGATAAAGTTCTACATATCTATATTTTGATTTTTGACTAAAAATCATATGTTATCTTATACATTGTCATATTGCTCATACAAACAAACGAGCGTAGTGTTGTTTGCATGCTCTCACGATGTTGTGCCATGCACAAGTGGGAGAAATCTTAATTGTGTGCAAGGTACAACATATAACAATATGACTAATAGTTTTTCTTGACTGCAAGGTAAGAAACTAAAATTCTACTAGGACTTCTACACATAAAATGTATGTTGCCCTAATTAGAACAAATATCAAGATATCATGAAAAGCTACTTCAACATATTCACTGAATTGTTTAGTAAATATGATTATGTTTTCTTGTAAACTCATAATCATGAAGTACAAAATTAACTTGAATATACTATTGAGGCCAAGAGTCGGCGCTCGTAATTACTTTAGTTGAATATGTTTAGGTCTCTTGTAAAGACACAAACATCAATTCCGTTAATTCTTGAAAGACTTATAACGTAAAGTAAGACGTTGATTTGTTATGTCTTCTTGTTAGGACATGTACACTTACGACGTATAATATTAAATGTTTATGTTTTCTAGTCAAAACATACACATGAAGTAAAGTATGCAATAGGCTAAAATTACTATTGATACCATCTGGTTTGACTTGGTTGGTAGATATGTAAGCCCAAAAGTATAAGTTCATCTAATGAGTTGTGTGATAGTCTCACAACATCAGTCCTCATGGAATACCACAACTTTATGGTATGTCCATCATGGAAAATCAAACACTATTGATATTGTTTGATCTTTGATAACTTAAACTGTTTTACCTCCAAAGCTATCAAGGTTAGAAATTGGATGTGCCATGTGTACACTCAATATGATTCCAACCCAGAAGGAATTTAAGACACCATTGTATTATGGCATGGGATGAATCTCATTATGTCTTAATTGAAGTTCTGAATTTGTTAACTACTTAAGAGTAAGTAATTAACAAACTAGAGTCAAGAACTAACGGTGTATTTTGGATGTCCCACTTGAAAACAAGTTATTGTTACTCAAGATGCTTAGTATCTAGAGATTAGTCTCTACATACAAAAGCAAGTGGGAGTACCTTTAGACCTTGAAGTTGTTCAAGAACTTAATACACAACCTTCTGAGTACACTTGCTAATGTCATACTAAGGTTGAACATGGATATGTTAAACCATAGATTGATATCTCTCATTCATAAATCAACAAGGATACCTCTTGCACCAGAATGATATAGTTTTTATATCAATGTTGAGGGACATAAGTTAGAGGATCATGGTGAACCTGCTAACTACTGAGATGCATTATCAGATATTGTATCTGATGAGTAGCTCAAAACTATGAATGTTAAGATGCAGTCCTTGAAAGACAATCACTCGTGGAGTTTGATTGATCTCTTACTAATCAGTTAGACTGTGAGGTTAAGAATGAGTTTCTTGATGAGAAGACTCAAAAGGACAAACTTATACATACATTTAATGCACGTGTAGTAAATGGAGTTTACTCGTACTCAATAAATTGACTATGATTAAATCTTTCTAGCTACAAACATTAAATGTATAAAGACGATTAATTGTCATACCTGATTTCATGTATATGAAATATGACAATAGGATATCAAAACACTTTTCTTGTTGATTACCTTTGCGAGGACGATGAGTAATCAAAAGGGTTTATGAATCTATGTAATCTTTATTAAGTATACAAGATAAAAGAATCCATGTGTGGATTAGATCATGCATCTAGGAGCAGAGATCTTGTGTTAATCATAAAATCATTAACTTGATTTTGATTAATAAGATTACTCCTAAGTACACTGAGAGCAAGTTGGAGCATTTTATTTATTTTCTTAAATCTCATATGTCATTGACATATTAGAAACAATATTCCACCTAAGCTAGACTTTAATCCTTAGCTTGGAATGAAGTTTCTCTTGAGGGATTTATAAAATAAAACATATAACCTTGTTATATATATGTTTATTAGAATAATCATAAGCGGTTATTAAGTCTAAACACAATATGACACGTTATTGAGGGGAGTCTCAATGATCAATCTTACTTGATGAGATTGAACACATGATTGAAAATCTTAAGTTTGACTGAAGGATTCATCATGTAAGTCATATTAAGTATTGAACTATATATTTATCATTTGCATGAATGCAAGATGAGTTGATAACAACCAATATCTAAGTGAAAGTCGTTAGATAATTGTTAAACGAACATTATATTGGACCTACATAGGACCAAAGATATGTTCAAACGTTTACGGATAATAGAGGAGCTCTGTTTTGTTTGCATACGTTGATGCTTATTTAACTGAGATAATACTCAACCCTAGTCATGGTAGGATGTCATCATGAATGATGACATTGCTGACTAGATGTGCTCGACTGAGAGCATTAATGCGTTATACATTAAAAGAATAAGAATACTTTATAGTTTGAGAAACTATTCAGATGACTATCTAAAGTAGGTGTTTTGCTGGCTTCAAACACCCTATGGAATGTATTGTTGTGATACTCGTCTTGTACTTGAATGTGCACATACAAAGGACAATCATCATTCAAACCTTTCATGAGTTTTGAAACAAGTATTCTCAAAGTTTACTCAGATGACTACTTGTTGTCTTGTACAACATGATTCGATCATGGTGGGAACATCGAATCCCGACCTATGAGTAGTCTTATGCATATCTGTTTTTAGTATTTGGATAATGGAACTGTAAGCAGTCGTATTATACAATGAATTGATATACCGGGTATGATCGTCTTCATTTATACTACTGTGTTCTATATTTGCATGTTTAATCCATGAATAATTTATTTATTCTAAAATTATCCATTGTCGGTTGACGATACGGGAGTATCATCAAATTAAGATAAATGTGAGCGTGTTGGTGATTTATTTGCCACACTCACATGTTGTTCATTGGGATGAACATTGGATTGACCCAACCTACGAGTATTCACTACATGGATCGTCGTCAATAGTGAATCTCGCAAGAGGTTATGTCTCTTATCCTCAGACTTGAGATGCAAGCAGGTCTTGCACGTGTGGAATTTCATTCCTTGATACGGTTAAACGCTATCCTGAATAAGGTAGTTATAAAAGCCATTATCAGGAGTGATATGAAGCATGTGAATGACACGTGTAGTCAAAATGGGATTTGTTCCTCCACTTGTTTTGGAGTTAGATACTATTGGGCCCCTTGATGAATTGAACAGATGTTTGTATGGCCGTACCCAAATGAGATTAAGATGAATCTTAATTCACTTGGTAATCTTGTTCAATATCTATATCGAGAAACATAATAGTTGAACTATTAGAATGACATTTGATCCATGTCTAATGTTCAACACGGTATCTGTAACAAAAGGATAGATGACATATAAACCATCTAAAATGAGACGTTTAAGAAACTAACCTCACATATTTCTAGGGGCATTGGCGTGTTGCTAGACGCTAACCATTGCTTGTATAATTACTTGATTATTATGACGTCGCAAGTGGGAGCTGTTGGAGTATGCTCGTGTCATAATTACTAATTATATGGCTAGACATATGTGAGCCTATGGGGTCACACACTTATACACAGAGACACCATTTTATAGATTGTATTTATCGTATTTACAATATATAAACGACTACGTAACTTGGGATCGATAACGGGCTACTAATAACTAAGCTAGTACTTAGTTTATTGGATTGGACCAACAAATGGGCAAGCCCATTTGAAGCTCCATAAGGCCGGCTATGGTTAAGAGAACAAGAGAGAAAGATCAAGGGGTTAAGTGTAACTTTTCCTTGATTATCTCCTAATTGATTTGTCATTAAGGAGATGGATTATTAAATTAATAACTAACCAACTTTCTCTCCTCTTCCTCTCCTCAATAACCACGAAATAAAACACACCCATATTAGGGTTTGTGGTTTTAGATCTCATCTAACCTTATTCTAATGTAGTTCAAGGCTAGATCGCGTGTTACGGGGGTTTAGACTAGCATCGGGTGGTGATCGATGACGTGTAGTGTGGATCAAGCATAGAGGTGATCTCCTTTGATCACTTGGTTTCATACTTGGTTCGTGTATATTGGTGATGGTGACCATACGATTCTACCGATCACGCTACAAAGGTATAAAACATGTTTGTTTAATTTGTTTTTAATTTAGATTGATCATATGGCTATATGGATCCTTGTATGGTGATGTTTTTCCGCTGCGTTTATAATATTAATTGTTAATTTATATTTTACATCACCTATACTAATAACCAATAATCAATAGTTAGGTTTCATTAGATCTAAGCAAACACAAGATAAATCTAGCCTAGCATGTTAATTAAAAGACAAGAACAAGATATAATCAAACAACACATAGACATATTGAATGATTAAATGATTACTTATCTTCAATTAAACATGGGAGATCCAAGGATATAAAACCCTTAAAAATGGCAGAAAATTCGTCTTAGGGTTTCTCCTCACAAAGTTGCACACAATGAATAAAAATTGCAAAACTATATATAGAGTTTAGTGGCTGACGGCGTCACGTTGTAGGAGGTGACGCCGTCACCTCGCCGTGGCTAGGGTTCCCGGATGGTCTTCCTGACGCTGTCCCTTTTTAATCCTCCAAAATCCGCTCTGGCCTATCAAGGGTTGACGCCGTCAGAAATGTGCTTGACGCCGTCTCTCATTAACATAAACCATGATGGCCTTGATCACCTTAAAGGGTGACGCCGTCAGACTTCCATTTGCAAAACTCTCTGGCGCGTCACGTGTATTTTTCATATCCACCTCTTTTGCCAAGCCATGACGCCGTCAGGAGCAATCCTTGACGCCGTCAAGTGTACTTTTTCAGCAGCTTTGGAAACTTTGTCGTTTTCTTCACTTTTATGCTCCAAAAACGTCCAAAATGCTTCCTTTTCCAGATTTCTTCTCCAAAGTACCTAAAATGACAAAAGGAACGATTTAGGGCAATATTTGATCAAATAAATACGATTTAGGGCTTAAATGACCCCTTAAAAGCGGTACACTTTTCGCTTCATCAAATACCCTTACACTTGAGATTTGCTTGTCCTCAAGCAAATGCGCTTTTATTCTAATCAAAATACAAGTTAGGGGTCATTTAATGCTAATATAAAAGTAATTACAACAAATAGTCGTTCCACTTTAATCATAATAAGCACGGAGATTACAAACTAGCACCTCACAAGTAGTGTTTAGATACTCACATCTCTCAGGTGTCATAAAAGTATATCTCACAAATGAAAATGGATAATATCTCTCACTACCTGTCATAGCAAATAGATTACCATAGGCTTGGGAAAGGATCAAAAACCTCCTCCACTAGGCGTAAGCACCTAAGATAAACTATCAAAGAGGGCTTTCAAACGGGTTATAACGTTAGGTGTAGGGATATGATAAACACGGTTTTGTTGGATAAGGGATATTTTACTGGTGGCGAGTTAAAGATCTTGATTAATTACATGTACAATATGGCGTTGCTAAGCCAAGACTAGACTCGACTTAAGCTAAAAAACAAAATAACAAAAACATAAAATAAACATAAAATGAAACGGGATGGTAGTCCGTATGTTTTTTCTACTTTTCTTTTTCTCTTTTTTTTTTTCATACACTCTTGCCCTACCATCCAAAATAATACATCATAGGGGCGTTGCATTCCCCTTACACTTGAACTTTTACATAACTTTACAAATAACTATTCTAATGACTCGAATTAAGATAATCGAAACACTTGGAGTACTTTTTAAAATATTTAGCACATATGGGGGTAATAATGTTGTTCTTCCCCATTACTCCATTACACTAGTACTTTACCCATGAGTCCCAATCGTCCCAAAACAATATGTACAAGGATATAACTCGACTTAGCAACCATGTAATCAATTAGATAATTAACTTGGGGTTTAAACAAATGTTGTCACAATAATGCACTAAAAATGAGTGCATACAAGGTAGGCTAAGGCGATTTGGGTGTACATTTAAGTGGGGTGTAAACAAATTATTCCTTTAAGTAAAATGCTTAAAGTTAGAAACGAAAAGATAGGCTCTGAGGGGTGTACTAGGGGTATCGTGTACTAAAAAATGAGTACAACGCAAAGGGTGTGGGAGAATTACTTGACCAATGTAGCCAACGTAATTATAACAAAAACACAGGTGTAAAACAATAGGTTAATCCTAATGTCTCTTATCATGTAGTAAATCTATCTACACGAATGTAGTCTCACTTGTGGCCTCGGAATGGTCCTAACGCAAGTTCTAGAATCTAAGTGCTACCGGTACACACATCATAGCATAAATGCTTTTCCTACCAATTCTAGGGGCGAACCTCACATATTCGGGGGTGGAAAATTTTTTAGTGGTACGGTTTTGTGCTAGTCATATAACTCCTATCCGTGAGACGCTCATTAAGATCAAAGTTTCACTCCTATATGTTGTAAAAAAATTTAAATTTAGCACTAAAATTGCCTTAACAGGTATTTCTCTCAGTTTTATTACACATCTACCATTAAACAAACAAAAATCAAGTGCAATTGTATTCTCTAAAGTATCGTACTTTACCCCCCCCCTTACACTTAAGATGAACATTGTCCCCAATGTTCAAATAACAAGATGTAAAAGTAAATAAGGTAAACGAATGAAATCAAATACTCCCCTGATTCGTTCGGTGGATAAAGAGGTAACATGGTTAGATCTTCTTCCAAGAGAATGTAGAAGCTCCAAGATTAAAGCATCGCCAAAAGCTAGATTCCACATACATCTCCTTGTCCAAAATAACCTGTTAAACCTGAGAAAACAAACACGAAAACCTGCATAACATCGGCGGGATAAATCTATATAAGGATATAATGCTTGTGGAATGATTATTTTGCAGATTCCTGGAGTTTATAAGTTAGAGATTTAATAAAAACTTTTTATGAAAACAAAACTTTCAAAAATTTCAGAAAATTAAAACCTGACGCCGTCAGGTTGTAAGGCCTGACGCCGTCAGAAATGATCTGACAGAATTCTCATGTTAAGTTTCCGGAAAATTTCTGGAAAAACCTATACCTTACTTCCTGGAATTCCTGCAAAATATCATTATGACTCGATACAAGCATTTGACTCAAACAATTACTAATATGTATGTTAATTTATTATTGTTATGATTCATGTTCATTTGTTCTAATAAACCGATTTGGATTTCCCTTACACTTATCTTTTGCAAAATACCTTTATATGTAGTTAAGACGAAGTTAAAAACAAGATAAAGCATTTTCACAATTTACTTTTGAACATGAATCAATAATAATAAAAATTAAACACACATACGGAAACAAATAAAATCAAACAAACAACTAAATAAACACACAAAGCAAATAAAGCTTGGGTTGCCTCCCAAGAAGCGTTTTTCTTTATTAACGAGTCTTGTAGCTAGACTCAAAGTCACGTACATTACATGATTCCATCATTCATAATGACGTATCCCTGACAGATATAATCCTTGTTATCAGGGTGGTGGTGTCTCAATCGCTCGACATTCGCAGTCACTTCACCTCCTCCCTTGCTGGTCAAGCTTACTACCCCATCTTGGTGTAGACTTTTAATTGTGAATGGTCCATACCACCAGGGACTTGGTTCATCGGTAGGTGCTTTTGTTTCTGAATGCCTTAGGAGCACTGAGTCTCCTTTCGTAAATTCAACGGGGTTATTGGTCTGCTCATCAGTCTCAATATAATCGTTATTTCCGCCCTTACATTCTCTAATCTCATTTTCATTGTAATTCTTAATCCTTGCCTCCCATGCAAGGATTTTCTCTCGAACATTACCACGGATTATATTGGGGTTGCCTCCATCTTCTTTTGTAGAGCAACATCTCGTATATGTCGTGGGATTGTTGGGAAGTTTATTGTTTTCTTCCCCTTCTTCATTTGGATGGTACTATTTTCGTAATCGATTTGTGCCCTAGTGGTAACGAGAAAGGGTGCCCCAAGGATTATTGGCATATTCATATCATTTCTTTCAATAATCATGAAGTCGACCGGATACAGGAATTCGGCAACGTTGACCAACACATCTTCTGCAATTCCTAACGGGTACTCATAAGAATGTTTTGCAAAGGAGAGTTTAGTTCGGGTGATGGATGGCAGTTCGTCGGTTAACTGGACATAAACGGATAAAGGCATCAAATTTACGTCGGAACCTTGGTCAGCTACCGCATCCAGATACTTGAGTTTTCCAATGCTGCATGGTATTTCGAAGACCCCGTAGAATTCCTGCTTTTCCACTAACTTTTGTCTTATGAGGCTCTCATACAATTTCCCTCCGGGTAATGTGTCAGATTCATCATCCGGTTCCATCCTCTTGGACTCCTTGTTGGGTAGATGAGTACGTCGATAGTTTCTCACCCAATCGTTTATGATCTCCTTGTTTATTTCGTGCTTCAAGTAATGCCTCACTTGTTGTGACTTTGGCGGTTCTACCAATTGGCGCTCCTCAGAGGGCGCCTCCTTTCCCATGTCGGAATCGCATTTATAGGCATTGGCGTTTCCGTCATGAAGTGGGACGAGGTCAATTTTGTTAACTTCCATAGTTATCAACTTCCCTCTTCCATCATTTTCGCCCTCTTGGACGACGGAGACGGCATTAACACATTTAGTGTTGGGAACTTCAACGTCTTTTCGCACTAACACATTTTCAGGAGCTTTTGTTTTTGTGTATTCTTTCAAAAGGCCCATCATCTCAGCCATCTTCTCTTCCATCTCCTCCTTTTGTTTGTAGATAGCTTCCTCAAATTTTGCCAACCGTTCGGAGTGTTTTGACATGTATTCTCTCATTCGAGCTTCGAATGTTGGACTAAGTTCCTGAGGTGGTGAGTTGGGTTGAGCGTGCTTATGGAAGGATTTAGTATTTTCCCTCCGGGGTGATTCGGACAATGGTATTTGCTTAATGCTTGAGACCGAGTTAACTGTTGCTTTTTTTGGACTTAAGGGTCTCTTTTGCTTTTCCATAAGATATGCAACCCTCTTCTCAAGTTCACTAACGCTTTCCTCGGTGATTTGATTGGCTTTATCGGGCGATGAATATGTCTTGACCGCCGAGCGTACGTCGTGGGAAACTTGCCACAATTCATCATCGTCGGATGCAAGCTCATCAATGATTTCCCATGATTCCTCGGCGCTTCTGTCGCGCAATCTGCCCCCGGTGGCTTGATCGATGGCACGCTTGGTGTGGTAATCAACATGGTCATAGAAGATTTGAATTTGAAGCCAGAGATTTATGCCATGATGAGGGACTTTTTGGAGTAAGTCCTTGAATCGAATCCATGCCCCATACAGGGTTTCGCCTCGACGTTGTTCGAACATCAAGATATCCTTCCTTAACTTGGTAGTTCTTCCTGGTGGGAAAAACTGAGCGAGGAAACGAGTGGTGAGATCATCCCAAGAGGTGATAGATCCTGCGGGTAGACGCTCTAGCCATTGACTAGCTTGGTCCCGCAGCGAGAATGGAAAGAGACGCAGTCGGGTCGTCTCTCGAGTGGCAACATCAAGGTCTATGGAATCAACGATTTTGAGAAAGTCCTTGAGATGTTGATTAGGATCTTCGGAACGAAGTCCATGGAATGCGCATCCGTTTTGCACCAACCGGATGGTGTCGGATCGCAAGGGAGTGACATTGGCTCCTTGAGTGAGCTCAATGGTGTTTCGATAGCCATGGTGGCTAGGACGGGAGTAGTCTCCTAAGGTACGAGCTCTAGGAGGTGGGTGTTGTTGTGGTGGTGGGTTGTTGGGATCGAGGATATTACCACCTTCCATGATGTCGGATGGTAATGGTTACAAACAAAGAAACGAAGAAAAAAGATAGACTAAAGAAAAACCTAGAAAAATAAAATAAAAATCTCACTAGAAAGGAATCTAGTGAGTAGACCTAATAAAATAAAAATTCAACCTAAACAATAACTATTCCCCGGCAACGGCGCCAAAAACTTGATGCATGGTTTTGCGACCTTACAACAGGTTTTACCTCTCGAGGGTTCTCAAGAGGCTTGCAATCCCCACCAGGCAGTGTACCTGACCGATGTAGTATAGTGAAGTGGCAAGTACCGGGGGATTGATCGTTCTCTAGGGGAATAGTGTCGTTAGGATTGAAAAACTACTCTAATAGGTCTAAGGGTGAGGGAAGATTCTTTTTGTATTTTTATATTTTTTATAAAAGCAAGTAAAATCTCGGGTTTGAAAGAGTGGGCGGAATTAGTTGCAAGTCAACTAACCCAAATGACTACAAATGCAAATAAAATAAAATAACTGAAAATGAAAAGTCGTGGAACTTATATGGGGAGAAATGTGTTTACTTAGATTTCCTTACTCCCTAACTATCTTTTACCGGTTGATTAGTGTGTATTAATTGCGTGGATGACGGGTGTATTCCTTAATACCAATCGTGGGGTGGCGTACGTACTTCCCCAACTCTACAAGCTCCTACTTCACTCCTATGTCGAGCCGGCTAAGAAGCTCCTAACATGGGATCACTAGAATTCGCTCATGCATTAAATACAACCATAAAAACCTTAGTACGCATTGGTTCATGTTTCTTAAGACGTTCAAGCAAGTTACCGTATAAGAGGTTAGCCAGTTTTCTTAAGCCTAACATCGATAAACAATCATCCAATACAATTAATAACACACTAATAACCAATAATCAATAGTTAGGTTTCATTAGATCTAAGCAAACACAAGATAAATCTAGCCTAGCATGTTAATTAAAAGACAAGAACAAGATATAATCAAACAACACACAGACATATTGAATGATTAAATGATTACTTATCTTCAATTAAACATGGGAGATCCAAGGGTATAAAACCCTTAAAAATGGCAGAAAATTCGTCTTAGGGTTTCTCCTCACAAAGTTGCACACAATGAATAAAAATTGCAAAACTATATATAGAGTTTAGTGGCTGACGGTGTCACGTTGTAGGAGGTGACGCCGTCACCTCGCTGTGGCTAGGGTTCCCGGATGGTCTTCCTGACGCCGTCCCTTTTTAATCCTCCAAAATCCGCTCTGGCCTATCAAGGGTTGACGCCGTCAGAAATGTGCTTGACGCCGTCTCTCATTAACATAAACCGTGATGGCCTTGATCACCTTAAAGGGTGACGCCGTCAGACTTCCATTTGCAAAACTCTCTGGCGCGTCACGTGTATTTTTCATATCCACCTCTTTTGCCAAGCCATGACGCCGTCAGGAGCAATCCTTGACGCCGTCAAGTGTACTTTTCCAGCAGCTTTGGAGACTTTGTCGTTTTCTTCACTTTTATGCTCCAAAAATGTCCAAAATGCTTCCTTTTCCAGATTTCTTCTCCAAAGTACCTAAAATGACAAAAGGAACGATTTAGGGCAATATTTGATCAAATAAATACGATTTAGGGCTTAAATGACCCCCTAAAAGCGGTACACTTTTCGCTTCATCAGTTGAATGAATTGATGGGTTTGTATACATCACAACTTGAGGAAACAAATGAGGAGGATTTATCCGACTATAGGTACCATGAGCAAGAAGACCTAGTTTTTAAGAACATGGACTTTGAATTGGACCAAGATTGTGAGATGGTTAGTGTTGAACTACCTAGTTGCTTGAGCGTCTACCCGCGGGATCCATCTCAACTTGGGATGATCTTACTTCTCGTTTTCTCGCACAATTACTAAATTAAGGAATGACATCTTGATGTTCCAACAACTTCAAGGTGAAACTCTTTATGAAGCATGGACTCGTTTCAAGGACTTATTCCAAAAAGTCCCTCATCATGACATTGATCTTTGGCTCCAAATCCAAATATTCCACGATTATGTCAACTACCTTACCAAGCAAGCAATTGACCACGCAGCCGGTGGTAAACTACGAGAGAAGAATGCGGAGGAATCATGCGACATTATTGAGGAGCTCGCCTTTTATATTAACGAATCATGGGATGATCCTCGTGATTTGAACAAAATGGTTAACGCAAATTCGTCGCCTGACAAAATCTCCAACCTTTCCGAAGAAAAGCTTTGTGAGCTTGAAAAAAGAGTTGATTACCTACTGGAAAAATGAAGGAAGCCATTAAACTCCAATCGAGCGAAGGTCAATTCTGTCTCGAACCAAAAACAAATCACTTTATCTGAGTTACCGCGTAGGGAAAACACCATCTCTTTTCAAAAATATGCACGCCCTTCTTCGCCTCCCCGCGAACTTAATCCTAGCTTTGAAGCTCGAATGAGGAAGTATATGTCGGCACATGCTGAGAGATTGGCAAAATTTGAAGAAGCCGTTTATAGACAACGAGAGGAGATGCAAGAAAAGATGGCGGAGATGATGAATTTATTGAAGGAATACACTAAGATGAAATATCCGTAAAGAGTGCTAGTGAGAAAAGAAGATCACAATCCCATCACCAAGAATGTGAATGCTATCTCTATCGTCAATGAAGATGAAAATAAAGATGAGGGCCAAGCAAGTAATAAAGTAAATGGTGAATGTAGAAACTAGAGGGGGGGGGGGTGAATAGTTTCACCATTTATAATTACGTTTTAAGACTTTTTGCAACCTTTTTATTCTTTTCGAAAATTGTTTGATTCTAGGTTATGTGATATCAATCAAATATATATATGAGCACAACGAAAATGTATAGAGTAAAAGAAAATGTAAAGAAGAGATAAGGAATAGAGACAACCAAACTGAGACGCGGAGATTTATAGTGGTTCGGCACGAAGCAAACTGTTCACCCTACTCCACTCCTCGAGTATCACACTCGAGAGTTCACAATCACTATGTCAACACACTCCCTTTAGGCTAAGCAAACCGTACACCAACGCTTAGACCAATTAACGACACTAAGCGGAATGTCGAGTACTAATCCTAGCTCGAACCAATCTACACACCGACGCATGGCTACACGAACAAGCACCTTGTCTACTTCGATTTACACGTAATCCAAGTCTTCACAAGGATGATCACCCCGTCCTAATCTTCACACGGACGATCACCCCGTCCTAATCTACAAACTATTACAAGGACTTCACACTTTGTCCCAATCTATACTAACACAACAAGTCACGAGTCACACACAAGTCAGATACACAAACATACAAGAATAGAGTTTGGAGGTGGGAGAATAATATCGTAACACTAGTTACGTGTGTGTGTGAAAACTAATCTATAACACTTCGTTTCTTGACGAATACGAGCGTTCTTCTGTTGCACTTTGATGTAGAGGATAACGGGATCACTTATAAACACATATCGATATGTTATAGTGGTCAAAGAGGAAGAAGGAAAGAACAGAAAGTTTTTGTGCCAAGAGGATCAGTTTTTTTTTTGCAAAGAAATAGTGCAGTATTTATAGGCACCAGGAGGAGCGGGGACGGTCCTTTAAACCTTGGACGATCCTGTATATATAAGGGACCGTCACCATGTTTACGTGACCGTCCCGACAAACGCTCCCGTTTTTGTCCTGGTGTGGTGAAAATTTATCTGGTGAAAATTTATCTAATTTTAGGCGGGAAAACTAGTTGTTAGAGAATTTTAAATACAAATATATTTTCTTATTAAAACACTTCTTTATAATTACAAAAATACTTTTGTAAAAATGTTTTGTCACATAAAAATATGAGGTTTTAGGAAAAATATTTTCTTTGGTCACTTAACTAATATTTGTATTGTGTTTGTTCATACCTTATGTCATGTTGTAGTCGAGAAATTTCCGAAACAAGTTTTCTCTATCAAAAACTTATTAAACTTAGTTTTACATAACGTGTTTTTATATTTTGTGTTTATCAAAACGTATAGAGACCGAATAATGCAAATGACATTTTTGACATTATTTGTATTAACAATCTCCCCCTTTTTGATGATTACAAAATATAAACTCATTTTAGGTAAAATTATGTGTTAGTAAGCTTTTAATGAGTTTTCGTTTACTTCTCCCCTTTTTTGTAGAATCAAAAAGGCTTCGTCGATTTGTAGAGAGAAAAGAAATCGACGGTGCTAAGGCTCCCCCGTGATTAGTGCTCCCCCTAAATGAGGGCACCGGGAGAATCGATCTATGGTGTTGTGCTACAAAAACAAGTTAGAGTACAATGCACATACACATATTTATATGAGAATTATAGGGGATGAGAAGAGAGTTAAGATAGATATAATAGAAGGATTGGAAATAGAGAAAGGATTAGAGGAAGATGAAATCAGATAGATCAGATAAGAAGCAGATAATGCAGATTATTTAGAGAAGATGTTGGTCCCTTTACGAAATTAGATTTTTAAGCGTGACCGGGGACGGTCCCGTATATACACTGACAGTCCCTTATATATTGGGGACCGTCCTTGTATAAAGGCTTTCACCAATGGGACTTGTTATGGACAGTGTATTGTGATTTTAGCATTTTCCATTTTAAAGTTGGTTAATATCACACATTATAAGGATAACCATGACTAGTATAAGGGCATAGATTTCATAAATCATAACAAGAAATCATTCATTCATTCATAAGAGAAGCATACATAGCATAGATTCATACATCACAAACTAATTAACCTACAAGCTATTTCTAGAAAACAACCTAGGTTCCTAGAACATGCTTGGCCCAAAAGATAATCATTGATTATTTTTAACTAAACATGTAGAGATATTTAGTTAGAAGGTGGTGGAGAAGATGGTGGAGGTGTAGGAGGCATGGTGGCAAGAGGAGTTGGTTGGACATTTGGTTGAGAAAGGAGGTGTTCAACATGGGCAAACATGTAGTGGAGTTCATCTCTTAGAGATGAGATGAGATGGAAGTTGTGGTGGCAACATGCACAATCCATGATGTGATTGTTAAAAAGGTATGGAAGAGGATAACCCATGATTGGTGGTGGAATAGAAGGAGTATAGGCCAAAGGCCCATTTGGTGATGGAGATGTTGAGGTGTTTAAGAGAGGAGTGTTTGAGAGGGTAAACAAGGGTGATAAGTTTCTTATGAATGGTGAAAATGGAGATGAGCTAGGCCTTGAAGAGGATAAGGATGTGCCTTTGGTTGAGGGTGTTTTGAGAGGTGCACTAGGGACAAGAGGATAATTTGGCTTAGCTTTTGGAGATGGAGTTGTGTCTTCTTGAGTGAAATCAATGAAGTTAGTTTTTGGTGGTATGATGGTGATTTTAGGCCTTTTGTTTGAGAGAAACAATTAAGTTGAGGAAGAACCCATTGTGAGGGATGAAGGAGATAAAGTGGAGATGAAAGGTGATGATGAAGAAGAAGAGGATGAAGGTTTAAATAATCAAGGATGATTATAGTTTAGGCAAAGCATGCATTAGGACTCTAATAGCACACAAATTTGTTTAACTAAAACTGGAAATGGTGGTGAAAAACATAAAATAGGTCAAGGTTGCAGGAAACAAGAAACAGTGCAGAAATCTGTGACCTACATTGGACGGTCCCTTAAATAGGGGACGGCCGTATAACATCCGAGACCGTCATCTTGTTTATGGGACCGTCACCAGTAGGTTACCAGGTTTCCACCCAGTTTTTCATTTCTGCAATCCTGTAACTACAATTACTTCAGATCTCAGCAGAACTAAACAATACTACTTAATTATCTAAGTAAATAGCAATAATAATTGATGATATATCATGCATATTGATGGCAAAGAAATACAAGCATTTAATCAAGCAAGTAATTAGACTAAAGAAATTAGCTAAGATATTCATGTGATTAAAACGTCAGGTGGTAAAATTGAAAAGATCACCTGATGCTAACTTTACATTGTTAGCACTAGTTATCATCCACCTAAGAACCAAGCAAATAGTCTAAATCATCAAAGTATAATAATCACATAGTCTGACACACACTAAGCATAATCAACCATCATGAAGTCAATTATTATACTTCTTCTTCTTCTTCCATAGGTTACTGATTCCCTTTGCTATTGACTTTATTGCGCCTCGATGCTCATCTCTCATTTGATGTTGTAGATTCATCATTTTGGTTTGACGAGAGAAAAGGGTTGACATGTTTTGATTTTCAGAAGAGGGATCTTTGAAGATTTCAGGAATGATGGATGGTAAGTAATTGACGTATGTGTTGGGTGATGGTGTACTGACTCGAGAAGTTCCCTCATCATTGTCATCATCGTCATCGTTGGGATTAGATGATGAGGCATGAGAGGAAGACCTAGGAAACATAGACCTTCTAGACCCAAAATCCGATCTTGTTCTCCACTCAATGTCACGAGTGAGTGGAAGCATGAAATGTTGAAAGAACTCATAGTCTACTGACATAAGGTGTTGGTATTCATGCACGACTTGATAGAAAAGATGAATCAACAACATGCCGTAGGGCAAGTTCATTTTTGATTTTCAGCGGACAAACTCCATTCTTTTAGCCATGAATTATGCAAGATTGTATGGTATAGTATTGGAAACGCAATAGAGTATGTGACCAAGACAGGCGGGAACGTGATCTCGGTTTCCACCAAGACAGAAAGCATTCTTACGAATGATCTCAGCCCAAGGTTTCATGACATCGGTGATTTCTCTAGTTAATATTTGATTATCTTCAACTAGAGTCTGCACCCCTTTATGATATCGAATGATAGGCTGATGCCGATCATTCTGAATAAAGGTTCTAATATCATTTGGAGTAGGAGGTACAGTGGCGTATCTTCCACTTAAAGGAGAGCTCCGGGCTAGAGCATCAAGGCTCCATTCATTAGTGAATGAGCATTGCCCTTCATTGGGAACGCCAAGAATTTCACCAAAGACAGGGAGAGGGTAGGAGATGAATTGGTTTTGGATCACAACTTCAACATGTATTCACTTTCGTCATTGACGCGCAATTTGAGTAGACTATAGAACTCAAGGACAAAACGTGGGACGATTTCCTCATTGATTTTGTAGAGACAATCAAAGTTAATCATTCCAAACATGGTGTCGAGATAGTTCATGTCGTCATAGTCCCCGTAGACTATTCGACCCTCATGAAAACATCTAGTTTCAACGTTTTGAAAGGCTTATTTAAGAGGAGAAGGGTAGAGGGTGGAGAGTATGGGGATGTAGTTGCGTGTTTCTTGATGATCGGTACCGGTGGGTTTAGGCATTTTTTTCACCTATTGAAAAGAAATACATAATTAACAAGGCTTACTTTAAATTTAACTTAGACACTTCTTTCTTTGTTTTTACTCATTTAAGGTTTATAAAAATTTTGACCTTTGTTATTGCATGGTTATGAAAGCGTTTTTGATATGTATTAACAATGCATAATTGTGTTTTTGTTACGTTCCTAGCCATGATAAATTCCTATAACTCGAATTGGAGGTTATCCCAAGTTTTGACATTTTTCAAAATACATTTGTTTTGACAAATCCTATATCTAGGTGAGTGATAATGGTTCTACATTGTTGAGATCGAGTGTTAATTACAAGAAAAATTGAAAATCCCTAATTTTGATTTTATGTTCAAATAAACCCTAGAATTGAATTATTAAGAACTTTGATGAAATTACTTACAACTGATGAATAGAAGAGATGATGGATTGATAATGGTTGATTATTAAGTGTTTAATTTTAAGTTTTGGTGGAGGAATTATTGGTTTTGGTGTGTGTTGTTTCGTTTCGCCACTGCTGCTACAAAAAGGGATGTTTGTTTTTGTTTTTCTGTAAATGTGAAAGAAAAGCGAGATACTACATGAAAAGCTGGTGACGGTCCCTTAAATATGGAGGACCGTCGCTGGGACCGTTAGGGGTGTTATCGGGTCGGGTTATCGGGTTATCGGGTCTTATCGGGTCGGGTCAGTCGGGTTTTGATTTTTTAAAAACTCACCCGACACCCGACCCGATAAGGAATCGGGTTATCGGGTTCGGGTGGTAATCGGGTCGGGTTAAGTCGGGTCGGGTGATTCGGGTTATCGGGTGACCCGATAGTAAATGTTGTATCATTCCAGTAGTAACTTCATATTCCAGTAGCAACACACATGATTCATTAAAACATGATTCAGTAGTAACTTTGCCATTGTCTAATTCTTTTGTATCCTTATTCTTTAAGTTATGCACTGTTTGGATATTTTTGGAAATACAAAGGGCTGAAGGTGATCTTTCACTTGGAAGAATAAAAGTCAGTCTCCCATCACTTGTTGCAGTCACCCATCACTTGCAGTCGAGAATATGATGGAGGAAAGATGGGTTATTTATTTGTTTATGTAAAAGCTTGTTGGAGCCGTTGTCTTGCTCAGTATATATTCCCTTGCCTGTTCCAGGTTTTAAATACATAACTATTGTTTCTTGTAATTATCATCAGTTGGTTAATAAGAAAAGAGTTAGTCATTGAACTTAATAATTCTTCAATCACCCAGAAACCGCATGTCAAACTTTGGTTCCAACAAGATACATCGTTTGACTACATAACACAGATACATATATCTAACTGTCTGTGTTTACACACTAACTTTATATTATCCCTAATTAGGCAAGTTTGATTGGCTGACATTGCATGTCAAAGTTTGGCACGTACCGAACAAGATATAAATCAGAATATCAGATATATCGTATACGACATAACCCATAGCCATGAAAAATACATGCAAGATCATCGTTAGACAATCTAACTCAAAAGAGATATATAAAATTGTCGGGTCTTATCGGGTTGACCCGATAACCCGATAACAATTTTTATTTAACCCGAAACCCGACCCGATAACGCTATCGGGTTATCGGGTCGGGTCAAAACAACCCGATTAAATTTTTTGACCCGATTAGACCCGACCCGATTAGACCCGACCCGATCGGGTTCGGGTTCGGGTCGGGTTGACCCGACCCTACAGACACCCCTAGCTGGGACCGTCAGGGTTTGAGGGACCGTCTCCAGTAAGTGGTTTTTGAGAGATAAAAGTTTTCGTGACTGGTTTTTAACTAGAGTTTTATGAAAAGTAATTTTTTGAGGACTCTTAGAATCGAGTATTTAGATGATATGGAATTCTAGATAAGGAATAGAGGGAATGGAGGAGACACGTTATACACGAGTAGTCTAGAGGAATGGGTATTGAGGAGAATCGAGACAGAAGAAGTAGGAGGGACTCGTTTTGAGTAAGGAGGTTGACGACACGCTGAATGTAAGTAGGAATAGAGTGGAGACAGAAGAAATAGAAGAGATATAGATGAGACAAGAATCAAATACGAGACTTGCATCGGGTTGTTCTGAAGTCAAGCATGTCTACGGCAAATAAAAACAAAAAGAGAAGTGGAATAGTAGTTGTAGACGAGAAATAGAGGAGAGAAGAGATGTCGAGGACGTTAAGAGTGTACGTCATCCATAGTGATTCATAGACGTGCCTTTACGGCGATTAAGTAGTCGGCTATTGATAGTGGTTGTAACAAGATCACTATTATCTCTAAAAATTCATTAAGATCCTACGGAGGATAAACATTTAGGCACATGGTCTAATTTCCTAAATTTTATCTACCACGTATAGAATTAAAACACATAGGATTTCAGTCAAGCAATTAAGAGTTTACTAGCAAGTAAGTAGCATGTAGGACTATCACGGTTTTGAGAAAGCGTACCTTTGCCAATAACATTTCCTAAAGATACCTTACCGTGAGAGATGTTATGAGTGAAGCAAGGTTTGAGTAGTGACGGATTATCCCATGTTTGACGAGAGCATGAGTAGACATTCATATTTTTAATTTGCTTCCCTCGTGCATCTATAGAGATAACTTGCAAGAAAACTTGGTACCCAATTTCTCATGGGTCCGAGATGGTTAGTAATAAACATCCTTTGCATTTACATGCATAAGATGGGGATGTCGTTAGCAAACAAAAATTCCCATAAATACAAGTCTTGTTCAAGTTTATTTCAAGATATCAAAGATTTTATTTCAAGATGTTTTACTTAAAATTCATTAGTGATAAACGAGAATTTTAGAAAATTAAGTTTTCCAAATAACAAGTCTAGATTTGTCTAAGAGGTTTCACAAATTTAATTTGTTTTGACTTGCTCGTTGATGACTCACATGAATTAAAACCTAAGGCCGTTTTATCTCCGAATGCCTTTTGACTATTTAGTAAATCCTTAAGAGATTGAGAACTCTTTTCAAATTTAGCTAACATATTAGTCTTTTCCTTAAGCTTATTAATTTCATTTTTATGATCTTGACACATTCTACATTCTAGATTAATTTGTATACCACTTTCAAGTCTAGACATTTTATCTTTCAAAATGATTTCTTTTTCCAATTTTCTTTCAAAAGATTGTAAAGATTCATTTTCTGAAAGAGTTTTTTTTAGACTCATGTTGCAAAGATGATGTTCAAGATCACTTTCTAATTTTGAAAATTCTAGAATGAATGTGTCACAGCAAAATTGTTCGATTTCAGAGTGTACCTCACTTGAAATCTTAGCCATTTGATATATTTCGTATACAGGACAGGAGTTGTCTTCTTCATTAGTATTAATCCAAGATTCTCCAATGAGTTCTCTTCGTAAATTACTCATGTGGTCCTTGATTGCATTTCCTTCATTGAAAACATTTACACTAGTAGTACTTGTATTTAATCTATCTAAATTTCTATCTATTGATTCGTCTTCAGAACTGACTAATTGTTCATATATATGTTAAAGATCAATTTGGTTATCTTTGGCATGACTAATTTCTTAATGAAAGTTTAAAAGACTTTTCCAAATGTCATATGCCGTTTGACACAATAAAATTCTTTCATATTCACTTTTCGGCAAATATTTGTAAATCATTATTTTAGCTTCAATATTTTTGTAAAATTTTCTTTTAAAATCATCACTTTGATTTTCAAAATTTATTTCCGTTGGTTGAAAATCACCAATTGAAATGACATGCCAAAGATCTTGATCTATTGATTTCACATAACTTTCAAATCTATTGTTTTCGAAAAATGGTAGTCCTTTCAAAGAATGCCCTTCTAGATATCTTTTAGTCTCCATAGATCGATTCAAGTTTTAAAATACAGTATATTTTAAAGCTTTTGAGTGACCTACTCTGATACCAATTGTAGAAACTAGAAAGAGGGTTTGAATAGTTTCACCGTTTATAATTACGTTTCAAGACTTCGCAACTTTTTAACTTTTTATTCTTTTTTTAAAATGTTTGATTCTAAGTTATGTGATATCAATCAAATATATATATGAGCACAACGACAATGCATAGAGTAAAAGAAAATGTAAAGAAGAGATAAGGAATAGAGACAACCAAACCGAGACGCAGAGATTTATAGTGGTTCGGCACGAAGCTCACTCTTCGCCCTACTCCACTCCTCGGGTATCACACTCGAGAGTTCACAATCACTATGTCAACACACTCCCTTTAGTCAGAGCAAACCGTAAACCAATGCTTACACCAATTAACGACACTAAGCGGAATGTCGAGTCTTAATCCTAGCTAGAACCAATCAACACACCGATACACGGCTACACGAACAAGCACCTTGTCCACTTGGATTTACACACAATCCAAGTCTTCACACGGACGATCAACCCGTCCTAATCTTCACATGGACGATCACCCCGTCCTAATCTACAAACTATTACAAGGACTTCACACTTTGTCCCAATCTATACTAACACAACTAGTCATGACTCACACACAAGTCGGATACACAAATATACAAGAATAGAGTTTGGAGGTGGGCGAAGAGAATCGTAACACTAGTTACGTGTGTGTGTGAAGACAAATCTATAACACTTCGTTTCTTGACGAATTAGAGCATTCCTCTTTTGCACTTTGATGTAGAGGATAACGGGATTACTTATAAACACATATCGATATGCTATAGTGATCAAAGAGGAATAAGGAAAGAACAGAAAGTTTTGTGCCAAGAGGATCAGTTTTTTTTGCAGGGAATAGTGCAGTATTTATAGGCACCATATAACGACCTGAAAAATCCGAGTAATATTTGACCTTTTGATACGAGCTTGACCTAATATGTAAACAATACGTTATGAATGAAAAGGTACAAAATACGAAAGTTTTAACCTAAGTATGAATAGATTGGCACTCAACAATTCTTAAGTAAGATAGACATATATGTCACACGTTAATAAGTGGTTTTGGACCCAACTCTCATTTTTGTGCACCATGTACATATTTGATCCATAGTTGGGATAAAAATCAGATTTGAAAGGAAGATTTGTGAAGTGAATAAGTCACCCCATAACCCTCCAAAAAACTTGGCAACCTCTCCCTTATCTCAGTCGTTTGTTTCCTCATATCACCAAACCGTATTCCATCTTTTCCCACACTTACTAAACCCTAAAAACATCATTAGAATCAGCTGCCCTATTTGGTTCTCTCAAGGAAGTCAATCTGCGAAGGAAGTAAGGTAGAAGAAGGTTGGAGAGCTGGTCTTGATCGTACAATTTTTGGTGTGGTTGTGTTTTGAATTCGAAGGTTCTTGTTCTTTGGCTTTTGGCCTCGTTAATTCCGACCAAGGTATCTCCCTCTCTTATGTTCTATCCAATCGACTTACATATATACATACAAATAATCTGAACTAAACTTGTAATACGAATCATGCGTGTGTGTGTATAAGGGCTGCTAAAATATGTTTATATGTCGAACTAAACTCAGAAAAGGACGTGTACTAATCAGATCTGGAAAAGGTTAGAGGGCTAGGTTTGTTTTGCTTTCGTTATTTCATGTGGTGTCTCGGTATGGTGGCTATCAAAAGGGTGTGTTGTGCGTGAGTTTTGGTTGGTCAAGTGAGGCCTAAAACATGATAACAAAAC
Organism: Artemisia tridentata subsp. tridentata; assembly: GCA_021014915.2. Taxonomy (NCBI): domain Eukaryota; kingdom Viridiplantae; phylum Streptophyta; class Magnoliopsida; order Asterales; family Asteraceae; genus Artemisia; species Artemisia tridentata. Next base: position 232,762,484 of record CP139505.1, read on the forward strand.
TAAATGAAGAGGGTTAAGAATTGTGGTTTTCGTTTGGTAAACGCGAGTCGTGTTGAGGTTATGTTTGTCTCGTTATATTTATCACATGAGATCATGAACATTACGTCTTGTGAAACTGTTTTGTGTCTTGATTTCAGCCCTTGTGTCGACCTATATATCACCTAATTCAAGCCCTAATAGACGACGACCTTGAATGCACATTAAGCGTATCGCAAGAATAGAAACCTAGATGGAAATATTAACAAGAATATCATGAGAGTTTCTATGATTTTATGTGGGGTATTATGGATGGTTTTTGGCTCGTTAAATCCATAGTGTGAGTGTTGTGTGTGTGTGTGTCAAATTAAGGATCTAACTTGAGGTTAATATGATAATTAAAACATGTCTTGTGAAATATAAAGGTCTCGTGTGCGTTTGTATAAGTAAAACATGTTAAATGATGGTTTTAAACGGGTTTTGAAACGGGACTGATTTGTAATTTAAATATGTGTGCTTGATAACGTGAGTTTCTTAAGCTTCTAATACTGAATTTCTGCATGAAAACCTAGTTTAATGTCATATTTAAGTTTTCCAATTGGTTTGGAGTGAATTGGAATTGTATTTGTTATGCTTTTGAATTTTATGGGATCATGTGTCAAACCTGAGTTTTGGGAACGTAAAAATCAGTCGATGTTTTTTATTTTTAATTTTCAAACCACAAGGAACTGGGAGCTCTCCTTTTACAGGAGTGATATTTAAGTTATTTGTGACTTCCTGGAAATTTTTTCGATTTTTCTGAAGTGTCTCAATGGGTTAATTAAAGACAAACTTTCTCTGGGTAGGTCTGGAAAGATGATTTTTGAAACAGTAACTGTACTTGGAAATAAAATATATAAAAATTTGTGAAGATGCTAAGCTAATATGGGAATCACATATAATTATTTCAGAATTTTTGGAGCTTAATTGGCATGCATGAAAAATCATAAGGATGTGATCCAGATTCACTAATATATCCTAATTAAGTGATATATGATTTGGAAGTACCTATAAACCCTAAGTTTGATTAATTATGAATGTAACCCTAACTTACTAATTATGGAAACGTGCTAAATATGAAAAGTTACTAATTCGGGAAAGTTACTTAATTCGGGAAACTCACTTAATTCGGAAAGTTACTAATTCGGGAAAGTTACTTAATTCGGGAAACTCACTTAATTCGGAAAGTTACTAATTCGGAAAGTTATTAAATATGAAAAGTTACTAAATATGGAAAGTTGCTAAATATGGAAGGTTACTAAATTTGGAAATTTCTATAAATAGCAGGAAACCCTAATATGTCAATCTGAACAACAATAAGTACTGAATCAGTAATAACTTATGAAATGGTTCTTAAGTATTAAGATGATCATTAATTCATGTAGATTCGCTGAAGAAGGAGTAACTTCTTACCCTTATGTTTTCTGGTGTGATTTGCATCTACTGTTTGAGGTACAGATATTCTATCCCTTTTCAGTAGGGATTTCTCATTGACTTTTCTAACCTTGACTTCGATTCATTTGCTTTGATATGATTCGTTTGATATGATCCATTTGATGAGATTCGCTTTGATATGATCATCGGATTTGATATTCGTTTGATATACTTTGCTTTGATATGATTCCGTTCTGTTGATATGATCTGTTTGGATATGATATGATTATGGATATGCTTTGATATGATATGATTTGTTCAGTGCCCGAGCTAACTAGCCATGGAGGTACCATGGCCATGTCATTGATGGCACCAATGGCATGACACCATCTGCGGCGGTGTGATCAGTCCACGGCGTCCCCATTTGATATGATATGATATGATATGTGATCTGGCCATTATGATATGTGTATATACTTGTCATGAGCAGGTGTATATATATGATTTGTTTTTGGGGGGGGGGGGGCGTATGTATGCATCCTAGGCATTTTGTTTCGTTTTGTTAGTGATTGGGCTGTGCGTGCCTTGCACCCCTTCGCTTCTGGGAGCTAGCTACTCCATTTGGTATTCTGGAGCTCTCCCCTCCAGGTACACATATGATTTGACGTATATATGAGATTATGTGATTATTTGGTCTATTCGAGTATCTCGTTTAGACACGCTCGTGGCCATTCCTATTTGATTCCTGTATATGTGGTTATGGGTCTATTCATGTATCATGTTTAGACATTTTTTTGAGCTCGTGGGCATTCCTATATGATTCGTTTGATTCCTTATGATTATCTGATTCGTAGTATCTCTTAATCTCTCACTTCATTGACTCATTTGACGTATGATATTTGTTCAGTTTGTTAGAGTATGCTCGTGTCATAATAAATAATTATATGGCTAGACATATGTGAGCCTATGGGGTCACACACTTATACACAGAGACATCATTTTATAGATTGTAATTATCGTATTTCAATACATAAATGACTATGTAACTCGGGATTTATAACGGGCCATTAAATGCTAAGTTAGACTTAGCGTTTTTGGATTGGACCAACAATGAGCAAGCCCATTGTGGGCCCTTCTTATGGCCGGCCATGGGGAGGGGGTTAAAGGGGTTTATGGAGTTTTCCTAGGTGCTAAATGTAACTTGCTTATTAATTGAATCAATCACCAATTAATGATATTAATTGGCAATTACACTTACCACATTATATGAGATATTCTCTCCCTTTTTCCTCCCTCATAACTCACGGCTCACAACCCTTTCCCAAGTTTTGTATTTTTCCATCCCATTTTTGCATAAATCTATTGTAGGTGTTGCAAGGATAAAAGTTACAAGTCAAGACTAGCATTTATTTGGTGATCAAGGACGTGTAGTGTGTAACACTCTTAGAAGAGATCAACCTTATTGATCTCTGGGGTTTCTCAATTCCATCTTGGTGATATTGGTGCATCCGTGATCACGCTTCAAAGGTATAATTGTTATATAAATTTATTTGATTGATTATATGGCTATATGGATCCAATTCTATGTGATGTATCCGCTGTATTTATTTGTTTAATATGTTTATATATATTCAACATCATCTATAGTGGTATCACGAGCCATCATATGTGTCATATGATTATCGGGTATGCATAAAAGTGGCTAAAACGGGTATTTTTTTTTATGATTTATGAAACCACAATTAAAACAGTCCCTAGGGCTCCATTTTCTCACAAAAGTCGACCCTTAAGAGGTCTTAAGATCTGTGATTTTTGACCTCATAGCCATTTGTTATGCATATGTTAATTGATTTACTTGTCGGGTACGCGTAAAATGGCCTAAAACGCATTATTTTGATCGATTTGGGAAACGATTTCAAAACAGCCCCTATGGCTTTATTTTCTGAGGTAAAATGATAATTAGAAGGTCCTAATATCAATGGGTTTTGAACCTAAGGACATTTGAAACGAGTACCATACGGGGTTTTTAATTCTAGTTAATTAATTTCTTCGTTTCGTTGGCTAATTATTGAATTCTTGTTATTAATTTTGTATCCATGGCAAATACATTCATGTTTGTCCATGCAGTTAGCCAACACCTTGTTTTGTTCATAATATTCTTGTATTATTATGTGTATATGCAAAGCCGATGAAAACCTACACCACTTGTGCCATGTGTTGTTGTGATTTGTTGTTAATTTCTTGTTTTTGGGTTTGCCATTGTTTCGGCTCTTATGTAATGTATTTCATTTTGGTTTTGTCATTGTTTGGGCATTTTTACAATAGATAGGAAGTAGATTAGTTATATTTTACTTCATATATTATGTAACCGAAGCTTGGAATGGAATGGCAAAAGAATGAAAGACTTAAGACCGAAGAATGGCTGCTGGACACACTACAGAAAAACGCGATTTCCAGGAGATTGGTAAGGAGTTTTGGGCTAAAGTTTTTTGTGCAGGTTCACAAGACATGGGCCTACAACTTTGTAGTTTGGACCGAAGCAAGGGGAGGATTCTTTCTAGGCGTTTTGGGCCTCCAAAGACAGAAATTATGGGCGGACAGAATCACTATTTCATGTGCATAATGGGCTTTTCTCTTGATTGTCTTGGAGCAAGTGGGAGCCCTCCGTGTGGTTGTGTATCTTGTCCCTAGTTGACCCTTGGTTCCCGTGATGGCTCACGAGACCAAGCATAGGATTTTCATCGGTTGAGGCTTTGCATATTATGGTTGTGTGTTTGTTTGTTTGCTTTTATATATGCTATGATTGTATGTAAAACGCAAATTGTTTTCTAAAAACTTGAAACGAAACACAAACCAATTTTTTTTTAAAACTAAGTCTTATGATTTAGTTTAACTAAGTTTAAATATGGATTTGAAACTTAAAATCATTGTTTTCTAAATAACACTTAAACTTGTTAAGCTTGTTTAATTATTGTATTGTCCAAACTTAATTATAATCCACTTAGGATTAATATTAGTCTTGAAAATGAACAACTCGACAAACATAAATTAAAAAAATGATTAGACTTAAGTTAAGAAAAGTTTTTAACTTGTGCTACGAAGAATGAATGCATGCTTCTTTCGTACACTTTTTGATTCACATCAAATATTTTACCCGTCAAAATTTAAGTAATGCCGTCCAATCGTTGAGAACACTTGCAATTACCTTTTGCCTATGCGTGGGACCTAGGTTGAATTGTAACCCAAGGTGACTATTCTCTATGCGTGGGACCTAGATATATTCTCACACGTTCTCAAATTGGATGACTTAATCGAGTTAAGCGGTGAGACCTTGACACGAGGCAAAGATGGGACTAAACATGCCCACATGACACTAGTTGTTTGACACTAGATGCCATGAGTCCCATAAGGATCTAAGAGTTGTACGTGTAATAAAATTGGTGATCGTCGCCTACCAATTGAATCTACTATTGCTAGCAGATCAACTGATGTGATAGTAGAAGCACAATGTGGATCTTAGCCTTTTTGTAAAATTAATTGTTTTAAATTGTAAACATGGGGTAGTTAAATAACAAAAGGATAATTATCGAAAATACTAAAAATAAACTTTGTAAATTCAATTAATGAATTAATGCAACACAACCGTAAACAAGAGTTTGTTCTTTTCTTGTTAAAAGGACGAACTAAGTTATTCTTTCCTTGTAAGAAAGAGACTTGTTCCTATCCTTTTTCTTTATGAGGAAAAACCATAATAGGAATACTTGAATTTTTCTAATTCTAATCAAACCCAAAGAACACCTACTCTAGAAATTGTGATGTCTTGTAAAAGTCAAAACGGTTAAGTATGGTTACACATCTCATTCTTTCAAGGTTGTTTTATAACTCTAGTTTCGGTTTTGAAACCTTGAAGAAATATAAGATATTTGGATAACTAGAGAACACGTTTTCTATAGCTACCAAACTAAAATGAGTTTAAATAATTAGAAGACAGAAATATCAATAAATAAAAAAGTGGTAAAGGCAATTACTAGCATGATTATCTAGCAGTTTGTCATAACCCAATAAACCTACTAAGGTCCTACATACCCTTGTGGTAAAGTAGACCAATCATGGAGGAAATGCATGCCTATTTTCAAGTTAAAATAGCAATGATGGCTAGCCCATCATCTATATGTTAGAACTTGATGCACTTCCTTAATACCTAAGTACATGTTTACTAGTCAAAGTAACTCACATTAGCAATATTGTGTAGATATTCAAAGAAAGAAGGAAAGTATCCAATCGCTACTCACTCTCCACTGGTGACGTAACACTTATAAATGTTGTCTAATCTACTGGGAGCTACGTGATTATATTACTGGTGACGAAACACATGTAATGTTGTCTAATCTAGTGGGAGCTGCAAGCTTTATTACCTTGCAAGTTGCCCATCTTATTTTCAGATTGTCTTGAAATAATACATTACTTTTCACATGTTAAGCATCATAGTTTATATAAGAACCATTGCATAAATTTTATAAGATAACTTGTCGCGTTCCTGATGTTACTTCCTGAAATGTTATCTATAAAACTTGTTATGCATGATTCATCATTAAAACGATAAAGTTCTACATATCTATATTTTGATTTTGACTAAAAATCATCTGTTATCTTAGACATTTTCATATTGCTCATACAAACAAACGAGCGTAGTTTTGTCTGTATACTCTCATGATGTTGTGCCATGCACAAGTGGGAGAAATCTTAATTGTGTGCAAGGTACAACATATAACAATATGACTAATGGTTTTTCTTGACTGCAAGGTAAGAAACTAAGATTCTACTAGGACTTCTACACATAAAATGTATGTTGCCCTAATTAGAACAAATATCAAGATAACATGAAAAGCTACTTCAACATATTCACTGAATTGTTTAGTAAATATGATTATTTGAATTTACTATTGAGGCCAAGAGTCGGTGCTCGTAATTACTTTAATTTAATATGTTTAGGTCTCTTGTAAAGACACAAATATCAATTCCGTTAATTGTTGAAAGACTTATAACGTAAAGTAAGACGTTAACTTGTTATGTCTTCTTGTTAAAGACATGTACACTTACGACGTATAGTAAAATATTTAATGTTTATGTTTTCTAGTCAAAACATGCACATGAAGTCATTGACTTGTTCAAAGACTTATAATATAAAGTATGCAGTAGGCTAAAAATACTATTGATGCCATCTGGTTTGACTTGGTTGGCAGATATGTAAGCCAAAGAACATAAGTTCATCTAATAAGTTGTGGGATCTATGATCTCCAGCTCAGCGAGACTCCCTCAAATTGACACTCGTTGGGACGCTTTCGCACATCATCCTCGGAATACACAACTTTATGGTATGTCCATCATGGAAAATCAAACTCTATTGATATTGTTTGATCTTTGATGACTTAAACTGTTTTACCTCCAAAGCTATCAAGGTTAGAAAATTGGATGTGCCATGTGTACACTCAATATGGTTCCAACCCAGAAGGAATTTAAGACACCATTGTATTATGGCATGGGATGAATCTCATTATGTCTTCATTGAAGTTCTGAATTTGTTAACTACCTAAGAGTAAGTAATTAACAAACTAGAGTCAAGAACTAACGATGTATTTTGGATGTCCACTTGAAAACAATTTATTGTTACTCAAGATGCTGAGTATCTAGAGATTAGTCTCTACTTACACAAGCAAGTGGGAGCACCTTTTGATCTTGAAGTTATTCAAGAGCAACCTTCTGAGTACACTTGCTAATGTCATACTAAGGTTGAACATGCATATGTTAAACCATAGATTGATATCTCTCATTCATAAATCCGCAAGGATACCTCTTGCACCTGAATGATATAGTTTTTATATCAATGCTAAGGGATATAAGTTGGAGGATCATAGTGAACCTGCTAACTACAGAAATACATTATTAGATCTTGTATCTAATGAATAGCTCAAAACTATGAACGTTAAGATGCAGTCCTTGAAAGACAATCACTCATGGAGCTTGATTGATCTCTTACCGAGTTAGACTGTGAGGTTAAGAATGAATTTCTTGATGAGAAGACTCAAAATGACAAACTTGTACACACATTTAATGCACGCGTAGTAAAAGGAGTTTACTCGTACTCAAGAAATTGACTATGATTAAATATTCCTACCTACAAACATTAAATGTATAAAGATGATTAATTGTCATACCTGTTTTCATGTAAATGAAATATAACAATAGGATATCAAAACACTTTTCTTGTTGATTACCTTTGCGAGGACGATGAGTAATCAAAAGAGTTTATGAATCCATATAATCTTTATTATGTATACAAGATAAAAGAATCCATGTGTGGATTAGATCATGCATCTAGGAGCAGAGATCTTAAGTTAATTATAAAATCATTAATTTGATTTTGATTAATAAGGTTACTCCTAAGTACGCTGAGAGCATCATTTGCATTGGACTATTTACATCATTTGCATGAATGCAAGATGAGTTGATAACAACAAATATCTAAGTTAAAGTCATTAGATAATTGTTAAACGAACATTAATGGACCTACAAAGGACCAAAGATATGTTCAAACGTTTACGAATATTTGAGGAACTCTGTTTTGTTTGCATACACTGATGCTTATTTAACAGAGATGATGCTCAACCCTAGTCGTTGTAGGATGTCATCATGAATGATGAAATTACTGACTAGACGTGCTTGACTGAGAGCATTAATGCGTTATACATTAAAAGAATAAGAATACTTTACAATTTGAGAAACTGTTCAGATGATTGTCTAATGTAGGTGTTTCGCTAGCTTCAAACACCCTATGAAATTTATTGTTGCAATACTCGTCTTGTACTTGAATGCACACATACAAAGGACAATCATCATTCAAACCTTTCATGAGTTTTAAAGCAAGTATTCTCAAAGTTTACTCAGATGACTACTTGTTGTCTTGTACAACATAATTTGATCATGGTGGGAACATCGGATTCAACCTATGAGTAGTCTTATGCATATCTGTTTTTAGTATTTGGATAATGGAACTGTAAGCAGTCGAATTATATAATGAATTGATGTACCTGATATGGTCGTCTTCATTTATACTACTGTGTTCTATATTTGCATGTTTAATCCATGAATAATTTATTTATTCTAAAATTGTCCGTTGCCGGTTGACGATACGGGAGTTGTCTCCCTTTCAACCAGTGACGGACCCAGGGAAATAGATGTGGGGGCAAAAAAAAATTTTTTTTTTGACAATAACAAAATGCGAAAAAAAAAAATCGTAATGATAAATCGAGTATTTTTATTTAGAGATGAAGGGTTTATAAGGCTTTAGAGCGTTGAATGTTAGGTCTTAGTATGTGGGTGGGGGGCAATTTGAGTTTTGGGTGGGGGTCACTTTCGAAAAAAGGTCAAAATTTTATAAAAATTACACTAAAATTTCAACTTTTTCGGCTAGCCATGGGGGGCACCGGCCCCCAATACTTACACTATAAGTCCGTCGCTGCTTTTAACTGTCTTGTCACTGTTTGTCAAAACATATAGAAAATATTAGTATTTGTATTAGTGTCAGAAGGCAGCAAAAAATTGGAAGTGTGTATCGACTAAAAGCTTGCCACCTGAATATGGTAAACAATGATATCATCGTCATAGTTCAAGGTAATACGGAGTAATAAGTATCGTCGTAATGTTGTCACCTCATTTACATTACAACCACTATTGATTAACAAAATCATATGCATCAAGATATTATATAAATTACCTTGAACCATTATTATATAAAAAAATCAAATTACCTTGAACCATTATCACCGAGGTCATACACCCTATCCAGTATGCTTGATACCTAAACTCACATTTATCAGTAAATTAACAGTTGTTGAAGTCTGAGACCCGAAGGGAGCGGAGATCAAAAGCCGAGGAAAAAGATGTAGCCCAAGCTGAAACCAAATATGGAGTTGAACACAGATTCACGGTTCTTTTACTTGCTTTATTATACCAAGATATTTTCAGTTTCTATCACTAAAAGATTGTATTACTTAGAAGTTGAATCATTTAGTTTCTTAAATCAGAAAAGATTGTATTACTTAGAAGTTATAACAATATGTTGAAATGCTCCCAGTATCACATATCTACCAATAATGTTTGACTAACGTTATTGGTAGATCAAAACACCATAATATACATGAGCATCATCATGCAAAATTGCTGTCGACACATTCTTTGACTAACGTTAATGTTACTAAATTTCGATGCTCTTGAAGTATTTATTTAATTTAGAAAAGTGAGGTTTGTGTGGAGTACCTGGAGTACTTTCAGAAGGCAGGTTTGATTTTTTTGGACGTGGGAGAAGTTCTGGTAAAGAGTCATAGCCAACGTTAGTGAATTTATGATGAAAGTGGGTTGGTCTTTGGTTTTGTAAAAGTACCTGTTGTATCGGTGCTGCTCTACTCTGACAAAAGTTTTTGCTGTTTAGGTGCAGGTGAAAGTATCATGACATAATATGTATATTAACCTTAACACACAAGCTATGGTACATATACAGTACTTGGGATCCATATTGATACGATCACATAGCTCCATGTTGATAGCCCAATTCGGACCTATGAGTGTATCAGTTGTCGCCCTCTTTGTACAGGTTGTTACCCTGTTAGTAATATTTGCCATTTATTCTCATTTTTCTTTCTTTTTCCTTGAAATACAAAAAAAAAAAAAAAAAAAAAAAAAAAAAAAAAAAAAAAAAAAAAAATTATTAATAACAAAACTAACACAGATATTCCAAAACCAAATATATCTAAAGTAATAAAGTAATATAACTTCTATACCTTTATATTTATCATTATTTCTTCAAGTATTCCTTAAATAATCAGAGCTAAGCACTCACCTCTTATCATATCATTGTGATATCATTGTTAGACATCTTTGAAGAGTTTGATTGCCAACAAAATAGAGATTACATAGAACATACGACTTATTCAGATAACCGAGTCTTGCAAGATTGTAAACGCCATCCCAAATTTCTGCATTATGACCTACAAAAATTAGTAAGTAAAGTTACTTAATGGCAAACCATTGAATGATCTAAAAAGAAACACACACACACACACTTATTAATTTTTTTAACTTTGAATGAAATGTAGAGCATAAATGAACGGTACTAGTTATGAATAATTTTGTCAGACTCCCAAAAGATGAAGCTACTATCTCAAGAGATCAATTTATAATAACTAACAAACAAAAGACTAACCTCTCGTATAACAATGACTTCTGCATGTGCTGTTGGGTGTGTGTGCGTATCATGTTATGGGAACTTACTACAACTTCATCATTACGAACAACAACTGCCCCGATTGTGCCTCCATCACCACATTCAACGCCTTTATAGGCTTCTTCAAGAGCTCTGGTTAAAAACTTGTGGTCTCTTCTCTATCCAGAACGACTGCATAATAAGCATCAAAAGGTTAGTTGATTAGAGATAGCGTCATAACGACAGGTGGTAATCTCATATTTGTCTCTGCAAAGCAAAGGTTTACAGCATTTTATAACCTTGTTATACACATATAGCTACTTTTAACCCAAATAACCAGAAAATCAGAGCCATAGTCACTTCTACAAAAACTCTCAAGTAAATAATAATTATGATAACACAAGTATTAATTATTAAACGCACATCAAAACGCCCGCCCCCTTAAAATATATACCTATGTCATGTATAAAGTCTAACTGCATAAAAGTGGAGCAGTATAAAAGCAAGCATGATCAGAGGACTTAGGGATGAAATCCAACATAAGTATTGATACACGTATGATATATGCATCTCATTGCAAGTGAGAATAACAATCCGGGTTTGTAAGTACTCACTACTAACTAATTTAATACGATATAGCAAAAAGGAATTACATTTAAATAATAAAAACATCTTTTTGTATCATTTAAGTAAATTAAATTACTTACAAATCTAGGCTAAATTAAGATGTTTACCAACAAAACGTATCAACTCTTACCTTCGTGATGACCAGAAAAAGCAACAAATAAGTGGTTGAGAAATTATATCAAACACTTGGTGTTCATGAGAAAAAAAAAATCACTTGGTGATACAAAACCTCAACTTGAACCAAATACATGAAAGATTAAGTATACTGAGCAAAAATTTAGGAAATATAAATATACAATGAAAGAATGATTTATTAAAATAAACCATATCATCTTCAACTTAGACTACTGGTTTTCGTAAAGAAAAAAATCATAAACAATCTTCAACTGATTTTAATCTAAAGCAGAAAAGTTAGTAAACTTCTAATACAAACGAATATTAAGAATGATAAATCAAGTAACCTAAGATTGAACTTTTTCCTTGTTTCTTGTTCAAGATACTTTTGATGGTTCTCTGTTTTCTTAGGCCGTTGTAAACATGAGATTTTCAGAATACATGTTTAGCGACTTCTGCGCCATTTCCAGTTTGGCCCATTTTACTCGATTTTATGCTTAACTATTTTTCATATATAACATCATAACCTTTGTGACCCCTTATCTACCAAATACGGTCTAACTTTACCTGTTACTATATAAATGGGGCGTACCTTCTGGAGGGTCCGAAGAAAGCATTTCCCCTCAGTGGGCTTCTTTGTTGCTACAAAGCTGCTGGAAAAAAGCATCAAAACAACGTCAAAGGCATAAATGGAGTAGGGATAGAAGGAATCAAGTTGCATACACAAAGCTGACAAAGAATAGTGATCATGGAAAAAGAATACTGATCATGGAAAACCACCGAGTGCTGAGAAAAAATGAATATAATGCAGAATCGAGTGGCATACACAAAATACAAAGACTTGCTTCTGCAAACTGGAATTATATAAAATGAAATATAGTAAGAATAAAACGAACCTCGTCTATTGGGATTACAAAAGAAGAAAAAATTTTGTGCAGTTATGCGGGTATACATAGCAATAAAGTTTTCAGTCATTCCACATAGTTGAGCCAAATGCCCAAATTAGGAATAAGACCTCGAATCTAAGCTTCCATCTCTTGTAATAGGATTATATAATATATTAGAAAATAATACAAAGGTTCAGGTTTGAAGAAGGTGCAAGCCATTTTGTACAAACTGAAGCTTTAGATAACATGGTACGCACAACAGGTAGAAGGAAACCATCAGAATCCTCGTCAAGCTCGCTCCTATCAATTCTGGCCTAAGTAAGAGAAACCTGAACACCAAGTACATAAAAGCTTTCTGTCAACCTTACATGTAATACATCATAGCTTGTGGAGCTAAACAAATGAAAGTAAGGAAAACCTATACTTAGATGAACGAAATAGAAGGTATTAAAACATAACTAATATTAACACCGCCCAATTGTAATATTCTGAATTTAAAAAATTTAGAAAGAAAGAACAATATATAAGGCAGATCAACATACAACGCCAATTGTTGTGCATACTTTTTAAAAAAGTTCATTTAACATTCATCCAAGTAAAGTAGTTTGTAATTACATACACCTTGGACCTCTGGTAAAAGATGCTAGCAATATGATTCTTTTCCCCACATCATGGCCATCATAATCACCCCCATCACTTATTTACTTTGCAGCATAATAAATCTTTTTCACTACTACATTAACACAAACACTTATTGAGCAAACAAAATTGAAGTTTTCTTGAAATATATTTGAGTGGTCCAAATGGTTTAAGAGACTAAAACTGCCAATAAAAATTCACCATGGTACATTTTACCTTAATAGCATACAAATCTATTCAATAGATGATAAATTATGGGAAATCAAATAAGATTTTGAAAAAAAAAAAACATACCTGAGGAGATTAACTAATGTCATATAATAATGATCATAAAGTTTACCGTGTAATTCTTCATTATTTGGAAAATCAAATTGGCTAGTTAAGACTGAACTTATAATTACACGTATGTTGTTTCAAGTTTGCAGTTTCCTAAGTATCTAGTATTTATGTTCTTTTGCCAAATATTGATGTTGCTTTAGCTTTATATTTAAAAAAAAAAACCATAACTCAAATGGTTTAAATAGGCTTATTTTTTGGTTTTTAACTTATTCTTCACATTTGGTTTGTTCCAACCGGGTTGCATAAAACTGTAAGTAGCTCTCGTAAATTATCATTTTTCCGTAAATAGTAGTATCTTGTAGCAACTTATGAAAATTATCATGCTTACCGGGAAAGATGCGGGAAAACCGTTGAGTTCATCGATAGGCAACCTCCAAAACCATCCTTACTGTCACCAAGCAAAGCCGTAGATGGGTACATGTTCATCCATATACTTATCAGCCTTCCAGTTGCCTTGCCAATTGGCAGTTGGTCACCTTAACATGAAGTTGAAAAAGTTTTTATCTTTAGTTCTATTAGAACTCTTAAAACATATATCCCAAAATGAATTTGTGAATAGAAGTTGAAAAATAACACGGAATTACCAGTTATCATTTTCACACTTACACCAAGATCTAATGCTCTCCTGATAGTCTCAGCGCCATCATGTTCTGGAGGGTCAAAGAGTGGTAGAAGCCCGACAAACTGCCATGGGCCACCGAGGCTTACGTTTCCATATCAAAAGTAAATAATGACTCAAATTCGTTCAACATCCGGGCCGTATTTCGCAAACTGTACCGTTATCTCTCTCTCTCTCATCAACAACTCTCCCTAAACCAATCACATTAACATAAAAACATACACATTATAATTCAAAAACCAAACCCGTGAACTTAAAACAAAAGCACTAATAGTTTAAAATTTTGAATCCTGGTGATATATTTATATAAAAAATAAAAAAAAAAAAAAAAAAAAAAAAAAAAAAAAAAAAGGAGCAACTAAAATAAATGAATAATTAAATAAATAAGAACCCTAAAACTGAAACTTAAAAACCCATCAACTGAAATTGGTAGGATACCTGAAATGGATTTAAAAAACGTGCCATCTAACCATAATCTGAAAGAGTGAAAAATGACACCGGCAATCATGTAAAACCGTATCGCCTCAACATCCACCGATCCAAATAAGAAATAAAAAAACCTAGCTGAGTAAATTAAGGATGAAGATAATGTTTAGTAATAACACCCCCATTATTGTTTCGATTTTCATCAAGAATAAATTGGGGATCGAAATATCAAACAATTAAGGTTTATGTTATTTCCTTGAAGAAGATGATCTTTGGAATGAAAAAAGGAAACTGTTGTATTTGACTTTAATCTAATTTAAATATAACATAGTATCCTTAATCTGAAATCAGTTGGACATAGTAAATAATGAAAAGATGATTCTTACCCTTGCAGGATTCCTAAAATGTGGACCTACTATCAAATACTGCAAATAATATGAAAAGATGTCATATTCTTCAATGCGAAAATTTCAACAACAACAACCGTATCAATGCAAAAATTGAGAAAATAATAATAATAATAAGAACCCTAAAATTGAAAACTCAAAAAAGCATCAACTGAAATTGAGAGGATACCTGAAATTGATTAGAATTAATTGGGATAGAATATCAGAGAATCAAGTTTTTTGTGATTTCATAATAATTTTGATCGCGGATATGACTGTTTTGTTTTTATTTTTATTTGAGTTTGTATACGGTTATTAGAATTTTGAAATATATTCAGTTGAGGGAGAGGGTATGCCATTGAATAACCGCCCATCAAGTAACTAATCCGTAGAGTGCCCAATGACCACTTAATTAAACAAACAGGGGTATATTATGGCTTCTAAGAAGTGCTACATAGGCAGAAAAAACAATAACCGAAACTCTCATTTATAGGATGTAGAGATAAGTAATGTTTGATGTTTGATGATAGTTATAAAAATGTAACATAAGTCAATCTCTCAATTTACAAACTCAAATAGCATTTAATGATTGTTAAGACACGTTAGAGAAAATGACCTAACTCCTTGTTAAAGAAAACGAGCTGGGAAGCCGCTGATTTGCAGCAGTTTCCGTAACTCGCGTTAAACATCCGAACAGAACTTAACTACCGTTAGCTAATAGGGACCATTATTGCAAAGTGGAATTAAACATAGTTAAAAAAAAAAGAAAAAGAAAAAAAAGCATGTGGCACAAACTCCCAATTAAGACACGTTAGAGAAAATGACCTAACTCCTTGTTAAAGAAAATGACATGATTTGCAGCAGTTTCCGTAAATCGCTTTAAACATCCGAACAGAACTTAACGACCGTTAGCTAATAGGGACCATTATTGCAAAGTGGAATTAAACATAAGTTAAAAAAAAAGAAAAAAAAAAAAAAACCATGTAGCACAAACTCCCAAAATCCAAAATTATATATATAGTAATAATAATAATACTAATTAATAATTAATATATTATTAAAAATATGTGATTTATGAATATAAATATAATATAGAGATTATAAATAAATATACAGTACATGTCATCAGCCAATTCGACATTTACAAGAGCCACATCAACGATAAAAAAAAAAAAAAAAAAAAAAAGTGACCGGCTACCATTTTAGCAGGTAACCGACTACATCTTTTGGACATCATTATCTATTATCTAATATATTAAAATGTCAGAATGGTGCTACAGTGCATTGTACAGTGTTTTTGTACAGTGTTTGCTACAGTGCGTAACAGTGAAAAACAGTGCGGAATAGTAACATACATGTATATTGGGCCAGAAGTTATAGCCCAACCCAGTCCATTCAGTCCATCTGAGAGTAGTAGCAGTTGAAGTTTGTAAAATACATATTATACATTTTTAAATTTTTTTGCTTAAACCCTAATATTATACATTTGTACTCTACTGTTTGCAAATCTAAACCAAACACAACAACAACAACAACAAACCAAACACATTAACACTAAGCAGACTGCCAAAACAATACTCATCCAAACGGACTACAAATAATATTCAACCTCAAAAATGATAACAACAATACAATAAACGGAATGAAATAAATAAAATCAGTAATTATACCGACTCAACCGAGTTGACTCGATGATTGACCGATTTGACTGAGTCAACGCCGAGAAGGGGAGAGGGAAGGGTTTCCACACGAGGGTTTTAAAATTTTTACATCCTTTTTTTTTTTTTAATCAATAAAACACATTTTATTTCGGATTAAATAAATAAATAAATACATAAAAATTAAACAAATTAGGGTTTTGAATAAATATTAAAAATAATAGAAATGAGGGCGCGTGGGGTAAGTTTACCGAAAGAGAAGGTGGCTAGGGTGGGTTGTGGTGGCTCGGTGGTGAAGGCAGTGGCGGTGGTGGCGCGTGAGGGTGGTTGTGGTGGGAGCCAAAGGCTCAAATTTTCCAGATACGTAATAAAACAGCCGATCTATTGATTCGGCTAAAAAAAATGACTCGCCGAAAAAATTTACGGTGGCCGGAATATTTGCCGCAGTGGGTGGTGACCGAGGTGGGGAATCGCCGGTGGGTAGAGAGAGAGGGATGAGAGAGAGTGAATAAATAATGAATGATTAATTTTATTAATTTGGAGTATTTATATTTATTTTTTTTAGGAAGGGACCAAAGGTGAAATTTTAAAAGTGAGGGTGTGTAATGTAAATATGGGCGGAGGGGCTGTTTTTGCCACTTTGGCTATTCTTTTGCAATAAACACTTTGGGACCTATTCGACATACCAAACGGACTCGAAAATTAACGAAACTTGCACCATTGTTCACGAAATAATTTTTCCAACAAAAACGAGTATAAACATGCAATATTTTTGACAAATACGATACGTTTTGTGCTTTCTAGGTTGTGCCGGTTCACCAATAGGGACAATATTCTTATATACTAAAACCCAAAATGTTGCAACCTCAAAAAAAGTGATCCAAGGGCCGGGTGTCCATTTTTCATTCGCTAATTTCTTGATTAACTTACAAATCCACCCTCTTATTGACTATCAACCATTGAAAAATGAAACGCATCAAAAGATAAAAGAGAATAAAAGAAACCGAAGAAACAAACAACTCACATGCACACAAGACTTAGCACCACACTCCCGCAGCAACGCGCGGGTTTCCCAGCTCGTTTTCATAAGTTCATACCACACAATAACCAAGCTGGTAGTTGGTTCCCACTATAAACATTTGGTCATAGTTAGCGACATTCCAAAGCACTTAACCTAGTTAAAAAGATAAACTTATATGTTTCTACCTCCTTCTCTCATTGATTTCAATCACATAATTATATATCTTTTTTAAAATATAAAGATCGTGAGAGAGAAAGTATGTAACTATATGCTGTTAGAAGCCTAGAAGCATATTAGTCAACCCCTTTTATTTATATAGTAAAATGATAATTAAAAAAATTTAATATATTAACATATTATTAAGAAAACACACAAACCGGTCCAGAACAAAGGCTTTAAACACTTTTTTAACACATTACTATTAAAAGTATTTCAAACTTGTATCTTATAATTTAAAATGACGTAATAAGACAATATTATTTCAAAAGATTGGAATATAATTATTTATTTAATCTATTTTTTCATGATCTCAAACGACCATTTCAAAAACTACTTCATGTAATTTATAAAACCACATGCTATTAAGCATTTGACAGACAAACAAAGCTTATAAAAACGGAGCAAACATAAACATAAGGCTAAATAGAGTGGGGCGCCAGGTAGGCAATCCACCGGATTTCGCTATCTAGTCGTCGGGAACACCACCCCGGGTGGGCGATCCGCAATCTTGGCGATACATCCGGGGTCGGCGGCTTTGATAGATGGTGCTATCATACCCTTAAGTTGGGTGAAATACCCTTCACATCATATTTTTTTAATGTTTAATGAATAATGAATAAATAATTGGCCCCTTATGTTTTTTATGGATTAAAAAATTAGCATGTGAGAGGGATTTTACCCCACTTAAATGTATAACAGCACCAACTTTACTTCCCCTAATTATATATATAATATAGGTATATATATAGTGCGTGTGGAGGTTAAAAAAAAAATTACCTTCAAAAAAAATGAAATATCGGCCGGCAATGGAGAGGCTGAAAACTCATCCAACACATTGTTGATGATGAAAATATTTATATTGGATGATTTTTTCCCTTTTAATCATACACTTCAATATATTCTAAAAGTTACTCTATAATCTTATATACATTATTATTATTATTATTATTATTATTATTATTATTATTATTATTATTATTTAAAGTGAAAAAAAAAGAAAATAAAACAAATCATTGCAAGTTGCCCACCACGAGGCAACTCCACTCCCCTCTTTTTTCCACGCAGCCGCGACCCCAAATATCACATGACGCAATATGGTGCAAGTAGCTCAACCCCTAACAATACCATTCCTTTTAGCCCAATGTAACGAAACTAACACACACAATATACATAACTATAATATCCGAGATTAATATATGTACCTAAAATTTATAAAAAACTTTCCAAAAAAGGATTATCGTATTTAAAGAAGTCTTAAAATGTGAATTGTTTTCAAGTACTACGATATTTCTGTTATACCTTTGTTAACAAATAGAAATAATTTTGTTCAAGTATTTTCATTTTGAAAATATTTCACCAACAAATAAAAAACACAGTTTAAATGTATTTGTGTGTTAGATGACCAAAAGTCGCCGACAGCCGGCAGTCAACTACTATCATTCTCAGCTAAATATACTGTCGAATTCTATGTGTTTTTATTTTTAATTTTGTTTGACACTAGAATCTAAATATTTTTTAAAAAATCATCAACCTCCTTACTTCAAGATAAAATCATTTTTGTTCGCTAAAATATAAAAATAAAAAAATAAAAAAATACACTTTTTCTTAACGATTATGAATCTTGCTATTGCCATCTTTTACATGTCATTTTAGTGGTTACTCTGGACAAATGAATCAATGATTACTTGTTTTATAACATTTTAAATTCTTGACAATCCAATTTAATTCGTTTGGACACTAATGTATTTGTATTTGTCTTTGTCGCAAATACAATAAAACAAACCACCAAAAAATAAGTAAATTGAATGACCACCCACCCCTTTCTTCACCATGTGAATATTCACTTTTTTCTTTCTTCAGATTGGTTCTTTAAAGTTTACATCTTAGGTTTTTTGTGATAATAAAGAAACATACTAAAAAAATCGTCATATGTATTTGTTTTTTGTCTTACACCAAGAGGCACCAAACAATATGTGATACATAAGCTAGCCCTAGAACAATGCTGATAACTACGACTAGAAACGGATGTCATGAACCAGAGTGAAAACAAACTTCCAAGTTACAGCCACACCACCTGGATAATTCGATGGGCAAAAACTAATACTATTTCATGGTACAGGTTCACCCATGAAACAATCTTAGCTATCAAAGATCACCACTTGATATAGCCCACAAATCAAGCTAGCAAGGATATGAAAAAGCAGAAAAATTAATTGTTAAGAAAATTAAATCTGTGTTCCATTACTCGTTTTGGCTACATACTCATAAAGAAATAACTACCCCACTATGTGCACTTGTGTAGACGTGGGGAAATAATGTTCAACAGCAGGTCCTACATGCTGTGCTCCAATTTTGGATTAAGTTAACCCATCTCTGTTCAGATTCTGGATTAGTGGTTGGGCTTGGGCCTGCGACGGGCCTATCAAATGCTTTCAGTTCAATCTGTGTCACGAGAAACTGTTGTATCAAGAGGATCGAGTTATAAGCAGTATCACGAGAAACTGTTGTATAGCCGAAGACGTGTCCATATCATTCAAGCCTAACTCCTCCTTTTGTTCCGAACTCCTCTCATATTCCTCAACTGCATAACACCACCAAACTACATCAATTTAAGCACAAAAAAGGACAAAAAAATAAAGAACATCACACTCGTTAAGCTAACCTTCTTCCTAGGTGGCAAAACAGGTCAAGACGAGTGTTGATCAAAATAAATATTTTTTCATATATAGGTCAAGTTGGGTGACCCGGAACACTTTTTCCCCAAAATAATCAACTTGGTTTAAACAACTAGTGCTTGACAAATAACTTCACAAAAGTTGTGTAGTTTCCGTGGTAATCTAATTATTGAATTAAAAAATTGTAAGCAGTTTTAGAAATTAAAAAATTACAGGAGACTTTTGACCCGTGCCTTTAAACTAAATTTTATTCTATTTAAAGCATAATTGACTCGACTCATTCATAAGTTAACTAGACAAAATTTTGATCTCTAATATTATGTAATTTGGGCAGGATATATGAGAAGCTGGTACAAGTAATAGTTTGGCCAATGGGGTTGGTGGCTCATTGGTAAGGCCTTTGACCTTAAAAGAATCCACCTGGTTCTTCCCACATTTGTGGGGTGGATTAATGGGGGTTTCTCAGAAGTCCTAGGTTCCATCCAGGCTTTCGTGTAATTTAGGAGTACAAGTAGGATGTGCCATTTTAAAAAAAAAGTAAATATTAGTTTTAAAAAAATAAATAAGTTGTAAGTGGAGGATATAATGCATCTCTGTTCCTTTACGCCTCCGTTTATCAAGTATGTCAATTGTTATATATAGAAAAAGGCACAATTTTTGGTGGTAATCTACAAGAAGAAAAAAAGTTTAAAGTTTTGTGGGTGTCTTGTTTGTTTCTCTACACACAAATCTTCACTTTTGTCGCAATGTATAGCAAAACTGACACCATATTACACCATATTAATTACTCCGTAAAACATATTGGCCAACACAAAGAGGAGACCATTTCAGTTGATAACTATAACTTATAACAGAAGTCTAAGAATAGTTTGGGAAAAGACGTTAATTCATCTATATGGGTTCTTTGAAAGTAGACTTACTTGTTAGCTGTTGGTCATCTTTGATATCATCACAAGCTGGGGCAATAGAAGAATTTGCCAGTGCATCATCGATAATTAAAGTCCAGGGTTCTTCAACACTCAAAATCTGAAAACATTATAGAAAAACAATTTTTTATTTTTACACAGTTATATCAAAAAGAAAAGCAAAAAGCTTCTGCCAAGTGATATTTAAAACAATTAATGCAACATTGTATATTTTAAATGTGCAAAAGATACTGGAATTTCGATCCGTTTACTTAAAATTAGTTTGTAAAATGACAAAATGGGAAATCAGTATGAGAAATGAGGTTTTAGGAGTTCCATACATACAATAGAAAAAGTGACAAAGTTCACTACACTCCAAAATAAATTTCCATATCAAATCCGTATCCTATTCTACGAAAAGAACCAATTATTACTAAGATGGCAATTGTACCCCTCATCAAAACAAACTTTGAATAAAGCTACTTTTTATGTATCGCAAATTTAGAAATCCGGGAGCTATGATAGTTCTTTTAGGTGATCAAAAATGATTGGTATCGGATGAAAGAATAACTTTGTAACAAATACACACATATCAAATAGCAAGTTAAACAATGTATAAAGGTTAGAAGATACACAACTTAAAGAGGCTAATGGTTATGCCAATTAATACCTTATTAAGTCTTGCTATGAAGTCCTCCCAGTGCCACCTGTCTTCTCTGCCCTCCTCCAAACTATCTCGAATAAACTTCACTCTCTTGAAAGCTGCCATACACAACCATTTCAATTTCAAATACAATAATATACCATCTGATTGTATTTTAACAATGACGTAATTGTATCTGCTTTTAATTTCAGAGTTTGCTTGTGATCTTATGGATAAAAATTTTGGAACGTTTATAATATATGGGGTACCCATGAGGCCAAGTGATATATGATGGGTACATCATCTCATAGCCAATATAAATCAAATGGTAAATAGAGGAACAGGGAAACTAATTACCTTCACTTATCTTAATAACCAAACCTTCAACAGTCGTCACAACACCTCCCAACGTGCCACTTGTTAGCTCCAAATCTATTTCTGGAATTATTACACTGGCAGTGTCTGACTGAGATACCAAAACAAAAATACAAAATAATTAAGAAGAGCTGGAACATCTTAATTGGCTGCAAGCATTAAATGGTTTTGACAGAAACAGATTTCTGATAAGTTGATTGCAGACTTGCAGCTTCAATTAACAGGAGACATACCTTTATGACATCACGGCTCAAGTCATTTATGTCTTTCACAATAACGGAAACTTTCCTCCCTTGGCACCACCAGCCTTCAACTGTAGAAAATTGAGAATTCTGTAAGTATATCATATAAAATATACATACCTTCGAGGTTCTTGTGGAAAGGGAAATATAAAAAAAATGAAGTACGTACATACCTCAGAATTATAATACCCGCAAGCATCACAGGTAAATGCCATGATAATTCCTTCTTGAAAGTAGGGAATATCTAATAGAGTCAAGTTAATCATAAATCTGAAAATACAGTATCAAGTTAAAGACATGTTAAGATAACGGTAATTGCAAAATGGTTATTTTAATATAACCGATATCTTGTGATTCGGCACAGGTAGATGACATGAAGATTTTTTCTTGAAGAAACAAACGCAACATGTTTCATCTTGTAAAAGACAAAGACAAGAAAAAAGGATACTAGTGACAAACATCCGAGTCTCACAGCTTACAGCACAAGCACCGCATGTTGACGTAAAAGTCATCACCTGTCAACAGAAAATTAAACGATCAGAAATAAACCCTAATTTGCTATCGTAAATCTGAATTTGTAGATCGTTCTATTCAAGCATGAAGAGTCAAGTTGTTAGCCTAGTAATCTTAATGTATCAAGAAGATTTTTTTTTTCGTCGCTAAAGTTCATTGGATCTTCTTTATCCATAAACAATATAAACCTTTCATTAATAAAAGATAAGACAACAGATGTAATGCCAGTTGCTGGATGTGCTTCTGATTTTGAAGGTGTAATAATCATATAATCAGTTGTGCGAGCGATTGACAAATCTTGATTATTTGACAAACTAATAATCTGGACAAAAACATATCTTTGACCAGCTTTTTCTAAAAAATCATTAGTACAAATTAGTTTAAAAAACAGTTGTAATATATAATTCCAATAACAATAGACTGCAAGTATCTTTTATTAACTATGAGAATGTGTGTAAGAAGAGGGATGAGTAAGTCATATCAATATTTCTCACAAATCGATTTCGATGCTGCGTTTATCATACCGATTATCTAAAACTTATTTGTGACCACAAAATAATCAGATAATCATACACAGAAGCAATTCACCCTAATGTAACTCTTCATCCCATTGTGTTGGATCAATAGGATATCCCAATGATGCCTGTTGGTCACGACTTCGCTCATATAACTGAATACGAAATTCTGAATCTTGGGATAGGGCAAGCCTGTTGAGCAAACATGTAAACTAACTTAGTAAATAGACAACTTCAACCCAATAATGAGAAAATGGATTGATCCATGTCATACTCCGTATTTTTTTTCTTTTAACATGTCAAATGGATAAACTTACTAATTATATAAACAAGAAAGATGGGCTGAATGGCCAAACTTGCCCAAATTGTATTTAAAATGTTTAAAATCTTGAAGATTTTCTAAAAAGATAATTATTGTAGTTATATAGTTCATGTAACTAACGATATAAAACCCATTTAGCGTTGAGAAAATACAATGATGAAGAGACGAGAAAAAGTGTCCGTTAATCGGCCCAACACATTTCAACCTGTATCAACTTTTTTACACTTTTGACGCATTACCCAATAGTCCTAAGCCCTAACTGCTCACCACCTAAGTTATCTTACATAAAATTCAAATAATGATTTCATCAATTCCTAAAACGAATCCCCCTAACCTAACCACCAAAAGATATAACAGAATATAGGAGTCTTACTAAAAAGCTTAACACAGAGATCAATAATAATGTTGTTTTTTAAAATAGCAAAAACATGTATGCTTTTTCACCTAAACATCACATTATTTGTTTAAATGGACACAGAAACTTACGGCTCTTCTACAAAACTGTTACCAGCAGGATCATCAAGAATGAAGGTAAATGATGAACTTCCTGTTGCGCATGCATTTAAATTGAGTATATACTGGGCTATTAATTCTGCAGTTTGGGGATCCACTTTCTGAAAGATGACATATAGGGGCAAGCCACAAGAAAAGACAGCTTGGAAGTTGGAAAGGACATTATGGAATAATCACGATGAAGACAGATACCATGCGCTAAAATGAATACTAACCTTTCTCTCTTCTTGAAGGGCTTGCAATTCGTTAGACTCTCTTAGTAATATCCACTGTACCTGAGGCAGATAACTTGCACATGTCGGTATGCTCTAATAACCATGAACAATTCCACTAATATACAGTATGCTGATAATCTGGGCAGGAATGGAGGAGGAGGCTACTCAAGTGGCTCGGGTAATGAGTAAACAAGGGTCGTGTTGGGTTGACCGGCAACAATTTTTCTCGAAAACAATTATACAATTTCAATAACAATATAACTTGTGTATAAGATGATCTAAGTTGGGTCGAAATTGCTACATCTAACATTGAGCCAGGGAATACAGCTAGCTAACTTGAAAGGTTAACAAGCTGAACTTCAGCACACATTTCAGGCTCATAGAGTAAAAGACATGTTTTCTTTATAACTTATAATAAAATTCCAGAGTAAGGGTTACAAAAAAACCAGAAAGGGATCCCTGTTCAAGCTACCGGGGGAAAGTCGAGCCTTTGGCTCTTATGTATGCGGCTTTAACCGGTATTCCCGTGGCCGATTCTTAGACTTTTTGGAAGATGTTTAACTAATAAGGTTTGAACCTGGGACTCTGCTGAGACCTTTAGGATGCCTTACCAATAGACCACCTCGGAGAGGGTTAGCAAGCTATATTTATGATGTACAAATTACATAAGCTCCGTTCAAGATTGCAGCCATTATATCCAAACACTTGCATTACAAAAGCAGTTGAAATGCATATAACTAAAATTGAAATGTGTATTTTATAGAAAATGGACAAAAGGCTATCACAATTTTACAAACACGGTGAAACAAATACATGCTTTAGTATTAACGTTTAGTAATCAGATAAAGATGACAACGAAAAAACACAAAGCTAAACTTTTAATTTATAAAAAGATACCCCATGGAAAAATATAAATTTCACTCAGAAATAATCATGTAACAGCATAGTCACAGGTCACAAGTAAAGCATGAAGCTAAACTTGTAATATTACTTGATAATTAATAAAATATCTGTGAGCAACTGAGCATGATATATGGAACATACCGTTGATAAAGATTCACGTTGTGCATTTGGAAAAATCTCCAACTCCAGTTGAGGAATCTACAAACATAGAAGCAGAAGTCAAATTTCAAGTTATCAACTTATCTCTGAAGAAAGGATAACATTCTACCATCATTTTTAGATCAGTCTTACGAGGACTACAGTTCTTGTACCAAAAACCTTAGACATACACTGAACAAGTAAATAAACATCCATCTGGGAGTTTACAAAATTACTTACTAACACTTATGGTTTGAGTAAACTAGTTTCAGAAAGATGTTTTCATTCGCAAATAGCATTGCCAATATCATAGTATACTAGTACAGTGTGACATGCGTAAATCAGTAAAAGAAAAAATGGCTTGAAACAAACTCAAACCTGTGGAGGGAACAACTAACTAACCAAGGACTTAATTTGTTTAACTGACAATCAGTAATTCTATCTTGTTTCAGACATTACTACGATAATAAGATTACCTTGCTCACCCACCAGAAAATCTAAGGCAATAAAATTTCCTTTGGAGATTAAAAAGTACATACAGTGCTTTAATATTGCATGTAAAATGAGCTCAGTGAAGTACCTTGATTGTAGCAGTCTCAGATTTTACTACTCGTAGATTAAGCATCTGCATTTGGGTACAGAAAAAACATCACCATCCTGTTTTACTGAATATAATTATTCGTATGGACAAGTTAATGGAGTATATAACAAAATTCTGACTGCATAAAAGAGTTTTATTCCCTATGCAGTCACTGTTACTGCCTTACAACCTTTTGATCACCTAACGAAATTTCCAAATGGTAACGAGAGCCTTTGGGCTGTATCTCACTAGCAAACTGCACTTCATTATTCCTTGCAAAACAGACAAAATTAACATATTTAGCCATTAACAAAGCCTTGAGTCCACTTATCCATTACCTAAAAGTAGAGGTGACAGTTTTAACCCATTACGTACAAATGGGTTAAAGTCGGTTATGTTTTATCTCTAACAAGCCATTTTGGTTATATTAAAAGATTCAACTAAAAAGAGAATCGGGCACATGGGTGGAGCAGCTCAAATGGGTCAAAAGCAACACATAATGAATCCAAATGCATTAAACCTCATAGATTGCTTCATAAATAATATAGTAATTTCATGAACTTTGACCCATTACCAAACCCGGCCATTTTCACACTCCTACATAAGCGGACGCACAACAAAGAAAACAAATATATAAAAAAATCTAAAAAAAAGAAACTTACAGCCAGTCCTTCTGTAATACCGTTTCGCATTTCAACGAATCAAGGTCGCATCTCCTGCTCATCTCACAAAATCTCCACTTTTTCCGAAACCCAAGAAATCAAAAGGGTGAATCATCCCATCTATATTCATTCACAGTTCATTCATTGAATCTCTCTCTCTACTACTTTCACTTTAGCTGGATGAATCATCCCATCTATTTCCACGTCCAGGATCTCAGTCCTTCGGAGTCAAGAGAACGAATTTTAAGACTCAATGATAGATTTGCAGCATCTTCCCAGAGAGATGAGTGGTGCATTCCTGAAAGGTCGCAACATAGCGTAATCTATGATTCAGGTCGGCTCCGTATGAAGTTACCCTTCCAGCTTACGAATATACAATTGAAGACGGCTGATAGGGTATCAACTATTCTTAATATTTTACTTGAGTTAAACCTAAATCACAAGACATTGTCGAAACGAGCAATATTTTATAAGTATAAGAAATTGTTTAAAACCCAAAATGTATCCGATAAATTAATAGATGATAGTGTGTTGCCTAATCGGTGACACACGTCGCTGTTTAGGAATTACGGCATCCCCGAAAGGTTTTGTGATGGGGTCTCTTGTCATAAGGGAAAATGGAAAACATTTGATCTACAAGACACTCAGAATTTAGGCAAATTCATTTGTCCTTTGATGTCAGATTTTGAGGTTGTAGCATGTAGGGCAAAATTTATCCTCGTTGTGGAAAAGGAAGCGTATTATTCATCATTGGTTGAGGACAAGATTCATAAAAAAGTTGATTGTATATTAATAACCGGTCAATCTCCTCATCTCCTTCGACATTTTTTCTAACTCCTCCATCCAAAAAGTTTTATCATGAAGGAAATCTTTTTCCTTTAACCTTTCAAGTATTTTGCTTCCGTACAACGGAGCACTCATTAAACCGTATTTATCCAAATCGCTTGGCCTCACACCAAGCCATTTAATGCCTGGAGTCACCAAATTATCACAATCAAATGCCGAATTTTCCGCTCCGCACGTGTAAGTACACAAGATACTTACCCCAGACGGGTCACAATCCACTAATCCGAGGACCGGTATGTTCACCTGCTTCGTTAAATGCCGTAAAAAATACCGTGTCGCCATATCCGGCATTCCATGACCGGTTATTAATATACAATCAACTTTTTTATGAATCTTGTCCTCAACCAATGATGAATAATACGCTTCCTTTTCCACAACGAGGATAAATTTTGCCCTACATGCTACAACCTCAAAATCTGACATCAAAGGACAAATGAATTTGCCTAAATTCTGAGTGTCTTGTAGATCAAATGTTTTCCCATTTTCCCTTATGACAAGAGACCCTATCACAAATCCTTTCGGGGATGCCGTAATTCCTAAACAGCGACGTGTGGCACCGATTAGGCAACACACATCATCTATTAATTTATCGGATACATTTTGGGTTTTAAACAATTTCTTATACTTATAAAATATTGCTTGTTTCGACAATGTCTTGTGATTTAGGTTTAACTCAAGTAAAATATTAAGAATAGTTGATACCCTATCAGCCGTCTTCAATTGTATATTCGTAAGCTGGAAGGGTAACTTCATACGGAGCCGACCTGAATCATAGATTACGCTATGTTGCGACCTTTCAGGAATGCACCACTCATCTCTCTGGGAAGATGCTGCAAATCTATCCCGGAGTCTTAAAATTCGTTCTCTTGACTCTGAATAAGGCTGGCAAATCTTGTCCACCGAAACACGATAAGACACGACACGATAAGGGGCAGACACGAACACGATAATATTTCGTGTCAAATTTTCAAAACACGAACACGACCTGTTTCTTAACAGGTCGACACGAAAAAACCTGTTAAGACACGAAATTTAACTACACGTACGCAAAACTCAAACGACATTCCAAGTCGAAACCATAAGATTACTAGCTATTCATTCCAACTTGAAATCAATTACCCTCGAACTGTTAAGCAACCTAGCCATAACTCAGTTCTATTATATCAGTTGCCACTCAAAGTTTACTAGCTATTCATTCCATTCGTTATTATTTCCCCTCAATACAAAAAAGTACCAAAATACATGATTCTTCACCATTTTAAACAAAAATCCATAAAGTTTAGATTAATAACATCCATAAACAAATTACATGATTCTTCGACGGGTCTATCTTTCTTCTCAAATCTTGATACGCTCAAACCTACACACAAAAGTTGTACAAACATATGCGGTTAATATATTATTTTGAAAACAATTATAAATATATGGGGAAAGAGACATTACTAGAATCACAAAATAAGCTCGAGCGTGAGCATATGAAAAGCTTAACCACAAGCTTAACCATCACAACTTATAGATCCGTAAGAAGAAGAATAGATCCACGAAAAAGATGATGATACCGATTTGTTTGTTATGTTTTAAACACAAACCGATTCACACTTAAAATGTATGGATCGTTATTTTTAATAAAACTTTTCAAATCACTCGTTTCTTGTTTGAAATCGATGAGTAACTTAAGAAAACATTAGGAAACCCTTATTTATGACTTACCAAAATGAAAAGAGAGAATGAAAGGACGATGAGAGAGGTGGTTTAATGGTGGTGGCGGCGCGGCACGTTGGCGGCCGGTTGATGGTGGTCGGCGGCTGAGCAAGAGAGATGAAGTGAGGCTAGGGTTGTGAAACCCTAATCTATTAGGGTTATATAGTCTAAAAGTTCCAAAATACGAGTAATATATATATTAAACGAGCGGGGAAACCGCGCGATGCTGCGGGATTTAAAAAAAAAAAAAAAAAATTCTGTTGTAATGAGTTATTCAGATAGTTTTTTTTTTTTTTTTTTTTTTTTTTGTAGGTTAACAATTATTTTGTATTTTTATTTTTTAAATTTTTTTTTACAAAAATTTATTTTAAAGTTTTTTGAATTTTTTTTTTTTCTTGAAAATATTTTTTCAATTTTTGTTTTTTTTTTTTCCCCTATTTTTTCGAAATTATTTAAAAAAAAAAAAATTACTGCACTGTTCATGCTACTGTTCATTTTCGAGGTGAAACAGTGTTTGAAAACAGTGTTTTGTGAGAGTGTTGTGTGGGGCCCAAAATTTTGGGTTTTAGTATATATATATATATAATAACTTAGGTTTCGTTTTTCAGAGCTTTTACCTCTTCATCTGCAAACCATGTCTGCAGAAGAAGAGGTACATCTAAAGCTCTTCATCTGCAAGAAGAAGACCGTTTGTTTTTTGTGCTATTTAAGGACTTCTTTCATTTTTATTCATTTTTTTTTTCTTTTTCACTAGTATCTTTTTTGTGCTATTGAAGTCTTTTTTTTTTTTTTTTTTTTTTTTTGCTATTGAAGTACTTTTTTTTTTTTTTTTTTTTTTGCTATAGAAGT
Source organism: Artemisia tridentata subsp. tridentata (assembly GCA_021014915.2). Classification (NCBI taxonomy): domain Eukaryota; kingdom Viridiplantae; phylum Streptophyta; class Magnoliopsida; order Asterales; family Asteraceae; genus Artemisia; species Artemisia tridentata. The sequence continues at coordinate 232,792,664 of CP139505.1, forward strand.
TTTTTTTTTTTTTTGCACATCTAAAGTTTTCATCTGCATGGTAGAAGAATGTTTGTTTTTTGTGCTATTGAAGTACTTTTTTCATAAGGAAACAGACGAAAACGTAAAAAACAGACAAAAACATAAAAAACGGTCGAAAAAGTAAAAAAACAGACAAAATCGAAAAAAAACGTTAAAAAAAAAGACGAAAACGTAAAAAATGGTCGAAAACGTAAAAAAAAAGCGAAAACGTAAAAAACGGATGAAAACGTTAAAAAAAAGACGAAAACGTGAAAAAACGAACGAAAACGTAAAAAAAATGACAAAAACGTAAAAAATGGACGAAAACGTAAAAAAAAACAGACGAAAACGTAAAAAAATTGTCGAAAACGTAAAAAAACGGCCGAAAACGTAAAAAAAATGACAAAAAAGTAAAAAAACCAAGCGAAAACGGAAAAAACGTAAGGAAACGAACGAAAACATAAAAAACGGACGTAAATGGAAGAAAACGGACTAAAACATAGAAAACGGACGAAAACGTAAAAAACGGTCGAAAATGTATAAAACCGTACGAAAAAGTAAAAAAACATATGAAAACGTATAAAAACTGACGGAAACGTATAAAAATGGATATTAAGAAAGAGATGTGGGGTTTGTGAAAGAAGAGGTAAGAAGTGAAAGATAATGTCTGAAATTTAGAAGAGGAAAGAAGTGAAAAGAAGCACTTATGTCTGCAAAAAAACAAACATAAACCTCTGCCCTTCCGCAGACAAAAGAAGTGAAAAGAGGGAAAAAGTACTTATTGAGAAAAAACAAACGACACCTTAGACTTACTTTTGCTCTAGTATTTGGGCTACTGGGCTTCGTATACAATGGTCCATAAACGAGTGATTGTTTTAATTGTAAAATCTAAACGTGTCTTAACAGGTTAACGGGTTTAGACTTGTTAAGACACGAATTTTAACAGGTTTTAACAGGTCGACCTATTAACGACACAAAACCTGTTAAGCCCAAACACGAAACCTGTTAACAAGTCGTGTTTTTGTGTCGTGTTTTCGTGTTCGTGTAAAAATTGCCAGCCCTAACTCCGAAGGACTGAGATCCTAGACGTGGAAATAGATGGGATGATTCATCCAGCTAAAGTGAAAGTAGTAGAGAGAGAGAGAGGTTCAATGAATGAACTGTGAATGAATATAGATGAGTAATAGATGGGATGATTCACCCTTTTGATTTCTTGGGTTTCGGAAAAAGTGGAGATTTTGTGAGATGAGCAAAGAACGGCCACCTGAGCCGCTTGATTTCTTTATTTGGACTGTTGAGGTATTTTTTTTACAAATTTAAATTATTGTTTTTTAATTGTATATTAATATATATAGATATTGATATAGATATAGACTTTATGTTGTTTAATTGTGTTTTGGGTTAGAAATTTATGTTGGGTATTTAAGCATTTTTGCTTTTTTAAGCTTGATATACACTATCACTTCTTTATAGATATGGACCTTGTGTTGTTTAATTGTGTTTTGGGTTAGAAATTTCTGCTGGGTATTTGGGCATTTTTGCTTTTTTAAGCTTAATATACACTATCACTTCTTTAACATACCTCTTATACTTTACTATTCTTCCCCCCTTTGGCCGGAGGTCTTTATGAAATCAGTCTCTTTACCTTTGGGTAGAGGCAAGACTGTCTACATCTTACCTCCCCCATACCCTGCTTTGACAGGGATTGGGTATTGTTGTTGTTGTGTTGTTGTAAAGGCGTGTCTGCTTGATTTTTTCTCCATTTATTATTTTTTTTTTTGTCTTTTTCTTTTTACGAATGGTGCGATTGATTAGTAGAGTGAGAGAGATTGAATGAAACCCTAATTTAGATGTGAATGAATTTGGGTTTTGGGGTGAAAGGGAAAGAAGCTAAATAGGATTATCCGGTACGTTTTCTCCGTAAGAAACCAATTCTATAAATGTTTTAAGTTTTATGATAAACTAAATTACGAACCCGCGTACATATTAAAAAATATAATAATAATTATGAAATAAAATATCTAAAAATATTGATTTATTTTGAGGATTGGATGGATGATAAGACATATTACGTATTTACAAAATACTGTCTCAATTCATCCTATTTCATCGGATTTGGGATGTGATATGGTTCTGAATGATGAACCGGACATGGACAAAGATTTCATTTTTGAACAAAAATTCATTTTTTGATTTATTTCATCTATTCCATGATTGGAACAGGTGAGGATACACGTTACACCACAATTTTGAATCAAAAGAGATATTTTAAGAAATGGCAGATGTTTTAGTCAAAAATTATTCAAGATAATCAACGTTGAAGACTTAAATCAATTATGTAACCAAACTTTCGTTCGTGAGGTTGTATGCTTGTAATATGTTGAGTTTCAAAGATGCGATTTAAATAAAAGACTTGTAAAAAGATTTATGTCGACCAAACAAGGTTTTCAATGAACAAAAGATATCGCAAATGCTATTAAACAAGATTAAATAAGACAAAATGATGTAAAGAACAGTAAATAATCTTGATTAAAACAAATGCAATGTAAAAGTAGAGAATAAAGAACAAGAACACCGAGATTTGTTATCGAGGAAAAACCCTTAATCCTTTTGGATTGCCGACATAAAAACCCCGGGAGGAAGCAATCGTCCCTGCCTTTGTTATCTTATTAATGATTATGAAAGTGTTTACAATAATGGAACGTAGTTGATCGAATAATGCTAAGTGTGTGAAGAATTGAGAGATGAGAGCAGAGAGTTGTTCAAGTGTGTGTGAATACAAGTGAACTGATATCCTAATTCGATCAACCTTGTTCGTTTATATAGACTAACTAGTAAACTAATTATGAGAAAAATCAGGGATCTTCCGGGTCTTCATGGTTGAACGTTGGAGAGAATCCTTGACTGGCCAAGTGAACGTTATAGTCATTTCTCCTCATGTTGATTTCAACTAGAAGTCCGATTCTCTTGTGTGACTAAGTCTTTTTTGCTTGTTGATGAATAAACTCTTGTGATATTTGAATTGCACCATTGGAGATATTTCTAATAGCTAAATATCCATGTGACAATAAATATCTTTGAATATGCACAAGTAACTCACGTGGAAGTAACAATAACAAGTATATTGCATTGTTAGTAAAATAATCAGTATGTTGCTAGAACATTATCGATGTCAAGATCTTAGCACGTAAGGATCTTGGATCTAAGGATATAGGTGCTCAGAATTTCACCCATAACAATTGTCCCTAAAGTTATTGTCATGTAACCATTTAGATGAGAATAACTTTTGAATCTTCTAGAGAAAGCTTTGACTCATGTCAAATAGAGATAAAACTAATATGGGGTTAATACGCGTGTAAAGTGGAAAACAAAGAGTTAATTTAGTCGACATGATTTGACAGCCATCATATTGACGGTTCAGTTCTATTTTCTCACTCCTCTATTTAAGCCCACAGTTTTTACCACTTGGAAATCACAAACAGTTTTTATGCTTAAAAAGTTGTAAATAATCTTTTCCATTTCGATACAATTTATATTTTTTTTAGACCAATTTTATTCAAGCTTATGGCTGAGTTTCCAGTCCTAGAGGTATGATATCATCATTATTCTTCTTATCCATTTCTTATCCTTTTTATTCAAACAATTTAAACTGTCTTTTAAATAGTTAAGAACACGAATAGGAATGCTATTAATTTCCATCCATTCATTTATTGATGTTGATAGAGTTATTAGCGCATTATTTGGTTAGAACAAATAATTATATATACCCACTTAAGAAGTCATGCCATCCTATAAGTCGAGCACTTGTGAAGTACACATTCCCTGTTGGTGAGATAAGTCGCCCATCCATAGTGTGGAAAAACGAGGTAGTTCTTGCGGTTGTCCGGACAGTTGCCGGATACGCGAGCTCTACACGCGTCCTTGTAGGACGACTTAGTTAGGTTGCCGGGATAAGTCGCCCGGTACTAGCTGGCAAGGATGAGATTAAATATACCTGTAAATGGAGAACTCCCCATCTCCTATGAATCTCATAAAGATCTAAGAGCCTTAATTGTTTGTCCTGGATAAGTCGCCTAGATACACATTGGTAAGTTTAAATGAGTCTTAGCCTTAATTGATTAATATCTTTTAATTTTATTATCAAAACGTGGGTAGTTAATGATTAGGGATAAATGTTGATGATGTTAATTGTGTTTTCGTTTATTTTGTAGTCGGTTCTTTTAAAATGATATTGTTGAGCATAATATTGCTACATTGTATGTGAATACTTTGATGCATAAGAAATCGATACCGGGATGCTTTGCAACTTGGTATGAAGCATTGAAAAACTACCTTATGTACAAGGGACTTTTCAACCAACTCGCTGCGGATCGTTCTGTGATTGTTGAGGATATTGATGAGCTTGGTGAGCTTTCTGATAGAGCTTATGCAAATTATGTTGCTCATAATGAGGCATTGGGTGTTGTCATTAATTCCATTGATGAGAGTTATGGTTATGACTCATGTTGTGACAAAGTTTATCATCTATTTGGAATAATCGTTAAAGAGAATCAACGTGCTGTGAATGTCATTGCGAGGGGAACTCTTATCGAAGCAAAAAAGTACCTTAAAGTCAAGGGAAAATCAGTATCTGATCACGTGAAGATTATGAGAGGATATGTTGACGAGTTGGCACTTGGCAGCTCGTAGGCAGACACTTACTCATGATGAACAAATCTTTTTGGTGCTTAACTCACTTGATCTACACTATAGGCATTTTGTCATGAACTTTCTTAAGACTTGTAAGCACAAGTCACTAGATGCTCTTGAGAGAATGTTGGTTAGTGTGGAGATGAGTTTACCGGAAAATGCCATCATTGGAAGGCCTTATTACGGTAATACTCTTTGCACATTCTGCAATAGTAATTCACATGACACTTTTGGTTGTGAGAAAATTGGAGAATGGCTTCGTGAGAATTATCCAAAGTGGAGTGGACAAGGAAAGAAGAAAAATTGAAGATTTGGAAGGAGAAAGATAATCTTGAACTAAAATGAATGCTTCGGCGTACATTTTGGAATTATCTTTTATTTGATGTTTTAGTTGAAAACATTATTACCCTTTTAGTTTTCGTTCTTGGAATGATGTTAGATTATTATGGATTTGGGATATTTTTATTTTGAATCTACCGAGTTTTATCTTTTCTTTCCTTGATTGGTTGGTTGTTTGATTAATGTTTTTGTTGCATATATCTTGCATATAATTATAGTAATTATAGCTAAGGATTGAATTCGCAATTTTAAGTTGTGAAGTAGTGAAAACATTTAATGCTTCGTAAAAGGATTTGTGAAATGAAAAGTCATACATAAGTAATTTACAAAAAGAAATCCGAGAGATATATTTTTGGAAAGTATTCTAAAATAGTCTTTGTTATATTTATTTTTGTCTTAATTATAAGAATCGTTGTCTCACCAAGTGTTACTACTTGAACTACTTAATTCTATAAGTTAGTGAGAACAAGATTCGTGATGATAAGAGACAAATAGAGTTATCTTGATTAAGAGGTCGTAATCTCCACCAAGTGTCACTACTTGAGATACTCGATTCAAAAAGTAAGTGTGAGAGAGAGACTTGAAATTAATTAGGATAAATTAATTCTCTATCGAGTGTGTTATACTTGAAAGATATGGTTCTATGAATCTGTGGGAGAATTTTGATAACAAGAAAAGACGACATCTTTTACTTGTGACCTATTCTACTGCAACGAGGTTAGTTTGTATTTATTTAAGTTTCTTATATCGCATGCATGTGTATCTTGGGCAAGGGATGTTAAATTAGATTTAATAGTTTATTAACACGCTTCCGCTGCTTACTCTGATTTAATAAATCGTTTTATTAAATATGAAAATTATTTTTGTCATTCAAATCGGGTCGGTCACCCGACCCATTTATGTTATTCGGTTAATAAAATCCCAACATTTTCAAAACTTGGTTGTATCTTAAAAACCCACCACGTAAGTGTGCATATGTAAGGTGGGCGTATTATGCATATGAGCGTCTGTGGAGAGTTTAGCGCGGCGGCACTGATCACGTCGTCGTGTCCTACCGGGCTTAAACGTGCGCCGATGTACCTGAATCCCCACCGGTCAGAGGCTTATTTTTATTATGGTACCTCCGCCGACGGGTGTTGCATTGTGGTGTTTATTTGTTGCTCGAGCTTTATATTCGTGTTATTGTGTTATGATGGATTCAAAATGTGTTGCAACCAAGATGTTACTGTGATTTGAGAACGAAAATGATAGTTTGATATATATAAAACATATGTGCTCACCAACTACGTTTCTCGTAGTTGACAAATATTTTCCATGCTTTTCAGGTTTAGACTCAAGAGCTTAAGTTTGACGAATAGCTGGGAAGGCTTTTGTGCTCGCTGATTGCCGCAACATGTTTTATGCTTAGTCGATTTGTCGACCCATTTGGTTATGTATATCGGAACAACAAGCATTTAAACTATGTAACTTGTTTTGAACTTCGAGATTTTCAAATAATATAATTAAAGAATTCAACTACTTATACACACCTTGTAATATATGGTCTATATACTTTGTGCATTGTATACGCATTTCTGCCGCACTCCATGATTCCGTCTAAGTTGGGGTATGACAGTACATATCATAAGTGTCTACATCTAAACATTAATTTGTAATATATCTTTTAAAATATATTTATTTTAATCGAACTATTGTTCACGAACTTAAACGAACGAATGTTCACGAACAAATTATCGAACGTTCATGAACATAAATGAACGAACGAGAGCTTTGTTTAGTTCGTTCATTTAACTAAACGAACATATTTTTGTGTTCATGTTCGTTCATTTAACTAAACAAACGAACACGAACGAACTTCTCGACGAACGGTTCATGAACTGTTCGTGAATTGTTCAGTTCGTTTACAGCCCTAACGACATGTGGTATATTACTTGATCGATACGTGTCAATTTTGTATGTTAATTTTTTTTCCTAATTTTAGTTATGTTGTAATTATCAATTCGGTTATTTAGTATTAAAATATAAAAAATATATATTCAGTTTAGCATATATAATAAGGAAAAAGTAAATATGGGGTTGTTCCCCATCGAAGCTTAGATGGGAACCCCTCACAAATAAATATTTTGATATTTATTCAAAAGTAAATGAATACTTTGGGCCCTATAATTTTTAATGAATAAAAAAAATCATAATATGAAGGTTTCCAAGGACAACCTCATATTCACTTCCGCCATATAATAATATATCATTAAATAGCCAATGGGTTGGTGGCTCATTGGTAAGGTCTTAAATGTTAGGGAAATCCACCAGGGTCAAATCTCACTTTTCATACATTTGTAGGAGTAGATTATATATATATAGTTCCAGAGATAAGGTAGCTTAAGGAGAGAAGGTTCATTTTTTATTTTTGAGAAAAGTCCAAAATATATCCCTGTGGTTTGCCAAAAGACCGCTTTACATCATTTTTTTTTTTTTGGAACAAAATCATACACCGTTAGTAAAGTTGGCACAAATACATCCCTTAGTTAGTAATATCAGTTACTATGGACTAACGATGCAAATGATTTTCCATTATCTCCTAACAAGAGTTAAAATATTTGCATCGTTAGTCCTCATTGAGTTAAAAATTTTGCATCGTTAGTACTCATTGACTATAGAGTTAAAATATTTGCATCGTTAGTCCTCCTTAAGTTAAAATTTTTGCATCGTTAGTCCTCATTGACTATAGAGTTAAAATATTTGCACCGTTAGTCCTCATTGAGTTAAAATATTTGCATCGTTAGTCATTTGTTACGTTTTCGTCCGCTTTTTTACGTTTTCGTCTGTTTTTTTACGTTTTCGTCCGATTTTTTACGTTTTCGTCGTTTTTTTTTTACGTTTTTTTTACGCGTCCGATTTTTTACATTTTCGTCTGTTTTTTTACGTTTTCGTCTGTTTTTTTGCGTTTTCGTCCGATTTTTTACATTTTCGTCTGTTTTTTTACGTCTTCGTCTGTTTTTTTACGTTTTCGTCCAATTTTTTTCATTTTCGTCTGTTTTTTAACGTTTTCGTCTGATTTTTTACGTTTTTGTCCCATTTTTTTACGTTTTCGTCTGTTTTTTTACGTTTTCGTCCGATTTTTTACGTTTTAGTCCGTTTTTTTACGTTTTCGTCTATTTTTTTACGTTTTCGTCTGATTTTTTACGTTTTCATCTGTTTTTTTACGTTTTCGTCTGTTTTTTTACGTTTTCGTTCGATTTTTTACATTTTTGTCTATTTTTTTACGTTTTTGTCTTTTTTTTACGTTTTCGTCCGCTTTTTTACGTTTTCGTCTGATTTTTTATATTTTCGTCTGTTTTTTACGTTTTTGTCCGATTTTTTACGTATTCGTATGTTTTTTTTTTATTTTTTCTATATTCAAAACTACCTATTGATCTCGCGTATTAATGTACGTGTGGGTACGCTAGATGTAAAAAAAAAACGTATATATTATTTTAAAATTCATCACGCCTAATTTTTTACGTGTGGATACGTGTAATGATTTAAAAAACAAATATAATCTTCTATTATTATGATCTTTATGCATGGGGAAGGAGCAATTCATAAAAGAAGCTATAGAATGTATCCACACATAAAAAAACATTTATTTTCATATGTTAAAATGAATGAAAACAGAATAGGTTGTTGGACTGCAATCTTAGTTCACTAAAGATAATTTTACAATAATCCATGACTTACATACTTTAAGAGCTATTTGGACTCATCAAATTATGGGATATATATTTAAGTTTTAAGACTTAAATTATCAGTAATGGTGTGTCAAATTGTGTAACATTCTATAGCTTCTTTTGCATTTTCACACTAAAACAAAATATTGTACAAATAATTTTTAGAGAAAAGTAAAAAAAAACAGACGAAAACGTAAAAAAAGCGGACAAAAACGTAAAAAAAACAGACGAAAATGTAAAAAATCGGACGAAAACGTAAAAAAACAGACGAAAACGTAAAAAAAAACAAAAAAAAACGAAAAAAAAATAAGAAAACGTAAAAAAATACGACGAAAACGTAAAAAAACAGACGAAAAAATAAAAAAAACGGACGAAAACGTAAAAAATCAGACAAAAACGTAAAAAAACAGACGAAAACGTAAAAAATTGGACGAAAACGTAAAAAATAAGACGAAAACGTAAAAAAATCGACGAAAACATAAAAAAAAAGACGAAAACGTAAAAAAACAGACGAAAACGTAAAAAAATAGACGAAAACGTAAAAAAACAGACGAAAACGTAAAAAAAAGATGAAAAAGTAAAAAATCAGACGAAAACGTAAAAAATCGGTCGAAAACGTAAAAAAACAGACGAAAACGTAAAAAATCGGACGAAAACGTAACAAAGGACTAACGATGCAAATATTTTAACTCAATGAGGACTAACGATGCAAATATTTTAACTCTATAGTCAATGAGGACAAACGATGCAAAAATTTTAACTTAAGGAGGACTAACGATGCAAATATTTTAACTCTATAGTCAATGAGGACTAACGATGCAAAATTTTTAACTCAATGAGGACTAACGATGCAAATATTTTAACTCTTGTTAGGAGATAACGGAAAATCATTTGCATCGTTAGTCCATAGTAACTGATATTACTAACTAAGGGATGTATTTGTGCCAACTTTACTAACGGTGGATGATTTTGTTCCAAAAAAAAGAAAAATGATGTAAAGCGGTCTTTTGGCAAACCACAGGGATGTATTTTGGAATTTTCTCTTTATTTTTTTTAGCTTGTTTTATTTTATTTTTTTTATTTTTTTTTATTTTTTATATTTTTTTAACAAAAATCGATTCCAAAAAAAAAAGACAACTTACACATGTGTAGACTGTAGACATGTGTAAGGTATAAAAAATTACACATGTATAGGGATTTTTTTTTTTAATTTTTAAATTTTTTTTAATATTTAAAAAAAAAATTTATGCAATGGGTTTTCACTTAAAAAAAAGATATTTAAAAATAAGAAGTAAAGAAAAAAAATTAAATATCAACCTTCTCTCCTTAAGCAACCTTCTCATTTGATCTCTCTCTCATATATATATATATATATATATATATAGAGTTGAGATCAAATAAGATCAAATTTAAAGTTCTAAAAATAAGATCCACTAAACAACCAATAGAAAATGAACAAGTGGCATTTGATTATTAAGCAAAACATAAAACAAAAAGAAACAAAAAGGGCATTTTTGGTATTTTAAATCATCCCTAATATATGTCTCATTAATACCCTTAAACAAGGTAATGGTAATAAAGATGCGTTGACTGATGCATTGAATTTGCCCAAAGTATTCTTATTTGTATATATTGTTACGTTATATTTTTTCCATCAATTGAAACCGCCTCCACATCTCCTTCTCCCTTAATTGAATATGACATCTTCATCTCACAGTTAGTAAATCTGTTCGTTATTTTATTAGATATGAACCGTATTCGATCTTAATCCGTCCATAATTTTATTAGATCCGTTCATAATCAATTTAAGTCTTGAAATTCGTCCCCGATCTAAACGGAAATCATACCACCACCATGAGGCATTCGGTTAGTTTTTTCGGGCTGAAATGTTAGTCGGGTGTACGATTTATGAAGGATTTTATAGTTGAGATGTTGTTTATCTCGACACTAAATACAACGGGCATGTCACGATCACAATTTATCGTCTTCGAAATATGGTGCTGCCACCATCACTAGAACATGTTAGTCGTCGTTGTCGCCTGAGCCTGTGACCAAAGACGTCAAAATCTCTTTTGGCGGAAGTTTGTCATCACTTTACGGAGTTGGCTCGATTATTAACAACGGAAACTAATTGGTCGACATCGGATCTGGGTAGCTTTTGACTTACCACGCCAAACATGCTTTTTCAGTGGTGTATTCATTTTTTTATTTTTAATTGATGGTGTAGATATTATTAGTCATGTACTACGTATCAATTTTTTATTTTAAAAACATGGTGTAATGTTAAAACATGAATTTGTAGATATTAAAAGAGTTGATACTTTACTACGTATCTATTTTCTATTTTATATTTTAAATTGATGGTGTAGATATTAAGCGAGTTGATATTTTAATGCTAAAACATGAATCTGTTATGGGAATGTGGATTTGTTTTGATGTACCATATATGTACTAGATCTTTTTTTTTGGTTGATACATGGATCAGTTATATTGTGTATCACGGATCAGCCCTAGTGTTCGTTTTAATAAATGCATCATTTTATAAATGTATAGTTGTGTACTTGTTGTATCAGTTGTGCACTTGATGTATCAAATAACTCGTCAAATGTTATCACCTAATGTATCATTAGTTTTGAAGTTGTGTACTTGATGTATCAAGTCAAAAATGTGTACCAGATTTTTGTATTAAAATATATCTAAAAATTTGAAAAAAAAATTAATCACATTTGGATTTGAATTCTCCAAAATACCCTTGAAACCTTATTTAATAACAATAATGTCACTCATTTAATGTTAATCTCATTCAATACAAATATAATGATCCAACGGTCCATATTGGGTCTTACTTTTAGAACTTTAAGCTTGATCTCACATTAACCCTCCCCTTATATATATATATATATATATATATATATATATATATATATATATATATATATATATATATAAAACAGGAGGCGTTACACGTAGATAATGCCACATAGATAATGCCACCTTAATGCCACATAATCACGTTTAAGTCCATGTCATCGCATTCTGTCCACGTAAGCAAGTATTTAAGCTATGAGGCGTTACACGTAGATAATGCCACATAAACGCCACCTCAATGCCATGTAATTGTCATTAAAAGCCATGTCATCACATTTAGTCCACCTAAGCAAGGATTAAAGCAAATAAAATTCGGATTAATTAGTTTAAAAATGAGGATAATGAGGTTCGAACCTGTGCCTTTTACATGGTATGCAAACCTCTCAACCAATGGAGCCAAGCCATTGATTGTGATCAAGGACCTAAAACAAAAAAAAAAATAATCTACAAAAGAGATTAAGCTAAACACAGAGGGACTGATTGTGACATTACGGGGAAAAACCATCAGGGCATAACTAAACGTCTCTTATCAATATTTGTTACCCTTCCCAAAACCCCAAAACCCTAAATCAACTTCTCTGCTTCAATTCTCATCTACCGCCATAATCATCATCATCAATCCCTCCCAAATTCCGCTTCAATTCTCAGCAGAAAACCCTAATGTGCTTCTTTTTCATTCGTGCACCAATATACACGTTAAGTTTTTAAGTGGCCTTGAACCACCAACGTTGGATCCAAGTTTTTGCAGGTGATTATCAGCGGAAAGCATAGGGCTCAGCGTGCAAATCCATGAAGTTTAAGGATGGATATATGATATCTTCTAGTCAACCAGTTAAATAGTACATCGACTCTGCTGTGAGACACGCCATTCTGAGAAAGGTAATTTAGAAAGACCTATAAACATTTTGTTTTGTATGCGTTCTTGATAGATATTTGGATGTCCGTTTTGGAAGCGATTTATTGATATTGGATGGTTAAGGGGCGTTTGTTTACGCTTATTTGTTCGGCTTATGCGCTTATTGAAATCTAGAAAAGCTAATAAGCTCAATTTTTGGGGCTTATTAGTTTATCAATGTGAGCTTATGAACTTTAATAAGTTCTTAAGCTCAAGTTAATTAGCTCTAAAAATTGGGCTTATTAGCTTTTCTAAAGTTCAAACACCTGAGAAACCAAGCAAATAAGCCTAAACAAGCACTCCCTTAGAAAACAGAAATCAAGCAGTCTTATAAGATAACATGGTACATTTGGTAAATTCTGATTATATAAGAAGTTATAAAAAGAAGATGTTTCTGCTTATTGAATGTTTTTACTTAGATACTTTTGATGACACCTTGATTATTCACACATATTAACTTGAAATGACCATTTTACTTTTTGTATGACTGAATTCATCTTTAACTAATGCTTATGATTGCAGGTTGATATACTTTCTTGAGGAATTCTAGCTATTGGCAAAAGAACTCTGGAAGAGATCATGTGATCATGTAATTTCAATGCACCATCCCAATGCTTTTAGATTTCTTCGGGAAGAGGTGAATGCATCTATTCTCATTGTTGCAGATTTTGGGTGATACTCCAAAAGCTTGTCAAATTTACGCAAACGTGGTAGCCCCTTATAAGCATATTGTGGAGTCTTACTCGAAACCCTTTCAAGTTGCGCAAGATGCTTCTTTTCTTCGGAGGAAGAACCGTGAGAAAATCTGTAGGTCACAACCAAACATGAGTCAATTTTCCATGGTACTCTATCTGTCCATAAAAGTTGCTACATTTTATTTTTTAGCAAGTTTTTTAGGTTCAATTAGCCATTCACAGTATACTACTAAATGAGCCGAGATGAATTTTGTTACTCATGACTCATGAGGATACCATTGTTATACCATTCATCATGTAATTAATTGCTTTATAAGAAGGGATCTTGCTGATCCATTGGCTTATATTGAGTTAACTTCCCACACCATGTTCAGTTGAGGTATTTTCTAATTCTTCTGTTTTAATGTCCTTCAGGTGTTGCAGGGGCTTGAGGCAGCCGCAAGTTGTGTTGATGACATGGACGAATGGCTGGGGATTTTTAATGTTAAACTGAGACATATGAGAGAGGACATTGAGTCAATATGTATATCTTTAATTATTCTGTACTTATAAATCGTGTACAGTTACATAATATTTTTATGTAATCACAGATAGAAACACGGAATAACCAGCTCGAAATGCAGTCTGTAAATAATAAAGCTCTAATTGAGGAGCTGGATAAGCTTCTTGAGAGACTGCGTATACCTTCAGAGGGATGACACATATTCAATCAGTGGTATATATATATATATATATATTATATATATATATATATATATATATATACACATACACACACACACATATATACACACATTGCTGAATGCCTTAATCCGTCCAGTAATTCTCTAATTTTTTAGAAAGACCTATAGACATTTTGGTATCTTCTGGTCAACCAATTAAATAGTACATCGACTCTGCTGTGAGACACGCCCTTCTGAGACAGGTAATTTAGAAAGACCTATAGACATTTTGTTTTGTATGCGTTCTTGATAGATATTTGGATGTCCGTTTTGGAAGAGATTTAGTGATATTGGATGGTTAAGGGGCGTTTGTTTACGCTTATTTGTTCGGCTTATGCGCTTATTGAAATTTAGAAAAGCTAATAAGCTCAAATAGCTTATCAATGTGAGCTTATAAACTTTAATAAGTAAATAACTCAAGTTAATTAGCTCTAAAAATTGGGCTTATTAGCTTTTCTAAAGTTCAAACAGTTGAGAAACCAAACAAATAAGCCTAAACAAGCACTCCCTTAGAAAACAGAAATCAAGCAGTCTTATAAGATAACATGGTACATTTGGTAAATTCTGATTATATAAGAAGTTATAAAAAGAAGATGTTTCTGCTTATTGAATGTTTTTACTTAGATACTTTTGATGACACCTTGATTATTCACACATATTAACTTGAAATGACCATTTTACTTTTTGTATGACTGAATTCATCTTTAACTAATGCTTATGATTGCAGGTTGATATACTTTCTTGAGGAATTCTAGCTATTGGCAAAAGAACTCTGGAAGAGATCATGTGATCATGTAATTTCAATGCACCATCCCAATGCTTTTAGATTTCTTCGGGAAGAGGTGAATGCATCTATTCTCATTGTTGCAGAATAGTCTCGCCATATAAAACTAATGTAAAATCACTGAACAGGTACACTTCTTGGATCCACCAGCCATTCCAAATGTCCAAACACAACGATACATGGACACAGAGCGAGAGAAAACAAGAAACCGTGTCACGTTATCAGAAACTCTCACATTATCTGGTATGTAGAAGTGCTATACCTTTTGCATCCTGTAGTTTTGCAACATGAATAGCCTTATGGGAACTGAACCTTTTAGTAAAATTTTCATCAGTTAAAGTTACTACATGTTTATTTTTTCTATAAGAAAATAATGTTATGACAAAAGTTTAATTATTGCATTGTATATTAAGGGCGAGAATGTGATATTGATCTCAAACCACCAAACCGAAGCAGATCCCTGCTAGAAACTACAAGTCCTTATATCTTTGAGAACACAGTAAGCTTTTCCTTATAGAATCACTTATAGCATGACTAATTTTTGTGTGTGTAGACTGATCAGAGAAAAAAGATGAACTGATGAAGCGAAAAGTGTACCGCTTTTAGGGGGTCATTTAAGCCCTAAATCGTATTTATTTGATCAAATATTGCCCTAAATCGTTCCTTTTGCCATTTTAGGTACTTTGGAGAAGAAATCTGGAAAAAGAAGCATTTTGGACGTTTTTGGAGCATAAAAGTGAAGAAAACGACAAAGTCTCCAAAGCTGCTGGAAAAGTACACTTGACGGCGTCAAGGATTGCTCCTGACGGCGTCATGGCTTGGCAAAAGAGGTGGATATGACAAAATACACGTGACGCGCCAGAGAGTTTTACAATGGAAAGTCTGACGGCGTCACCCTTTAAGGTGATCAAGGCCATCACGGTTTAAGTTAAAGAGAGACGGCGTCAAGCACTATTCTGACGGCGTCAACCCTTGATAGGCCAGAGCGGATTTTGGAGGATTAAAAAGGGACGGCGTCAGGAAGACCATCCGGGAACCCTAGCCACGGCGAGGTGACGGCGTCACCTCCTACAACGTGACGCCGTCAGCCACTAAACTCTATATATAGTTTTGCAATTTTTAGTCATTAGTGTGCAACTTTGTGAGGAGAAACCCTAAGACGAATTTTCTGCCATTTTTAAGGGTTTTATACCCTTGGATCTCCCATGTTTAATTAAAGATAAGTAATCATTTAATCATTCAATATGTCTATGTGTTGTTTGATTATATCTTGTTCTTGTCTTTTAATTAACATGCTAGGCTAGATTTATCTTGTGTTTGCTTAGATCTAATGAAACCTAACTATTGATTATTAGTTGTTAGTGTGTTATTAATTGTATTGGATGATTGTTTATCGATGTTAGGCTTAAGAAAACTGGCTAACCTCCTATACGGTAACTTGCTTGAACGTCTTAAGAAACATGAACCAATGCGTACTAAGTTTATATGGTTGTATTTAATGCATGAGCGAATTCTAGTGATCCCATGTTAGGAGCTTCTTAGCCGGCTCGACATAGGAGTGAAGTAGGAGCTTGTAGAGTTGGGGAAGTACGTACGCCACCCCACGATTGGTATTAAGGAATACACCCGTCATCCACGCAATTAATACACACTAATCAACCGGTAAAAGATAGTTAGGGAGTAAGGAAATCTAAGTAAACACATTTCTCCCCATATAAGTTTCACGACCTTTTCATTTTCAGTTATTTTATTTTATTTGCAATTGTAGCTATTTGGGTTATTTGACTAGCAACTAATTTCGCCCACTCTTTCAAACACGAGATTTTACTTGCTTTCATAAAATATAAAAATACAAAAAGAATCTTCCCTCACCCTTAGACCTATTAGAGTAGTTTTTCAGTCCTAACGACACTATTCCCCTAGAGAACGATCAATCCCCCGGTACTTGCCACTTCACTATACTACATCGGTCAGGTACACTGCCTGGTGGGGATTGCAAGCCTCTTGAGATCCCTCGAGAGGTAAAACCTGTTGTAAGGTCGCAAAACCACGCATCAAGTTTTTGGCGCCGCTGCCGGGGAATAGTTATTGTTTAGGTTGAGATTTTTATTTTATTAGGTCTACTCACTAGATTCCTTTCTAGTGGGATTTTTATTTTACTTTTCTAGGATTTCTTTAGTCTATATTTTTCTTTGTGCCCTTTGTTTGTAAAACCATTTTTCATTTGTCACTATGGCGGATGAAATTCCATTTAGATCATTAACAATAGAGGAACAATTACTTTACACTGATAGATTTGCTTCCTGTTGTTCCAATGAATTTTTACGTGATCATAGATATATACAAGAGGAGATGGGTGTAAAGTTTGATAGGTTTGATGAATTATGTACATGTGCGGCTTCTATTAAACAGTCATTGTTAGGATCAACTCCTTTTAGTGAAACCCTTTGGAAAAAATTTGAGGAAAGCTTCCTAACCGTGAACCATAAGTTGAATGAATTGATGGGTTTATATACATCACAACTTGAGGAAACAAATGAGGAGGATTTATCCGACTATAGGTACCATGAGCAAGAAGACCTAGTTTTTAAGAACATGGACCTTGAATTGGACCAAGATTGTGAGATGGTTAGTGTTGAACTACCTAGTTGCATGAGTGGGATAGATTTCACCAAAATATATGACACGCATGAGGAATCCTTTAGGCAATTGGAACATAGTAATCAAGTTGAATATTACTATGAATCGGACTTAGAATTTCAAATGGCTAGAGAAGGATTTGAGATACTTAGGAATGTGTTTGGGTTAGATCCTACCAAAACACATGATGAACATATAGGTGATTTAGATACTATGGAGAATGAGGTTAGAAATGCAAGACCACTAAATACCCCACAAATCCTACCATCATTTGAGGTTAACACACCGCCCGTAACTTACCCGGAAAAAGTAGAAGAGACTTTAGGAATCCCGATGGAGGTAGAACCTTTGAACCAAACACAACTAGAGGATATAGGTTTGAATGCTTATAGTGATCACAACCTTACTCTTAGTTCTAGGGGATTTCCTATTTTTGATGAACCGGAGCCTCAACCAAAACCGTTACCTAATCTTCCATCTTTAGATGTGAATTTAGGAATTAAAAAAAGGTCCCGATCCACCCATCAAACCATGTAGTCCGGGTAATGTTAAGATTAAGGTAGTAGACTCTAGGCCATGTGGAGTGGAAGCTAATATAGGAGTGAACCATGACCTTACATACTTACATCACCCATTCATGATTGATCACAAGAAACATTATGGGTTTAAACCGGGTTTATTAGGTCAAGATGGATTCCCAACTAGGAATCTCTCGAAGTTGATAGAAGATGATCCCTTTTTAGGAGAAAACTTTAATTCACCCATTGACCAAAGTGAACTAGGTAAGGTTATGATGAAAGGAGCACACCCCTTTGAGTATATAATTCATCCACCACTCTTTCCTCACGCGGCATACTTCCACCAAGATGGTGTGTATCGCTACTATCACCCGCACTTAATCCTAAGTGTAGGAAAAACCTCTCCTTTATCCGTTAAATAAGGGTAGAGTCAGGCTCGTGACTCGAACAAAAACAAGCGCTTCTTGGGAGGCAACCCAAGCTTTATTTGCTTTGTGTGTTTATTTGTTTGGTTGTTTGATTTTATTTGCTTCCGTATGTGTGTTTAATTTTTATTATTATTGATTCATGTTCAAAAGTAAATTGTGAAAATGCTTTATCTTGTTTTTAACTTCGTCTTAACTACATATAAAGGTATTTTGCAAAAGATAAGTGTAAGGGAATCCAAATTTGTTTATTAGAACAAATGAACATGAATCATAACAATATTAAATTAACATACATATTAGTATTTGTTTAAGTCAAATGCTTGTATCGAGTCATAATGAGATTTTGCAAGATTTCCAGGAAGTAAGGTATAGGTTTTTCCAGAAATTTTCTGGAAACTTAACATGAGAATTCTGTCAGATCATTTCTGACGGCGTCAGGCATTACAACCTGACGGCGTCAGGTTTTAATTTTCTGAAATTTTTGAAAGTTTTGTTTTCATAAAAAGTTTTTATTAAATCTCTAACTTATAAACTCCAGGAATCTGCAAAATTATCATTCCACAAGCATTATATCCTTATATAAATTTATCCCGCCGATGTTATGCAGGTTTTCGTGTTTGTTTTCTCAGGTTTAACAGGTTATTTTGGACAAGGAGATGTATGTGGAATCAGGCTTTTGGCGATGCTTTAGACTTGGAGCTTCTACATTCTCTTGGAAGAAGATCTAACCATGTTACCTCTTTATCCACCGAACGAATTAGGGGAGTATTTGATTTCATTCGTTTACCTTATTTACTTTTACATCTTGTTATTTGAACATTGGGGACAATGTTCATCTTAAGTGTAAGGGGGGGTAAAGTACGATACTTTAGAGAATACTATTACGCTTGATTTTTGTTTGTTTAATGGTAGATGTGTAATAAAACTGAGAGAAATACATGTTAGGGCAATTTTAGTGCCAAATTTAAAATTTTTTACAACATATAGGAGTGAAACTTTGATCTTAATGAGCGTCTCACGGATAGGAGTTATATGACTAGCACAAAACCGTACCACTAAAAAATTTTCCACCCCCAAATATGTGAGGTTCGCCCCTAGAATTGGTAGGAAAAGCATTTATGCTATGATGTGTGTACCGGTAGCACTTAGATTCTAGAACTTGCGTTAGGACCATTCCGAGGCCACAAGTGGGACTACATTCGTGTAGTTAGATTTACAACATGATAAGAGGCATTAGGATTAACCCATTGTTTTACACCTGTGTTTTTGTTATAATTACATTGGCTACATTGGTCAAGTAATTCTCCCACACCCTTTGCGTTGTACTCATTTTTAGTACACAATACCCCTAGTAACACCCCTCAGAGCCTATCTTTTCATTTCTAACTTTAAGCATTTTACTTAAAGGAAGAATTTGTTTACACCCCACTTAAATGTACACCCAAATCGCCTTAGCCTACCTTGTATGCACTCATTTTTAGTGCATTATTGTGACAACATTTGTTTAAACCCTTAGTTAATTATCTAATTGATTACATGGTTGCTAAGTCGAGTCATATCCTTGTACATATTGTTTTGGGACGATTGGGACTCATGGGTAAAGTACTAGTGTAATGGAGTAATGGGGAAGAACAACATTATTACCCCCATATGTGCTAAATATTTTAAAAGTACTCCAAGTGTTTCGATTATCTTAATTCGAGTCATTAGAATAGTTATTTGTAAAGTTATGTAAAAGTTCAAGTGTAAGGGGAATGCAACGCCCCTATGATGTATTATTTTGGATGGTAGGGCAAGAGTGTATGAAAAAAAAAAAATCGAAAAAATCAAGAAAAATACAAAAAAATGAGAAAAAGAAAAGTAGAAAAAACATACGGACTACCATCCCGTTTCATTTTATGTTTATTTTATGTTTTTGTTATTTTGTTTTTAGCTTAAGTCGAGTCTAGTCTTGGCTTAACAACGCCATATTGTACATGTAATTAATCAAGATCTTTAACTCGCCACCAGTAAAATATCCCTTATCCAACAAATCCGTGTTTATCATATCCCTACACCTCACGTTATAACCCATGTAAAAGCCCTCTTTGATAGTTCATCTTAAGTGCTTACGCCTAGTGGAGAAGGTTTTTGATCCTTTCCCAAGCCTATGGTAATCTATTTGCTATGACAGGTAGTGAGAGATATTATCCGTTTTCATTTATGAGATATACTTTTATGACACCTGAGAGATGTGAGTATCTAAACACTACTTGTGAGGTGCTAGTGTGTAATCTCCGTGCTTATTATGATTAAAGTGGAACGACTATTTGTTGTAATTACTTTTATATTAGCATTAAATGACCCCTAACTTGTATTTTGATTAGAATAAAAGCGCATTTGCTTGAGGACAAGCAAATCTCAAGTGTAAGGGTATTTGATGAAGCGAAAAGTGTACCGCTTTTAGGGGGTCATTTAAGCCCTAAATCGTATTTATTTGATCAAATATTGCCCTAAATCGTTCCTTTTGTCATTTTAGGTACTTTGGAGAAGAAATCTGGAAAAAGAAGCATTTTGGACGTTTTTGGAGCATAAAAGTGAAGAAAACGACAAAGTCTCCAAAGCTGCTGGAAAAGTACACTTGACGGCGTCAAGGATTGCTCCTGACGGCGTCATGGCTTGGCAAAAGAGGTGGATATGACAAAATACACGTGACGCGCCAGAGAGTTTTACAATGGAAAGTCTGACGGCGTCACCCTTTAAGGTGATCAAGGCCATCACGGTTTAAGTTAAAGAGAGACGGCGTCAAGCACTATTCTGACGGCGTCAACCCTTGATAGGCCAGAGCGGATTTTGGAGGATTAAAAAGGGACGGCGTCAGGAAGACCATCCGGGAACCCTAGCCACGGCGAGGTGACGGCGTCACCTCCTACAACGTGACGCCGTCAGCCACTAAACTCTATATATAGTTTTGCAATTTTTAGTCATTAGTGTGCAACTTTGTGAGGAGAAACCCTAAGACGAATTTTCTGCCATTTTTAAGGGTTTTATACCCTTGGATCTCCCATGTTTAATTGAAGATAAGTAATCATTTAATCATTCAATATGTCTATGTGTTGTTTGATTATATCTTGTTCTTGTCTTTTAATTAACATGCTAGGCTAGATTTATCTTGTGTTTGCTTAGATCTAATGAAACCTAACTATTGATTATTAGTTGTTAGTGTGTTATTAATTGTATTGGATGATTGTTTATCGATGTTAGGCTTAAGAAAACTGGCTAACCTCCTATACGGTAACTTGCTTGAACGTCTTAAGAAACATGAACCAATGCGTACTAAGTTTATATGGTTGTATTTAATGCATGAGCGAATTCTAGTGATCCCATGTTAGGAGCTTCTTAGCCGGCTCGACATAGGAGTGAAGTAGGAGCTTGTAGAGTTGGGGAAGTACGTACGCCACCCCACGATTGGTATTAAGGAATACACCCGTCATCCACGCAATTAATACACACTAATCAACCGGTAAAAGATAGTTAGGGTGTAAGGAAATATAAGTAAACACATTTCTCCCCATATAAGTTTCACGACCTTTTCATTTTCAGTTATTTTATTTTATTTGCAATTGTAGCTATTTGGGTTAGTTGACTAGCAAATAATTCCGCCCACTCCTTCAAACCCGAGATTTTACTTGCTTTCATAAAATATAAAAATACAAAAAGAATCTTCCCTCACCCTTATACCTATTAGAGTAGTTTTTCAATCCTAACGACACTATTCCCCTAGAGAACGATCAATCCCCCGGTACTTGCCACTTCACTATACTACATCGGTCAGGTACACTGCCTGGTGGGGATTGCAAGCCTCTTGAGATCCCTCGAGAGGTAAACCTGTTGTAAGGTCGCAAAACCACGCATCATGAACAACCCCTGGAGAGATAGCCTAATAGCATAATCACTTAAACTTTTTAAATGAAGGTGGTAGTTTTGATGAGGGAGAAGCTACACTTCGCAATAAGGTGTATCATACAGCAGCTCATTAGCGCATTGCATTATGGATTCACTTGAAAATATCACACATTCAGTATGTTTTCTTATTTGATTCAGTAAGTTGCTGTTACAGTGGGTTAACGGGTCAAAATTGTTGCTATTAGAGTTTGCCAAACACCCCTTTAAGTGGTCACAGTTGGTTAACGGGTCAAAATTGTTGCTTTTAGAGTTTTCCAAACACCCCTTTACCAAAATTATCAGTTTTGGCATAAGACCCGAACCAGGTTTCAAATAAAGAATCGAAGAACTGAACCCAAATACCAAAATTCTAAATGAAGTAGTATAAGAATTGAAGTAAATTTAGATTCTAAACAAGTATCTTTTCATGAGCTACCGAATGAAATGAACACATTTGAGTACTTATACAAATAAAAAAAGTTTACTAAGTTTGACTATTAGCTAAACTAACCTTCCCTCCAAATCTGTATGAAGTACTCACTACGTTTGAAATTCCACCGTTTTATGATTCAGGATACGGACTTCAAAGAATGGAAGCTTGTGATTCAGGAAATAACAAAGTTTCTGAAAGTAGACACGGGTTTTATGAATATAAGGCGTTTAATATATAGCCTCACGTTGGATCTCCATCCTGATAATCTCCCACCTGTTGCCAATGTGAAAAGGAAGCTAAAGCTGGGAGATGCCATTCTTTGCAGCTACCATCCTAATGAGGTTAACATACTTTAAACACGTTTGCCACTATGCGGTCTTAATATACTGCATTTTGACTTTTCTTATGCGTTGTGAATCTTTTAATCAGGTTAAGTTCTCCTAGCTGACTCTAGACAACTTCCAAATGCTTCAATCTTTGGAGTGGAACCCAATGGCTCATTCTATAAATCAAGTGGAACTATGTCTACCGGTACTGGTCAAAATGGGGGCTTTTTAGGATCTAATCGTACTAATTATTCCCAGGAGATTTTTGATCCTACACTGCCATTGCTCATGGGTGTACTAACACTTATTTATGTATTTTTATATTTTGTAGACTGCAATGAAGTTATCAGCTAGCAATATAGGTGCCTTTGTAGGCGCGTCGAGATTGAATCCAAGCATAAGCTCAGGAAGTCACATGGATATTTCAATAAAGTTCACGTTTAAGAGGTTAGTAAATATTATTATCATAAGGTAACTTTGTATTGATGAAAGTAGATTTAGTTTGATTGTAAAGGTTCAAAATATATTGAATTCCTACTATGGTAAATTCTTTGTTGTGAGTTTAGATGAATTTGGTATGTTCCAGATTTAATAGTATTGATCCAAGCCTAGAGTAGGAGGTAAAGGTGAAAATATGGACGGGTTGGGTAACGGGTGAAAATGGGTAATTTTTTTTAAGGGTGGGACAGATAAGGCCGGGTTGGATTCACCCGAAACACATTTTCTTTAATCAAATGATTATAAAAACTATATTATTCTAATAATAATCTAATGATCTACAGAATTAGAGCCGTTTGGAATTGCTTATTAGGATTGAATCCTGTTATCTATTTACACTCTTATGACAACGTAGATGCCAGGATCATCACTAAAATGTATCTGTCCTAATGCACTTATTTCATATATGCAGTTAGGGTCATTTATTTTGAGTGTTAAAATTGAAGAAACGATGTTCAAGTAGGTAACTGAAGTAAAACTTGGTGCATGGCTTCATGAGATGTGTGTTGATGAGCTTAGGCTGTTTGAAGTTGTTATAATCAAATTCTTTTATAGATGAAAACCTGCTGCTTAATTGGTAATAAGGATAGCAACTGTTACCTCTTTCTGTAAATTATTTCATCATCATTTATCGGTTACAATTTGATATAAAGCTATAATCTATGGACTTTTAACTATATATGACACGTTATCATTTCTGGATGTAGAATTCCGAAACATTTTATCGATCTCTTACTGTCAATGTCACTGCAGATTATCGAGCCTCCATGGAATGCGTACAACATAATGAAGAAAATGGACTATCCTTACGAGGTATTAAATTCTTTCCTTATTAGTGATGAGTTGTATCCAATATAATTCTCTAGCTTGCACCTGTGGATACGACCCTTTTTTAAGATGTTTCTACAAACCTCAAAATGTTCGTTTCAGCATATTATCGACAACATGAAAGACCCAAGCACTGCTGCGTTTTGGTTGATTACAATGCCTCAGATTATGGGAGGATTTGAATACGAGGACGAAGTCAAGCAGAAAATTTGGTGGCAATACAAGGTTCATCTTTTCTACTTTACTATCTCTTCTAAAGAATCACCGGTTCCTTCGTTTCCTTGCTTTACTCCATCTGTGTGCCCCATAAGTGTTGCCAACTGCATTTGCATAGAAAAAACCTCACATTAATAAGTAATCATACACTTATATTTCCGGATGTTGATTAGTAGCAAGGTGCACGATGGTGATGATCAACAAGGTGCATGATGTTGATTAGCAGCAAATTCCCTCTATCCAAATGTGTTACAACGACATGGTTTTTTTGAAATGCGTTTGCTTGCAATCTTTTATTGATCAGTGGAACCATATGAAACATGTGATAATTTGCTGCAATAAGACAGTCTTTAAAAGATAGTGTCTTGGCTGTTCAGAAGTTGCCATAATCAAATTATCATTAGCACCTGTTAAGTTTTTGGCAATTCTGTTTTTGCAAGAAATACATACAATAACCAGTGACAGTCTTGCGCTAAAAAGAGATGCGTCCTGTGGGATACGAGCTATTTTAATTGTAAGCCCCCATATTTAACATATATATTGATAACTTCAATTATGAATGTGCACATTTTTATTTTCTCATATTGGATGAACATTTATTTATTTTCGTACTTAATGCATTGAATAAATATATTGGTATTTCTTTAACTTATTTTCCTATACTTATTTTTTTTTCAACGATATTCATATAGCTAGCCAGCCCATTCGAGCGGGCCATATAACAATACGTGGCTGTCTCTAGAGTCAAGAGGAGAAAAAGGATTGAAAAATAACTGTTGTGATAGTCCTGTGGGATAGGAGCTGTTTTAATTGTAAGCCCCCATATTTAACATATATATTGATAACTTCAATTATGAATGTGCACATTTTTATTTTCTCATATTGGATGAACATTTATTTATTTTCGTACTTAATGCATTGAATAAATATATTGGTATTTCTTTAACTTATTTTCCTAAACTTATTTTTTTTCAACGATACTCATATAGCTAGCCAGCCCATTCGAGCGGGCCATATAACAATACGTGGCTGTCTCTAGAGTCAAGAGGAGAAAAGGATTGAAAATTAACTGTTGTGATAAGGATGATAATTATGCAAAATCAACAACAAACGTTGTGTATAAAGAAGGTTCAGTTTGCATTTGAGTTTAATCATATACCATGTTCTTACAAACAACTTTGTATCTTTTAATTGTTGAATAAAAGTTAACATTTTTTTTCGTTGTATATTACGATGTTCATAATTCATTAACCGTTAATTTATTCATTGGCCACTTTTCTAAACATTTTTTACACGCCTTCTTTTGCTATAGTAAAATATGTCAACGATACTTATAAGTAATACCCGCCTATAGGGCGGGCTTCGACATCTGTAATTATAGTCACAAAATAATAATAATAATAATAATAATAATAATAATAATAATAATAATAAACAACCAGCAAATTATTTACTTATAAATACACTTACATAATACAATTCATGGATCCAGTTTCTTAATAAGTAAAGCATATAAGTAAGATCAAAATATCGTAACTAAAATTATAAGATCAAGATTGTAGATTTACTTTTTCTTTATCCGGATACCAACTTTTTAATCAAATATAATTTGGTCTATTCAATTTTGTAATAATGCTTATTGTCTTGAAGATAACAAATTAAAAATAGTGATATGAAAAGACCATGTATAGATTCATTATAAACTTTGAGTAGTAATGATTAAGATACACTATATTGATTATAAAATATATATTTTTAAACATAAAAATTAAAAATGTATACATCAAACCATATTCAAATATTATTAGGATACAAAAATGTATTTTTATAAAGAAATCAAATATCGATTACTAATACAAAACACTTGCCAAAACCAAATAAAAACACATTATGATTACAAGTTGCGTCAACTAACACCATCAAAATTAATTATAAATAACTTTGTAAAAAAACAATTCACAAGTAAACTAATACCATAAAAAAAAAATACCCGTCCTTAAAAATAATTTCCCACTAACTGACACCATCTAGCATCTTATAATTATGATATTAAAAAATACAATAAAAAAAACGTCCTTAAAATTAATTTTAGAATAACTAAAACCATCCAAATTATAATTACAAGTCATGCCCGCCCATCGGGCGGGCTTTGAAGTCTAGTGTATCTTAATCTTAACTAATTACTCCCTCCGTCCCATATTAAGTGTCCATAATGGAATCTTGGGATGTCCCAAATTAAGTGTCCAGGGAATATTTTCAACCAATGAGAAGAGACTTTAGTGGGTAATAGTGATATTTGATTGGTGGAGAGTGTAGTTAGTGGAATTTCCTAAAACTTTGTGCATTTGAAAAGTGGACACTTAATATGGGACGGAGGGAGTATAAAGCAAAAATGGTCAATTAGTCAATAAGTGGAAAAACTGAAATTATTTAAATGCCTAAACTGCCCTTTGAAATATACAGCCAATCTAAATTACAGCCCATCTAAATTACCCTTTCACCAAACTATTTTACTCCCATCTCTCCCACCACAATATGCGATACACAAAAACACACACAAATAATTCTGATCTCTCCCACCACACAAACACCATCACCATCCGACGCCACCACCACCTCCTGATGCCACCACTACCGGACTCCACCACCACAAAAACCAACGCACCACCGAAATCCACCCTCCACCATTCCTCCGCCGCCTGAACTGCCAAGACCCACGACCACCAAACAGGTTTTTCATGTTTTGAGGTATTTTTGAGTTTTTTTTTTTTTTTTTTTTTTTGATCTATGTATATTAACATTTTTTACTAATTTTTTGTTAGTGCCGCCGCTTACCGTCGCTGTAGCCACTGCTATCTCGCCGGAAAAAGTCGCCGTTGCCGCCGCAGCTCCCAGATATTGTTGATGCCGCCGCCGGAATTCGTTGCTATCGCTGGAGCCGAATATCACCAGCCCACTACGATGGACGATTTTTGAGTTTTTTTGAGGTACCCTTTGAAATTTTTAATAGATCCATATTTTTGAATTCGAACGATTAATAGATCTATATGATTCGGTAAGTTTTGAGGGGTTTTTTTTTTTCACTGCATTTATGCCGGAATTTGTATGGTTTATATGAAATTTGTTGTAGGGAAGATAGGCTTTGATGACTGATAGGGTTTTATTTTAGGGGATCTGAGAACTAAAGAGCCAACTTAAATTTGACACCATATGCTTTTCTTGCACGGAATCTGCAGAACTTCTATTCATACGCAAAGTAAACATTCACATGAATGTATTTTCTCATTAAGGTAAGCAATTGGTGCAGAAAAGCAGCCAACATACTTTTTAAGATTTAGATATCATTTCAAAGCAGACAAGCAGCCCAATCCGCAAAATGTACATCAAGAACCATTCATCCAAGATCTAACACAGTCACACTCATCTCACTATCTCCAAAAGTTTCATAATGGCTCATTACAGATGCCATAACAGTAGTTGATAAAGTACATTAATCATCCAAAACGTTAAAAGCAGTCTGAAATAGGCATATTCAGCATAGTCTAAAGCACACAAGCACAATGAGCAAACTACAAAGTTGCGGGTTACCAGTTTTAATCGACGAGTGGTATAGTCATTTAGGATTTTTAGTGTTAGTTACTTGCAACATTAGGAGTTCTCGTGTTTTAGACTTACAGAATAAAAGGGGAAAGAGCCAAATATGAAATCAGGAATAGCCAAAGCCTGGAATCCTAGAAGACTAAAATGGGTGTCTCGTCAGTTGTAGACATGTCGAGATGAGATGGTAATTGATATTAAGATGATTCGTTGGTGAGTGATAGACGTATCTCTTAGCTAATTGTGGAGCAGAAAGTAAACTTTTATTTAATAAAGGTGCACAAAGAGTGTTTTTTTAGCTGAAATGATCTTTAGATGCAAATAGACGAGATAGACTTTTTGTTGAAATGGTCTTTGATTGTATAAATTCATTTTTTGTTTATTTGTTTGTAACAATTGTAATATATATATGAAATTTGTTTGTGTATTTTTTTTTGTTTTGTTGTAATTTCTTTTAAATTTGTTGTATACACTTGATTTTTGTTGTGTACATTTTTTTTTATGTCAATGTCAGTAATCTTAAATTGGTAATGATAGAAATTGGATTTAAGGTTTTTGGTATTGCTTATTTTTAGCTTATTGAAACGCTTAAAAATGTGTCATATCCGGCAAAGCAGTTAAAAGGCATTTGGTCTCCTGTGACAGATATCTAACAGCAAACTTTGCAATGTCTGATAGCCCTTGCCAACAAGAAATAATGGATTACACCTTATCATCTGTTACGTAGTATACAAGTAATAGTTTACTACCTTGTATTTATATTTTGAAATAGTTAAGTAGTTTCAATATGTGAGACTATAATGAAAAAAGTTATAATTTGTCCACTGGTAAAATTCATGAAGGATAGACGGATTTACTTATATTACTTGTTTAAAGACCCAAGAGGACACACAACGACATTCAAGACTCAGAAGGGAGTCGTAATAAATTATATGAGAATAAAAAAAAATAAAAAAAAAAAAAAAGTTGAAACTTATGCCAATCATGTACAAATATAGGAATTATTTGAAAATTATGCTAATCGTGTCCAAATATAGGAATGATTTCAAAATAAAAATTGAAACGAGACCTTTAGAATACTTAATCATGTGACAACTTTACAAATCGTTTCCATGTATAAGTTTCCATATAAAATTATCTATTTGTCAAACTTTACACATTTACGCTCGTGTCATTTAATGTAACTTAGGCAATGATTTGTCCAGAAAACCATGTAATATTATATGGAAATAATTTTGGCTCTATACATAAAATGGAATATTAGCCAATATATCAGCGTAACTTAGGCAATGATTTGTACATACTGAAAACGCATGCAAATAATTTATAATTTTGGTTGACTTCTACAACACTTCATATTGGGTTATTTTTAAATCGTTTAATTGCAAATCCTGTATTTTCTAAACAAATGTCTTACCAAATCATGTATTTGTAAAGTGATTTACAAGATTTTAATTTGTCAAACTTTACAAATTTTGGAACCACTATCCTTCTTTTTTACATCTCCTTTTTCTTATATATTGTAACATTCGACCATCAAAAAAATTGACATTACGTAACAACATATAACATAAAATAAAATGGAGGCCATTGATTCTCACATGGAACATGCTCAAGATCAGTTGGAGGCAAAAGCTTTTGTTGAACCTGTTGTTTAACCTGTTCTTGAACACACTACCGCGGAGGTTTACGTTGTACACCTTTTTTTTTTGTTTCCCTAACGTATACGTTTGCTTGAGCATTCTAATATAGTTTGTATTACTTGTTAGATTGAATCTCAAATACTTAGCGCTTTCACTCCTATGGATGTTGATCAAGCTTTAAACCAATAAAGAATTCCGTCAAGAAGGAATCTACATCTCAAATGTCATATATCAAGAAGTTTTACGCAATGAGTAACGTGTTTTGTTAGTTAGTGTCTCATAATTGATGTAATGTTTTCTTTTTCAGTCTCACTAAATATTTTTATATGTCGTTTGATACATGTTAAGAATTTTTGCTATAGTTGATAACCGTTTGCAATTACATTTTAATCTTTTCACATTCTATTTTGAACTTTATACGAAACATTTACCACAATATCGCATATCGTTAATTGCCTGCTGCTAGGAACCGCTGCCGGTAGGCGCGGGTACTCGCCTAGTATATATATATATATATATATATATATATATATATATATATATATATATATATATATATATATATATATATATATATATATATATATATATATATATATATAGTATGGGTGCGGTTCTATAGAAAAGTATAATTAGATAGAAAAGTGAGAAAAAAAGTTACAAGGTAGATTATGATAACATGTCAAACTTTGGGGTAAAAAAGAATAAAATAGGAACCAGCTTTGTTAATCAGATCTAAACACACATCACCGATTCAAACACATACACTCACCGATTCAAACACACACACTAACCATCACCACCACCACCGTCGCTGCCGTCTTCCGTCGTGCAACCACCACGTCAATCTTTACTCCGCCACCGTCACACCGACGCCCAAACATGAAGATGAGCTACTCTATCTATATGAGGCGACTTACCGCCACAACCACTACCGTCGCCACCGTCTTCCGTCGTGGATGCAATAATTTGATAACCTGATCAACAATCCACTGAAATATTGGTGAATTTTGAACATTAAATCATCTAATAATGAAGAAAAACAAGATTTAACCTGTAAGTGCACTAATTTTGGTTATTGATCAAATTTAAATCAATGTTGTAATGATTTTTTTAAGTTTTGTTGAAAGTTTATCATCATATCATCATGTTTTCTACAAAATATGGAACAAATTTGATGAAAAAAATGCATGAATAATGTGTTTATTAAAGTTGCACACCAGGTGTTTGATAAAATGCTTGAGTAAGATTTTATAACTAAGATGTACTAATTTGCAGCAAATGTGTTTAATTTTGAATGATATGACATCTTAGGGCATATGTGTGTTTATTTGCGGCATTAAAATTACAAGTTAGAGCATCAGATTGTATTAGTGCATCTGTGTTTGTGGTTGTTGCATATGTATTAGTGCATTTGTGTGTATATTTGCAACATCAGAATTACAAGTTAGGGCATCATATTGTATTAGTGCATCTGTGTTTGTGGTTGCTGCATCAGGTTAATTGTGATTACATGTTAGGGCATCAGATTATATTAGTGCATCTGTGATTGTGTTTGATGCATAAGTTTGAATGTCGATATGTTCAGTGCATCGTTGACCATATTAGAGCATCGGTGAGTAAGGTTAGGGCATCAATGATTATGATCGGTGCATTCTTAGACATATTGTTTTCCTTCTTCCACTCTCAAGTGGAGCTGATAGTTCTTTAGTTGCTGGTATTCTTGGATGCATGTGCCAGCTTGTAGTAAAAGGTATGTTTACTCTTCTTTTAGAGATTGAAAATTGATATTGGCGCATCTCCGTTTTAGTGCATCCGTTTGTATCATAGTATCTGTTTGAGACTCGTGCTAACAGTTGACTTATAAGTACATAATAAAAGACTCGTGCTAGCTGAACTATAGGTGATTAAGCCAATAGTTTTATTTAGCGTCGACTTGAATAGTTGACTTATAAGAAATAATAAAAGAGAGATGAATGACCTGTTGTATATGATCAGTAGTGATACTAGTGGTAAACATGTCAAAATTCGAGAACATTAGATAAAATGAAATGGGGCAAACAAGTCATATTTCATCCAAAGTGTCATGTCTTTATTTCTTATATACAACCTTGTAGATTTTTATTTATTTAAAAGCTTAGAGTCTAACAATCAAGTTTGTTAATCATGTTTAATGTACATATCGGGAGGTACTTTAGTGCACCCGTTTGATGTCTTTAGTGCATCCATTTGAAAATACTCTATAGTGCATCCGTTAGAGGTACTTTAGTGCATCCGTTTGTATTATAGTGTCCGTTTGATACTCGTGCTAACAGTTGACTTATAAGTAAATAATAAAAGACTCGTGCTAGTTGAACTATAGGTGATTAAGCCAATAGTATTTACTGAAGAGGAACAGAACATTGTTTCTACTCGTTCCCGACTTGCACTAATTACATGTTACCGATCAAAGTACTTATACTGTTCAAGCGCAAGACTTAAGAAAGGTGGACTTCAATCCTGTATTGTTCTAGATGCTTTATACTAAACTAAATACCATAGCACCATTTTATTATGTGCACCATTTTTCAAGATATGTTAACGCAAGTGTGTCTCGTTTAGACTTTGTCTTGTTATATTTTGGAATCTCACAATATTATTGGTAATTTCCATGTATCTGCTGCAGTTTGATGGGTTTATCGATTTAGATCCGTATGATACCATAGCACTAAAAATAAAAGGAGATGGGAGGAGTTATATATCTACTGTAAGTGCTGCATCGGTATGCCTTTTGTTCAATGAAATGTTGAGAGGCTTGTATTGTTAGTTTACCATTTTCAAATTTTAAGCTGTACACATTTTGAGTTGACGGTAAGGCTTTAAACTTCAATGCATATTTATACTGAAAATTGGGTAAACTCACCTGGACAAATGGAAGATAACTCATGGCAAGCCTTTGTTGCTGTGCCTAAAGACAACTGGGTTGTTGCCAAGGCCAGTTCAAGTCATCCTTTACATGTGTTAAAAATAATCAGTAGCGTTGTGGTTTGTTCGGATTAAACGTTTGCATTTTTCTGAAACAAGTTTGTTTGCTAGTACGAGTACCTGTGCTGAGTAATTCACGATACGTAGAGTTATAAGGAATTTGATTCATAGATTATAAGGAATTTGATTTACAGGATATTTTGGTTAGATTAGAGCATCGCGAGATAGATTGATGCATCCGTTTGAGGTACTTTAGTGCATCCGTTTGAGGACCTTTAGTGCATCCGTTTAAGATACTTTAGTGCATCAGTTTGTATCACAGTCTGTTCAAGAAGCACTGGCGAAAGGTCTAGAATCACTTTGTTTAGGGGATTTGCATATGTCCCTTGAGGAGGGACAAAAGTGGTCTTCCATTCTGCTTCCGTGGGTGTTCAGGGAGTCTTCATCTGATGATATCACGTCTTCTGCTATAAAAATTCTTTCTCGTATTTGTGATGATTATGGGCCATCTTCTGTACCAATTTCTCAAGGGTGGTTAGCTATCATGCTTTCTGACATTCTGAAATCCAGAAAGATATCGCTTAAAGAGAGTGCTCAGCCTAGGGATAAAGTGAAGGTTCGTAACTTTGTTGTTCATTTCATATGTTGTTAGTCTATATGGTCAAACTCAAACAAGTACAAAATAGATTTTGGCCGGAACAAGTGATTTCTATTTGTCGTTTAAACAGGTTGGACCAAGCTGCCGACAAATTTTTGGTCCATTGTTTTTAAAATTTCTAAATAGTATTGTATTAAACATGATTACAATACTGTTTATATAGATTTATAATATAGTTGTTCACAAATAAATCAACTTAGGATGCTGTAAATATTTTAATACATGTTTAGCGGCTTTTGACCCATTACAACATTTCACTTTTTAAATATTTTTAGTATCTGAGCCTGTATCAATCAAATACAACCCAAATTGACCCACTTCCATAATATACGGGTGAAATAGTCACCTCTAGTTATGTGTCGTATTGACTCCTTTCTATGATAAGTGATAAATATATTAGTTCTTGCAGACTCAAATGGATAAGTCAAATGTAGTTTCTGGCACACAAAGTGTCAACCAGTTGGGTATTGCCGTGGTTAATCTGGCTGTAAATCAGCTGGGAACAGATTCTGTTAATGGTGATTTGTCTTCTTTGGCTGATTTTCTCTCCCTTGAACCCCTTATTCGACCTTACAAAAATCCGAAAAAAGACACCATGCCTAAAATAAATGCTGTGGATTCTGCACTGGCAACTCTGAAGGGGATCAAAGCTATGGCAGAGATTTGCAGTGATGACTCAATTTGTCAAAACAAAATAGTTGATTATGGTGTAATTTCGTTGTTGCGTCGCTTTTTACTAAAAGACGATTATGAGAAATTAGCAGCTATCGAAGCATATGATGCATCAAGAGACATGGAAACCAGGGATAATGCTGTAATTGTTCGTGGTGAGTCCTCTGCTCCTGATGCTCGTTACCGTCTAGTGTCTGCGTGCCACCTGCAGCTCATGTTCGCAGACGCGCCGCTCGATTGTTGACCTTGCTCTCTGTATATCCAAAAGTAAAAAAGTTGATACGGGATGATGAAGCATTGCGTAATTGGCTTGAAGATTGTGCAAGTGGAAAGATCCCAGGAAACAACGACCTCAAAACTCAAAGCTATGCTAGAGCAACATTGCTAAATGCATTTTGCAATGATGATGACCAGCCTGATGGCACAAATAAAGATCATAAATGTGCTCGCTTTACTAAAATGATCTTTTTAATAAACCCTGCAATGCCTCACTGGGAAATTCCTGGTAAAGGAAAGCATGCATCAACAAAAAATGAAAACCAAACTGATCCTAGTGATGATGTCATCCCTGAATCTAACGATGTACCAGAGTTACTCTAGTGATCCTTCACTTGATGTTATCTTTGTTCATGGCCTGCGTGGTGGACCCTTTAAGACATGGCGATTATCTGAGTGCAAGTCATCATCTAAATCTGGTCTTGTGGAAAAGATTGATGAGGAGGCAGGAAAACAAGGGACTTTTTGGCCGGGAGAATGGCTTTCAGGCGATTTCCCTCATGCTCGTTTGTTTAGTCTTAAGTACAAGGTTTGTGATCATAAATGTGGGTTAAAATTGTGTTATACTTCTTGTGACCAATATGATTATACTTCTTGTGTCCAATATGATCATAACTGACTTTCTAATAATATTATTATTTGCAGACTAATCTCACACAGTGGTCTGGATCAAAAATAATTTTATTAGTTGCATACTTTATAGTTCTATATGTGCATATATAATAATAAATTGTGCCTTTTAAAAGATTGTTCAGCATTTGAGTTTTAGATGTTCTTTCCGGTTACTAGGAATATTAGCGTGTGGATGTTGAATGTTGAATGATACAAATTACAACTGAAAAAATAAACAAATCAAAAAGGAAGGGGAAGGGAAAAAAATTTACAAAATTTACCCTAAAAAATAAAGAAAGTAATAAATAAGCCCCTTGAGTTGGGGAAAAAAGGAGGTGGGAAGGGAGGGGGTGATTTGCACTATTTTCTCACTTTTCTACCAAAGTGGGTTTTTTTCTAGAACCAATATATATATCATTAACATTATATTATATATATATATATATATATATATATATAATATATATATATATATATATATATATATATATATATATATATATATATATCATTAAATAGTTTTTTCTTAGATTTTAGTTATGTTGTAATTATCAATTCCCATATTTAATATTAAAATATAAATTATATATTCAATTTACCATATATAATAATATATGATTAAATAATATGTTATTTATTTGAGTTGATCCTTAATAATCTTGACTATATAAATAAATATTACACTTTATGAATCTAATTTAAAGGAAAAATTTGTACGGATAGGTAAAAATTCGAACCATTTGGTGCTTATACGAATTTGTTTCATAATTTTTGTAAAAGTGCAAAAAACGGTGTTGAGAACACCGGTCTTCAACATTTTCTTGCTTTTTCTCCAAAGCCGGTGTTGGAATGGAGTTGCCGTTCCTTCCTCCTTTCTTTGAAAGCCGGTTACCTCATCATCGGTCTTGAGATTTTATTTTATATGGCTTTGTATGGTTTTTGTAAGTGTGGAGATGATGAGCACGTGGGGCCATGGGGGTATTTTAAAGCTTTATTCAAAATGAATTGTCGATGTAAAAAGTTTTCTTGTTAAATACAAATTGGTTTTATATTCTAATTTAATAAAATTTGTATACTTTTATTCAAAATAATATGTTTTTTAAATAAATATGTCCAATTTTATTAATGTTTTTGTTTAATATCTTTTTATTTCATGCATGTTTTTGTTTAAATAATTCATATACTTATTTATATAATATTTTTTTAATAAATTAAAAATTAACAAAAAAACATATATGTCTTCTAACACAATTGAATGATCGTAAAAACTAAACATATGTTAGGCCGATTGTAGATATCGTGATTAGCTCATCACTCATGATTTGTAACGAACTAGGTTAAACCCGTACGTTGTACGAGACTGACCGAGAACTTAAATAAAAGTATAATGATAGTTACAGTATTATTCGTAGTTTATGATATTATAAAAAATTATCAAAGTACAACTTATGTAGATAATAAGATTATGATTTATGAATATATAATATGGGAAGTAACAATAACAAGTATATTGCATTGTTAGTAAAACAATCAGTATGTTGCTAGAACATTATCGATGTCAAGATCTTAGCACGTAAGGATCTTGGATCTCAGGATATACGTGCTCAGAATTTCACCCATAACAATTGTCCCCAAAGTTATTGTCATTTAACCATTTAGATGAGAATAACTTTTGAATCTTCTAGAGAAAGCTTTGACTCAAGTCAAATAGAGATAAAACTAATATGGGGTTAATACGCATGTAAAGTGGAAAACAAATAGTTAATTTAGGCGACATGATTTGGCAGCCATTCTATTTTCTCACTCCTCTATTTAAGCCCAAAGTTTTTACCACTTGGAAATCACAAACAGTTTTTATGCTTAAAAAGTTGCAAATAATCTTTTCCATTTCGATACAATTTATATTTTTTTTAGACCAATTTTATTCAAGCTTATGGCTGAGTTTCCAGTCCTAGAGGTATGATATCTTCATTATTCTTCTTATCCATTTCTTATCCTTTTTATTCAAACTATTTAAATTGTCTTTTAAATAGTTTAAAACACTAACAGGAATGCTATTAATTTCCGTCCATTCATTTATTGATGTTGATAGAGTTATTAGCGCATTATTTGGTTAGAACAAATAATTATATATACCCACTTAAGAAGTCATGCCATCCTATAAGTCGAGCACTTGTGAAGTACACATTCCCTGTTGGTGGGATAAGTCGCCCATCCATAGTGTGGAAAAACGAGGTAGTTCTTGCGGTTGTCCGGACAGTTGCCGGATATGCGAGCTCTACACGCGTCCTTGTAGGACGACTTAGTTAGGTTGCCGGGATAAGTCGCCCGGTACTAGCTGGCAAGGATGAGATTAAATATACCTGTAAATGGAGAACTCCCCATCTCCTATGAATCTCATAAAGATCTAAGAGCCTTAATTGGTAGAGACTCATTCTTACTCACTTAGATTACTAATCCCTGTTTGTCCTGGATAAGTCGCCTAGATACACATTGGTAAGTTTAAACTAGTCGTAGCCTTAATTGATTAATATGTTTTGATTTTATTATCAAAACGTGGGTAGTTAATGATTAGGGATAAATGTTGATGATGTTAATTGTGTTTTCGTTTATTTTGTAGTCGGTACTTTTAAAATGATATTGTTGAGCATAATATTGCTACATTGTATGTGAATACTTTGATGCATAAGAAATCGATACCGGGATGCTTTGCAACTTGGTATGAAGCGTTGAAAAGCTACCTTATGTACAAGGGACTTTTCAACCAACTCACAGCGGATCGTTCTGTGATTGTTGAGGATATTGATGAGCTTGGTGAGCTTTCTATTAGAGCTTATGCTAGTTATGTTGCTCATAATGAGGCACTGGGTGTTGTCATTAGTTCCATTGATGAGAGCTATGGTTACGACTCCGGTTGTGACAAAGTTTATCATCTATTTGGAATAATCGTTAAAGAGAATCAACGTGCTGTGAATGTCATTGCGAGGGGAACTATTATCGAAGCAAAAGAGTACCTTAAAGTCAAGGGAAAATCCGTATCTGATCACGTGAAGATTATGAGAGGATATGTTGATGAGTTGGCAGCTCTTAGGCAGCCACTTACTCATGATGAACAAATCTTTTTGGTTCTTAACTCACTTGATCTACACTATAGGCATTTTGTCATGAACTTTCTTAAGACTTGTAAGCACAAGTCACTAGATGCTCTTGAGAGAATGTTGGTTAGTGTGGAGACGAGTTTACCGAAAAATGCCCTCATTGGAAGGCCTTATTACGATAATACTCTTTGCACATTCTGCAATAGTAATTCACATGACACTTTTGGTTGTGAGAAAATAGGAGAATGGCTTCGTGAGAATTATCCAAAGTGGAGTGGACAAGGAAAGAAGAAAAATGGAAGATTTGGAAGGAGAAAGATAATCTTGAACTAAAATGAATGCTTCGACGTACATTTTGGAATTATCTTTTATTTGATGTTTTAGTTGAAAACATTATTACCCATTTAGTTTTCGTTCTTGGAATAATGTTAGATTATTATGGATTTGGGATATTTTTATTTTGAACCTACCGAGTTTTATCTTTTCTTTCCTTGATTGGTTGGTTGTTTGATTAATGTTTTGGTTGTATATATCTTGCATGTAATTATAGTAATTATAGCTAAGGATTGAATTCGCAATTTTAAGTTGTGAAGTAGTGAAAACATTTAATGCTTCGTAAAAGGATTTGTGAAATGAAAAGCCGTACATAAAGTAATTTACAAAAAGAAATCAGAGAGATATATTTTTGGAAAGTATTCTAAAATAGTCTTTGTTATATTTATTTTTGTCTTAATTATAAGAATCGTTGTCTCACCAAGTGTTACTACTTGAACTACTTAATTCTATAAGTTAGTGAGAACAAGATTCGTGATGATAAGAGACAAATAGAGTTATCTTGATTAAGAGGTCGTAATCTCCACCAAGTGTCACTACTTGAGATACTCGATTCAAAGAGTAAGTGGGAGAGAGAGACTTGAAATTAATTAGGATAAATTAATTCTCTATCGAGTGTGTTATACTTGAAAGATATGGTTCTATGAATCAGTGGGAGAATTTTGATAACAAGAAAAGATGACATCTTTTACTAGTGACCTATTCTAAATTTGTAAACAAAGAAATGAGTGAAAAGATCATTTGTTGTTGATTACGAAGTTAGATTATTTATCGAGTATTAGAACTTGATGAATTATATGTTTCGTTAAGTTAATGTCGTTATCCATAATGGATTGGATTAAAGACAAATTGAACTTAGTGAAACATGGTTATAATGGATTAAAGAGTTTAATACCAAAACTAGTTGTATGATATCTAGTTGAGATATTCATTGCATGGATTTAGGTTGTAAATGAACGCAAATTAAGGAAATTTTGAGATACACTTAAACTACCTTTTGAGGCAAGTTTTAAAGATTATCTTAATAAACACTTGGTCATTAAAATCGGTCATTAAAATCGAATCTAGGATTTGATAAAGGATGAGATTGTACAAACGTACAATTTATTGTACTTATGCAAGATCTTGTGACTAATAGAGATCCTTAATTAGATTTAGGAAATGATGTGCTCATAAGTAAAGAAATGAGTAGTTTCTTGAAATATCATTAGTACTACAAAATAGATTTTAATATTCCTATTATGATATAAAGATTCTTTTTCGTATTAGCACGAAGAGTTCCCACATTGTGGAATCTAGATCATAATTTCTATGAAGGGAAACAAATTAGTTTGTGATTAGCGAAAACGTTATTTTTTCAAATGAGAAAGAAGTTTGGAAATATCAACTTAATATATGGACATTCGGAACAGATATTGTGGGAGTATTCGATGAGTAAAATCATCCAATACATACCACGTTCCAATTTAGTATATTTTATCCAATTTTTTTTCCTAATTTTAGTTATGTTGTAATTATCAATTCCGATATTTAGTATTAAATATCAATTCCCATATATATAATTATCAATTCCCATATATATATATATATATATATATATATAAATTATATATTCAATTTACCATATATAATAATATATGATTAAATAATATGTTATTTATTTGAGTTGATCCTTAATAATCTTGTCAATATAAATAAATATTACACTTTATGAATCCAATTTAAAGGAAAATTTTGTACGGATAGGTAAAAATTCGAACCATTTGGTGCTTATACGAAATTGTTCCATAATTTTTGTAAAAGTGCAAAAAACGGTGTTGAGAACACCGGTCTTCAACATTTTCTTGCTTTTTCTCCAAATCCGGTGTTGGAATGGAGTTGTCGTTCCTTCCTCCTTTCTTTGAAAGCCGGTTACCTCATCACCGGTCTAGAGATTTTATTTTATATGGCTTTGTATGGTTTTTGTAAGTGTGGAGATGATGAGCACGTGTGGCCATGGGGGTGTTTTAAAGCTTTATTCAAAATGAATTGTCGATGTAAAAAGTTTTCTTGTTAAATACAAATTGGTTTTATATTCTAATTTAATAAAATTTGTATACTTTTATTCAAAATAATATGTTTTTTTTAAATAAATATGTCTAATTTTATTAATGTTTTTGTTTAATATCTTTTTATTTCAAGCATGTTTTTGTTTAAATAATTCATATACTTATTTATATAATATTTTTTTAATAAATTAAAAATTAACAAAAAAACATATATGTCTTCTAACACAATTGAATGATCGTAAAAACTAAACATATGTTAGGCCGATTGTAGATATCGTGATTAGCTGATCATTCATGATTTGTAACGAACTAGGTTAAACCCGTACGTTGTACAAGACTGACCGAGAACTTAAATAAAAAGTATAATGATAGGTACAGTATTATTCGTAGTTTATGATATTATAAAAAATTATCAGATTACAACTTATGCAGATAATAAGATTATGATTTATGAATATATAATATGGGAAAAGCGATTGTGGGGTTGTCACACACCCAACTTATGTGAAAAACCCATCTCATACTATTTTTTAAATATTTTTTGTATATTAAATAAATGATTGGGCCTCATGATTTTTATGAATAAAAAATCAAAATGTGATATGTTTTTCACCCAAGTTGGATGTGAGACAACCCCACCTTCACTTTCCCCATATAATATATGTCAAGTTTGTTAAAGCATGACTAATTATACATAATATTTAAATAATAATAATAATAATAATAATAATAATAATAATAATAATAATAATAATAATAATAATAAAAATTAAATAAATATAATATGTCTTTTTAATCACTAAAAAAACAAATTTTTATTTGATAAGATAAGAAACGTACAGTTCATTTTGAATAAATTCTTTTTATTTTTGAATATATATCTCTTTGTTTCCTCCTTTTACATCTTTCCTCAAAAATTAAAAAAAAATGAAAAACAAGAATCGAAAAAGGAAAGCAAGTTGCAAACATGTGCTCATCATTTCCACCCTTACAAAAGTCAAGTCATATAAAGATAAAATCTCAATACCGGTGATGAGGTAACCGGCTTTCAAAGAAAGGAGGAAGGAACGGCAACTCCAACACCGGCTTTGGAGAAAAAGCAAGAAAATGTTGAAGACCGGTGTTATCAACACCGGTTTTCACACTTTTACAAAATTTATGAAACAAGTTCGTAGAAGCACCAAATGGTTCGAAATTTTACATATCCGTACAAATTCTTCAATTTAAAGCTTACTAATGTATTGATCGATTTTCCGTTTTATAAAACATTTATTTATATTTATTCGATCGTACATGCTGGTTAATTTTATAGATTAATGCCATAGAAACAGGATTTATGATGGTTAATTTTAAG
Source organism: Artemisia tridentata subsp. tridentata (assembly GCA_021014915.2). Taxonomy (NCBI): domain Eukaryota; kingdom Viridiplantae; phylum Streptophyta; class Magnoliopsida; order Asterales; family Asteraceae; genus Artemisia; species Artemisia tridentata. The sequence continues at coordinate 232,834,429 of CP139505.1, forward strand.
TCCAGAAGCAAGGTAGAAACAACTTAATATTCTTGAAAAATTCTTGAGCTGGATATTTTATTTTTTAACGTACCGGCTCTAGCTATAAATCGTAATAATGTTATCATAATTTCTTAATGAAACTTAAGATTAAATTATTACTACCACAAAAACACAAATAAAATAAATAAAAATTATCAACTTGAGCCAAGTGAAAACAAAATATGCCCACATTTCTTATCACTATAACGTTATCTTCACAATCTTGTGTTCGCAAATGGAAAATATCATTAAAGGTTCTTATTCCATTCAATCCATCAAAAAACAGGACTCCATTTTTGAAAAGTTTGAATCTTGTAAATCTGAACTCAAACAAATACATTGCAATCCCATAAAAACATCACCCCCTCACAAAATACAACAATTGTTATACACAAAAATATTTACTATTATCTCCAAAATATAACATTCTTGATTTCGGCTACATAGACTCTCTTTTTAGTAAACTCGATATCGTCCCAAGTGTCGAGCTATATAAATAAAATCATGCTGTCTTAATCATCCTTTACTGGCATTGTTGTTTTACAGCAATATGCTGAGAAAGACTTGTATGGAGACAGTTTTACGTACCCGTATGTCCTTGAGGTGTGTACGCATTCATGCACATTGGAACAAGGACGAATGATACATTCACACGTGGTAAAGAACGGGTTTGTTATGAACTTGTATGTTGTAAATATGTTGATCAGGTTTTATAGTGAATGTGATCATATAAAATGTGCCCAGAAAGTATTTAGATTGCTTGTTCAAATTTAAATATATAGATTCCACAACCACTAAACAATTTTTAACAAACTTCCTCCTCTATTTCATAGAATGCCCATATACTTTGTCAAATAATAGGTTAAACCGACAACATACAAGATTTGCAAAACCCACAAAATGCTTCAAAAGGCAAATACAACATATCCAAATAAAGATGACTACATAATAATAAGGGGCTTTGAGAGTAGTATAAAACCAAATTGTGCTTAGAAGACCACAAGGAAGTGATTAAGTAGGTATTAAGTCAAAGTCAACATGATAAATACTTGTTATAAGCACACAAACATTTGTCACGATAACAGCTTGACATCTTTTCCTCTTTCTTGTTTTGTCTTCCATTATGAACTTGTCGCTCCCATCATCTGCAGCATTCAAACAGTTCGTACCAAAACTTAAAGGTGGCGATAATAGACGAGTTGGATAACGGGTTCAGGTAGAAAACGGATGTATTATTTTTAAATACGATTACAAAGCAATGTAGGAGTAGGACTTATGTATTCCCTTACACATTGAATTTGACTTCTTTCTTTTTCAATTAAATCTTTTAACCAAATCATACTACATCTTTTCATAGGTATATACCCTTCCAAGCTCGTACTAATGAGATACCATCAATGGATCTGCTTTAGCATCCAGATATGCATATTATGAAGTTTGGAATAAACTGACAAGTTGAAATACCAAAAGTTGCATTACCTATTTGAGATTTTGAGTAACTCATAGCAGACTAGTCGAGCAGCACCATAAATGGTATGGAACTGTATTAATGATCATCAAGTAAGGAAACTCCCAAAGATTAGCAAAGAAGAAACACATATACAACAAATAAGTATTACCTTTACGGATGGTGGCTCCCACACAATGTTACCCACACCTATTTATAGCATATTACAACATGAGTGACACAATGAAAATATTTACAAAACCTCACTAGAAAATAAAATGTAGCCAGCCACTTATCCTATAAATTGGATCAATTTTAGCAAGTAAGATATGGATAAGAGGAAAAAAATTAGCTAAAAGAAATAAGGTGAAAAACATTGTACTATAACAATGATTATTATGCATTAAAAATACACTTTTTACACTTTCAATCGGTTAAGGCTGTGTTTGGTACCCCAGATTATTGAGAGATTATGGGGGCTACAGCTTTTTTTTTCCACAAAATAATCTATTGTCCAAAAAGTAGTATCGTTTGGCTGCCAAGATTAAGAAAGATTATAGGAAAAATAATCTCTAAAATTAAAAGTTCATCCAACCAGTTTTTTAGAAAGGATTAGAGATTATTTTTTGTATAATTACCATTTTAACCTTCAAAAAACCCAAATTTATTATTTGTATGTCCAGTTACGTCATTTTACACTTTTAATCTACAATTACAGCTAGTTTGCCAAACACTACTACAAAAAAAAAAGCTACATTTTTAATCTTTTTCAGCACCAGCACCAGCATCAGCACCAGCACCAGCACCAGCACCAGCACCAGCACCAGCACCAGCACCAACACCAACACCAGCACCAGTACCAGCCCCAACAATTTTTGCCAAATACACCCTAAGACTCGCATTAAAAACTAAATTGACTTTTGATAAGTTACGAAATTTTAAATTCTAATTCTATACAAAGTATGTTGAATATTTTATTAATAATGATTTTTGGTATATAACATTAATGGATATTTTTGCACTAGCAAGTTCTATTTAAGTTGTGGGTTTCTAATTAAATATAACTAAACTAAAAAATTAGACAAGTAGTAGTGCATGAGACACACCGGGAGCAATTGGATGTTTCTGACTTGGGTTACATCCAACATTATCATACGTTTTGTCTGATACAGCCTGTTCAACATACCAACATCATATTCAATTAGTTCCATTCACAAGGAACAAAAATTGGTATCACAAAAGAAAAAAGGCAAAATGTATAATCTCTCAAGTCCCAGAAAAATAAACACAACTTAAAAAATCTGACAAAAGCCTACCTTAATTGCTTTAGCGAATGCATTTATAATTGTTTTTGAGTCTTTGTCTGCATTGTTTGCCTCTTCGCGTACATATTGGATTATATTGTACTACAACAACAACAACAACAACAACAACAACAACAACAACAACAACAACAAACAACAATAATAATAATAATAATAATAATAATACTGAAAAGAATCATTAAACCATAAACATAGCGAGTTTGTGATCACTTTCTAATAAGTACAGAAAACATACATATAAATTACGACCACCATCAACTAATTTGTATTCATTCATGACACTCATCACTTCCGGGATCAGATCACGTACATACAACTCTGCTTCATACATCCCTTTTTCTTCAATGAACTATTATAAAATCAAGATTACATAATCAATATAAATTCAACATTATTTTGGTTTTAAAGCTAAAACCTTTTGTACTTCAACGTATACTCTAGATCAAATAGTTTATGGGGAAGAACCTGGTCATCTCCATAAAGAACAATAGTGGCTGTGTTGCCTCTAGGACATCCACTAAATATGCCAAACACTTCATTTCCAAATATCTTTTGCTGAAAACTCTGCAAGTCCCAATATGCTTTTCCAAGAATTTAAAGTACATTAAATATTTCAGATAAGTTAAACATAAAAAAAAAACATGCAAATAACAGGATATCAATAAACATATAAGTCAATCCAAACCCTAAAAACGTTCTCTCCCTTTGGAGAAATCCGGCCGCCACTCTAATCCTTTTTTCCGGCCAAATCTCTCCCCTAATCGTCCTCTCTATCCTTGTTTCAAGGGTATGCAATACGTTTTGGGGATAGATATCATAATTTAGAGTGGTTGGCAGTTTTTTTTATACATATTATCTCGGATTTCTCCTTTATTTGATTTTGGCTGTTCCTTTTTGGCGATCTTATTAACCCTAACTAATCTTATATGTTTAATTCGTTTTCCGGGAAAGTCGACCATTAGTCATTCTTTGATTCTTGGTTGCTTTTGTGGATTGGATAGCTGATTTAGGGTTTCGGATCTGGTGCTCATCAGTATTATTTATAACCGCCTTTTAGGGATGTTTTTTGAATCGATCTATTCAAGGTCTATGTAAGTCGGTTCTGACTTATTATATTTAGGTCGATTCCATGATGCTGTAACCCTACTATGTCTGTTGTTAATCGCTTTTTAGGGTTTCAGATTGGTTTATCCTTAATTGATTAATCGATTCCCTTTTGGGATTCGTTATCTTATATCTGCAAGTAACCCTTTTTAGGGTTTCGGGTACTGGTTTGTTCCTTCGGGATGCTGTGTATTTGGATGTGGGTTATGGGAGAGAAGATCGAATTTGATGTTAGGGTTTGAGAACCCTATGCTACGACCTGCTGATTGGATTTCTATTCAGGGTCGTGTTTGTGTGTGATTATGGAAGTTAGGGATGTCATAATCCCTATTGCTTGTTCATCAGTTCTACTTGCTATTTGCTGCTATTTTTGTTATTATTATTGGGACTGATTGATGCGTGTATGCTTATCTCTGGTCTATATGGTCGTTTATTGTTATAATCTGGTTGCAAGGGTGTTCTCAATCCCATGTAAGGGTGTTATTAGACCGGTGATTGTATTGTTGTTGCTGCTGTTCACAAGACCTGGTGCTGTTCCGCGTCACAAGGGAATCGTGACAGGTTCTTAGTGGAGGTTGTTGGTTCGTGATTTATCTCGGATCATGGCATGAAGGTTGGTGTTGTTTGCTGTTCGTGCTTCAAGTGGATCGTTATTATTTTAATCAATGAATGTCTTGTTGTTTTATGGGAATCTGCTGCTGCTCGAATAGTGATGTAGGTTAAGTTGAAGGGTCTTATTCAAAACCCTTATTATTATCATCTTTCTTGGACTTTGCATTTTCCGTCAGGTTAATCATTTGGTCTTGTGATTGATGGTGCTATATGGGCTGTAAGTTAGGGTTTGCCAACCCTATTTTCGTCTTACGACTGATCAGGATACATTGCTTTTCATTCTTAGCTTAAGTTTCCTGTTTTTTTGAAACTTATAGTAGTTGCGGTATTGGATCGAGTTGTAGTGTTGGTTTGATTATGGTTGAATCAAGGAAGATCGGTGTAGTTGTTGGATCAATTGTGTGAATTGACTTGTTTCTATCCTACCATGGTTTCGGCTGCATCGTTGAAGGTTATGGACTTCTATGACGACATGTGAAGATTCAAGTTTTACTTGATGTTTTATTTGTAATCTAATAGTCGTTGTAGTTTTTGTTTCATATAGTAGTTGCACATGTTGTGCAGGTTTGTTCTAAGAATGGTTTGTCATTCTTAGATATGTGTCTTGTAAGTGTCCTAAGGGACTGAGATGAGGGGTGTACGCCCTCATCCTTTGTACTTCAACGCTTTTTGGTGTAATGAATTTTACCGGGTGGAATGCCCTTTACCCAAAAAAAAATCAATAAAATATAGTTTTATTTGAAGAGAGGTGGTCAAAGTAGAAGAGGATTACTATTCTTTGTGGATAGTTATGGTTGTATGATATCCTTTCAGCACAAGTTGCTTCTGCAAGACGATTTAGATCATCTTCAGAAACTAGATCTGCAATTCTGCAAAATATATGCATCGCTTTGCCAATTCCTGATGATAAAAAAAAAGCAAAAGTTAAAATATAAGAAATGGGTTCCATTGGCATGAAAGAATCGATGTTAACACCTTTTTGAATCCCAAATCAATAGCTTGACTTGTCAAAACGACGTTGGGACCCCTCTTCACAGGATTCTTCAGTATATCAATTAGGTTTACCTCAACGCTGTTAATACAAAGGAATATAGTGTCAAAATCCCATGAAGAAATCTAATAAGCAAGACAAATTGATAAAAACTATATCTACCTCATATCCTTTATTTGAGAATTTTGATCAGGCTTGATGTTTAAGATCAGGATCTCTGGATTGTCAACCACATCCAGATTCTCAGAACCAACAACATGTGGTTTAAACGTGATGCCGATACCTTCTACAGAAAAGGAGTCATCCACACAACCACCCAAAACCTAGAGAAAAGAACACTTAGATGATGCATATGAATTAAATAATCAAAAAACATTGCATTCTCATAACAGTTCTATTGCTTGTATTGTTAACAATCTAAGGCGATGTTTGTTGTTTATGAGTGAGGGGTGATATACAAGTCTTTTTGCAAACACAAAAACCATTTGTTTTCCAACTCTTCAATCTTTGACAACAATTATCTCAAAACATTATACGATTAATCATATGCCTTTAATATATATACAAGTTTTACAGTACTTTATATCAAATTTAACATCATACAATCATACCTTAATATTTTTAGAGTCCTTTATATCAAACTCACCATAAAAAATCAAAGAATTTCTCAACAAAATATGCAAGCATACGAATCACGCAAATTCTTATATATATTTAGAAAAATTAAAAATAAATAAAACCGAGAGGAAAAGTGTAGAAAACCAAGACTTGTTTAGACAGGCATGTACCTTTTTTATTCCAATCAGGTTGAACCCATCTTCAAAATCATCTATATTATTCTCATAAGGACCAGCACCCTCATAATCATATCCTGAAGCATAGACAGCAGCAACAACAATGTTTGCTATATGTCTCCGAGAAGATTCAAACAGCTGTGTCGAAGTTGTGTGGCATAATATTTGGATAGTACAACTTTCATGTCAAAACCATTCATGCTTACAGCTAAATTGTCGATCTTGTCAACGACCTATAACATAATTTATTAGGAGCTTTACAATCATATGATGATTATGCTAGTGGAAGTTAAGTAATAAAAATAAAAATAATAAATACAGATTTGTATGTACCTTATCACGAACATTTTCGAAAACTTTAGAGATTAATTGAGGTGGAACACCACTTGAATCAAGCTTTGGGCCTCTTCTTTAAGCTCCATCATTAGAAGAGGCATTAAAACACCCTGCCCACCATTATATTATATATATATATAATTATATATATTATATATATTATATTATAAAATATATTATATATATATATATTATATATTATATATTATGAATGGATATAATAGTTAATGGAAACAGGGAAATAAGAATAAAAAATGTCATACGTACCCAATCTTGAAGCAAACTATAGTCTACTTTTGTAGACTGATGGTACCACCAAATTCAATAAAATCAAACAAACTATTGTTAGTAGTCAATAATAATAATAATAATAATAATAATAATAATAATAATAATAAATAATTAATAATAATAATAAACACTACCGAGTGATAATGAGGAGGCCGGATTACCATAATTATCGATCACCGATGAGAGGGGTTCCTTCCTGCTTTTATATTATACAATTAATACACACAGATATATAATAAATAAAAATTATCATGCACGCCTTCAATAATTGTATTTTTGCACATATTGTTCTAAAAAACTACATATATGTTTTTTTTTTTTTTTTAAAATGGTTTTCTAAAGAATTTGTTAGAAATTGGAAATACAAAAATTTTTCTTTGAAGGCGTGCATGTTATGTTCTTATAAGACGTTGCAATGATTTTAGTACGGCAGTGTGTAAGGTTTTTGTGAAATATGAGGATGAGTTCATGATGATATGAAGAACATAGGTTGGTACTTACGATTATTGATGATTTGCATGTATTTTTTTTTTATTTTAAAAGGCGTGGTGCATGTATGTTTTTGTTGTCTGGTTCTATCAGTCTCTCGCAGATAAGATGGTTTTCGCAAGAAAGTCTCCCTAATTATATATATATATATATTTTTTTTTATATACTTTTTATATATTATATATATAATATATTTTATTTATTTATTTTATTCTGGTTTTTTTTAAAGATTTTCGTTTGTGGTGTCATATATAATTTAGATATATATATATATATAAAATCCGATTAGATGAAATAACATTGACAAATTTGTATAGAAAACGAATATTAACCCATTGAATTCTTACCTTGAATCTTAAGAAGTTGTGATCGATGATGTTTGATGATGAGAGATTGTGCGCGGTTGAGTCATTCTTTTTCGTTTGTGTTTGAAAGTTGATGTGGGTGTCTGAGAGGTGAGTTTTTTTGTTTGTGACGGTGTTGGTGTGGTTTATATTGTTTGAGTGTGAGAGAGTGTGTTGTGATTTTTGGTTTCCTGGAGTTCTTGTTGTGGTTTGCCTTTTTTGGTTTTGTGGCCTGACGTGAGTAGTGAGGGGCTGTTGTTTAGTGACGTTAGCTGTTTTGAATTGTGTGATTGGGAGTGTTTTGGTGAGGTATTGACGAGAGAGTTTGTGTTGTTTTTTGTGAGAGTATGGTTTGGTTTTGTTGATGTGAGGTTGCTTGTTTGTTGTGATGTTGTTTGTGTGTGTGTGTTGAGTGCTTTTTGTGTAGTGTTGAGGAGAGGGTTGGTGGAGTTGTTTTTATTTCTTTTAGATGGTGTGTTTTCTTGATTGTTGTATGACGTGTTGTGTGGTTGAGTTTTTTATTGATTTTGTTATTGTTTTTGTGTGAGATGAGTTGGTGTGTTTTATGTCGTGTCTTGGTGAGAGTTGGTTGAGAGTTATTTATGGCTTGTCTGCATTGAGTTGTTGTGATCTGTGAGAAGTTGGTTTTTGTGAAGTGAGAGTGGCTGTTGTGTGTGACGAGAGTGAGTTTGTTGAGAGTGAGTGTTGGTGTTAGAGTGAGAGGTTTTTGGGTTGAGTGGCTGAGTGATGTGTAGAGGGGGTGGAAAGATAGGTGTAGTTTGATTGGTTTGTATTTTTGGTATGGTTGTGAGAGAGTTTTTGAATTGTGTTGTGAGTTTTTGTTTTTGAGATTGTGTTGTTGAGTTGTGTGTTTGATATTTTTTTGAATTGTGGTGTTGAGAGTGTAGAGTAGTATTGAGTGTGAGGTGTTTTGTTGTGTTGTTTTTGAGTTGTTTTGTTGTGATCATTTTTGATCTTGTGAGAGGATCTTGCGGTGTGCTGTTTGTGTGTTTTTTTAGCTGAGAGCTGTTTTGAATTGATCGTGGTTTGTTGTTGATGGTTCATTGGAGAGCTTGTTTTTGTTTGAGTTTATTTTTGGAGTGTGTTTTAATGTCTTCGGATGATGTGATGTTGAGTGTGGTTCTTGGCTTGGAGATTTTGAGAACTTTTGAGTGCTGTGAGATGGTTTATTTGAGTATTTTTGTTTTGTTTGTTTTGAGATGTGTGTGGTTGCTTTTCTGAGGATTTGATGTGTTTTGTGAGAAGGTGTGATGAGTTGTTTGGTTTGTGCTGTGGTTCTGTGTCTTGGTGATGTTTTGTGTTGTTTTTGTTTATTGTGTGGATTTGGAAGTTTGAGAGGTTTTGGTGTCGTTGTTGAGTTTGGGTGAGTGAGAGGTGTTGTTTTTTGTGAGAAGATTGTTTTGACGTGATGAGGTGTTCTGATGGTATGAGATGAGTGAGAATGTGATAGTTATGATTGAGTCTGGTTTTGTCTCTGTTGGTTTGTTGGTGATGTGAGATTCTTTTAGAATTGATTATTTGAGTGACGTTTTATTGTTGTGAGAGGTTGTGTTGAGTTGTTTGTGTGAATTTTGAGATTGAGTGATGTGTTGTGTTGTATTTGAGAGGAGTTGTTGTGAGAGTTGTGAGAGTTCTTGAGTAGAGATGAGTGGAGATTTTATTGATTTGAGAGTTGAGAGAGAGTGATTTTTTGAGTTCGGTTGAGAGGAGAGTGTGTGTGAGTTTGTTTTTTGGTCGTTTTAATGTTTGTTTTTTGAGAGGTTTGTGTTTTGGTTGGTGGTCTGGTGAGAGATTTTGGTATATTGAATGAGATTGTTTGTTTTTTGTGGTCGGGGGATCGTCTTGGAGTGTGATTGTGTTGTTTTGTGTGTTCTATGATAGGTGAGGTTTTTTGTTGTGAGTATCTGGAGAGGTAGTTGTTGTTTTCGAGTGTGAGTTCTTGATTTGAGGAATGTTGTGAGTTTTGGTGTTGAGTGTGTTTTTTGATTGTGTTTTGTTGTGTTTTAGTTGAATGAGAGGAGTGGTTGTGCGGTGTGAGGTGGGTTGAGGTGTTGTTGTGTAGTGTGTGTGTTGGAGATTTTGCGTTTGTGTCTGAGAGTGTGTGAGTTTTTTGAGTGTGTGTTTTTTATGTGTTGCTTTTGTATGTTTTGTGAGAGTATGTGAGAGTTTTTGAGATTGTGATTGATTTTTTTGCGGTGTTTGTATTCTGGTTTGATTATGTATTTTGTGGGGTTGTGTTGGTTGTTTGTGTGTTTTGGTTAGTGATGTGTTGTTTTGTTTTGGGGGGTTGTTGTGGGTTGTGGGTTTTGGTTTTTTTTGGTTTTTTGGTGTTTTTATTTGTTTTTTTGGAAAAGGGGGGTGGTTTGTTGTTGTTGTGGTTTAGTGTTTTTTGAATGTGAGAGTGTTTTATGTGTGTGGATTGTGGTTGAGTGTTATATGAGAGAGAGTGAAATGGAAAAAATGAGGAGGTGGAGTGAAAGAAAATAGGGTTTTATATGTAAGTTTTTTTTTTTTGGCAAGTGAAGCATTGCTATATTCTGATAAAAGATTGTTAAAAGTTTAGAGAAACTTTACTTACATCCTGCAAGAAAATTGTAATTTGTATCCGGTGTAGTTAAAATTCTTATTTTTAACCTAATTAATTTTTTTTAATTATTTACACCCCTTGAAACGTGACAAAGAGGAGCATTATGTCACGAGCCAAAATTCTCAAGGTCAGGTTCTGCTTGAAAATGTTTCTAAATGCGCGGGTTCCTGGTTATTCCTGTTGGTCTCGTTGGAGTACCCCAACGATTTAAGGGTGTAGTACGTGCCACGAGTCGAGACTCGCTATAGCACCACACTGGTTGGCAGTTGGGGCCGCTCCCCTGATGAGTCCAAGGCAGGACGAAACCAGTGAACCTCTATCATATGCGGGATGGAAAGGCTTGCCCTCGATGGGGCGAGGGCGCCGCATGGGCTCGTCGAGACGGGTCCGTGACAAGTGGTATTAGAGCCAAGTCGAACTGAGGCGGACTGAAACAAGAGTTGCTCGAGTTGATCTCCCAAAAGTTCTTAAAAGTGTGGCTGAACGAAGGTGGTGGGAGAAGAGGTCTCTCGGGATGTTGAAGAGTCAATACGACACTGTGTGGATTCACAAAGTCAATGAAGAGCGAAGACGGCGCTGTGTGAATTTCACAAAGTCGGACATCCCTTATCCATAAAGCCGGAGTAAAGCCAAATCATTCGAGGGTAGTCGTTCCTCGAGAGGATGACCATGCACGAGGACGTGCATGAATTGGTGGTGGGAGAATGTCACGAGCCAAAATTCTCAAGGTCGGGTTCTGCTTGGAAACGTTTCTAAATGCGCGGGTTCCTGGTTATTCCTGTTGGTCTCGTTGGAGTACCCCAACGATTTAAGGGTGTAGTACGTGCCACGAGTCGAGACTCGCTATGGCACCACACTGGTTGGGAGTTGGGGCCGCTCCCCTGATGAGTCCAAGGCAGGACGAAACCAGTGAACCTCTATCATATGCGGGATGGAAAGGCTTGCCCTCGACGGGGCGAGGGCGCCGCACGGGCTCGTCGAGACGGGTCCGTGACAATTAGCATATATAATTCACTCTCACATATATATATATATGCTTATGTGAGTAATAGTTTGTTTTTAACCCATATATATTTATCTTTTACATAATATTTGTCTTTTACTGGCCCATAATTTGAGGTAATTTTTTTTCTCTTACTATATAAGTTGGTTATTAATTAATAAAAAATTCATGCGTTATCATGATTCCAGATGTCTTAATACCTCTAAAATTATAGAAATAATTAATGTTTGATTTCTATACAAATGAATTAATATATATATAATATATTATATATATATATATATATATATATATATAATAATATTACATATATATATATATATATATATATATAATATATATATATATATATATATATATATATATATATATATATATACATATATATATATATACATATTATATATATATACATATATATATATATACATATATATATATATAATATATATAATATATATACATTAATATATATATATATATATATATATATATATATATATATATATATAATTTACATATATATATATATATACATATATATATATATATACATATATATATATATATATATGTATGTATATTTATGAAATTCTTGATTTTCTTCTTTCCATATATGGATGATTATATGTATACGAGTGGTTTTATTATAATCAAAATGGATTTCTATAACAAATGTGAATGAATTTACATATGTAAATTAATTTTCGTGTCACTGGTATTGCTTTGAATTTTAGTCTAATTAACTCTTTGACTATCAACTCTATAATTACTTAAGATTTATTTCGATCAATTCATAATTTTTTTCCTATTATGAATAGAATTAGCAAACCCGTTTGTTTTCCTTCTTGGTTTGTTCAAATATATGAAAAGTTACAACTATCACCCATTTAATTTTCACTATTGTAAAAATGTTTTTATTTTATTTTAAATTATTTGGTTTATTATTTTCTTTCCAATCTCGTAATATGCTATAGCCAAATCAATTAAATTAAATTAATCCATTCGGAGTATGTAGGCTATACATGATTATTCTATACTTCAAGTTCTAGATATTAATAATGAATTGCATGATAAGCATGTGGTTTAAAACTTGATACATACTTTTGTGTTTAATTACATGGTTACAATTATAAATGACTGGATATTTAACGAGTCATACGTGGGTTAGTTGTTGGCCATCATAATTATAATGAATTTTGATGATAAATATCGTATATAAGAATTTTAAAGTGCATATATTTTATATATCTTCATGCTCAGGATGATAATCTGATTTGAAATAAAATAGTTATTTACTTATTTGGTCTAGAATAAAATATGCGTTTGCATCATGTAGCTTATATTTTCATGCTCAGGATGATAATCTGATTTGTAAATAGTTTTGAAAATCTTTCTGATTTAAATTGTTTATTGTTCTTTAGAATTAATTATTTTTAATTAGTTACAACATGATATATTGATAATTATGTTTGTTGATCAAATATATCAAATCATGTATATGAATTTACATAACAAGTATGCTAATGTTTTTACGGTTACAATCTATTTCAGGGAAACCGTGTTCATTGTACATGTAGGAAGGACCATATTAACAAGTTCCAAATTTTGATTGATGAAGGATCATGTTACAGAATCGGTAACTTTGGGGTAGGAGAGAACGGAGGCAACTATCCATTGCTCAGTCATCGTTACAAGATGAATCTGTATAAAAAGACTTCTGTGACAAGGCTTTCAAGCTTTGACAACAATGTTCGTGGATTCAAATTTGAGCCGTTCTCCAACTTATTTGTTAGACGTTTTTCTGAATCAGAGTCTGTTGGTTAGTATTAAATCTTATAGGACATACGTGATGAATCACATATTTTGATTTGGTTTTGTCATTTGATTTTTTTTTATATTAAAACGCAGATGTAATTGGAACCATTGTGTCTATTTCTGACTTGATCCCCTTTAACAAATATGGGAAGGAAAAGACAAGAAGAAATCTTATTCTTGAAGATGTTGAGTAAGTTTTTTTCCAAACATTTTATTAACCATAAATTTAAAAATCTTATACAGTTTCATTTTTATATACCATCTGTAACAGAGGGAGAAGCTTCAATGTTGTTTCTTTGATGCTTGGGCGTCAAAATTTGATAATTTACACACTCAGAGGGACAAAGTCGGTCATGTCGTCATCATATTGCAGCTTGCTAAAGTGACGTATTTTAATGGTAAAAATCATATTAACTAACATATTTCATTAGTATTCTTTTGACACTAAATTAATATCTGCCATTGTGTATGTATGCTACAGATTCGCCTTCCGTAACCAATGCTATGTGGGGCTCTAAACTGTATATAAATGATGATATTCCAGAAATCTCTGCCTTCAGACAGATGTAACACCATCGTTTATAATTTACGTTTTTCTTACTCAATACATTTGTTACTTAAGGTTTAGTTAACTATAAATACTAATCATTGTTATAGGTATGAAAGTCAAGATGGCTATGATCCCGCTAAACATAGCATTTCTATTTTCTCCTCTGCTAAAAAAGAATTGACATCGGAAGACTTTTTCAAGAGTGCTGTTAAGAAAATGGTCGGCAGTATACGCGATTCTGAAACTGTGAGTTTATATTATAAAATAGGGCTTATTTATTACTTTATAAAATGTCGCATGCATATTATAATCCTTTAAACCATAAACTTGCAGAACTATAACTGTATTGTCTACGCCAAGATACACAAGATTCATCGAGAACATGGCTGGGCATACCTTGCCTGCAAGAGGTGTGGATGTAGTGCCAAAGAAATTGAGAAAGGGCAAACATCATCGAGTGGTTCTAAGTTCAAAAAGCAACAAGTCTGGCATTGTAAGAAACACAAGGAAATCACTGCTGTTGGGATGAAGTATGCTTTTGGTATCTTATACATTTTATACCTTTTCAAACATTTTGTTTTCATTTACTTTTATCGTAATATATAAACTCTACCTTTCAGAATGAAAGTCATAGTCCGTGTTATTGATGACACTGGATCTGCATCATTGGTGATGTTTGATGATATGATAGTGAAACTTTGTGGAGTAGAATGCTACGGTCTCATCAAGGAATATGGACCTGAAGTTGATGACTATTTTCCAGCTGAGCTTAATGTCATGGTTGGTAAAAAGTTGCTATTTCGCTTTGAATATACTGACTTCAACATAAGCAATAACAACCATGTTTACCAAGTGAAATTGATGTCGGATGAGGAGGCTATGATCAACACCTTTAAGAAGGATTTCATTACGGAGGTAATTTTATGGTTTACAATTAAGATGTTATTTCAATCAAATTTCTTACAATAATGAAGTTATTTATTAATTCCACATGTATTTATTTTGATCTTATTTTAATACACCTTCTTAGGAGCTTTGTGATGAGGTCCAAACTCCTGAAGTAACTGCCACCAACATCAGCAAATTCAAAACTGTTGACAACATTCCATTTAACATGGAAGAAACACCCACTTCTGTTAAAGGAAATCAATATTCTGTTGGTGATTCAGGCATTGAAGCTTCTGGTGGCGATACGAGTAGTTCTGGCAGTGCGAAACGCTCATTCATTGACTTGGATGATTATGAAGAAGTAGATGATGAAGCAAAAAAGTCAAAGAAGATGGTTGAAGTTAAAATTGAGCCTGATGAGTGATTTCCTTAAAATTGAGATATCATCTTCAATGTTTTGTTTTTCCAGTGTTTTTTCTTTCATTGTTCTTTAAGACATGTTTCATTTGCTTGGTTTGCATTTTAGCTATGGTTTTTCCTAAGATTTTAACATTTGTGTTTTTTTTGGTGGTGTTCTACAAATAAACAAGATGTTGAATAAAGAAGATGATATATTCATGTTTTTGGTTTTCCCTTCTTTTTCAAATGTATCTCATTTTAGCATAGATTTGTTAATCATCAAACTTATATACCTTTTTAGCATATTTTTATTAATCATCAAAGTTATAGACGTAAACAAACACAAATTTTAACATTAGTTTATGATTTGGCTAAAAGTATATAACAACATTTAAATAAAGTAACAACTTTATGGCAAGCCACTTAACCAAGCCACTGAACGTTTAAATAAACTACAACATTAGATGGCTTATCAAGCGACTGAACCATTGGGACACATTTCAACAAGCCACTTAACCAAGCTAATGAACCAATCGAGGTAACCAAATTAAGAATACCAAAATTATTTGCAGACCATATCATGGCTTCTCAAATTAGCTTACTAAAATTGTGTTTTCTATAAACCAACAATAACATCAAAATCAAAGCATATCAGTTATACATTTGAAATATATTATTTCTTATATTTTTTCCAAAAAAAATGTTCATCAAACAGCAAATTCAAAACAAAATCAATTCATATCACATATTTATTTAAAATATATTGTTGTATTTATCCTTCCCTAATTTCATAAAATCATCCCACTCAAATTTTAAACTGTTATACCAATTCAAAGATTTGATAAATATATACTTCTAAACTTTATTCCTATCCATATTATTTCCTCTAAACTCATTCTATCTAAACCCTATATATACTATCAACTCTAAACCATATACATTTGCCTATACCATTTTCTAAACATTCATTTAACAAGATTACATGGCTGCTCAACAACATAACTCATCAAAGGTAATCATACTTTTGAACAACTATTGTGTTTATGTTAAATGCATGCTTATAACATTTTGGTTTTTTATTCTAAGCAGCAAGCAGTTGATAAAGAAACACCAAAGGACTTTTGGATTCAATATCCACCCGTCATTGTAATATCATCAGATGATGAATTGGTATGAGTTTCTTTACTTTCATCAGTAACGCTAACAAGTCACATATGTCTTTTTAAGTGTTTTACCTTACTTACAGGATGTCTCTCCAAAAAATAAACCCCAAATATTTGGGAAGGTTGATAAATTTGCGAAAAGCAGTATTGTTCATGTTGGAGATTCTGATGACGAAAATGACAAATGGATGTGTGTAAACAAATATTGTTTGTACCATGGTAAAGACGAAGACAAATTGGTATTAGAAAATACTTTTGATGACGAAGCTGTTGTTGATAATGAGAACAAGGAATGGATATGTGTGAACAAAGAATGTCTATTCCACAATCATGTGATTTATCATGATGATGAGAATGTTGATTCTGAAGTTGGTCGCAAGAAGTGATACTAAAATTTAAGATTATTATCAATAAGTAATTTATTTTTATTCAATAAGAATATGATAAAATGTATTTATCATAAGTAGTTTTGTATCATGTTTTTCATATTAAAGTTGCTTGGTTCAAGCAACATTTCTTTCATATAATGTCTCAAAATCTTCGCATTGATCTTATATCTGACAATAGTCATGGCCTATCCCATATCTGACAATACTAAGATGCTATATCTGATACATATTTTCGTAAACCAAACATCATTTTAACATGCATACATTTAACTGCTGGAAAACATCACATTTCTAAATACATACTGATTAAGAAACGTCCAGGGAGTGCAAGTTTACAAAAGACTGATTCACTTAATCCTAATACATCAGCAGAGTTTACAAACCACAGAAAAGCAAATATCCATACATAACAAACCTAAAATAAGTAGCAAACATAGGTACTTATCATAAGACCATCCAAAAGACATCCCAACTATTACAGGTTCAATGTCTAACATACATGAAAGACTGGAAACGCATCCGGAGCGTCTCCATCCAAATCTGACAGGAGGTACATGAACTTCAATCTTATCATTTTATCATAAGCAAATCGACAATCACTTGCAAACTCCCTCCAGTCACCAAATATGTTGATGTGATTAGTCCTTTGTGGATCTTCTTTGTGAAACTCCATCCTCACATCCATCATGTATTCAACATGTTGGTGTTTCATCAAAGCATAAGTATACGTGTGCATTGGATGGTGCACTAACAATTCAACAGATACCGTTTGCAATATAAGAAGAGTAACATATAACCGTCTGCAATATAAGAAGAGTACCATATAACACTAACTGCTTTTATATATTAGCATATTTTAACATTAACTATATAAAAAGACTACGTACAAGTCTTTTCATGACGACGATATACGAATATCTCTTATAGAAGGCATCAGCATATTCCCCAAAATGATCGCGATGCACTGGCCAGCGACATACGTGATGCATTCTATCATCACCTGCAAATGCATTTATCTTAATTTAGTAACCTTTTACTAATTATCACAGTATGTCATCATCGGCAACTACAACATTATATGGCTGATCAGTTTTTTAAAATAGTTAATATAAATCCGAATATATGATACTCCCACTCAACTAATAACACTTACTCAACATATTCTTCAAACAAATATCAATCAAATTAAAAATACAAAATTTATTTGCAGACCATATCCTGGATTCTCAACTTAGCTTCCTAAATTTTTGTTTTCTCTAAACCAAAGATAAATATAAATATAATTTAACTTGATTCTAAAATAAATGTATATCTAACCTTGGTCTTCATGAGGTATTTGCGGTTGTATTTCATGTAGTTGTGTTGCCCCAAAGAAATGTGTATCAGTATGTTGACTTCCATCACCATTAAAAGCCATCATCCAAAACTGAGTATTCACTTCCTTTGTGAATACCACTTTCATTCGAGCTTCCAAATGCAACCTTGCTTTAATAATGTCCCAAACTTCATTGAAAATTTCATATTCATTACCGATGTTGACCCCTTCAACATTAACACGATGCACAGGAACTGTAAACCTGTGATCTTCCACGTTAATCCTAATAGTTCCTGCTTGCCCTGGACCAGTTAAGAAAGATCCTGGGATTCTCTGTAAATTGAGTAAAAATACTACATTTTAGTTATTCAAAATTAATACATTAACACAACGATTTAAAAAAAAAAAAAAAAAAAAAAACACTTTCAAGTGTTCTATTAACTAATACCTGACGCTTATCTGCTGCAGCCCAAACCCAACTCTGGAACCGAGAATAACGTCCCTCTATACGTTCGTATCCTCCAAATTCATGTCCATGACTATCATATCCTGTGAAAAACCATGTATCATCCCCTTCTTGGATAAAATGCAACAACCTAACACGGTCACCGATATTCTCCTTAGCGAATTCAGTCCATTTGCAACCTTTGATCGTTACAGGTCCATGGACAGGGGTCACAAAGTCGACTTTTGAACGAACCCTTCGTGAGCTGATTAAGTATAAATGTTTCTTCCCAGTGTACCCACCCTCCCAAAAAATTTGCGGCATAACCTGAAACATTATTCTATACGTTTAAATCATCCTAAATAATAACCATTAAATGTCATTATCCTAACTAATAATCATCAAATTGCATTATTCTGTTTGCTTGATCAAGTTATGGTATATGTGATCATTACCTGTGATTTGGGGTACGTTTGGCGGTTCACCCAAACTACAAATTCAATTGGAGGCATTTTCCTACAAAAACATTGATTGTGCAAATACCAAATCAGTTTTACCATTCTTACCTAAACTAACAACCATCATATTATTATTTTATTTATAATAATCTATCAACATAAACATTATGCTACATGTTTTAGGTACTTTTACAACAACAAAACAATAACATGCATCTGATTACAATCAACGATTCAAAGATTTGAGGTACTTTTGTAGGTAACAGAGATAGGATTTTCATCAAAGACACAAGTCTGATGCTTTATTTAATCAACAATAACACTCTTTAACATAAAAGCTTATACCATTTAAAAGCATCTTAGATCATAAAAAAAAAAACTAAAATCATGCATTCGAAAAGGTATAAAAAGCTACCTACTTTTCTTTTAACTGCAAATCTACTATTCAATGTGCATTATAAGATTGAACTATGATCTTTAAACAACCACTAATAACTTATATGTATACTTTGCTATTGTTAAAGTAAAAAAATCTGATGATTCTGACCTTTCAATTTCTGGTGAGCGATGAAAACTTGAAAAGACGTGGAGAGGTAGCAAGTGGTAAAAAGTAATGAGTATTTGCAGTCAATATTCAAAGTATAACCACGGTCAAAAATATCTTCAAATGCTTGGGCTAATGTAATAAAGGAAGAGTTTGTTTGGGCCTAACCCACAAGTCGACTATCTTTGTAAATTAAATTAGTTTGGGCCCAATAACATTTGCAGTATATTTTGGTCAACCACAACCTATTTTATTTATGGACAATCCTAAAAACATGGTAATTCAAATCTCTTATTAGTTATCATGAATCAAAATAATATTAAAGAAAATAAACATATTGTCAATTAGCATATGAATCACATTGCTTAAAATTGTCATTTATATCACTTTTAGGTTTCCCAAATGAATAGGAAGAAGAGGATTCTTCAACAAAATCACTCACATAATGAACATCATGAAGGTTGTTTTAACATGCCTCAACATCTTAATGGAAATTTTGATGTACAACAACATCATCCGTCGACCAATATATGCTCCAACAAGGTGTTAACTCACGGCATGTTGAATACACAAATTGATGATCATACTTCCTTACAAAATGGTATGTTATTCTATATTCTTTAAAATACTTTTTATTTGTTTGTGTAAACATTTGGTTTCTTTTTTATTTAAACAAGAAACCATACTATAATTTTAACACACAACCCAATTATACCAGATCATCATGATACAAGAAAGAAGGGAAAGTCCGTTATGTTAGATAAACCATTGAACAACAAAGTTTTATCCTACACTGATTTGCCATACACTCAATTGGATCACTCTGTCACGCATAAGCAACTACCCTATAACAAATATGATGTTGCTTCTCATGTTTCTGGATCAAATCATAACATGTTTGTAAATCAAACACCGATTCGTGCTACTCAAAATATTCTCTCAATCCCAATAACATGTAAGTTGTTAAATATAAATCATGGTCATGTAAAAAAAGTATATCTCTTATTGTTGTAACATGTTTTATTACAGCTTATGCCAAGATTCATCAGGTGCCGGCTAAAGTTAATGATAATGTTCTTAACTATCAGCCGATATACATCCCAACACCATCAAATGTTTTTAACCAACAAGCTAATAACCATATACATACATCTCCCCTATCAGATATCACACCAGGTAATGTTTAATTTACTCATGTTTCCATTTAGTATTTCATTTTTTACTAAACAATTTTCATTTATATTCATACTAAGTTTATTATGTTTGTTAGGTACAATGTGGTCCATGAATCAAACATTTTGCAACTCAACTTATGGGAGTAAACATTCAACTCAAGAACCAAATGTTGCTCTTATATTAGGATCGCAAAATATTATTCCACTCAAAAGGAAGCCAGGACGCCCCCGTAAAGACCCTGTTGATAAAGTAACTATATCGAATACAAATAAAGTTCGTAAAACAAAAGAGAATAGAAATCATGCAATACCTAACATCCGAGTAGTGACACCGTCAAATGTAGTTTGCCCTGTTCCTACCACCCATTTGCAGCATTCTCCACTGTCCGACATTACATCAAGTAAATTTTCTCAATTACACTTTTTTTTAATCTATATATAAATTTTTAGAATACATTTAATTTTATGCGCGTTTTACGTTTTATTAGGTACATTATCTCGCTTAAACCAAACGGTAGCCACTTCACATAATGGGAAACCTGGTCGACCCCGTAAGGATTCAATATCACAGCCTGTTACCTCAGACACTATTAAATCAAGAGGAAGGCCTCGCAAACCAAAACAACCAACTGAACCGACAAGCAATGCAACTTATGCAGTTGATTCAAATCGCCAGTCATGCTCCACACAAGGTTAAATCCATTAACTTTTATGATTGTAACAGTATTATAATTTCATGTGCATATACAACGGCTGCATATTTGATAACCAAATAATTTTTTTTAAACTGGCTCTCTTTAATAGATCATAATACAAGTAGTACCATAAAAGATGTTCAGCATACTCCTTTTACCAATAGTGTTGGATCTTCATCTCATACTTTCTACACACCTGTTGATACAAAAGTTGGACGTTCCTTGTTTGGATTCCTGTTCCCGTATCAATTGGATCTTAATGCTTGAGACCTGCGGACTAAGAGAACAAAAAACACCGTTAGGCTTACCGTGGGATTGTCTCCCACGATTATCCTCCGGCGTGAGAGTATGTAATCGGTTTTAGGGTTTTAGTGAAGAGTTAGGGTTATAATATGATACCTTTAATGAGAGCCGAGATGCCCTTTATATACACACGAAATCCTTGTTGGTTTCGTGTTCCTTACCCTTCGGCGTATCCCGCCTAAATCGGTCCATTGATCCTTATCCCATAAATAAGAGATCCTATATCAAGGCCAATAATAGATTTCGGATTTGGGCCATTGTAAGCCCAAATCTTTATCGTGATAGCCCACGCGTGATGGGCTTGAGTATTGGTCGGGTTCGTGACCCGAATGCGGACTATACGTCATCATGTCCCCCCAGTCTAGTATGCGCAAGGTGAAACTGCGGATGCTAGACTAACAACTGTAGCGAAAAAATATTCCATAATGCGTAGTGGGGAAGTTTCAAGTGTTTCCTGCCTAAAAGCAATACGATGAATCTAGTCCAAGTAAATCCGAATATCCCTCGTAAATCGTGAGGGGTGGGTGAAAAAGTGTTTCACCTCTTGATCTCCCAGCCACACGATTAGAGCAAGTGGGTTACACATGTCGATCATCCATGAGAGCATGTAACCCTATATAAAGTGTTATCTCCATTTCACTGTGGCTAGCACAGTAAAAACGTCCATTGCCACCATTGTTAAAAACTCTAAACAGCGAACAAGAAATCAACAACTCTTAAGGTAATAGTGCGTGCGCTGCAGAATCCATTGAATTCTAACCATGGTTCTTCAATTATCCGACTTTACATCCGATATATCCGAGGACGAACTTCGTCTGTTCACCTCGGATTATTATATCCCGATTGCGTTGCACCCGGTGGTTCCGGTGGCGACTGCGTCCATAGCGAACTTCCCTGAAGGGAAAGTAGGGGTATACACACGCTTCTTTGAATTCGCTAACCAACGTGTGCCCATTTCTCTATTCTTGTGCGATGTTTTAAACCACTATCGTCTCCATATTTCCCAACTGCACTGTATAGGTGCAGCAAAAATAACAAATTTTGAAGTAAATTGTCGCTTGTTGGCGATTAACCCCACAATCCATCTGTTCCGCGCGTTTTATCACTCGTCGTGGTCAAACGGGTGGGTGTCCTTTTCCAAGCGCGCAGTAAGTTAGACGCACTTAGGAATTGGAGGGAGAAATTCTTTTGGGTTGATGATGCATTTTTTCCATGGATTTTTGAGCTCTATACCCAAGAGTCATTACCGAAGGATGAGCGCCCCATCCCCGGAACGTATAGCGCAGATGATGCGGAAACGATTAATGCCAATCGCATCCCTATCAACGCTTATCCAGAAGAGTTTTTAGTGCATATGGGCATTAGTCGCAACTACTTCGGAGGTCCTGACGAGGTGCCAACCTTTTTGGATGAGAATAACCGGGGTGGGTGCTTGTCCTTTCTTCTCCTTCGCTCAGTAGTGTAAGCGCTCTTTACTATTGTAGCTTTTGTAACCCTCTTTGTGTTTGTTTGTGTTTTGTTGCGCAGAGATGGATCTATTCAGCGTGGTGCGCTTGGCGAGACCCAAACAGGTGACCGTAGGAGTGCGCCCTTTAAGAGAAGGTGAGGAGCCAGTTTTGGAGGCTACCGCGGGGCGCACTATGGAGATCGTACAGGAGGAACCAGAGGATGTCCCCTCAGTTGTTGTAGAGGCGATTCCTATTCGCAGTTTTCCAGCTCCTGGGTACAAGTCCCTGTGGAAGAGCTGTCGCACACAGACTCGTCAGAGAGTGAGGGGATTGCCATGTCTGAAAGTGGGCCCGAGGAGGCTAGCCAAGGGGTGAAGCGCAAGAAAGCTTCTGGTGATGATGGCGAGGGTACATCTAAAAGAAGGCGCCATGTTATCTCTGGCGGGCAATCATCAGAAGAGGATGCGTCGCCACCTAAAACTCCT
Organism: Artemisia tridentata subsp. tridentata; assembly: GCA_021014915.2. Classification (NCBI taxonomy): domain Eukaryota; kingdom Viridiplantae; phylum Streptophyta; class Magnoliopsida; order Asterales; family Asteraceae; genus Artemisia; species Artemisia tridentata. Next base: position 232,857,869 of record CP139505.1, read on the forward strand.
CCCCCCAAGTAAGTAATGAGACTTGTATCTTTAGATCTTCAGTTCTTTATTCCGCGATGAGATTATAAAGTAGCTTTGTTATTTGCGTGCAGTGTTGAAGCTGCTGATGATGATGCTGCGCGTGTTGGGAATTCGCCACCCAAGGCGAGTCCCTCTCATACTGATGATCTTGCGCAGAAGAGCCAAGAGCCTGAGCCGAAGGCATTTGAGAATGTGCCAAAGGACCATCTGATAGAGGAGCTAGGTTTGGCTGCTGCGCACCAGGCCTCCTTAGTTGCACAGCTACAATCAAGGTATGCTGGTGAAGGTAGCCGCTGTGTGCAGAAAGATGAGGAGATTGCGCTTCTGAAGGCACAGTTGGCTGAAGCGCAGGCTGAGGTAAAGGCAACAGATGCGTATGCCCAGAAGCTTGCTGAAGAGAAGATGTCATTACTTGCCCAAGTGAGCCAAGAGCGTGCTGGGTTAACGGATTACAAGGCCACTTGTCTTTGGGTCTTGAGGTACATGGAGCTTAACAAGAGCGCTCACTTCTCTAGATTGGATGATTTTCGTAAGGCTGTGGAGGGCGCGCTGGAGAAGCAGGAGGTTAAGCTGCGCAATCTCAGTATTGAGTATGATGAAGAGCTGTACCCACACCTAGTATCTTCAATTGCTGAGCGCAGGTGGCTTGTCAGCCATGGTTTGCGCCTTGCTGCTTTGAGTACTCTGGAGTCTCAAGAGGTGAGGGAGGCATTTGGGGATGTTGTTGAGCGTGCGTTGGCGCGTGGCAAGGCGCAGTCTATAGAGGAGCTTTTCGAGAGCAAGTTATTGACAGTGCCTGCCGCACAAGTACCAGGTTATAATGCTGATGCCTATGATGAGCTTGTCGCTGCCATGGAGAAGATGAAGTTGTTAGATCTTCCTCACATTGCTCAACTCGAGCGCGATCAAGATTACCCCATTGGTGTTATTATGGAGGGGTTAACCTTGGCTAGGCACGCAGCAGAGGACGCAGAGGCACAACCTGATTACTTTCTTAAGCCAGATGTGTCGCAGCTGCAGGTACCTATCTTTGCTCGTCCTCGCAACATCTTAAATCCTTTTGCCCTCGAGAAGGAAATCCCGCTGAAGGAATCCTTAGAGGCCCATGCCATGAGGCTTGCGAAGAAGCAGGGTGTGAAGGGAAAGGCCATCCTTTGTGGTATTGGTGCTGCACATATTCCAAGATCTGATGGAGTACCTGTTAGTGTACCGACAGTGTCGCCCAAGGATCAGGATCTTCTGAAGAAGCTTGAGGAAGCTGGGAGTGCTGCGTACCATGTTAGCAGTTCAGAGCTTAGGCACTCTCACAACCTTTAGATTGTTTTGACTTAGTGATGTTTTGTAATAGGTTAACATTTTGTTGCACATGTGCATGTTAAATCTATACTTTGTATGAACTCGTAGTCCATAATAAAATGATATTTTGAAAGTGCGATTGTACGCATATTGTATGTGATTGTGGTTATGATGTTTGTACTTAGTTATCTGTCTTTGCGTACAAGACGTCTATGTTATGTCTAAGAGTCAAACCGTTATATAAACGTACTTAAAAAAGATTACGGGAATCTATAATCACTTATAACATAATCGTGTATGAAATTCATGACTTAATGTCAAGCGCGAATATATATGAAACTCACAAGTGTATGGGCTGGCATGCAGCGTACTGCGAATACCATATCAAGGGTTAAGAGTCTTAACTCCTAATTTGTTAAACGCGCACATTGTGCATTGTTGTGTATCCGTCGTGGGATGCACAATGAACTTACTCCAACGTCTTGAGAGTAAGGTGTTTAACAAGGATGCGTGATCCGATGTTGATGGGTTTGCAACCCTCTTACTCAACGAGTTATTTAGTAGGTTTACTCATCCTTTACCATCGTGGGTTTTAATAAGTGCATGCACGCCATGTAGGCAAAAGGTAATATAACAACAATATTGAGACATAAATAATATGTAAACAACAAAGTAAAGTGTGTCGCGGAGTTAGCTAGAAACCGCGACATTTAATTAATACTTGCAAGTTTTTGGAAAAAGAAAGACATTTGCCTAGATGAAACAGAAATGTAAATACACGGATATTTATTGAGCACTTACTAAAGTGTGGAAGTGTCCGTGGGTGGGGTCGTAACCTTTCCTAAAGATAGCATCTCTTGAGATTGCAAATATTCCATGTGCGTTGTAGCTCACGGCCATCCATGTCACGCAGCTTGTATGCGCCTTTTCCTAGTGCTTCAACGACCTCATAGGGTCCTTCCCACTTTGGTCCAAGTTTACCTGTATCTTCTGCGTGGCTCGCATCATTAGCGCGATATACAAAGTCGCCTGGTCTGAATGAGGTGCTTCGCACTTTAGCATCGTAGTATCCCTTCATTTTTGACTTGGCTTTTGCCTCACGTATAGCTGCGCGTTCACGCCTTTCTTCCAATAGGTCCAAGTCTATACGCCGTTCGTCGTCATTGGTTGCGACATTAACTTCCGCGGCACGAATAGTTGGCATCCCAATTTTAGCTGGTATGACAGCTTCTGTCCCATAGACAAAAGAAAAGGGAGTGTCTCCATTGCTAACTTTGATTGTCGTGCGGTGCGCCCACAAGACATGCGACAATTCATCCACCCATCTTCCTTTGTGTTTGTCCAGGCGCGCTTTAATTCCTTCGCCTAGACTACGATTTGCGCGCTCAACCAAACCATTGGTTTGTGGGTGTTTAACCGACGCGAAGTGTTGTGTAATATTTAGTTCTGCGCACCAGCCTTTGAACGGATTGTCGCGGAATTGTTTTTCGTTGTCCGAAATGATTTCCCCAGGTAATCCAAAGTGGCATACAATATTTTTCCAAACGAATCATTTCACTTGATTACCTGTGATTGTCGCCACTGCTTTTGCCTCAATCCACTTAGTGAAGTAGTCTATCGCCACAATAAGAAATTTCAGTCCCCCTGCTGCAACAGGGAAGGAACCCGCAATGTCGATACCCCACTTATAGAATGGCCATGGAGAAGTGATAGGCATTAGCTCTTGTTGTGGTTTGCGCGGGATGGGTCTATGAACTTGGCAGTCGCTACATTTCTTTATCACATCACGCGCATTACGATGCATAGTGGGCCAGTAGTATCCTGACCGAAAGGCTCGTGCTACGACGGACCGTGGTCCTGAATGCATACTGCATGAACCGGCGTGGATCTCTCGGAGTACGTAATCTGCCTGAAGAGGTCCAACGCACCGAAGCCATGGTTGTAGAAATGAGCGCCGATATAGGATACCATCTCGAAGTTCGAACCTCTGCGCTGTGCGCCGTATTCGTCGAGTGTCCTTCTGCTCATGTGTCACAACCCGTAATTTCAGGCCATTTTTCCGAACCTCGACAATTTACTATTCACGAGTTACTATTCATTTTTACTATTCACCGATCACTATTCACTTTTCACTATTCATCGTTTTCGAGGTCAGTTTGAGATTTTGAGAAGCGTTCAAAAATTTTACTATTCACGTGACACTATTCATTCCCGGAGAAAATTTCCGTTCATGATCAGTATTCATTATTTCGTAAACCTAGTTTACGAGTGTTCAAAAATTCACGTAACCAGAGCGGTTTAGCTGTGAATTCATGCATTGTCCAGTTAGGACACACCATACAGGCTAGAGTAGTCTGCACATCATCAGTACAGTAGATCATGCACGGATATGCATTATTTTCATTTACGTATGTTCAATTATTTAATTAAACGTTACCACTCAGTCATTTCTACTAACATTATACCCAATACTCCCGACTATGATCCTAGTATATTTTCATACTAAATTTAATAATATAGAGATGATATTATTAATATACCCGGTGTTTTTAAACCAATCGCTATAATTTCCGTTAGGAGCTTATAACTCCGTCAGTTTGCGAATTTTCAACTCGATAATTATTCTGAAACCCATTCTTGTCAGGAATATATTTTTACAATTTTTACAACTTCGTCGTATTTTATTTCGCTTCGTTAATATTGATTTCAAGATAACTCGGTACCCGATAACACCCGAAGTATACACAAAACAACTACAATTCACACAATAATAGAAAAATATCTTATCTTGCCCTCATTTTCATCCAAAAAGGACGCCCCCCCCCCCCCACCCCCCATACTTCTTTTCCCATTTTTCTTGCAAGTCATCTCAACATTTATTAGAGTTAGTAACTTGTCCTTATTGAATTAATTAAACACATAAAGGATCAATCTCATGTAATCATATATCAAGAACATGAAAGTAAACTTAATTGATGATAGAACCGACTGAGGATTACGATTAGATGACGAAGCCATAGCGTTAGGGTTAGTCAATTCCGGTAGTAATGTCACCAATCCGATGGAGGGATTAATCTCACAAGTTATGGTGTTTTATTGAGAAAGTTTTCTTATGTGACAAGATACAGGAAAACCACAAAGCCCGATGTTTTTATTGTTATGACAGTTATTTCCATCAAATAACTGTCAAATGTTAGTTAGGGTAGATTATGTCACTATGGCATAGTTAAGGGTCTAAATGGTCTAAGGCCACATCTAAAGGGATTTATTCTAACAGTCCTTGCATTTATTTTACATAACACATAAACTAGTAACTCATTTGCAAGTGAATAAGATCAAAATACACTCTCTTTTTCTCCTTCATCTCCACGGCAAGAAAAAGAAAGAGGCCAAGATCCAACTTTTTTTTGAAGTTCAAGTCATAAACTAGTCCATTATATGATCCTTGTTAGGGTTTTGAAATAAAAACCCCAAGGCTTTCATCAATTTCTCATCAAACTCATCCAAGATTGTAAGTAACTTCAAGAACCTATTTTGATCTCTTTATACTTTCATTTGACCCATGTGGTTATGTATTTTTAAGTTGTTATAGTTTAAAATGCAAGATACATATGTTATTGATACAATTTTTTCTTTAAAAATATCTCTAACACTAGATCTACTAGTTTTATCATGATCCTCATGAAGCCCACTATAGTTAGTGATGTTTAGGACCCCATGACCCTTTGAGAAGGTGTATGGTAGATCAAGAGTGTTTGTGGAGTTGTGTGGAATTAATTTGATCAAGTTATGGACTAGAAAAATGTGTTGATAAACTATAAATGTACATACTGTCCCAAAAATGAAAATCTGGAAAACTCAGGAACTGTTGAACCATTTTGGCCTAAATATTTAGAAAATACATTAAAAAACGAAACCGTGGGCGCTTGAATCACTAAAAACCGACTTATAACGAAGAAGTTATGAATTATTAAAGTTACGCGACGAAAACTATTTTTCAGAAAAACAGTTGCTGATAATCCGTACTTTAAGGGACTGATCGAGGCGTTAGACGAGATCTAGACGAGCCGAGCCATTGAAAATATGTTAGTTCATATTTTTACGAACGCGTGGATATAAAGAACGTTAAAAACGAGCTTATAACGACCGGGATATACACGTTTAAGGGGTGAGCAAACAAAACCGAAAAAACCGAAACCGAACCAAAAACCGAAAAAACCGAACCAAAAAAACCGACCGAAACTAAAAACCGATGATTCGGTTTTTAATTTTTCAAAAACCAAAAAATACGGTTCGGTTTCGGTTTTTGACCAAAAACCGAACCGTAAAAACCGAACCGAACCGATTTTATTATATAATAATATATAATTAATATAATAAGAATAAATAACTAAATAAATCAAATTTATAAATTCATATTCGTTTTGTGGGTAGATTTATAATATATTTATCTTAATGTTTATGTTTATATGCGTGTTTTTCGTGTCGTGTGTTTACTTGAGAATATATCAATAAATATATGACGATGATCATACTATATGTATGTTCACTTGCATGTGTGTAATTATAGAATTATGAAATAAACATTATTATGCTTAGATTGATAAAAAAAAGTAAATAAGAATAATCAAATTTCTATGTAATACAAGTTTGTTGGTATAAATTTGCCATGCCCAAATATAAACGGTTAGAAACCGAAAAAACCGAAAAACCGAACCGAAACCGATAATAAACCGAAAAAACCGAACCGCCAAAAACCGAACGGTTTCGGTTTCGGGTTCTATAAAAACCGAACATGACGGTTCGGTTTCGGTTTTAGCCAAAAACCGACCCAAACCGAACCGTGCACATAAAGAGCGTTAAAAACGAGCCCCTACTAAAATTATACGACCGGGATATACACGTTTAAAGCCCGACAATTCAATACTTATTTTGACAGCCCACTTTTATAAAGTGTTTTAAGTATGAAAACTAGTATTTTTACAAGTCATAACATTGATGGCCGATCATCTAATTGTTACACCCGTACCCCGATAAGGTACTAGTTATGTAAATAATATGTATTGTATATTATAAGCCTTGTGATATAAGTTAGCTAAATAATAAATGTGAGTGCATAAGTTAGAAAGAATAGAACTAGAAGGGCTAAGATTGCCATTTGAGCAAAGTCCATTAATTAAATATCTATAGCTAGACAATTTTAGAAAAGTCCAGGACTTTCTTTTGGTACCTCCTTGTGAAGATCGGTGTATAAGAGAAAAAGAGGAGGGAAGAGCAAGTTGGAGATTAAGCTTAAATTACCATTGTGAAGTGATCAAAGAAGCCTTGAGAACCCTTAATTGTTGTCCTTTCATCAAGTAAGTGATTTTCCCCAAATTATGAAATTAGGGTTCTTGAAGTGAAAATTTAGTATGATAAGTTAAGGTTGATAATTTATGATTAGTTAGTTAATTAGTCTCTAATTTTGAGATGATTTTGATATAGGAAGCAAGTAAGAAGTGGGGAAGCTATTGTTAGTGTGATTGTGCTTAAGAATCAAGGTAAGTACATTGGTTATAACATGTCTTTGTTAGGATCTCTGGGAAATAAGAGTTTCATTGTTGCTGCCGATAGTGTTAAGCTGGTTCCTGCCGATAGCTTTGGTTCCTGCTGAAAGTTCATTGCTGCCGACAGTGTTATCTTGTTTCTGCCGATAGTATTGTTGCTGCGGATAGTATTATTTGTTATCCGTATATTTAGAATGTTTGTTAAGATTTATTTTTAGAAGAGATTGTTGTTTATCTCTTCACACGTTTACTTGGAGAACGGATTAGGGTTAGGTCATCTTGTTAGTATAAAAGATATATCCGTCTATGAGTTTAGGTACGCCTTTAGTTTATGTACGCCTTTAACGCCTTTAACATTTTCAATATTCAAGAACACAATTCTTAGTTTATAGTTTGATCCATAGAGGATCATTGTTCTTTAGAGTTTTCTTCTTTATAATACTTGCTGTTTAGTTTCCGCATAAACACTTGTATTGCATACAGAGGTTCTTGTTTAGACCAAGCTCAATCAAGCTCGAAGTACTCGATCCTACAAGTGGTATCAGAGCCTGGTAAGGATCTCTGATAAAGAAGAAAAAGTTCGATCTCATATCTCTTAACCCTCTCTCAATGGCAGACGATAACCCAGAAACCAATGTCATTAACCAGGAAGATCAACAACCCAAAACTGAAACATCCCAAGTCCAAACGCAAATCGTCACCGCGGTGTCCACCAACAATGCTAAATTCCCATATCTGAAGAAAGATGAGTATGAAGTCTGGGCTATGAGAATGGAATATTGGATCACAAACAGTGATTACAATCTGTGGAATGTCATTCTCAAGGGAAATAGCAAGAAGAATACAGGAAGGGACGAGGATGGCAATATTTATATAGAGCCACCTGTTACTGCAGAAGAGCACATGGTTGTGCAAAGGGAAACCAAAGCAAGAACTCTTCTGCTTCAAGCTATTCCAGAGGATCATATGAGTGATTTCCATCACTTGGATGATGCTAGAAAGATCTGGCATGCTGTAAAAGCCAGATTTGGAGGGAATGATGAATCCAGAAAAATGAGAAAGTCTATGCTCAAGCAAGAATTTCAGGAATTCAAGATCTCTGAGGCTGAAGGGATTCACAAAGGGTATGACAGATTCCACAAGATCCTGATTCAACTCAACCAGTTGAAAGCTAGGCCGGATGATGAAGATTGCAACAACAAGTTTCTGAGGGCTTTACCACCATCTTGGTCGCAGGTTTCCATAACCCTCAAGGCCAAAGGAGGACTGGATTTTATGAGCTTCGATGATCTGTACAACAAGTTGAAAACCCTTGAACTTGATATCAAAGGGTATTCCACCTATACACCCCATACTCCAACCCATACTGCTTTTGTTAGTAACTCTGGTGCTAACAAAACAACATATGGAAACAGTCCAACACCATCAACATCATCAATCTCCTACTCACCTGTCACTCCAAAAGCTCAAACTAGTTCGGAGAATCTTGTAGTGGATCTGCTTCATTCATTTGTTGCTGATAGTACACCACAACAGAAGATTGTGTATGATGATTTCAATCAGGTTGATGAATTGGATATGGAAGAGATGGACTTAAGATGGCAGATGGCTATGATATCGTTGAAGTTGGATAGGTTTGAAAAGAAGGCAGGAAGAAGGGTCAATTTTAATGGACAGGAGCCTGCCAGGTTTGATAGAAGGAAGGTGAGGTGTTATAAATGTTCTCAAACAGGACATTTTGCTAGGGAATGTACAGACAAGAAGGTGGATGATAAAGCACGGTATTCTGCTTTCAGAATTCAAGAGTTGGAGTCAGAAAATCCCAAGGCTTTGGTATCTGTGGATTTGATGGTGGACTGGGAGCAACATGAGAAGTCTCTTGCAAGTGGAGCAGATAAGGTCTATGGGATGGTAGCTGGATATGGTGAAAAGAAACAAGTGGCCGGTCAGTTTGGAATGATGGGTCATCCATCTCAGGTACATAACTGCCCATTTGGTTGTGATTCTAAATATGATAAATTGAAACAGGAATTTGATGATAAAGAAAGTGAAAATAAGGATAACTTTATTCAACTTAAGGCTCATAAAAAGGCTGTTAAAACTTTAGAACAACAAAAGGTCTGGTATCAGCAACAACAGTCTGCTTATGAAGTAAAAATAAAGGTATTGGAAAGAGATTTAAAAAATGCTATTAATGAGTATAAACATACTGAACGGGAAAAAGCTAAGGTTGTATTAGATAATCAGGATTTAAAGTCTAAACTAGATGATACCTTGGCTAGATTTAATAAGTGGAAAGAGTCATCCACAAACCTTCACAGGCTTATTGATAGTTCTATGTCATCAAAAACTAAAAGAGGTTTAGGGTTCGGTGACCTGGTAGGGCCAAATCAATATTATGATCCTAATGAATATAGTGTTTTTAACCCAGAACCTGTAGATTATAGAAAGCCTGTAAAGTTTGTGAATGAGGGAGGGATGAATGATGTTCCTCCACCCATAACTGGAACATTTAAGCCTGCTAATCCTTTTGATGACTTTGATGATTCACAAATGATGTATGGCAAACAGGCAAAGGACTTGCCTAATCTTGATTGTGACTCTAATGAATTTGTCTCTTGTTCTTACAGTGACAAATCTTCAGAAATCAAGACAGATTGTGACTCTAATGAATTTGTCTCTTGTTCTTACAGTGACAAATCTTCAGAAATCAAGACAGATGACTATGCCACATGTGGATCAAGTGACAAGTCAGCATCAATAAAGTCAGAAGATCTCTCCTCAGAAGTAGCTAATGATGAATCTCACTCGAAGATAGCTGCATTTGAAGATATTTCTTTTGATAGTGTTAAAAACAATAATGTTTCTGGTTGTGGTTCTTTTTCAAACAATTCTAGTTGTAGTTCTGTTTCAAACAATTATGATTGTGGCTTTCATTGTGTTAAGGATAATTTTGTTTCATGTGGTGGTTTGAATAATTCTGTGTGCAATGAGAAAGTTATTGTTAAGAAAAAGGCCCCTAGAAAGAAATCTTGCTTTGTGTGTCGTAGTTATGATCATCTCATTAAAGATTGTGACTATTATGAGAAACAGATGGGTTTGAATGCATGTCAAAATAGGTTTGTATGGAAAAATGTGAATGATATTCCCCCTTATATTCCTCAAGCAGCAAGGAGAACTTCAGTTGCTACTGGCAAGCCAGTTCCTGCTGGTAAGCCTGTTGCTGCTGATAGGTTCATTCCTGCCGATAAGCATGTTGCTGCTGATAAGTACATTCCTGCCGATAAGCCTGTTGCTGCTGTATATTCAGTTCCTGCCAGTAGGATCAATCCTGCTGGTTGGAGAAGCAATTTGGCTAGATCTTTCAGAAAACCTACTAGTTCTTACTTTCAAAATAATTTGAGGCCTGTTTGTTTTGACACCATAAATAAGGGAGGGGCAAGATGGAAAACTGCTGTTAAGTCCTCAGCAGGTTGTTCTTGGAAAATCAATAGCCAACATATGAAAATGGGGTCCAAGATCAATGGTGGATCTCATCAATCTCCAGGGTTTAATTTTTATTGATCCACTAGGCAGGCTCAAGTCAGCAATGGCTTGAGTCTCTCTTGTATCTAATGTTGTATATGTATTCTTTTTCTCAGGATTTTCCTTTTAGAAGCAAAGATGTTGGAATTGTTGATAGTGGGTGTTCCAGGAGTATGACAGGGAATTTGGATAGATTGCATGACTTTGTACCTTTGAATGGAGGTACTGTGACATTTGGAGGAGGAGATGGAATAATTTCTGGAAAGGGAACTATCAAGACTGCTAAGCTGGACTTTGAAGATGTACTTTATGTGAAGGAACTTCAAGACTTCAATTTGTTCTCTGTCTCCCAAATCTGTGACAAGAAGAACAGTGTTCTCTTCACTGAGAATGATTGCTTTGTGTTGTCCAAAGACTTCAAGCTGCCTGATGAAAGTCAGGTTGAACTTAAAGTTCCTAGGACTTACAATCTATATAGCTTCAATCTGAGTGATGTTCAGCATGAAGGATCTCTTGCTTGTTTGGTTGCAAAAGCTTCTGTGGATGAGTCTAAGAAATGGCACAGAAGAATGGCCCATGTGAATTTCAAGACCATTAACAAGTTGGCTAAGAATGGGTTGGTGAAAGGGCTTCCTATGAAGATCTTCTCTAATGAGCATGATTGTGTTGCCTGCAACAAAGGAAAGCAGCACAAAGCATCATACAAAGCCATAACTGCTGTGAGCAACATCTCTGAGCCTTTGCAGCTTCTTCATATGGATCTTTTTGGTCCTACTTCTATCAGAAGTATTGACTATAAGAACTACTGCCTGGTGATTACAGATGATTTTAGCAGGTTTTCATGGACTTTCTTTTTGGGTACTAAAGATGAAACTTATCCAGTTCTTAGGGATTTTATTGCCTTAATTGAAAATCAGCTAAGTAAAAAGGTTAAGTCTATAAGGTGTGATAATGGCACAGAATTTAAGAACTCTAATCTTATTGACCTCTGTGGGACTAAGGGGATAAAAAGGGACTATAGTAATGCTAGAACTCCACAACAAAATGGGGTTGCAGAAAGGAAAAATAGGACCCTGATAGAAGCAGCTAGGACTATGTTAGCTGAATCTAAGATGCCTACTATGTTTTGGACTGAAGCAGTTTGCACTGCTTGTTATGTGTTGAATAGGGTATCTATTACTAGTCCTCATAATAAAACACCTTATGAACTTTTGTCTGGGAAGGTTCCAAACATTAGTTACCTTAAGCCTTTTGGATGTCATGTCACTATTTTGAACACTAGTGATTACCTAGGCAAGTTTGATGGGAAGGCTGATGAAGGGTTTATTGTTGGATATTCAGCTCATGGTAAAGCCTATAGGGTTTATAATCTGTCCTCTAAGAAAATAGAAGAGACTCTCAACTTAAGATATCTTGAAGATAAACCTAATTTGCAGGGTGCTGGTCCAGAGTGGTACTTTGATCTGGATTATCTATCTGACACCTTAGGTTATAATAGATTCAAATCAAATCTATCTGCTGGTACAAATGTTTCTCAAACTAACAATGCAGGTACCTCAGATGATGATTCTGATGTAGAGAGTGATGAACGACCTATAGTTGTTCCTTCTTTTGCCTCTAACAACATTTCAGGTTCAAAGCTCAAGGATTCTTTTGATATGGCTGGAGGTGATTCTAGTTATGCAGAAGATCTTGCTAGGCTTCAAAGACAAGAATTTAATGCCAAAAGAACTGCTGAGATGTTTGATTCTGGATTTTCTAAAGAGACAGAGGAGATTCTGAGAAAGGCTGAAGCTGAAGTTAGAAGACAATTGAATTCAACTGATGGTATTCATGTTCCTGCTGATCCCATTCCTGCTGAAAGTGGATCTGTTCCTGCTGAACCTTCTAGGGTTTCTGCTGATGTTCCTGTGTCTTCTCCATCTGTGGACACTCTGGGTGTTGTTAACTCCCCTGAAAGATTTCCAATCCCTTCTGATCTTGGAAACTCGGTCTCTTCAAAAGATAAGCTGAATGATCCTCATCATCAGTCCAGAACTGGAATTTTCACTTCTTCTTCATATGATGATGACTTCAACCCCTCCATAACTAATCAGGCATCCTCCATTGAAGTTAATCCAATTGCTACCAAGAGGATCAATACATTTCATCCTCAGTCTTTGATTCTTGGAGATATAAATTCTCCTGTGCAGACAAGAAGCAAGCTACATCAACCCAAGTTTGGAGAATCTGCTTTTCTTAGTTATATACAGGATCAGTTGAGGAACAATCATACTGATTACCTACATTGTCTGTATGCTTGTTTCTTATCTCAAGTTGAACCAACTAGCATAGCTCAGGCTCTTGCTAATGATGATTGGGTTGAGGCTATGCAAGAGGAGATGCAGCAGTTCCAGAATCAGAAAGTATGGATGTTGGTGCCTTTACCTGCAGGAAAGCATGCTATTGGGACTAAATGGATTCTAAAGAATAAAAGGGATGCTAGGGGTATTGTGGTTCGAAATAAGGCTAGATTGGTAGCTCAAGGTCATAGACAAGAAGAGGGGATTGATTATGATGAGGTGTTTGCACCAGTGGCAAGAGTTGAAGCTATTCGATTGTTTTTAGCTTTTGCTTCCTTTATAGGGTTTGTAGTATATCAGATGGATGTGAAGAGTGCATTTTTGTATGGCAGGATTGAGGAAGAGGTTTATGTTACTCAACCACAGGGATTTGTGGATCTTCAGAATCCTAATTTGGTTTACAAAGTGGTTAAAGCACTTTATGGTCTTCATCAAGCACCAAGGGCTTGGTATGCACGGTTATCAGCCTTTTTGCTAAAACATGGTTACAGAAGAGGGACTATTGATAAAACTCTTTTTATCAGAAAGAATTTCAAAGATATAATCCTGGTACAAGTTTATGTTGATGATATCATCTTTGGTTCCACTAATGAAGCCTGGTGCAGGGAGTTTGAAGAATTGATGAAGAGTGAATTTGAGATGAGTGCTATGGGTGAAATGACTTTCTTCTTAGGTCTTCAGGTTAAGCAGAAACCGGATGGGATCTTTATTTGCCAGGAGAAGTATGTTTATGACATGCTTAAGAAATTTGATATGGAAAATGTGAAGGTTGCTACAACTCCTTTTGAACGTCCAAAGCCTAAGTCCAATAATGAACCTGATGATGCTGTTAATGTTCATCTTTATAGGTCCATGATTGGATCACTCATGTACTTGACAGCTTCAAGACCTGATATCATGTTTGCTGTTGGTGCATGTGCTAGACATCAGGTTACACCATTGACTTCTAACCTAAATGCAGTTAAGAGAATCTTCAAGTATTTAAGAGGACAGCCAAAGATGGGACTTTGGTATCCTAAAGATTCTCCTTTTGTGTTGGAAGCATATAGTGACAGTGATTATGCTGGGGCTAACTTTGATAGGAAGTCTACAACAGGAGGTTGTCAGTTTCTGGGTAGGAGGTTAGTTTCTTGGCAATGCAAAAAGCAAACTATAGTGGCTACATCTTCTACTGAGGCAGAGTATGTTGCTGCTGCTAGTTGTTGTGGACAGGTACTTTGGATGCAAAATCAGTTGTTGGATTATGGGTTCAACTACATGAACACCAAGATTTTTATTGATAATCAAAGTACTATGTGTATTGTTAAGAATCCTGTTTATCATCAGAGGACAAAGCATATTGAGATTCGACATCATTTCATAAGAGATGCTTATGAGAAGCATCTTATTCAGGTGGTTAAGATTCACACAGATGATAATGTTGCTGATCTGCTGACCAAGGCTTTTGATGGACCAAGGTTTAAACATTTGGTGGTCCATATTGGAATGGTAAATCCTTAGTTGCTGAGCTTAAGGGGAGGATAAAGCTTAAGGGGAGTGTTCTTCTTGTTGTTGTTGTATATTTTCTATCTTTCTTTCTTTCTTTTGTTTCTTTTCTTATTTTCTTTTATTTTGGTGTGTTTCTTAGTTAAAAAAAAAAAAAAAAAAAAAAAAAAAAAAAAAAAAAAATTGTGTATATTTTGTGTGCTAATAAGTGGTTTTGAGCAACACCTTGCAGGTACAGTGTTGGTGTTTACACCTGCACAATAAATGGTGCTCAACTCACCATGTCTTGCAGACAAGAAAGAGTTGACTCACCATGAGGGTACGGCTCTGGTGTGATTATCAAATCCGTTGATAGCTGTAATAGCTTGCTCAAAGCTATAGGGTACTTCAACTCACCCATGATTCATTTCTGAGAGTTGAAAATGGTTCTCAATTCACCATGGATGTAACCTTTATGGGATCCAAAGGATTGGCTAGTCCACAAAAGTATGGTTTGTGGTAAAGACACTTGGTATCCATATTTGGTATTCAATTCACCAAGGTTTTGCTGTAACCTAAGAATTGGCTAGTCCTGAGCAAACGGCTACAGGTAAAGACAAGTCAAATCCATTTATAGTTGCTGATTTGCTAATAAATCAGATGGTTATCAATGTACCATGGTCTAACACACCTAAACATTGGCTACTCCAGTAGTGATGGCTATTGGTAAAGAGACATCAAATCCATTAATTTTCAATGATTCACCTCTCACAGGAGTTAACACACCTGGATGTGATGAGAATAGTATGAAACTTCAAGTGATTTGATGTACATATTGTCATAGTAGCAGCCAAGTTCAAGTGAAAGTGATGGTGACCAGTATACATGTTTTGAAGAAGATTTCTTGTTCCTGCTGAACTATTGAAGTTGCTGCTGGATGCTATAGAAGCTGGAATCTTGCAAGTTATGGATGTTGCTGCTGGTTACTTAAAATTGTTGCTGCTAAGTCGCAGTCCTCAAGCCTGAGAGTTGCAAGCTCTATCACATTGGAATCTTGCAGGTTAACCTAGTCAACCTCAAGATTAGGGGAGGATTGTTAGGATCTCTGGGAAATAAGAGTTTCATTGTTGCTGCCGATAGTGTTAAGCTGGTTCCTGCCGATAGCTTTGGTTCCTGCTGAAAGTTCATTGCTGCCGACAGTGTTATCTTGTTTCTGCCGATAGTATTGTTGCTGCGGATAGTATTATTTGTTATCCGTATATTTAGAATGTTTGTTAAGATTTATTTTTAGAAGAGATTGTTGTTTATCTCTTCACACGTTTACTTGGAGAACGGATTAGGGTTAGGTCATCTTGTTAGTATAAAAGATATATCCGTCTATGAGTTTAGGTACGCCTTTAGTTTATGTACGCCTTTAACGCCTTTAACATTTTCAATATTCAAGAACACAATTCTTAGTTTATAGTTTGATCCATAGAGGATCATTGTTCTTTAGAGTTTTCTTCTTTATAATACTTGCTGTTTAGTTTCCGCATAAACACTTGTATTGCATACAGAGGTTCTTGTTTAGACCAAGCTCAATCAAGCTCGAAGTATTCGATCCTACATAAGTACATTGGTTATAACATGTCTTTGTTAGCTTTATCATATTTTGGTATGATAATGGTTTATGTGTTAGCTTTATCATGTTTGTTTACATGATAATGGTGGAGGATAGGGTATAGGGTGCGTTAGCTAGTATGGATCCATCACTAGGTGTAGCTTAGTTAGTCGTTGGGCTAACTATGGGATGAGGTTCAACCTTATGGGTTGATCGTGTTTAGGTCGACTATGTCGATGTGAGGTAAGTGCCCCTATATCGCTAGCTTAACTAGTGGTTATACTAGTTATGGATATGTATGATGTTTAGCTTGTTATGCCATGTACTTACTAAGCGTTTCGCTTACGTGTTTAGTTGTGATGTTTTTCTTGATAGGTATCGAAGGATCGAGCAAATGTAAGGATAAGGCGTAAGTGATTTATGTAGTAGAAGACCGTTCTCTTTTGGACCAAGCATATTGAAGTTGGAAGCCCCAAGTGTTCTTTTGTGTCGTGGGTACACTTCTTTTATATGGTCATTTTGTTAGTTCACGGTCATGTCTTGATGTTTAAATTATGGTACATATTGGTAGTTCTAGACGTTTTAAGGGGTGTTTGGTATAACCATGTTTCTACCCATTTTGAGATGATAACGGGTCATGTATGTATGAAACGCTTTTGATATGTTAAGTTGGTGGTTATGGTCAAGTTATTTGTGAATTGGTTGTAGTATAAATGGTTTTGTAGTGTAATGGGTCATTTGAGTATTTGTGCATAATCCGTCCAATTTTGAGATACTATTACGGGTGGTCTAACGGATGATGTTTTTGCATGAAATTAATCTTACGGTCATATTAAAGGATTCTGGAAAGTTTCGTCAAGTTTCGAGTCCGGGAGGTCGGGTTTCCAGCCGAGGCTGTTGATTTTGCATATTTTGATCAGTAGGGTCTGTCCAGGATTCTGTGATGCAGGGTAGATACGACGCATCTCCTTTGAGATACGGCGCATCTCTTTTTGGGATATGGCGCATCGTAGCTAATTTCTTGAAATTGTCTGTCTCAGTGGGTCGATGCGGCGTATCTAATTCAATAGATGCGGCGTATCCGTGTTTAAGATAATACGGCGTATCACTTCAGATTGATACGGCGTATTTGTCTCTCAGTTTTGATGCGGCGTATCCCTGAAATGGATACGGCGTATCTTGGTCACAGAAGGGTTGTCAGTTTGTGTTAGAAAAATTGAGTGAAAGGTTTTGAAGGGTCTTCGATTATATGTTCTTGCAAGCATGTTTAGAAGGTCAGACGTCATAGGTTCTGGTCATTAAATAAAGAAATTGTATGAGTCCGTTTTAGTCAATCGTTTCCGTGTATAAAGTCAACATCTTTGGTAAAAGTGGTCACGGGGCATTACACTAATTGATCGAGGCGCGGTTGATCAAAAGTCAAATGAAACGATATTTAGATATTGTTACAAGGTTTTCAAAAGCGTCGAGTTTGATCGCTAACACTCAACGAGCAATATTTCACGACTAGTTTTACGAAGCCGTTTGGGCATATTTTCACAAGTTATAAAAAGTATTGTTTTGCGACGAAAACATTATATTTGACTATATAACACCGAATAAGGATCATGGAGTACCGTTTCAACATATTTACACGAAAAGTAGTTTATAACTTAACGAGACGTCAAAAATGTATTTTTCGACGATAAACGTTATTTTCAAAACTAACGAGTGGTATCGTTAACATACGTATTTGCATGTGTAGCATCATTTCAATTGCTTACATTAGATCATATCCTCATATTAGGTCGCGGTTAGAGTCCGAGCCTCATTTCAGCTTATTCATAATTGTCATTGTAGCTATCGCACCAGGTGAGTTCATAGCCCCTACTTTTACTTGTTTTATAACTGTTTTGGGGGAGAATACATGCTCATTGTTTTTCACTAAACTCAATGCTTTACAAACGTTTTTATGCTATAAACTACTGCTTTACATGACTTTGGATATATATGTGTGATGATGCAATTATAAGTTTTGACATGCTTGATTGTGAGTACATGACTGTGCCACTGTTAACTCTCTATTGAGAGCCCACAAGTTTAGGTTCAGTTGGTGTAACTGTTAACTCTCTGTTGAGAGCCCACAGGTTATAGGTTCAGTTGGTGAACCCACATGTTGATAGATCTATCGGGGTAGCTCCCCACGTGATTTGGTTATGAAATTGAGGAACACTATAGGTTCAGTTGGCGCGACACTATATGAGCATGGTAACTGTACGATCTATTTTGGGTTGAAATGTTTTGAATTATGATATTGTTTATAAATTGGTTTGGGACTGTGAATAGGCAGTGTGAGCCTATGTTGAACTTAACTTGTTGTGAATGATGTTTGAACTCGGAAACCTTTTGGTTCAACCATATTGTTTTAAACTAAAACCTATGAACTCACCAACCTCGTGTTGACACTTTTAGCATGTATTTTCAGGTATAAGCAATAGCACGCTACTGGAGGCTTTTGGCAGGGCATGGCATGGTCATAGAAGACTCTGATAAACATTTGGGACCGTTTTACTTATTTTAAAGGGCCTATTTCCGCACTACTTTTAACAATGTAAATTCCACTCTTTTGTTAAACAATTTTATTCTAAATGGTTGAGATGAAAACCATTCTTTGCACTTGTGTTGTGATACCAATTGAGTTACACCCCAGCGACCTGTATGCTTCCGCTGGACCCGATTTTGGGGGTGTGACATCATGGGGCAATATGCCCTTGCTTATAAATTCGACAATAGGAGTCATCCACGTAGGATCTTGCTCCTCTATCACCGTGGATATCTCCATCTCCGACATGGATTTATTTTTTAGGATCTCCACCAACACTTGTTTTGACAGGTGCGCAAAGCTTGTAGATGCGATCTTGCTTAGCGCATCCGCTTTTTTGTTTTCCCCTCTGAGAACTTGTTTAATGGTAAACCTGTCAAAACCTTGGATTAGTGACTTGGTCTTGTCGAGGTATTGAACCATGTCATCCTCTTTAGCCACATATTCGCCCGACACATGGTTGGCTACTAATCGGGAATCCACATTTTCTTCTAGGTTGCGTACACCTATTCGAGTTGCAATGCGTAATCCAACAATTAGGGCTTCATACTCTGCCTCGTTATTCGTGGCTGTGAATTCAAAGCGCAGTGCGTAAGTGAATTCCATTCCTTCTGGATTGGTGAGGATAAGGCCTGCACCCGACCCATCCACGCATGAAGATCCATCCGTGAACAGGACCCATGGTTCTTGTAGTTCTACCTCGCTCCGTGGAGGTGCAGCATCGGTGTCTGGTTTTTCGATGATGAAGTCTGCTAGTATTTGCCCCTTAACCGCAGTGCGTGGTCTATAAGAGATGTTATACTCGCCTAGCAATACACTCCACTTTTGTAATCGCCCCGATGCGTCGGGTTTGGAGATAACTTGCTTGATTGGTTGGTCTGTGATCATCGCTATTGGGTGTGCTTGAAAGTACCTGCGCAATCTTTTGGCGGCGAATACTAATGCCAAGACCAACTTTTCCATTGGGCTATAGTTAATCTCTGTCTTTTTGAGCGCTTTACTTACAAAATATACCGGTGTTTGTACGGAATTCCTATCTGTCAGTAGCACCGCGCTGACTGCTCCATGAGTCGCAGACAAATACACAGTTAACTCCTCCCCTGGTCGGGGTGCGACTAGCTTGGGAAGCGCTGCTATATGTTGCTTAAGCTTTGTAAAAGCTTCTTCCGCTTCTGTAGTCCAACGAAAGTCTCCTTTTTTTGTACACTTCTTGAGTGTTTGAAAGAGGGGGAGTGACTTATCTGCTGATTTGGACAGGAATCTGTTCAACCCGGCTAGTTTTCCATTCAGAGACTGGACTTCTTTCAACGTGCGTGGTGAAGGGAGTTGGATGACAGCCTCTGTTTTTTCTGGGCAAGGTTTAATGCCATCAGGTTCTATCAAGTATCCAAGGAACATGCCTTCTGTAGTGCCAAAAGTGCATTTCTTAGGATTTAACTTCATGTTGATCTTTCGTAGTGTTCTAAATGTTTCGTCAATGTCGCGGACCAATTCGCCTTCGGTATGGCTTTTTATGACAAGGTCGTCAACATAGACCTCTAGGTTGCGGCCCACTTGCTTTTCAAATGCATTATCTACCAATCGCTGGTAGGTGGCGCCCGCATTCTTTAGGCCAAAAGGCATCTTTGTATAACAGTAGACACCTTGGCTTGTGTGGAAGGCTGTTTTTTCCTCGTCTTCTTTAGCCATTTGGATTTGGTGGTACCCTTTGTATGCGTCTAAAAAACATTTAAAGGGGTATCCGCATAAAGATTCTACCTTCCAGTCTATCTCTGGTAGTGGGTAGCAGTCTTGTGGACATGCTTTGTTGAGATCAGTGAAATCCACGCACATCCGCCAACTACCATCACTGGATTGGAGAGCCAGTCATGGTAATAGACCTCTCGCATGATACCTGCGTCAACAAGTTTGTGTACTTCCTCTAGAATGGCTTTTGCGCGCTCTGGAGCCTGGCCGCGCTTTTTCTGCCGTACTGGGGAGTATCCTTGTCGGATTTTCAACTTGTGTTCTGCAATCGAGCGTGGCACACCAGTCATGTGCTTTGGTTCCCATGCGAAGATATCCAGATTCTTTTGCAAGAGTGCGCACACGGCAGCTCTGCCTTTATCAGACAGCGATCCCCCGATCGATACTTCTTGCTCCGGGTAATCAGGATGAATTGCGACCTTCAGGTTTGATACTTTAGCTGCGCTCTGTTCTGGGGCGTGCGTCGTCTCACATGTAATCGTGTTACACTCTCTAGGTGGCACGGCGTTATTGTAGATGGTGACAATGCCGCCTTCTACCAGGAATTTGAGCATCCCATGTGCTGTGGACGGTACTGCGCGTATTGCCGAAATTCCTGGTCTTCCGATAATGCCATTGTATGGCGAAGGAGATCTGATCACCATAAAATTCATCCAGGCTGTCGTGGAGTGTTCCTTATTACCAACAACAACTAGTAGTCGTAGTTGCCCCATGGGCCATATTTTTTCTCCCGTGAAGCCAGTCAACGACGTCGTGGCCGGGCTTAACTGTCTTTGTATCTCAGGTCGCAATCTTTTGAAACAATACTCATACATTATGTCTGCTGATGCCCCTCCATCAACATACATGCGGTGGATATCGTGACCCCCCGCATTTATCTCGATGGTGAGTAATTCCGCCACTGCGTTGTCCGCAGCCAAGGTGGGGAAAGAGATTCCGCTTCCATGAGAAAATTTCTGGCTGACCTTTTGCCTAGCCTTTCGCTGCCATGATTGTATCATGTAGATTGTGTCAGCCTTGTCCTTAGGTGCTTCTTTCTTGCTCCCGGTCTTCTGTTTGTCTTTCCCATCCTTGATGTTCTTAACTAGATGGTCCAACTTGCCTTCTTTTACTAGCTTATCAATTAGTTGGCGCAATTGGACACACTCATTGGTGGTGTGGCCCTTCTGTCCATGATACTCGCAGTATCCGTTCCCTACGCGCCGATCTTCTAGGGTGCGCATTGGTGGGGGTCTCGGAAAGTTCGCGCCTTCCGTCGCAAATATCTCCTTTGGAGTTTTCGTTAGTGGGGTATACTTGTCATTCTCTCGTCCGCCCCCTGACTGCGGTAACTTTTGTTACGATTGCTACTCTGGTCATTGGATTGTTTCCTTGGCTGTTCTTGTGACCTATAGTTTGAGTAGCCTTTCTTACTATCCGCAGCGGCGGCTTCTCCTTGGATGAAGGACCTCGTGCGCTTCATAAGTTCGTCAAAGGTTTGGGGAACCCTATCATTTAACTTTTTGATAAGTTATGGGTTATTGATTCCGTTCATAAACCTTGAGATCTTTAGTATTTCGGGGCATGCCTTGACATGTATGCATTCGTCTTTATAGCGCTCCACATAAGCGCTTGTGGATTCCCCTTGGCGTTGTTTTACCCTAGCGAGTTCGACAGGGTTCTTGGCGCACTTCTTCCTCTGAGTAAAGTTCAAACGAAACGCCTTCCGCAACTCTTCAAACCCATCGATGCTTCTACGTGGAAGTTTACTGAACCAGTTTCGCGCATTCCCTACTAATGTAGAATTAAACATGTGGCACCACACAGGTTGTGGCCAATTTTCGATGGTAGCTGCTGATTCAAAAATTTTTAGGGGGTCGTCAGGATCACCTGTCCCATCATAAGTTTTAACATTAGCGGGCATGCGCCTTCTCTTATCTTCTGAAAAATCACTGATGCGCCGAGTGAATGCGTCAACCTTTTGGCGGCGCCAGGGACGAGACATATCTTCGTCCTCCTGGTCGCGGTATCTTCTTCTGGACTTCCAGTGTCCTGTTTCTTCGTCCTCGTTGTTCGAGGAGTCACTTGAGGATGAGCTTACTCTTTTGCGGCGCTTGCGCCGACTATCCTCGGAATCCGAGCTTGAAGGGCTTTCGCTTGGGGAGCACCGTCGCCCAAGTCTATCGTGAATCCTGCGACTGCCAAGCCTAGTGTGGACATTGGTGCGCCGTCCATCATCTTCATGCTCCTCCAGAGACTGTAAGTCGGCTGCTTCATCGTCCACAGCTTTCCTTCCGATCCTAGTAAACACAGGGTGTCGGCGGCTATCCTTCTCGCGCCTTTCCTTTCGGTAACGCGGTGGGGGATGCTTCATGCTCAGGGTCTAAGTTGAGTCGGGCTTGCAGACTCTGACTTGACCTCTTTTTCGCTTCCTCTCGCATAAGCGCAGCCAAGGTTTCATAGTTTTGAGATACGAAATCACTTGGCGCTAGTTCAAGCGTGACTCCTTCTAGCGCGAGGATGTCTGTTTCCAAATCAGGACCCTTGTTTCGGATAGGCGCATTTGGCGGCTCAGTGAGGTCTAATTCGGCATGGTGAAAGGAGTGCGCTGTAGATCTTCCGCGCTAGTGGTTGTTGTAGTAGCATGGGTAGTCCTTGTGAGCGGTTCTACTGTAGTAAAGGCCAGATCTGAGTATGATCCTAGGTTTTTGGGCGCACTGGTTGTTCCAGAGGCCTGCTTAGGGGCTGAATCAGTTTGCTGCTTCTGCCCCTGTAGGTCACCATGCGTTTTCTTCGCCTGCGGAGTCCGCTTGTTGATACAAAAGTTGGGCGTTCCTTGTTTGGATTCCTGTTCCCGTATCAATTGGATCTTAATGCTTGAGACCTGCGCACTAAGAGAACAAAAAACACCGTTAGGCTTATCGTGGGATTGTCTCCCACGATTATCCTCCGGCGTGAGAGTAAGTAATCGGTTTTAGGGTTTTAGTGAAGAGTTAGGGTTATGATATGATACCTTTAATGAGAGCTGAGATGCCCTTTATATACACACGAAATCCTTGTTGGTTTCGTGTTCCTTACCCTTCGGCGTATCCCGCCTAAATCGGTCCATTGATCCTTATCCCATAAATAAGAGATCCTATATCAAGGCCAATAATAGATTTCGGATTTGGGCCGTTGTAAGCCCAAATCTTTATCGTGATAGCCCACGCGTGATGGGCTTGAGTATTGGTCGGGTTCGTGACCCGAATGCGGACTATAAGTCATCAACACCTAAGATACCACATGCTATAAACACAGGTGACAACACATATACAAGTAAGTCTTGTTAATGTTAATTATATAATTTTTTTGCATTTCTGTATAGTTTCATCATATACAAGTTGTTTAACAAAGATTTCACGATACAGTTGATGCATCAAAGATTAACCCACGTTCAAGATTCAAAAACAAAACTCCTGTCCACTTTGACATCGGTAAGCTTTAATATTATTATCCGTTTACCATTTTTCTCTCTATATGGTTCTTCATTTAACCAAATCCTAATGAGTGTACGTAAACATTAAATAGGTAGTCCTACTATTAGACAAAGAACTTCTTCTACAGATGCTACCACCCTTCGAAAAGGCAAATCAGTCGCAAATATAAATCAAATTGATTTGTCTGATGAAGAATATGAAGATGAGCATGGCTATACTGAACATATAGAAGGAATATCTAAAGGTAAACACGTGTTAACACTTTTATAGGCATACTATATATTAGCATCCTTAATTAAAAACCAACCTTTTTTTTGGATTTAATCAGAATATTTAGACCTTGGAGATCAGACTGAACAATGCGACAAATGTGGTGCATTGTTGTGGGTTCCCGAAAGTAAAAGAGGGTCTAACAACGCAAAAGATGTTGATGCATTTTCTATTTGTTGTGGTCGAGGAAAAGTTAAACTACCGGTGGCAAAGAATAGTCCTCCAACGTTGTTAACAAGCTTATTAAAAGGAGAACACCCCAAAAGTGACTCATTTATGGAGAACATACGACGTTACAACTCTATGTTTGCTTTCACATGGATGTCTGGTAAGCAAGATACTACCGTTAATACTGGACGAGGTCCATTCTGTTTTAGAATTCAAGGAGAAAACAATAATGTTTTGGGAGATTTGTTACCAAAACCTGGTGAACCACCTAAGTTTGGACAGCTTTACATATATGATCCAGCCAATGAGGTTCAAAACCGCATTAATGTTGTTAGGTATGTCTTATTTTTTCATACATTATAGAAACCTATATTATACATTATCAGCATATATATTCTAATAATTTTTTCCGTTTTCATTAGTTCAAGAGACAATGCATCTTCTTCCTCATCAAAAGACATAGACCGGCAACTCACAAAAGACATAAAAAATATGTTGGATCTAAACAACCCTTTGGTTCAGAAGTATAGGCATGCTGGTCTTAAATTAGCTGCTGGTGAGTCAAATGTTAAGATCCGGCTTTTAGGTAAACGTCCACGTGATGGAAGGCAATATGACCTTCCAACATCAAACGAAGTTGCAGCACTAATCATTGGTGACTTTGCTTCTATGCCTGATGAAAGAGACATAATTGTTCACAAAAATAGTGGTAAACTTAAAACAATCAGCGAGTTGCATGTTTCATTCCTTCCATTACAGTATCCGCTATTGTTCCCGTACGCTGAAGATGGTTATCGTACGGACATTTATCACCAAGGTATTACTGATGATACACCAGACAGTAAAAAAAAGTATGTCACTATGCGTGAATGGTTTGCTTACCGTCTTCAAGAACGGCCAAACGTGTATTCACCAATTTTGAATGGTAGAAGATTATTCCAACAATTTTTGGTTGACGCTTATACCATGGTTGAGGCTGAAAGGATGAGATATGTGCGTAGGGAAAACAAAGAACTTAGGTGTGAAACCTACTCAAGATTAGCACAAGCGGCAGATTCAACCAACCAACAAAAAAAGAAACGTGGTACAAAAGTTATATTACCGTCATCATACACCGGTAGTCCACGTTACATGTTGCAAAACTACATAGATGCCATGGCTATGTGCAAGTTTTATGGATACCCTGATTTGTTCATTACGTTTACATGTAATCCGAAATGGCCTGAAATTACAAGGTTTCTTCGAAAAATGGGACTAAACTCTGAAGACCGACCGGATGTTACAACGAGGGTATTTAAAATGAAGCTTGATCAATTGTTAAAGGATATAAAAGAGAGAAGAATTTTTGGACGTGTACGAGCAGGTAACTTTAAAAGCCATATAAAATATACATGATATATTTTAATACTGCCCATATCTTCATTTTCCTTTATGTTATTAAAATCTATTTATGTTTTCTATTTTTAAACAGAAGTATATACGATAGAGTTTCAGAAGCGCGGTTTGCCTCATTGCCATTTATGTGTATGGTTGGAATCCGGTGATAAGTTAGGGTTATCGGCTGCTGTAGACAGGTGTATATCGGCTGAAATACCAGATAAAGAGGCAGACCCCGAGCTACACCAATTGGTTAAAGAATTTATGATGCACGGCCCATGTGGTCCCGAACATCCAAGTTGCCCGTGTATGGTTGAGAATAAGTGTTCTAAGAAATTCCCCAAGCCCTTCAATGAGTCCACTTTCATTGATGAAAGTGGATATTGCATATACAAAAGGAGCGATAATGGCAGAACTGTTAGCAAACAAGGAGCTGAGCTTGACGGTGGCTTTGTTGTCCCATACAACCCTACGTTATTGAAGAGGTAGCAAAACAAAGCATTTTTTAATTTTATCGTTTATATTGTAATTCTTTTAAGTATACTTATTTTTAGTTGTATCGTTTGTTGTCTATAAGGTACCAAGCTCACATCAACGTAGAATATTGCAATCAATTTGGATCAATCAAATACCTTTTTAAGTACATTAATAAGGGTCCGGATAGAGTTACTGCGGCTGTGGAAGATGAAGAAACAGATGAGATTAAGGATTACTTAGACTGTCGATACCTGTCTTCATGTGAGGCTGCATGGAGGATTTTTAGGTTTGATATACATCATAGGTCACCGATTGTTGAACGCTTACCTTTTCACCTCCCAAACCAGCAATCTGTCATTTTTGATCCCTCTGAAAGCATCGACTTTCAGCTTGAAAAGGTTTCATCAAACACTTCCAAGTTCTTAGCTTGGATGGATTTAAATAAAACTGATGTAGAGGCGAGAAAGCTGTTGTATGTGGAAATCCCAAAATTCTATGTTTGGAATAAAAATGACAAAATTTGGACTAAAAGAAAGCAAGGTAAAATTTAGTTTTTAAACAATCATATTATTCAATGTCTCACATAATGTAACTATGTATGCTGGTCTTAGCAGCCATAAGTTTTAACAGCCATATATTTTGATTAAATAGGTAAAAGCATTGGACGGATTCATCATGTTCCTGTTTCTTGGGGCGAGGTGTTTTATCTACGAAGGCTGTTAAACCATGTCAGAGGTCCTCAAGAGTGGGAAGAATTTAGGGTGTTTGACGATGTAGTTTATCCTACATGTAAAGATGCATGTTATGCCCGTGGATTGTTGGATGAGGACAAAGAATATATTGATGGATTGATTGAAGCAAGTGAATGGGGAATGGGAGATTACTTACGAAATTATTTTGTAAGTTTAATATTAACCGACAGCATGTCCTGGCCTGAGGTTGTCTGGGAGAAAACATGGGGTCTTTTAGCTGATGATGTGTTAGAAATAGAAAAGAGAAAACTAAATCATCCAGGTATCTAATCATTTTTATTCTTCATAATAACAGACATGTTTGATCATTTTAATATGTTTATATTAAGTGACATATTGTCTCTTGCTTGCAGATCTTCAACTAACGGATACACAGTGATACAATATTTGTTTAGCGTACATAGAGGAAAAGCTGCTAAGTTGCGGTAAGAGTCTTAAAAATATAGTCAATATGCCTTACCCGAATGATGAGTTTACAATGGAAGGTTACAACCGGTTGATTTATGATGAATTGGATTATAATATACCGTAACTCATTATCCAACATGAAATCCTTTTCAACAGTTTAACCAATGAGCAGTTAGGGATTTATGAAACTATTATTAATGCATGCAACAATAATAGCGGAGGCATGTTTTTTTTATATGGTTACGGAGGCACCGGTAAGTCTTTTTTGTACAAGACGTTGACTGCAGCTTTAAGGTCTAAAGGTAATATTGTTTTAAATGTGGCATCGAGTGGTATTGCATCCCTTTTGGTTGAGGGTGGAAGAACGGCCCATTCTTGGTTTGCTATCCCTATAAATATTGTTGAAGATTCTATGTGTACTATTAAAGCTGACGGGGACCTTGCTGATTTGATAAGGGAGACAAAGTTAATAATATGGGACGAAGCTCCGATGATTAATAAACTTGCTTTTGAAGCTTTTGACAGAACGTTAAGAGACATATGTTCAGGTGACTACAACATTGATTCGGACAATGTGTTTGGTGGTAAAGTAGTTGTCTTTGGGGGAGATTTTCGCCGAATACTTCCTGTCATTCCAAACGGTTCTAGGCAAGACGTTGTACACGCTTCACTTAACAAGTCTTATTTATGGAAGCATTGCTCAGTTCTAAAGCTTACACAAAACATGAGGCTTCGTGTGGGGTCAAATCCAAAGGATGCAGCAGAAATAAATGAGTTCGCTGAATGGATTTTGAATATAGGCGAGGGGAAAATAGGTGCAAAAAATGACGGTCATGTGGAGGTAGAATTCCCAGAAGAAATGCTAATTCCTGATTCTGATGATCACGTTGGCGCTATTATAAAAGATACTTACGACAATTGGGAGGATAATTTGTGGAATCCGTTATATTTTCAAGATCGAGCTATTCTTGCTCCCACACACGAACAAGTTGACAAAATTAATGACCGAATGATGTCCCAATTGGAAGGTAGGGAGAAGGTTTGTTATAGTTCAGATTCTGTGTCAGATATAGATGTGGATTTCAATTACGACGAGTCGTTGTACACAACAGAATTCTTAAATACAATAAGAATGTCTGGTATTCCACATCATAAGTTAGTTTTGAAGGTTGGTGCTCCAATAATGTGTTTGCGCAACATAGACCAAAGAGGTGGTCTTTGTAATGGTACAAGGTTACAAATAGTTAGAATGGGGGTAAATAACATCGAGGCAAAGATCATATCTGGTGGTAAGTTAGGAACCGTAGTCGCTATTCCTCGCATGAATATTTGCCCTTCAGATAACAAAATGCCTTTTCAGCTTAACAGGAGACAATTCCCGATATCTATTTGTTTTGCCATGACGATTAACAAAAGTCAAGGGCAAACATTATCTAAGGTGGGACTATACTTGGAACGACCGGTATTTTCGCACGGACAACTATATGTAGCCGTATCAAGGGTAAAGAGCAAGAAGGGCCTTAAACTATTATGTTGTGACACTGATGGGAATTATTGCAATCACACAACAAATGTTGTGTACAAAGAAGTCCTAAATCGTCTTTGATTTTTCCATTTTGTTGTTTTAGCGTGTTATCTTTTAAATAATACATTCAAGATTATTTATTTTATACCTTTTATTCTTCAACAATTATACATTTTCTTGGATACCTTTTTTTAAGATCACGAATGTAATAATTTTTAAGTTTAATAATAAGACTTTAAGCTAGCCGGCCAACGGCCGGGCCTTAGTGTATATATATATATATATATATATATATATATATATATCTATATCCATTAGCACCATATCAGACCTTTGTAATATAATGATGCATTACATTCGAGTAAATTCAAATAGAATTACGGATTTTCAAAGATATTCAAAAAAAAATAAAAAATGGTTATTATTTAAAACCATATATTTGAATAACATCGAATATCTTTTCACATAATCATGACAAAGATATTGTCCATGAAAAAACAATAAGTTATATCCTATCGAATCACATATGGTGTATATCAACAAAAAAAAAAAAGTTCGATAAGGAATTAAGGATACATTTCATACATGGCATGATCGTATACTAACATAATGATCTTACATATTCTCTCTTACAATTGGTTTCTTAAATAGAACCAAATTTGTCCCACTTTAAAATTATTGGCTGCACGGTATATGTACCAATACCACCACATCGCACCAAATTGGGACCAAAAGGATGGCTGGACATTTATGAGGGTTTTATTCATATCATTTGTTAAGTATGTTAACCATCAACTTTGTCAGCTTGATGAGAAAGTATTCCAATTTTAGGGGGAGAGAATAATAAAGAAAGGCTGGTAACTCAAAAAATAACTTAAGAATGCATTATAAATGTCATATCAATATGAACATGAAGTCCAGAAGATTATAAATTTGCAAATAATAGCAAATAAATTACAATGCATTCACATATACAAATAGTGACAAAGTCACGTATACCAGCATCAAATGCACATGTTCTAATTAAAGTGGGAGGCCAATCGAATCCAGAGATAAAACCTACGAAAATGGAAAAGAGCAAAATAACATAGTTGGTGAAAATTTCCAGCATAATATAAATGAAACCTCAATAGAGGTAAATATCAAATAAGGGACATACAAGATATCAGAGGAAAATAAAGTCCCTAATAAAATACCGGTTCCAAATGAATATGAGATCTCAATAAATTCTGTGCATAATTGTACACTTTTGGAACTGGAATACAACACGTGTTCACAATATATATATATATATATATATATATATATATATATATATATATATATATATATATATATATATATATATATATATATATATATATATATATATATATATATCTATAGCAACAAACGAAATAAACATAAGATGATTACGTACATAAAACTCTGGAAGAATGCATGCACAGAGATGATTGGCCAAAATGGCAAGAAGCCATCAAATTCGCTCAAACGCTAAATATTTATCAGACCTATAGGTCATACACCCATAGACGTCAAACCAAATTGGTTATAAATGGGTGATTAAATTTAAAGAAATTAAAAATGAGATTGTATAATATAAGGCACGAATAGTTGCGCAAAGTTTCTCTCAAATCCCGGGAATAATTTATGAGGAAACCTATTGCCCCGTAATGGATGCAACAACATTTAAATTTTCAATCGGCTTTACAATCTCAAAAGGACTTCATACGAAACTAATGGATGTCACTATTATATACGGGGTATGACAAAAAAAAATAAAAATGAGGGAGGAGGGACATCCATATGAATATCTCTAAAGGTACAATCAACATCACGAGATGTATACATCATAAAAGATCATTATGTGATCTTGAACAATCTAGTTGAATATAGTACAATCGACTCATTGAATATCTCGTAAATGTATCCTTTGACTTGAGATATATAAGCATTCCTTGGAAGTGCGTAGGCTCAAGCTTTGATTCAGTTCGAACCTGTCTATTTAACCGGCAGTAGTATGACTATTTTGGGTGTGAGTTGAAACATCAAAGAGGTGTTCAGCCTTGACCTGGATATGTTGACAGCATCAACATGAATGGATCCCCTGAAGAGATACAAGAAGCATACAAAAAGGAATCAATCAAGAAGACCCTAAAGACCATTTATGAAGACAATGATGGCTGCATACAGATCAGAGAAAGCTGCATCACGAGTAATAGGCTAAAACACATCTCATCAAAATTCTTCTCAACATATGATCTACAAAAAGGAAGAAGAAACATCTATGCAACAAATCAAGTCAAGTGAGAACCTGGATGACCTATTTATAAATTCCTCACCTTGAAGCAGTTTCAAGCAGTTGTCACTACAAGATCGGGCTTCGAAGATTGAAAGACATATGTTGAATTGAGGGGGGGGGGCATTATACACGTTGCTTTTTTTCCCCTTAACTAAGTTTTATCCCACTGGGTTTTCTTAGTAAGGTTTTTAATGGGGCAACAGAACGACTGGTGTATAATGTGTAGTAATATATATTTGAGGGGGAGTGTTATATACAAATATATATAGTAATGTGTATTTACCATTATACCCTTGTAATTAGTCTATATATAAGGGATTTAACTCTAATCCTTGTAACCTACTCTAATATACTACTTTCTTCCTCTCTTTCTATGTTGTGCCGCCTCCAACATCTATTCTCTTATCCATCTATTATATTGCATGTTGATTATTGTAGCAATGACGATTGATCGAAGATCAAGATTCATAACACGGATGATATAAATTTGAAAGACTTATAAATTTTTATATCATAGTCTATCATCAAGATTTAAATTATTTAATTAAATTGATCTTCTTGAATTGGAAGACACGAAACAACCAATCATGTGAGTCTTTCTATTCCCAAAGTTTCTTAATATATAAATTAAAATAAATCAGTAACTACTACGTAGTATATCAATATTAGGTGTAGAAAAGAACAACCAAATGGACTTTAGCCACAGTGGCTAGAAGACTTGTATTCCATGCCATATGTCGCGATTCGATTCCCTGCTAGGAATTTGACTTTTGATTCCATTAGTGTTTACCAATGTTGCCATGTTGGTGCTGACTCCACCTCCCCCCAAAACAACGTGAGGATGACACGTAAGATAGCTTTGACGTGGTGAGCAATGAGAGATACCACGTAGGCAATGACGTGAACAGAGCGAGTGAATTACACATAAGCTGAACTTATCCTCACTTATAGGTATAGTAAGATTAGTGACATAATGCCATTTGTTTGCCTTTTGTTTAGTTTGTATCCATGTAACAAAATTTTGTATTTATTAACAACATTTTGACCAACCATCAACTAATGGATTGGTATTTATGACCTTGAGACTTTAAGGTATTCGGTTTAAATATGAGTGTGAGCAAAATATTTCTCAGAACGTGAGTTTTTCTTGATATTTACCAGATTTCCTTTAGAATTGAAAATGGTCATATGAAAGGACAACATCGCAACCCAAGTTTACCGTTAAAAAAGAAATATCATTAGATAAAGTAGACACAAAATTCGCACGGATATATAGGCATATAGCATTATTCTGGGCTTATTAAACATGTTAAGCCGCATTAGAGAACTTACGTAATAAAATGTATTACGCATTGTCATCTGCCATTGTTATTGGAAAAACATCTCATTTGAACAAAATTTAAAAGAAAGCTCTGGTCTTATCTTAAATCATAAAACAGGTTTGATCAACAATCTTATCCGGAGGACAAATAGTTACCAACAAAATATCTTCTATGAATATCACATATTGACATATATATAAAGTAACAATCAACTAACAAATATGGAAGAAATAAAATTATGAAAAAGAAATAAAAAAATGGTGAAGAGGAAAAAATTAAAAAACAAAGAAACATGTTATTTCATCTACATGATAAATTTTAAAAGCTAAAATTATTAAAAAGAAATAAAAAAAAAATGGTGAAAAGATAAAAAATAAAAAAGCAAAAAAAAAATTACACAAATAAAGCAAAAAAAAAAGATTCTTAAGGTTTGAAAAAAAAAAAAAGGAAAAAGAAAAAAAAAAAAGGAAAAGAAAGAGCAGCTACAATAAAAGGAAAAAAATGCTACAGTACACGCTACAGTACTACAGTACGTGCATTAGGGAGTTGTACATTAGGCTGCTGAAGTTGTACCCTTAGCTACAGTACTCCCCACTCACAAACCAAAGTTGGTTTTTATATATAACAAATTAACAAGCAATTTAACCCGTGCGTTGCACGGAAGGAAGCAGTGAAACCAACTACACTTATCAAAAACAATGAACATATGTTTTTTACCCATTTGACAGGATCCGAATGATTCCATATTGACACTGTATTTTAAACCAAATAAAAAAAGAAAACTTAAACTACTTTTATAAGTAATTATGACAATATCTAGTAAAATTTCACTCTGGATTAGGTTTTTTTTATAATCTTTATAGAAATAGAGATTATATATATCGTTATCACACTTTATACTACTTGTACATGTATATATTTCTATAATCTCAACACTATATAAAACAAGGTTTGGATTTGGCAAGTACCCTCCCAAAATTCTATAAAACTGCCACGTGGCATTTAATTTGATCTAGCGGTCCATAATGCTTTAACACCCTAAAACATAGCTCTCCTACATCATTTACATCAAAACAATTTTTCCCCAAATTAGTTATACCTAAACAATTTCATAACCGAAATCAATCAACCCTAAATCAATTCATACCCCAATATCCTTTATCATCATCAATTCATCCCCGAAATAAATCATAACCGAAGCATTTTACCCTAAATCAGTTCAATACCAATCACACGAAATGTCAAATGAATAAATAAGTGTGATTTTCTATTATCCCAATCAATAACCGAAACAATTAAACCCACAAACATTTTACCCTAAATCAATTTATTTCGCATCGATTCATACCCTAAAAATCAGTTAACCCTAAATCAAATATTCCCCAATTTCAGTTACAATCATCTGATAATCTTCACATGATGAATAAATCAATCACTATGTCTTTCTATTATCATAAACCAAAAAACCAATATATATCACTGATTACCAAGTTCCAATTTGCAAACAGGTTTGTTTTTTAAGCCTTTTTGTTTAATTAATGCTTATGCATTTCCAGAATTATTTTAAGTTTTTGTTTTCATTGTGGGTTTCGAATGTGTTGTTAGGAAATTTGATTGATATTTTTAATATTTGATTTAGCAATCAAAAATTGATGATAATGTAGGAAATGTAGGAAAGTAAATGACGATAATGTTGGAAAGTTTGAAAATATTGATATAGTGTATCAAAAATTTAATAAATTGTGCATAATATTCGGTAACTAATTATTTTTACAATATTTGACTTGCTTATCCACATAAACTTTTGAAATTTGAATTACATTTTAACCTAATAATCTTCTATAAATTGGTTTCTCATATCCAGTGTTAATCACTCATCTTTACAACTCCCCTGTGTTTTATTCTCTGAACCAAAAGGTAAGGTTTTTTGTGCCTAAACACTTAAATGTGATAATTTTATTCATATTGTTAGCTATTTGATAAATGTTCTCTGCATTTTTTTTTGTAGATACAAATAATGGAACATAATTTGACTCCATTGTGTGACATAGATCCTATGTTAGATGATATAAAGGTTGTCGCACGCTGCATTAGCAAGTGGAAACCCCATACTTTAGGAAATCCCAGTGAAGTTTGGTCATTAGACTTTATATTACAAGATGCACAGGTATGTACAATCCTATACACTGTTTAATTTATATAATGTCTGTAGGAAATAACCATATTGATTGTGTGTATGATTCGGGTGGTCTTGATTCATGAAAGATCAAGAATCCCATGGTGAGTTAGTGAGATGTTAGAGAGAGAGAGGGAGACTCTTGAGAGAAAACTGGATCTATTAGATTGTAGGTGAAATGTGACAAGAGTTCCACCCTTCCCTTGTGTGGGAAGGGTTATATATATAGTCCTAATATTTGTGCCCCTAGTGGGCTGTGGAGTAAGCTGACAGTGGGGAAAGCCCCGACCCACTCCACGAATATATATTACTACACTAATAATACTGATAATACTAATACTACTAAACAAATATATATAAGCCTACGAGCTATATAAATGCTAATTAGATGCTCGGGGTGACCGAACCTTCATATGAATATTTATATTCCTAACAATCTCCCCCTAAGGGAGGTCACCCCGGAAATAATAACTTGAATTCTAGCATTTTATCTTTTGATCTTGACTTCATAGCTCGTAGTCTTCGATTCTTCAATGTCTTGTATCTTTGTGCCTTTAGCAGTGATCTTGTGATGACCTTTCTTTGTCTTGGATGATCTTTGAGTATTCTTCGACTTTATCATCCAACATTTGTTTCCAAGTCATCTTTCAGGAGTATGTTTCCATGTGATGTATAAATCTTTGAGCCAACATGCTCACACTATTTGGTGTCATGATCTTTAGTATCAGAGTTTGCAGAAGCCGTGTTAAAGGTCTTTTAGGTTGATCATGACATTGTTGAGTTACAATGATGATGTAGTGTGAACATGTGGTAGAGGATTGGCATCTTTACTGCAACCAGCTACAACCGCATTCAGCTGCAACTTCAATCAGCTACAACCGCAAACAGCTGCAACAGCAATCAGCTACAATCGCCAGAAGTTCCTGCATACGACAGTTAGCAATAAAACATCCGGTACTTACAGGTTCGGACTTCGAGATTGTTAACAGCATAGTGTGAAAACTCTCTCTAATCCTTACCAAGACCGTTCCTAATCGAAAACCCACAGAGGGCTTTTTAAGATCGAACCGTAGCACATCAACGATTAGGTGAGTCGCTGGAGATCACTCCACGACTGTAGACCGTTAGAAACTGTCGTGACCACTAAGCGTAATCCATAAAGAATTACCGAAGTGACCTGCTTTCAGGGCTGCTTGATGTTGACCCTGGCAGGAATTTCCATTCAATCATTGAGAATTACATTTGTAAATTCCCTCATAAATGTTCTGGCAGATTGCTAAGATCTGCGTAGGACTCTTAAGTTTACAACTGGTGTCCTTAATGTTGAACACCCAGTGTAGAAATAATTCATGTTCCTATGAGATCTTTTTATGCATCTCGTGGCTCTAAACTCTATAGTGCGTTTTGATTTAGTGAGCGGGGGCTGGAGAGAACTGCCACCTATTCAATATCATCTAACTCGGAGTGAGAGAGACGATAGGAATGTATTGAACTCCGTGACAATTGAAACAAGAATCCTTTGAGGGACCTTGAGTGGCTAAGGAGGGTTGTGCAGCGTATCACTGGGTCCATGATACTTTGTCTTCAATGCCAGCAATCAACTAAGTGATTCTGACAGCATATGTATTGACCCGGTTTCTGCCTAAGTTGTAAGGAGGGCTATTTCTTTTCACCCTTTATCTTTACAATTCTTTTTCATTCTTCAACTCCTTCAGTGCTTACCGAGACTTCATAACTAGCACCTTGTTGGGTTTGTTCCAGTACTAGCTCCATCTCAGTCGGCACTTTTCCCTTATCCACTTTTCTCCTTTTTAATCATACCTAAGGACTTCTACACTAACTAGTGGATTGTCCCTGGGTAGATCCCTCCGGCTCTGGCAGGATCGTGGGAACTTGAGCCTAACCTAACCATCCTTATAACTCCATGCATTAATTAAAATGGTCGGTCTTTGGTGTACTTCCACGATTGCCATAAACCAAATCTTTGAAAAATCTCTCAAAGTGTTCATGATTCTGAAACACATTTTTGCAAACACTTGAGAGTTTTATGTTTTTTCAAATGCTCCCCCTCAACATGTGCTCGGTTGATTGTTTTATAAATTTGCACATGTTAGGTAGAGCCCGCACTTTTTGAATTGATCAACTTTCAGTGAACATGACCGATTCGAGACACGCTTACATCACTAGTTAGACTAGCTTGAAATTATTACCCGGCCTGGTCAAGTCCACAGAAAGTTTCTCGAAACGGTACACTCTACTCAGACACATCCTTTTCGAGATACGCTTACATCACTGGTTAGACCAGCTTGAAATTATTACCCGGCCAGGATATGCCCTTTCGATAGATGACAGTTTTGTTTCGTCAATTCTTTTGTGAATTCTGAGCCGTGCTCACATAAGATGCATGCCAAATCCTTTGCTCCCCCTCAATAAGTGCATTGGTATACAAAAGAGTTTAGCACTTACTGGAGAGCTTACATTCACATCCAAAACATTTTGCTCCCCCTCAATATGTGCATTGATATATAAAATGGTTTAGCACATATGGGAGAGCGTACATTATACTTTCCAAAACATCACATTTTCATCAGGTTTCATATTTAAATCACATTCTCTCCCCCGATCAAAAATTTCAAACCTTTTGAGATTTGTGATCCCAATTGATTTAAATAATTTAGAAAAACATGGGAGAAAATGTGGTCAGGTTTAACATGTTCTGA
Organism: Artemisia tridentata subsp. tridentata; assembly: GCA_021014915.2. Taxonomy (NCBI): domain Eukaryota; kingdom Viridiplantae; phylum Streptophyta; class Magnoliopsida; order Asterales; family Asteraceae; genus Artemisia; species Artemisia tridentata. The sequence continues at coordinate 232,894,942 of CP139505.1, forward strand.
TGATGAAACATACTTTGCTCCCCCTTAATCAAAGAGGGAGATTCACTGCTCATTTTGCACAAGATAATTTTTATGACACGAATGATATTGACCTTTTTGCGCAGATGATGTAATCACCCGCTTTTCTGAGTTAGTAGTCAACATCAACTAACCATCCACCAACAAATCTTTCGCAAATGTCGTTGATCCCCACTTGGCGAGACCAAAATGAATGGTGGTGGTGGTGGTGAAAGTGTTGTTGTTGTTGTTGCTGCCAATGTTGTTGTCGTGGTGAATTCCGAGCCAATCAATAGAGTTTGAACGTCTGATCAAATGGTTAGAATGGGAACTGGCACATTCATTTTGGCAATGGAATCTGCATAAGAATATCAACACAGATATACATACATACAGATACACTATTCCTAAATAGCTACCCTTCAGCAGCTTGCCACATTATAATACCAAGTTCATCTTATAATCAAACCATAATCAGGAACTACGTCAAACCACTATCTAGCATGAAGAGCAAATAGCAATCATGAACATGGCAATTCACACGAATTTCAATATTCAATTCAGGATCTTAGGAACATGATTCTAACATAATAGCAATCTACCTAAGCGAATCCTGAGATCATATGCACAATATCAACAACCATTAAGCAGCAGAGACAAACAACATTTGAAACTCATTTATTTAGATCATACAAATGCCAGAGGAGTATTCAAAGACATCAAACACAACTGGTTTTCTAACTTCTTTTAGGTTTTGAGTCTTAAAGCATTTTGGGGATTATACGAGGATTCCAAAGCAACACAAATGAACCTTCTAGGTACATAAAGCTAGGAAACTATAAGCAAATTGCACATAATGTCCTAAACTTTCTAGCAACTAACACACTTGGTCATTTGATATATTTAAGCAAGATCCTCTTCAACTAATTCCCCATTAACTACAAAACCATTTCTAACAAGTATGATTTAACCAATAAATCCGTTTGATGATATAAAATTTGAATTCACTCTCCCCCTCAATCAATGACCCGTATTCTAGTTGAACCTCAACTAAAATCACGCTTAATCCCACAACTCATCAAACAAGAACTGTCGTGAGGTTTTGTAGTCGTTGATTGAGTGACAAATTTTATGCATAATCCAAGTTTAAACAAATTTCATACAACACATATTCACCAAGTGTCTCACAAATAATTTTCAGAAGAATCATAGAATGAAAACTATTTGTATGCAAAGAAGACTTCTCTTCTTTTTCAAGAAATGATGCACTGAAACGTACATCAGATCAAAGAAACATGGATATAAAGTAATCCATGCCCAGGTGAACATCACCCAGTTGGAGGAACAGCCGTCTTTTTGGCAACGTGCTTTCCCCAGTTTGAAGCGCGGGTTGCTATCTAAAGTAATAGCAAGCCATTAGACATGTTTTAACAATCCATTTTAACTTCTGCTCGAGCTTCATTTAAAGACCCGTGCCATTATTGAATGACATTTCTAAGTCCGTAAATGTTATCGATAAACAGAAGACATGCCTAGGTGAAACTATTTTTGGTATTTTCTATTTTTCAATTTTTATGGTTTTTCTGGTTTAACGATTCTCTATTTACAATTAGCATGAATTCTATGTATCTATTTACAAAATGGTATAAGATGTGAAAAAGAATGTAAGAAGCAAAATATATACAAGGATACGAACCAGAAACCATTACTCCTCAGCATTCTGAATCTTCACCGCATTCATCACTTGACTTGCTGAAGAGCAATGTGAGCACTTTCAATCAGGGAATGATTCTGGCTTTTCACTCTCCCCTAATTAGTGCTATCCCCCAATCTGACAACCTTTCTGATGAACACCCATAATAGGAAGAAGACTTTGGATGAACGCCCGAACTATGAAGAAGTCTTTTGATAACCAAATGCATGCCGTCTTTAATCTTCTAACACTCCCGTCCTAGATTGACTCCGTCAAAAACCTTAGGCAACTTTTCGGTAGTTTAAGTTGAGCCTCAACTGACATCTAGCTTAACCTCACAACTCATCAAACAAGAACTGTCATGAGATTAGGTTAACATCAAGTTGGACTTAACCTTAAACTACGGAACAACTTGAATCTAACTTAACTCCACAACTCATCAAACAAGAACTGTCATGGGATTAAGTTAAATATCAAGTTGTAAGAAAAGAGCTCAACATCTTTGAATGTAGAGAAGACTGAAGACTCGACCTTCTTCAAGATTGCCCAATGTGGAGGAATAGAATACCAATCATTTTCATCTCACCAAATGTCTTCCAGTACCCTTATATATAACCCATCAGCCCGCAGCATACACATGAGATGATAACACCCAACAGAGAATGTAGAGTAGACTGACGACTCGACCTTCTTCAGTCTTGAGTATAACACCAAAGTAACAAGTTGAACCACTGACCATCTATAGTATGTATCCATCCTTGGATATTAAGCCCTGATCACGTGAACCTGTTGTGCGTCCTTGATGTACACATTCTCTCTCCCCTGATGGTTACGATTAATCAGCCCATGACGTAACAGTGAAACGTAAATCCCAAGGTAACAAGTTGAACCATTGATCATCTCTGCGGTTCTCAACACCGGAATATATGATTAAGCCCGATCACGTGAACCTGTTGTGCGTCCTTGGTGTACACATTTCTCTCCCCCATGATGGTTACGATTAATCGGAATCATCATCATGATGTGTACATGCAGCCTAATGAAGTGTACATGAAGCATTGACTAGAAACCCTTTGTTGCTGATTAGACCAACTCGTGAGACTTTGTTGATTAGTATTCCATGACCATGTTCTTCAACACCTTGATAGACGGAAGAAGCAGTGTTGGAGAAACATGGTTTGCACGACTCCTGAACTGACGTATTCAGGAGTCGTATGACCAATTCTCAATCATCAACAAACATGTAGTTTAATATTCACCCTTTCCCCCCCCTCAAAAATTGCATATGCCTGCCAACTGCAATTTTTGATGATTGAACTAGTGAATATGAATACCATCAACGGTAAGTAGCTCCACTTGACGGTTCTTGAGAACTAACATGTTGTTTATTCACCCTTTCCCCCCCTCAAAAATTGCATATGCTTGTCAACTGCAATTTTTGGTTGAACAAGTGAATAAGAATATACTCCAATGTGTGCCGATCCACTTGAAGACTGAATAAGCACGGAAAGAGCATGAAACTTGTTGATGAGAATGGCCATAAACAAGAAGATTCCTCTTCTTTTGAAGATAAAGTGCACTCAAGCGTACACTTTTCTTTTCGTTGATGAACGAGGCCTGCACTGATGTGTACAGACGTCATCTAATGAAGAACGAGGCCTGCACTGAAGTGTACAGACGTCATCTGATGAAGAACGAGGCCTGCACTGAAGTGTACAGACGTCATCTCTCTCTTTACTTCTTCTCTCATCTAACTTGTTACCAACCCCATTATCATTCTGTCGGCTTGATGTCGTGACCACTGATTGGAGAAAAACCCAATATGATGAACTTGATACTGAAGTAATATAACCCGAACTTGTGACTTAAACTTGTACTAATGCGTGACAAAGAGCGGTGTAGAGACTTCGTGCAACATCGAATCCCTAAGTACTCTATACTCTTCAACCAACCAACCATCAAGTATAAGACGTACATCACCTCTTGGATATCCACATCTTCGTGTGACACTGAGCACTACAACGTGACTCCTTAAAGTGATAGTTATTTTGTAATAGAGAGAAAGAAAAAATAACTAGATATCCAAGTCCTCGTCATTGTATTGAAAGCTCGAACAAGGATCTCGAAGAATCTTCATCCAACCTCCCCGATATCTTCAGATACTAAGTACACGCACCCATGAAATTTCACTTCAGCCTCAAATAAATAATAATGAATTCACGCCGTGGTCACCTTGTGGTCGTTTAAATGCCCCAATCAAGTCCTTCATGATGCATTAACTGAACATTGATAATGGTTTTAACCCGATCATGGTTAAGAGCGCATAGTCCATTGTCACGGGATTTTACAAATCTATGATTTAAACCGAGAAATAAGTTCTTTCGCGGGATTTTACAAAACCAAGAAGAAACCGTGAGGCAGTAACAGATTGAATGTGGCATGTCTGATTTTGATTTTAGGTGAACATCAGTTTGGGTAAAGAATATCTTGTGAAGATTACAGAACACATCACAACTTTTAAAACCTTTGGCCAACTAATCAACCTTGTACATAGATTAGTGACCACTCGATGAAGAAAGCCCGATATACCAATACTGAAAACTGAAGTAGACGTCCTCAAATTTGTTAATTAAGCTTGCACTAATGTTGGAAGAACGGTGTAGAGAATTAATGCTCCAAGCAAATCTCTAAGTGCTCAATACCCAACCAAAGTATGAGACATTAACACCTCTTGAGATTATCGACATCGTCATTGACGTGTGACACTGAGTACTCCAATAACTCTTAAGTGATAGTTACCCCGACTACTGGTAACTAGATAACCCAAGTCTTCAACTTAAATTTTACGCACGAGCAAGTTATCATTGAAGGTCATGCATCCAACCAACCCCGACTTCAAGATAAAATAAGTAGACGCCTTCGTGAAATTCAACTTCAATCACAAATAAAGAATACCAGATTAACTTCGTGATCATCTTGTGCTGTTGACTAGCCAAAAAGAGAAGAAACATGCGCTAATTCTTAGAAGTGCCCATGACTCATAGTCAGTCCTATCAAACAAAGCTGTCTGACCCAGCTACTTGGATGTGGAATAGTTGTCGTACTGTGTACAGGATTTTACAGTTCTTGAGATTTATCTGAGAAATAAATTCAAGAACTAACTGCACAACAGTAAGTATCAAACTGCTGTAGACTGAACCACTGAATCCTGAATCGCTACGATCTGACCCGCTGTAACCGACACTGCTAAGATTCAAACCGCTGGAGACTGAACCGATACGATCTGACCCGCTGTAACCGGAACCGCTAAAATTCACATCGCTGGAGACGGAACTTCTAGGAAACTTGCGATAATTCTCCCCCTCAAAAAGGACATGAAATGACCTTTTTGCCAAAGCTGAGAGTCCGTGATGTTTGTGAATTTGTCAGGCACAAAACATGGAAAGAGACAAATGAAACTACTGCAACGAAGATGGTGATTAAAACTCTCTTGTAGTAACCCCTTGCTTTCCTCATCATCAATGGTTTAGTAGATTAACAATTCATTGAAGCTCGTGATATGCCAAAACCGCTTGATGAAATGCATATGACTTTAAAGTAAGTAAAAGGTTAAAACATGTCTCCAAACAAATCACCTCTTGTCTTTAAGCCTGACTACCTCTTGAGAAGATCTTGAACAACAATCCCATTAGAAGCTTGAGAAACAACAATCACTTGATGAAGCTTGATAAAGAACAAGTCCGCGACTTAAACTTGCACTAAATTATGAATTAGAACCTATATTGAGCACAACAACGTAACTCCTTTAAATATAGGTAGTGATATATACCCAACCTTCCATCCTTAATTGTATATATCCACTTCATGAACATCCAAGTCTAATCACCTTAAATTGCAAATTGTGATTTAGAACCTATATTGAGCACAACAACGTAACTCCTTTAAATATAGGTAGTGATATATACCCAACCTTCCATCCTTTATTGTATATATCCACTTCTTGAACATCCAGGTCTAATCACCTTAAATACGCTTGAGCAAGGGTCAACAAACATCGTGCATCCATCCACCCCGAGATGTTTGTGACACTAAGTACACCAACCCGTGAATTAACAAACCAACCAAGTTACCATAATTTCCCAATTCCTGCTGATCTTGAAGCACAAACTTATCCCGAAAAAACAGTCAAACCCCGTAAGTTTCATTATGTCTACATCCTAGTCTAGCCTACTTGTCCAATATTAATTTCACGGGATTTTACAGCTCTTGAGATTTAAACCGAGAAATCGAATCTTTCGCGGGATTTTCTAAAATCTACAAGAGAAACCGTGAACTCAACCAGAATACCCAAGAGTGAGGTGCAATACCAATCTTCGAAATTCAAGTCACAGAAGTCAAATCACAACATGATCAAATTGCAACAGGCCAAGTCACAGATTGTCAAATTGCACCAAGACAGATTGCAATCAACCAAATCACAATTAGTCGAATCGCAAGTGTTGACTCGCAACGTCATATCGTAACTGGTCAAATAGCAATCCGTCAAGTCGCAATAAGACAAACATGCAACTTGACAAATCACAATTAATCACATTGCAATTTGTCAACTGTAACTCAACTCGTAAACATCAAATTGCAGACTCACTTAAATCGTAGGCACTAATAGGACACAGCTGCCAAATTCACAACTCTATAATCATGATGACATTCATTTACCCAAATCAATTCATAATCTCGAGTACACAAAGCACGATCAAAAGTGTCGTCTAAAAGTATATCACACGAGTTTATTACCAACAACAAATTTGTCCTTGTGAAGAATAACTCAACTACATACCATAACAAACTACACCAATCCGTTCCTTGTGAACGTTATCACCAGCCCACTTGTCACATACATTTAACAAGGCCCATGCACAACCTAGTTCAAGCCCATCATGTGATCAAATCCATTTACATCATAAGCAATTCGGTTCACAAGCCCAACCGAAATAACTATCAACAGACCAAGTCCAATAACCCAAGCATTAACCCTACTCACACATAAGTTATAGTATATAACACACCATAATCACAACTTGATCTAACCCTAATCACACAACAGATTTTATCCGCCCCCCACGCCTTTCTTCTCTCCAAACACATCTCCCAAACTACCGATCTATCAATCAAACTCACATCCACACAAATTCTTCAAGATAATCATCATCATCTATCACCACTGAACCAAAACATCCATCACTCACCCACCTAAACATCATGTTTAACGAGGGAAATCACAAGTTTCAAGAAGGTTTAGGCTTCAAGATCCTAGAGGGTCTCGGGTAGGTGAATGGTATGAGATTTGTCAAGTCGAATCAAAGACAATTATAACACCGTTGTTAACTTTATTTCAGTTTCGTATAGTTTGATTAGCGTTTGATCGAAACAAAGAACCGAGTGTAACATGATTGTTATAACTTGTTCTTTTATTTTTGAATATTGAGACAGAAGTTAATCTTCAAAAGAAAATTTAGATCGATGATGATTATTTTTCTTTCTTTCGTATGTTTGACCTCCAAAAGGTTTGATATTACTTAATTATTACGAAAAGAAAAAAAGCTGAGATCTATAAATGTATCTTGTACTTGATATGTCTAGTCTTGTATGGATGTAGATTATTGTAGTTTACTGTTGAGATGTGAGGGGTTCAAGGGATTAGGTTATTTATGGATTTGCGTTAGGATTATGGGCTGATTTTATCTTGTTTGGATTCTTGGACTGATAATGAATTTGAACAGAGGTACAAGTTGGCTTAAGGTTTGTGGTCTTGGTCTTTGTCACTGCTTCATCTCTATTCTGTTTCACTTGAGTCAAAAAGCACACCCTTGAGTCGTAGTTGCTGCTATTTGTATTGGTTTGGCTGTGACAGACGAAACGCATGATCTGCTAAAATTTTGGCAGCATAACCTTACTTTTAGGTTAGACAAACCGCATCCATGAGCGGATAGACAAACCGTATCTATGAAAAATTAGACAAACCGAGTTCGCGAACACATAGACAAACCGAGTTGGTGAGTATTTAGACAAACCGAGTTGGTGAGTATTTAGACAAACCGAGTTTGTGATTATGCAGACAAACCGAGTAGACTTTATATACACAAACCGAGTTTGTGACTATTGAGACAAACCGAGTCTTAGACAAACAACAAGTTTGACCAGTCAAAGCTGTCACACTCACACTTTTGTCTTTAACCCCTTTTTTGGTTACACTCCAAACATCAGCCCCAATGTCACACAAACCGCATTCAAGAATATCCATACAACACAAGCAGCAAGCAAGAACATCATAACCAAGAGCAATCATATCTGCTGCTGCATACTCTAACTGTATGCCTTAAAACCCAGATGCAACAACAACCAACTATCACCACAAGTCACCAACGTTAAAATCATGAATTTAACCACAATAAGCCACAACATTTTGAGATTCCAAATAGTAATATACTGGAAACCACTGTTAGAAGCCCAAAGTAACATTCAAGTTGTGTACCAAAACGCTACTATGAACATCATCATCACCAAGAATCATGACTACCCAACATGACAGTCACGATCTATACCACAATATCATAGTATCAACCAAATCGGACAATACAAACCATAAATCTTCAAACCACAACTACTGGACAAGGACCCACGAATGTAAACCAAAAGCACAGATTACAAACTTAAGCCCAAGTAAAAGTAGGGTACGATCTAGAAATAAAAAGGGAATAACCAACTTGAAGCCCACCATGATAAGTAGTATAAAACAGTTTGACAAAATCAGGTTTAAAACATGAATCGAGCAAAATATGAGCAACACAGTTTAAGCAAAAATTAACCATTAAGATTTAACCAAACCAAGACATGTACTCAAGAAACACAAAGGAAAACAAATCTGTATCTCAAGGATTAAAACCCATTGGAGGCCCACATGAAGATTAAACCAAATCTGTATCTCATGACATGTATACTAGCAGACTGTGATGCAAAACAGTTTAGACAAACAAGAAAATGTTCGAACCAAATAAAAACAAAACCGACACACAATCAAATCGATCGAACCTAACCATGGACCACAGATCTGACCAAGATGAAACCATGGCTCTTGATACCAATTGTAGGAAATACCCATCTTGATTGTGTGTATGATTCGGGTGGTCTTGATTCATGAAAGATCAAGAATCCCATGGTGAGTTAGTGAGATGTTAGAGAGAGAGAGGGAGACTCTTGAGAGAAAACTGGATCTATTAGATTGTAGGTGAAATGTGACAAGAGTTCCACCCTTCCCTTGTGTGGGAAGGGTTATATATATAGTCCTAATATTTGTGCCCCTAGTGGGCTGTGGAGTGAGCTGACAGTGGGGAAAGCCCCGACCCACTCCACGAATATATATTACTACACTAATAATACTGATAATACTAATACTACTAAACAAATATATATAAGCCTACGAGCTATATAAATGCTAATTAGATGCTCGGGGTGACCGAACCTTCATATGAATATTTATATTCCTAACAATGTCTAATGAAATAAATAGCAAAAGACAATCATATGACAATAGTTTAGTAATACACTGAAAATTTTAGTATAATGGATCTGTGTTACTTTTAAAATTGTGCCTAATTATATTTGTATACTGCATCTGTATTACTTACAATAAGATATGTGTATAATAAATTTTTGTGTGTTATCTGTTTAAACTTTTTAATATATAGGCATGTCTTATAAGGTTTGTTGAAATATATTAGTCTACAATTTGATTATGTAAATAGATTTAAAATTGTTGCTGATTTAAATTGTTTATTGTTCTTTTTCCATAATTTATTTGAATTAGTTACAACACGAGATATTGATAATTATGTTTTTAGGTAAAAGCTATCAAATCATGTATATGAATTTACATAACCAGTATGCTAATGTTTTTACGGTTATAATCTATTTCAGGAAAACCGTGTTCATTGTACATGTAGGAAGGACCATATTAACAAGTTCCAACTTTTGATTGATGAAGGATCATGTTACAGAATCGGTAACTTTGGGGTAGGAGAGAACGGAGGCAGTTATCCATTACTCAGTCATCGTTACAAGATGAATCTATATAAAAACACTTCTGTGACAAGGCTTTCAAGCTTTGACAACAATGTTCGTGGATTCAAATTTGAGCCGTTCTCCAACTTATTTGTTAGACGTTTTTCTGAATTAGAGTCAGTTGGTTAGTATTACATCTTATAAGACATGCGTGATGAATCACATATTTTGATTTGGTTTTGTCATTTGATTTTTTTTTGTTAAAACGCAGATGTGATTGGAACCATTGTGTCTATTTCTGACTTGATCCACTTTAACAAATATGGGAAGGAGAAGACAAGAAGAAATCTTATTCTTGAAGATGTTGAGTAAGTTATTTTCCAAACATTTTATTAAACATAAGTTTAAAACTCTTATACAGTTTCATTTTTATATACCATCTGTAACAGAGGGAAGAAGCTTCAATGTTGTTTCTTTGATGCTTGGGCATCAAAATTTGATAATTTACACGCTCAGAGGGACAAAGTCGGTCATGTCGTCATCATATTGCAACTTGCTAAAGTGACGTATTTTAATGGTAAAAATCATATTAACTAATATATTTCAATTATATTCTTTTTACACTAAATTAATATTGCCATTATGTATGTACCGCTACAGATTCGCATTCTGTAACCAATGCTATGTGGGGCTCAAAACTGTATATAAATGATGATATTCCAGAAATCTCTGCCTTCAGACAGATGTAAGACCATCGTTTATAATTTACGGTTTGCTTACTGAATACATTTGTTATCTAAGGTTTAGTTAACTATAAATACTCATCATTGTTATAGGTATGAAAGTCAAGATGGTTATGACCCCGCTAAACATAGCATTTCTATTTTCTCCTCTGCTAAAAAAGAATTGACCTCGGAAGACTTTTTCAACAAGGCTGTTAAGAAAATGGTCGGCAGTATACGTGATTCTGAAACTGTAAGTTTATATTATAAAATTGGGCTTATTTATTACTTTATAAAATGTCGCATGCATATTAAAATCCTTTAAACCAAAAACTTGTAGAACTATAACTGTATTGTCTAAGCCAAGATACATAAGATTCATCGAGAACATGGCTGGGCATACCTTGCCTGCAAGAGGTGTGGATGTAGGGCCAAAGAAATTGAGAAAGGGCAAACATCATCGAGTGGTTCTAAGTTCAAAAAGCAACAGGTCTGGCATTGTAAGAAACACAAGGAAATCACTGCTGTTGGGATGAAGTATGCATGCTTTTGCTATCTTTTACATTTTATACCTTTTCAAATGATTTGTTTTCATTTACTTTTATGGTAATATATAAACTCTACCTTTCAGAATGAAAGTCATAGTCCGTGTTATTGATGACACTGGATCTGCATCATTGGTGATGTTTGATGATATGATAGTGAAACTTTGTGGAGTAGAATGCTACGGTCTCATCAAGCAATATGGACCTGAAGTTGATGACTATTTTCCAGCTGAGCTTAATGTCATGGTTGGTAAAAAGTTGCTATTTCGCTTTGAATATACGGACTTCAACATAAGCAATAACAACCATGTTTACCAAGTGAAATTGATGTCGGATGAGGAGGCTATGATCAACACCTTTAAGAAGGATTTCATTACGGAGGTAATTTTATGGTTAAAAATTAAGCTATTCTTTTAATCAAATACCTAACAATACTTAAATGATTTATTAAGTCCACATGTATATATTCTGATCTTATGAAATACACCTTCTTAGGAGGTTTGTGATGAGGTCCAAACTCCTGAACTGACTGCCACCAACATCAGCAAATTCAAAACTGTAGACAACATTCCATTTAACATGGAAGAAACACCCACTTCTATTAAAGGAAATCAATCTTCTGTTGGTGATTCAGGCATTCAATCTTCTGGTGGCGATACGAGCAGTTCTGGTAGTGCGAAGCGCACATTGATTGACTTGGATGATTATGAAGAAGAAGATGATGAAGAAAAAAAGTCAAAGAAGATGGTTGAAGTGAAAATTGAGCCTGAGGAGTGATTTCCTTAAAATTGTTATATCATCTTCACTGTTTTGTTTTTACAATACTGTTTGATTTCTTCAGTGTTCTTAAAGACATTTTTCATTTGCGTGGTTTGCATTTTAGCTATGGTTTTTCCTAAGACTTTAACATCTGTGTTTTTTTGGTGTTGTTCTCCAAATAAACAAAGCCTTTGAATAAAGAGGATGATATATTCATGTTTTTGGTTTGCCTTCTTTATCAAATGTATCTCATTTTAGCATAGATTTGTTATAGCAATTTAATCTAATACTAAATTATTAGTAACAAAATTCCACTTTTAAAGATTTGATAAATATATACATTTAAGGAATGGATATGTGTGAACAAAGAATGTCTATTCCACAATCATGTGATTGATCATGATGATGAGAATGTTGATTATGAAGTTGTTGTCAAGAAGTGATACTAAAACTTAAGATATAGCATCTTAGTATCAATAAGTTTTGTATTATGTTTTTCATATTAAAGTTGCTTGGTTCAATCAACATTGCTTTCATATAATGCGTCGAAATCTTCGCATTGATCTTATATCTGACAATAGTCGTGCCCTATCCCATATCGGACAATACTAAGATGCTATATCTGATACAACAAAATAAATACTCTTTAAAAAACTACTAACATGAGTAAGTTAGTATAAAAGTATAATCAACACTAATTGAATATTAAATTCATATTTTCATAAACCAAACGTCATTTTAACATGCATACATTTAATTGCTGGAAAACATCACATTTCTAAATACATACTGATTAAGAAACGTTCAAGGAGTGCAAGTTTACAAAAGACTGATTCACTTAATCCTAATACATCAGCAGACTTTACAAACCACAAAAAAGCAAATATCCATACATAACAAACCTAAATAAGCAGCAAACATAAGTACTTATCATAAGACTATCCAAAAGACATCCCAACTATTACAGGATCAATGTCTAACATACATGAAAGACTGGAAACGTATCCGGCGCGTCTCCATCCAAATCTGACAGGAGGTACATGAACTTGAATCTTATCATTTTATCATAAGCAAATCGACAATCACGTGCAAACTCCCTCCATTCACCAAATATGTTGATGTGATTAGTCGTTTGTGGATATTATAAAAGATACTTACGACAATTGGGAGGATAATTTGTGGGATCCGTTATATTTTCAATATCGAGCTATTCTTGCTCCCACACACGAACAGGTTGACAAAATTAATGACCGAATGATGTCCCAATTGTAAGGTAGGGAGAAGGTTTGTTATAGTTCAGATTCTGTGTCAGATATAGATGTGGATTTCAATTACGACGAGTCGTTGTACACAACAGAATTCTTAAATACAATAAGAATGTCTGGTATTCCACATCATAAGTTAGTTTTGAAGGTCGGTGCTCCAATAATGTGTTTGCGCAACATAGATCAAAGAGGTGGTCTTTGTAATGGTACAAGGTTACAAATAGTTAGAATGGGGGTAAATAACATCGAGGCAAAGATCATATCTGGTGGTAAATTAGGAATGGTAGTCGTTATTCCTCGCATGAATATATGCCCTTCAGATACGAAAATGCCTTTTCAGCTTAACAGGAGACAATTCCCGATATCTATTTGTTTTGCCATGACAATTAACAAACGTCAAGGGCAAACATTATCTAAGGTGGGACTATACTTGGAACGACCGGTATTTTCGCACGGACAACTATATGTAGCCGTATCAAGGGTAAAGAGCAAGAAGGGCCTCAAACTATTATGTTGTGACACTGATGGGAACCATTGCAATCACACAACAAACGTTGTGTACAAAGAAGTCCTTAATCGTCTTTGATTTTTTCCATTTTTTTGTTTGAGCGTGTTATCTTTTAAACAATACATTCAAGGTTATTTATTTTATATCCTTTATTCTTCAACATTATACATTTTTCGGATACCTTATTTTAACCTCACGTTTGTAATAATTTTTTAATTTAATAATAAAACTTTAAGCTAGCCGGCCAGCGGCCGGGCCTTAGGCTAGTATTTATATATGGAATGATAAATAGGCAAGGGGAAAAAAAACTTTAAAAAAGTTTGCTACAGTATATTAAAATTTTAAGATTGACTCTCATAATCTATTACCTCTTATGTATTTATCATTTTTTACAAAAGTTCTTAAACATTATAAAGATATGAACTTACAAAAGTTCTTAAAAGTTAAAAAGATATATGAACTTTCGTGAATTAATGTGTGAAAAAAAAAGGTTTTTTTACTTTTTATTTTGACAATCTAACTTTTTTTAAATTTGGTTTCACGTATATCTTTCCCGGTTTTTTAAATAGTTTTTGCCGTATTTTTTTTTATTCCATTCTTATTTTGGGATTTCGCATTTTCAATTTGCATCACGTTAACATAATACTTTTGGGTTGAACCCGACCGTGTGAGATGTACATGCCAATAACATTCATCTAAATACCAAAAAAAAATAAAAATAAGGAAGATAAAAAACCAAAAGAATAAAAATTAAATAAATCAAATCAAACTCATGAATTATATATCTATGAGAAAAGTTCAATACGAAACAACATTTATCTAAAGAACAAATAATAAGATCTCAACCATCCATCATTCTTCCATTTAATGGTTTAAATTAAAATGAACAAATATACTAAGGGGCATTTTAGTCATTCAATACTTTCTACCTAACCCCTTATACACACTGTACACACACATTCACACTCGTCTCTCTCTCAGATCCCAAACGCTGTAACACAAAAAAAAAATCTCTCTCTCATACAACATACACACACAAATAACGTCATGAATCCCGTCGTCAATCCCACCGATAGCCGATCCGCCGTCGATCCCGCCGTCAATTAATAGTCGATCCGCTGTTGTTTCGCCATCGCGATATCCAGGTGACTCGTAATGATATGTGAGCGACCAGAGGCGGACCTATGCGAATCGAAATCGTGCAGAAAATATGCAATATTTTTGTTGGGAACTACCTTAGGATTATATCAGGACCTACCTTGGATCGAAAGATTCTAGCCTTAAGCCAAGAAAATTGCAAAAACGTGAGAAAATCTGGAGAAGATGAACGAAGTTTGATTGTGACAGTTGAAGTGTTGAGGTAGGGGAAGACTTTTTTTGTGTGTGGGGGTAACAGTAAAGGAATGTGGGGTCTATAGAGTTATGACTTTTCATTTTATCTTAAGTTACTATTATCATTTTATTATAAAATGGAAAACATCATCTTAAAATTTTCTTTTTTCTCATTTTATTTACTTATCAATATGTGGCTTTGCGAAGAAAAAAAAACAAAAAACAAGTCATTAACAATATGATTTATCAATTTTTGTAACTCTTTTAGCTAGTTATTATAATATAAAATCATGTTAACATTGTATGATTTTCCTATTAGTTCAACCGATTAAATCATTGAGATAACCATGTGATGCACCAAAGAATCCCATGGGATTCACAATGAATCCCTTGAGATTCATACTGAATCTCATGGGATTTATACAGAATCTCATGGGATTTACACAGATTACCCATGTGATCAAACAGAATATAAGTAACAAACATTATATATTCAAAGTAAACAAAATATATTCAAAGTGAACAAGAATTTTTCTCATAATATTACACAACAAAAATAGAATCTCAAGTGATTTTGTACTTCCAGTTTATATAAAGCAAAATGAAAATCCCATGGGATTTATACAGAATCCCATGTGATCCATACAGAATCCCATGAGATTCTTTGATGAATCACTTGTAATTCATAAAGATTAAAAGATACTCATCAAGTATCTTTATGGAACACATGGAATTCTATATGAATCCCAAGGGATTAGAGAGAATCACATGGGATTCTGTATAACAACATACAACTTTTTAATAAAGAGATTCCAAGAGCTCATTTCAACAATCATATAAAAAACATCTACCCTTAAAAAGCTGTGACATAAAAGTATAAAACAGTGATTTACTCATTTTTACAAATCACTTGTGATTTTTTAAAAATAACAAATCACAAGTGATTTTTTTTACGAATTCCGTGGGATTTTTTAACGAATCCCGTGGGATTTTTCTGGACGGAAATTTTGAAAAAAAGAAATTCATCTTTTTACGAATCCCATGGGATTTTTCTGGATGAAAATTTTGAAAAAAAAATTTCGTCTTTTTACGAATACCATGGGATTTTTTTACGAATCCCGTAAGATTTTTCTGGACGGAAATTTTGAAAAAAAAAAGTTCTTCGAAAGTATATAAAAGTGCATATCTATAGAAAGATGATTTAATTCTCGTCGCGATGGTGCATTTTTCGTAGCTTGAAGATTTACTGTTTGCAAGATATGTTATTTTTAAAAAAAAATGTGAAAAGTGGTTTTTATATTAAATGAGCTAAAATGCCAATTTTGCCCTCCCTTTGTTATTTTTGGCTTCATCTCAGCCATTAGATGAAAGGTGGATGGATGGTTGAGATTGGCTTATTTGTTCTTTAAAGGATACATGTTTTGCAAGGATCTCACCTCATATATCTATATTAAAACACAACTCTGCCAAGAGTAATATTTTATTATTTTGCTACAGTACTGTAGCTACAGTTATAAATGATTTTTTTTTATAAATTATTTTTCGTACCAAACGGCCTCGAAAAATTATGAAACTTACGCCATTATTAACGAAATAATTTTTCCAACAAAAATGAGTATAAATATGCAATACTTTCTCGAAATCAATGTATTTGTCTTTTTTTTTTTTTTTTTTTTTTTTTTTTTTTTTTTTTCGTACCAAACGGCCTCGAAAAATTATGAAACTTGCGTAATTATTAACGAAATAATTTTTTCAACAAAAAGAAGAAGTTGGGGAACACCCCCCACCCCTCCTCCCCCCGCAACGCGGGGGTCGTCCCACTCGTTAAAACTAAAAATAGAATAAAAAAAGAAATTAATGAGGCCCACTCCTTAGCTACAGGAGCTCCCCTCACAATCCCATTTTTATGCTTTGTTATATACTAGACGAGTACCCGTGCATAGCAACGGAATTCGTAGCGGCAAATAATTAACGATTTGTGATATTGTGGTGAGTGTTTTGTGTAGCGTTCAAAATAAGAACGTAAACCGATCAGAATGTAATTGCAAAGGTTGTACTACACGATAACTAAAGTCTAAAAAAAATTCTTAACATCTATCAAATAACATGTAAAAACATTTAATGAAACTAAAAGTAAAACATATAAATCAAACTATGGTCACATATATAATATAAACAATTTTGAGCTTAGTCAACCAACTTATAGAACATTAGAACAAGTCTTTCAAAGAATTTTGTTTTCACTATATTTTGTAGGTAACATCTTCTCAGTTACCTTTGGTGCCAAACATGATCATTATATACTACCATTGCCCGTTATTTAGATGCTTTCGTTTAATACATTAACATTAATGGAATTATTATATAATTATACATGATGTTTTTAATTAACACCTTTTAACATAATAGTTGTTGGCTACATTGATGTACAAACAATAAACAAAGGAATATCATCTTCTTTTACATAAAATTTAATAACAACAATATGTTTTTCTTTGAAAGACTTGTTCTAATGTTCTATAAGTTGGTTGACTAAGCTCAAAGGCATCTATCATATCTTTCTCACATAAAACATCAAAAGTTTACTACCCTAAGATCTTTCACGGTTTGTACAAACAGCTCATAGGGATAGGGAGGATATGTATAAAATACACCTTGTTATTAGAATACCCAATGGAGATACTACTTACAATGGAATAAAGAATTTTGGGTCAAAACGAGAACGAGAACAGACTTCTTTGTACATCTGTAGGATTGGCTAACCACTTGCAGAATAACCATGCTGCAGCCACTACCGACAGAAGGGAAAGCGTCGCTAAAAATCCAAAATGTGAAACGTCATTTGCGATTATAACAACACCCAATATTATTGATTCCGCTAAACTGGCAATGGAAACCTCTGTTGCGCCAATAAGATTTGCTTTGGAAGGTGGGATTCCACTTTGTAAGATCTGTGCTCCAACCACCTCATATGACATGTGTCCCAACCTTGACAACACCTTTATAAAAAAATGTCTACTCATTAGTTTCTTGTTAAACAAAATTCGGACGAAAAAATAAATATTAAAGTATAAATACATCTTCATCTCAAAGGCTAACACAGTTGCAAATCATTACAGCCATTATTGTGGTCAACAAGAGTCTAACACTTTGTTACTTTAGGAAAGGTAAATAACAGACCGAGTACTTGAGACTAATAGCCAAATTCATGTATCAACATATGTATTAGTTAAGCATTGAAATTCATATGAGAAGGACAGAGTGTTGGTCTATTTTAGATGCAATGTTACAGAAAGTGATAGCCTGATAGATGAACAGGGCCACATCAAGAAAATGCAAAGTAAAAAAATCACTGTTTCCAATATATGAAACATATTTCTTTTTTAATCGTCAACATATTACCATTTGTTATAAGAATTTGCTAACTATAGCCATTTAATGCGACATGCCAGCTATTCATTACCATTTTACGTCGGTAGTTCGGCAAGAAATGGCAAGCGTGTTGCATTAAATGGTTAGAAAAAGATTACTCATTGGAGGTAGCAATTTCACCTATTGGTAAGAAAATGGGTCAGATTGGGCAATTTTCAATTGATAGACGGGTCAGCAGTCTCCCAAAGTATAATAAGGTGTTTAGAAACTCCTAAATTGCTTTGTTCAAGAATTTTAACAAATTTTGTAATCAAATTCTATATATTAATCATATATGAGTAATAAGAAAGTGAAGGATAATGATCTTGGTAGGTCAACCCAATCCATTTTGACTGGTTACGCTGTCCGGCCCATCCATTTTCCTAGATATATTCTTAACAAATATTACTCAAGAAAAAGATGACTAACAATAAAACCAAGAAAGATTAGAAGGGAAGTCTGCTTTGAAAGAGCTCCACCCCAATATACAGCAACGGCCATCATAAGAAGTGAAGCTTGCAATATGAGTCCAGCTGCTCCAGCCTGCAACATAAAAATCAATGAAAGAATATGGTTATTTATTGTTTTTGTAGTCATTACTATATTTTAGGAGATTCCGGAGATGAATATAATAAGTCAAGAGAAGAGATGGGCTTAAACCTGAAAAAGATGACAAAACATATAAGAACCCTAAAACTAACATACACCTATGAGCATGAGATATAAGGCTTGTTATGGCTGAGGCAATTAAGACCCATTTACTCATGAATGAGTCAATTTGGATTATTCCAGATCTCATATGGTTCAATCAAAACTTATAACAAATTTACCCACAAATATTAAGAAGTAACCAAACAATGTCCGGCAGAGAAGAAGTTTCCGGTGGACGCAGCAGTGACAACAGCAGTTTCCGGTGCAACTTTATCATGTTGTTCATCATTTCCAATCACACCTAACTCAACTTTATCACATCCAATATACTTAATCAATTTACAATTAAACAAAGTTTGAGCAATGCAATCTCTCCTAATCCGAAACTCTTTCGGATAATCAGAAGCAGCCACCATGATTGCTTTCTCAATTGTTTCAAATATATCACCATTAGAACTTCTAAAATACTCTCTCCAATAATCCAACATTTTCGAACCCGATTTCAATGCTGCCATTGCAACTTAACACCAAAAACACTAAAGATTCAAACCCCAATTCTTATATTTTATCCAATTCTTATAAATTTTATCAAAATCCTAACTTTTAGCCTATGTGAGCACCGAAACGGGAACGGCAAAGGGATACGGGAACGATACGGGAACAGGAAACGTCAAAATTAAAAATTCAAGATACGGGAACGGCATAGATACGACAATAAAAAAAATATAAAAAAACTAAAAATACATTAAAGAAAATCCAAACATAAATATGTAACGAACATTTTAAATAAAATCCAAACATAAATATGTAACAAACATTTTAAATAAAAAAATACGAGAACGGCATAGATACGAATAGTAGTTATCACGTAAATATGTAACCAACATTTTAAATAAAATTATATAAGACTTTTGAGTACCATCCATTTATAGTATTTATGTAAAATCTCTTAATTATACTTTCAAATTTTAATCACAAAAAGAAAGTGAAATAAATGTCAATAGTTATAAAAAAAAGAAAAAGAAATAATAAAAGCATAAGAAATACGGAGTACTAAAAGAAAAAGCATGGGGAGTATCAAAAGTATAGATGAGTTCCTTTTCTATTCACTTTACAAGTTTACATCACGTGAAGAAAGAGAAAACTGGTCATCATCTTCATTTCACATGCCTATCTTCATTTATCATCTTCGTTTCATAACTTTCCGAGTTTCCGGCAAGATGAAATTTTCTTTTCCATTTTTTTGCTCTTTCGAAT
Source organism: Artemisia tridentata subsp. tridentata (assembly GCA_021014915.2). Lineage (NCBI taxonomy): Eukaryota > Viridiplantae > Streptophyta > Magnoliopsida > Asterales > Asteraceae > Artemisia > Artemisia tridentata. The sequence goes on from CP139505.1 coordinate 232,915,140, forward strand.
AAAAAAGCCCATTAAAACCCATAAGAAACGGCTTGGAAACTTTTTGGAAATCCAAAAATGGCTAGGGAAACGGCATGAAAATCTAGAAACGGCTAGGGATACGTCGGGGAAACGTTTCAGAGACGTTTCGTTCGCGTTTCTGTTCCCTTTCCGTTCCCAAACGGGCACGCGGGGCTAACAGGCGTTTCGGTGCATCAGAGCTTTTAGCCTATTTGATCACCAAAAACACTAAAGATTCAAAACTCAATTCTTATCTTTTATCCAATTCTTATAAATATGATCAAAATCCTAACTTTTAGCCAATTTGATCACCAAAAACCATAGCTGTTAAGATCTCGATCTAGCTCTTAAGATCTTCCGATCTTACGATCCCGTTAAGAAAAAACGAGTCGATCCTTCGTAGGATCTTAAAAAGCATAGGATCTTAAGTATGATCTCGATCTTACAATAGGATCGTAAGATCTCGATCCGATTCGATCCTACTTCATTTAATTTAACTAACTAATAAACTATAAATGAATGAATTTTGTTAAACTAGAACAATATAGCTAGCGTTGATTACTGTAAATGTTTAATAAGAGCAAGATATATAGATTTTTTTATTAAAAGATTGAGCGTCCTTAATTACCGATTAGATATTTTTGTATTTTAGAGCATTACACGTCGCATTCTCATATTACTATAACTTTCAGAACTCTTTTTTCTTCTCTAGTTTGTTATACAATCATCTTTGAATACGAATTACTAGAAAAATAAGATGTTTAGGCATTTAAGTAGGATCTTCCGATCTCGATTCGATCTTATGATTCCGATCTTGCAAAGAAAAAAACGATCCATAGTAGGATCTCGATCTTAACAGCCTTGCCAAAAACACTAAAGATTCAAAACTCAATTCTTATCTTTTATCCAATTCTTATAAATATGATCAAAATCCTAACTTTTAGCCAATTTGATCACCAAAAACACTAAAGATTCAAAACCCAATAATTATATCAAATTCTAAAACATACCTACTAATCAAAATCCAATCTTTTAACAAATTCAATGACACCCACAAAGCAAAAAGGCCAAAATGTTTCAAAAAAATGGTAAAATTTGAGGAAAAAAACTTTTTTTTTTTTATGTGCCTATATAATTATGATCAATTTGTGACCAACCCAGATGGGGTTTATGACAAAATCCGAAATTGATGATGAAGAAAAAGATTGTTCTGTTATGAAAACATCAAGGCATCAAACGGTTGAAAGTCGGAATATAAACTCAAAGAAAAGCCTCACTAGATCTTGAAATTTCAAAACTATCACAAAAACAGATCTATACATAAAAAAATAAAAACAAAAACAAAAACGTCAAGGAATATAACCTTTAGTGTGGTCCGTCTCGGTGGTGAGACGCTCGGTATTGGTTGTTTCTTTGATGGTGGCTATGGACAACCGAAACCACTAACAACAACCAAAAACCCATCCCCCCCCCCCCCGACTACCTGAAACTACCTAAACCATCGAAAGATGGTGGCAATTCGGCAGATGGTGGCGGAGATAGGTTATGTTGGCGGCGGCGGCTGATGTTTTTCGATGTGGTGTGTTTTAGGTTAGAGAAGAAAAGTGAAGAGAGAATAGGTAAATATGTGGTGTGTGTATTTGTGCGTGTGTGTTTGTTAATTGAAAAAGGCAAAATGAGGAATACATTAATTTCAACTTTTCACACCTTGACTTGTTGACCATTTTTACATTATAAGGAGTATAGATATGAAATATATAATTCGCATTTTACAGTGATCAAACAATATTCATAACAAGTGAAGAATGACATTTCACACGTGATTGATTGAACCACGATCGAACAGGCTTTTAACATCTAGAAATTTATTGATATAAACACCAGACGATGACAACATCAGACTAACAAAACCAAATCCATTTCCCTTGGACCTGAGAACTCAGATCCTCATTTGGGTCAGACTCAGAATCAAATACTACTCTCAGAAGATAGTAAAAACAAAATGTCAAAACAAACGTTCCAACAGTAACAACATACATGGATATAAATCTGAATCAATGACTAAATTGAAACACACTAAAACATTCTCTTATTCCGGCCATTTTTCCATGAAGATCGAGAGGAGAAAAATAGTAGAACAAAAATAGTCGCTGCTACTGACATTCATGATCTTACTGGCTTTTGCCATTTTGCTGGGAAGCAGCATAATTACGAATGACCTCCATTGCCAGTTGGTGAGCACTCTTATTCTCAATCCTTGCAAGTGCATCCACAGCTTCATATGTTTCCTTGTCTGTAAAAAGCTTCAAGTAGTATCTTGATGACGATTTTGGTACTCCTTGCCACTTGTCAACTACTTCTTGAAGTTTCTCAAATCCCTGTGGGCAGCAGAGACAGATTTCAAAAAATGGCCAGCAGAGACAGATTTCTTCGTTATTGAGAAGGCAATTTTGACCCATTTACTTGCTTATGTCTTATATCTAACGGGTCAAAAAGGTAAACTAAATGATTTGCTAAAAAGGAAACGGGTCAAAAGTCGTCTCGTTAATACATAAAGCCTCTAAAATAATATCATATTACAAAACATACATTGTAACTGAGAATATATAGTTTCTGTCATCATGTTTGACACACTAAATACTATAACTATAAAGCTTCAAAATACATTTTTATTTTAACCAACCTGACCCATATTGACCTGCTCAAATACTGAACCACTAAGACCCCTTGCCCAACCTGCCTGACCCACCCATTTTTCCACCTCTACTTGAAAATACATTTGGATATGTGTCTCACCATGCGATTTGTGAAGTCGCCGAATGATTCCTTAGATTTCCTCTTCAATCTCCAGCTGTAGAATAATGGTTCGAACACCTTCTCAAGGTCGTGAATCTTAACCTTGTTCATGAAAGTTCTGGCTAGTGAAGTTTGAGCTGGTGTCCCCCCAAGCCAGATCTATAAAGATGCATCATTTCCAGTTACATTAAAAAAATTGGCAATAGCATGAAAACTCCTTGGACCAAGTCAAAAATGGAACGACCTACAATTTACCTGATAGCTGTTAGGACCATCACCAACTAATCCGAGTTCAGCCATGTAAGGCCGGGCACAACCATTAGGGCAACCGGTAACTCTTACTACTATGGATTCGTTATACGGGATCCCACCTGAAATAGCATTATGCACGCTTGTTAATAAAGATTATAAACAAACTTAAAGAACACAATGACCAGTTACATCTTTTATATTAAATTCCAATTAGAGTAATACCTTCTCAAATACAGCCCGAACCCGCTTAAGGAGGTCAGGAATCCCTCGCTCATCTTCAGTTATGGCAAGAGGGCAGAAAGGCAAAGCAGGGCATGCCATTGCAGTTATGTTTAGGGGATCCACATAAGTAGGGGGCTGCCAAAAAAGAATAATTTGCAGTAATTAATATAAGTAACACAACACCTCCCACAGAAAAATATATCAATAAGCTTGTCACTAACAGATGAAACGGATACTAAATTTTGAATCATCATTTTCTCTAATATAAGCATCAAAGCTTCATATCAATGCAACCCATATCACAAACATATTTAGCTCATTGGTGCTTCAACTCAAGTATTAAATTCCAAGTTTGAGATTCATACTAACTACATCAAGTGTTGGTTGTCAAAAGAAAAACACAGAGATAAGCGAACTCTAAATGTAAATCGACAGGACACAATTATTCTTCATTTTTGAAGGTTAAGAATGAAACAAGTCATCTCTGTCTCGTAAATTTTAAAGAAGACATTGAAATGTATCAAATGTTACACAAGTCAATATGAACTTTCAAAAAAATTTATGTCTCCAACTCCTATTATGATATATGCAGACCCACATACACACATTGCACACTAAACCTATTCAAAATTAGAATTGAGTCACAACTTAAATATATGCACAACTTCATATGAAAGCTCTGTGAATTTAGTCGTCTTACCAGCAGACCGCCTTGTGCTAGAGCTAATTGGGCGTTTCCAAGAGGGACGGATGTCACAAAGAACAATGTTTTGGTTTGGTGTGATCCACACATTTAAGTTATACTTCTCAATTATTTCTCGTAATGTCTTCTTTGTTACCCCCTTAACCCTGCCACTATCAACATGGAGCCCACAAAATAAACACCCATCACCCTGTCACAAATAAGCTAAAGTCATCAACCGAAGAACAATGTGGAATTACAAGTATGAGATTTCTGAAAATTATACTGGAACTTAAAACAAAGCCATCAATGCAAACCAAACATTTGAGCAAAATTTGTGAATAAAATGGACTTATATTTACATGTCGATGTATTCTGATAGAACTAACCTGCTCATGCCATCCGAGATGGCTTTTAAATTCCCACTCAGGTAACTCCCGGGTTGGTTCAAATTTCCTTCCATAATACCCTTCAACAACAGACCTAAACTTTTCAATCCCCCATGAATCTATCAAGTACTTCATTCTGCTATACCTGTGGTCATCTCTCATGCCATTTTCATGTTGTGTAACAACAATAGCCTTCACTGCATACAAGATATCCTCTTTAGGGACATAACCTATGGGATCCGCTAGGCGAGGAAAAGTGGTTTCCATCCTATGTGTTCTTCCCATGCCACCACCAACCTGAAACAAGATACATGCGCTTAATATTACTATCTCCAAACCTGAAGTAATATATATAAAAAAAATGACCAAGACAAAAAGCGGGTAAGGTGGCATACGTATATGTTGAAACCCTGAGGTTCCCCGTTATCGTCAGAAACAACGACAACACCAATGTCATTTGTGAAAAGATCAACAGAGTTATCCGTAGGGACAGTAACTGCAACTTTGAATTTCCTTGGTAAAAACTGAGTTCCATATATGGGCTCAGCCGAATCAGGGAAATTAGTCCCATGAGAATTATCATTGCGAGCTTTCACAACTTCCGGAGGTTCTGCAGTCATAAACTGTTCTCCATCCACCCACATATCATAATAAAATCCCGACTGTGGGGTCAAGAGAGCAGCAATATTATCTGCGGTTTGCTGTGCAAAAAGGTAATCTTTCCTAACAAAAGGAGCAGCAGGAGCAAGAACATTTCTATTAAGATCACCACACGCACCGAGCGTTGATCCCATATTTCTAATAATTGTGCTCATCACAGTCTTGAGATCCTTCTTAATGACTCCATGGAGCTGAAATGTCTGTCGGGTTGTCAGCTGTTGGTGTATGTGTCCGGACGCCATACTCGTCCGGATCATGCTTCGGTGTCCGGACGCCATACTTCGTCCGGACACCCAGCCGGAACGCCCGCCGCCTTCTACAGTAAGTAGTCCCATCACCCGCCGACATCCCAGATATCACGGGATTATGTCTACCACGTGGTCTGACACCTACCTGCTAAGTCAGACATAGGTCAACGCACAAGTTCCAAGGTAAACAGGTACAGTAGATGTGGGTAGTATAAATACCCACACCCCATTCATAATAGACACTTACTTTTACACCTACTACTGTTACTCTCACATTACTATTCATATTAGCCAATACTTATCCTCACGCCGGAGGTGGGTCCTGGGATAAAACCCGGGGCGAGCCTAACGCGTGTTTTCCTTGTGTGTAGGAGTGAACGAAGTCCGAAGGACGAAGTTTAGAAGTGGGGCCTATCCGCAAGGTTTTACTTCAACAAATTGGCGCCATCCGTGGGACCCGCTATTCAATCTACCAGAGCATTGAAATGGCCGGTCTTTCCTTTCACCTTTCAAGCAAAACTAATAACGACCAGAACCGACGACTGGAAAATCCGAGACACTTCGAAAGATCCGAAGTGGTCGGCATGATAAGAAGCCAACCGGAAAATAAAAAGAGAAAGTATGGGGGACAGGACGAGGAATGGATGAACGTCCCGATAGTTTTCCCTCCGGTTGCAACCGGCGACCTGTCGGAGGAACCACTCATAGTCGAAGGAAATATAGAGGGATATTTGGTCCGAAGAATATACATTGACGAAGGATCCTCTGTGAACGTAATGTACGAGCATTGTTTCAGCAACCTCAGTTCAGACATAAGGGAAAGGCTCAAAGAGACGAGCACTTCCCTAGTGGGATTCTCCGGGGAAACTAGTAGGCCATTGGGCAAAATCGAATTGGATGTGTGTTTCGGCAACCATGGTATGTTACGAAAAACGACTATGAAATTTTGTGTGATACAGTCCCCATCTCCTTACAATGTGATATTGGGCCGGACCGGCCTCAAGGAGCTAAGGGCAATCCCGTCGACAATCCATTCGATGGTTAAGTTCCCCACACCGAAAGGTGTAGCGACATTGGTCGCAGGTTCGGCTATGGTGCTAGAATGCAGGCAACTGGAGAAGAAACAAACAATGGAGGTACCTCAAGAGACGAAAGTTGTCAAGCCGGAAGTAGATAGGACTGAGGAGATCCTGGTGAACCCGGCACATCCGGAACAGCCGGTCACCATAGGAACGGGTTTCTCGGGGGAATGTCGTAAACACCTGATCGAGCTGTTAAGAAAGAATAAGGACATATTCGCATGGCAACCCTCGGACATGACTGGTGTTCCGCGAAGACTGATCAAGCACCACCTGAATGTCAACGTTGACGATACGCCGGTGGCTCAGAAGAAACGTAACTTATCCCAGGAAAAGAATCAAGTGGTACTAAAGGAGGTGGAGGAATGGTTGAATGCGGGAATCGTTCGGCCAGTTCGATACCCCACGTGGATCTCCAACCCGGTACTAGTGAAAAAAAGCGATGGAAATTGGCGAATGTGCATTGATTTCAAAAACTTAAACTCCTCATGCCCGAAGGATTACTATCCGCTTCCGGAGATTGATTGGAAAATCGAGTCGGTAATGGGATTCAGGTACAAGTGCTTTCTAGACGCTTACAAAGGTTACCACCAAGTCCAAATGGCCGAAGAAGACGAAGAAAAAACGGCGTTCTATACTGAACAAGGAACGTACTGCTATACCAAAATGCCATTCGGCCTAAAAAATGCCGGAGCCACTTACCAACGTCTGGTCGATTCGGCTTTTCGGGGTCAGATAGGTAGGAACCTGGAAGCATATGTCGATGATATGGTGATCAAGAGCAAAGGAGAGAAGGAAATGTTGGCAGATATCGCTGAAACCTTTTATAACCTGCGAAAAATTAACATGAAGTTAAATCCGAAGAAATGCTCCTTCGGTGTGGAGGAAGGAAAATTTTTGGGCTACATGGTAACCTCCGAGGGTATTCGAGTAAACCCAAGTAAAACAAAAGTCATTGCGCAAATGAAATCCCCTTCGACTTTGAAAGAAATGCAGAGCCTGAGTGGCAAACTGGCCGCCCTGAACAGATTTCTAGCGAAATCCGCCGAGAAATCTCTTCCATTCTTCGAAACTCTGAAAAACATTACCAAGGAAAACAAGGACGAATACAGGTGGACCAGTGAGGCTGAGGAGGCATTCCAGTCGCTCAAGAAGCTCATCTTAGATCTCCCATCCCTATCAACTCCAAAAACAAAAGAGACCTTATATGTGTACCCGTCAGCGGCAAAGGAGGCAATCAGTGCGGTCCTACTGACCGAGAGAGACGGGAAACAATTGCCCATTCACTACGTAAGCCGAACCCTACAAGAAGCTGAAAAGAACTACTCTTCGGTCGAGAAACTGGCTCTGTCACTGATACATATGTCAAGAAGATTAAGAAGATACTTTGAGGCCCATCCCATCCGGGTGATAACGGATCAACCGATAAAGCAGGTCCTAAGTAAGCCTGAGGCTTCCGGAAGGTTGACAAAATTTTCCATAGAGTTAGGAGCTTACAACGTCACCTACGTACCGAGGAATGCAGTTAAGGGACAAATCCTTGCGGACTTCATATCGGAAATTCCGGTTGGACCGGAAGACTCATGTCCGAAAAAACAGGAAAAAGGAGTCCACGACATCTCCAATTCGGAAAACTGGATACTCTACACAGACGGTGCATCAAGCAGTAAAGGCTCCGGAGCAGGTCTCGTATTGATCGGACCTTGTAAAACCGAACACACTTACGCTCTACGCTTAAACTTCAAAAGTACCAATAACGAGGCAGAGTATGAGGCACTCCTCGCCGGTCTACGGCTCGCCAAAAGGATGATGGTGAAATACCTAGAGGTCCGAGTAGACTCAAAGCTGGTGGCAAGTCAGATAAATGGGGATTTTGTGGCAACCAAGGAGAGTATGATCCGGTACCTGGCGAAGGCGAAGGAATATATCGGTGGTTTTAAAGGGTTCAAAATCTGTAATATCCCGAGAGCACAAAATCAAAAAGCTGACGTTTTGAGCAAACTGGCCTCGGTAGCTTTCAATCATTTGACCAAAGAAATTCTGTTCGAAGTATTGGAAAAGCCGTCAACCGAAGAGAAACAGGTCGGAGCAATTGTAGAAGAAGAAGAGGATAACTGGATGACACCGATTATCCGGTGTCTGAAAGAGGGGGTGTGGCCCAATGATCCCAATGAAGCAAGGGCACTGCGGATGAAAATCCCTCAATATACGATGGAAGGAGATGTGTTGTTCAAAAGATCATACCTCTGCCCGATGCTAAGATGCGTCGGCCCTCTCCAAGCAAACTACATCATTCGAGAAGTACACGAAGGGGCATGTGGGATGCACCCCAGTCCAAGGTCGGTCGTAGCCAAGCTAATGCGGCAGGGATATTACTGGCCAACCATGCACAGAGACGCCCGGGAGGAAATCGACAAATGCGATTCCTGTCAAATTCACGCTCCAGTTCCGAAACTACCTAAAACCATCATGACATCCATCATGGCACCGTGGCCCTTTTACCAATGGGGAATGGACGTGCTGGGCCCCCTACCGGAGGCCCCAGGAAAAGTAAAGTTCGTCATTGTTGCTATCGACTACTTCACAAAGTGGATAGAGGCAAAGCCCCTCGCTAAAACCACCGGTAAAGACGTGAAGAAGTTTGTATGGGAAAACATCGTTTGTAGGTTCGGACTCCCAGGCATCATAGTCACGGACAACGGAACAAATTTCGTCAAGGACCCATTCAAAAGCTGGTGTGAGAAGTTAAAAATTAAGCAGATCAACACAGCGGTAGCTCATGCTCAGGCAAATGGGCTAGTAGAAAGGGCCAACAAAAGTCTCATGCACGGTATAAAAACCCGTCTCGGAAGAGAAAGAGCCGGGTGGGTGGATGAGTTGCCAAACGTCCTATGGGCTTTCCGAACGTCGCTCAAAACAAGTAACGGGGAAACCCCCTTCAGTCTCACATACGACAGCGAGGCGGTTATTCCGGCCGAAATTGGAATGCCCACACACCGCACCATGCTCTACAACCCGGAAGACAATGAAGAACAACAGCGTCTAAACCTTGACTTGTTACAAGAAAGAAGAGAGATGGCAGCCATCCGAGAGGCCAAGTATAAGACCAAAGTCGAGCAGTACTACAACCAAAGGGTCCGTCCGGTGTCTTTCAAAGTAGGAGATTTCGTTTATCGAAGAAATGAGGCTAGCCGGGTCGAAAACCAAGGAAAATTGGGACCTAATTGGGAGGGGCCATACCGGGTCGTCGAAGCCTATGACAACGGCTCATACAAGCTCCACACAATGGAAGACCGAGAGGTACCTCGGACGTGGAATGCAATGAATTTACGAAATTGTTTCTTGTAAAATCGGTATGCCGAAAGCTTCCGAACGTCTACATATATTGTATTCCAGTAAATAAAAGGAACAGCTTTCCGATATAAAAATGCGTGATACTCTAACGGCGTGGCGATAAATTCATCGGATCGTGAAAACACTCCCTCACTCGTGAGTGGATCGTGAAAACACTCCGGATTATACATGCATCGGATCGTGAAAACACTCCCTCACTCGTGAGTGGATCGTGAAAACACTCCGGATTATACATTCATCGGATCGTGAAAACACTCCCTCACTCGTGAGTGGATCGTGAAAACACTCCGGATTATACATTCATCGGATCGTGAAAACACTCCCTCACTCGTGAGTGGATCGTGAAAACACTCCGGATTATACATTCATCGGATCGTGAAAACACTCCCTCACTCGTGAGTGGATCGTGAAAACACTCCGGATTATACATTCATCGGATCGTGAAAACACTCCCTCACTCGTGAGTGGATCGTGAAAACACTCCGGATTATACATTCATCGGATCGTGAAAACACTCCCTCACTCGTGAGTGGATCGTGAAAACACTCCGGATTATACATTCATCGGATCGTGAAAACACTCCCTCACTCGTGAGTGGATCGTGAAAACACTCCGGATTATACATGCATCGGATCGTGAAAACACTCCCTCACTCGTGAGTGGATCGTGAAAACACTCCGGATTATACATTCATCGGATCGTGAAAACACTCCCTCACTCGTGAGTGGATCGTGAAAACACTCCGGATTATACATTCATCGGATCGTGAAAACACTCCCTCACTCGTGAGTGGATCGTGAAAACACTTCGGATTATACATTCATTGGACCGTGAAAACACTCCGGACTATACATTCATCGGATCGTGAAAACACTCCGGACTATACATTCATTGGATCGTGGAAATCACTCCGACCAATAAGCCAAGCAATTATACGAAATGACAAACAAAACATATATCCACTCTGATATCGTTCGGTGGATTCATAACAACGACACAAGCAGTTAAAGATTACATTCTTGCAAAAGAAGCACCAAATGCATAGCTATATCCATTCATCCGAGGATGCAAAAAATGCCATCGGTCGCAAATAGTATACTACAAATACTTAAGCTAAAAATATTGTTCATATTACATTCATCCAAGATAAGCAATACAAAATAAAGGTCAAGAGTCCCTACCGGGAACCTCCTTCACTCCGGAGGAACTTCCTGTGGTTTGAGTCGCAACGGTACTCGGCTTTGAAGGTGGAAGATCAGGAAAGAGGTTCATAAGGTCGCCTAATGGAAGGCGGGCGGAATCAGCGAGCTTCTTAATGTAAGGATATCGAGCCTCAAATAGTTTGTTATACTCAGCCTTCCAAATATTTGGAGCCTCCATATTAAGTTTCTGAAACCGAGGCAAAAACTTCGCGACATCTTCTTCCTTTCGCTCATACCGAAGACCGTCCAAAAACCCAGCAGAATAAGACAAGCCATAAACCTTCCCCATACTCTTCTTGTACTCATGACTCTCAAACAACCTTCGGCAAGCCGCAGGAATCAACTCTTTTACAGTATTATGGCGAATCGACTCCGAAACACTGACTTCTTCCGCCAGCTCTGCTTTCTGCTCCTCCAACTGCTTAACAGCCTGATTCGACTCTTTCAATTCGCGCTCCAACTCCCTAATCCTATCCGCCTGCCCTCCGGCCACTTTTCTCCAGTCATCCCTCTCTTTTTGCATATCAGCCAGCTGATCAGAAAACCCTTCCTCCCGCACCAAGGTGGCATCTCGCTCGACCGCCATCTGCTTCTGTAACTCTTCAACCTCTCTCATCGCGCGATCATACTTCCCAACCATAGCTACTCTCCCTTGCTCAGCAACCTGTTGACCATGCTCCAACTCCCTTGTCCGCGTGATCATCCTGGTAAACCGGCGCAATACTTCCGCCTGCGTCACAATCCCATTCGCGGACTGGACATACGAGCAACGAATCAGCCGACTGGTGGACAACTCTTCCAGTGCGGCCTGCTCAGCAGGAGTCGCGAGATGCGACAGCATCTCTTGACACGCTCTATAAGAATTTAATCGGACGTTCTTTGTTAAAGACCATGCCGGGACGAACAATTCTCTTCCGGAAGAACCCTCATCTGCAGTAAATTCACTACGACTCAGAATCACGAAAGAATAATCAAAAGAATCATAAAGAGAGACTGGCATACCTCTCGCCAATGAATTGGGATCTTCGGATTCAGGAGAGGAATCCGCAGGATGCACAGATAGATCTACACGAAAAATACGTACATAAGAAAAAAGAGAAAAGAAGAAGACGCGAAAGACCTAACAGACGAGTATTCCCTACCCTGATCCGGCGGCGTTTGAATCGGTTGGCTCTCCTCGGTCGGCTGTCTTTCGTCCGGAGGCTGCTGACTGTTACCAATCTCATCATTCCCCCCTCCTCATTCGCGACGCCCCCCTCATCATCCACCTCTTCTTCAACATGAATCGTACCTTGTAAGATAACCTCTCTGGGAGTGACCTTAGAAGCATTCCCAGTTGAAGCACCATCGCCCGTGCTGCTCCCAGACTGTTTCCTTGGCCTTTTTCTCTTCTTCTCCACAGCAGAAGGTGCCCCGGCACTCCTCTTCAACCCTGCTTGTTCCACCATACTCTTTTTCCTCTCGTTCTCCTGCCTAGCAGCCAAAACACCGGGGTCCGCCCTCTCAACGGTCTTTTGAAGGGAACTCTTTGCAGGAACGGAACTCCCTGGTACCAGCGGAGCCGTTGTCCTATCCACCCTTTCAACACCTTCCGGTAGGGGTCCTCCCTTACTAACTTCTGTCGCAATCTCGATCGGAAGTTCCAGATATTCAGCCATGGTTAACACTACAAGAAACAAGAGGGGAAGGAAGGTAAAGATCAAATGCAAGGTAGCAGGTCATATAAAAAAATATATATATATGATAATTAGCATTACCCCTGCCCTCGGCATCCTTTACAACAAGCTCATACCCGGGATACTCAGAAACTTTAGATAAACCGGTCATCCACAAAAGGGCGACGGAGGGTTGCCTAAGGGGAATAACTTTCGCAGCAACCCGATTAGCATCTCTTTCAGAATAAGTCTCAGGAAAATCATCCGTAATCTTAGAATCTCTATGTCTCCAAGGCATGGCGTTCGGAATAGCTCTCCGGTCTATCAAGAAAAAATGATTTTTCCAGTTCTTCAGTCCACTAAGCACCTCCTTAAAACATTTTTTAGCCCTCCGACCTGTCCGGTTCTCAAACGAAAACCAATGCCCTTGCTTGCAAAGCCTATAGAAAACCCGGAATAATGGGACGGTTGGTTGTACATCCAAACTATGGCATCGGATCTCAAACATAGTCACCCTATTTAAACCTATCGGTACAAGTTGAGAAATGTGTACTCGGAAATACTCTAATACCGATAGCAAGAAAGTCGAAAACGGAATTCGTACACCTCCGGTTCTCAACTGCTGAACATAAACCCCAATTTTATCAACCGGCAATCTATCCATTGTCATACCATCCGGCGGAAGCATAGGACGCAAATCCGCCGGAATCCCAAAACTCCCCTACCACCCTATCTAGGTCTCCTTGCGTCATTCTAGAAGTATGAATATGCATATCGCATTTAGGGATTATCCTATCGCCGGAAGGCCCGGCCTTATTGCCTAAAGAAGGATTATTTGAAGTACTCATTTCTGCGGTTGTCACTAAAGGAATGCCGAGGAGTATATATTATAAAGCTAAGAAAACGAAACGCACCTCACAAGAACAATTGGAGATGGAAGCTGAAATTCTCCGAACACAAGATAGATACACACAGTTAAAAAGTAAAAAGAATGAAGAAGCGATAAGCGGTATATATAGGGCATACCTGGAAAGAAGCGAAACGTCGAATCAACCTGTCAGTCACCAACGTGGCAAACTCTGGGACGTTAGATCTCTAATACAGAGCGTACGCGTGGCAAACAGCTGTCTAACATACACTAAAATATTTTTATATTCGGCCCATGGGCCTGGGTTTCACGCAGCCCACAAGAAATTAACAGGCTAAGGTTTTTACCCGAACCAACAACCATGACCCGGGTCCACAAAAAGGACAACTGATCACCTGCAAAGCACGGCAGGACCAAAGTTATTTAAGTATTGCACCATCGACTAAGGGCCGATGCTCCAATACTGGGGGGGACATGTTGGTGTATGTGCCCGGAGGATCTCGCACGAGAAGATAGTATTAAAGTATTGCACCACCAGTCTCCAACCGATGCTACAATACTGGGGGGGACATGTTGGTGTATGTGTCCGGACGCCATACTCGTCCGGATCATGCTTCGGTGTCCGGACGCCATACTTCGTCCGGACACCCAGCCGGAACGCCCGCCGCCTTCTACAGTAAGTAGTCCCATCACCCGCCGACATCCCAGATATCACGGGATTATGTCTACCACGTGGTCTGACACCTACCTGCTAAGTCAGACATAGGTCAACGCACAAGTTCCAAGGTAAACAGGTACAGTAGATGTGGGTAGTATAAATACCCACACCCCATTCATAATAGACACTTACTTTTACACCTACTACTGTTACTCTCACATTACTATTCATATTAGCCAATACTTATCCTCACGCCGGAGGTGGGTCCTGGGATAAAACCCGGGGCGAGCCTAACGCGTGTTTTCCTTGTGTGTAGGAGTGAACGAAGTCCGAAGGATCCCATCCGAAGGACGAAGTTTAGAAGTGGGGCCTATCCGCAAGGTTTTACTTCAAATGTCTGTCGGGTCATCAGCCGAAGTGTTCCTATCCCAAACTGATCAGCAAGATCATCCATTGCAAGGTAAAGTTGATTGGAGACTTTTCCACACGGGTTCTTAGTACGAAGCATAAACGAATACGATCTTCCACCTCTCTCGTCTCTATCATATTGTTGACAGCTTCCATGGAACTTTATGAGTTGGGTAGCCGCCTCGTTTATATTTGGTGCATCGGTTAATAATTCCTCGTTAAGAGGGTATCGTATGTAGTTACTTTGTTCCTTGAATATCTCAACCTTACTTCGTGACAGACGTTTCCGGCTTCACTGGCTGCAAACACGCAATTAAAAAAAATCGTCACCTATCTCAGTAAGTAGTGACATCAAATTTTCAATTGCAGACTTAAATAAAAAGCCTGTATTATTTTATATATAAATATGGGAAAATGAATATATACATATATAATATATATATGCATATAAATTGTGTGATTGTGTCTATATGCATGTAAGTATAAAAGCTTGTATTTTGAACAAATTGATTGAAAAACTTTTGAGACGAGAGCTGTAAAAGCAAAAAATGAGCTAAAAATGGGTTCGTTTATTAGTAGATCTATCTATCTATCTAATCTATATCATCAATAATAATAACAATAACAATAGTGTGTGTATATATATATATATATATATATATATATATATATATATATATATATATATATATAGGGGAGCGTTATTGTGGTGTACAAGCTTAAAATAGATAAAATAAGCACACTTGTGCACCGTTGGATCAAGATTGTAGATGAGATTTAAATGTTATTAGATGGATGGCATTATTGTAATTAACATGAGAACTAATGTCACAAGTTGACGTAATTTGTATTAAAAAAAGGCATTCCTTTTGTGGTAAATTAATGAGCCACCCCAAATGTGTTTTTATTAAATTCATTAATTGATCATTGATGGATCATCAATGTAATTATGATATTCAAGTTATCAATACACATTTTAATGTACTTCCATTGTTTATGTTTTAATTTAAAATAATCTAATAAACTAATTATTATTTCACAATTCAAATTTCAAGACCCAATTGTAGTAACATTTAATTAATATTGACACACATGAATTTTTTAATTTGCACACAATTGACGTATTAGTGACACACACACGAATTTTTAAATGTGTTGACACACTTACACATAACTTCTTGTAATTGACACACAATTAACGTATTAGTGACACACACAAATTTTTAATTGAAACACAATTGACGTATTATTGATACACACACACGAATTTTTTAAATACGTTGACACACTTGCATATGACTTCTTGTAATTGACACACAATTAACGTATTATTGACACACACACGAATTTTTTAATTGACACACAATTGACGTATTATTGACACACACACGAATTTTTTAAATATGTTGACACACTTGCACATAAACTTTTTGTAATTAATACTCGTAATGTGTATTTAATACTCGTAGGTTTTTGTAATTAATACTCATAATTAATACTCGTAATGTGTATTTAATACTCGTAGGTTTTGGGAGAAAGATGAAAGTGACGGAATGTGTATTTAATACTCGTAGGTTTTATGAGATATAAATGTTGTGACAAATGACTAAAATGCCCTTTTATTTGAAATAATTCCCATTAAATACACTACCTAATTAATTTATCTAATTTATTTTGATCTTGATCCATTAAGTTGATCTAACGGTCCACAAATGTGCTTATTTTATCTATTTTAAGCTTGTACACCACATGAACGCAAATCTATATATATATATATATATATATATATATATATATATATATATAGAGAGAGAGAGAGAGAGAGAGAGAGAGAGAGAGAAGAAATGTACAGTAGAAACAACTCTGATAAGGGAAGGAGATGATGAAAAGAGAATAAGTAGATGAGTAGTAGCTGCTGCTGCTACTAATCGAATTCATTTTAGGTTGAATTTGGGTCGGGTTTCCGGCTACAATCGATGCCGCCGCCGCCGCCGGTGCATTCATCGCCACCAACTTTTACTACTATTTATTACTGTACAATTATTATTATAATTTGTTGAATTGAATGAATTAAAAACACACACACACAGACACACACACTAGGGTTTATAAGAAAAAGGAAGGGAAAGAAGGAAAGGAATACTGTATGTATAAATATTAACGGGAGTGATGTATAGATATACAAAGTGTATGTATCGGATGTTTGTGCGCGGGTATGGAAGCCGGCGTGTTGCAGCGGGTTTAGATAGTTGTTTTTTGTTGTAAGATGTGTGTTTTACGTTTTGTAGGTTCACAATTATTTCGTGATGTATTTAGTAGATTTTTTTTTATATATTTTTTTGAATTGTTTTTTTGTATAATTTTTTTTTTTCTAAAATTTTTTTTATAGGATTTTTTTTTCTTAATTTTTTTTTGAAAAGATTTTTTCAAGAACTTTATTTTTCAAAATTTTATTTTTTCGAAAAAAAAATTGAAAAAGATTTTTTTTTCCTGCTATTACAAAAAATTTTATTAGAAAAATTATTTTTTTTTTCGAAATTTTCCGGCCAACCATCGTTGCCGGAATATTTTTCGGCGACGGAATATTTTTCGGCGAGATCTTTTAATTGTCAAATCAATAGATCGGTTTATCCCGATCATTTCCGGAGCTTCTTGGCTCGTGGCTCCCAACGCAACACGCTCACGCGCCACCCACCACCACTGCAACACCGCCGCCGCTACCACCTCCATTTCTCCGTTTCCTCTCGCTAAATACAGCATGAAACTATCTATTTATGATTGTGATTTGTGAGCCTCCCCACAAAAACACACTCGACTGCCTCATTGTTGCTATCACGCTCTTGGAGTATATTGTCATTTTTCTTTGTATCGTTTTTATTTTCTTGAAATAAGATACAAATGTACTGTTTTTTTTTTCCCACCACCCACCTTCCTATGTTGTTGTCATAAAGTACTTTTTGTATTTAATAGAGGATTTGTCAGTTTACTTTATTTCATTTCATATTGCTTCATTTTCAAACTGAGGATAATTTTTTACAATATTTCATTCGTCTGAATAAATTAAAGGTTTTTTCTTTTCATTTCTTTTTTTTTTTTTTTTTTTTTTTTTTTTTTTTTTTTTTTTTTAATAAATCTAAGTTTTCTTATATAAGCTTTTTCTAACAAATATGAATTTTTTAAAAGTATTTTTTTACGAATATGATGTTTTTGTTTGTTTGGTAAATATGATATTTTGGTTTTCTAATAAATCTGTTTTTTTTTTTTTTTTATTTTTTTTTTTTTTTTTTTTTTTTTTTTTTTTTTTTAGATCTTCCAAATTTATTTATTTGTCAAGCGTTGAATTATTTTATAGATCTATATGTTGTACTTATATGACCGAGCTTTATATATTTTTTTTACCGCTGCAGGATCGCCGGAATCTTCAGCTGTTGCGGCAATCAACCATTTTTTCTGCCATAATTGTACTGTTTCTTTTTATGATTTGTTATAAAGTTTGTTGTGTAATTTTTATATAAATTTATCTGTTTATTTTGTTGTGTAAGTTTGGTTGTAAAAACAATATTGTTTTGTATTATTTGGATGTTATTGATGATGGTTTTTGAAGATAGATGTGGTTTTGGGGATTCGATTGATGCATTTGTTTATTGAAGATGGATGTGGAAGGTTCGGGAATGGCGGCTCTGGAAGGATCATATGTGTGGAGGGGATGTGTAGGGGGGATTTGATGAAGTACAATGATAGTATTGATACTGTGTAATTAAGGCAAATGGGTACAACTCTTAGCAGCATGTGTACTGTTATAAGCACTGTAGCAACAATTGTTCCGTACGAACATTCTGAAGCACCCAAATTCCCATCTTTAGATATATTAGTTAATTAGTGCGTCTTTCTTTCTCTACCACACGTGCCTGTCACACTCCTTTATATTTATTCAATCAGATCAGATGCCCCTTCCCCCAACCCACGCGCTCCATTTCCCACTCGCCTTGCTTTTGTTATTCCCTTTCTAGCTTTTCCATTTTTTTATATCTTTGAACAAAAATCCTTTAAAGTTGAAAATAATTTTATTAATAAAGTTAGATGGGACTTTTAAATTAAAATCAAAAGTTAAGATTTAAAATTCATATTTGAATCTTGATCCGATTTTAATTCAAATATCAAAATTCCTAACTATACTAGTACAATTGGTTTCAATTTTATAGGATCTTAATCCATCATTTGGTTTGAATATTTTTGAAGTGACTAAGAAAACGATTGAAATCGACTACAAGCATATAAGCAAAATAAAATTGGTTAAACATCGTATCTAAGTCTAAAAATATCCGTCATTCTCATATAATTTGAATAATAGAAAAAATCTCCTCCACTTTTAAATAAAACTGTGATTATTTTTTTAAACGGAATAATAATATGACTCCAGCGTTATGTTTAAAATACATGCACAAAAGGTTGTTTTTTGAATCACAACCCTTAAATATCGAAAGTAATTATGTTTAATGTGTAATTTATCTATCCATGTAACAATTTATGTTTATTATTTCCTTATAGAATATTGTGTGTTTAATAAAAACCTATATATATAATTATTATTTTTTTCTAAATGTAGTAAACATATGAAATTAATTCCCACAACAAAACAAATGGCCTTTGTTGATAGAAAATGTTGGATGGGTTTGTTGGAGAGGCAGGTAAGGGGGCGCGTGGATGGAACACGGTTGCTGTTAGAAACACAAGAATGTATATATAATGAAATTTGAGGAGAAGACAAAATTTATTTTGAAAGATGAATGATGAGTAATGTGGTGTGGTACATTGAACTTGGTCGCTTTTTGGGCGTCCTTGAGCTGTCACATCATGTCTTTACAAATCTTTAAAATCCTTACACATCCTTAAAATCTTTTAGTTTTTTCTTCAACCATAAAAACATCCTTGGATATCCTTACATCTATATACAAACAAAAAAAATAGTATTGGAGATAGCCTAAGCGTATGCTTTTAGGTAAGGACATACATCAAAAAATCTTTAGTTTTGGACAAGCTTCAATGCAAAGGATGTAACAGGCCATAACCGTACCAGATACTGTCCGCTTTGAAACAGCCCACGCCACAACAGACGTCACTGCCCTCACGGTTTTCAAAACGCGACTAATAGGGAAGGTATCCAGCCCCTTATAATGAAGCCTTCGTTCTCCTTCCCAACCGATGTGGGATGTTACAATCCACCCCTCCTTGGGGGACCAGCATCCTCGCTAGCACACCGGCCCGGCCCTGGCTCTGATACCATATGTAACAGCCCATAACCGTACCAGATACTGTCCGCTTTGGAACAACCCACGCCACAACGGATGCCACTGCCCTCACGGTTTTCAAAACGCGTCTGATAGGGAAGGTATCCAGCCCCTTATAATGAAGCCTTCGTTCTCCTTCCCAACCGATGTAGGATGTTACATAGAAACTCTATATTAAATAAAAAGGAATTGTTATGACATCATCATTTTATAAAAATAGTTTATTTATCTCCTCTAAATTCTTTCTTAAAGTTTAGTTTTTTTTTTATTTAATCTACTTATGATGTCATAAACATCTTCCTTTTCAAAATTTATTGCATTTTTATTTTTGTTATTTTATGATGTTATTTTTTTTAAAGAAAGTTGTTTTTATTCTATTTTAAAAACTCTAATAATTTATACATGCTCTTTTAAGTTCCATCATCTAAATATATTTGTCATAACAGATTTTAGAAGTATTCGCATACTATGCGGATTAATAAGCTAATTATAAGGTATACTATTTCGAGGTTATGAGTACCATTGGACTGTTACAACTTCAATGACGAAGATACGCTTTTATAAAACTTTTATTAATATACCCCGGGTTGAACTCGGGTTAATTAGCTGGTAAAAAAGTAATATAAGATTAAAACTGTAAATCTTAAATGGAAACTAAGGCTAAGAAGTATAATGCAAAATCACAAAGTTCAAAATGTTGATAAGGAAATTGAATATGGTAGAAAGCGTATGTTTGGGTCATTTTTTGGATAAATTGAAACATTCGGTTTCTGAAAACAAGAACTTGTTAGATTCGGTTTTCAATCGGTTTAATTTTTCGGTTTTTGATTTGGTTGGATTGGTTATTTCAAAAGAAATATTAAAGTAAAACAAATAAGATAAAAATTTGACGATTGTATTATGATAAAAAACTATGCACGAAAACTCATTGAACACAAGTATATACACTTATGCACGAAGATTTTCATGATACATATGCACAAAACTATGTTTGCATATGTACAAGTTGTAAATATTATATATATATATATCTCTACATTATATATAACAGGAGGCGTTACACGTAGATAATGCCACATAAATGTCACCTCAATGCCACATAATCATTTAAATGCCACATAATCATAAACTGTGCCACCTAAACATTATTTTAGTCAATTAAAATTCAGATTAATTAAAAATTTGACATTGGCAAGAATTGAACCTGGGTCATTTAATCCACATAATAATGCTTCAACCACTAGACCAACCCAGTTTTTGTGATTTACAATACAAACTAAATATGTCATGCTTAAATAATTGATATTGTTAAGCTATATTTAATGAATAGATTATGCATAAAATTATATTGTTATTATTATCCAACCCTAATAAAATTTTTCATATTTTTTTTAATTAAAATTCGTATTTAAGATGTTAAAATTCAGATTTCGAAAATTGTTTAAAAAAATAGCCACTTGCAAGGATTGAACCTAGGGTGTTGGAAACATTAAGAAGCATGATAACCACTAAACCAACACATTTTTTGGATTATATCTTGCAAGTCCAAATCTATAAAGCTATGCAACTAATTAATAACCATCTTAATGAGAATATATCCGACCTTTTATTCATTCAAAACACACAACCCTGATATCATTCGACTTTTTTTTCTTCTCTAAACCCTAATATCATTGATCCAGTTTATATTAAATTATGTAAATTATATTGGTTTTTTTACGTATATTAATTCATTTTTTTATTCTCATTGTTACAGTTTGAAGGAGTTTAATCAATTGGAAGATATTTGATCATGCTTCACAGAAGGTACACTAAACCTCATATTTACAAATAAATATATATAGAAAACTAATATTGTTTCTTTAATTGTGATGTAGGGTTATATTCTTTGTAGCCCTCTAACAGATAAATTCATGGACTTCAATTCTAGAATTGAATTTGCTCATCGTATGGCACTTTTATCTGATGAAATTTATGAGGTAATTAAGTTTTGTAAATTTATAAATAATATACCAGCAACCTATATATATGCATCATGCTTATAAAGTTATAATTATCTTATTATGTAGTCTGCAATAGACAATTGCTCTGGTGATTATTTGAACACATACGCAGCTAATTCATTATGCTTAAAAAGTCTTCAAAGATACGAGGAGGTGAGTTGATTGCATCGATTGGTAAAATAAAATTTGTCCATAAAACATGTGGTTATATAATACAGTGCACACGTAGAATAGTATTTGGCATGCGCACTTTCTCTATTGTTCATTCACCATGATATGATGATACAACAAATATTATTCAATGAAGAATCCTAAAGGGACTAATAGCACCTGGGTATGTTTCTCTTTAGAACTAACTGCAAGAGATAGTGAGATAAGAACAGGAAGGTTGATGCAGCGTTCTCACACGAGTAGGAGTTTAAGGTTACTATAGTAGATGTTAGCCTTTAACTTAGCTTTACAAGTTTAGCTTTGCTTAGCTTTTGAAATTGGCAAAAACGAACACAATTGGTAACAAGTTGCGGGTATGAAGTTATTTGTTGAAAAGTTTTAGTATAAATGAGTTGGCCTCTATTTACACACAGTCCTTTGTTAAGCTGCATTTATTTCAAGTAATACACATACAATAAGCTATATACGACATTTTTTGTAGGATGTTGTACTATACCCATCAGAAGACTATTTATGAATATTTTGTATATTAATTTTAGTCTCTGTTGACGATTTGTATTATGTTTCGACAGCAGCTATGGCCACCATTGCATCTGCCACAGCAACCGCATCAACATCTAGAAAAGACAATCAAATAGCCAAAACAGACGTGGTCGTGGCCTGAGCTGCCACCTTGGTTGCGGTTCAGTGTGTCGAGGCTACAGAGGCTATGTTAGCCGAACGCGAACATCTTATCGCTGCTGTTAATTTTTTTGTTAATGTAAAGTCACTTGGATATATACTAACCCTCATTGATGTTGCTGCAAGAGGTATATTTTGTTTTTTTGTTTATGTTTTGTTACTTTTCTCATATAACGACCACATGTCAATTTAGAACACTTGCAATGCGAGTTTGTATGTTATAATCTGGCTATGCATTAAGAATTCGTGTTTTATAGCTTTACTTGGAGTTGTAACTTAAAAGGCAAGGGCATCAAAGAAAGTATGGAAATATATTAGCAGTTATACCTTTTGATAGCGGCAGTCAATGTAAACCAAAAACAATGGAAAGAGTGGTGGTGATGTTGTAGAATCTAACTTATTTGAAAACTCAGCTTCTATGCAGGGGAGTATTTGGGTCTAACTGGAGACAGGCTCAATGGAGTTGAAATGATTGCCTGTAGACTCGCTACACACTATTCACTTAGTGCAGTTATATTTTCTAAGCATGTCTCATGAATCTGAGAATCAATGATCCTTCTGTCATTGAGTCTTCTCTTCAAAAGTACAATGACCTTGACTATCCCAATAACTCCAATGGGAGAGCTAATTGCTGGAGATCGTGATTCTTATCAGTATTTGGTAACAACCACTGTGACTAAAGCAATCAAGTTAAATGTGTAAAATCTCACTCTTAATGCTATTAAGTTAACAAAGGACATAACTAAATGGTTAACATCCTATATCCAGTTTAATGTGATCATACATATCTTTTTTTAACTATGTTCCTGTTTATTTTCTAAAACAAGAAGCTTATAATATGGTTTAGATTACTAATGGTGCATTTTCCACAACAGGAAAAAGTACATATTGAGGAGGTGTTTGAGCGGTTGTAATGTAACCGTAAAGGTCTGAGTACCAGTGAGGGAGACCAAAGGCTTAGAATCTTTGGACCCAACAAGTTGGAGGAGAAGAAAGTATACTTGATTATTATAAACAATGATGGTTTCTTATATAATTTTTCTGGTAGCTTTACTTTCTGACCTGCCGTTGAAAGTTTACCTATAATGACAATTAAAATATTGCTACAACATTGCTTATTAACTATTAATTTTCTAAAACAAGAAGCTTATAATATGGTTTAGATTACTAATGGTGCATTTGCCACAACAGGAAAAAGTACATATTGAGGAGGTGTTTGAGCGGTTGTAATGTAACCGTAAAGGTCTGAGTACCAGTGAGGGAGACCAAAGGCTTAGAATCTTTGGACCCAACAAGTTGGAGGAGAGGAAAGTATACTTGATTATTATAAACAATGATGGTTTCTTATATAATTTTTCTGGTAGCTTTACTTTCTGACCTGCCGTTGCAAGTTTACCTATAATGACAATTAAAATATTGCTACAACATTGCTTATTAACTATTAATTTTCTAAAACAAGAAGCTTATAATATGGTTTAGATTACTAATGGTGCATTTGCCACAACAGGAAAAAGTACATATTGAGGAGGTGTTTGAGCGGTTGTAATGTAACCGTAAAGGTCTGAGTACCAGTGAGGGAGACCAAAGGCTTAGAATCTTTGGACCCAACAAGTTGGAGGAGAAGAAAGTATACTTGATTATTATAAACAATGATGGTTTCTTATATAATTTTTCTGGTAGCTTTACTTTCTGACCTGCCGTTGCAAGTTTACCTATAATGACAATTAAAATATTGCTACAACATTGCTTATTAACTATTAATTTTCTAAAACAAGAAGCTTATAATATGGTTTAGATTACTAATGGTGCATTTGCCACAACAGGAAAAAGTACATATTGAGGAGGTGTTTGAGCGGTTGTAATGTAACCGTAAAGGTCTGAGTACCAGTGAGGGAGACCAAAGGCTTAGAATCTTTGGACCCAACAAGTTGGAGGAGAAGAAAGTATACTTGATTATTATAAACAATGATGGTTTCTTATATAATTTTTCTGGTAGCTTTACTTCCAAATGATTTAACCTTTATCTTTTTTGTTTTTTATTACAGGAACGCAAATTCCTCAAGTTTCTCGGATTTATGTGGAATCCCCTATTATGGGTCATGGAGGCTGCTACAATTATGGCTATTGCGTTGGCCAACAGAGGTGTGCACACATGTCCGTCTTTGATAATGTTGACAACAACCAGTGTGCATATATGTCCGTCTTTGAAAATGTTGACAATAACTGGTGTGCGTTTTCCCCTATTGTAGCGCACATATATTTCATCTCAATTTCCCCTGTTATGTCTTAATCATGTTTAAAGCAAAAAGCAGCCCATTTTTTAGAGGAGTGTTTGGATCCATGTTTTGACACGTATCATATGATAGTAAATAATTAGAATCAGATAATCAAATGTAATATATCGGATAGAGTGTTTGGATATGCTTTCGGTGTTTGAAATTGTTATAATCATATTATTGAAGTACAGTAGTCAATTAAAATATGAACTGCTACTTTGAGTTGAACTGATCAAATAATCAGCTCCAAAACCCAAATTCAAACATGATGGTTAAATGTTGTTGTTCAGGGTAGGCATGAAGCTCGACAACTTCAAAGTGAATAAGCTGAGGAACCAACATATACACAACACCCGATTCAATTGGGCCAATCGTATGTTCACAACTTTAGCGTTATCAGGGTAGACTTGATATTATCCGTACGTTGGTGGCACAACATACTATGTTTTGCGCAATGAAACTGCTGTTGCAGCAGCGGGCTTCATGTATAGTATTAGTGAAAACTGATCATATCTGTTGTTGCAGGTGCTGGTGTTGGATCACCAAATGTACCGACTTCCCAGGATTGCAAGAGCAGGCACAACCATTTGGCTGCACGATGTAAGTGCGTCCTTGGACTTTGGCGCTCCTGGATGCTTGCATATGCTAACTATAATAGTTAATAAGCAATGTTGTAGCAATATTTTAATTGTCATTATAGGTAAACTTGCAACGGCAGGTCAGAAAGTGTTCGTATTCCCATGGAAAAAGCATTGTGTCAGACTATTGGTAGAGCAAAAAACAAGTGAAAAAAGAAAAACTTCAAATTCACGATTAAACAAGTAGTACTAATTATTCGTGTTGTTGTTATAGCTAAAGATCAAAGGTCAGCCAGTTGTGGTGCCACTTCCCATCAACACCAGAGATGGTGGCTTTCTACAGGCCAAGGTGAAGTATACCGCTTACGTTTATTATATTGACTCTTTTTCCCCCGTTAAATACCATCAGTATTTTCGATCAATATCTAGATGTTACTATTTGCAATAGATCAATAGAGAGTCACAACTTACATATACCGCCTCAAGGCATTCCATCCTCTTAAAATAAGCGATGTTGTTGCAGAAGGCGTGCTTTGTTGTTTAGAACACCTTCTGATCAAGTGTCATGTACCATCCCTCGACCAGGTACTATTTCAATCACACCCCTTCGTTCCTTCGTTTGTTTAATTATTTTTATTGAAATGACAAATGTGCCTCTTTTAATTAATATATGCAGATGGTTGTACCCTTGAAAAACCTCATTAACACAGCATTGCTATCTCCGTCCCAAGCATCAGAGGAGTTTCGTGAAGGTGTTATCCGATGTTTTAAGGCCCTGCTTAACGCTTTATGTTTCTGGTCCAACCCGTCTTGTGAATGCAAACAACTTAAATCTATACCTAGACTGCTGATGTTGAGGAGTCTTTACTTGCATTCCTTCAATCTCAGTCTGCTGCTGTTACTGACGGACAATAGCTATCGCTTCTGCTAGAAGTATGTCTTTGTTTAAAGTAATGATTTTTACTTGCTCTGTGCCGATATTATATAAAGATAGAACCTTTATTTTGGATTGTTTTGCTTAGGCTGCTGATGTTGACGCATCACGGGGACATATAGACAGTTCTAAGATATGTGTAGAGGCATTCATGACCCTTGGTGGATTTTTGTATCAGTTTCAAGCTTTATATTTTCTCTAATATTTGATGAACATACATTTCTTTTGGTTCTTAATCAATTCAATATATAATTTAGTATCTTTATATATTTTATCTGTTAACTTACTTTTTTCAACGATAATTATAAGACATGCCCGCTCGAGGCGGGCTTATATGCCCGGGAGGGCTTATAAGCTAATGTTTTTGTTTGATGAATTTAATGTTGTTCCATTGCAGGATCTTTCAAAACCAAATTCAGAGCCCTCTACACCTGATAACGCATTAGAAAAGACGACCTGTATTCACATAACACGTAGAGACCGAAGGTCTACATAACTTGAGGTAAACCCTCCAAACACGTTAATTTCACCATTGCTAATGAAAGGGTCAGTTTGGCTATGTTTTATTTCTTAGATAAAAAACGGTTAAAAATAAGCAATCCAACACAAGCGACCTGCATATCTTTTCATCAGAATAAGCAATCCCATACATACACCCCTGGCTTACTGCTTTTTATAAAAGAAAAAAACACTTTTTGATGTTGAATGGATTGTCAGGATATATTTGATAAAATAAGCAAAAGTTATTACATTGGTAGGTGTTTATTTTAAAATACCTCTAAGCATAGGCTAAAACTCTGCATGACCAAACACCCTGTAGCTGTTGATTTGTGGATTGACATACATACCTTTATTATATACTTATGATTTTTGGATTTTGTGGGGTCGAGACTGAGTATCTTCCTCTGTACACCGACTATGGTATCGGGCTTACTACATGGAGTCCACTTACATCTGGAGTTCTGACTGGAAAGTACAACTCAGGATTTCCTGCTGATAGTAGGTTTGCACTAGAGAACTACGAGGTTAAACTCTCATATCCAGTTGAAAGTTATTGGTTTACTTGAATATTACTGTCCTCCTTTTATTAAATAATTTCTGTCATTGTGTTTGAATATTTTGTGGTAATAATATATATTTTTGGACATTTCCAAAAAAAATAAATATTTTTTTTGACTTTTTACAATCCGGATAACTAATAGCACCGTGATTCTAAGTGCTCCAATTTATTTTTATAAAAAATATAACTATTATCAGTTGAGTGGGTTACTAAAGAGGAGGTGCATATCTCTATTGCAAGGAGATTCAGGAAGCACCTCCAGCTGGAGCATGCAATCTGATTTGAAGCTTTATTTGAAGAGCGGTTAGAGAATGCCATGGCAGGTAAAAAGTGCCATAATTATATAAGCTATCTACTTATGCAGCCAACAAGTGCAGTCTGGATATTGATCACAGAAAGCTCCTCATGGCCGACCTACTTCTTGCCGTGTGGCTGTCAAAGGCACCCTAGCCTCTCCTTGAGGTTATGGAAGCAGTATTTAATGAGATTGTGTTTAATAGATATCCACGGTACAAAAGAATTTGTCAACGTCTCTATGTTAGGGTGACCAATTATGCAGCAACTGAAAAGATTCCTAACCTAAGGTATGACTTATGTTACAAACTATAATTGAGTTTCGCTTCTGGTGTAAGTGTAGTTGGTGTAGATCCGAATAGAAAGATGGAAAAGTATGCTCAAGCTGCAGCAGAAGCTTCTGGTTTGCATCAGACAAATTTCAAGTTTATACATGCTGTACATTTTCTTCATGATCTTGCTTCTATCCCTGAATAATTAATAAGATCGTCTTAATATGTATAACAACTTTTTTTGAAAACGCCACATTTATGCAGGTTGGAGAATCGTTGCCTGTAAGTGATGGTTCCATGGATGCAGTGGTGGGTACGTTGGTGCTATGTTCTGTTGAGGATGTTACCAAGACTCTTCAAGGTATATGATTATCTTGTCAAATTAAATTTTATCTAAGCTGTATCAGTAAGATTGATTAAACTTCAGTTGAGAGCGTGATACTGACATCTTAAGGGAGTGACCAAAATTGCTGTATTTGAGTTGGAGCTTTTAAAGAAACCTTTTTTAGTATCTGTCAAGAAGTATCGCAGTCCGAAGCTTGAGTTGGAAACTATGATTTGAATGATTTTTAAATGCATAAGTTAAGTACAGTGGGTACTAGAGTTGACAAGTGGGCTGTTTGGGTAACGGGTCAAAGCAGATAATTTTGTACGGGTCGAAACCGTCTGCATTATAATGATTAATAGAGTTGTATAATTACAATAATGACCTAATTTTTGAATTAGCAGTTTAGGATGTTGTATGTTTTTATCATACACTTTGGGCTACTGTCTGCCCATTCGACCCGTTAGGGATAAAACTCAACCAAAAGAATCCATTCGCCATTAAATCAGTCCACATCCCCACCTTTAGACTGTATAGCGTATGGATATTTTCAACATCTCCAACTATGGTCCTCAAATACTATGGGTTATATAAAAGCTAAAGCCATGTACGATAGTGATAGATGTTAATCACTTCATCTAAAGTTGCTCTTTCTGTTGATATTCCCTCTTATCCACAAACAAGGTCCACATTTTAGTTTTCAGTGTTGAGTGCATTACCTTGTCAATTTTGACGTCTCATTGTTAGTGACTTACATTTTCCACTTTAGGAATCAGCAAGAATTGTTTTGGTTCCGACTCGTGCCAAGTGCAACCTCAATTACGAGGTGATCTTTGTGTGCAAAACTATATTGACAGTTAAGTTAATATATTGACAGTAGTTTTTTTAGATAAAACCAAGATACAAGAAGGTAAACGATTGTTGGAACAACACTACCCTTTGCTAAATCTTAGGGCCTTAGGGGATGTTTGGCTTGGTCTTATGAAACTGATTATCTCACATAAATCAGTAGATAAAATGACCAAAAAGGAGTCTTCCTGTTGTGAAAAAAGGATTGAGGTTTGTGAAAATGAAGTAAAAGGTAATAAATAAATACGTGTTTTTTAGTTTATCTCTAGATATTTGGTTTTCAGTTGGTATCTAGCTGGTTATTTGACTCAAAATATCATAAGAGGAAATGAGGAATATGTTTAGGCAAATATCTAGATAACCAGTTTTCAGTTAGTATCAAACTGGTTATTTGTTCCTAACTATTTTAAGAGGAATATGTTTAGGCAAACATTTAAGTCTGATTATAAGAACTCAAGTCTCAGTAGTCAGATAATCAGCTCTAATTCGAAGAGTCAAACCCACACTTACTGTCAAGAATCAAGAGTACAGATGCATGCGCATCCAAGTTTTATATATATTTTATTTTTCAGTTATTATCACTGATACGGTGTTAAATTTAGCAGAGCTGTTCAGGAATATAAGTTTTTCTTGACTACTTATGCAGAGTTTGACATGGATCCCACAAAGCTTCAAGAAGGCGGTGAGGGTCGACTGATGGCCCCACAGGAGGCTTTCAACACAATCGCAGATGTGGTGCACGAAGCAATTAAAAAGATGGAAATGGTGGAAGAGGAGAAGGGACGTATCACAAAGAAAGCACGTTTAGCTGTCGAGGCATGCGATCAAGAGCTAAAAGACAAAGCGCAGGAAGTAGCAGCCCTTAAAATGGAAAGACAAAAGAAAAAGCAGCAAGTAGATGAACTTGAATGCATCGTAAGGCTGAAACAAGCTGAAGCCGAGATGTTTGACGGCAAGGCCAGTGAGGCTAGACAAGAAGCCGATAGGCTGCAGAGAATTGCACTTGCTAAAGCTGAAAAGACAGAAGAAGATTATGCAAGCAGGTATTTAAAACAACATTTACATGAGGCTGAAACTGACAAACATTATTTATTTGAGGAAATGAAGTTACAAGAGAGTTCATCAAGAGCATCACAAAGCAGTATAGGTGCCAGTGAACCTTCCCAAGTAATGATGTATAATAAGATCCAAGACTTGCTCAAGAACATGTATACTGCACCCTCAAAAGGAGATGGTCAATCAAGTGACATTCGCTCACTTGGTTCCGTTTTAGTAAGTTTGCCGTTGTGTAATATTAGGTTTCTAATTATGGCTAGGTCGGTTTTCTGTGCACATTTTGACCCTTTTGATTTTCATTTTTTTTTATTTTATTTTATTGTTGTAGCCCTGAAATGGTGGTTGTAGTAACTTTATATAGCTTTGGTGTTATGTGTTATTTATTGTGAGACAGACGTGAAAAACTTCATTTGTTATATTGGAATTCAAGAGTTGTTATTTTCAGGTTCCTTATTATCTTGATGAAGCAATAAGGTGAGGACTAGAGATATCTGAGCTTAAAAAGCAACCGGAAACCGCACGATCAAAGGCCATCACTGTCAGGGCTTTGTTGTGATTAATCCAGGAAACCCAACTGGCCATATAAATATCTCTCTCAAAGATCACTAATTAATGTATACTCACATTTTTTTGATAAATTATTTAACACAATTAACAATTAAAATGCACGTCAAGCTCGCCTTCCTTAAAAAATATTTCCCGTTAACTAATACCATCAAAATAATAATTATAAGTCATGCCCGCCCATCGGGCGGGCTTCGAAATCTAGTGTGTATATATATATATATATATATATATATATATATATATATATATATATATATATATATATATATATATATATATATATATATATTTTGAAAGTTAATATTTCGCTTCAGACGTGAGAGAGGCATATTTAACGCAAATCGCGTACCTCCAACCCCTCCTTAAGGAAAATACCTTCGATGAGAAACCTGAGGCTCGAACCCGAGACTTCAAGAAAACTCACCCGGGGCCCCGCATAGCAGGCTTAGTAAAATACCCCTGGCCACTGGGGTTTAAGCCAGTGGTTTTGTAAAAATTATATACGAGTATACAATATTAGTTAATTCGTTATCGAGTATGATTTGAACTTGTTTTGCCATCATTTTTACATGTCATAAAGCTTTTTTGATGGTTACACCGGTCAAGTAAATCAATGATTAATGGTTTTACAATAATATGACATCATGACAATCAGATTTAACTCGTTGGTGTTTTGGACCTGCGTGTTATCCGATTTCAATGATTTATCACTACAGTATGAATCTATTTGTACTTGCTTGTCGCAAATGCATTAGTGGCAACAAAAAAAAAACCACCAAAAAAAGAAATAAGTTGAAACCTTTCTTCACATTTGAATATTCACTTTTTAGTTTTTTCAGATTGCTTCTTTAATTCTTGGGTTTTCTGTAATAAAAATAAAAACTACTAAAAAATTGTCAAGTATTTGTTTTTAAGTAGATTGATTAGCCCACTTGATACTACAGTAAACAAATATAGGTTCTCACTTCTCAGTGCTCACCAAGAGGCACCAAACAATATGAGATACATAAGCTAGCCGTAAAACAATGCTTTCGGTTCAACCTGGGAGAAGATAACAGAGATTGTGGTGGTATCAAGAGGAGTTGATTGAGTTATAAGCAGCATCGGCCGAAGATGTGTCCATATCATTCAAACCTAACTCCTCGTTTTGTTCCCAACTTCTCTCATATTCCTCAACTGCATAAGACACCAAAACTACATCAATTTAAGCAGATCGAACAAAGACGACAAAAACATAAAGGACATAAAGATAACCTTCCTCCTAGGTGGCAAAACGATTTGCTTGACAGGTTGAGTAATGGGTCAAGACAAGTGTGGATCAAAATAGATACTTTTTCATATAGGTCAAGTTGGGTGACCTGGAACACTTTCTCCAAAATAATTAACTTTGTTTAAACAATTAGTTTGTCAAATAACTTTACAAAAGTTGTATAGGAGTGGTAATCTAACTTTTGAATTAAAAAACTCTAGGCAGTTTTAGAAATCAAAAAACTACAGGTAACTTTTAACCACTTTGACCTGTGCTTTCAACTAAACTTTATATTTTATCAAAGCATTATAGACTCGATTTTTTTTTGACGGGTGCGGATCGAATTTCACAACGAAGGGTCTAAATTATGTTGTCTTGTCTTAACCGGGTCCACGCTAGAGAGCCTTCTCACCAAATACCTAATAGGAGGAAAAACCCCTAATAATCCGCCCGAAGGCACAACGACATATTAGGGGAAAACCTTGTCCTCTTAGACTCGAACTTGGGTCTCCCCAAATCCAAGCCCTTATAATAGACTCGACTCATTCATAAGTTAACTGGACAAAATTGTGATCTCTAATATTATGTAATTTGGGTAAGGTAAATGAAGCCGGTATAACATATAAGTATTAGTTGGGAAAAAAAATCAGCTGTAGATGGAGGATATGATGCATTTCTGTTCCTTTTCACCTCCATTTTTCAAGTATGTCAACTGTTGCAATCAAAGTATATTAAAAAGGCACAATCGTTGGTGGTAATCTACAAAAAGAAAAAGCCAAAAGTTTTGTGGGTGTCTTGTATGTTTCTCTACACACAAATCTTTACTTTTGTAAAAATGTCTAGCAAAATTGTCACCATATTAATTAAAACATATTGGCCAACACAAACAGGACACAATTTCAATTGATAACTATAACTCTCAACATAAGTTTACGAATATCTCGACGAAAAGACGTTAATTCATCTAACACGGGTTATTCGAAAGTAGACTTACTTGTTAGCTGTTGGTCATCTTTAATATCATCACAAGCTGGAGCAATAAAAGAATTTGCCAGTGCATCATCCATAATTAGAGTCCAGGGTTCTTCAAGACTCAAAAGCTAAAAAACATTATATAGAAACAATTTTTATTTTTTAGGTGGTCGGTCAAATGATTGGTACTGGATGAAAGAATAACTTCGTAACAAATACAAACATATCAAAGAGCAAGCTAAACGATGTATAAAGGTGAGAAGATACACAACAACTTAAAGAGCTAATGGTTCTGCCAATTAATACCTTAACAAGTCTTGCTCTGAAATCCTGCCATTTCTTTTTCGCCCTCCTCCAAACTATCTCCAAAAGTAAACCCATATATGAACTCTCTCGAGAGCTGTCATACACAACATTTTTAATATACTAATAATAATATACCATGTGATTGTATTTTAACAATGTCTTGTATCTGCTTTTGATTTCAGAGTTTGCTTCTGATCTTGTGGATAAAATTTTTGGAACGTTTATAATAAATGGGATACTCATGAGCCCATGACATCGAATCTTCATAGTGATATATGACGGGAACATCCTCTCATAGCCAATATAAATAAAAATCAAATGATAAATAGGGGGACATGGAACTACCTTCACTTATCTTAGTAACCAAACCTTCAACGGTCGTCACAACACCTCCCAACGTGCCATTTCCTAGCTCCAAATCTATTTCTGGAATTATTACACTGGCAGTGTCTGACTGAGATACCAAAACAAAAACACAAAATACTAGTGAAGAGCTGGAACATCGAATTAGCTGCAAGCACTAAATGTCTAAATGGCTTTGACAGAAATAGATTTCTGATAAGTTGGTTGCAGACTTGCAGCTTCAACTTACAGGAGACATACCTTTATGACATCACGGCCCAAGTCACGTATGTCCTTCACAATAAGGGAAACTTTCTTGCCTTTAGTGGGAATGGCACCACCAGCCTTCAACTATAAAATAATTGAGAATTCTGTAAGTATATCAAACAAAATATACATACCTTCAAAGTTCCTGAAGAAAAGAAAATATACGAATATGAAATGTGTACATACCTCAGAATTACAATACCCGCAAGCATCACAGGTAGATGCCATGATAATTACTTCTTGAAAGTTGGGGATATCTTATAGAGTCAAGTTGATCAAATATCTGAAAATAAGTATTCTCTCACAGTATCAAGTTAAAGGCATGTTAAGATAATGGTATTTGCAAAATGGTGATTTAATATAATCGATATCTCAGCACAGGTAGATGCCATTAATATTGTTAGAATTTTTTCTTGAACAAACAAACCTAACAGATTTCATCTTGTAAAGGATAAAGACAAGAAAAAAGGATACTGGTGACGAACATCCGAGTCTCACAGCTTACAGCACAAGCACCGCATGTTGATGGAAAAGTCATCACCTGTCAACAGAATACTAAACGACCACAAATTAATAAACCCTAATTTGCTATCGTAACTCTGAATTTGTAGATATTTCTGTTCAAGCATGAAGAGTCAAGCTGTTGGCCTAGTAATCTAATGTAAAAGGGTAAATGGATGGGAACCCTCTGGTCCCATGTACCATCTTGGTACCCAGGGGGATACCGCATAGAACTCATACTCGGTGAAGCACCATCCTCACACATGGAGCACGAGATATATTTTCTCCACTTGCCTTTGGCAAGGTTTGAACCTGTGACCTTGCATTCTTCATCTTTTGGGCCCATGTGGTCACATGGTGCCATGGTGGCGGTACCAGTTGATCTATGATCAATTGGTCCTAGTAATCTAGCATGTATCAAGAAGATGATTTTTTTCTCTAAAGTTCATAGGATATTCTTTATCCATAAACAGTTTAAATTTTGTTTGCATTTATTTAATAGAAAAATCAGATACCCGTTGCAATTAGTTGCTGGATGTGCTTCTGATTTTTGACGATTTAATAATCATATAATCTGTTGTAATGCCAGTTGTTGGTTGTGATTCTGATTTTGAAGGTATGATAATCATATAATCAGTTGTACGAGTGATTGAACATATCCTGATTATTTGACAAACTAATTAATAAACTGGACAAAAATCAGACACTTCTTTTCAAGTATTCCAGCTTGACAAAGATATCTTTGACTAACTTTTTCTAAAAAATCATTAGTACAGAATACTATAAGAAACATTTGTAATATACAGTTCCAATAATAATAGACGGCAAGTCTGTTATTAACAATGATCATGTGTGTAAGAAGAGGGATGAGTAAGTTATATCAATATTTCTTACAAATCGATTTCGATGCATCGTTTATGATACCGATTACCCAAAACTGATTTGTGACCCCAAAATAAGTATGAAGTCATGCACAGAATCAATTCACCCCTAATGTACCTCTTCTGGTGCAGTATAACGACATATCGCTTCTGCAAATTCTGCACTATTGCTTTGGGCAATTGCTCGACGGCCGGCCACAGCCCCAACAGATCCATGTGGTCCAGCATTACTATTTAGTGCTGCTTCAGTGCTGACTTCTGATGCCTGTGGTGGACCAACAAGATATCCCAACGATGCCTGTTGGTCACGAGTTCGCTCATAAAACTCAATACTTAATGCTGGATCTTGGAACGGAGCAAACCTGTTGTGCAAACATGTAAACTAACTTAACAGACAATTTCAACCCAATAATGAGAAAATGGGTCAATCATCGTCATATTTTTTTATCTTTCGACATGTCAAACGGATAAGCTTACTAAACTTATATGAACAAGAAAGATGGGCTGAATAGACCAAAACTCACTCAAAGTGTATTTAAAATGTTTAAGACCTTAGGGATTTTTAAAAATTATTATTATTGTAAACGATATAAAACACATTTAGTGTTGAGAAAATACAATAATGAAAAGGCGAGAAAAAAGTGCCCATGACTCGGCCCAACACACTTCAATATGTACCAACTTTCTAACACTTTTGACGCATTACCCTATAGTACTAAGACCTAAACTGCTCACTTTGTCACTTAAGTGATCTCACATAAAGTTCAAATAATGAAATAATGATTTCAACAATTCTGAAAACGAATCCCCCTAACCCAACGACCACAAGATATAACAGAATATAGGAATCTTATTAAATATCTTTTCACAGAGACCAATAATAATGTTTTTAAATTGCAAATTGGTGTTCCCAGGTATGCTTTTTCACCTAAACATCACATTATTTAGGGTGTGCTTGTCAAAAAGTGCTGGTGCTGGTGCTGGTGTTGGTGCTGAAAAAGATTAAAAATGTAGCATTTTTTTTGTAGTAGTGTTTGGCAAACTAGCTGTAATTATAGATTAAAATTGTAAAATGACGTAATTAGACATACAAATAACAAACCCAATATGAATAAGAATAGTAAATAAAATAATTGATGACCATTAAGAAGGATGTGTACGTACCTTCAATTTTGATGACCAAATTGAGTGATTGAGAGCTACGTATGAGGTTGTGAAAGATGAAAGACTGCTAGGGCTAATATGGATTTATAATAGAACATGGGTATTAGGAAGGGTATCTTGGTAAATTTGCAAATTATAATCTCCAGGATTTTCTGAAAAGTTCCTGTGAGGAGTTTTTTTTTTTTTTTTTTTTTTTTTTTTTGGAGATTATTTTGCTAGAGTTTCAATAATCTTGCGCAGCCAAACGAGGCTACTTTTTAGGTGAGAGCTTATTTATAAAAAAAAAAATCTTTAGCTCCCATAATCTCCCATAAGAAGTTGCTGCCAAACACACCCTTAACTGGATACAGAAACTTACGGGTTAGTGGTTAGTGGCACTTTTCTTATTAACTCTAGATTGGCTACTGTTTTATTTGATTCTGGTGCTAGTGGATCGTTTGTATCTCCTTTGTTTGCTTCTCGACTTGATATTTTTGCTAGTCATTTAGATCATGCTTTAGAGGTTGAAATCGCGGACGGTCATGTGTCTAAGGTCCGTGAGTCTTATCGTGATTGTACTATCGAGATTGAGGGCAGAACTTTCCCAATTCATTTATTGCCCATTTTGCTTGCTGGGTTAGATGTTGTTGTTGGTATGTATTGGTTGGGAAAGAATGATGCCGCTATTCTTTGTGCTAAAAAGATTGTTCGTATCATCACTCATGAGGGGGAGGTGATCTCTGTTTATGGTGATAGAAAGTCGGGGGGTCTAAAAGTCATTAATTTGATGAAGGCTCTCAAATTTATTCGTCAGGGGAACACTCATTTTCTTGCCTATGTGATTGATTCGCGCAAGGCTAAACCTTCGATTGCTGATGTTGAAATTGTCGCTGAATTTTCTGATGTGTTTCCTGATGATCTTCCTGGTCTACCTCCTTATCGATTAGCTCCTACAGAAATGAAGGAGTTAATGTCTCAGTTGCAGGAGTTGTTGGACAAGGGTTTTATTCGCCATAGTTCTTCGCCTTGGGGAGCTCCTATTCTCTTTGTTAAGAAGAAAGATGGTTCGATGAGGATGTGTATTGATTACCGAGAGCTGAATAAGTGAACGGTAAAGAATAAGTACCCTCTTCCGCGTATCGATGATTTGTTTGATCAACTTCAGGGTGCTTCTTATTTTTCTAAGATTGATTTACGTTCTGGTTACAATCAGTTGAAGGTGAAAGAGGAAAGTGTGGCGAAGACCGCTTTTCGTACTCGTTATAGGCATTATGAATTCCTTGTGATGCCTTTTGGTTTGACGAATGCTCCGGCCGCTTTTATGGACTTGATGAATCGAGTCTATCGGCCTTTTCTGGATCATTTTGTGATTGTGTTTATAGATGATATTCTTATCTATTCTAGGTCCGAGGAGGAACATCGTGTTCACTTGCGGACTGTTTTAGAGGTTCTTAGGGAGAAGCAGCTGTATGCTAAATTCTCCAAATGTGAATTCTGGCATCGAGAAGTTCATTTTCACGGGCATGTGATTTCTAAAGATGGTATCATCGAATTAAGGCAAATGTGAGCGTGTTGGTGATATTTATTAAGAATAGATATTAATTGATGATTCCACCAAACTCACATGTTGTTCATTGTGATGAACATTGGACTGACCCAACCTACGAGTATTCGCTGCATGGATCGTCGTCAATAGTGAATCTCGCAAGTGGTTATGTCTCTTATCCTTAGACTTGAGATGCAAGTAGGTCTTGCATGTGTGGAATTTCATTCCTTGATACGGTTAAACGTTGTCCTGAATAAGGTAGTTATAAAAACCATCTTCAGGGGTGATATGAAACACATGAATGACACGTGCAGTCAAAATAGGATTTGTTCCTCCACATGTTATGGAGTTAGACACTATTGGGCCCCTCGATGAATTGGACAGATGTTTGTATGGCCGTACCCAAATGAGATTAAGATGAATCTTGATCCACTTGGTAATCTTGTTCAATACCTATATCGAGAAACATAATAGTTGAACAATTAGAATGATATTTGATCCATGTCTAATGTTCAACATGGTATCTGTAACAAAAGGATAGATGACATATAAACCATTTAAAATGAGACGTTTAAGAAACTATTCTCACATATCTCTAGGGGCATTGGCGTGTTGCTAGACGCTAACCTTTGCTTGTATAATTACTTGATTATTATGACGTCGCAAGTAGGAGCTTTTGGAGTATGCTCGTGTCATGATAAATAATTATATGGCTAGACATATGTGAGCCTATGGGGTCACACACTTATACACAAAGACATCATTTTATAGATTGTAATTATCGTATTTACAATATATAAATGACTACGTAACTCGGGATTTATAACGGGCCATTAAATACTAAGTTAGACTTAGCGTTTTTGGATTGGACCAACAATGGGCAATCCCATTGTGGGCCCTTCTTATGGCCGGCCATGGGGAGTGGGTTAAAGGGGTTTATGGAGTTTTCCTAGGTGCTAAATGTAACTTGCTTATTAATAGAATCAATCACCAATTAATGATATTAATTGGAAATTACACTTACCACATTATATGAGATATTCTCTCCCTTTTTCCTCCCTCATAACTCACGGCTCACAACCCTCTCCCTCCTAGGGTTTGTGTTTTTCCATCCCATTTTTGCATAAATCTATTGTAGGTGTTGTAAGGATAAAAGTTACAAGTCAAGACTGGCATCAATTTGGTGATCAAGGACATGTAGTGTGTAACACTCTTAGAAGAGATCAACCTTATTGATCTCTTGGGTTTCTCAATTCCATCTTGGTGATATTGGTGTTATTGGTGCATCCGTGATCACGCTTCAAAGGTATAATTGTTATATAAATTTATTTGATTGATCATATGGCTATATGGATCCAATTCTAGGTGATGTATCCACTGCGTTTATTTGTTTAATATGTTTATATATATTCAACATCACCTATACAATTGATCTTTGATCTCTCATTCTTTTGACAGATAATATTCGTTTCAGCAGGAGCTTATGTTTCCCTTTTCCTATACTTTTATATGTTTTGATTATTCGTTTGTTATATATATCTGTTCACTAGGCTTTTTAAACTCAGCCGCATTTCTTTTCCTGCGGCAGGTTTTAGGTTGGAAGCTGGGTTTGAGTGAAGAGTGCATAGGAGCTCTTAGTGGACTACCCTGACGATAGGCACCCATTTGCTTCTAGATTAGATTTGGATTCATTTTCAGTTAGATTAGCTTGGATTTGTATTTGGCTTTGGAACTCATTATGTATAGAGTTAGTATTTCGTTTCTATCATTAGAACACCTTTGTAACCATTATTTTTATAAGTCTTCCGCTTGCGTTTGTATGCTCTGATTGACACCATAATGTGGCATTTTGACCCTTGTTGGGTTGGGGTGTTACAATTATGGTATTAGAGCTCAGGCTTCGACTTGTAGTACATAAGTTATGGCCTGTGAAGATTTGGACCCTTAGGTTCACACTATAGGAGCTTATGGAATAACCTTTGAAGGATTTGCTTTAGGTTTCTCCCCGTAGGAACTTCAGTTATGACCGGTTATGATTGGGTAGATTATATAATAAGGCATTGGTTAGCTATCTTTCTTCCGCACCACTCTGATTTGTGCCTCTGCTTTCAGTTATGCCTTTATAAGATCATTCGTTCTGGAAGATTAGGAAATTTATCAGGATACGCAACATAAATTTAGAATGCTTTGAGAATATGTAGTAATGCCTTTCAGGTTTCACTTTCTGAGGTTATCACATTCTTTCGATCTTTGATTCGTTTGTTATTCGTTTAGATACCTTTTCGTTCATTTAGAGAATTCGTATAGGTATTAATCTAATGTGTTTGACACATGCTGTGGTTTCTTTTGCTATTGCTAAGCATATTTAGGTCCCCACTGCGCTATTTGGTTTTGATATATCTAATTCTGTCTCTATGAGAAATCTTGTGATTATTCGTCACGAGTATCGGAATTTTCCAGTATGTTTTGAAGATAATTGAAGATAAGTTTCGTTCTGCTAATCTGTTTCCTTTGGGAATGTTTGATTCGATATTTTTCTGAATATGGATTTGTTGACTGAGCATCGAGATGCTAACAACAGTCATATTAGATTTTTTTATCTTTGGCGATTTAAGAAACTCAAAATTCTGTACCACGTTTCCCAACCTGGTAAACAATAAGGATCACCTTTTGCTTTGAAAACTCGTACGTTAATTCCTCGCGGTTGTGAAGATACTTCGTTGGATGAAACTCGCCTCGAGAGTTATTCGGTTGTTTGAAATGTTCGCGATATATTCATTAATGAACTACCAAGGTTACCATTTGAATGTGAAGTTGTTTGATCTGTTTATGAGGATTTGTTTAGTCACGACTCGAGGTAGAATGTGATTGCAATAAAGGCATGTGTATATGATGCAAGTATTATGACAACGTGATAATAGTTACATCATATAACTTGAAATTATTGGGATCATAGGCTGTCTCGAGCAGTGCTTGAGAACAGTAATTTGGTTGATTCAGAAACTCTATCCGTATAAGAGCAACGTTTTGCCTAATTCTGAAACTCCGTATCTTATGACATCAGTTGAATAGAAATAATTGAAGGGCCAGCTTTTAGAAAGTGGTTTTATCCGTCTGAGTGTGTATCCGTGGTGTACTCTAGTTTTATTCGTAAAGAAGAATGATTATAGTATGAGGTTGTGTATTGAGTTCTGGAAGCTGAATAGTATTACGGTTAGAATCATTATCCGTTACCTCGAATCAAAGATTTGATTAATCAACTTCAGGGTGTGAAGTTTTTCTCAGTGATTGAGTTTGGATCCGATTATTTTCAGTTACGTTTAAGGGAGCGAGATGTTCCTAGAATTGCTTTTCGTATTCGTTATGATCTCTATGAGTGTTATGATGCCAATTGTATTGGCTACTGCTCTGATTGTTCCTAAGGACTTGTTAAATCGTGTCTTTCATGAATACTTGAACAATTTGTCACAGTATGACATATTTGTATATTCAGAGACGAAAGAGAAACACGAGGATCATCTTCGTGTTCTGTGTTGAAATTTCTACGTCAGAAGAAGCTCTATGTAAGATTCTTGAAGAGTAAATTTTAGTTAGAATGAAGAATGAGAGGAGAAGTTGAAAAGCTGAAAAGAGATTTGTTCCTACTTAAGAAGGAGACTTATTTATGTACTTATGCAACACGAGAATATTATTGGTTATGCATCAATACAACTAGAACCGTAGGAAGTGAACTATCCGACGCATGACTTGGGAATGATTTGTGACAGACATGAAGAAGCCCAGGAGCAAGATGGTGGGATATGATCTATATGAGGAGACTTGAAGGAAGCAATTTTGATTGAAGCACACAGTTCTATTTGCTCTATTCATATTAGTTGTACTATTATGCATAGAGACTTGAAGCAAAATTTTGAGGGAATGGCCTGAAGATGATTGTGACTACAGTGGTGACAAAGTATTTAGTGTGTCAACAGGTTAAGATTTAGCATCCGCGTACAAGTGGTTTTCCTTAGTTTGGATGTTCGTATGTGGTCGTGGGATTAAATTTTCAGGAACTTTGTAACGGGATTTTCGCGCGCATTTAGGAAGGACAACACAAATTGAGTTTTAGTGGATCGGTTTACTAGGTCGGCTCACTTGGAAGATTGACAGAGATTTCTTTCGGCAGAAGATTGTTCAAGCTACATGGCGCACCTGCAGTGATCGTGTCAGAGATTCGCGTTTTTACTTCACATTCCTAGGAAGAACTACTGAAGGCTTGAGGAACCAGACTAAAGTTTAGTAATGCTTTGCACCTCCATATTGATGGATAAGCAGAACAACTATTCGAGCTTGGAAGATTTGTTGAGCAGGAAATGTGACAAGTGTTAGTTCTGATTGTGTTTGCTCACTAAGATAGATGGCATGCAAGTGACAAGAATTTTCCTTTCGGAGTTTTGTATGAAC
Organism: Artemisia tridentata subsp. tridentata; assembly: GCA_021014915.2. Taxonomy (NCBI): domain Eukaryota; kingdom Viridiplantae; phylum Streptophyta; class Magnoliopsida; order Asterales; family Asteraceae; genus Artemisia; species Artemisia tridentata. Next base: position 232,957,620 of record CP139505.1, read on the forward strand.
AGAGATGTGGAGCACCTTTTGGTTGAATTAAGTCGGAGATTTACTTATTGAAGGTCCGAAGTTGATTACAGTGACTAATGGATTAGTTATCATTGTGGAAGAGAAATTTTAAAACTTTAGACCGGGAATTTGTGTGTTCCGTATGATGTTTCCGTACAGAAGAGTTAGACGTTTTGTCATATGAGGAAGATTTAGTTCGCGATACGTTAGACCTTAGATTCGTTCTTATCCGCATGATTATTCTACCTATTCCGTTATGTCTTCTGATACGTTTTGATATTTTGATATGTGCTTAGTTGATCGTCGATACGAATATGTTACCCACCTCTTTATGAAATTCTTGGTACGTTTGATGATTCGGTATGTGCTTCTCTGATTATTAGCAAGTTCCTTAGTTCGTTCAGAATCTGGATAAAATTGATGAAGTTTTATCGTTTAGCACTACCTCCGCATTTGCCTCATGTGTATATGTGTTTCATGTATCTCTTAGTGAGATTACAACTATCATCTGTTACGTATATGTTCCGTATTCGTTGGATCGAGATTTGTTATGATTTGTCTTTTGTTGAAGAGCCTGAGGCTATTTTGGAGTGTCAGGATCGGGTAATGAGAAATAAAACTATTCCGTTTGTGAAGATGCTTTTGGAAGAACCTCTCCGAATGTGAAGCTAGTTATTGTCATTTCTTTTCGTGATTGACACGTCTCCGTCTAACGTTTGCGACTTCAAATTTTGAGGATGAAATTTTTCTTTTTAGAGGGGAAGAATTATAACGACCTGAAAATCCGAGTAACATTTGACCTTTTGATACGAGCTTGACCTAATATGTAAACAATACGTTATGAATGAAAAGCTACAAAATATGAAAGTTTTAACCTAAGTATGAATAGATCGGCACTCAACAATTCTTAAGTAAGATAGACATATATATCACACGTTAATAAGTGGTTTTGGACCCAACTCTCATTTTTGTGCACCATGTACATATTCGATCCATAGTTGGGATAAAAATCAGATTTGAAAGGAAGATTTGTGAAGTGAATAAGTCACCCCATAACCTTCCAAAAAACTCGGCAACCTCTCCGTTATCTCACTCGTTTGTTTCCTCATATCACCAAACCGTATTCCATCTTTTCCCACACTTACTAAACCCTAAAAACATCATTAGAATCGCCTGCCCTATTTGGTTCTCTCAAGGAAGTCAATCTGCGAAGGAAGCAAGGTAGAAGAAGGTTGGAGAGCTGGCCTTGATCGTACGATTTTTGGTTTGGTTGTGTTTTGAATTCGAGGGTTCTTGTTCTTTGGCTTTTGGCCTCGTTAATTCCAACCAAGGTATCTCCCTCTCTTATGTTCTATCCAGTCGACTTACATATATGCATACAAATAATCTGAACTAAACTTGTAATACGATTCATGTGTGTGTGCGTATAAGGGCTGCTAAAACATGTTTATATGTCGAACTAAACTCAGAAAAGGACGTGTACTAATCAGATCTGGAAAAGGTTAGAGGGCTAGGTTTGTTTTGCTTTCGTTATTTCATGTGGTGTCTCGGTATGGTGGCTGTCAAAAGGGTGTCTTGTGCGTGAGTTTTGGTTGGTCAAGTGAGGCCTAAAACATGATAACAAAACTGAATGATGAGGGTTAAGAGTTGTGGTTTTGGTTTGGTAAATGCGAGTCGTGTTGAGGTTATGTTTGTCTCGTTATATTTATCACATGAGATCATGAACATTACGTCTTGTGAAACTGTTTTGTGTCATGCCTTCAGCCCTTGTGTCAACCTATATATCACCTAATTTAAGCCCTAATAGACGACCTTGAATGCACATTAAACGTATCGCAAGAATAGAAACCTAGATGGAAATATTAACGAGAATATTATGAGAGTTTCTATGATTTTATGTGGGGTATTATAGATGGTTTTTGGCTCGTTAAATCCATAGTGTGAATGTTGTTTGTGTGTGTCAAATTAAGGATATTACCTGAGGTTAACATGATAATTAAAACATGTCTTGTGAAATATAAAGGTCTCGTGTGCTTTTGTATAAGTAAAACATGTTAAATGATGGTTTTAAACAGGTTTTGAAACGGGACTGATTTGTAATCTGAATATGTGTGCTTGATAACGTAGTTTCTTAAGCTTCTAATACCGAATTTCTGCATGAAAACCTAGTTTAATGTCATATTTAAGTTTTCCAATTGGTTTGGAGTGAATTGGAATTGTATTGGTTATGTTTTTGAATTTTATGGGATCATGTGTCAAACCTGAGTTTTGGGAACGTAAAAATCAGTCGATGTATTTGATTTTTAATTTTCAAACAACAAGAAACTTGGAGCTCTCCTTTTACAGGAGTGATATGTAAGTTATGTGTGACTTCCTGAAAATTTTGTGGATTTTTCTGAAGTGTCTCAATGGGTTAATTAAAGACAAACTTTCTGTGTGTATCTGCAGTTAATTTTCTGGGTAGGTCTAGAAAGATTATTTTTGAAACAGTAATTGTACTTGGAAATAAAATCTATAAAAATTTGTGAAGATGCTAAGCTAATATGAGAATCACATATAATTATTTCAGAATTTTTGGAGCTTAATTGGCAGGTATGAAAAATCATTAGTATGTGATCCAGATTCACTAATATATCCTAATTAAGTGATATATGATTTGGAAGTACCTATAAACCCTAAGTTTGATTAATTATAAATGTAACCCTAACTTACTAATTATGAAAACTTGCTAAATATGGAAAGTTACTAATTTGGGAAAGTTACTTAATTCGGGAAACTCACTTAATTCGGAAAGTTACTAATTCGGGAAAGTTACTTAATTCGGGAAACTCACTTAATTCAAAAAGTTACTAATTCGGGAAAGTTATTAAATATGGAAAGTTTCTAAATATGGAAAGTTGCTAAATTTGGAAAGTTGCTATAAATAACAGAAAACCCTAATATGTCAATCAGAGCAACAATAAGTACTGAATCAGTAATAACTTTGAAATGGTTCTTAAGTATTAAGATGATCATTAATTCGTGTAGATTCGCTGAAGAAGGAGTAACTTCTGACCCTTATGTTTTCTGGTGTGTTTTGCATCTGCTGTTTGAGGTACAGATATTCTATCCCTTTTCAGTAGGGATTTCTCATTGACTTTTTGATCCTTGACTTCGATTCATTTGCTTTGATATGATTCATTTGATATGATCCATTTGATGAGATTCGCTTTGATATGATCATCTGATTTGATATTCGTTTGATATCCTTTGCTTTGATATGATTCTGTTCTGTTGATATGATCTATTTGGATATGATATGATTATGGATATGCTTTGATATGATATGATTTGTTCAGTGCCCGAGCTAACTAGCCATGGAGGTACCATGGCCATGTCATTGATGGCACCAATGGCATGACACCATCTGTGGCGGTGTGATCAGTCCACGGCGTCCCCATTTGATATGATATGATATGTGATCTGGCCATTATGATATGTATATATACTCGTCATGATCAAGTGTATATATATGATTTGTTTGTGGGGGGTGTATAGATGCATCCTAGGCATTTTGTTTCATTTTGTTAGTGATTGGGCTGTGCGTGCCTTGCACCCCCTCGCTTCTGGGAGCTAGCTACTCCATTTGGTATTCTGGAGGTCTCCCCTCTAGGTACACATATGATTTGACGGATATATGAGATTATGTGATTATTTGGTCTATTCGAGTATCTCGTTTAGACACGCTCGTGGCCATTACTATTTGATTCATGTATATGTGGTTATGGGTCTATTCATGTATCATTTTTAGACATTTGTTTTGAGCTCGTGGGTATTCCTATATGATTCGTTTGATTCCTTATGATTATCTGATTCATAGTATCTCTTGATCTCTTACTTCATTTGACTCATTTGACATATGATATTTGTTCAGTTGATCTTTGATCTCTCATTCTTTTGACATATGATATTCGTTTCAGCAGGAGCTTATGTTTCCCTTTTCCTATACTTTTATATGTTTTGATTATTCGTTTGTTATATATATCTGTTCATAGGGCTTTTTAAGCTCAGCCACATTTCTTTTCCTGCGGCAGGTTTTAGGTTGGAAGCTGGGTTTGAGTGAATAGTGCATAGGAGCTCTTAGTGGACTACCCTGACGATAGGCACCCATTTGGTTCTGGATTAGATTTGGATTCATTTTCAGTTAGATAGTATTTCGTTTCTATCATTAGAACACCTTTGTAACCACTATGTTTATAAGTCTTCCGCTTGCATTAGTATGTTTTGATTGCCCCCATAATGTGGCATTTTGACCCTTTTCGGTTGGGGTGTTACACACCAGGAGAAACGGGGACGGTCCTTTACACCTTGGATGGTCCCGTATATAAGGTACCGTCTCAAAAAACGCTCCCATTTTTGTTTTGGTGTGGTGAAAATTTATCTGGTGAAAATTTATCTAATTTTAGTCGGAAAAACTAGCTGTTAGAGAATTTTAAATTCAAATATATTTTCTTATTAAAACATTTCTTTATAATTACAAAAATACTTTTGTAAAAATGTTTTGTCACATAAAAATATGAGGTTTTAAGAAAAATATTTACTTTGATCACTTAACTAATAGTCGAGACGTTTTCGAAACGAGTTTTCTCGATCAAAAACTTATTAAACGAAGTTTTACGTAACGTGTTTTTATATTTTGTGATTATCAAAACGTATAGAGACCGAATAATGCAAATGACGTTTTTGACATTATTTGTATTAACAGTGAAAAAGTTGATAAAAACATGATTGGTTCCAAGAATAATGAATGCGAAAATGTCGTTAATAATAAATCATGTTTAGAGGAAAAGGAAGAAACGACCCATAGGGAATTAAATGGGTGTAAAGGGATGTGTACGGAAGTATCCAAATCGCATCCAATCAAATATTACTTGAAACATGACATTAATAAGAAAACCATTGACAACTTAATAAATAATTATAGATATAATGACTCGTTGCAAAAGACCTTTAAGGGAGAGATCGACGAAGAGGTGTATGATACGTTACCCATGGGACCTTTATACGAACATCTTCTTAAGAAGAATGTGGCTAAGAAACATGTAGTTCATGGGAATTTCGAGATACTTTGTAGCATTGGTGATTTAAAATATATGAACGCATTAGCCGATCAAGGGTCCGATGTAAACATAATGCCTCTATCAATTTATAATAGGTTGACTAGTGATAAACCGACTAATACTAACCTTAGGCTTTCCTTATCAAACCATTCTTATGTGTACCCTATAGGAATTGCGGAGGATCTGTTAGTTGATGTAGCAAATCATGTATATCCAGTTGACTTTGTGATTGTTGACATCGAAGAAGAAAAGTATATGCCCCTAATCTTAGGAACACCATTCCTGGCTACGGCTAGAGCCACTATTAAATGTGGAGAAGGGGTAATGATACTTAAGGAGGCTAGAAGCAAACTTATGGTGTATATTGTTCCTCGTTATCTAAGCAAGTATAAGAAAAAGAGAAAACTTGACATTGATCCAACGATTCCCCGAAATCATAAGCAAACGATCCTTGGATGGGAAGCAAGGATTAAAAATTACAAAGAATGTGAGATGAAAAGAGAAAGATGGAGAAGTAATGATTTCACGGAACAATACATGGCGGGGTATAACTGTTTCTCGTATGGCCAAAATGAGGATTGTGTTGAGTACGTGACGGAAGAAGGAGTCACGTAATAGGCCGTGACTTTGAGTCTAGCTACAAGACTCGTAAATAAAGAAAAACACTTCTTGGGAGCCAACCCAAGCTTTTTAATTGATTGTTTGTTTGATTTTCTTTTTGTTTAAGTCATATATATGTTTCATCATCATTGTTTATCTTTCATGTCTCGAATAAATTTGTGAAAATGCTTTATTTTGTTTTTAACCTCGTCTTAATTACATGTAAAGGTATTTTACAAAAAGATAAGTGTAGGGAAGTTTATATTTGTTTTAAAATAACGAAATTCGAACATGAAAGTTTACAATTAGTGATGAGCATATATTTATTTTATCGTATTTGTGTGTTTGTCTGAGTCAAATGCTTGTATCGAGTCACAATGAATGTTTTACAGAATTTCCAGGTTTTAATTATTAGATTTTTCCTGAAATTTTCCAGGAACAAAACGTAAAAAATTTGTCAGGTCTATTCTGACGGCGTCAGGAACTGTAGCAGAACAGTTTTCCAGATTCTGTTTTTCTGTCGAAACTTAATTTTAAAAATTTCCAGAATTTTTAAATTACCAGGTTTTTGTAAAAATTTATTTTGCAAGCATTATATATTATTTGCCTTCTAGGGTTTATTTTATTATATATAGTGTTTACCGCCGATTTTATGCGAGGGTTCGTGTTCATTTTCTTAGTAATTTACAGGTTATATTAGACAAGAAGATGCAAGTGCAAATTGGAATAAGAAGCTTATCACTTTATCTTCTTGGAGGAGGATTTAACCATGTTCCAACAACTTCCATGCCGAGTAAATCAGGGGAGTATTAATTTTTTTCATCTCTTTTATTTTTTCCTTTATCATAACTTTGATACTTTTCAAGAACATTTGAGACAATTTTCAATTTAAGTTTTGGGAGGGTAAAAAGGGGACACCTTAGAAACTAGAACTCATTTAATATTTGTCTTGTCTTCTAGTAATTGTGTAATAAACTGAAAGAAATACTTGTGAAGGTGATTTTTGCACCAAATTTAATTTTTTTATGATATATACGAGTGAAACTTTAGTTTTAATAAGCGTCTAATGGATAGGAATTATATAGCTAGCACAAAAACCCTACCACTCAAAAATTTCCACCCCAAAAATGTGAGGTTCGCCTTTAGTTATTTAGGAAAAAGCATTCACCTTTAATGTTTACGAGTGTACCGGTAGTATATAGATTCTAGAACTTGTTTTTGTAATGCATTCCGAGATCGCTAGTGTGACTACATTCGTGTAGTTAGGATTTACTAAATGATAAGAGGCATTAGGATAACCCTTGTTTTAAGCCTGTTTATAATTACATTGGCTTCATTGGTCAAGTAATTCCCCCACACCCTTGCTATGTACTCATTTTTAGTACAAGATACCCCTAGTACACCCCTTAGAGTCTATCTTTTTCGCGGTTCTCGTGATATTTCGATGGATTCTGAAATATTAATGAAAAGCATTGTTTACAATCCACCCCCAAATGTACACCCAAATCGCCTTAGCCTTCCTTGTATGCACTCATCTTTAGTGCATTATTGTTACAAAATTTATGTTAAACCCTTTGTTAATTATCTAGTTGATTACATGGTTGCTAAGTCGAGTCATATCTTGTAAATTTAGTTTTGGTATGATTGGGACTCATGAGTTGAGTACTATTTATTATGGAGTAATGGGGAAGAAAGTCAAATGTTAATACCCCCATATGTACGTTAATGTTAAAGTACTCTACGTGTTTTGATCTTTGCAATTCGGGTCATTGGTTAGTTTTAATTATTTAAATGTTCAAGTGTAGGGATGCAACTAAAAATCCCTTGGTTATTGTTGGTAGGGCAAGAGTGTATGAAAAAAAAAAAAAAAAAAAACAGACAGACTACGATCCCGTCTTTTATCTTTTGTTTAAGTAAAGAAAATAGTCAAGAAAAATAAAAAAAGAGTTAGAAGTTAGTGAGTCGAGTCTTGGCTTAGCAACGCCACGTTTTACATGTGATTGATTTAGATGATTGACTTGCCACCTGTAAAAATCCCTATATCCACAAAACCGTGTTTTCCATACCCTTACACCTAACGTTACAACCCATTAAAAGCCCTCTTTGATAGTTTATCCTAGGTGTTTACGCCAAAGTGGCGGAGGTTTGATCCATTCTCCAGCCTATGGTAATCTATGTGTTGTGACAGGTAGAGAGTGTTTTATTTTCTCGTTTCCATAATGTTATATACATTATACACCCGAGAGATGTGAGAATCCTAACACTTTATTGTGAGGTGCTAGTATATGATTTCTATGCTTGTTATGACTATTGTGGGACGAATGTATGTTGTAATTACTTTTAAAACAATGCTAAATGACCCCTAACTTGTTGAATGACTAGGATAAAAGCACATTTGCTTGAGGTCAAACAAATCCCAAGTGTAGGAATATTTGATAAGGATTTAAAACATACCTTTTTAAGGGGTCATTTAGTCCCTAAAGTCATATGTATTTGATCTAATATTGACCTAAATCGCTTTTTTTTTTTTTTTTTTCATTTTAGGTACTTTGAATGCAAATGACGAAAACCGGCAAGTTTTGGGCTAATTTGGACAAGAAAGTGAAGAAAATGACCAAGTCGCAAATCTGTCAGGAAAGGAGACCTGACGGCGTCACAGCTTAACAAGTGACGTCGTCGCTTGTATTTGAAGACGAAGATTCAGAGTTAAATTTATACGTGACAGCTATGACTTTTTATAGAGGGACGGCTTCAGAGATCCAAGGCGACGCCGTCACAACGGCGACTTAGCAACAGACGAAACCCTAATGACGGCGGGCTGATGGCGTCACAACCCATAACGTGACGCCGTCACAACCCATAACGTGACGCCGTCACAGATGTAAATCTATATATATTTTCGTATGTTTTCCTTTATTCGTGTAACACTTTGGAGAGGTGAAACCCTAGACGAATTTATGCTACTTTGTTAGGCTTTTTACGGCTACTTTATCCATATTTTATTGAAGTTAAGTAATTCATGTGTCTATGTTTTTCATTTCTTCACTTTAACATGCTAGGCTAGATTCATAAGTGTTTGCTTAGATTGAATGAAACCTAGTTATTGATTATTGATTGTCGTCTCTTGTTTAATGGTTGCCTCACGTTAGGATAAGAAAACTGGCTTAACTTTTATATGTACTAGCTTGTCCATCTTATTAAACGCAAGCCTAGAGTGCGCTAGTGGTTTTTCTCGTTGTATTTATTTCGTGAATTGCGGCTTGTGGATCCTAGGAGATTTAATAGACTTTAAGCTTTCTTGGGGGAGACTTATACGTTCATAGAGTTAGGGCATATGGCACCTCCCTACGACCAATAATAAGGAATACAACACTCCAATTAAAGCAAGGACGTGACAATTCGACTAATCAATAAAAGATAACTAGGGAGTAAATATACCTAAGTGAACACGCTTTTCCTATCATAAGAGTTACCACTTTTCCTTTTCTGCATATTAGTTTAATTTTAGTTTAACGAGTTTTAATTAATTAGTAGTTAAAACGCCCACTCTTCAAACCCTGAGATTTTAACTTGCTTTCTAAAAAAATATAAAAATACAAAAAGACTCATCCCTCACCTTTAGACCTATCTTGACATACACTTCGGCCTTCACAACACTATTCCCCTAGAGAATGATCAATCCCCTGTGTCTTGCCTATACTACTCTACAACGATAAGGTACACTGCCTAGGAGGATTATAAAACTCGGTATGTTTTTCAAATCACCCATCAATCTCCCTTGAACATTTCTTTGCGTGGTTTATGGGTGACTGGTGAGTCTCTTTTCGGGTATTTGTTTGTTCTTTTCTGGGTGAAAAGAGTTTTCTACTCGGTAAGTCCATGGTGGTTTTTTAGTGTGTTCGAAATTTTAGGGGTTTGTTCACCAGACATGCTTAGTTAAGAAACTTGCACTCAAAGGAAAACATTTCTGGATATTTGAGTAAGAAATGAGTGAAAATAGTTGAAAATTTTTGAGAAATTTATGGCTATTTTGTATCATGTCCCCACGGATGACGCCATATTTACGTATGGTATGTAAATCGGTTTAGAGATGGGATGGGAATGGTTTTGTTGTTTGGTTTTTCATGTTGAACGGTAAAGACCCGATGACATTGATAAGGATCAAGAAGCTCGGGTAACACTTAAACAAAGACCATACTTTACTGCTGTGAGGCAATATTTGCCCAAGTGTGTGAAAACTTGTGAAGTTGTGTGTGTTGCTTTCCTTTTATAGAGAGGCTTGTAGAGTTTAGAGATAAACCCTTTGGGATGATCAACGGCTGTTAGAGAGCCAGGTGTTGATCATCCGAGAGCAGACAAGCTTGACAGATGTCATGTGTGTTAATACAAATATTGTCAAAAACGTCATTTGCATTATTCGGTCTCTATACGTTTTGATAATCACAAAATATAAAAATACGTTACGTAAAAGTACACTTAATAAGCTTTTAATCGAGAAAACTCGTTTCGACTACCACATCACTTAAGGTATGAACAAACACTATACCAATTTAGTTAAGTGATCAAAGAAGATATTTTTCTTAAAACCTCACATTTTTACGTGACAAAACATTTTTACAAAAGTATTTTTGTAATTATAAAGAAATGTTTTAATAAGAAAATAAATTTGAATTTCAAATTTTCCAACAGCTAGTTTTCCAGCCCAAATCAGATAAAATTTTCACCAGATAAATTTTCACCACATGATGATATCAAATAACTACTTAATCGCTTATTTTATTGACATCATTTATCCTATGTTTATCGCCTGTTTTATATTATTTTATATGAGAATTGATACTTAATCGCTTACTTTTGTAAATCTCAGTTATAAACAAGCATTTGGTGAAAGTTAGCTATTTTGGACGTAAATTGAAGCAAAATTGATCAAGTTGGAAAAGTCTACTGAACTGAAGGAAGATACGCCGTATCATTCTAGACATATACGCCATACATAAAGACTTAGACGATTATGAAAACCATTGCCTGACTTTGAAGCATACGCCGTATGGAATTATCCCATACGCCATATACGAAACCTTGGTCAACGAGAAGATCTGACTTGTTTTACTCCAGATACGCCGTATTACATTCCAGATATGCGGCGTATTAATCTCAAGACTTCACCAGATAATCCAAGATTCTGAAGGACAATAAGCCGTACGAAGATTGAAGGTACGACATATCCTATGACGGTGTACGAATATTCCAGAATATCCTATGACAATGCGCCACATTCGACACACATAACTAGGGAGAAAACCTGACGAATTGGCAGCACAAGACACAACCTAAAGGACAAATTCAGAGAAGTAAGAAGGTCCTGCTAGTACTTTAATTCATAGGAAGATTCGTTTACTTGTATTTGCAATCTGTTAATCGTTGAGTTAGCGTCTTTTTCACTATTTGATCAAACTTAATTGTTTCCAGCTTATATACAGAGTATTTGATGTGTATTTGGTTTTTTATGCATGTGCTTTGATTACATATTGAGTTTATCATGCCTTGTCGACGTAGGCTGGCATAATTACTTCATTAACATCGTTTACATAGTTAATGTAAGCCTGTAAAAGGGATAAATATTACATAAACCTAGTAATCATTAAGTGTTTACACGCCTGTACTAAGATTCCACTGAGAGAGAATAGATTTTAGCACTCATCTTATACAGCTAAGCAATTAAACGGGTGACAAATATTCCTACTATCGGCCATGCCTCTTATCTATATCTGTTTTCTATCTGTGTACGTGTGTGTTATTCGCTTCTTTGTTCTACTTACTATTTACTTAATCTACACATCGTGCCCGTCTTTTAGGCTGAAAATCCCCTTGCGTTAGATTAGGGCATTAGAACTAACTTAGGATTAAAATATTGATAGATATCTAAGTGTTAACATTCCACTCTTATTGTTCGACACTCTAATCCAAGATTCTGAAGGACAATGCGCCGTACGAAGATTGAAGGTACGCCGTATTCTATGACGGTGTACAAATATTCTAGAATATAATCACTTAAAGTGGGGAGGTGCCGAAGTCCCCAACTCTATGAATCTTAGTCTCCCCTAAATCACTTAATGTCTATTAAAATTTCTAGGATCTACAAGCCGCAATTCACATAATAAATACAACGAGAAAAACCAATAGTGTACTCTACGGTTGCGTTTTCTAAGACGTTCAAGCTAGTTACATATAAGAGGTCAGCCAGTTTTCTTAGCCTAATGCGAGGCAATCAACTAAAAAAGAGACAACAAATCAATATTCAATAAATAGGTTTCACTAGATCTAAGCAAACACAAATAAACTTAAGCTAACATGTTAGATATAAGAAAAGATAAACAAGTAATCAAACAACACATAGACATATTGAATGATTAAACGAATAAATTATCTTCAATTGAACATGGATGAAAAAGGCTGAAAAAGCCCTACAAAAGCTGTGAAAATCGTCTAGGGTTTTGTCCTCGAAAGTGTTACACATTACAATAAAAATTGCGAAAGTATATATAGATTTACAACACTGACGGCGTCACCTTATAGGTCGTGACGCCGTCAGCTTGCCGTGTTTAGGGTTTCGTCTTGTGCAAGTCACCGTTATGACGCCGCCAGGAATACCTTTAGGTCTTCACTCGTTAATTCTTCTGGGCCGTCTCTTGTTAGCTTAAAATGTGACTCCCATCTCCAATTTGTACTTGACGGCGTCAGGTTGTAGAATCTTCAAATTCCTCTGAAGCGTCACTTGATAAACTTGAACCAAAAATCCAGCTTCATAAACAAGGGACGGCGTCACGTTGTAGCTTGTGACGCCGTCAGATCTCAAAGTCTGACAAGTTTTTTGCGACTTCGTCGTTTTCTTCACTTTTTCATCCAAATACGTCCAAAAAGTGCCAAATTCCATAATTCTCAAAGTACCTAAAATACAAAAAGAAATGATTTGAGGCAATATTTGATCATATTTATACGATTTTGGGCTTAAATGACCCCTTAAAAAGGTACCAAATAAATCCTTATCAAATATCCCTACATTTGGGATTTGCTTGTCCTCAAGCAAATGAGCTTTTACACTAATCAAAATACAAGTTAGGGGTCATTTAACATTAATATAAAAGTAATTACAACACATGATTGTTCCCACATTAGTCAAAACAAGCACGGAAATTATATTCTAGCACCTCACATAAAGTGTTTGGATTCTCACATCTCTCGGGTGTATAAAGTTATATAACATGAATGTAAACGGGAAAATATAACACTCTGTACCTGTCATAGTACATAGATTACCATAGGCTTGGGAAAAGATCAAACCTCCACCACTTTGGCGTAAGCACCTAGGATAAACTATTAAAGAGGGATTTTCAAGGGTTGTAACGTTAGGTGTAAGGGTATGGAAAACACGGTTTTGTTGGATATAGGGAAATTTACTGGTGGCAAGTGAATCATCTTGGTCAATTACATGTATAATGAGACGTTGCTAAGCCAAGACTCAACTCAACTTGACTTGCTAACTACTAACTCTTTTTGTAATTGCATGAAACTATTTTGACTTACACAAAAATAAAAGACGGGATGGTAGTCCGTATATTTTTTTTCTTTTTTTTTATATTCTTTTTTTTCTGACTTTGAAGCATGCGCCGTATGGAATTATCCCGTACGTCGTATATGAAACCTTGGTCAACGAGAAGATCTGACTTGTTTTACTCCAGATACGCTGTATTACATTCCAGATATGCGACGTATTAATCTCAAGACTTCACCAGATAATCCAAGATTCTGAAGGACAATGCCCCGTATGAAGATTGAAGGTACGCCGTATCCTATGATGATGTATGAATATTCCAGAATATAATAATCTTGAACCCCACGCAAAGTTACCTAGATACGGCGTATCAACTTAATGGATACGCCGTATCGATCCTGTTATCAGAAAGTATAAATACCCCATTCGACAGCCACATTCGACAGCCACATAACAAGGGAGAAAACCAGATGAATTGGCAGCACAAGACACAACCTAAAGGACGAATTCAGAGCAGTAAGAAGGTCCTGCTATTAATTTAATTCATTGGAAGATTCATTTACTTGTATTAGCAATCTGTTAATTGTTGAGTTAGCGTCTTTTTCACTATTTGATCGAACTTAATTGTTTTCAGCTTTTATACAGAGTATTTGATGTTTATTTGGTTTCTTATGCATGCGCTTTGATTACATATTGAGTTTATCGTGCCTTGTCGACGTAGGCTGGCACAATTACTTCATTAACATCGTTTGCATAGTTAATGTAAGCCTGTAAAAGGGAAAAATAATACATAAACCTAGTAATCATTAAGTGTTTACACGCCTGTACTAAGATTCCACTGAGAGAGAATAGATTTTAGCACTCTTCTTATACAGCTAAGAAATTAAACGGGTGACAAATCTTCCTACTATCGGCCAGACCTCTTATCTGTATTTGTTTTCTATCTGTGTACGTGTGTGCCATTCGTTTCTTTGTTCTACTTACTATTTACTTAATCTACACATCGTGCCAGTCTCTCAGGATGAAAACCCCCTTACGTTAGATTAGGGCATTAGAACTAACTTAGGATTAAAATATTGATAGATATCTAGGTGTTAACGTTCCACTCTTAGTGTTCGACACTCTACTTACCAACTAGGCTACATTGATCGGGTACACTGCTCGATAGTGTGTGTTATAGGATAAGTCGGCTAGATATAAATTTAAAACTTGACAATATAATCTATACCTACAAGATACGCACGCCTCAATTTTTTGGCGCCGCTGCCGGGGAGTGAATTGTTTAATACTTGAATATCTGTTAATATTTTAATTTAGATTTAACCCTATTTAGCTTTTGATTTTTATTTTTTAGTTTACTAACTTTGTTGTGTATTTGTATTGTTTGCATTCATTGTATTTTTCTGCATCTTTATTGTTTTCGTGTTTATTTGATTTCTGTATTTTTGTTTGTCCTGTTTGTTTTGCGTTTTTGTATTTTTCATTTTTTGTTCTTTATTTACTTTGATTCCTTCACTTTTCTTTTGCACGAGTAAGTTTTATTTCAGGATTATGGACGAATCAGACATTACTATGGAAGATTATATTCTGAAACTAACAGGAAAGGCTAGAAGGAACAATCAAATTTTCAACAACTAGGAAACTGTGAAGTACGGTGAGATAAGGAGACAACTCAGTGAAGGTAACATTGAATGTATTCGACTCTTTGAAATCAAATTTCTAGCTATACTTTATGATGATGCACTAAGCTATAAGGAGGATTCCATACCTGACTCCTCTCCGATATTAAATAATGTATCTCAATCATCTTCACTTCAAACTGAATGTTACATGGTCATATCTGAAAAGAAAACTTTCAAGAAAAGATTTGCCAAAAAGGAAAAGTTTAACGTCTTAAATATTGATACAAACCTCTTTTCTTATGAAACGCCTACCTTTGAAAACTCAGAATTTAACAACGTTAGTTGTAATTCTGATGAAAATTTTTAAGGCTATGTTCCTTGTAAAACATTACCCGCTAATACGAATCATAACCTCAAAACGATATCTATTTCAAACTTTGGAATATTTCCGTATTTATATTCAGAAAGAACTCGTAATCGAAGTATGAATATATGGCACACTAAAATGGTTAAACCAATTGATACTATTAAGAATTTATATATAGCATACGGTATACCATTTGACCCCAAATTGGTGTATAAGGAAATGATTGCGGATGCCAAGGTACGCTTTTCTTTTAATTCTGTTCACTAAGATTGATTTTGAATAATAGCGATACAGCGCACTGCGTTAAATTACTGCGCCGTATCTCACCCTAATTAACCCATTTGACCAGTCAAATATTATTTCTACGATACGGCGTGTACTCGTAATCACGATACGCCGTATCGCTCGCACAGTATAATTAGAAAGTGATACATCGCACTTAAACCTAAACGACTAAATTTTCACAAAGATTCACCACCACATCTTTTGAATGATTTATTTGCTTAGTTGTTTGATTCATATGCTGATTCGGTTATTACTTAAGGTATTACTCCTAATCTATTGATTATCTGAGTAAGATTGGTTTTCTTAATTTTTCTTTTAAAACGAATTTAGGGGTATTAAGAATTAAGTGATTATAAATTTATATTGATTGTGCTATAATGTTTTGGGTATCGAGTAATTATGAAACCCTATGGTTGATTGGATTATGACGCGAATTGAATCAACAAATTTTTGCTATTTGGGATTAGGGGGTTTCGGAATTTTTTTAGAAGTAAAATGGGGAATATAATTGTTGGAGCGAATTGCAAGTGTGTCTTGGGAAAAAGCTTTCTTAACTTTAACAACAAAACTTTTGGGCCATGTTTGCGGATTTTTGGGATTCGTGAATATTAACTGATGCATTATGCTAATACTATGAATGATACAGCGCATTCCTTTGTTCGATACACCGTATTGAAATAATATAACTAGACTTTTATTTCATAATTAGATATTGCGTATTAATTCATAATGATACGGGGTATCTGTCATACGCCGTATTTGGAACTAGGATACGACGCATGAATGTGACAGCCCCCAATACTCCGTATCAGTCTTGGAACAGATACTGTATAAGTGATGCGGCGTATCAAATTTATTTTATACGCCGTATCATAACCTTTCTGCAGACTGCTTTACTAAACTTTTTCTCTTGCAAATGGTTCTTTGACGTGGACACCCTTGGTTGAGGTTTGAGCTTTCAGGACAACCTCCTGATGGAATTTCGGGAGCACTTTGATTGACTAGTGACATTTAACCACCACATAAGGAATTGCGGGGGGCTATTAATTTCGCTAAGGCTGAGTGTGACCCCTGTGAGGAGAGGTTACTGGGGGAATAAAGTGCATGCTGTGCCTACTAAGGTGCATACTATGCCTACTAATGTGGATAAGCCCCTAGGAACCATTAAAAATAATAATTCTTTTTGCTTAACTACTAATATATACAAGGGTGGTGCCTTATAGTATCTGGCCGAGGAACATCAGACACCAGACGAGTATGAGGAAGTTTTTGCTACTTACATTTTCCAGCTTCGTGATCTTCACGCTTGTCTCAGTTATTTTGTAGATGTTTCTGTTTTGATATGTATTATTATTATTATTAATATTATTATTATTATTATTATTATATTATTATTATTATTATTATTATTATTATTATTATTATTATTATTATTATTATTATTATTGTTAATCTCTTGATTGTAATAATCTTGGATCCCACGTATCAATATATATATATATATATATATATGCCCTTTTGATCAATCCAATCTCAAACTCGAATATGATTATTTATGTCAAGTCTGGCTTATAGTTCAGCAAGAATTTGAAGAATATACACCTGATGAACCGGGAGAAAATGAGAGTCTGAAGCATAGACTTTTTCAGTCTGTTTGGTAATACGATACGGCGTATCCAGTAAAATGGATACGGCGTATCTTATCTTTTTATTATTACCCGTATTTTATTCCAGGCTCGATACAGCGCATCCCTTACCATGGACGCAGCGTATCGATTGACCTGGTGAAATTTCCAGTTTTTAAATTTTGATTTTTAGGTTTATTTTCTACTAACCATCGATTAACAAGATATGTACTAGCTGTGATTTTCAAATTAAAAAGTTGCTCACAAGCGAATAATGGAGGATCATACCGAGCAAATCTCAGGGGAGTTTTCCATTCTAATTCTTTCTATTACTTGTTTTTAATTTCAATTTTAAACAATGAGGACATTGTTTATCTTAAGTGGGGGGATGGAGAATTAGAACGTCACTTGTCCTTATTTTTCAAAAATTTGCTTAATATATGCTTAAATTTAAAATCTTTCTTGCATGTTTTTGTTAAATCTAAGTTGCATGACCGCACACATAACCCTTATTTCATTATTGTGAGAATTTAGCCTTATCTGTGTCCCAATATTTTACCCTAATACTCGAGACCACCATAATGAGTATTATCGATATAATTGGAGTGACTTGTCTAAATTGGTAAATTTCTAGGATTACACCCAAAAAGCCTTTATATGTTATGTGTTATTAACTAACTACACTGGTTAGTTAACCCCCGCATAAACCCTTTTGTTACTCTTATTTTTAGAGTAAGATACCCATAGAAAAACCCTCAGAGCCATTCCTTTCGTTTCTTACACCAATTTAAAATATTTCGTTACACCCTTACACCTTAGCCTACCCTGTAGATTTAAGTCTGTGGTTAGTTGCTTTTGGTAAAAGTGTGTATACCCCGCGTTTCCTGTGTTCGTGTGCGTAAATTATTATCTTTGGTTAGGTCAGGAATTGCACAATGCAATGGGAAGTGAAAGTAGATATTGTATTTTTGATTTTCGTGTGTTTACTGCTTTCACTATTACTTTTATGTATGAAGTTATGAAAAGTATGGAGAAAAATTATCCAGATTTATTGTGATAGTGATGTGGTGAAAATTTACACCATCTAGTAATTGATGTTTAAAAAAAAATCGAAAAAATAGAAAAGAAAAAGAAAGAAGATGTTGGTAAGTTTGATAGACCAACGATGTAAAGTTATGTACTAGTAGAGATATCGCTACTGCTTGTTGTATTATATTTATGGATTGCAAGAGAGTTGGCCGTTATGGGAAAAGAAAAAGAAAGAAGATGTTGCCAACTAAGATTTATTCTTTGAATGAGATATTATTGAGTTTAATTCATGTCTACCTACTAAAGCGTGAGTTTCCGTGTTGAAGCGTGAGTTAGTCTATGATTTGTGTCTTATTTATGGGATGGTTGGGAAGTAATTAACCACACTTATTAGGACTTAATCTACCTGTTTGTTTATTTTAATTTTACACCAATTTATGTATTTCCTAATGTTATCCATACCCTTTACTAAGTTACTGTATTCGTTGTTAGCTTTCGAGCATCCGGATATAGTAATGGCTTAGTGAGGATGTCAAGTGCATGAATAAGGTACTGACCATCCAAGTTTTGACTAATCGAATGACGCGCCAGCGATCTGAAGTGTGTCTTGGTGATCATCCGTTATGAAAATAACGCGCCAGCGAACCAGGATACACACTAGTGACCATCCGTTGTTTGAGGAATCAAGGACTCGCGCCAGCGATCTACTAAGTTTGTGTAGGAGATGTTTGAACGAAGTTAGGTTTGACCCTTAAGCCTTATCATACCCTATTTACCGCTTTAGACTTGTTAATCCTTAGCTTTAGTTGTGGAGATGTGTATGCTTGCCAAGCTTATGATAGAATATTTGTCACGACCGAGCAATTGAGCGAATTACTTAAATGTTACCAGATAGATTAGTTGAGTGATTTGAGTGATTTTATTTTCCTACTTCGTGAGGTGTTTGGTTGTGCAATTATGATTAAAATGAATGAGTGCTTAAAACTATAAAGATAAATCCTAAACCATGTTTTATGATACATTTTCATAAGTTTAAGTATAAGGTTTACTTAAGGACAAGTAATGTTCAAGTGGGGGGATATTTGATGATATCAAATAACTACATTTTATTGACGTCATTTATCCTATGTTTATCGCTTGTTTTATATTATTTTATATGAGAATTGATACTTAATCGCTTACTTTTATAAATCTCAGTTATAAACAAGCATTTGGTGAAAGTTAGCTATTTTGGACGTAAATTGGAGCAAAATGGATCAAGTTGAAAAAGTCTACTGAACTGAAGGAAGATACGCCGTATCATTCTAGACAGATACGCCGTACATAAAGACTTAAACGATTATGAAGACCATTGCCTGACTTTGAAGCATACGTCGTATGGAATTATCCCATACGCCATATATGAAACCTTGGTCAACGAGAAGATCTGACTTGTTTTACTCCAGATACGCCGTATTACATTCCAGATATGCGGCGTATTAATCTCAAGACTTCACCAGATAATCCAAGATTCTGAAGGACAATGCGGCGTAAGAAGATTGAAGGTACGCCGTATCCTATGACGGTGTACGAATATTCCAGAATTTCCTATGACAATGCGACACATTCGAAACACATAACAAGGGAGAAAACCAGAAAAATTGGCAGCACAAGACACAACCTAAAGGACGAATTCAGAGAAGTAAGAAGGTCCTGCTAGTACTTTAATTCACAGGAAGATTAGTTTACTTGTATTTGCAATCTGTTAATCGTTGAGTTAGGGTCTTTTTCACTATTTGATCGAACTTAATTGTTTCCAGCTTATATACAGAGTATTTGGTGTGTATTTGGTTTTTTATGCATGTGCTTTGATTATATATTGAGTTTATCTTGCCTTGTCGACGTAGGATGGCATAATTACTTCATTAACATCGTTTACATAGTTAATGTAAGCCTGTAAAAGGGATACATAATACATAGACCTAGTAATCATTAAGTGTTTACACGCCTGTACTAAGATTCCACTGAGAGAGAATAGATTTTAGCACTCATCTTATACAGCTAAGCAATTAAACGGGTGACAAATCTTCCTACTATCGGCCAGGCCTCTTATCTGTATCTATGTACGTTTGTGCCATTCGCTTCTTTGTTCTACTTACTATTTACTTAATCTACACATCGTGCCAGTCTCTCAGGCTAAAAACCCCCTTACGTTAGATTAGGGCATTAGAACTAACTTAGGATTAAAATATTGATAGATATCTAGGTGTTAACGTTCCACTCTTAGTGTTCGACACTCTACTTACCAACTAGGCTACATTGATCGGGTACACTGCTCGTTAGTGTGTGTTATAGGTAGAGTCGGCTAAATATAAATTTAAAACTTGATAATATAATCTATACCTACAACGATATACACACGCATCACCACACCAGGACAAAAATAGGAGCGTCTTAGGTGACGGTCCCTTAAATAGGCAATGGTCCCTTATATATACGCGACTGTTCCCCGCTCCTCCTGGTGCCTATAAATACTGCACTATTCCCTGCAAAAAAAAAACCCTCTTTGCACAAAAATATTTTTTTCTTTCTTCCTTCTTCTTTGATTACTATAACGTGTTGATATTTGTTTATAAGTGATCCCGTCATCCTCTATCTCAAAGTGCAAGAAAAGAACGCTCGTATTCGTCAAGAAACGAAGTGTTATAGATTAGTCATCACACACACGTAACTTGTGTTACGATTCTCTTCTTCCACCAAACTCTCTCATTTGTCTATATTGTATATTAGTGTATCCGACTTATGTGTGAGTCGAGATTAGGTGTGTTAGTGTAGACTTGGACAAAGTGTGAGTCCGAGTTTAGGTGTGTGAATACTAGGACTTGGTGTGAGTCCTTGTATCGGTGTGTGAAGACTAGGACTTAGTGTGAGTCCGTGTATTGGTGTGGACTAGGTGAAAGTCCGTGAAGGGAAGTGTGAAGACTTGGACTGTATGAAAGTTCATGTAGACGGTGTGTACGTCAGTGTGAATACTTGGAGTGTGTGTAAATCTAAGTGGACAAGGTATATGTCCATGAAGTATGTGTAGATTGGCTCTAGCTAGGATTAGGACTCGGCATTCCGCTTAGTATCGTAAATTGGTGTAAGCGTTGGTGTATGGTGATAAGGATTTATTTGGTACCTTTTTTAGGGGCCATTTAAGCCCAAAATCGTATTAATATGATCAAATATTGGCTAAAATCATTTCTTTTTGCATTTTAGGTACTTGGGATGGAAAATCTAGAAATCTGCACTTTTAGGGCGTATTTAGACGAAAAAGTGAAGAAAACGACGAAATCGCGAAATTATGTCAGATATGGAGATCTGACAGCGTCACACGCTACAACGTGACGCCGTCACTTGTTGCTAAAGATTGATTTTTGGTTCAAGATTAACAAGAGACACCTCAGATGAATTCTGAAGACTTACAACCTGACAGCGTCAGGTGTTAATTGAATATGAGAGTCACGTGTTAAGCTAACAAGAGACAACCCATACTCTCACTAAGGGACGGCGTCAGACATTATGTGACGGCGTCAGAGGATACAAGGTGACGCCGTCATAACGGCGACTTGCACAAGACGAAACCCTAATCACGACGAGCTGATGGCGTTAGAACCTATAAGCTGACGCTGTCAGAGTTGTAAATCTATATATACTTTCGTATGTTTTTCATAATTCGTGTAACATCTTGGAGTAGGGTTTTGTGGACGAATTTAGCAGCTTTTTTAAGGGTTCTACAGCCCCCAAAACACATGTTTTATTAAAGATAAGTTATTCGTTTAATTATTCAATATTTCTATGTGTTGTTTGATTATCTGTTTATCTTCTCTACTCGTTAACATGCTATCTTAGATTTATTTGTGTTTGCTTAGATCTAATGAAACATAGTTTTTTTATATTGATTTTTCGTCTCTTGTTTAATTGATTGCTTAACGTTAGGCTAAGAAAACTGGCTTACCTCTTATATGTAACTAGCTTGAACGTCTTAGAAACGCAACCGTAGAGTACACTATTGGTTTTTCTCGTTGTATTTATTGCATGAATTGCGGTTTGTAGATCCTAGAAAACTTAATAGACTTTAGGGTTTTTAGGGGAGACTAAGATTCATTGAGTTGGGGAATTCGGCACCTCCCCACGACCAATATTAAGTAATACATCGCTTCAATTAAAACAAGGACATGACAATTCGACATATCAGTAGGAGATAACTAGGGAGTAATTAAATCTAAGTGAACACGCTTCTCCCTATCATAAGAAGTCACCAATTTACCTTTTCTCGTTAGTTAGTTTAATTCAGTTTTATAATTAGTTTTTGGGTTAGTTGACTTGCAACTAATTCCGCCCACTCTTTCAAAACCAAGATTTTAATTGCTTTCACAAAAATATAAAAATATAAAAAGAATCATCCCTCACCTCTAGACCTATCTCGTCATACATCTTGTCCTAACGACACTATTCCCCTAGAGAACGAACTTTCCTTCGAGTCTTACATATACTACACTACAGCGATTAGGTACACTGCTTAGAGGATTGTAAAACTTCCTTTCGAGGTCTTGCAAATCTCGCATCAAGTTTTTGGCACCGCTGCCGGGGAATAGCTAATAGTTTAGGTTCAATTTCAACTTCGTTCCCTTTGTTCGTAATCCATATCATTCGCCATCATGGTGGATGATAATATCTTCGAAAACCAACACCAAGACCCATGTTGGAACACAAAAATGTAAATCATGATATAAGGGTCTTCCATGTAAACATGATTAAATATGTAAGAATGTTGTGATACGAAGCACCCTCGCAACACTTGTATGCTTGATAGGGGAAGGCTAGTAGTTGTGAGGTATCACAACCTTATCTATGTATGACTATATATACCCTCACAAGTTTCACTTGTGAGGTGTGTGTTGCCATAATAATAATATCTTTCTCTCATCACTCTCTCTTCCCTCTCTCTAGTCTCTCTCTCTCTCTCTACACCACCACCATGGGTGTGTTTGGCTACTCCGGCCGACCACACCATAATATATCAACCTAAACGATAAGAAATATTTGATCCTACAATTGGTATCAAGAGCTAACCAGGGGTTTAGGTTGTTTATTTTGAATATGGTTCGTGTCTTGTTGTGAGTTTTATGTCCAAAACAGTCCAAATATATTTCTGGTCAAAAACTAGTCCAAATCTGCCCTTTTGGTATCTAAATCTGTGTTTTGAATCCAAAGTTTAATTCAGTCAAGTTATGTACCGATTCTTATCAAGATTTATGTGGTCTCATCTCAGTTTTGTGGTCAGATTCAAGTTTTTTGGTCAGTTTTGAGTGTTAAAAGCTTTTCAGATCCGAAAAAATTGGTGGTACTTTTTGCTCGGAAATAGGTGTCGCAAGTCAAAAAGCTCGGAAAATATAAGGGTTTTGCTGCGATAGCAGACCAGCGATAGAAGACCTGCGACAGCAGTTGCGATAGCTGTTGCGACATCATTTATTTTAACATGTTGCGACACCAAGATTTGCGAGACTTCAGTTACCCACTATTTTACGAAAGAAAACTCTACCAAAATTACGACTTGGGTTGCGATACCTAAGACTCACAAAGTTGTTTCTATATCTCAACACATACCAAGACTCGTATCGTTTACGAGCCTTGATTTGTTGTGAGACTTATCACGACTCCGAGATACCATAAGATACCTGAAGCATGTGGATTGACCGTTGACCTTAATAAGTCCAACAAGTAGTCAAAGCAAAAAGACATATGACGAAAAAGTGAGATTCACTATAAACGTATCATATTAAGCAAATCTCTACAACAAAAGTCAACCAATTACTACCAAAACAACAACTATAACACCCTAGATTTTTTTGATTTACATTTCATGATTTTAACTTAAGGTCTAATAAATAAATATGTTATATAAAACTATAGGCTATGAAAATAAAATATAAGATTCACTAAGTCCTAAATCCTAACCTACGCTATGTATTAAAAATGACACAACATTTAAATTATAAGTAAAAGGCGTTTTTTTAGTTTGTGATAAGATCAAGTTAGACAAGTGTATATCCTTTACATAATAGAAGATTTCTCTTGCTCCCTCTTGCCTTATTCTATCACACGACATGCTTAATTATTTATACACGGTTTTCTTTTTTTTTCTTCTCCCTCTCCTATATACCGTATAATATCC
Organism: Artemisia tridentata subsp. tridentata; assembly: GCA_021014915.2. Lineage (NCBI taxonomy): Eukaryota > Viridiplantae > Streptophyta > Magnoliopsida > Asterales > Asteraceae > Artemisia > Artemisia tridentata. The sequence continues at coordinate 232,981,998 of CP139505.1, forward strand.
TCCCTCATCTTCCTAAAACTAACGACACCCAAAAATATAAGCAAGCCCTAAATCATCCAAGACTAGGAAGAAGACCAAGAGAAGAGTGTTTGCAGCTAGTGTGGTGCTCGTGTGTGTTGTTATGTGTCCTCTTAATTCTCTTCTAAATCGACTTTGAGGTAATTTATACTAAACCAATGTTGTTTCATAATTCATTCGATACATCATGCAATAGAATCGATCCATATTTAATCATAAACATGTTATACTAATAGTTAAAATCATGTTGTCTTGCTAATTAATTGTCTTGTTAACATGTAACATGAATCACCAAGAATATGCCACATAAAATCATGAACTTGTGTAACAAATGGTGTCGACCTTTGTTTCTGTTTTTTCTCTCAAATCAGTTGTTGTACTGGCCGTAGACCTGGTCATCTAGACCTTGATAAGACACTTAATACATGACCTAAAATCTGGTATAAACCCTAAAGGAATTATTAAGAGGCGTACACATTTATTAACGTGAATTAGGGCTTGGTTGTGTGTAATTTTATGTGAATAATCTGTCCAGAAATTTGGGTCGGGTTGTGAGGAGTCTAAAATAATGATCCCAACGTGTTTTTGTGAATTTCTTGAGTCTAAAACTAAGGTTATTGAGTCAACTTTCTGCATGTCAAGTTTTATAGCCATTGGAGGTCGAGAAAATGGTCTTTTGATTTTTACAAGGTTAAGTGTCAAAACTGTATTTTGGATGTCTGAAAATCAGTTGATATTTTTTATTTTTAGCTTTAAAACCATAAGGAATTAAGAGGTCGCCTTTGACAGGGATAATGTTTAAGATGTATATGGCTTATTGGAATTTTTGTGGATTTTTTTGAAAGTTTCAAATGGGTTAATTAAATACAAACTTTTGGGGTATACCTGCAGTGCACTTTCTGGACAGGTTTAGGAAAATGATTTTTGAAATGGTACTTTCACTTAGTAATAAAATCTGGGAAAATTTGGGGAGGTTCTTAACTCATATGGAAGTCTCAGATAAAATTGGTAGAATCTCAGGAGCTCATTTGATAGGTCTATAAATTTATAAGAAACTGAGTCATATTTGCATTCTAAACCTAAAAATCTGTTTTGGCACATATAAACCCTTATTAACTTAACTAAAGATTTGAAACACATATAAAACATATGTCTAATTAATTATCACTATTAACCCTAAAAACTTGCAATAATTATGAATTTGACCTAATCTGTAAACCCTAAGTTGAGAACGTGATTAATAATAAGTAATAAATATGTTATGACATTTAATGAGCTAATAAGTATAATATGAACCCTAATCCGTGTAGATTCGTTGAAGAAGACGTGACGTTGTTTCATTGTGATCACTTTTCCGTTCGTTTTCATTTCACTTGCTAAGGTACAGATATTCCGCCCTTTCTCAGTATGGGTATCTCATGACTTGATTCCTTGATGTTTGATATTTTAATTTATGATCCATCTGATATTCATTTGGTTGTTCTGTCTGATATGATTCGTTCATTATCTCCTGTGACTTCAGTATTCGAATCCTTTGATACTTTGTAAATTCAATTGATACTATAACTTCGTGTGAAAACCATTCTTAAATATATCATGATAATGTTTTGAGAAAAAAAAACTGTTTTAAAATGATTGCTATGAAACCGATGCGATACCACTTTTATATGAAGGTTTAATGACTTTTATGAAAACTACTTTTAAAAGAATATGTTTATGAAAACAGTGTTTAAATGATTTTCACAATTACTTAACCTATTTGTACTATATCTTTTCCATAAAGATTTCTCATGATTTATAGTCTATTTCATTTACTGTTTTGCTATTCTGATTTATGATCCACATTTTATTAGTATGCATTTGCTATTTTTTTGATATGATTCATTCAGTTGGTATTATCTTTGTTGGATAATTGATAATTATCCTTTATGCTTTATTTGTATCATCTGTTTCATTCTATTGCCCGAGCTATTTGTTTTGAACTAGTCATGGAGGTACCATAACCATGTCATAGAGGCACCTATGGCATGACACTATTCTGTGGAGGTCCTGTGACAAACCAAAACTAAAAACGAAGCATACCACAACCAACAACAATAACCAACAATCCTTCTATCCTAAATCCCATCGTCACTATCCACAACCAACAACTTCAAAACCCATATACTAATCTTCTCCCATCTCCAATCGTACTAAAGACGTGCAACAAGATAATCATAAAATCTCAGATATTTTTTCCGTGCATATTCAGAGATAATTCAAAACCATTGAAGGTTATCACACGAAATACTATCATCACTGATTTTTATTTGAAGTCTAGCTTCATTGTAAATATCCGAACACAAAAGATAAGAGAGATAACAATTGTGTCATCCACTTTTCTTGGTTTACTCAAATACACAACAACAAACTATTATAAGTCGAACCTACCGTGACCCTCCAAAGGATCTTGACTTGCTCTTAATTAAGACTGTGAAGAAATTGATGACATCTTGTTCGGTTGAATTCGTGTTAATTAGGTTTGTGTTTGAGAGAATCGGTGTTGATGATGGGTGATGGTCTGAGATTAGATGAGTTTGATAAAGATGGGTGGGTTAACTGCGTGGGAGAGAATGAGATGGATAAGTGATGGAGGCGGATTATAGTGTGATTTGGGTTATCCTTATGAGTGATTATAGGGATTTTGGAGTTAAGTTAAAGTTGTCTCCAGTGAGGGCGGTTTTGGAAGGGAAGCGTGTTGTGGTTGTTGATGATTCGATTGTCAGAGGGACCACGTCTTCCAAAATAGTTCATTTGGTGAATGATGCAGGTGCGAAAGAGGTCCATATGAGGATTGCTAGTCCGCCTATTATTGCTTCGTGTTACTATGAAGTTGATACACCGAGTCCAATAAGTTGATCAAATGTATGATGAGATTAGAGGAATTAGGAGATAAGTTTTTTTTTTGTGAAGAAAAGTGGGGGCGGATGATTTTAGTGGATTAGGTTTGAAGTGAGAAATTAGTGGAGTTTATATAACTGATAACTAGGGTTAAGGTTGGTTTGAATATTTGGACAATCATCCAAAAACTTGGGCTTGTTGATGGGTTGATTGCATTTCTTTTTATTCAGCTGAATTTTGGCTAGTTGTATATGAGCTTAAACTAAATTCTTAGATAATGCGAATTTGGGCTGAAAATTAAAATGGTAAAATGGGCTGCGAAAATTTGGTTAATGTTTGGTTGCTTGGATTTAATTTTGGCTTATTATTGGACGAATGTTGGACTTGGACTTTGGACAAATAAAACTTACGGGGTTTGACTATTTTTTTGGGATAATTTGTGCTACGAGATCGGTAGAAATTTGAGAAGCTATGGTCACTCGGTTGGTTTGTTAATTCACGAGTTCGTGTACTTAGTATCTCAAATATCTCGGGGTTGGTTGGATGCACGATATTTGATGATCCTTGTTCGAGCGTACTTACAGTGATTAAACTTGGCTATCTAGTTATATCTGTCAAAGGAGCTACATTGTAGTGCTCACAGTATATAGCTATCACTTAAAGAAGTTACATTGTAGTGCTCAGTGTCACACGAGATGTGGATAGTTCAAGAGGCGGATATATACAATAAAGGATGGAAGGTTGGGTATATACCACCACCTATAATTTAAGGAGTAATGGTGGTCTGCTCCAGATAGGTTCTTAATCACAAATTTAGTGCAAGTTTAAGTCGCGGATTTGTCTATTGTCAAGCTTCATCAAGGGATCGTCGTTTCTCGAGCTTCTAACGGGATTGTAGTACAAGATCTTCTCAAGAGGTGGTCAGACTTAAAGACACGAGGTGGATTGGTTAGAGCAACTGGTCACTGCATTAACTGACTGAATACGAGGTTGGTAAGTTAGCCAAAGGGTTTAAAGGTTGAGATGTGAACAACAATTCTCATGGGATATTCGACGCTACAGAACGTCAATGATGCTTCTGAAAGTTCGAAACCATCATGGGGGGGAAAGGTGTACTTTGATGTTATAAGGTCAACAGGTGTACTTTGATGTTATAAGGTCAACTTCCAGGGGGAAGTAGTTTATACTACTTTACTTAGTATGGTTTGTGAAGTATTCTACATATAGGAGAAGAATTGTTGCTGATCTCTTGCATGTCACCCCAAACAGATATTCACCAAAACCAAATTTCCTCATAACACATTCAATTTGTTATTGTCTCACGGTTTCTTCTTGGTTTTGTAAAATCCCGCGAAAGAATCTATTTCTCGGTTTAAATCATAGATTTGTAAAATCCCATGATGATGGAACTATCCTGGAGAAAGAAAAGTGCATTTTCGGATCTTAATTGATTTTGGTACTACGGTTTCAACTTCGAAGAAGGGATAAAGTGTATACTTATTGGATGATTTTTTATACACTTCATGGCATTTTGGTTATAACAAAGTTTTACGGGGTTATGCGCTTTTGACAATGATCGGGATAAAACCATTATCAAAGTTCAGTTAAAACATCAAAAAGGGTTAGATCTGGGCATTTAAACCACAAGATGTGACTACGGCGTTAATTCATTATTATTTATTTGAGGTTGAAGTGAAATTTCACGGGTGTGTGTACTTAGTATCTGAAGATATCGGGGTTGGTTGGTTGAAGATTCTTCGAGATCCTTGTTCGAGCTTTTAACCTTTACAATGACGAAGACTTGGATATCTAGTTATTTTTTGTGATTCTTCCTCTCTATTAACACAAAATAACTATCACTTTAAGGAGTTGCGTTGTAGTGCTCAGTGTCACACGAAGTTGTGGATATTCAAGAGGTGATGTACGTCTTATACTTGATGGTTGGTTGGTTGAAGAGTATAGAGTACTTAGGGATTCAAAGTTGCACGAAGTCTCTACACCGCTCTTAGTCACACATTAGTGAAAGTTTAAGTCACAAGTTCGGGTTATGTTACTTCAGTCTCAAGTTCATCATATTGGGTTTTTCTCCATTAGTAGTCACGACATCAAGCCGACTGAATGATAATGGGGTTGGTAACGAGTTAGCTGAGAGAAGTAGAAAAGAGAGAGATGACGTCTGTTCACATCTGTTCAGGCCTCGCTCTTCATCGACATGTGGTGTCTGCTAACAACACTTCAGGCCCCGTTCCTCAAAGAAAAGAAAGGTGTACGCTTAAGTGCGCTTTATCTTTGGAAGAAGAGAAATCTTCTTAGTTATGACCATTCTCATCAACAAGTTTCATGCTCTTCCCATGTTCACTCAGTCATCAAGTGGATCAACGTTCATTGGAGTATAGTCTTATTCACTTGTTCTATCAAAATTTGCAGTCATATGCAATTTTTGAGGGGGGGGGGGGGAAGGGTGAATAAACAAAATGTCAGTCATCAAGTGGATCTACTTACCGTTGATGGTATTCTTATTCACTCGCTCAATCAAAAATGGCAGTCATGTGCAATTTTTGAGAGGGGAAAGGGTGAATAAACTACATGTTGATTGATGTTTGAGAAATGGTCATACGACTCCTGAATACATCAGTTCAGGAGTCGTGCAAACCAAGTTTCTTCAACACTATATGTTCAGGAGTCGTGCAAACCAAGGTGTTGAAGAACAAGGTCATGGAATGCTAATCGATATCTTCTCACGGGCTGAAATAATCAGTGATAAAGGGCTTCTAGTCAATGCTTCATGGACACGTCATTATGCTTCATGTACACATCATTATGATGATTCCGATTAATCGTAACCATCAGGGGAGAGAAATGTGTACACCAAGGACGCACAACAAGTTCACGTGATCGGGCTTAATATCTCACGATACAAATTATAGATGATCAGTGTTTCAACTTGTTACCTTGGTATTATCATTTCATGTGTACGTCACGGGCTGATTAATCGTAACCATCAGGGGAGATAAATGTGTACATCAAGGATGCACAACAGGTTCACGTGATCGGGCTTAATATCTCATGATACAAATTATAGGTGATCAGTGTTTCAACTTGTTACTTTGGTGTTATCATCTCATGTGTTCGTTACGGGCTGATGGGTTATATGTAAGATTACTGGAATGCATTTGGTGAGATGAAGATGATTGGTATTCTGTTCCCCCAAATGGATAATCTTGAAGAAGGTCGAGTCTACAGTCTATTCTACATTGTCCGCTGTGAGTTAGAAGACTAAAGACGGCATGCATTTGGTAATCAAAAGACTTCTTCATATTATGGGCATTCATCAGAAAGGTGGTCAGTTTGGAGGAAGAGCACTAATTAAATGTGCTCATATTGCTCCTCAGCAAGCAAAGTGACAGCAGCCGAGAAGATTCAGGAAGCTGAGGAGTAATGGATTTACCTCGTATACTTGTATATATTTGATTCATATATCCTTGCATATACTTGTATATATATTAAATCAAAAAGAAAATAGAAAAATATAAAAACTATAAAAACCCTAAAAATTAGAAAAACAGAAAATACCAAAAATAGTCCTTCTAGGCATGTCTTCTGTTTATCGATAACATTTACGGACCTAGAAATGTCATTCAATAATGACACGGGTCTTTAAATGAAGCTCGAGCAGAAGTTATACTTAACCGGTTAAAACATGTCTAATAGGTTTGCAGTTACTTCAGACTGCAACCCGTGCATTACTATGGGGAAAGCACGTCGCCAAAAAGACGATTGTTCCTCCAACTGGGTGATGTTCACCTAGGCATGGATTACTTTATATCCATGTTTCTTCGATCTGATGTACGATTCAGTGCATCATTTCTTGTATAAGAAGAGAAGTCTTCTTTACACCAAAAACTCCTTCAATTCTATGATTCTTCAGGAGAGTTTTGGTGTTTCACAAGGTGGTAACTGGACTTAAATTTTCACAAATACTTCTCGCTCAATTGAATGACTACAGCTCTTTAAATAGAAAACGGGTCATTATTTGAGGGGGAGAGTATTTGTTCAAATTTATGACACCTTTTTAAACATTGTGCAACATCAGCAGTGACGCTCTCTCTTGGTTTGAGGGGGAGCATAGTATGCTCCATCATCAGAATAAATTAAAAACTGACCACATTTTCTCCCATGTTTTCTAAACTAATTTAAATCAATTGGGATCACAAATCTCAATTGGTTTGAAATTTTTGATCAGGGGAGAGAATGTGATTTAAATATGAAATCTGATGAAAATGTGATCTTTTGAACTTAAATGCTCTCCCATATGTGCTAAACTCTTTCGCATATCGATGCACATATTGAGGGGGAGCAAATGGCATGATAGCAAAAGGATGCGACATCTCATGTGACTCAGACTTTACCAACGAATTGACGAAACAAGAACTGTCATGAATCGAAAGGACATGTCCTAGCCGGGTAATAATTTCAAGCTGGTCTAACCAGTGATGTAAGCTTGTCTCGAAAAGGATGTGTCTGAGTAGAGTGTACCGTTTCGAGAAACTTTCTGTGGACTTGACCAGGCCGGGTAATAATTTCAAGCTAGTCTAACTAGTGATGTAAGCGTGTCTCGAATCGGTCATGTTCACTGAAAGTGGATCAATTCAAAAGTGCGAACTCCACCCAACATGTGTAAATTTAAAATTAAAACATATGAGCACATGTTGAGGGGGAGCCTTTGAAAATCATAAAACTCTCAAAGTATTAGCAAAATGTGTTTCATAATCATGAACACTTTGTGAGATTTTCCAAGGATTTGGTAAATGGCAACATAGGATAGTCATGAAGTTATAAGGTGGCTAAGGTTAGGAAAACCGTCCTATGATCCGCCAGAGCCGGAGGGATCTACCCAAGGACAATACCAAATAGTTAGTATTAGAAAGTCCTTAGGTATGATTATGAAAAAGGAGTAATATGAGAAAGGAGAAAGAAGGGGTTGAAGAATTAAAAAGAATTGAAATGAGAAAGGGTGAAAAGAAATAGCCCTCCATTTATTCAACCTTAGGGCAGAAACCGGGTTCAATTCATATGCTACTGGTTGTTACTAAGGTAACACCGGTATTGAAGACAAGACGTCATGGACCCAGTGACGCACTGCACTAAACCTTCTAAACCACTCAAGTTCTCTTAAAAGGACTTGTTTCATTCTCACGGGGAACCCTGCATAATCTATCGACCGCTCATTTACGAGTTATGTTGATATTGAAACAGGAGACACCGCTCCAGTCTCCGACTACCAAAAAATGCACTTATCGAGTCTAGAGCCACGAGATGCATTATAAGATCTCATAGGAACACGTGTTACTTCTACACTGGTTGTTCAACATTAAGGACACCAGTTGTAAATTTATGAGTCCTACGCAGATCTTAGCAATCTGCCAGAACATTTATGAGGGAATTTACAAATGTAATTCTCAGTGATTAAATGGAAATTCCTGCCAGGGTCAACATCAAACAGCCCTGAAAGCAGGTCACTTCGGTAATTCCTCGTGGATTACGCTTAGTGGTCGCGGTGGTTTCAAATGGTCTACAGTCGTGGAGTGATCTCCAGTGACTCACCTAACCGTTGATCTACTACGGTAGATCTTTAAAGCCCTCTGTGGGTTTCCGATTTAGGAACGGCCTTGGTAAGGACTAGAGAGAGTTTTCACACTATGTTGTTAACAATCTCGAAGTCCGAACCTGTAAGTACCGGACGTTTTATTGCTACCTGTCGTATGCAGGAACACCTGGTGATTGTAGCTGATTGCTGTTGCAGCTGATTGCGGTTGTAGCTGATAGCCGAACAAGATGCCAATCCATTACCACATGATCACACTTCACCTTCATCATATTCAAAGAGGTCATGATATACTAAAAGACCTTCAACACTGCTTCCGCAAACTCTGATGTTGAAAATTCATGACCCAGAATAATGTGAGCATGTCGGCTCAAAGAATATCTCATCACATGGAGTCATACTGCCGAAAAATGACATGGAGACATATACTGGATGATAACGTCAAAGAGAACACAAAGATCATCCAAGACAAAGAACAGTCATCACAAGTTTACTGCTGAAGGCACAAAGATCAAAGACATTGAAGAATCAAAGACTACGAGCTATGAAGTCCAGATCATATGATGGAATGCTAGAATTCTAAATATTATTTCCGGGGTGACCTCCCTTAGGGGGAGATTGTTAGGAATATAAATATTCATCTGAAGACTCGGTCACCCCGAGTATCTATTTAGCATTTATGTAGCTCGTAGGCTTATCAGTATTATTATTATTAGATTAGTTATATTACAGTATTCGTGGAGTGGGTCGGGTCTTTACCCACTGTCAACTCACTCCACAGCCCACTAGGGGCAACTTAGCTAGTAACTATATATATACCCCTTCCCATGTGTGGGAAGGGTTGGAATTTCCCACTCTTACAATCTAATACATTTCCAGTTTTCTCTCAAGTTCCCTACTCTCTCTCTAACTCCACCATGGCTATTTTGTTCTTCCACAATCCAAGACCTCCCGATTCCCACACAATCAACATATGAATCGATCCTACAGACTATCACTACCCTGTAAGATCCTTAGACAAATCCTAAGATTTATTTCGAGGATATTCGATTAGTACCCTAGGAAATCCCTAACCCATCACGGTAGTGTGGACTAAAAATTTTCCTATTATTTTGAAAAAAAAAAAAATTATGATGTTATTTTCCAAAAATAACGCGTTGTACACCATCTAAAACTTTTTGAAAAAGAATGAATACCACAGTAACTGAACCAAATATCACGTCATTTGGTCCTCAATTATACATAGCCTGATCAACTATGTATAATTTAGGAAGAATCATGTAATAAATTGGACAGTTATCTTTTCAGATTTTCAAATAACAATTTTCATTCAAAAGCAAAATATTGAAACAAAATAAATTGTTCATAAAATATCACATTTGATTTAATACAATAGATGTCCACAACTACTACCCATCACCCCTAAGATAGGAAATTGACAAGAATTATGGATAGAAAAACCATAAGAGCTCATAAAGACTATTAGAAAGCCTAACTAGTACAAATTTTATTAGAAACCACGAAAATTCATACATAGTGAAATAATTAGAAACGGAAGTACTAAGGTTACAATGATTACAAGATAAGGAATAGAATCACTAATAGGTTGACCCGCCATGAAAACGAGGATTGCCACCAACAACACGATAGCTAGAGCCACGACGAGATGAATTACCTTGACTATCCTGCGCAATAGATACCACGAGACTAGATATTAGGCATAAGAACAAATAAGCTCTATTATACTAAGGATTACCTAGAAAAACAACCCTTACCCCCATATCTTGTCTACCCCGATAGCAAGAACCACAATAGGCATAAGGACCGCTAGGACGCAAACCAAAAATGCATAATCTTCATTAGGTACGTAAGCCAAATAGGAAACCGCAAGAACCACGTAAACGATTGCTAGGAATGTTATAAGGTGCAACATTTTGAGGTTTTTATGAGATGATTTAGTGGTGAAAGAATGAGGATTAAAAATGGGGTATTTAAAGGAGAAAACTAGCCGTTACACGACCGTTATATGTTACTGTTCATAGCCGATATTTTACTGTTCATAGGCACTATTCCTGACCGTTGCATAGTACTATTCACAGCCCTTGGATTTATTAGGTGGCAAGACATTCAAATTTAGTTCATCTAGTAGGAATAAAACTGACCAAACTACGTTCCCTTAAGTATCGAATGGAAATTCTTAGACAACCCTTTTAGGTTAAAGATATAAACAAGGACTAGCAGTAAGACGATATTATTGGATTCAAAGGACATAAAGATAAGATAATATTATATATAATATTATTTTTAAACTTGAGGCATTTTAAGCATATCAAACTCCCATCATAAATCAAATCGTTGTACGATTTCCCACTCTCATATTCCCTATCTGAATAGGTTAGAAATCTAAGCCTAACTCATTCCATACTTCACTTTTCCCAACCTCTCAACCAACATAGACTGAATCTCGGGACGAGATTCCCTCAACGGGGGGATACTGTAACCACTGTAAAAATCCCGCATTAAAATAAACTATCTTACTGAAATACTTATCCTTTTCTACGTGTCAATTTTTTTATTATTATCTGATCATAACTATTATCTTATGTGACGTAGATCACATCCTCGATAAATGTGCTCGCATGCAACCTAACCTCAACGTACTTAATGTTTATTTTAGATAAATATTTTCATATGAAACTTTAAGATATCTCATTTGCCATTTTACGTTAATTCGTTAACGTACGTATAAACTAAACGTTTCTTATCCAATAAAGTTTCTATAAAACCCTAAACTATCATAACAACAAAAGTAAGTAACAAAACCCTAAAAATACTAAAGTATAACTCATACATCTAAAGTACAAGCATCCAAAGAATAAAAAACCTAATTCTACTTTAACTCCGATAAAACCCTAATTTCATAAAATTATGATTTTATGTACTAAATTCACAAACCCTAATTTATTTATAAGAGATTTTTACAAAATATTAATGTACAAGTCATTTAAGCCAAGGTACAAGTCTTTTATGCATAAAAACCATATATTAATAAAAAACTTATTAAAACCATAAATATATTTATTTTAAAGCATAATTTACAAGTCTTTCATACATAAGCCTTAAAATTAAATTTTTCTAAACTCACTAAACATAAGTACAAGTCTCTAAACCTAGTGTACAAGTGCCTAATGCACAAAATCCAAAAATCCTATGTATATACTTTATAACTTAATAAAAACTAACATATTATTTAGAAAAATTAACCAAGCATTCAAAATATATTTTCTACATTTCTAAAACTTTAATACAACCCTATTAAGCTCATGGTACAACCCTCTTAAAGCATAAATCATTTTCTCTTCCATTTCCATAAAATTCGATCCACATATATAAATAACAAACCCTAGATATTTTCTACTCAATAAAACCTTAAACCTAAACCTTAAACTAACTCATTACTCTTCCTAAACCCTAAGTACAATTACCAATAGCCAAGTTACCACTCAAAGAAGCCATTCGAATCCCATTTTCATCTTCTAGTTCGATTTCCTAGTAAGGTTGTAACCAAATTAGTTCCTTAATAAAGCCTACACCAAATGTCCCCTCCTAAGTCCCTCCAACCTCCACATCATCATGTTTCCTAGTTGGTAACTTGTATGGTTTTAAAAGCAACACATCACCTCCCATTCCAAAACCCACGAGTTCCTTCCCCCCTCCTCACACTTGTCCTCACAAACCATAAGACATGATGAAGCGAAAAGTGTACCGCTTTTAAGGGGTCATTTAAGCCCTAAATCGTATTTATTTGATCAAATATCGCCCTAAATCGTTCCTTTTGTCATTTTAGTTACTTTTGAGGAGAAATCTGGAAAAGGAGGCATTTTGGACGTTTTTGGAGCATAAAAGTGAAGAAAACGGAAAAGTCTCAAAAATCGGCTGAAAGTTACCTTTGACGGCGTCATATTTAACCCTGGACGGCGTCATGGCTTGGCAAAAGTGGTGGATGTGAAATTTACTCATGATAAGCCAGAGAAATTGCATGGAAATTCTGACGGCGTCACGCTTTAATCTGATCAAGGTCGTCACGTTATAATTCAAAGAGGGACGGCGTCACGTTCATAGTCTGACGGCGTCAAGCCTTGATAAGCCAGAACGGATTTTGGAGAGCTAAAGAGGGACGGCGTCAAGAAGGTCATCCGAGAACCCTAAAAGCGGCGAGGTGACGGCGTCACACTCCATAACGTGACGCCGTCAGATCCAAAAGTCTATATATAGTTTTCTAATTTTTTGTCATTAGTGTGGAACTTATTGGGGAACTTTGTGTGTGAAAACCCTAGGACGAATTTGGCAGCTCTTTCAAGGCTTTTTGCCTTGAGATCTTCCATGTTACATTGAAGATAAGTTATCAATTAATCATTCAATATGTCTATGTGTTGTTTGATTCTATCTTATTCTTGTCTTTTGTTTAACATGTTAGGCTAGATTTATCTTGTGTTTGCTTAGATCTAATGAAACCTAGCTATTGATTATTGGTTATTAGTGTGTTGTTAGTTGTATTGGATGATTGTTCATCTATGTTAGGCTTAAGAAAACTGGCTAACTTCCTATTCGGTAACTTGCTTGAACGTCTTAAGAAACATGAACCAATGCGTACTAAAGGTTTTTATGGTTGTATTTAATGCACAAGCGAATTCTAGTGATCCCATGTTAGGAGCTTCCTAGCCGGCTCGACATAGGAGTGAAGTAGGAGCTTGTAGAGTTGGGGAAGTACGTACGCCACCCCACGAATGGTATTAAGGAATACACCCGTCATCCACGCGACTAATACACACTAATCAACCGGTAAAAGATAGTTAGGGAGTAAGGAAATCTAAGTAAACACATTTCCCTCCACATAAGTTTTCACCAACATTTTCATTTTCTGTTATTTTATTTTATTTGCATTCGTAGTAATTTGGGTTAGTTGACTAGCAACTAATTCCGCCCACTCTTTCAAACCCGAGATTTTACTTGCTTTCATAAAAATATAAAAACATAAAAAGAATCTTCTCTCACCCTTAGACCTATTAGAGTAATTTTTCATACCTAACGAACACTATTCCCTGTGGAGAACGATCAATCCCCCGTACTTACCACTACACTATACTACATCGGTCAGGTACACTGCCTGGTGGGGTTGTAAGCCTCTTGAGATCCCTTGAGAGGTAAAACCTGCTGTAAGGTTGCAAAACCACGCATCAAGTTTTTGGCGCCGCTGCCGGGGAATAGTTATTGTTTAGGTTGAATTTTTATTTTATAGGTCTACTCACTAGATTCCTTTCTAGTGAGATTTTTATTTTATTTTTCTAGGTTTTCTTTAGTCTATCTATTTTCTTCGTTTCTTTGTTCGTAACCATTACCATTCGACATCATGGAAGATGGTAATATCCTTAATCCCAACAACCCACCACCACAACAACAACCACCACCTCCTAGAGCCCGTACTTTAGGAGAGTACTCCCGTCCTAGCCACCATGGCTATCGAAACACCATTGAGCTCACTCAAGGAGCCAATGTCACTCCCTTGCGATCCGGCACCATCCGGTTGGTGCAAAGCGGATGCGCATTCCATGGACTTCGTTCCGAAGATCCTAATCAACATCTCAAGGACTTTCTCAAAATTGTTGATTCTATAGACCTTGATGTTGCCACTCGAGAGACGACCCGATTGCGTCTCTTTCAATTCTCTCTGCGGGACCAAGCTAGTCAATGGCTAGAGCGTCAACCCGCAGGATCCATCACCTCTTGGGATGATCTCACCACTCGTTTCCTTGCTCAGTTTTTCCCACCGGGAAGAACTACCAAGCTAAGGAATGATATCTTGATGTTCCAACAACGTCAAGGTGAAACTCTCTACGAGGCATGGACTCGATTCAAGGACTTACTCCAAAAAGTCCCTCACCATGGCATAGAACTTTGGCTCCAAGTCCAAATCTTCTATGACCATATCAATCTCTCCACGAGGCAAACCATTGACCAATCGGCCGGTGGTAAGCTACGTGATCTTAGTGCGGAACAATCATGGGCTCTCCTAGAGGATCTTGCTCTTTATGACAACGAAAGTTGGAGTGATCCCCGTGATTTGAATAAAACGGTCAAGGCAATATCTTTGCCTTCGAACAATTCAAGCACTTCCGACCGTAGGATCATAGAACTTGAAGACCAAGTCAAGTTTCTCATGAAATCCTACGAGGCTCCTAAACCTTCAAGCCAAGTGAACAAAATCACTTCTTCATGTGAATTATGTAGTGGTCCCCATGACACTCGTGATTGCATGGAACTCCCCAAACAAGCTTTTGTGGACTACGCATCCTCGCGTACCGACGGAGCGGGAGACAAGTGGTACACTTTCAAACCCGAGCCAAACCATTACGGTGATTCATACAACCCCTCATGGAAAAATCACCCGAACCTTAGGTGGAAACAAAACCAAAACGCACAACAAACCAATTCTTCCAACCCACCTAATCGTTTCCAATCAAGCGGTTCCAACTCGAACCGTACTTTCAACAACAATCCTTCCGGCAATGGTAGTACCAATAACTTTGAAGGATTGATGTCCCAATTTATGGCATCTCAAGAAGCTCGGATAGCTAGATTCGAATCCGAATTCAATCAACAACAAACGGAGATGACCAATAAAATTGACAACTTGTTGAAAGCTCTCAATAACCAAGTGTTATCACCTCCACATAAGGACGCTAGGAACACAAATAGCGGACCCCAAGTAAAAGACCCCTCTTCATCCAAACACGTCCACTTTGTCAACATTGTCACTATTAAACCAATTGAAAGGAATGAGGATAATAGTGAACCTAAGGATGAGGATAAGAAAGTCGAGGTTGATAAGGAAGTTAGGACAAGTGAGATTGAAGAAGTAGATGATGATAAGGACTACTTCAATAGGCTACCCACTAAGGAAGAGCGCGCATATCATACAAACTTATTCGATGACCCCGAGACACCATACTTCCTAGGTAGACCAATTATAGAAATAGGCGACCCTTCTAATCTCAACATACCATGCAACATCGGACATTTGCATGTGTGGAAAGCCTACATCGACCTTAGATCACCCATAAACATCATGACTAGAGCCCACTACAACTTGATAATGAAAAATCAACTTGGGTATAGGATGTTCCCTGACAAGGGATGGATGAGTAACTTCACGGGAAGAGTTAAGGGATTACCGGTTTATGTAGGAAACTTCACCTATGTCACCGACTTTGTAATTATAGAAGATATCCGCCCAATAGTCGATGCATCCTTAACTCAAGTGGTTTTTGGAAAACCATTTGTTGAGGTCTCTAGAATGACTTATGAACCTTCCTTAGGGATAGTTAGATTTAAGGATGAGACCGATGAGGTAAACTACCAAATGCCATATAAGATAGAACAATTCCAACACTTGTCAAATGTTGAGAAGGAGCTCAAGCAAGCGGTTTACTATAGGAATGATGAGGATAGAAATAAAGGAGTAGACTATGTTATGGAAAGGATATTCGGTTTCTACAAGGATTGTTTGAAATTGGGACCGGAATATAAAACCGGGAATGAAAATGGCCTAGGAACCGTGACCAATGATGGAATCACGTAATGTGCGTGACTTTGAGTCTAGCTACAAGACTCGTTAATAAAGAAAAGCGCTTCTTGGGAGGCAACCCAAGCTTTATTTGTTTATTTGCTTTGTTTGTTTGTTTTATTTGTTTGTTTGATTTTATTTGCTTCCGTATGTGTGTTTAATTTTTATTCTTATTGGTTCATGTTCAAAACTAATTTGTGAAAATGCTTTATTTTGTTTTTAACTTCGTCTTAACTACATATAAAGGTATTTTGCAAAAGTTAAGTGTAAGGGAAATCTAAATCGGTTTATTAGAACACAAATAAACATGAATCATAATAATAATAAATTAACATACATATTAGTATTTGTTTGAGTCAAATGCTTGTATCGAGTCATAATGATGTTTTGCAGGATTTCCAGGAAGTAAGGTATAGGCTTTTACAAAAATTTTCCGGAAACGTAACATGAGAATTCTATCAGATCATTTCTGACGGCGTCAGGAGTTACAACCTGACGGCGTCAGGTTTAATTTTCTGAAAATTTTTGAAAGTTTTGTTTTCATAAAAAGTTTTTATTAAATCTATAACTTATAATCTCCAGGAATCTGCAAAATTATCATTCCACAAGCATTATATCCTTATATATATAAATTTATCCCGCCGATGTTATGCAGGTTTTCGTGTTTGTTTTCTCAGGTTTAACAGGTTATTTTGGACAAGGAAATGTTTTGGATCAAGCTTTTGGCGATGCATTAGTCTTGGAGCTTTTAACATTATCTTGGAAGAAGATTTAACCATGTTACTTCATTATCCACCGAA
The DNA here is from genome assembly GCA_021014915.2 of Artemisia tridentata subsp. tridentata. NCBI lineage: Eukaryota > Viridiplantae > Streptophyta > Magnoliopsida > Asterales > Asteraceae > Artemisia > Artemisia tridentata. The sequence continues at coordinate 232,998,925 of CP139505.1, forward strand.
CGAATCAGGGGAGTATTTGATTTCATTCTTTTACTTTATACTTTTACATCTTGTTATTTGAACATTGGGGACAATGTTCATCTTAAGTGTAAGGGGGGGTAAAAGTACGATTAGAGAATACAAGTGCGCTTGATTTTTGTTTGTTTAATAGTGTATGTGTAATAAAACTGAGATAAATACCTGTTAGGGTAATTTTAGTGCCAAATTTAAAATTTTTTACAACATATAGGAGTGAAACTTTGATCTTAATGAGCGTCTCACGGATAGGATTTATATGACTAGCACAAAAAACCGTACCACTAAAAAATTTTCCACCCCCAAATATGTGAGGTTCGCCCCTAGAATTGGTAGGAAAAGCATTTATGCTATGATGTGTGTACCGGTAGCACTTAGATTCTAGAACTTGCGTTAGGACCATTCCGAGGCCACAAGTGAGACTACATTCGTGTAGTTAGATTTACTACATGATAAGAGGCATTAGGATTAACCCATTGTTTTACACCTGTGTTTTTGTTATAATTACATTGGCTACATTGGTCAAGTAATTCTCCCACACCCTTTGCGTTGTACTCATTTTTAGTACACGATACCCCTAGTACACCCCTCAGAGCCTATCTTTTCGTTTCTAACTTTAAGCATTTTACTTAAAGGAAGAATTTGTTACACCCCACTAAAATGTACACCCAAATCGCCTTAGCCTACCTTGTATGCACTCATTTTTAGTGCATTATTGTGACAACATTTGTTTAAACCCAAGTTAATTATCTAGTTGATTATATGGTTGCTAAGTCGAGTCATATCCTTGTACATATTGTTTTGGGACGATTGGGACTCATGGGTAAAGTACTAGTGTAATGGAGTAATGGGGAAGATCATCATTTATTACCCCCATATGTGCTAAATGTTTTAAAAGTACTCCAAGTTTTTCAATTATCTTAATTCGAGTCATTAGAATAGTTATTTGTAAAGTTATGTAAAAGTTCAAGTGTAAGGGGAATGCAATGCCCCTATGATGTATTATTTTGGATGGTAGGGCAAAAGTGTATGCAAAAAAAAAAAAAAAAAAAAAAAAAATCGAAAAAAAAAATCAAGAAAAATACAAAAAAATGAGAAAAAGAAAAGTAGAAAAAACATACGGACTACCATCCCGTTTCATTTTATGTTTATTTTATGTTTTTGTTATTTTCTTTCATTAGCTTAAGATTGAGTCGAGTCTTGGCTTAGCAACATTGTATAGTACATGTAATTGATCAAGATCTTTAACTCGCCACCAGTAAAATATCCTTTATCCAACAAAACCGTGTTTTCCTTTTCCCTACACCTAACATTATAACCCATTTAAAAGCCCTCTTTGATAGTTTATCTTAGGTGCTTACACCTAGTGGAGGAGGTTTTTGATCCTTTCCCAAGCCTATGGTAATCTATTTGCTATGACAGGTAGTGAGAGATATTATCCGTTTTCATTTATGAGATTTATTTTGATGACACTTGAGAGATGTGAGTATCTAAACACTACTTGTGAGGTGCTAGTTTGTAATCTCCGTGCTTATTATGATTAAAGTGGAACGAATATTTGTTGTAATTACTTTTATGTTAGCATTAAATGACCCCTAACTTGTATTTTGATTAGAATAAAAGCGCATTTGCTTGAGGACAAGCAAATCTCAAGTGTAAGGGTATTTGATGAAGCGAAAAGTGTACCGCTTTTAAGGGGTCATTTAAGCACTAAATCGTATTTATTTGATCAAATATCGCCCTAAATCGTTCCTTTTGTCATTTTAGGTACTTTTGAGGAGAAATCTGGAAAAGGAGGCATTTTGGACGTTTTTGGAGCATAAAAGTGAAGAAAACGGCAAAGTCTCAAAAATCGGCTGAAAGTTACCTTTGACGGCGTCATATTTAACCCTGGACGGCGTCATGGCTTGGCAAAAGTGGTGGATGTGAAATTTACTCATGATAAGCCAGAGAAATTGCATGGAAATTCTGACGGCGTCACGCTTTAATCTGATCAAGGTCGTCACGTTATAATTCAAAGAGGGACGACGTCACGTTCATAGTCTGACGGCGTCAAGCCTTGATAAGCCAGAACGGATTTTGGAGAGCTAAAGAGGGACGGCGTCAAGAAGGTCATCCGAGAACCCTAAAAGCGGCGAGGTGACGGCGTCACACTCCATAACGTGACGCCGTCAGATCCAAAAGTCTATATATAGTTTTATAATTTTTTGTCATTAGTGTGGAACTTATTGGGGAACTTTGTGTGTGAAAACCCTAGGACGAATTTGGCAGCTCTTTCAAGGCTTTTTGCCTTGAGATCTTCCATGTTACATTGAAGATAAGTTATCAATTAATCATTCAATATGTCTATGTGTTGTTTGATTCTATCTTATTCTTGTCTTTTGTTTAACATGTTAGGCTAGATTTATCTTGTGTTTGCTTAGATCTAATGAAACCTAGCTATTGATTATTGGTTATTAGTGTGTTGTTAGTTGTATTGGATGATTGTTCATCTATGTTAGGCTTAAGAAAACTGGCTAACTTCCTATTCGGTAACTTGCTTGAACGTCTTAAGAAACATGAACCAATGCGTACTAAAGGTTTTTATGGTTGTATTTAATGCACAAGCGAATTCTAGTGATCCCATGTTAGGAGCTTCCTAGCCGGCTCGACATAGGAGTGAAGTAGGAGCTTGTAGAGTTGGGGAAGTACGTACGCCACCCCACGAATGGTATTAAGGAATACACCCGTCATCCACGCGACTAATACACACTAATCAACCGGTAAAAGATAGTTAGGGAGTAAGGAAATCTAAGTAAACACATTTCCCTCCACATAAGTTTTCACCAACATTTTCATTTTCTGTTATTTTATTTTATTTGCATTCGTAGTAATTTGGGTTAGTTGACTAGCAACTAATTCCGCCCACTCTTTCAAACCCGAGATTTTACTTGCTTTCATAAAAATATAAAAACATAAAAAGAATCTTCTCTCACCCTTAGACCTATTAGAGTAATTTTTCATACCTAACGAACACTATTCCCTGTGGAGAACGATCAATCCCCCGTACTTACCACTACACTATACTACATCGGTCAGGTACACTGCCTGGTGGGGTTGTAAGCCTCTTGAGATCCCTTGAGAGGTAAAACCTGCTGTAAGGTTGCAAAACCACGCACTAGTCCTCACAAAACTTAAGACACATCTCCATGTCCCCTCCTAACCCTAACTAGGTGACTTGTCTCTTCCAAAAACCCTAACTTCCATCTCTCTATATATATCGATCTATATTTTTTTTCTATACCTCCCACATCACTCGAAATAAATAAAACAGCCCCAACCTTAATTCCCTACTGATCATATAGTCTACTTAGAAGCTAAGAATGAGTTCGAAGAAAACTTAAAAGGAGGAGGAACGTTAATACTCAAGTTCTAAACCATTTCGACTACAAAACTCACATAATCGAATAGATAATCAAGTAAGTTTAGCCAACCCTATTTCATTTCTTTTATTTACCTAGAATACTCCTAAAAATAATACTACATAATCTCAAATGAAAGCTACGATCAAAAACAAGTTTAACTTTTCTTTTCTTTCTGGTTCGAACTAAAACCAAACGCGCCCTATATATCAAATTTTGTAAAAAAAATCAAGAAATGATAAAACATGTTAGAAATAAGTTTAATATACTTAATATCATCATATCATGCGTTAAAAATTAGTTAGAAACCTCAAAATATCAAAAACCCAATTGGATTTCTTTTTCTGTTCTCTGCCGAAAAAACAGTCCCATTGCCCAACTTTGGACCTATTAATCAACCGCTAAAAGACCTTTATAAATTCTGAATTTTGGCCAAGTTATAGATCACCTAGCTAACTAATTTTAGAAAGAAGAAAGTTGTGAAAAGGTTGAACGGTCAGAAAGTTATCAAGTCTCAAAATCTGCCTATCGCTAGAACTAAAAACTATTTTTTTAAGTTTTTGTCAAATTCTTGTTCTACTTGACCTACTTTGAGAATTAATTTCGACATCCAAATGACCTTCAAAAATTATGAAACTTGGCCACTTTAGAGATCACCTAGCTAGCTAACCGTAGAAAAAGGAACGTTGTAAAAATATTCATTTTTCATGAAGTTATTCATGTCCAAAACTCGTCCTTTGCTACTAATTTTATATGTACCATTTTAATTTTTGCGAGACTAATAAGCTTGGGATATATACCCATAAGCTATGAATAAGGTGTTTCACAACTTATTATAACTTTTATAAAAGAACCATGACGAGTCGTGCCCTTTCCAAAATTTTAAAACGCGTTTTGTATAAATAAGGACGTCGGGTGTAACGACTTAGGAGTCTCAAGGGTATTTTCTGTCGAGACTCCAACTAGTTTTATAGATTGGACTTTAATTGCTGTCGACTTGCAGCTCAGGGGTAAAAAGTGTCAATTTTGAAACTATAGGGTAGAAACTGTCATTTGACCATAGTTGAGGGGTAAAAATTGTCATTTTCCAAAAGTTCAAGGGTAAAAGTTGTCATTTTCCAAAAGTCCAAGGGTATAAACTATCAATATGTGAAACTATAGGGGTAAAAGCGTAACATTTTATAATAATTATTATTATTATTAATATATATATATTGATTTAAATTATAATGGTAAAGTAATAAACGTAATACGTTTATTTCGATAACTAAAGAACGAGATATATATTTAACGAACGAACGAACGGAAACATAAAAATGAGCAATAAAGATAAAATCTTATCCAACTTTTGAAGAGACTTCATGTTGTCTCAAATTTAACATTTAACCGATAACCAAAAACATTACGAAACGAGCATTAAAACTTACATATATTCAGAAACGATTACTGAAACTTGACATAACGAACCAGGTTGCGTGCCGGAGACGTTTATCAACTCTGTTTAACTTTGTTTTCCATCCAGACTGTCCAGGTGAGTTCATAGTCCCACTTTTCTTTATATGTTTTCCAAACTTGTGGGGAGATACATGCTACCAAACCGAACACAAGTATTTTCCTGATTGTTATTGCACTAAGTTAACTGTTCCCTATTTGTATTTATTATTTAAAAGTCCCTCGTATCATGCACCATTAGTCACCTGCTGGGTGAGCGCGAATATGTGAATAGATCTATTGTCCTGACGACCCATTTGTACTAATCAGATGGATATCTTTGTGGTAGCCGGTTAGACAGATGCATTATATTTGAAATCTAATCTTGGGGGCAAACCACTTTCATTTTTATATGTTAGTGAGACTGGAAACTGTCAACGCATTGCGTGTCATGAGGTTTAGTGCAATATTCCGAATTGTGATATAACTGATTTCTTTATATTTAGCTTGTGTTCAAAACTTATTATAACTTTAAAGGCTATGGATTCACTCAACCTTTGTGTTGACTTTTTAGCATGTTTTATCTCAGGTAACTAGAAGTATGACTTTGGTACGGAATGGCTTTGGACTTTCTTTTTATAATAAGAGTGTCCACTATGTTATCATTCAACAAATAATGTAACTTTTATAACGTATTTCGAAACCTCCCGCTGGGACCTCTATATGTAAACTCTGATTTAAATAATGAATGATAACAATTTTATTTAAAACGTCTCTTTTCGAGTCGTTTTCTATTCTCATGACTGTGAACCTCGAAGTAGCACCCCAAACTTATATTCCGCTGCGTATATCGAAAACGGGGGTGTTACATATTCTGTTGATATGATTCATTCAGCTGGTATTATCTTTGTTGGATAATTTATAATTATCCTTTATGCTTTATTTGTATCGTCTGTTTCATTCTATTGCCCGAGCTATTTGTTTTGAACTAGTCATGGAGGTACCATGACCATGTCATAGAGGCACCTATGGCATGACATTGTTCTGTGGAGGTGTGATTAGTCCACAGCGTTCCCATTTATGCTATATAGCAACCATGGCCGCCATACTTATTATTATTATATTAACGTACGTATGCACAATCTGTTTTGCAGGGAGCGTATGGATGCAACTTAGGTACTTTGTTAAGTTCAGTTATTTAGTGAATGGATTGTGTGTGTGCCATATACCCCATTTCATTTCTGGTACATTGTGAGCTAGCTACTCCATGTACACTTTGCTATGACTTTGCTATGGTTATGATTATGATTATGTTTATCTGTTTTCTTTTGTGTCTATTCAAGTATCATATTTAGACATATTTGTTTAGGGCTCGTGGGCATTCCTTTGTTATTTCTGATTCCTTATTCATTCATTTATTTTCTCATGACTTATGGTATATTGTTCAGCAGGTTTCCTTAGTTTCGTTTCGTTCATTCGTTTGCTTATTACCTTTCATTATATGTATCTATTCACTGGGCTTTTTAAGCTCAGCCGCATTTTCGTTTCCTGCGGCAGGTTTTAAGAGGGAAGTTGGGTTTTGAGTGAAGAGTGCTTAGGAGCTCTTAGTGGACTGCACTATTGATGGCTCCCCATCGATTAGAGTTGGACTTAGAGTTTTCATTTTGACTTAGTTTGTATCTTAGTTTTGGAAGTTGTTATGTTCAGATTGATTACATTATTATTATCCCTTAGAACACTTTTGTAACCATTGTATTATTAAAGTCTTTCGCTTGCGTATGTTCTGTTTGACGCCATAAATGTGACATTTGACCCGTTCTCGGATGGGGATGTTACAACAACAGTCCATAACCATGTTAACAAACGAATAACAACTCTTATCCTCAGATATTCACTCCCCAATTCTCACTACTTCAATGAAAAAATATACACGACTCGAAAAAAGGGGAAAATGTATGAAAGACCTCAGTATGTTTTACTTCCACATCTCATTTGCGATATTACCATCCTTACAGATCTTTACAAGTAGTAAGCCAGCCCATCACTGATCTTGAAAAAAAAAAACAACAAACAAAACCTACCCGAGACCTCTTTATAGAGATCTTGATGAAATGATTGAGCTACGGTTCTTGTTTATTGATCGAGTCTTATGAAGAAACGAGTTGATTTAATTAGGAGATATAAGGGAGATTTGTTTTTGGTGTGTGGCGTTTATTGGTTTCTTTGGAGGGATAACATGGAAGTAAATGTTGTCAGTTGGAGTTATAAGGTGGTTCATGGGTGTCGTTTAATATGAATGGAGATACACGGATGGATCTATCTGATGGAGTGATAAGGTTGAAGGAGTTTAGATCTGCGTATTTGGAGAGATAAGGTAGAAGTACAAGTTTAGTTTGACTGCACGTGTGTGAGAAAAGTGGGGGCAGATGATTTTAGTGGATTAGGGTTGAAGTGAGAAATTAGTGGAGTTTATATAACTGATAACTAGGGTTAAGGTTGGTTTGAATATTTGGACAATCATCCAAAAACTTGGGCTTGTTGATGGGCTGATTGCATTTATTTTTATTCAGCCGAATTTTGGCTAGTTGTATATGAGCTTAAATTAAATTCTTAGATAATGCAAATTTGGGTTGAGAATTAAAATGGTAAACCGGGCTGCGAAAATTTGGTTAATGTTTGGTTACTTGGATTTAATTTTGGCTTATTATCGGACGAAGGTTGGACTTGGACTTTGGACAAATAAAACTTACGGGGTTTGACTATTTTTTGGGATAATTTGTGCTACGAGATCGGTAGAAATTTGAGAAGCTATGGTCACTCGGTTGGTTTGTTAATTTACAGGTTCGTGTACTTAGTATCTCAAATATCTAGGGGTTGGTTGGATGCACGATGTTTGATGATCTATGTTCGAGCATATTCACAGTGATTAGACTTGGCTATCTAGTTATATCTGTCAAAGGAGTTACATTGTAGTGCTCACAGTATATAGCTATCACTTAAAGGAGTTACATTGTAGTGCTCAGTGTCACACGAGATGTGGATAGTTCAAGAGGCGGATATATATAATAAAGGATGGAAGGTTGGGTATATACCACTACCTATATTTTAAGGAGTTTTGGTGTTACTCTCCATATAGGTTCCTAATCACAAATTTAGTGCAAGTTTAAGTCGAGGATTTGTCTTTTATCAAGCTTCATCAAGAGATCATTGTTTCTCGAGCTTCTAATGGGATTGTAGTACAAGATCTTCTCAAGAAGTGGTCATACTTAAAGACACGAGGTGGATTGTTAGAGACGTATTTTAACTTTTTACTCCCTCTAAAGTTGAACACATTTCATCAAATGGTTTGGGCATATTACGAGCTTCATTGAATTCTTCATTTGCTAAACCATTGATGAGGAGACGAAAGAGGGGTTACTGCTAGAGAGTTTTAAATCACCATCTTCTTCGCAGTAGTTTTTGGGTCTTTACACATATTCATGTTGTGCCTGATAAATCACAACCATCACGGACTCTCAGCGATGGCAAAAACGTCATTTCATGCCATTTTTGAGGGGGAGAATAGGCGTATGGTAAATGTATGCTCTTCTCTTTTTTCCAAATATGGCAAAAATGTCATGAGTATGCCACTTTTGAGGGGGAGAATAGCGTATGTCTCTTCTCTTATTCCGTGGGAAGAAAAATGTGTATACCGGGGTCATAAATCACGATGGAATCGAGCTTAATCATTCGTGTCGGGGAGATTGGTGTCTACCGTGCCGAAATATTCCGTGATTTGTTACTTTGTTCGAGTTCTATAGCCACCTCTGGGATTCGAACTTGGCGTTATCATTTAGTACTCCAGTTGATTGGTTGATTCAGTTGACCCTTAAATATTCATATTGCTTTTGATGACTCACAAATATAGCAAAAACATCATGAATGTTATTTTTTTTGGGGGGGGGGAATAGGTTTATACTGTTCTCTTTTCGGTTTGCGTTTCCATGAAAGAAAAATGTGTACATGCAGGGAGTTAGCAAGTCATGAATAGGGCTATAGGCATATAATACCATGGTTTGTTCGCTCTGTTTGAAGTCACTCGGTTACAAATAGGGCTACAGGCATATTGTACCGTAGTTGGGTGATTAGAACTTGGTATATCATTTGGAACTTCATTTGCTCGGTTAAATCGGAAGAGAGAGCTTCAAGGTTATCTTCAGTGTTACTTAAAGACATCAATGTCCACTAATCTAGACTACCTATATTAAGGGGGAGATTGTTGGAACACAGAAATACAGATAGTTTACTAGATTGGATATCCCACCCCCGAGACACTTGTATATTCTCGGGGGGAATAAGAATGCTTATGTACGAGTATAAATACTCCCCACTAGCTTCACTAGTAGGTGTGTGTTCTTAATAATATTTCATATTTCACCACCACTCTCTCTTCCCTCTCTCTACTTTCTCTCTCTAACACCACCATGGGTGTGTTTGCCTATTTTGGCTGACCACCCGACCACACCACAATATCAACCTAAACTAGATATATTCGATCCTACAACCCACATGAACAACCTCGTGCACGTAATCTTTGTGAGCACTACAAACCAAGCCACCAAGGCTATCGAAACACCATTAAGCTACCCCAAAGAGCCAATGTGTCTCCCTTGCGATCCGATACCATCCAGGTTGGTGCAAAGCAGATGTGCATTCCATGGACTTCGTTCTGAAGATCCAAATCAACATCTCAAGGATTTCCATAAAATCGTAGATTCCATCGACCTTGATGTTGCAACTCAAGAGACAACGCGATTATGTCTCTTCCAATTCTCTCTATGTGACCAAGCTAGTCATTGGCTTGAGTGTTTACCCGCGGGATCTATCTCATCCTGGGATGATCTCACTTCTCGTTTCCTCGCTTAATTTTTCCCATCGGGGAGAACTACCAGGCTAAGGAATGACATCTTGATGTTCCAACAACATTAAGGTGAAACTCTTTACGAAGCGTGGACTCGTTTCAAGGACTTACTCAAGAAAGTCCCTCATCATGGCATTGATCTTTGGCTTCAAATCTAAATTTTCTATGATCATGTCAATCAATCCACAAGGCAAACCATTGACCAAGCGGCCGGTGGCAAGCTACGTGACAAGAATGCGGAAGAATCGTGGGGCATCATAGAAGATCTTGCTCTCTATGACAACGAATGTTGGAATGACCCCCGCGAGTTGAGCAAAACGGTTAAGGCAATATCCTTGCCTTCGAATAACTCAAGCATTCCCGACCGTAGGATCATGTAACTTGAAGACCAAGTCAAGTTTCTCATGAAATCCTACGAAGCTCCAAAACCTCCAAGTCAAGTGAACAAAATCACTTCTTCATGTGAATTATGTAGTGGTCCCCATGACACTCGTGATTGCATGGAACTCCCCGAACAATCTTTTGCAGATTACGCATCCTCGCGTGCCGACGGAGTGGGAGACAAGTGGTTCACTAAAAACCCCGGACCTAGAAGTTTTAATGAGGCCTATGAAGCATGAAAAGACAAACCAAACTTTAATTGGAGTCGTACTCAAACCATCTCAACTAATAACTCCCCGCCTCTCACTTGGTCTCAACATTCATCCAATAAAAACTCCTACCGTCCACCTCCCAATCAACGTGGCTTAGAAGGAATGATACACAACTTTATGTCATCTCAAGAAGCTCAATTGTCTAAACTTGAAACCTAATTTAGACAACAAGTAGAGATGAATAATAAAATTGGAAACCTCTTGAAAGCTGTCAACAATCAAGTTATCAGTGCTTTAACTAATTGTATCACTGAGGCTAAAGAGGCTAGTATTACTCCACCCACTTCGGCCATTAGCGATACACCCCATTTCGTGAAGATTAAGGATCCTAGCAAACTTTTCTCATCATCATCAAAACATGTTCACTTTGCTAACGTCGTCACTTTACTACCACCAAATAAGATTGGTGAGAAAGAAGATCAAGACGTTGTGACGGAAAGAAGTACCGATCTTAATAAGGAAACCAAGGATGATGAAAGTAAGGAGGAGGGAGAAGTAGGTGATGAATACGTTAATAGGTTCCCACGAAAGATGAACTTGCATACCATAAGAATCTATCAGATGATCCTAATCCACCATATTACATGATTCTACCAATCATCCAAGCAGGTGACCCATCTAACATGAATATACCATGTAATATCGGGCATGTACATGTGTGGAAAGATTACATTGACCTTAAGTCCCCCATAAATATTATGACTAGGATACATTACAATTGGATTATGAAGAAGCAATTGGCACCCAGGAGAGACCCTGTAACACCCCCAAAATCTGACTTTGCGGAAGCAATAATACCATGGGGTGCTACGAAAATGGAAATCACAAGACAAGGTAACGAAGAACCAATTACACGCTTTAGAAAGATGATTTTATTTATTTAAATCAAAGTATAAAAATCCTTAGTTTGCAAAGATTATTTACAAGTTACTGGTCCCTAAAAAACAAGTCAATTTCAAAAATCAAAATTTTTATTGGTTAAAGTATAAGTCTGCCGCCTTGCCAATCCTTGCCATACTTGCATAACCTGATTACCTGAGAAAAACATGCTTAAAAAGTCAGCAAAAAGCTGGTGAGTTCATAGGTTTTAGTTAAAACAAATATCTCAAATTTATAACATCAGTTTCATCAAAAAGTCATGTATATGTTTTATTACGCTAGCTCTAAGTTCATGTAACCGAAGCTTTAACAGTTCTGCATGCTCTAGAACATGTAAATCATAAAATCCCTGGAAAGTGTTTATCCCAGACACTTGAACATTGATATGGTATACGCTCGTTTGCCTATCCGGTCAAACCGAACGGGGACTTTACTCCCAATAGATCTATTTATAACAATCACGCTTCCTCCCTGGAATTAATGGTTCATGAAATTCGGGCAATAGGGGACATATCAGGCTTAGGCTATCTGCGTAATAACTTGGGTATAATAGTATTAATGTCCACAAAATTTAGTCTAGCATGTTCTCACCCCAAAACAAGTAAAAGTAAAAATGGGGCTATAAACTCACCTTTAATGGTCTGAACAGTGAATGCTGTGAAATTAGGGAGTGCACGGCACCAACACGCAACCTATATTAAATAATCATGTCTTAGTTTCAAGTACTAAATTCAGTTCCTTTCAGATTCTAAATTTTAACGTTTTAGTGTACCTATGTTGTTGTCACTTGGGTGGCGGTAAGTGTGGTTACTAAAGTCTCTCCTAAGGGATGGTGAGGTGTATTCTATAACTGACCTAAAGTTGGGAATACCTAATGACCTAGGGTATGAATGAATTAAACCTAATGGTGATATGTATATATTTTATATAGTGTTTGTTAAGTTTGCCTAAGTTGGTTTTAAAAATATGACTTAATATTTGTGGTGCTTATCACTTAACTAGTAAATGATCTAAAAGTTAATATCTATCGTTAATTCTTGAATTCAACTTAGAATTAGAGTTTGTGTTATTATAATAATTCTATCACGGTTCATTTCTTCATATTTTAATTTAGAACAATATATATTGCCTAATTCGTTCTAGTTTAGTTTGATATTATATTCGTGTTGCCATTTATTCCCTAATGACTTGTGAAGTTTAATATATATTATCACTTGAGTAATTTATCTAGTTTCTCATCATGATTCGTTCATACTACACTAGTTTAAAGTTTTATGTTTCGACAATTTTATTCAAACTAAATGGTATAGGTTTAGTGACGTTTGCTTTTATCTTATTTGATTGACATCCTACGTATGGTTATTTTCCTCGACGTGTGTTACGGTTTTCACCTATAGTGAATCTAAGTATCATATTTTTAATACACTAGTTCATGCTATTGCATATGTATCCCTAGTTCTTCTAAAGTGTATTTTAAACCATTTGTATAACAATGTTCACACACACACACACACACACACACACACACACACATATATATATATATATATATATATATATATATATATATATATATATATATATAGTCTAGTTGCGTTAAATGCTTTCGTCGTGTTTGGCATTTCGGCTATTCAATCTTTTACGTTCATAAGTGTTAATATATTTATATATATATTACGATGTGTGTTTTATAACCTATCTTTATTGTAAATTTGAGTGCTATATTAAATACACAAGGGCTCGTTAATATTTATATATCTTTATCCTTCCCGAGTGTTTATAATATTACTTGTAGGTACGTATTTAGTCCTTTTTGTCACATTTTACGTTTTGGCTATTCTAGTTTTCTCGTACCTATATGTTAATATAAATGGAATGTTATTTGGTTCTCGGCTATATAACTTTTATATCCCTATATGTTATCTTTGCCAAAATTTACATTTGGCTATACGAGTTTTGTAGAGTCTAACCATCTTGATTGTGTGGATCTATTCGGGTGGTCTTGGATCTTGAAAGATCAAGAAACCCATGGAGTTAGTGAGATGTTAGAGAGAGAGAGGGAACCCTTGAGAGAAAATCTGAATATTAGATTAAGTGTGTGAAGTAACAAGAGTTCCAACCCTTCCCATGTGTGGGAAGGGGTTTATATAGTTCCTAACATTGGTGCCCCTAGTGGGCTATGGAGTGAGCTGACAGTGGGTAAAGACCCGACCCACTCCACAAATATAAATATAACTACACTAATAATACTAATACTATTAATAATAATAATAAGCCTACGAGCTACTCCCTCCGTCCCTTTATAAATGCTAAATAGATACTCGAGGTGACCGAACCTTCATCTGAATATTTATATTCCTAACAAGTTTCTATGTAAGTTAACGTTTTAATGGAATCTTTATGTCATTCGGCTATTACTAGATATTGGTTATAATTGCTTTTACTTGTCTATATATTAGTTGTTGTGAATCGGTTTATAATTTGACTTTATAAATTGTATGCAAGTTATAATGAAATTTCGTTCTTCTTTTCTTTCTTGGCTTCACAAGTTTTTATTTGTCTATAAGTCAGTTAATGTCATTTATTTTCGTAGACGGCTTTTGTTCATTTGTATTTGTTGGCGATGACCCTAATGAAACTGCTATTCAACTTAATAGTTAACACCAATTGTGCACACAAGCCTGGTGGGCCGAAAGGTGGGTTCACAGGCTCCTAACGTGGGCTAAGTTTTTAAAGGGTTTAACTATTGGGCTTGAGGTGGCTATCTAGGTGAAATGTTGGCTTAGTATCTTCCAGCCACAAAACGCCTATGTTACAACTTGATACAGCGCTTTCTGGTGATAATTCTTTTGACCATAGGCAGCCATTAGTCTTTCCCTTTACGACCTAGTACCTTGGCTACGTCGAGTACTACTCGACCTTGTGTAGTGTGGGTCTAAGTGACGACAAGGTTTGTGTTCCTTAACTCTTTGCATAACTCGACATATGTAAAAATGACCTCAAAGGAGCTTAGCCTTTTATGGCTCAATACCTCCTATGTTAACTTAACAAGAACACATAACAAAATTCATCCTAAATGTGTGTCCTATCTGAGTACTCATGCCCCCATATGGGTTGCGTTTGGGGCGGTTTGGTGTTACCCTTTGTGGGTAAGTGCTGGGATTTGGGTGAGCCTTTGTATGTCCGGAACCAAGGACATGGCTTTTTATGTGTTTTGCCTAAATATCACTAGGGACTTGACTAGTACCTCCTCAACACGAAGTGGTTTTCCATTCACCACTTAACGCCAATGCATCTTGTTTGGGTGATCATTTCTCAGTCACGGTTTGTCATCGTAGGTTTCTGATATTAACTTAACAATACTAAAGTCATCCTATTCCCGTCTATATCATTCCCAGGTTTGAATACTTCTACATATCATCAAAATTTATACTTTCCTTAATAACAACTCCTAGGTTCGAATCAAGAACTAGTAACTTAAATCATCTACCACTTTCCTATGCCACTCTAACGACAAAAACACAACACTTCTTCTCGATAATTTTATTCGAACAACTAATCACCAAATTTTACTTAGATTTTTCCTCAGAACCAACACTAGTTTCCTAGGTTTTAAATCGACCGAAAAGAAATATAACAACATCAATCCTTAGTTTATCCATTTGACCTAATTAATCATATCATGAATAACCTCAAGTAAATAAGTAAACCGAAACTAAACCTTACAATGATCTCTTGTAGGATGAACTTGGTAGAGACTTTAAAACCACGAACTACTGCTCCACACCGGTCAATCCCACTTCTCCAAACCGAATCACAACACTCTTACTCTTCACCTTTCTCGAGTTTTTCTCAGATCTTGTTTAGTTTTTCTTGAGTGGGTTGTGATTCGACATCTCTTGGAGGCTCGAATTTATGGTGGATTGTGGTGAGTAGCTCCATAAGGGCTTTCGGGTTTGGGGAAAACAATCTTACCACTTAAGTGCTAATTCTACTTCTATGGCTTTTTTTTTTGGGTAAAGGGGAGTAATCCTGCACCCTGGTAAGTAGATTAACCAAAAAACGTTTAAGTACAAAGGATATGGGTGAAATCCCATATCTCAGCCCGTTACATAGGCACGTACATGAAACAAAACTCAACAGTCCCGTAGGACACTAACAAATAACCACTATATAAGAGTGACACACCACTCTTATTGACTAATATATGAACATAAAAAATACAACGACTAAAAGATTACAAATTAAAAACTCAAGTTAACCACTTGATTCTTCAAAAGTCGTCATAGATGTACATAACCGTCAACGATGCAGCCTTTTCCTTGATAGTACTTGAACAGCACTAATCCACACCAAACAACTACACCGACTTCCATTGATCCAAAAATGACCAAACCAATACTACGACTTGATCCAACACCTCATTTGCTACGAGCTATAATGGAGTAAAACTCTAGCTAAGAATGGAACCCAATGTATCATGATCAATCATAGACGAAAAATAGGGTTAAGACACCCTAACTTACACATTATGGCACACATCAGCATACCATCAACATGGTACGACAACATGGATTAAGATACCAACAATGCGAACCATGACTTCCAACAGTCCAGCGTATTAGAGTCCATAAGATGAACCAACCAAGCCCTCCAAATCAGGAACATAATACGAATAGACATGTCAACAATAGGGTTAACCAACCCTAACTCTAATACAATGTTTAGGATTAATTCTAACAGTTATAAAACGTGAGTATAAAAACAACAATATTTTTCAACGTTTAAATTCTTATTAGAAATAATTCCAAGAATCTATACCCAAGTGTTTTGCGGAACAAACACTTGGGATTGAATAGACAAGGGTATGGGGTGTCTCCTATCGAAACTCAAGTTTTGCTTGAGTGGTAACAATATACCCACTGAGCTATCTCAGTGAGTTGTATACTCTTTGTAGGAGAGAAGTTCCTTTGCAAAAGTTCAAGATTTTAAATATACAAAGCACACTTTAACTTCTCTCCTATCTGATCTATTTATACACAAGTAATCTAAGTATAAGTGATTAAATATAATACAAGTTGTTGAGGTTGCGTGTCTGACAATTACAAATAGTAATTGTCATTTCCAAGAACCAATAGGAAAGGGCTAATAAGACTTTGGGAGTTGTTGGCTGACACTCTATGACTTTTAGCCGCAATAGGGAAGGTTGGATCTGACAAGAGAAGAGTGTTGGGCTTACACTATTATCTTCTCAGATCTTTTCCCTATTGTTCCCGCCTTTTCTTCAGGCGCTGGTTCCTCAGTCCTTCAATCACTTTGTTAGTTGAGGAGACTGGGTTCAGTGAGTTCTTGTCCAATACTCACTGAACCATCATCTTCTTCTTTGGCTTAAGTCCGACTCAGGGAGTACCGCCTTCCTGAGAAGTGAATCCTTCTTCTTGAATTCGTCTTAAGCATCTTGAAGATGACTCACTGAGAGGCTGTTCTCTCAGTGACTTGAATTGTTCTCGGTTTAAGTTAAACACTTAGTTAATTTGTGTCCAAATCATGTTTTACGTATTCTTGGGTTTATCATGACCCAACAATCTCCCCCTATTTGGATATAAATTATTCCTAAGTGTTTTGATCAGTATGAGTGAGCTAAAGTCTTCTGCTCATACCGAATGTACTAGAAAATAAATAAGGATACTGATATAACAAAACATTCATCAAATTTATTCATATCATTACAAGTCCTATTATTCTAAGTAGAAAATACTCAAGGTTCCTCAACAAGACCCATGAGTTCAAGTTTCGCCTTCTTTGACATCAACACCTCTTTATCAGGTCGTTCTTTCATCAACTGATCCATCAACTTTACAAACTCCTCATTTTCAGGTCTCCTGATATTAAGCGCCATCAGTTTGTAAGCAAGGAGTGTTGTTGTTTCTACTTTGTCGATTTCAGAGACTCTTTGAAAGGCTTCCTGACCAAATTCATCCACAAAGAAGATGCCATACTCAGGTTCCTTAATGACCAGGTTGGGACGGAATTTGACTCCCTGAGGAGGAACTCTATTGCAGTGAAGTGCAGCTATATATTGTTCAGGCTCCATAACTACAGCTTTCCTTTTCTTCCCAACCTTCTGAGTAAACTCAGGGATAGTTAGTCCCTGAGAAGCAAGTGCCTCATCATGGTTAATGCCCAGACTCTTTGCCACTCTTGCAAGTTCCTCATACTTAGCACTCAGTGACTTGATGATGATTGGGGCATTCTTTCTTGCGGTTTTCTTCCTTAGGATAGGCATCATCATATCCCATTCTCTTAACCCATAGTCTGAGAATTTGACAGTTGGAAGATGTTCAGACTTTCTTGGACCTCTATGGATTGTTAAGCTCAGAGGTCTGGTGGGGTGAATGGTGATGTCAGTTATTTTGCCTTCACCTTTGGTATTGGTCATGTGCCATACATACCTCTCATAAATCCTCTGCCTCTTTTCTTCCTTAAGTTTGGCTTGTTTGTTGTGTTCCTTAAGGATTTCGGCCTGAAGCTTGAGAAACTCATCCCCTTTGATGTCCTTCTGCTCAGACTCCTTGATTACTTCTTTGGCAACCTTAGAAATTTCAGACCTGTTGAGTACCAGCTCTTTTTCTCTTTCCTTCCTGAGCTCTTCTTGGTGTAAAATTTCAGCAAGTTGATCAGGAGTCCCATAGACCCTTCTCCCATCCTCTAAATCAACATAGAATGGTGCATCAGGATCTGCACGTCTTTCAGAAGAAGCCTTGACTAAGAGTGATTCAGGAGGAGGGTTTGTTTTAGTCACCATGATTTTCTTCCCTTTGTCAATGGGAGGAGGTTGACTGGTGGATGTCTCAGGGACAGTTACTAAAGCAGAATTGGGATCAGGGATTGGAGGATCATCAATTTTCTCCCCCTCAGCAGATGGCGGAGCTTCAGTGGAGACACCTGCTGACTGAGGAGGTGGAGGAGTATGAGAGGCCTGAAGAATGGATAAGATGTTGGAGACCATAGATTTTGTTTCAGAAGTCTCATTCTTCACGGCACTTAATTCGGTAGCCATTTCCCTCTGGTGGGTGGTGAGTTCAGTTACTTGGGTGGTGTAGTGTTTGACCAGCTCATTATGTGTTGTTGAGAGCTGCTCAAAGGCTGAGGAGATTTTGATCAGGTGCTCCTTGGATGCATTAACAGCCTGATAAATGGACTCTTGCTGTGTCCTTAATCCTTGAAGATCTA
Organism: Artemisia tridentata subsp. tridentata; assembly: GCA_021014915.2. Lineage (NCBI taxonomy): Eukaryota > Viridiplantae > Streptophyta > Magnoliopsida > Asterales > Asteraceae > Artemisia > Artemisia tridentata. The sequence goes on from CP139505.1 coordinate 233,017,437, forward strand.
CCCCCTGAAGGAGCTTTAGAAGCTCAGTTATGCTGGTGGAGGTGTTAGCCTGAGAGGCCAAGTATGCATCCAATCTGGTGACAAAAGTGGGATCATCTGCAAGATGTTCTTGTACTGATTCTATAGCCTTGAGGATGTTGGACAGTTCCTGATGCTGTCCAGTGGCTATGTCATCTACAGATTTATTCAGGTCGCCAAGTTGTTTATCAGTGAGGGTGGCGGCCTGAAGAATCTTTGCCTGAGATTCTTCCACAGAAGCCCTGAAGTCAGCATAGGAGGATGCCACTTCAGTGTGCTTATCCCATAGCTCATCCGCAACAGAGTTGTAAAGACCTTCGTTGGCTTTGCGAAGGACTTTTGCCATTTGTCTTTCAGAAGCCGGATGCGCATCGTCATACTTTTGCAACCACTTGGGAGTGGTTGAAGCACCTGATGATGATGATGAGGTTGATGGAGAACTGGGTGGTTGATCCTCAGGAAGAGGTGAGGAATGTTGTTTCTCAGAGGGCTGAGGAGGGCTTACTTGTGTTTCCATTTCCTCCTCAGCATCAGGGATCTCATCATCACCAAAATCAATTTCCTCCTCTGACTCATCAGCCAACAAATTTTTATAGTCAACCAGAGAAGGAGCCTTCAGTAAATCCGGCTCCCCCTCAGAAGAGGGCTCACCTTCGTTGTGGCCAGGTCCTGATTCTTTTGTCATAATAACTGGTGGGGTTTGACCAGCCTGACTAGTCATAATAACTGGGGGGGTTTGCCCAGCCTGACTTTTAGAATCAGTTCCTGAGAGAACAAAAATGCCTGAGGTGGGTTTGGGTTCCGTATCGGCGGGTGGTTTAAATCCCTCCGAGTCTTTGTCCCCCTGAGCGCCTTCATCCACTGATGGGTGTTTTTCAGTGGAATCATGAGGCACTCCTTGTGAAGATGTATGGACCCCATTCCCATCAGGATTGGTCTGTCCTTTTGGGGATTTAGGGTCTTGAACTCCCTGAGACCCTGAGTGTGATTGCTCAGGGACGTTAGCAGGATGTGAGTGGGTATGGGTCCCCTTCTCAGTGGAGTAGTACTACTCCACCGAGGATATAGAACCTTGAACTCCCTCAGGCTCTGATTGTGATTTATCAGTGCCTTCATTAGGATGTGAGTGGGTGGATGCTCCTGACCCTTCTGACTTGTTTTTGTCAGAAGGGACATTAGGAAAGGGTTTGCCCGAGGATACTGAGGATGACTGCTCAGCACCCTCCAGTGGCGTTTGTTTTTTGGCCAATGTGGTCTCTTGTATGGGAGTCTTAGAAGTCAAGGTCACAACAACTTTCTTGGTGCCTGAGGCAACAGTCTCAGTGACGAGTGGTTTAGGTCTAACCACCTTACTGGATTGTCCCCCTTTCCCTTTCTTCTTCTTCACCTTCTTGGTTGGTGAAGGAACTGGTGAGCATACATTTTCACCCTGAATCACCATTAACATGTAGGTGGTCAGGGCGACCGGTTTTACCTCAGTAATGTCACTACTAAAGTTGGTCTTATGCAAGATGTCAGGTTTTGTACCTTCATCGTCAGACCTTAAGTAGTCAGGACCAAGAAGATCCTGAAGCACACAGGAAATGAACCTAGGATAAGACATGTGTCTTTGCCTATGTTTCCCTGAGAGCTTTGACACGAGGTCTCGGAAGATTATTCCTTCGATATCTATTTTTCTACCCTCCAAGAGACTGAACATCATCAATTGTTGTGATGAGTTCAACTGCTCAGTGGAGGATTTGTTTCCTCAGAGTACCTGAATGATGAATGTCATCATAATTCTCCAGACAGGGTGAAACCATGTCTTCACTATTGGAGCCTTTGCCAACAAGGCTTCAGGAGACTCGCCAGGACGCCTAACATCATGAGGCCCTAGGAAAAGCATTTCCGCTTTTATTTCCTGATCAGTAGGGTTAGCCTCAAAGTTCTCAACAAAGTTAAGACCAGTGGCCATGATGAAGGTCTTGTAGTTCAGGGAAAGAGTCCTGGTTCCATTCATCACAGTGATGCGTGGGTTTTGCAACCTTACAACAGGTTTTACCTCTCGAGGGATCTCAAGAGGCTTACAACCCCACCAGGCAGTGTACCTGACCGATGTAGTATAGTGTAGTGGTAAGTACGGGGGATTGATCGTTCTCCACAGGGAATAGTGTTCGTTAGGTGTGAAAGGCTACTCTAATTAGGTCTAAGGGTTGAGGAAGATTCTTTTTATGTTTTTATATTTTTATGAAAGCAAGTAAAATCTCGGGTTTTGAAGGAGTGGGCGGAATTAGTTGCTAGTCAACTAACCCAAATTACTACGAATGCAAATAAAATAAATAACTGAAAATAAAAAGTGGTGAGAAACTTATGTGTGGAGAAATGTGTTTACTTAGATTTCCTTACTCCCTAACTATCTTTTACCGGTTAATTAGTGTGTATTAGTCGCGTGGATGACGGGTGTATTCCTTAATACCATTCGTGGGGTGGCGTACTTACTTCCCCAAACTCTACAAGCTCCTACTTCACTCCTATGTCGAGCCGGCTAGGAAGCTCCTAACATGGGATCACTAGAATTCGCTTGTGCATTAAATACAACCATAAAAACCTTTAGTACGCATTTGGTTCATGTTTCTTAAGACGTTCAAGCAAGTTACCGAATAGGAAGTTAGCCAGTTTTCTTAAGCCTAACATAGATAAACAATCATCCAATACAACTAACAACACACTAACAACCAATAATCAATAGCTAGGTTTCATTAGATCTAAGCAAACACAAGATAAAATTAGCCTAACATGTTAAACAAAAGACAAGCATAAGATAGAATCAAACAACACATAGACATATTGAATGATTAATTGATAACTTATCTTTCAATGAAACATGGAAGATCTCAAGGCAAGAAGCCCTGAAAAAGTAGCTAAAATCGTCTTAGGGTTTTATCCCAAAATTCCACACACTAAGCTCTCCCTAATGACAAAAAATTAGAAAACTATATATAGACTTTGACATCTGACGGCGTCACCTTATGCATTGTGACGCCGTCACCTCGCCGCTTTTAGGGTTCCCGGGTGACCTTCTTGACGCCGTCCCTCTTTAGCTCTTCAAAAATCCATTCTGGCTTATCAAGGCTTGACGCCGTCGGACCTATAACGTGACGCCGTCCCTCTTTGATTTAAGCCGTGACGCCCTTGATTTAGTTAAAGCGTGACGCCGTCAGAATTCTCATGCAAACTCACTGGCCCGTCATGAGTAAATTTCTCATCCAACTTTTCTTGCCAAAGCATGACGCCGTCTGGAGTTAATGTTGACGCCGTCAAAGGTGACTTTCAGCACAATTTTGAGACTTTGCCGTTTTCTTCACTTTTATGCTCCAAAAACGTCCAAAATGCCTCCTTTTCCAGATTTCTCCTCAAAAGTACCTAAAATGACAAAAGGAACGATTTAGGGCAATATTTGATCAAATAAATACGATTTCGGGCTTAAATGACCCCTTAAAAGCGGTACACTTTTCGCCTCATCAAATACCCTTACACTTGAGATTTGCTTGTCCTCAAGCAAATGCGCTTTTATTCTAATCAAAATACAAGTTAGGGGTCATTTAATGCAAACATAAAAGTAATTACAACAAATAATCGTTCCACTTCAATCATAATAAGCACGGAGATTACATACTAGCACCTCACAAGTAGTGTTTAGATACTCACATCTCTCAAGTGTCATCAAAATAAATCTCATAAATGAAAACGGAAAATATCTCTCACTACCTGTCATAGCAAATAGATTACCATAGGCTTGGGAAAGGATCGAAAACCTCCTCCACTAGGCGTAAGCACCTAAGATAAACTATCAAAGAGGGCTTTTAAATGGGTTATAACGTTAGGTGTAGGGAAAAGGAAAACACGGTTTTGTTGGATAAAGGATATTTTACTGGTGGCGAGTTAAAGATCTTGATCGATTACACGTACTATACAATGTTGCTAAGCCAAGACTAGACTCGATCTTAAGCTAATGAAAGAAAATAACAAAACATAAACATAAAATAAACATAAAATGAAACGGGATGGTAGTCCGTATGTTTTTTCTATTTTTCTTTTTCTCATTTTTTTGTATTTTTCTTGAAATTTTTTTTTTTTTTTTTTTTTTTTTTTTTTTTTTTTTGCATACACTTTTACCCTACCATCCAAAATAATACATCATAGGGGCGTTGCATCCCCTTACACTTGAACTTTTACATAACTTTACAAATAACTATTCTAATGACTCGAATTAAGATAATTGAAAAACTTGGAGTACTTTTAAAACATTTAGCACATATGGGGGTAATAAATGATGTTCTTCCCCATTACTCCATTACACTAGTACTTTACCCATGAGTCCCAATCGTCCCAAAACAATATGTACAAGGATATGACTCGACTTAGCAACCATGTAATCAATTAGATAATTAACTTGGGTTTAAACAAATGTTGTCACAATAATGCACTAAAGATGAGTGCATACAAGGTAGGCTAAGGCGATTTGGGTGTACATTTAAGTGGGGTGTAACAAATTCTTCCTTTAAGTAAAATGCTTAAAGGTTGAAACGAAAAGATAGGCTCTGAGGGGTGTACTAGGGGTATCGTGTACTAAAAATGAGTACAACGCAAAGGGTGTGGGAGAATTACTTGACCAATGTAGCCAAAGTAATTATAACAAAAACACAGGTGTAAAACAATGGGTTTATCCTAATGCCTCTTATCATGTAGTAAATCTAACTACACGAATGTAGTCTCACTTGTGGCCTCGGAATGGTCCTAACGCAAGTTCTAGAATCTAAGTGCTACCGGTACACACATCATAGCATAAATGCTTTTCCTACCAATTCTAGGGGCGAACCTCACATATTTGGGGGTGGAAAATTTTTTAGTGGTACGGTTTTTGTGCTAGTCATATAACTCCTATCCGTGAGACGCTCATTAAGATCAAAGTTTCACTCCTATATGTTGTAAAAAATTTTAAATTTGGCACTAAAATTACCTTAACAAGTATTTCTCTCAGTTTTATTACACATCTACTATTAAACAAACAAAAATCAAGCGCAATTGTATTCTCTAAAATCGTACTTTTACCCTCCCCTTACACTTAAGATGAACATTGTCCCTAATGTTCAAATAACAAGATGTAAAAGAAAAAGTAAAAGAATGAAATCAAATACTCCCCTGATTCGCTCGTTGGATAATGAAATTACACGGTTAAATCTTCCTCCAAAGAGAATGTTGAAGCTCCATGACTAATGCATCGCCATAAGCTTGATTCAAAACATTTCCTTGTCCAAAATAACCTGTTGAACCTGAGAAAACAAACACGAAAACCTGCATAACATCGGCGGGATAAAATCTATATATAAGGATATAATGCTTGTGGAATGATAACTTTGCAGATTCCTGGAGATTATAAGTTGGAGATTTTAATAAAAACTTTTTATGAAAACAAAATTTTCAAAAATTTCTGGAAATTAAATCTGACGCCGTCAGGTTATAACCCCTGACGCCGTCAGAAATGACCTGACAAAAATTTTCATTTTAAGTTTCCGGAAAATTTCTGGAAAAACCTTTACCTTACTTCCTGGAAATCCTGCAAAACATCATTATGACTCGATACAAGCATTTGACTCAAACAAATACGAATATGTATGCTAATTTATTATTATTATGATTCATGTTCATTTGTTCTAATAAACCGATTTGACTTTCCCTTACACTTAACTTTTGCAAAATACCTTTATATGTAGTTAAGACGAAGTTAAAAACAAAATAAAGCATTTTCACAATTTTAGTTTTGAACATGAATCAATAATAATAAAAATTAAACATACATACGGAAGCAAATAGAATCAAACAAACAAATAAATAAACACACAAAGCAAATAAACCATGGGCTGCCTCCCAAGAGCGCTTGTTTTTGTTCGAGTCACGAGCCTGACTCTACCCTTATTTAATGGATAAAGGAGAGGTTTTCCCTACACTTAGGATTAAGTGCGGGTGATAGTAGCGATACACACCAGCTCGGTAGGAGTATGCCACGTGAGGAAAGAGTGGTGGATGAATTATATGCTCAAAGGGGTGTGCTCCTTTCATCATAACCTTGCCTAGTTCACTTTGGTCAATGGGTGATTTTGAGTTTCCTCCTAAAAAGGGATCATCTTCTATCAACTTCGAGAGACTCCAAGTTGGGAATCCATCTTGACCTAATAAACCCGGTTTAAACCCATAGTGTTTCTTGTGATCTATCATGAATGGGTGATGTAAGTATATAAGGTCATGGTTCACTCCTATATTAGCTTCCTCACTACAAGGCTTAATGTCTACTACCTTAAACTTAAGATTACCCGGACTACATGGTTTGATGGGTGGATCGGGACCTAATTCAATTCCTAAGTTCACATTTAAGGATGGAAGATTAGGTAACGGTTTTGGTTGAGGCTCCGGTTCATCAAAACTAGGAACTTCCATAGAACTAAAAGAAAGGTTATGACTACAAGTATTCAAACCTATTTCTTCTAGTTTTGTTTGGTCCAAGGGCTCTACCTCTATTGGGGTTCCTATAGTCTCTTCTACTTCTTCCGGGTAAGTCATGGGTGGTGTGTATGCCTCAAATGATGGTAGGACTTGTGGGGTACTTGGTGAGCTTATGTTACTTACCTCATCATTTCTTATGTCAAGATCACCTATATCCTCATCATGTGTTTTAGTAGGATCTAACCCTAACATTTTCCCAAGTATCTCAAGTGCTTCTCTAGGCATCTTAACTTCTATATCCGAATCATAAGGATCATCCTCAATGTTATGACTGCTATATTCAAATTGCCCAAAAGATTCATCATGTGTTTCTTGAGATTCATCATCATCGATCATAAAACCTAGGTCTTTTTGATCAATGTGATCATGCTCGGCTAGATCCTCCATCACATCAAGATCACCTAAGTGTTCACCCTGTATTATGGTAGTGCCTAACCATGACATGCAGCTAGGTGGCTCAACTCTAACCATCTCAGAATCTTGGTTTGACTCTAAGTCTATGTCATTAGAAACTAGGTCTTTTTGCTCATACGAATCCATCAATTCGTTCCACTTATGGGTCATGGTTAGGAAGCTTTCCTCAAAATTCATCCAAAGGGTCTTACTAAAAGGAATTGATCCAGATAATGATTGTCTAAGAGAAGTATCACATGCATAGAATTCATTAAACCCATCTAACCTTACCCTCAACTTTATTTGGATATCACAAAGATCACGAAACAATTCATAGGAATGATAGGAAACAAATCTCTTGGTGAAGTATAATTGTTCATCTATTGTCAATGATCTAAATGGAATTTCATCCGCCATAGTGACAAATGAAAATGGTTTTACAAACAAAGGGCACAAAGAAAAAGATAGACTAAAGAAAACCTAGAAAAATAAAATAAAAAATCTCACTAGAAAGGAATCTAGTGAGTAGACCTAATAGAAATAAAAATTCAACCTAAACAATAACTATTCCCCGGCAGCGGCGCCAAAAACTTGATGCGTGGGTTTTGCAACCTTACAACAGGTTTTACCTCTCGAGGGATCTCAAGAGGCTTACAACCCCACCAGGCAGTGTACCTGACCGATGTAGTATAGTGTAGTGGTAAGTACGGGGGATTGATCGTTCTCCACAGGGAATAGTGTTCGTTAGGTGTGAAAGGCTACTCTAATTAGGTCTAAGGGTTGAGGAAGATTCTTTTTATGTTTTTATATTTTTATGAAAGCAAGTAAAATCTCGGGTTTTGAAGGAGTGGGCGGAATTAGTTGCTAGTCAACTAACCCAAATTACTACGAATGCAAATAAAATAAATAACTGAAAATAAAAAGTGGTGAGAAACTTATGTGTGGAGAAATGTGTTTACTTAGATTTCCTTACTCCCTAACTATCTTTTACCGGTTAATTAGTGTGTATTAGTCGCGTGGATGACGGGTGTATTCCTTAATACCATTCGTGGGGTGGCGTACTTACTTCCCCAAACTCTACAAGCTCCTACTTCACTCCTATGTCGAGCCGGCTAGGAAGCTCCTAACATGGGATCACTAGAATTCGCTTGTGCATTAAATACAACCATAAAAACCTTTAGTACGCATTTGGTTCATGTTTCTTAAGACGTTCAAGCAAGTTACCGAATAGGAAGTTAGCCAGTTTTCTTAAGCCTAACATAGATAAACAATCATCCAATACAACTAACAACACACTAACAACCAATAATCAATAGCTAGGTTTCATTAGATCTAAGCAAACACAAGATAAAATTAGCCTAACATGTTAAACAAAAGACAAGCATAAGATAGAATCAAACAACACATAGACATATTGAATGATTAATTGATAACTTATCTTTCAATGAAACATGGAAGATCTCAAGGCAAGAAGCCCTGAAAAAGTAGCTAAAATCGTCTTAGGGTTTTATCCCAAAATTCCACACACTAAGCTCTCCCTAATGACAAAAAATTAGAAAACTATATATAGACTTTGACATCTGACGGCGTCACCTTATGCATTGTGACGCCGTCACCTCGCCGCTTTTAGGGTTCCCGGGTGACCTTCTTGACGCCGTCCCTCTTTAGCTCTTCAAAAATCCATTCTGGCTTATCAAGGCTTGACGCCGTCGGACCTATAACGTGACGCCGTCCCTCTTTGATTTAAGCCGTGACGCCCTTGATTTAGTTAAAGCGTGACGCCGTCAGAATTCTCATGCAAACTCACTGGCCCGTCATGAGTAAATTTCTCATCCAACTTTTCTTGCCAAAGCATGACGCCGTCTGGAGTTAATGTTGACGCCGTCAAAGGTGACTTTCAGCACAATTTTGAGACTTTGCCGTTTTCTTCACTTTTATGCTCCAAAAACGTCCAAAATGCCTCCTTTTCCAGATTTCTCCTCAAAAGTACCTAAAATGACAAAAGGAACGATTTAGGGCAATATTTGATCAAATAAATACGATTTCGGGCTTAAATGACCCCTTAAAAGCGGTACACTTTTCGCCTCATCACACAGTGAAAGTGATGATGGACTCTTTGGTGTCCTTAGGGCTAGTAGCCGTTGCGGTACACCAAAACTCCCTGAGATAGTCATTATAGATGACTTCAGGGGTGGTTGTAAAGGTTGTGGCAAGGAAGCAGTTTTGTAAATACTTAACTACATCCTTGTAACCCGCATATTGCTGCGGATAATGGAAATTTCCAACCACATTGTTTTTGGTCAGGTCCACGCCCTCCGTTGTGAAGTTCACATTCGGGGCGGTGGTGATAGCATTAGAGGAAGCCATTTTATGATCGGGTTTAGGTCGGAAAATGGTCGGATATTTCTTAATGCTAAGAACACACACACAATTTGTTTGAGAAATAAAAAGGGCAGAGTTTGCTTATAAATTTCTAAAAAACGTGTGTGTGTATTCTTTTGGATGGGTATTTATAGGATAGTGGAGATGGGGGTATTTTTGGCATTTGAGTGATCTTATTTAATCAAAATATAATTATTGGAAGTTATTTTGAATAAAATGGTTGAGATCCGCATTAAATGCCACCACTCCACTTTTCCTCTTTTTTCTCAATTGGCAGAGTGAACAGTTGAGTAGTTTCTGCAAAAGGAGAAGTTGCAGAGTTTCCATCATCACACAGTGTTTTGTGTGAGAGGGCATTGAATGCCAAGTTGGGAAGTGGGGGCCCATTGGGTGTATGCCAGAAAGGCTAAAAGAACAAATATTCTTGAATTAAATATGAGTTCAGTTACCAACCTCGGACATTTACTAACTAGATACTTAGAGCATTTAAGTCAGTATTTAATGTCCTTTTCAGGGTCCTGAATGATTATTCATTCATTGAAGGTATTTCAGGGACTTGGGACTAGTCACTGATGATTCAGGAATATGGAAAGATTCCTGAGCAAAAAGGATTCATGAACTTGGGTTTAGTTCATAAACCCTAGGAACTTGGGTTTAGTTCCTGAGGTTGAGGATTCAGTGATATTAATTCACTGACGTACACATTGAGTCAGGGACCTGAGATTTTAAGAATTTACACTTCAGTTGGTAGGAATCAATCAGTGGACTGATTCTCTATATCCAACATTCCTAATTCAGCTTTCAGTCTTGTGAAAGTTGGTTCATCCAAGGGTTTGGTGAAGATATCCGCTAACTGATATTCAGTAGGAATGAAGTGTAATTCAATGTCACCATTCATGACATGGTCCCTGATGAAGTGATATCTGATATCAATGTGTTTTGTTCTCTGATGAAGAACAGGGTTGTTTGAGATTGCAATTGCACTTGTGTTATCACAAAAGATGGGTACCATCTTGTACTGAATTCCATAGTCACTGAGTTGACTTTTCATCCAGAGTACATTTGCACAACAACTAGCTGCTGCAACATATTCAGCCTCAGCTGAGGACAAGGCAACTGATTGTTGCTTCTTGGCACTCCAACAGACTAATTTCCCACCAAGTATTTGGCAAGAGCCTAAGGTGCTTTTTCTGTCCATGTTGCATCCAGCATAGTCAGAGTCTGAGTATCCTTTGAGATCAAGTCCTGAGCACTTTGGATAGTATAATCCAAGGTTAGGAGTGCCCTTCAGGTACCTGAATATCCTTTTTACAACAGTGACATGAGATTCTCTTGGGTCAGATTGATATCTGGCACATAGACATACTGAGAATTGGATATCAGGCCTTGATGCAAGTAGATACATCAGTGATCCTATCATTCCTCTAAAGAGAGTTTGATTTACTGGTTTACCAGTTAGATCAGGACCAAGGTTGTTTGGGGGAACCATGGGAGTTTTGACTGAGGCACAGTCACTGAGATCATACTTCTTCAGTAGATTCTTTACATACTTCTCTTGACTGATAGTGGTTCCTCTATCAGTCTGCTTGACTTGAAGACCAAGAAAGTATGTCAGTTCTCCCATCATGCTCATTTTGAACTTCTTTGCCATTAGTTTTTCAAATTGTTTGCAAAGTTTGAAACTTGTTGAGCCAAAGATGATGTCATCAACATACACTTGTACTAGTATGACATCATTATTTGTCTTATAGATAAACAATGTGTTGTCTATCTTGCCTCTGACAAATTTGTTTTGGATTAAGAAGGCTGAGAGAGTCTCATACCATGCCCTGGGAGCTTGCTTCAGTCCATAAAGGGCTTTGTTAAGCTTACAGACATGATCAGGAGACTCATGGCTTTCAAATCTAGGAGGTTGCTCAACATAAACTTCTTCTTTCAGTGAACCATTTAAGAATGCACTTTTAACATCCATTTGGTACACCTTGAAGTTCATGTATGTAGCAAAAGCAAGAAAGATCCTGATGGCTTCCATCCTTGCTACTGGTGCAAATGTTTCCTCATAGTCAATGCCTTCTTGTTGATTAAAGCCTTTGGCTACAAGTCTGGCTTTGTTTTTAATGACTATGCCATTTTTATCAGTTTTGTTTTTGAATACCCATTTCATGCCAATGACTGAGACATTCTCAGGACATTTGACCAAGGTCATTACCTTGTTTCTGTCAAATTGTTCCAGTTCATCATGCATGGCCTGAACCCAACTTGGATGTTTAAGTGCTTCTTTAACACTTTTGGGTTCAATTGTGGAAATGAAGTCCACAAATAGGCATTCATTGGATGAGGCTGCTCTTAGACTAGCAGCCATGCTCCTGGTGAGCATGCCTTCAGTAGGCTCTCCAATAATATTGACAAGTTCAATGTCCTGAGACCTACTCCAACTTTCTTGAGGTCCTGGATACTGTTTTGAACTTGTGGAGGCCTGATTGGGTAGAGGGTTTTGTTCTGGAGTAGACACATGATCATTGACAGGATCTTGAGTGCCTATCAGATCACTGAGATTGTTTGGATCTTGAGTATTTTGAGCAGGCTGATTGATATCATCAGTGTGTGTATGTGCCTCAACAAACTCAGTGATGGTTGGGTTGGGTAGGTTGTGGGGGATTATGTAATAGGAGAGATTAGCATCATTTTGATACTGAGTAGAAGAATTGTTTTCAGACAGATATTCATTAGGAGGATATCTTGAAGAATCATCAATTCCTATCTCTTCTACTGAGGCAGTTGAGAACCTGATAGTCTCAGTGCTCTCATTAAAGGTAACATGAAATGTTTCCTCAGTCTGCTGTCTCCTTGTGTTGAACACTTTGAAGGCTTTTGAGACAAGTGAGTATCCCAGGAAGTATCCATCATCAGCTTTTGCATCAAATTTCCCTAGGTGATCCTTGTGATTATGAATTAACACAGGACACCCAAAGACATGAAAGTAGCTGATGTCAAGGATTCTTCCTTTGAATAACTCATATGGGGTTTTCCCATGTCTCTTGACAATTATGGATCTGTTTTGTGTATAACAGGCAGTTTTGACTGCATCAGTCCAGAAATGGTTAGAAAGGACTGATCCACATAGCATTGTCCTAGCAGCTTCAATAAGTGTTCTGTTTTTCCTTTCAGCAACACCATTTTGTTCAGGTGTGTATGGAGAGGAAAAGTTTTGGGAAATACCTTTCTTATCACAAAAACATTCAAGTTCACTATTTTTGAACTCAGTCCCATTGTCAGTTCTAATTTGTTTGACCTTAATGTCATTTTGATTTTCAATGTTCCTGACAAAGGACATGATTGTTTCAGCTGCCTGACTCTTTTTGATCAGGAAGAATACCCAGGTGTATCTAGAGTATTCATCCACTATGACCAGAGTATACTTCTCATGGTTAATAAACCTTGGATTGACAGGTCCAAATAGATCCATATGAAGAAGATGTAGGCAGTTCCTGATGGAAAAGTTGGTTTTGGTTTTAAAGGATGCTCTGTGATGTTTACCTTTTTCACAGGCTGAGCATGGTTTATCCTTAGAAAACACAAGAGATGGTAAGCCAAGGACCTTGTTTTGTTTTACAAGATTGTTTATGTTCTTAAAGTTCAGGTGGGTAAGTCTCTTATGCCAAAGCCAGTTGAGTGTATCAGTGGCTTTAGCAAAGAGACAAGTTCCATCCTGAGTTAGACTGGACATGTCTAAAACATAAACATCTTGTCTTCTTGGTGCAATGAGGACAATTTCCTTATTTGCATTAAAGATGGTTCCTTGCTTATTTTCAAACTGAACTATGTATTTTGCATCACATAGTTGACTGACACTGATCAGATTATACTTAAGACCATTTACATATGCTATCCTAGTAAAGACAATACCATTGCAGTTTACTGAACCATAACCTTCAGTGAGACATGATGAATTGTCAGCAAATATCACTTTGGGTCCTGATTCTTCCACATATTTGTGCAGACACTCCTTAACACCAGTCATGCTCCTTGAACATCCACTATCTAGATGCCAAACAGGATCCCTGGCATGCTTCTGCATAAATAGTAAACTAGGTCAGTTCTTTCTAGGACTCCATTTCATGGAGGGTTTGGTATTGTAGGTCTTTATGAAAGTATTAATTGATTCATGGTCAGAGGTTGAGTGGACTGAGCTACCACATGTTTTGCATTTGGTTGTAGAGGTAGCCTCAGTAGTCTGAGAGGATTGTTTCATTCCTCTTCTTGACTGAATGACCTTCTCTCTTCCTGAGGATTTCTGAGTGGAACTTCTACTAGATTCACAATGTTTGTCATACTGACAATCCTCAGGGTGGTGGTCATTGAATCCACACAAAGGGCAGGGTGGAAAAGGCTTGGCCTTTTGCTTCTGTTTCTGCTTAGAATCAGAAGGGTAGTTCAGGCACTGAGCCTTGAGTCCTGAAAAGTTTGACATGACTGAGCATTGTTTATGATCAGAAGTCCGGTGATCTTCTTTTTTGCAAATCATGCAATAAAGGACTCTATAGCAATCATCAGTGAGATGATTTGTATAGTTGCATAGCTCACATCTTTTTAGGGGTCTTGTGGGTTTGGGTTTGGTCTTTGAGGAAGTTGGTTTTTGTTCCTTCTTGGATTGAGAAGATTTCTCAGAAGATTCAATCTTCTCTCCTAGCTTCCTGACCATTTCAGCCAACTGATCAAATTTTGAGTCAGGGCTTTGGGTTGTTACTTCAGAAGGGACTGAAGTTGATGAGTCATCAGTATTTACTGAGACATCAAGGTTTGCTCTCTTCAGGATGGTTGTTCCCCTTCCTGATCTCTCCTTTGGAGAGTGTGGTGAGAAGACCATAGGTGGGAGGCCTAAGTTAGGTGTAGCACCCTGAAGGGTATTCAGTGGAGGAAGTGGAGGGTATGATTCTGATTCAGACTCATCCAAGGACTCAGTGAGTGGTTCAGTGAGTTCAAGCTTACTGAGTTTTTCAGGAAGCAAGATCTTTCCAGTCTCAAAGTTTGGTAACTTACTGACTGGGTTGTCCCTGACAATCCAGTCATTTGACTTGGGAAGTAATTCTTGCTCAAAAGATATGCCAGCTGGAACAAAGTTTATTTCATTTTGACACACAGTTGGATCAACCATAAGAGGGTCAATACCAATGGTTTTCTGAGAGATTAATCCCACAGTGTCAAAAACCTTAGGGTTCTTCTTGGTCCAGCTTTGAATGATAGCCTTTTCTTTGTTAAGTTCAGTTTGAAGGACTTGGTTTTGTTTCAAAATCTCAGTGTTCTGAATTTGTAGAGTTATTGTTTCTAGTTTGGCTTGCTTAAGTACAAGCAGTTCATCTCTACATTTGTTCAATTCTGACACAATATTGTTATATTTTGAAAGCAAGTTAAGCCTTTGTTCTTCAACAAACTTTAAATCAACACAAATGTAATTCATGTAAGACTTCCAATCAGAATCATCATCCATAGAAAGTAAAGTATTTACCTTTTTCATGGTGATGTTGACCCACTTTCCATTTCTAGCATGGCCTTTTCCCACAGCCACCTGATCCTCTTCTGAAAGTGCCATCAGTGCACTAACACTTATTTCCTCATCTGAGGAAACCTCTTCATCATCCCAATCATATGCTTCAGCTATTAAAACCTTGTTCTTTGTCTGAATAGGTTTAGATGTTTGAGCAGCCTGAGACAATATGGGGTTAGTTTCAAGAAGTGCAAGTTTAGCTTTGACATTCCTATATTTTGTTTCAAAATCCTTTTGACCCTTGTTTTGGTATTGTTGGGTGGACTGAAACATTTTAGGTTGAAACTTGCTAGTTCCTGAAAATTTGTAAGAGGGTTCTGAGATAGTTTTAGAATAACAGTCCCTAGCAAAATGACCCTTTTTACCACATTTAAAGCATTCAGTGGTCTCATTTGCTTTTGATTTTGTAAAGTTGGACTGATTTCTTTTGATGAAACGTTTTGAACTAGCAAGGAGTGCCCTCTCTTGGAATTCCAAGTTCAGGTCATTCAGGTATTCCTCATCAGTCCTTTCATCAATTTCTTCTTCAGAATCCTCTTGAGTATCCTGCACAACACCATTAGAATAGAAAGCAGTTGATATGGGTGTGGAGGTTAAGGCCTTTTTGGACTCAAAAGCTTTTGAGTCAGGGTATCTCCTTGAGATCAAGTTGTCTTCATAGACAAACTTCCCATAAATTTCAGGGAGCTCAAGTGTCTGAATGTGATTAGCATTCCTCAGGCCTTGTGAGAAGTTGAGCCACTTCTCAGGGAGACTGTTGACAAAGCCAACATTTGTCTCATGTTTGGTCAGTACAACACCATCATTTGATAATTCATTTATTAAAGTTTTGTATCTGGTGTAGGTCTGTGAGTGACTTTCAGAGTCTTTTTCCCTGAAAGTATTATACTCAAGTTTAAGGTCCATGACCCTATTTTCCTTGGTATCTGAGGGACCCTCAAAGCTTTTTACCAAGTCATCCCAAGTTTGCTTGGCTGTAAGACAGTTGATGACTGATTCCATTATATCGTCAGGAAGACATGATATAAGGATGCTTTTCAGGCGTTGGTCTTGATTGACCACCCTCCTCTCATCAATGGTCCATTGGGCCTCAGGCTTGTTTAGCCCTGTGGTAGTCTTTGGGACAAATGGGCCATCCCTGATACAGGTGATGTAGTAGGGTTCCATACCAGTAAGATAGCAAATCATACGCTTCATCCATTTGCTAAATTTCCCAGCTTCAAGTCTGGGTGCAACAGCTGAGTAGCTGCCACCCTTTTTATCGACAAGCTGGGGTACATTGATATCAGCCATAGTAGGATCTTGGTTTTAAAAACCTAGAGCACTCTTGGTTAGTTTAAAAGATTTTATAAACCAGAGGCTCTGATACCACTTGTTGGTCCCTTTACACTATTAGAGTTAACTAGAAAGTTAATCTAATTGGTGATATGACTAATACAATGTTTAGGATTAATTCTAACAGTTATAAAACGTGAGTATAAAAACAACAATATTTTTCAACGTTTAAATTATTATTAGAAATAATTCCAAGAATCTATACCCAAGTGTTTTGCGGAACAAACACTTGGGATTGAATAGACAAGGGTATGGGGTGTCTCCTATCGAAACTCAAGTTTTGCTTGAGTGGTAACAATATACCCACTGAGCTATCTCAGTGAGTTATATACTCTTTGTAGGAGAGAAGTTCCTTTGCAAAAGTTCAAGACTTTAAATATACAAAGCACACTTTAACTTCTCTCCTATCTGATCTATTTATACACAAGTAATCTAAGTATAAGTGATTAAATATAATACAAGTTGTTGAGGTTGCGTGTCTGACAATTACAAATAGTAATTGTCATTTCCAAGAACCAATAGGAAAGGGCTAATAAGACTTTGGGAGTTGTTGGCTGACACTCCATGACTTTTAGCCGCAATAGGGAAGGTTGGATCTGACAAGAGAAGAGTGTTGGGCTTACACTATTATCTTCTCAGATCTTTTCCCTATTGTTCCCGCCTTTTCTTCAGGCGCTGGTTCCTCAGTCCTTCAATCACTTTGTTAGTTGAGGAGACTGGGTTTAGTGAGTTCTTGTCCAACACTCATTGAACCATCATCTTCTTATTTGGCTTAAGTCCGACTCAGGAGTGCCGCCTTCCTGAGAAGTGAATCCTTCTTCTTGAATTTGTCTTAAGCATCTTGACGATGACTCACTGAGAGGCTGTTCTCTCAGTGACTTGAATTGTTCTCGGTTTAAGTTAAACACTTAGTTAATTTGTGTCCAAATCATGTTTTACGTATTCTTGGGTTTATCATGACCCAACAGTAACAATTCGACCCACTGAGCTATCTCAGGGATACGTTACTCTTTGTAGAAGAAAAGAGGTATTTGTGAAAGTCTAAGCTTTAATTGCACAAGAATACCTTACCCACTTTTCTCTATCTGTTTGCTATTTATAGGCAAACAGATCAAGAGTACTGATGATTAAAACTAGATAAACAAATAGGAAGCATGTCTGACAACTACAACAGTAGTTGTCATTTCCAAGAACCAATAGGATTGTGCCAATAAGTCTTCGAGTGTCTGACCTTACACTTCTTAGACTTTTGGCCACTTGAGGGATGCTTTGTCTGACCTCGATAAGACTTGTTCTTATCTTCTTAAAACCTTCCCTCTTTTCCCGCCTTTTATTCAGGCATTATGTTCTTCAGGCATTTGTCTTTAATCTTCAGTTTTTGTTTGTTGAGGAGACTGGGTTCAGTGAGCTCTTGTCTAAGGCTCACTGATCCATTACCTCCTTCTTCGTCTCAAGTAACAGTTCAGTGAGTACCGCCTCACTGTGTGGTGAATCTTTCTTCTTAGACTCGTCCTGAGCATCTTGAAGGTAACTCACTGAGTGACTGTTCACTCAGTGACTTAGAATGTTTTCGGTGTAATTTACACTTAGCATAATTTGTATTCAAATCTTGTTTTAATGACTCTTGGGTACTGAAGGACCCAACAATCTCCCCCTATTTGGACATAAATTATGCTTAAGTGTTTTTGATCAGTTATGAGTGAGCTTATGACTTCTGCTCATATTGAATGTACTAGAAAGTAAATAAGGACACTGAAATAATAAAAACATCATCTTATTAATATTATTACACGTCCTAACAAAACTATACATAGTACAAGGATAGTGGTGGTGTTGGCAGATTTATTCAGTCGATCTTATAACCTAGGGCTTCAAGCTTTGGCTTCTTGGACTCTAGCTCATGCTGGTCAGGATGCTCTTGAAATTTTGTTCTCAGGTCTTGGCAGAACCTCACATTCTCAGGAGTCTTGATTGGTGAGGCCATCATGAGGAAACCCATCATTGCCTTTATTCCTGATTGGTCAATATCACTCCATCTTTGGAAGGCTGGGTCTCTAAACTCATCAGTGAAGAACAAACAACTTTCAGGTTTTTTGATGACCAAGTTGTTCCTGAATGGAACTCCTTCTGGGAGGGCTCTGTTGCAATCCAGACCAGGGACCTTAATCTCAGGCTCAGCTTCAATCTTCTTTCTCTTTCTTGAGGAAGACTGAGAGGGACCAGGTTGTTCAGCTGAAGCAGGAAGAAGAGATGGAATACCAAGTTCCTGAGGTGTTGCTGTCAATCTTTCATACCTTAGACTCAAGGACTTCAGCAGACCAGGGACCACAACATTTGATTTTTTCGTTATTATTGGACCTAACTCATCCAATTCAGTGATCCTGAAGTCAGCGAATCTGAAGGGGTTATGAACCTCAAATTTTCTCTTGTCAGCACTTCTATAGACAGTAACAATGGCAGGCTTGGTGTTTCGATGAATCTTGACATCAGTGATTGGTTCTGGTTTCAACCTGCTTCTCATGACCCAGTGATATCTCTCAATCCTGTTCTGCCTAATCTCTTCAGCCCTTTTCATTCTTTCCTCCCTTTTCTGCTTGAGAGCAGATATCTCAGCATCCTGAGCTTTCACAAAGCTCTTACCACCTTCCCTTTTTGCAAGGTCTTTAGGCTCAATCCCAATCTTCTCAGCCTCTTCTCTGGCAACCTGAATGAGAGCAAGCTTGTTCGCCCTTTCTTCTTCAGCTGCCTTCTTCATTGCTTCCTCTTTCTCCATATGAGCCTGAATTTCCTCATTTGTGAGAAATTGTATTTTTCCATTTACCTCATAAGGAACCCTGACTGGCTCATCAGGGTCTTGCCTTCTTTCAGAGGAAGCAGGCACCAAGATTGTAGACTCAGGCTCAGTGGTTGTTAGAATGCCTTTGCCTTTGTCTTGGTGGGATGAAGATGGGTTTGTCTCAGGAACCTCCCCCTCAGTGTGAGAAGGAGGTTGTTCAGGTTGTTCTTCTTCAGTGACCCTCTCCCCCTCAACTGTTGCTTGACCATCGGTGAGAGCAAAAGTTGGTGTGCTCACTGAAGTTGAGGGAGCCTGACCTTTGAAGGCCTGATAGATCTCAGTCATCATTGATTTGATGTCTGAGGTTTCCTTCTGAAGAGTTGAGACCTTAACCTCAAGAGAAGCCTGAGAAGCCTCTAGTGCAGTCATCCTTGGCCCAAGGTTCCAAGCCAAGTAAGAGGAAGATGTAGCCCAAAATGCCAAGTATGACTCCATACGACCCAGGGAAGACTTGATGGAGTCCACAATAGAGCTGAGTCCCTGAAGATTAGAGGATCTCAGCATGTTTACCAGCTCAGCCAACTGAGTAGATTGTTGCTGGTAGGTCTCACGAGCCTGAAATTTTTTCTTGTTAAGCTCAGGGTCATCTTTCACTGACTCTTGAATAGTTTTAACGCTCTTTTGTATGTCGGTGAGAGACTCGTTGAACAACTTAAGATTATGATCAAGATTCGTCAGGGAGAAGGAGATAGATGACTTGTGCTCATTAACAACATCATGATAGGATTCCACTGATTCCTTCATATCGACATAATGAACAGCAGCTTCAGTGTGTTAATCAAACAATTCTTCAGTTAACCCAGTAAAGAGAGCATTGTTGGCCTTTTGTAGGAACCTGACCAATTGCCTTTTAGTAAGAGGAAGAATGTTGTCATACTTCTTGAGTTCAGGAGGGCAGGATGATTCAGAATCTGAAGAATGATCAGCCTGAGATTCAGATTCTTCACCATGAGGAGAAGACTGATGCGATTGTTCAGTAGGTTGGGCATCAGTCTCCATGTCATCACCTGCCTCAAAAACTTCCTCCTCACTCTCTTCCTTGAGATCATCTTCTGAATCAAGAAGAGCCTGAATATCCCCTATAGACTCAATCTTCAAAAAGTTACCCGGCTCCTCTTCATAAGAAGACTTGCCTTGGTTTTGGCCAGGTCCTGACCCCGCTATAAAAACTGAGTGGGTTTGCTCAGCCTGGCTAACCATAATAACTGATTTCTCAGCCTGGTGTTTGGGGTCAGTTCCCAAGAGAATGGATCCGCCTGAGGGGGTTATGGATTCCGTATCAGCGGGTGGTTTATATCCCTCTAAGTCTTTGTCCCCCTTAGCGCCTTCAAGTCCTGATGGGTATTTTTCAGAACTATCATGAGGCACTGTTTGTGATGATTGATGGACCCCCTTCCCATCAGGGTTGTTCTGCCCTTTTGGGGATTCAGGGTCCTTGACTCCCTGAGACCCTGAGTGTGATTTCTCAGGGACGTTAACGGGATGTGATTGGGTGTGGGTCCCCTTCTCAGGGACGTTAACGGGATGATTTCTCAGTATCCTCCGTTGGCGTTTGTTTTTGGGTCAAAAGGGTCTCAGTGACGGGTGTCTCAGAGGTCTCGACCAAGTTTAACCCTTGTTTAGGGTTGTTTGAGGCATTGATATCGACAATTTAGTACAAGGAGAATTGCACCGGAAATATGCAAAGCCCAGGTTCGTTGTCCCGACGAAGATCGAATGGAATTTGTGTTCCCGGGACGTGATTCGTGTAGTGAATGAGAAAAAATGAGATTTTGGATTTTAAAACTACGAATAGCAATCATAAAGCAATAATAACGCATGTAAAGCACAAATAACCTAAAACGCAACCTAATCTAAAAAACGCAACCTAATCTAAAAACTAGTAGCAAATAAATAATCTAAAACTAATTGTACTAATAGTAAACTAACAAATTTACTAAGTAATAGAGGCAACTAGGTAATTCTAAAAATGATTTAAAAGATATATATGGGAAATACGTTTGCTAAGTGACGTGACAAGTTCATTAAGTGTGGAATAAGGTTTGATGACGAATTATTTTCCTTAAACAAGATTATTTCCTCACAACGTTGGTTTATTTTGCAAATAATCCTTTAAAAAGAAAATAATTACTAGATGTGTAATTTGATTATTTTCCGGCTTTTGCCCTTCAAATAATAAAATCACAAATCTAAATAATTTGACTAATTATTAATCACAATCCCTTTTTTATTAATCCACACTTAAATCACAAATTCATATCACTTAGCAAACACTAATAAGCTACTCGCTGCGCATATCAATTAGGCTAATAAAAACAAATAATTCAACAAACATAATCATATTAATAAACTAATTATCTAAAAGTGAAAAACTCAGTGCAGTCTGCTAGAGCAGATATGACCAAATCTAATTTAGGCTTAAAAGAACTTTACCCAACACAAACCATATGCAAAACAATAAACACAAACACAAACAATAAACTAAAAAAAACATTAACATAAACTAAGAACTAATATAAACTAACTTATCAAAAATAATAAACTAACCATATCAAGCAGTAACATTAAGAACGAAATAATAACAATAACCTAAGAACCATTAACACAAACACAGCTCGCAACAGCTCACATTAAGCAGTAACATAAACTAAGAACCATTAACATCAGCAGTAACTAACCATTAACATAAGCAGTAACAAGAATGAAATAAGCAGAAATAAAGCAGTAAATAGTAAGCTAAGAAGCAGTCTCACCACGTTGACCAACAAGAAAAAAAACCAGGAAAGCTTAAACTTGCATTAATCTTGAAATTAAAGTACATAACTGGAAATTAAATTACACTACTGAAAACATAAATTAGACAACAAATTAAATGGTCTAACACTTTTCTAAAACATGAAAAGTGGGACAAGAAAAAAAAATGACAATCGGCTGCTACTTATATATCTTCTTTCTTGTGTTTTTCTTGTGAGAGTGTTCTTCACTTGCTCTTGTGCTTCTTTTGTAGCCATTGGATTAAACTTGATGCCCACAACTTGAATCTTGAACCGTTGGATTCACTTGGTTGGTGCGGATCGATGAGGTGGAGGTGAGGGGACCATGGACAACACCATGTGGGTGCCTTGGACTGTTGTGGTGAGGTGGATGGAGGGGATTAGCGGCTAATGGTGGGAGGGAATTAGGGGTTGAAGAAGCAGATATAGCGAATTAGGGTTCTTGATTGGGATTTTGACCCAAAAAAGAGGGGTTTGACCGAATGGCTGGTTTATATTTAGCTAAGGGGTAGCGGGTCGGTCGGGTTTTTTATGGGTGTTGGGCCGGTTTGTGGTGGGTGTAAAGTGGGCTTGGGGAATTAAGGGTTAAGCGTTTGTTGGGCTTGGGGTGGATAAGGGATTGTTGGGTTAGTGGTTTAATTTAAATTCGGATGGGATGTATTTTGGATTGGTTGTGTTTTAGTTAGGATAGGTTTAAATATGGGTTTAAACACAAGGACCATTGTAGTAATTTATGAAACCTCAAGGACCAACACTGCCAATTTTGTAAAGTTCATCCGAGGACCAATATTGCCAACTAAAAATAATCCAAGGGCTCTTCGGGATTTTTGCACAATAACTCGACCAAACTCGTGAATTTCTTCCCGGGTCCCGTCTTTTGAGCTCTTTTCCATTTCCCGTGCTCGTCTTTGTCTTTTTCTTGATTTTTATCCATTTTTCTAGATATCCATACCTGCATATTCACAAACACAAAAACAACATATATTTGGCATATTCGGTCGGTTTTTGGTCTATTTGGTCCGTTTAAATAGGTAAAAGGTATGTGTAATTTAACACATACCAAAATTCCCCCAGACTAAGATATTGTTGTGTCCTCACGCAATGTTATAAAAACACGTTTTTAACTCCAAAAATTTCTAATCTCTTTTTACTAACTTTGAGAAGTAGCAAAATTTTCAAAAGAGATTAAGAAATCTTAAGTTCTAAAAACTCCCCGATTTTCCTTTTATTCTATTTTTGTATTTTCCTCTAAATCAAGTGACGGCTTTGTTGACAATCATTATCTCACGATAACTTTCAGGTTCTTCGAGTAGGAAACACGACTCATAAAGAAGTGACCATACGGATAAAATTCGTCGTTCCTGATTTTTCACGAGTCCCCAAACTAAGCTTAAAAACGAAATCATTGTCTATTTACAAGTTAGATTGCCAACACTACTCAGAAAGCTAATTGTGGACTCCTTGTTCCCAAATTCCTATTTTCCTCTATTTATTTTATTTTTGGTGAGAAATGAATTTCTTCAAATTCTCGTTTCGATAATTTTTATTCTGATAAAGATACCTTAGTTTAGACGCTAAATAGTTTCCAAACCTTCCCTCGAAAACCGTTGCATACAAAAATGAGGTCCACATCAAGGTCTCTGATTTAACACGATTTTGAGAATATCCCTTTTATTTGCGACCGAAACAACTCATCTACGAGTCCAGAGACGGAAGCCTTTATTAGGACACCCCCGGAGTCGAAGTTTGGCATTTTTAACATTATTAAGCACATTAACGTATTTAGTCCTTGGCCCTTTATAACAATCACAACATCGGCTGCGAACCGGCAAGATGTGATAGTCTATTATGACCTTGGAATTTTTCCTCTGCCTTTATTAGAAGTCTACAACATCGGCTGCGAACCGGCAAGATGTAGAAAACTTTTTATGGCTTTGGATTATTATTATACATTATCATATTAATTAATTAATTGCCAAACCCCAAGTCCTACGGCTTTTATAACAATCCCAACATCGGTTGCGAGCCGGCAAGATGGAATAGTCTATTACACCGTAACACTGGCAGTACCTTGATGTGTACCCAACTTTCATAAGCAAGAATTCTCTAAGGAAGAAATAAAAACTAATTATCGCCAAAACCAAAAATACCTTTAATTATTCCTAGATTACTATTTTTGAGTGAAACAAGCTTATGGGAACAAAAAGCCACAAATAACTTCGATGAGCTTTAAAGAGATCCAACTACTCCACGTTTAGCAATCTAACTTATAAACAACTCTATCATTTTTCGTTCTTCGCAAATTTAAAATCTTAAATAATAAGATCCGCGAATGCTTAGCCAAATAATCAAGCCATGCATATATAAAGTCAAATACGGGAACTTGCAAATTCTTAAAAAGAATTCGCATTTTCTAGCTCCTTGTGTAAAAGACTAGCACGAGCTTATAGATTATAAATGGTTAAGGGGACAAGCTAGGGCTCAACACGCCCGGTCAAGTCAGAATTTTATTCCTACTCTCACCAGCGGAAAGTCAACAAAAATGTCAAAATTTATTATATTTTTGCAAAAATTTTTAAATTTTTCTCATTTTTTTGGATTTTTTTCAAATTTTGAGGAAAAACGGGGTTGCGAGAGAAAACGGCAAAAATGCAAGGCAAAAATCAAATCGAAAGATTACCCCCAGACTAAAACGAGACATTGTCCTCAATGTCTTAAAGGTAAGGGTTCTCCTACATAAATCTAAGGCCGTTTATTAATTATGCCAAAGATAAACGTAAAACGATAAGTTTAAGGATATCGGATGAGCAACGAATGATGAAACTCGAGTGGAGAGAAGCAGACCACGAGCACGAGAGTCTTCATCAATCGGGCTAACCTGGACATACACAAACAACCACGAAACACAAGAATGGAAGAGGTAGCCCTCCTCACTACACTTATTAGAGAGAAAATAGAAAGAAGATAGATGGATAAGCATGGGGTGCCTCCCACGAAGCGCTTGTTTTGTATCGAGTCGGAAAGCTTAGACTCGCCCCGAATTCATTTATCCTTGGGGGAGCAGGTGGAAAAGAAAATCTCAATCGGACTTTCGTTCAAGATGTTTGGATAAACATTGAAGCATACGAAAGTTCCACTCCGATGAGATACCCGCGGTTCAAAAGAAGGAGAGATGCCGGGGTCAAAGATGGTGTCTTCACTCCCGAAGGAGTGAAGGAGAAGAGAAGTCATCGGGTAGGTGAAGAAGGGGAGAAAGATCATGATCTGAATGGGAATCCATTCTTTATCATTAGAGCTCTAAAAAACCTCGGGAGGGAGGGTCGGGGTGATATCATCATCAAGCAAACTCTTAGGATAGAGTTTACCTCCCCCCGGGTCAGGATCTTCTTCAATAACAAAATAATCATACTCCGGAGGAGGTATGATATGAGTGAGTTCTTCTGAGAACTCCTCATGAAGATATTCAAGAATACGAGGAGAATCTGTGAGTTCCGGTATGGGCTCATCAAGATTAGAAAGAAGATCCTCCTCGCCCTCAACGTCCTCTAACACCCCATCAAAAAGAGGATTAACGGCACAAAAAGTGTACTCGTCACTATATTCAAAGAGGGGGTTAGAGAAAATTCCGGAAGTAACCTCGGAAACGTCAAGAGAATCTCCACAAGATTGCAAATCACAATCACCGTCAAATATTTCCTCGGACTCACTTGGGATTGGAACGAGGTTCTCAACATTGTCTGATTCCGTTGCCGGAATAGTGTCGAGATGCTCGTCCCCCATTTTTAGAGAGTCCTCGGGTTCTTTGGTAGGAAAGACGGGAGTGATTTCTGTTGAATTTTCACAAACTCCCCACATAGAATCCTCATCATCGTCATCGTCGTCGTAAACGAAAGTTTGACGATAATTAGAACTTATTTTAGCTATTTGTCTTTCAGCTAAAAATTCTCCATAAGTTTTCTGATGAGGATCTTCTGGGGTACATTGAATAACCATAGCCTTATAGCTTTTTGTTAACTCTAGAAGTTCATGGTTATATTTCTTTGCTGACTCCAATAGTTCATGGAGAAGTTCTTGATTGAGTGTTTGAGATGATGGGTACTGTGGAGGTGAGTTATTATAAGAATAGTCGTAATTGTCACAAGGACCATGTTCATAGACAAACTGGTTACTTGTTTGACAATCAGAGCCAAAGTGAGGGCCTCCACAGTATTCACAACAATATTGTTGCTGTGATTGATTTGATGAATTATGTGGATAATGGTCATACCCGAAGTTCTGATTACAAGGAACTTGTTCATTGACAAACGTATTCCTTGCTTGACAATCAAAACTTGGATGTGGACCTCCACAATATTCACAAGAATAATACTGTTGTGGAGAACTTGATGTATAATATGAAGATGTGTCAAATCCGGATGATGTCTGATTGTTATAAGGGTTCTGCTCATAGACAAGCATGTCACCCGTTCGACAATCAAATTCCGGATGAGGACAACCTCCACAAAATTCACACAAGTATGTCTCCATCTGTTGCTGTGGGGGCTGGTTGAAAAGGTCGGGTGTTTCATTATAGAAACATGGATTTTGGTCATAGACAAACCCGTTTCCTGAATCCATAATGTTACAACCGGGGCAGTTTCCACCATTTGGAGGACCCCCACAGTATTGACAACCATATTGGTAAGATGAAGACATGGAGAAAAAGAATTAAACGAATAGAGGGTTAAGAAGATAGAATTAAATGGTTAAAAGGATAAGAAGATAAGAATTAAACGGTATGAGAGGGTAAAGAGATAAGAATCAAACGGATAAGAGGATTAAGAAGAATATTTTTGGATTTTTAAATTTTAGAAACATGGAAAATCATAAAGGAAAAAAGGAAAATAAATTTTGCAGAGAAAATCTTTTTGGGTTTTTATATAAAAATATTTACAAATGAAAACGATAACTTCCCGGGAGAAGGGTCTTCAAAACACGAATCGAAAAACGGAATCACGCACTCACTTCAACCTTCCCCGGCAGCGGCGCCAAAAAATTGATATTGACAATTTAGTACAAGGAGAATTGCACCGGAAATATGCAAAGCCCAGGTTCGTTGTCCCGACGAAGATCGAATGGAATTTGTGTTCCCGGGACGTGATTCGTGTAGTGAATGAGAAAAAATGAGATTTTGGATTTTAAAACTACGAATAGCAATCATAAAGCAATAATAACGCATGTAAAGCACAAATAACCTAAAACGCAACCTAATCTAAAAAACGCAACCTAATCTAAAAACTAGTAGCAAATAAATAATCTAAAACTAATTGTACTAATAGTAAACTAACAAATTTACTAAGTAATAGAGGCAACTAGGTAATTCTAAAAATGATTTAAAAGATATATATGGGAAATACGTTTGCTAAGTGACGTGACAAGTTCATTAAGTGTGGAATAAGGTTTGATGACGAATTATTTTCCTTAAACAAGATTATTTCCTCACAACGTTGGTTTATTTTGCAAATAATCCTTTAAAAAGAAAATAATTACTAGATGTGTAATTTGATTATTTTCCGGCTTTTGCCCTTCAAATAATAAAATCACAAATCTAAATAATTTGACTAATTATTAATCACAATCCCTTTTTTATTAATCCACACTTAAATCACAAATTCATATCACTTAGCAAACACTAATAAGCTACTCGCTGCGCATATCAATTAGGCTAATAAAAACAAATAATTCAACAAACATAATCATATTAATAAACTAATTATCTAAAAGTGAAAAACTCAGTGCAGTCTGCTAGAGCAGATATGACCAAATCTAATTTAGGCTTAAAAGAACTTTACCCAACACAAACCATATGCAAAACAATAAACACAAACACAAACAATAAACTAAAAAAAACATTAACATAAACTAAGAACTAATATAAACTAACTTATCAAAAATAATAAACTAACCATATCAAGCAGTAACATTAAGAACGAAATAATAACAATAACCTAAGAACCATTAACACAAACACAGCTCGCAACAGCTCACATTAAGCAGTAACATAAACTAAGAACCATTAACATCAGCAGTAACTAACCATTAACATAAGCAGTAACAAGAATGAAATAAGCAGAAATAAAGCAGTAAATAGTAAGCTAAGAAGCAGTCTCACCACGTTGACCAACAAGAAAAAAAACCAGGAAAGCTTAAACTTGCATTAATCTTGAAATTAAAGTACATAACTGGAAATTAAATTACACTACTGAAAACATAAATTAGACAACAAATTAAATGGTCTAACACTTTTCTAAAACATGAAAAGTGGGACAAGAAAAAAAAATGACAATCGGCTGCTACTTATATATCTTCTTTCTTGTGTTTTTCTTGTGAGAGTGTTCTTCACTTGCTCTTGTGCTTCTTTTGTAGCCATTGGATTAAACTTGATGCCCACAACTTGAATCTTGAACCGTTGGATTCACTTGGTTGGTGCGGATCGATGAGGTGGAGGTGAGGGGACCATGGACAACACCATGTGGGTGCCTTGGACTGTTGTGGTGAGGTGGATGGAGGGGATTAGCGGCTAATGGTGGGAGGGAATTAGGGGTTGAAGAAGCAGATATAGCGAATTAGGGTTCTTGATTGGGATTTTGACCCAAAAAAGAGGGGTTTGACCGAATGGCTGGTTTATACTTAGCTAAGGGGTAGCGGGTCGGTCGGGTTTTTTATGGGTGTTGGGCCGGTTTGTGGTGGGTGTAAAGTGGGCTTGGGGAATTAAGGGTTAAGCGTTTGTTGGGCTTGGGGTGGATAAGGGATTGTTGGGTTAGTGGTTTAATTTAAATCCGGATGGGATGTATTTTGGATTGGTTGTGTTTTAGTTAGGATAGGTTTAAATATGGGTTTAAACACAAGGACCATTGTAGTAATTTATGAAACCTCAAGGACCAACACTGCCAATTTTGTAAAGTTCATCCGAGGACCAATATTGCCAACTAAAAATAATCCAAGGGCTCTTCGGGATTTTTGCACAATAACTCGACCAAACTCGTGAATTTCTTCCCGGGTCCCGTCTTTTGAGCTCTTTTCCATTTCCCGTGCTCGTCTTTGTCTTTTTCTTGATTTTTATCCATTTTTCTAGATATCCATACCTGCATATTCACAAACACAAAAACAACATATATTTGGCATATTCGGTCGGTTTTTGGTCTATTTGGTCCGTTTAAATAGGTAAAAGGTATGTGTAATTTAACACATACCAGGCATCAGTCTCAGTGACGAGTGGTTTGGGTCTAACCACCTTACTGGACTGACCCTTCTTTGTCTTCTTTACCTTCTTTGTAGGTGAAGGTACTGGAGAAACAGCGTTCTCCCCCTGATTAACCACCAGCATGTAGTTAGTCAGGGCAATGGGTTGTACCTCAGCAATGCCACTAGTATAATTGGTCTTATGTAGGACGTCAGGTTTTGTACCTACAACGTCAGACCTAGCATAGTCAGGGCCTAATAGGTCCTGAAGCACGTCGAAAATAAACCTAGGATAAGACATAAGTCTTCGCCTAGATTTCCCTGAGAGCTTAGCAACAAGGTCACGGAAGATTATTCCTCCGATATCAATTTTTCTACCCTTCAGGAGACTGAACAACATCAATTGTTGTGATGAGTTCAACTGCTCCGTGGAGGATTTATTCCCTCAAAGGACCTGAATGATGAAGGTCATCAGGATCCTCTAGATAGGGTGGAAACAGGTTTTAACTATTGGAGCTTTCTCCAATAAGGCTCCTGTGGCCATTTCAGGTCGCTTAGGGTCATGAGGTCCTAGATAAAGCAATTCTGCTTTAACCTCTTGGTCTGTAGGGTTGGGCTCAAAGGCCTCAGCGAAATCAAGACCAGTGGCCTTGATGAAGGTTTTGTAATCCAGGGAGAGGGTCCTTCTCCCATTCATCACTGTGAATGTGATGATGGATTCTTTGGTGTCCTCAGGGTTGGTTGCCACTGAAGTACACCAGAATTCCCTCAAATAGTCATGGTAGATGACTGAGGGGGTCTTGGTGAATGCCGTAGCAAGAAAGCAGTTTTGAAGATACTTCACTACATTCTTGTACGCATAGAACTTTTGTGGATAGGCAAAGTTTCCTACCACATTGTTCTTGGTGAGGTCTACACCCTCCAATGTGAATTCCACATTAGGGGCGTATTTGATAGCTTTAGAAGAAGCCATTTGTATTGGTAGGTCTGGGTTAACAAATGATTCTGGGTTTCTAAAGGCTAAGAACACACACACAAGATTTAGTTTTTTGAAAGAAAAGGGAAAAATTTTAAACATGTGTGTGTTTTTTTTTTTGTATGGGAGTATTTATAGGGAAGTGAAGTGGAGGGTAATTTTGGTATTAAGCGGATTTTATTTATTCAAAAAAGAATTTTTGGAAACCGTTTTGAATAAAATGTTTTGGGATCCGCATTTAATGCCACCACTCCACTTTCCCTGGTTTGGCGCAACAGTCAAGGTGAACAGTTGAGCAGTTCTGCAAAAGTGTAATTTGCAGAGATGAGTCATCACATATCTGTAATGTGATTGGAGAGGCATTTAATGCCAAGTGGGAATGTGGGGGCCCAGAGGTGGAAGCCAGAAAGGCAAAAGAACAAATATTCTTATATTAAATAAGAATTCAGTTACCAACCTCGGACATTTACTAACTAGATACTTAGATCATTTAAGTTAGTATTTAATGTCTCTTGAGGGCCCTGAATGACTTTTCATTCAGTGAACCTGATTGTCAGGACTTGGGTTTAGTCACTGATGGTTCTAGTGTTCAGGAATTTGGGTTTAATTCCTGAGGTTCAAGGGTTCAGGAACTTGGGTTTAGTTCCTGAAGTCCAATATTTCAGGAACTTGGGTTTAGTTCCTGAGTTTTCAGTGATTCTTTTCACTGAAGTACACATTGAGTCAGAGACCTGGGTTTTCAGAATTTACACTTATTTGGATGGAATCAATCAGTGGACTGATTCTCAATATCCACCATTCCAAGTTCAGCTTTCAGTCTAGTGAAAGTTGGTTCATCCAATGGCTTGGTGAATATATCAGCTAGCTGATATTCAGTGGGAATGAAGTGTAATTCTATGTCACCATTCATGACATGGTCCCTGATGAAATGATATCTAATATCAATGTGTTTTGTTCTCTGATGAAGAACAAGGTTGTTTGAGATGGCAATTGCACTTGTGTTATCACAAAAGATGGGAACCATCTTGTACTGAATTCCATAGTCACTGAGTTGACTTTTCATCCAGAGTACATTTGCACAACAACTTGCTACTGCAACATATTCAGCTTCAGCTGAGGACATGGCAACTGACTGTTTCTTCTTAGCACTCCAACAGACTAGTTTTCCACCAAGAATTTGGCAGGAGCCTAAGGTGCTTTTTCTGTCCATGTTGCATCCAGCATAGTCAGAGTCTGAGTATCCTTTAAGATCAAGGCCTGAGCATTTTAGGTTGTATAATCCAAGGCTTGGAGTACCTTTCAGGTACCTGAATATCCTTTTCACAGCAATGATATGAGATTCTCTTGGGTCAGATTGATATCTGGCACACAAACAGACTGAGAATTGGATATCAGGCCTAGATGCAAGTAGATACATCAGTGATCCTATCATTCCTCTAAAAAGAGTTTGATTTACTGGTTTTCCAGTGAGATCAGGACCAAGGTTGTTTGGGGGTACCATGGGAGTTTTGACTGAGGCACAGTCACTGAGCTCATACTTCTTTAGTAGGCTTCTGACATACTTCTCTTGACTGATAGAGGTTCCTTTATCAGTCTGCTTGATTTGAAGACCAAGGAAGTAAGTCAGTTCTCCCATCATGCTCATTTCAAATTTCTTTGCCATTAGTTTTTCAAATTGTTTGCTAAGTTTAAAACTTGTTGAGCCAAAGATGATGTCATCAACATACACTTGTACTA
The DNA here is from genome assembly GCA_021014915.2 of Artemisia tridentata subsp. tridentata. NCBI lineage: Eukaryota > Viridiplantae > Streptophyta > Magnoliopsida > Asterales > Asteraceae > Artemisia > Artemisia tridentata. Next base: position 233,049,194 of record CP139505.1, read on the forward strand.
GTATGACATCATTATTTATCTTGTAGATAAACAATGTTTTGTCTATCTTGCCTCTGACAAATTTGTTTTGGATCAGGAAGGCTGAAAGAGTTTCATACCATGCCCTGGGAGCTTGTTTCAGTCCATAAAGGGCTTTGTTAAGCTTGCAGACATAGTCAGGAAACTCATGGCTTTCAAATCCAGGAGGTTGCTGAACATAAACTTCTTCTTTCAGTGAACCATTTAAGAATGCACTTTTAACATCCATTGGGTACACCTTGAAGTTCATGTATGTAGCAAAAGCAAGGAAGAAACTGATGGCTTCCATCCTTGCTACTGGTGCTAATGTTTCTTCATAGTCAATGCCTTCTTGTTGATTATAGCCTTTGGCTACAAGTCTGGCTTTGTTTTTAATGACTATGCCATTTTCATCAGATTTGTTTTTGAATACCCATTTCATGCCAATGACTGAAACATCTTCAGGACACTTGACCAAGGTCATTACCTTGTTTCTGTCAAATTGTTCCAGTTCATCATGCATGGCCTGAACCCAACTTGGGTGATTAAGTGCTTCCTTGACACTTTTGGGTTCAATTGTGGAAATAAAGTCAACAAATAGGCATTCATTGGCTGAGGCTGATTTCAGTTCAGCATCCATGCGTCTTGTGAGCATGCCTTCAGTAGGCTCACCAAGTATGTTGACAAGTTCTATATCCAGAGACCTAGTCCAATTGTCCTGAGGTCTTGGAAACTGATTAAAGCTTGTTGAGGCCTGATGGGTAGGATCATGATCAGACACATGATGATCTTCAGTATCTTGAGTGTCTGAGTGGGTTGACTCATCACTGCGATTGTTTGTTTCCTGAGCATTTTGTACTGACTGAATGATTTCATCAGTACCTTGTGCTTCAACAAACTCAGTGATGGTTGGGTAAGGAAGGTTATGGGGAATGATGTAATAGGAGATGTCAGCATTTTCTTGGTACTGAGTGGAAGGACCATTTTCAGGATGATGTTCATCATGAGGATATCTTGATGATTCATCAATACCTATCTCTTCCAATAAGTTGTTAGAGACACTGATAGCATCAGTGCTCTCATCAAAGGTAACATGAAATGTTTCCTCAGTATGTTGTCTCCTAGTGTTGAACACCCTGAAGGCCTTTGAGACAAGGGAGTATCCAAGGAAGTATCCATCATCAGCTTTGGCATCAAATTTTTCTAAGTGATCCTTGTGATTATGAATAAACACAGGACACCCAAAGACATGAAAGTAGCTGATTTCAGGGATCCTTCCCTTGAATAACTCATAAGGAGTTTTGCTATGTCTCTTGACAATGATGGATCTGTTTTGTGTGTAACAGGCAGTCTTTACTGCTTCAGTCCAAAAGTGTTTGGAAATGACTGATCCATTTAGCATTGTTCTGGCTGCTTCAATGAGAGTTCTATTTTTCCTTTCAGCCACACCATTTTGTTCAGGTGTTTATGGTGAGGAAATTTTTTGGGAAATTCCTCTCTCATCACAGAAACATTCAAGTTCATAATTTTTGAACTCTGTTCCATTGTCAGTCCTAATCTGTTTGACCTTGATGTCATTTTGATTTTCAATGTTCCTGACAAAGGACATTATTGTTTCAGCTGCCTGACTCTTTTTAACCAGGAAGTATACCCAAGTGTATCTTGAGTATTCATCCACAATGACTAGAGTATATTTCTCATGGTTAATGGATCTAGGACTAATTGGTCCAAATAGATCCATATGGAGAAGATGTAGGCAGTTCCTGATGGAAAAGTTGGTTTTGGTTTTAAAGGATGCTCTGTGATGTTTACCTTTTTCACAAGCTGAGCATGGTTTATCCTTTGAAAACACAAGAGATGGTAAGCCAAGGACCTTGTTTTGTTTAACAAGGTTGTTTATGTTTTTGAAATTCAGGTGGGAGAGTCTCTTATGCCAAAGCCAATTGAGAGTATCAGTGGCCTTGGTAAAGAGACAAGTTCCATTCTGAGTCAGACTGGTCATGTCCAACACATAAACATCATGTATTCTTGGTGCAATAAGGACAACTTCCTTATTAGCATTGAAGATGATTCCTTGTTTATCATCAAACTGAACTATGTATTTAGCATCACATAGTTGACTGACACTGACCAAATTGTATTTAAGACCATTTACATAAGCTATCCTAGTAAAGACTATACCATTGCAGTTTACTGAACCATAACCTTCAGTGAGACATGATGAGTTATCAGCAAATATCACTTTGGGTCCTGATTCATCAACATACTTGTGTAGATACTCCTTCACACCAGTCATGCTCCTTGAACATCCACTATCTAGATGCCAAACAGGATCCCTGGCATGTTTCTGCACAAATAGTAAACTGGGTTAGTTCTTTCTAGGACTCCACTTCTTGGAGGGCTTAGCTTTGGGGGTCTTTTTAACATTTACAATTGATTTATGGTCAGTGGTGGTCAGTGGTGGAGTGGATTGAGCTACCACAAATTATGCATTTGATTGCAGATGTAGACTCAGTAGACTGAGAGGCTGACATTGTCATACGTCTTCTGGCCTGAATGACCTTATCACGTCCTGAGGTGTCATGAGTGGAACTTCCACTATTTTCACAACAATTGTCAATTTGACAATCCTTAGGATGGTGGTCATTGAACCCACAGTAAGGGCAAGGTGCAAAAGGTTTTGCCTTTTGTTTCTGTTTCTGTTTAGAATAAGAAAGGTAGTTTCAAGACTGAGCTTTAAGGCTTGCCATCTTTGATGTGACTGAGTGTGTTTTATGATCAGAGGTCCTGTGATCATCTTTTTTGAAAATCATGCAGTAAAGAATTCTATAGCAATCATCAGTGATATGATTGGTATACTTACACAGTTCACATCTTTTCAGGGGTTTTGAGGGTTTGGGTTTGGTCTTTGAGGAAGCTGGTTTTTGTTCCTTCTTGGATTGGGAAGGTTTCTCAAAAGATGCAATCTTCTCACCTAGCTTCCTGACCATTTCAGCCAACTGATCAAATTTTGAGTCAGGGCGTTAGGTTATTATTTCATAAGGGACTGAAGATGATGAGTCATCATTATTTACTGAGACTTCAAGTGTTGGTCTTTTCAGGATAGTTTTTCCCATTCCTGACCTCTCCTTTGGAGAGTGTTGAGAGTAGACCATTGGTGGGAGGCCTAAGTTGGGTGCAGCACCCTGAAGGGTATTCAGTGGTGGGAGTGGTGGATATGATTCTGATTCAGACTCATTCACTGACTCAGTATTACTGAGTTGTTCAGTGAGTTCAAGCTTACTGAGTTGTTCAGTAAGTCCAAGCATATTTTTCAAAGCCAGTCATTTAACTTGGGAAGCATTTCTTGCTCAAATGATATGCCAGCTGGAACAAAGGTCAATTCACTGGGACTTACATAGGGGTTAACCATGTGATGGTCAATTCTGTTTTCCTAGGGATTAAACCCACAGTATCAAAGACCTTGGGGTTCTTTTTGGTCCAGCCTTGGATGACAGCCTTTTCTTTGTTAAGTTCAGTTTGTAGGGCTTGGTTTTGTTTCAAAATTTCAGTGTTCTGAATTTGTAGAGTTATTGTTTCTAATTTGGCTTGCTTCAGTACAAGCAATTCATCTCTACATTTATTCAATTCTGACACTATGTTGTTATATTTTGAAAACATGTTAAGCCTTTGTTCCTCAACAAATTTAAGATCTACACAAATATAATTCATGTAAGACTGCCAATCAGAATCATCATCCATAGAAAGTAAAGTGTTTACCTTCTTCATGGTGATGTTTACCCACTCTCCATTCCTTGCATGGCTTTTCCCAACAGCCACTTGATCACCTTCAGAGAGTGCCATCAGTGCACTCACTCTAATTTCCTCATCTGAGGAAACTTCTTCTTCATCCCAATCATAAGCTTCAGCTACTAAAACCTTTTTCTTTGCCTGAACAGGTTTGGATGTTTGAGCAGCCTAAGACATAGAGGGATTAGTTTCAAGAATTGCAAGTTTAGCCTTGGCTTTCCTATATTTTGCTTCAAAGTCTTTTTGACCCTTGTTTTGAAATTGTTGGGTCGACTGAAACATTCTAGGTTGAAACTTGCTAGTTCCTGAGGAACTATTTCCTGAAAATTTGTAAGAGGGTTCTGAGGTGGTTTTAGAATAACAGTCCCTAGAAAAATGACCCTTTTTACCACAATTAAAGCATTCAGTGGTTTCATTTGCTTTTCCTTTTGAAAAGTTGGACTGGTTTCTTTTGATGAAACATTTTGAACTAGCAAGGAGTGCCCTCTCTTGGAATTCCAAGTTTAAATCTTTTAGGTACTCATCACTAGTCCTTTCATCAATTTCATCCTCAGAATCCTCTTGAAAGTCCTGCACAACACCATTAGTATAAAAAGCAGTTGATATGGGTGTGGAGGTCAAGGCCTTTTTGGACTCAAGAGCTTTTGAGTCAGGGTATCTCCTTGAGATTAAGTTGTCTTTATAGACAAACTTCCCATAGATCTCAGGGAGCTCAAGGGTCTGAATGTGATTAGCATTCCTCAGGCCTTGTGAGAAGTTTAGCCACTTCTCAGGGAGACTGTTGACAAAGCCAACATTTGTCTCATGCTTAGACAAAACTACACCATCATTTGATAGTTCGTTTATCAAAGTCTTGTATCTGGTATAAGTCTGAGAGAGACTTTCAGAGTCTTTTGCCCTGAAAGTATTATACTCAAGTTTCAGGTCCATGACCCTGTTTTCCTTGGTATCTGAGGGACCCTCAAAGCTATTGACCAAGTCATCCCAAGTTTGCTTGGCTGTTGAACAGTTGATGACTGATTCCATTATATCGTCAGGAAGACATGATATAATGATGCTTTTCAGGCGTTGGTCTTGATTGACCACCCTCCTCTCATCAATGGTCCATTGAGCCTCAGGCTTGTTTAGCCCTTCAGCAGTCTTTGGGACATAAGGACCATCTTTGACACAAGTGATGTAGTATGGTTCCATACCAGTCAAGTAGCAAAGCATTCACTTTTTCCACCTTCAAGTCGTGGGGCAACAGCTGAAAAGCTTCCACCTTTTTTGTCGACTAGCTGGGGCACATTTGCATCAGTCATAGTAGGATCTTGGTTTTAAAAACCTTGAGCACTCTTGGTTAATTTTGAAAGATTTTATAAACCAGAGGCTCTGATACCACTTGTTGTTCGCTTAACACGCTTAGAGTTAACTAGAAAGTTAATCTATTTGTGTTTATGACTAATACAATGTAATGATTAATTCTAACAGTTAATGAAACGTTAATATAAAAACACACAGTATTTTCAACGTTTAAATTCTTATTAGAAATGAATCAAAGAATCTATTACCCAAGTGTTTTGCGGAACAAACACTTGGGATTGAATAGACAAGGTATGGTGTCTCCTATCTAAACTCAATCTATGCTTAAGTGGTAACAATTCGACCCACTGAGCTATCTCAGGGATACGTTACTTTTTGTAGAAGAAAAGGGGTATTTGTAAAAGTCTAAGCTTTAATTGCACAAGAATACCTTACCCACTTTTCTCTATCTGTTTGCTATTTATAGGCAAACAGATCAAGAGTACTGAAGATTAAAATTAGATAAACAAATAGGAAGCGTGTCTGACATCTACAACAGTAGTTGTCATTTCCAAGAACCAATAGGATTGTGCGAATAAGTCTTCGAGTGTCTTACTTGAGGGATGGTTTGTCTGACCCCGATAAGACATGTTCTTATCTTCTTAAAACCTTCCCTCTTTTCCCGCCTTTTATTCAGGCATTAGGTTCTTCAGGCATTTGTTTTTAATCTTTAGTTGTTGTTTGTTGAGGAGACTGGGTTCAGTGAGCTCTTCTCTAAGGCTCACTGATCCATTACCTCCTTCTTCGTCTCAAGTAACAGTTCAGTGAGTATCGCCTCACTGTGTGGTGAATCTTTCTTCTTAGACTCGTCCTGAGTATCTTGAAGGTAACTCACTGAATGACTGTTCACTCAGTGACTTAGAATGTTTTCGGTTTAATTTACTCTTAGCATAATTTGTATTCAAATCTTGTTTTAACGACTCTTGGGTACTGAAGGACCCAACATAAACCCTAAGTTCCAGTACGAAACACGACCAATACCACTTCTTAGGGTCACGAACATCAGGCAGTAATACGAATTTATGTCTGCCAAAAAAGGTTTAACAGCCAGATCAGAAAACGAATCAATAAGCTCCGCATAGACCTAGTAGAAACAGTAGAATACCAGGTCTGATAACGTACCTACAATCTCCAAAAAGGATTCAAAACTATACTTAACAGTATGGTGTTTCACGTCTAGAAAGAAGATATGGATGATAATAGGGCTTTCCAACCCTAACTTACATTGATCGTAAAAGAAACCACTTAGACACCGGGTATAAGGAAATCAAACAACCAAAACAATGGGGTTTAGAACCCTAACTTCCAGCGAATCTACCCCAGAAACAATGAAAAGCAGATCGTCACTTCCAAGACATAGAATACGATGAGGTTTTTTGAACAAGAAACCCTAAAAACTTGACAGCCATCTCTCTCATAAACCCACTTGCATAGTCACCATAGATCTGATAGGGATTAACATCCAGTCGAATAAACATATAACGAACAAACCCTTTAAAAGGTTACTTGCATCGCGAAAGAAACTAAACCCTAAAAATTTAGGGTTTCGTTTAAACACTTCAGGACCATTCGAATCACCCAGCCTCAATAATATAAACCATAACCGACAGAGGCAGACACCAGATCAGATCATGCCAATAATATGGGATCATTGGGACGATCTGTATAGAAACAACCGAAACCCTAACTAGTGATAATTAGGGTTTCGATCATAAGTTAGGGACGATTCTCATGAAGAAAAATGTGATAATCATAACACACCTCTACCCAGAAATTAACAAACCATCAAAACTGATTGCATATCATTCAAGGAAGAATGATAGAGAGGCGGCATGATGGCTATTTTGGCCAGAACAGTAGTGGTAGAGGCGGCCAGAAAATCGCCCCTTTCTATGGCTTCTTACCCTATGTTATCTCGTGACGAAGGTTTTTGGTCAAAAGGATTTAGTGAGGGCTGAGATTGGAGATGGTGATGGATCGTGGTGTTTATGGGGAAGGATGGGAAGTACCAAAAAAAATAAAGATAGGGTTACAGACATTTGGGTTTATGTGTTAGTGGAAGGGTGGGATTTATTTCAAGTATTTGAGTGGGTTTTTAACTAAGGTAGGGAATTTTAATACCCGCGTTCCGTCTAACTGTCTCAAATTCAGATCCGTCCTGAAACCGTTTCTACTTTGAGAGTTTATATTTCTAGAGTCGTTATGTAATACTTGAATTTATTTCTAAGTCCTAAATTATTTACTAACATTTTCCGAACCTTAGATTTATTCTTGGTTTGCGTCTAGTGTCAGTCCGGGTGAAACTGGGATAACCTCCCATTTTCAATACAAAATTATAGGATGTGATAACTTCACTGTTCTTTGGTGAGATTTACGGGTGTCAATAAATGCAGGTCTGTTTTCTGTGAAAATCACATAATGGCCAAATCAGAAAGTTCAGTCACAATAAATGAATTGTTATGAATTTAATACTAGGACAAATTTACCATTTGTCACAGACCCCGATAAGGAAAAGATAAGTAATTTTGTGGGGCGAGTTAAGGGAATGCATGTTTTTGTTGGAAATTTCACATATTGTAACACCCCGGGAAAAATATAGGTTTTTGCAGCGGAATAAAAATATAATTTGCAGCGGAAAATAAAGTTTGGGGGTTACTTCAGAATAAGACAACCACAACCAGAGAAACGAACTCAAATGATTCATTTTAAATACATACCATTCAAATCATAGCAAAATACCAAAGTCAAAAGGTTCCCAGCAGTGCAAATCACTCAAAAAGACATAATAAGTTAAAAGGTTTTTCGAATGTTAGTATTTAAGGAAAATGAAAATAGATAGCCATCAATAGTCTTCATGCCACTCCAAATCCAGAAAAGCAACACATCAAATACCAGAGATAAAAGATGCTAAAAAGTCAACACAAAGGTTGAGTAAAATTCATAGGTTAAAAATAAATAGTTGAACAAAAGATTTATAAAGTCTGGATGATATGAGTAACAAATACAAATATCGGGTAAAGCGTTGTATAATTTGCTAAGCTCATGACACGCAAAACGTTAAACGGCATCAATAACATTGATGTAATCAATAATAACAATATCTAATTTTCCCTCAAGTAGGTAGTTTGCCGTCTACCTAGGTAAATCGAATATAGCACACACGTGTTGCCTATCTGGTCAACAGAGTGGGGTGCGTCAGTCCTATACACTATATTCGCGCTCACTCGCAAGTAATTAATGGTTCATGATAAAGGGACTTGCTGGTGGCAATAACGGTACTTAGCATAAGCATCATAATCAGGAAAGCATACGTTTAAACAATTGTGTTCATAAAAAGTAAGTAGCATGTATCTCCCCTATGGGTTTATAAAACAATTTAAAAATGAAGAGTGGGGCTATGAATCATACCTTAGTAGTAGAGGAAATAAGATATCACAATATGATCAGATAGTAGAGCACATAAGATAACCCTCAGCACAACCTAGTTATTTAAATAATATGACTCCGAAAATGATACTCGAAAAGTAATGTATAACAATAATGTTCGTGGAATACTCATGTTGTTGAATAAAAGGTTTTGTTTCTCGTGTGGTTTTTAGAAGATATAGTTTTAAGATCAAATCATCATAAAACGATGAAAGTCAGCGAAAGACAATTAAACACATAGAAAAGAATCAATAACGTTCATGGAATACTCATGTTGTTGAATAAAAGGTTTTGTTTCTCGTGTGGTGTTTAGAAGATATAGTTTTAAGATCAAATCATCATAAAACGATGAAAGTCGGCGAAGCACAATTAAACACATAGAAAAGAATCAAGAAACGAAAAGGAAATAATAAAGAATTAAGAATAAGGAAAAGAAATAAGAAATAACAAAATAACACGTCAAATAGTTGTTTCGGTGTTTTACCCCGTAACCCAAAATAGTTGAGAAAACGTTATGGTTTATAAAAGAATCGTATATGTGTTAAAAAGTTTATAATGTAGATAATTAAGAATTTAGCAAAGCTTATAACATTTACAAATCGTAATCGTTCAAATTAAAAAATGGTTTTCATAATATTTGGACATGACGCGTCCGTTTATATGATATTTTCCAAGTCGTTACGACTTTTGATAACAAATTTTAATTATTACAATCCCACAATTTAATACAAACGAATACAAGTTTATACAAAGTTTTATACAAATTACAAGTTAAATACAAATTTAATACAAATTTTACAAGTTATAAATAATTATTCGTCGTTATCATTCGCGTGAATATTAGTGTCGGGTTTATCAGCTATTTTGTACCCGTTGTACAAAATCGTTCGGCTAATACCGTAAATCCAATAACGAGCATCCATATCATCCAAGAATAGGTAATAGTAACAATGTTCCAAATTTCCATATCAATATCCAATTACTCCCAAATAGCAACCGAAACACCATCGACAAAACAAACAACATAAATTAAGTTAGTACATGGTTAACGAAATAATTAACGACTAAAAGAAAATAAATAACACACCATTGGGCTTTTGGGCCCAATATAGACATATGACCAAATTTTATGTTAACGGGCTCCTTAGCCCATTAACCAAATCCAAACACAATCCAACACATAACTTTAGTTTTAAAAAAATATATTTCGACACAAATGGTTATACCTAACTCGAGGTTACCTAAACCTTGTTAACGACTCAAGAAACATTCGGTTTGACCAAAAATTATAAACAAGTCCCCACGACATGTCGGGTGTCGTGGTTCACATAACAACACTTGCCAATAGTGCTGTTTTAAATCAATATATCCACAAACAATAACCACGACATCAATAATGCTTTGTCAAAACCCTTTTCATTACTTCCCGACCTCGGCTAAATGCCTTGGTCAACCAAACTCGGGGAGTCATGGCTCACACCCACGACCTCAATAACATAACCACGGCCAAGTATTGAAACAATTCATCACCATCGACACCAAAACAATCCAACCAAACCACGGCTCAAGTGCAATCGACCATAATAAGTTTCTAGGGTATTGGCTAACTTAATAAACACAAGTCGTGACTCACCTCGAGTCACGACTCACCCCTACTCGACTCGCATACCAATCGGCCATAACAAAAACCCAACCAAAACATTACCAAACTCACAAATAATCAACACAACAATAAATACAAGTCGAAATATAAATAATAACACCATATAAACATGAAACGGGTCTGAGTAAACTCAACTCATAAGTTGACTCGGACGAGTCACACGACTCAGAATGAGTTACGGTGATTCGAGTGATAAAAACGTAGATCCACACGGTTTAGTTTATAAAACGTCAAGTTTTATTTAGTTTTATTACTAAAAACGTTTTTATAAATTTTACTCGATTAGGATTTTATTAAAATGAGAGAAAATGAAAGAGGGGTAGCGCGTGCTTACTGTAACACCCTGAAATCGGATCAGCGAAAGCATACAAGTCGTGGGGTGCTATTCAATAGTTATCACAATACAAGGTTCAAAGAACGGCTTTACTTAAGCCGTTTTAGAAGAAATTTCATAATTGAAAACATTCAATTTACATTATAAAAAATAGTGCGGAAAATATAGGTCCATAAATGGATTTAAAGCAGTCCCAAATAGTTTTCAGAGTCATCTATGACCATGCCATGCCCTTAGACAAGCTCATCCAAAAGTAAGATATGCAACGGAAAAGATCTAACACCTGAGATAAAACATGCTAAAAGTCAACACAAAGGTTGAGTAAATTCATAGGTTTAAAGTAAAGTAGTTGATCACAATATTTCAAGTTTAAGAGAAAGTAAGCTACGTTGTTATACGCCCGAAAGTTCAGATATTACCACTGCACTAAGCTCATGACACACAAAACGTTAACCGACACCAGTAACCCTGGCGTAGGTCGACAGTAACCACGGATTTCATAATATAATAGTTGCCCCCAGAGCTAGGTATCTTGCCTGATGCGTGGTTTTGCGACCTTACAACAGGTTTTACCTCTCGAGGGATCTCAAGAGGCTTGCAATCCCCACCAGGCAGTGTACCTGACCGATGTAGTATAGTGTAGTAGCAAGTACCGGGGGATTGATCGTTCTCTAGGGGAATAGTGTCGTTAGGATTGAAAAACTACTCTAATAGGTCTAAGGGTGAGGGAAGATTCTTTTTGTATTTTTATATTTTTATGAAAGCAAGTAAAATCTCGGGTTTGAAGGAGTGGGCGGAATTAGTTGCTAGTCAACTAACCCAAATAACTACAATTGCAAATAAAATAAAATAACTGAAAATAAAAAGGTTGTGGAACTTATATGGAGAGAAATGTGTTTACTTAGATTTCCTTACTCCCTAACTATTTTTTACCGGTTGATTAGTGTGTATTAATTGCGTAGATGACGGGTGTATTCCTTAATACCAATCGTGGGGTGGCGTACGTACTTCCCCAACTCTATAAGCTCCTACTTCACTCCTATGTCGAGCCGGCTAAGAAGCTCCTAACATGGGATCACTAGAATTCGCTCATGCATTAAATACAACCATAAAAACCTTAGTACGCATTGGTTCATGTTTCTTAAGACGTTCAAGCAAGTTACCGTATAGGAGGTTAGCCAGTTTTCTTAAGCCTAACATCGATGAATAATCATCCAATACAATTAATAAAACACCAACAACCAATAATCAATAGTTAGGTTTCATTAGATTTAAGCAAACACAAGATAAATCTAGCCTAGCATGTTAAATAAAAGACAAGAACAAGGTATAATCAAACAACACATAGACATATTGAATGATTAATTGATTACTTATCTTCAATTGAACATGGGAGATCCAAGGGTATAAAACCCTTAAAAATGGCAGAAAAATCGTCTTAGGGTTTCTCCTCACAAAGTTGCACACTAATGACTAAAAATTATGAAAATATATATAGAAAATCAGATCTGACGGCGTCACGTTATGGAGCGTGACGCCGTCACCTCGCCGCGGTTAGGGTTTCTTGATGGCCTTCTTGACGTCGTCCCCTTTTAATCGTCCAAAATCCTCTCTGGCTTATCAAGGGTTGACGGCGTCACACTGGGGCTTGACGCCGTCACAGGTACTTTTCCAGCAGATTTTTGAGACTTTGTCGTTTTCTTCACTTTTATGCTCCAAAAACGTCCAAAATGCTTCCTTTTCCAGATTTCTTCTCCAAAGTACCTAAAATGACAAAAGGAATGATTTAGGGCAATATTTGATCAAATAAATATGATTTAGGGCTTAAATGACCCCCTAAAAGCGGTACACTTTTCGCTTCATCAAATACCCTTACACTTGAGATTTGCTTGTCCTCAAGCAAATGCGCTTTTATTCTAATCAAAATACAAGTTAGGGGTCATTTAACGCTAATATAAAAGTAATTACAACAAATAGTCGTTCCCCTTTAATCATAATAAGCACGGAGATTACACACTAGCACCTCACAAGTAGTGTTTAGATACTCACATCTCTCAGGTGTCATAAAAGTATATCTCACAAATGAAAATGAATAATATCTCTCACTACCTGTCATAGCAAATAGATTACCATAGGCTTGGGAAAGGATCAAAAACCTCCTCCACTAGGCGTAAGCACCTAAGATAAACTATCAAAGAGGGCTTTTAAACGGGTTATAACGTTAGGTGTAGGGATATGATAAACACGATTTTGTTGGATAAAGGATATTTTACTGGTGGCGAGTTAAAGATCTTGATTAATTACATGTACAATATGGCGTTGCTAAGCCAAGACTAGACTCGACTTAAGCTAATGAAAGAAATAACAAAAAGATAAAATAAACATAAAATGAAACGGGATGGTAGTCCGTATGTTTTTTCTACATTTTTTTTTTTTTTTTTTTTTTTTTTTTTTTTTTTTTTTGCATACACTCTTGTCCTACCATCCAAAATAATACATCATAGGGGGGTTGTATCCCCCTTACACTTGAACTTTTACATAACTTTACAATTAACTATTCTAATGACTCGAATTAAGATAATCGAAACACTTGGAGTACTTTTAAAATATTTAGCACATATGGGGGTAATAATGTTGTTCTTCCCCATTACTCCATTACACTAGTACTTTACCCATGAGTCCCAATCATCCCAAAACAATATGTACAAGGATATGACTCGACTTAGCAACCATGTAATCAATTAGATAATTAACTTGGGTTTAAACAAATGTTGTCACAATAATGCACTAAAAATGAGTGCATACAAGGTAGGCTAAGGCGATTTGGGTGTACATTTAAGTGTGGGGTGTAAACAAATTCTTCCTTTAAGTAAAATGCTTAAAGTTAGAAACAAAAAGATAGGCTCTGAGGGGTGTACTAGGGGTATCGTGTACTAAAAATGAGTACAACGCAAAGGGTGTGGGAGAATTACTTGACCAATGTAGCCAATGTAAATATAACAAAAACACAGGTGTAAAACAATGGGCTAATCCTAATGCCTCTTATCATGTAGTAAATCTAACTACACGAATGTAGTCTCACTTGTGGCCTCGGAATGGTCCTAACGCAAGTTCTAGAATCTAAGTGCTACCGGTACACACATCATAGCATAAAAGCTTTTCCTACCAATTCTAGGGGCGAACCTCACATATTTGGGGGTGGAAAATTTTTTAGTGGTACGGTTTTGTGCTAGTCATATAACTCCTATCCGTGAGACGCTCATTAAGACCAAAGTTTCACTCCTATATGTTGTAAAAAATTTTAAATTTGGCACTAAAATTGCCTTAACAGGTATTTCTCTCAGTTTTATTACACATCTACCATTAAACAAATGAAAAATCAAGCGTAATAGCATTCTCTAAGGTATCGTACTTTTTCCACCCCTTACACTTAAGATGAACATTGTCCCCAATGTTCAAATAACAAGATGTAAAAGTAAATAAGGTAAAAGAATGAAATCAAATACTCCCCTGATTCGCTCGGTGGATAAAGAGGTAACATGGTTAGATCTTCTTCCAAGGTAATGTTGAAACTTCAAGATTAAAGCAGCGCCAAAAGCTAGATTCCACATACATCTCCTTTTCCAAAATAACCTGTTAAACCTGAGAAAACAAACACGAAAACCTGCATAACATCGGCGGGATAAATATGTATAAGGATATAATGCTTGTGGAATGATTATTTTGTAGATTCCTGGAGTTTATAAGTTAGAGATTTAATAAAGCATTTTATGATTCCGGAAGAAAAACAAAACTTTCAAAAATTTCAGAAAATTAAAACCTGACGCCGTCAGGTTGTAAGGCCTGACGCCGTCAGAAATGATCTGACAGAATTCTCATGTTAAGTTTCCGGAAAATTTCTGGAAAAACCTATACCTTACTTCCTAGAATTCCTGCAAAATATCATTATGACTCGATACAAGCATTTGACTCAAACAATTACTAATAAGTATGTTAATTTAATATTGTTATGATTCATGTTCATTTGTTCTAATAAACCGATTTGGATTTCCCTTACACTTATCTTTTGCAAAATACCTTTATATGTAGTTAAGATGAAGTTAAAAACATGATAAAGCATTTTCACAATTTAGTTTCGAACATGAATCAATAATAATAAAAATTAAACATACATACGGAAGCAAATAAAATCAAACAAACAAATAAATAAACACACAAAGCAAATAAAGCTTGGGTTGCCTCCCAAGAAGCGCTTTTCTTTATTAACGAGTCTTGTAGCTAGACTCAAAGTCACCGTACATTACGTGACTCCATCATCTCGCATTATGACGTATCCCTGATAGATATAATCCTTGTTATCAGGATGGTAATGTTTCAATCGTTCGACATTCGCGGTCACTCCTCCTCCCTTGCTGGTCAAGCTTACTACCCCATCTTGATGTAGACTTTTAATTGTGAATGGTCCGTACCACCAGGGACTTGGTTCATCGGTAGGTGCTTTTGTTTCTGAATGCCTTAGGAGCACTGAGTCTCCTTTTGTAAATTCAACGGGGTTATTGGTCTGCTCATCAGCCTCAATATAATCGTTATTTCCACCCTTACATTCTCTAATCTCATTTTCATTGTAATTCTTAATCCTTGCCTCCCATGCAAGGATTTTCTCTCGAACATTACCACGGATTATATTGGGGTTCGCCTCCATCTTCTTTTGTAGAGCAACATCTCGTATATGACATGGGATCATTGGGAAGTTTATTGTTTTCTTTCCCTTCTTCATTTGGATGGTACTATTTTCGTAATCGATTTGTGCCCTAGTGGTAGCGAGAAAGGGTACCCCAAGGATTATTGGCATATTCATATCATTTCTTTCAATAATCATGAAGTCGACCGGATACAGGAATCCAGCAACGTTGACCAACACATCTTCTGCAATTCCTAACGGGTACTCATAAGAATGTTTTGCAAAGGAGAGTTTAGTACGGGTGATGGATGGCAGTTCGTCGGTTAACTGGACATAAACTGATAAAGGCATCAAATTTACGTCGAAACCTTGGTCAGCTACCGCATCCAGATGCTTGAATTTTCCAATGCTGCATGGTATTTCGAAGACCCCGTAGAATTCCTGCTTTTCCACTAACTTTTGTCTTATGAGGCTCTCATACAATTGCCCTCCGGGTAATGTGTCGGATTCATCATCCGGCTTCATTTTCTTGGACTCCTTGTTGGGTAGATGGGTACGTCGATAGTTTCTCACCCAATCATTTATGGTCTCCTTGTTTATTTTGTGCCTCAAGTGATGCCTCACTTGTTGTGACCTTGGCGGTTCTATCATTTGGCGCTCCTTGGAGGGCGTCTCCTTTCCTTTGTCTGAACCGCAATTACAGGCATTGGCGTTTCCAGCATTAAGTGGGACGAGGTCGATTTTGTTGACTTCCATAGTTATCAACTTCTCTCTCTCTTCATTCTCGCCCTCTTGGACGATGGAGATGGCTTTGATAAATTTAGTGTTGGGAACTTCAACGTCATCTCGCACCAACACTTTTTCAGGAGCTTTTGTATTTGTGTATTCTTTCAAAAGGTCCATCATCTCCGTCATCTTCTCTTCCATCTCCTCCTTCTGTTTGTAGACGGCTTCCTCAAATTTTGCCAACCGTTCGGAGTGATGTGACATGTATTCACCCATTCGAGCTTCGAATGTTGGACTAAGTTCCTGAGGTGGTGAGTAGGGTTGAGCAAGCTTATAGAAGGGTGTAGTATTTTCCCTAAGGGTTGATTTGGACAATGGTATTTGCTTAACGCTTGAGACCAAGTTAACTGTTGCTTTTTGTGGACTTAAGGGTCTCTTTTGTTTTTCCATTAGATATGCAACCCTCTTCTCAAGTTCACTAACGCTTTCCTCGATGATTTGGTTGGCTTTATCGGGCGATGAATGTGTGTTGACCGCCGAGTGTACGTGGTGGGAAATTTGCCACAGTTCATCATCGTCAGATGCGAGCTCATCAATGATCTCCCATGATTCCTCGGCGTTTCTATCACGCAATCTGCCTCCGGCGGCTCGATCGATGGCACGCTTGGTGTGGTAGTCAACATGGTCATAGAAGATTTGAATTTGAAGCCAGAGATCTATGCCATGATGAGGGACTTTTTGGAGTAAGTCCTTGAATCGAATCCATGCCCCATATAGGGTTTCGCCTCGACGTTGTTCGAACATCAAGATATCCTTCCTTAACTTGGTAGTTCTTCTTGGTGGGAAAAACTGAGCAAGGAAACGAGTGGTGAGATCATCCTAAGAGGTGATGGATCCTACGGGTAGGCGCTCTAGCCATTGACTAGCTTGGTCCCGCAGAGAGAATTGAAAGAGACGCAGTCAGGTCGTCTCTCGAGTGGCAACATCAAGGTCTATAGAATCAACGATTTTGAGAAAGTCCTTGAGATGTTGATTAGGATCTTCGGAACGAAGTCCATGGAATGCGCATCCTCTTTGCACCAACCGGATGGTGTCGGATCGCAAGGGAGTGACATTGGCTCTTTGAGTGAGCTCAATGGTGTTTCAATAGCCATGGTGGCTAGGACGGGAGTAGTCTCCTAAGGTACGGGCTCTAGGAGGTGGGTGTTGTTGTGGTGGTGGGTTGTTGGGATCGAGGATATTACCACCTTCCATGATGTCGGATGGTAATGGTTACGAACAAAGAAACGAAGAAAAAAGATAGACTAAAGAAAACCTAGAAAAATAAAATAAAAATCTCACTAGAAAGGAATCTAGTGAGTAGACCTAATAAAATAAAAATTCAACCTAAACAATAACTATTCCCCTGCAGCGGCGCCAAAAACTTGATGCGTGGTTTTGCGACCTTACAACAGGTTTTACCTCTTGAGGGATCTCAAGAGGCTTGCAATCCCCACCAGGCAGTGTACCTGACCGATGTAGTATAGTGTAGTAGCAAGTACCGGGGGATTGATCGTTCTCTAGGGGAATAGTGTCGTTAGGATTGAAAAACTACTCTAATAGGTCTAAGGGTGAGGGAAGATTCTTTTTGTATTTTTATATTTTTATGAAAGCAAGTAAAATCTCGGGTTAGAAGTAGTGGGCGGAATTAGTTACTAGTCAACTAACCCAAATAACTACAATTGCAAATAAAATAAAATAACTGAAAATAAAAAGGTTGTGGAACTTATATGGAGAGAAATGTGTTTACTTAGATTTCCTTACTCCCTAACTATTTTTTACCGGTTGATTAGTGTGTATTAATTGCGTGGATGACGAGTGTATTCCTTAATACCAATCGTGGGGTCGCGTACGTACTTCCCCAACTCTATAAGCTCCTACTTCACTCCTATGTCAAGCCGGCTAAGAAGCTCCTAACATGGGATCACTAGAATTCGCTCATGCATTAAATACAACCATAAAAACCTTAGTACGCATTGGTTCATGTTTCTTAAGACGTTCAAGCAAGTTACCGTATAGGAGGTTAGCCAGTTTTCTTAAGCCTAACATCGATAAACAATCATCCAATACAATTAATAACACACCAACAACCAATAATCAATAGTTAGGTTTCATTAGATCTAAGCAAACACAAGATAAATCTAGCCTAGCATGTTAAATAAAAGACAAGAACAAGATATAATCAAACAACACATAGACATATTGAATGATTAATTGATTACTTATCTTCAATTGAACATGGGAGATCCAAGGGTATAAAACCCTTAAAAATGGCAGAAAAATCGTCTTAGGGTTTCTCCTCACAAAGTTGCACACTAATGACTAAAAATTATGAGAATATATATAGAAAATCAGATCTGACGGTTAGGGTTTCTTGATGGCCTTCTTGACGCCGTCCCCTTTTAATCTTCCAAAATCCTCTCTGGCTTATCAAGGGTTGACGGCGTCACACTGGGGCTTGACGCCGTCACAGGTACTTTTCCAGCAGATTTTTGAGACTTTGTCGTTTTCTTCACTTTTATGCTCCAAAAACGTCCAAAATGCTTCCTTTTCCAGATTTCTTCTCCAAAGTACCTAAAATGACAAAAGGAACGATTTAGGGCAATATTTGATCAAATAAATACGATTTAGGGCTTAAATGACCCCCTAAAAGCGGTACACTTTTCGCTTCATCAAATTGCCAAATACCTAGGTAACTCAAATATAGCACACCCGTGTTGCCTACCCAGCAACAGGGATGGGATGGTCAAATCCTATAGGCCTATAAACTATATTCACGCTCACTCACAAGTGGTTAATGGTGCATGATCGAGGGACTTAAGTTGTGGCAATGGTGGTACTTAGTGCTTATCAGATGTTTCGCAAAGTGGCTACTCCTTCACTCACAGTACCAGAAAAGTATAAATGGCTACGGATTCACTCACAGTACCAGAAAAGTATAAATGGCTACTGCTTCACTCACAGTACCGGGAAAGTATAAGTGTTGTTCCAACCCAAATAAAGTTTCAGAAAGCAGAAAGCATAGTTTTTAGTTCAAATACAGTTTTCAAAAAATTGTGATCATAGTCAAAACAGTAACATGTATCTCACCCCAAGTAGTTTGCAAAATAGTTAAGATAAATAAGAGTGGGGCTATGAACTCACCTTAGTATGCAGCAATGCAAGATGTCACAAGTAGCATCAAGAAATGAAACACTATCAATAGTATAGGCACTGGATCGGCACAACCTAATAAGTATATGGTTATCTCAGAGTATGTTTCGTAAAGATTTCAGAATATAAGGTATTTTAGTCTTCGTGGAATACTCGTGTTGTTGATTGAAAAGATTTAGTTGCAATGACGATGAAAAGAAGTACTTGCTTATATCTCGTGTGGTGTTTAGAAAAAAAGAATATATAAATCCATGTTTAGCTCACGCTAAGACAATAAAAGTCGGAGAATAACAATTAAACAACAAGAAAAGAATGAAGAAAAAGAGTAAAATGTTCTCGTGTAGAAGTCGTAAAATGTACAATCAAACAACTCACACCAAAATGAATAGAATCAAGAATGAACAAATAAACGATATCGAATGAATATAAGACTAAAGATAAGTCGATGAATGAGTTGGATGTTTAGCCCGTGTCCCAAAATGTAACTTTGTATATATATTTGAATAAGGTCGTTTTGTATAAATCTATAAGATCTTTGATATGTTTATAAGTTTATAAAAGTTGTAAGGTTTTACAAACTTTGGCGTAACGTGTCCGTTTATATTACGTTCCCGAGTTAACGTGAATATTTGTAATCAAGTTTTATAACAAGTTTTGTAAGTTTTATATTGTTATCATTCGCGTAAATATTAGTATTCGGCTTATCGGATAATTTGTGTCCGTTCAGGTCCTAATATGTTAAGCTCTCATCGAGTCCAACATACTATTCCGTCTCTTGTATCAAATTATACAATAAGTCCTACAGCTAGTATCGTAAATCCGATAACGGTTACAAACAATGTCCAAAATTATTACAATGATTTTCAAATACAAATATTCCGTGTCAAAACCCCAGTAATACTCCAATAGCATCCAATCATCATCGATCACGAAAACAAAACAAAGATAAAGATTAAGTTAGTAAACCAATTGAGAAATAAGCAATTAAGACTTATAAATAAAACTCAACACACATTATTTTAAATGTTTTGACCCAATTAACAGAATAAAATACACTCACTCTTATTATTGTTCTTGGGCTTCGGCCCATGAGCTAAATAAACAAACGCACCCTAATGGACTGTTGAGTCCAATCCATCCAACATAGACACAACACTCATCACATTTACCTTTAACATTTGCAATAATAAAATAAATTGTAACTAAGTTTCACTCCCCTGGGTTTTACTGGTGAACCGAGAACACAGAACCACAACAAAACCATTTAGCTCTTATGAGTTTATCAAAATTTTAGTTAGCCAAAATCTTTAAAATAAGCTAAACCAAAAATTAGTTTTGTTCTAACCCACAACTAGCCATAAAAACAAATAAGCTAAAGTTTAAGCTCAAAATAACCACCCTTGCGGTGTCCTGACCGTAACCGAAACAAACAACACCACTTGGTGGTGTTTCCTTGTCGGATCAACAAACAACGCGCAAACACAAACTCAACTATGCCCACACTTGTGGCTTCCTAAAATCATACACAACAACGACATAGTCCCGACATTCCCATAGTTGGTCACAAGACAATTCAATCGACTAAACTTTTCAACACAATGAATATATATACACTCAAAACTCTACCGAGACCAAAATAATTAAACGTGTAACCAAAGAAAGCTAAATAACCAATAAGTGAATCCAAAAACAAATATCGAGACCCAAATGGGTCGACTCGTACCCATACGGGTTTCTGACCCGACCCACGACTAAATAAGCAAACAATAAGCAATCAACATTAAATCCACACAAGGAAACAATTATAAGCTCGAAAAAAACAAAATAAACACGAGTCAACTCAACTCGTGAGTTGACTCAGTGGTGAGTCGAACGAGTTTTGTGTTAAAAAGGTAGATCTACACGAGTTTAGGTTAGAAAACATTAGTTTTACTAGTTTTAATCATGAAAAAACGTTTTGTTAATTTGTTTCATCCACGAATTCGTTTAAAAATGAATAGATCTGAAAATTACAAGAGAAAGGGGTGGTGGTGGTGGTGAGTCGCTTACCAAACGCAGGAAAGAAAAAGAGAGGAAAAATGAGCGGTGGAGGAAGATGGTGGTATGGCAGCGTGACGACAAACCCTAGCAAATAACCCTTTACGAACTCAAACTAACCCGAAAACCCTACTTGTGTCTTGATCTACCACGTACGGAAGTAAAATAGCTCGCCAAAATTTTGGCCGAAATTTGTGACAGCGCCGGAGTTATGTGTGAGTGAGGTGAGAGGTGCACATGAATGTGAATAGAGAAACCCTAGAGGGTTTTTATACCCCTAGAGGGACTGGAGTTGTAATTAATGTAAAGAGAGAGGGAAACAAGGTGGTGGCAAGCGGCACTGATGGTGGTGTCGTGGCGGTGTAATTCAAAAACAAACCGAACGCACTCCTTGCACCTTCTAAAGCTCCAGAAAGGGTGTGGGGGTCGAGATCTACACGTTGGATGGATTTTGGGGGTGGTCGGAATCTCGTCAGAAAGTTGGTGCGGCGCCGGAATATTGAATTCCGGTGAGGTGGGAGTTATTAGTGAGGAAACCCTAATAGTGGGTTTTTATACTCAAGGGGGAGGGGCTAAAGGTAGGAAACGGAAAGTCCAAGGGGGCGGAGTAAAATTAGGAAGGGGGTAGAAAGTGAAATTTGGCTAATCTTTTATTAAATACCTTGTGGGCCCCATTTGACATAGCAAATAAGCGTTTTAAATTACGGGACTTGCGCCATTGAGTCCGAAATAATTTTTCTGATAAAATTGAGTATTCGCACGTATAATTTTCTTGGATTTAATTTAATTAATAAATCAAATTGTTTTGAGTATTTTAGGTTGTGCCGGCTTAGTAAATGAATAACGCTCATGTTTGAACAGATAACCTATGTTTTTCAAGCTCAAATAAGTTCAGAGAAGTATAAAAACTAAGGGATATCCAAAATAAATATTTTGGCTAATAAAATAAGTTGAGAAAAATTACCGGATGTTACAGCACCTAATCATATTTTGAAATCCATCCCGTTTTTGTTCGTGTTACTAGTTGGGATCAGGAAAAGGTAAGGGTAATTGCGTTTGAACTCGTCCTGGCGCTCCCAAGTAAACTCGGGACCTCTTTTGGAATTCCAACGGACCTTAATTATAGGGATACAACTCTGCTTAAGTTGTTTAACTTTACGGTCCATGATTTCGACGGGTTCCTCAACGAAGTTCAATTGCTCATCGATCTGAATCTCTTCCAATGGAATCACGAGCGGTTCATCTGATAGACCCTTCTTCAGGTTAGAGACGTGGAACGTGGGGTGCACTTTACAGAGCTCGAGTGGAAGTTCAAGTCTATACGCTACTGGACCAACCCTGTTTAAAATCTTGAATGGCAAATGTATCTCGAGTTCAGTTTCCCTCATTTACCGAGCCGTATCATGCCTTTCCAAGGCGAGACTTTCAACATCACCTTATCTCCGACTTGAAACTCTAGGGGTTTGCGCCTAATGTCGGCGTAGCTCTTCTGTCGGTCTCTTGCAGCTTGAAGTCGGTTCCTAATTTGCACGATCTTCTCAGTCGTCTCGCGGACAGTCTCTGGTCCAGTGAGCTGGGCTTCTCCTACCTCGGCCCAACAAACAAGTGATCGGCACTTTTGACCATACAATGCCTCAAACGGAGCAGTCTTAATACTAGCATGGTAACTATTGTTGTAAGAAAACTCGATCAACGGCAAATGGGTGTCCCATCCATTTCCAAAGTCAATGACGCAAGCTCGGAGCATGTCTTCTAACGTCTGAATGGTCCTCTCGCTCTGACCCTCGGTCTGAGGGTGATACGCAGTGCTCATATCTAGCTTGGTTCCAAAGGCATCCTAGAGTGATTGCCAAAAGTTAGAAGTAAATCTGTTGTCTCGGTCAGATATGATAGAGATTGGCACGCCATGCCTCGAGACTACTTCCTTAATGTAAAGCCTAGTCAACTTGTCCATACCGTAGGTCTCCTTGATGGGTAGAAAGTGCGCAGATTTGGTGAGTCGGTCGACTATTACCCAGATAGCGTCGTGACCATTTGAAGTTCTAGGAAGCTTAGTGATAAAATCCATAGTAATCCGTTCCCACTTCCACACGGGAATCACGGGTTGTTATGGAAGTCCAGATGGCTTCTGATGCTCGGCCTTAACCTTAGAGCACGTAAGGAACTTGCGGACATAGTCGGCAATATCTGGCTTCATGTTTGGCCACCAATACATCTTCTTGAGATCTTGATACATCTTCTCGGCTCCTGGGCGCACAGAGTACTTCAACTTGTGAGACTCGTGCATGATCAAGTCTCGTAGACCACCATAACGTGGTATCCAAATTCGTCCCTTGAAGCATAAAGTCCCGTCCGGACGTTTCTCAAAATTCTTCTTTATCATGCCGTATAGGTTCTCACTCTTGAGATCTTCTTGTTTCACTGCTTCTAGCTGAGCACTGAGAATCTGAGCGGGAAGATTTGATTCGATGGTCATAACCAAGGCTCGAACTCGTAATGGCTTCAACCATTCCTTTTCGCTCAAGGCGTCAGCCACGACGTTCGCTTTTCCCGGATGGTATCGAATCTCACAATCATAGCCGCTTAACAATTCCAACCATCGTCGCTGTCTCATATTCAAATCCTTTTGATCCAAAATATGCTGAAGGCTCTTGTGATTGGTAAAGACATTACACTTCGTACCATATAGGTAATACCTTCACATCTTAAGTGCAAAAACCACGGCTCCTAACTCTAAATCATGTGTGGTATAATTCTCCTCGTGAACCTTAAGTTGTCGTGATGCATACGCCATAACCTTTCCTCGTTGCATCAGAACTGCTCCAAATCCTTGATGCGATGCATAACAGTACACTACAAAATCTTCAGTCCCTTCCGGCAATGCTAAAATCGGTGCACTACAAAGTCTTCGCTTCCGGGTTTGGAATGCTTGTTCTTCATCCTTACGCCATTCGTACTTCATGTTCTTTTGGGTTAACTTGGTTAACGGCTTAGCTACTTTGGAGAATCCCTCGATGAATCTCCTGTAGTAACCAGCCAGACCCAAAAATTGACGAATTTCTGTAGCATTAGAGGGTGTCAGCTAGTTTTCAATAGCTTCAATCTTTGCGGGGTCGACATGAAAACCTCTGCTGTCAATGACATGCCCAAGGAATTGTACCATGCGAATCCAAAATTCACACTTATAGAATTTCTAGTACAATTTCTCTTCCTTAAGTAGATTTAGCATTATCGTCAGATGTTTCTTGTGCTCCTCTTCACTCTTGGAGTAGATCAGAATATCGTCGATGAAGACTATAACAAACTTGTCTAGATATGGCTTACACACTTGGTTCATGAGATCCATGAATACAGCCGGTGCGTTTGTTAAGCCAAATGGCATTACTCGGAACTCATAGTGTCCATACCAAGTTCTGAATACCGTTTTGGGAATATCCTCTTCCCAAACTCTAAATTGATGGTAACCTGATCGTAAGTATATCTTGGAATAATAGCTAAACCCTTGCAACTGGTCGAATAAATCGTCGATTCTAGGTAACTGGTATCTGTTCTTTACTGTTAACTTGTTCGGTTCTTTATCATCGATCCTAAATGACCTATCCTTCTTCTTCACAAACAAGACCGGTGCTCCCCAGGGTGAGGAACTCGGTTGAATAAACCCTTTGTCCAACAACTCTTGCAGTTGATTAGACAGTTCTTGCATCTCGGTCGGCGCTAAACGGTAAGGTGCACGTGCCACGGGTGCAGCTCCCGGCACTAAGTAGATTTGAAATTCCACTTGTCGAGTCGGTGAAAGTCCAGGAAAGTCTTCAGGAAATAATTAAG
This sequence comes from Artemisia tridentata subsp. tridentata, assembly GCA_021014915.2. Lineage (NCBI taxonomy): Eukaryota > Viridiplantae > Streptophyta > Magnoliopsida > Asterales > Asteraceae > Artemisia > Artemisia tridentata. The sequence continues at coordinate 233,074,205 of CP139505.1, forward strand.
GAAAATCACGCACAATTGGAACATCCTACAATCGCCTCTCTCCGGACTTCTTCTTAGCCACATGTGCTAGGAAGGCATAACATACCTTCTCGATGTATTTCAGGGTCTTAATACAAGATATGATGTTTAAGCGCGTTCCGTTCCGATCACCACGAATAATCAAGGTTTCGCCATTATGAGGGATTCCAACAACTCGTTCACAACAGATGATACTCGCCAGATGCTTGGACAACCAATCCATACCGATGACTATGTCGAAACTACCAAGCTCAATGGGCATAAGGTCGATACTAAACGGTTGATCTAGAAGAGTTAGGGTACAGTCTCGGATTATAGTGCATGTGTTTACTAGGTTGCCGTTAGCTAGCTTGATGCTATCACTAGTGTTTAGGGTGGTTGGGTCAAAACTAAGTAGAGGTCCAATTGCAGTAGATACAAAGCTCGTATCAGCGCCAGAATCAAACAAAACTTTAACACGAAGATTGTTGAGTAGAAACGTACCATTAACCACGTTCGGGTCTTGTTGTGGCTCTCCATTTCCCATCACATATGCTCTACCACGAGCGCCTTCCACTTGCGGTCCATTGTTCCTAGGGCAATGATACTTATAGTGTCCACGCTCTCCACATCCAAAACAAGTCGCCACAGGCTGCAAGTTACTCCCAGTAGCTACAGTCCTGCTCTTACAGTGCTTAGCAATATGACCCACTTTATGATAATTCTTGCACTTAGCTGTGCACGGCCTAGAGTGATGTTGTTTACACTTGTCACAGAACGGATGATTCCCAGCATAACCTTGTAACCACTGTAAGATTTCCCTATATATTTATCTAGTACTTATCCTTTTTCCACGTAGATTTTTATTTATTTATTAACTAATTATAATTATTAACATATGTGACATAAAATTTGCATCCCTGATAAACGTGCTTGCAACCCAACCTTAACTGATTTAGTATCTAAACATCTTTGACCCAAAACTTTATGAGATCCCATTTTACTACTTTACGTTATTTCGTTAACGTACATTTAAAACTGAACGTTTCTTAATTAATAAGAGTTTTTATGAAACCCTAAAATACCATAACAACATGTAAAGATAACAAAACCCTAGAAATACTAAAATACAATTTATTTGAGTAATGTACAAGTCACTAAAGCACAGAAACCCTAATTCCACTATAACTCCCGATAAAACCCTAATTTCACAAAACTATTATTATATGTAATAAAACCACAAACCCCAATTAATATTTTTATAAAATATATAAGTACAAGTCTTCTAAGCCAAAGTACAAGTCTTTAATGCATAAAAACTAATTAATAATAAAACCTTATATAAAACTTAGTAATAATTATTTTAAAGGCATAAATTGTAATAATTTCACATATTAATTTTTAAAATAAGTTTATTAATTTATAAAATAAATGTACAAACCCTCAAACCCATAGTACAACCCTCTAATGCATAAAAACTTAAAAACTTATTTAATTACCTTAAAACCTTAATAAAAATTTATATAAAAATTATATAAATTAAGGAAATATTAAAATTATATTTTTCTTATTTTCTAAACCCTAGTACAACCTTCCTAAGCCTTAAGTACAACTACCCAATGCACAAAATTATTTTTCCTTCACATATATATAAATCGACATATATAATTCTATTTCATTAAACCCTAAAATTTATTTCTAAATAATCCTTAAACCTTAGGAACCTAAATAAACCCTAACCCTAGAGTACCACCCACCTAAGCCTATGGTACAAACCCTTAAAGCTTAATTCGAACCAAATTTTCCCAACTCCCTTGGTCTTGTTCGAATCCAACTAAACCACAAACTAAACCCTAGTTTTTCTAAACCCTAGGAATCCAAATGTAAGAACCTTAAGTCTCCACATCTCCCCCCTCCCCCTTCTAGAATGAGATACTTGTATAATAGGGAAACTTCCACATCTCACTTTCCCCCTCCTAACCATGTGGCGCCACAATTGGCCTCACACATCACCCAAGACCTCCTCATCATCCCCAATAGGAAACCCTAGAATCTTTTGGAACCCTAGATCACCTTCTTTATAAATACCATACACCATTTCCAGTCCATAACCCACAAATCATTCAACCAAACCCTCACAGCCCACATACACCCCAAATTTCTGTCACGACAGCCCTATACAAATCTAAGAACATCTCTAGTAAGCCAAGAAAGGAGGTTGATAGCTCTAGTGATCAATTCGAAAACCCTAAGTCTCATTTTTGCTCATTCGATCTATATTATCCTAGGTAAGTTTCCAACTCTTTTCTTTTTGTTTTCTATACTCTACATATCTCTAAATATATTAATGAACACCCTTTAGTAATAATAGAACTTTAAAACAAAAATTTACATTTCTTTGTTTTCTTTTTGTTTTTGTCGAGCAAACCTCAAACACACCCTTAGATATATTTTTTTAGTTCATACATGTTAAGATATAGTGAGGATAGTTAAAACATACTCAAAATACCTAGGTAATATCTTAAAATCTAAGTTAGAAACTTTAAGTAAACAAAACTTAATTTTTCTTCCTCTTTTTCAAAACAGTCGAGCAAACAAACACCCTTATAAATTTATTTGAAAAGCCTAAATTACTTAGAACTGATTTGAAGTCCTTTAAACATGTTAAAGATACTAAAAACAATCAAAGATCCATAGTTCCTAAGATTCAAAATCGAAAAACAAATGGTTTTTCTTCTTTTTGTTGTTGTCTAGTAAACAACAGACATGGAGTTTGTAAACTAAAATTCGACCCTTAAATGAACTCTAAAAATTCTGTAGTTTTGCACACATAAAGCTCACTTAGTTGTCTAACCGTAGGAAAAAGAACGGAGTCATTTGATTAAGAATTCAACGAGATTCGACCCTTTCTTTGTCGCGTGTTTCAGCCTCGACCAAACAGACAAACGCACCCTTTAAAAATTATTTCCGAGCTCGTGAGCTCGAAACACGAGTTGAGTTTTTGTCAAAATTAACTTTATAAACTAATAACTAAGTTTACATAAGTATCGTAACAAGTTTTGTCCATTTTCGTAAGAAACAACACGTTTATATGAACTAAGGACGTCGCGTGTAACGCAATAGGAGTCTCAAGGGTATTTCTTGCCAAAACTCAAACTAAAATTTTAGAAAGGACTTGATGTGCAGTCGATATAAACCCTAGGGGTAAAAAGTGTCATTTTTGAAACTATAGGGGTAAAAGTTGTCATTTAACCAAAGTTGAGGGGTAAAACTTGTCATTTTACAAAAGTTCAGGGGTAAAAATTGTCATTTTGTGAAAGTTCAGGGGTATAAATGTCAATACATGAAACTACATGGTAAAAAGCGTAATTTATATATATACTTTATTATTAAGAAATTTATAATAGAATTTATAAAAACTAATAAATAAAAATATGTATATCCCGATAACGAACAAACGAAATATCTATTTAACGAACAAACGGAACGAATAATAAAACTTATATGTTCAGAAGCAGTTACTGAAAACTTGACATAACCAACCCAGGTTGCAAGCCGGAGACGTTTATCAACTTTATTTAAACTTTGTTTTCCATCCAGACTTTCAGGTGAGTTTATAGTCCCACTTTTCCTTTATACGTTTTCCAAATATGTGGGGAGATACATGCTATCAAACCGAACACAAGTATTTTCCTGATTGTTATTGCACTAGGCTAACTGTCCCTTATTATTATGATTGTATTTATTATTGAAAGACCCTCATATCATGCACCATTAGTCACCCGCAGGGTGAGCGCGAATATAGTGAATAGATCTATTGGCCTGACGACCCATTTGTACTAATCGGATGGATATCTTCGTGGTAGCCGGTTAGACAGATGCATTATATTTGATTTCTTAAACTCGGGGGCAAACCACTACCATTTAATTATGTTAGTGAGACTGGAAACTGTCAAAGCATTGCGTGTCATGAGGTTTAGTGCAATATGCCGGATTACGAATGAACTGATTTCTTTACTATTTATCTTGTGTTCAAAACTGATTATTACTTTAAACACTATAGATTCACTCAACCTTTGTGTTGACTTTTTAAGCATGTTTATCTCAGGTAACTAGGAGTATGGCTATCGGCACGGAGTGGCTGTGGACTTTCTTTTTTTAATAAGAGTGTCCACTTTGTTATCATTCGATGAATAATGTATCTTTTATAACATATTTTCCGCACCTCCCTCTGGGACCTATATTATGTACTCTGATATTAAATAAATGAATGATAACAATTTTATTTAAAACGCCTCTTTTCGAGTCGTTTTCTATTCTCATGACTGTGAATCATGAAGTAACACCCCAAACATATATTCCACTGCGTATATCGAAAACGAGGGTGTTACAGATTGGTATCAGAGCTCATGGTTATAGAGAACCAAATGTTTTCAAACATTGAACTATAACCAAATTTTCACAAAACTTACCCAGAGTCCTCCGTGCCACGACCTAATTGTTTAATACATGGTTTATTGTTAATTGTTTAGTTATATATTGGAATATTCATACTTACCGGGTGGTTACATAGCTATGGCTTCTCCTCCTCATTCTATTACTCTTACGTCGGATCTGGAAAACGTCGCGATTGTACCCGACGTCATGGCAGTACCTAGACGAGTAACGGATTTGGATCCATCTGAAGATGTTACTGTGGTACCTGAGATTTCTCCAGCATTCGGGCATGATGCAAAGTCGGATCCCTCTGAAGAGCCATCCGAAGACACTTTGATGCCTGATGTTTTGCCATTTTCTGATGATCCTTATATGTAGGCCAGAGAGAGAGCTTGTACAATTGCAGATAGAGAGTTATCCGAACCAGATTCCTCTTCGGTTATGGAGATACCCCCAGAGAGAATCCGAAGGACGGCGCGAATGAGAACGCTTCCCGTGTTTTCCTCACCCTTACCCCATCCATATCCATATATGTTACCTACTTTTGAACTCTCAGTCCCAACGTCTTTACCTCCGCCGCCACCGTCATCTACCGATTTCACTCCTCCATCCGTTCCGTTTGAGCTTAGTGATGAGGTCCAAGCCATTATCGCCTGATATAGTGCTTTACCCCAATCACCTACTCCTGACATCTCTACCCCGCCACGGGTATTTGAGGTGGGAGAAAGTTCACAAGCGGCACAAGAACGACAGCCAACCGTCTCCACTCTCCTATCACGGTTAGAGCGGCAAGAAGAACAAATTGAGACTGCCTTGGGTCATCTGGACGAGTTACCATTGGAACGTATTTGTAGGATATTCACTAACACATAAACACAAGATTGGGACTAGTATGGATCGAATAGAAGAGAGTTTAGAGAGAGAAAGTGGGAGCCTTTTAGTGAGAGAAAGTAACTTGTAATCTATTAGCTTGAAAGGTCCAACCCTTCCCAAGTGTGGGAAGGGGTATTTATACTACATACATATTGTGCCCCTAGCGGGCTGTGGAGCGAGCTGACAGTGGGTAAAGACCCGACCCACTCCACAATACTAATAAGGACTAAACTACTAATAATAATACAAATAATCCTATGAGCTATGATGTGCTAATAAGTACTCGGGGTGACCGAGTCTTCAACTGAATATTTATATTCCTAACAATCTCCCCCTAAGGGAGGTCACCCCGGAAGTAATGTTCTGAATTCTAGCACTTCATCCTTGGATCTTGACTTCATAGCTCGTAAACATCGATCCTTCAATATCATAGATCCTTGTGCATACAGCAGTGAACTTTTGATGACTTTTCCTTTGTCTTGAATGACTCTGAGTATTCTTCGAAAATATCATCCAACATGTATCATCAAGCCATCTTTCAGTAGTATGTCTCCACGTGATGTGATAATCTTAGAGCCGACATGCTCACACTATTTGGTGTCATGATCTTCAGCATCAGAGTTTGCAGAAGCTGTGTTAAAGGTCTTTAGGTTGATCATGACTTCTTTGATTAAGATGATGATGTAGTGTGAACATGTGGTAGAGGATTGGCATCTTTTCTGCAACCAGCTACAACTGCAACCAGCTACAGCATTCAACAGCTACAACCGCCAGAAGTTCCTGCATACGACAGTTAGCAACAAATCGACCGGTACTTACAGGTTTGGACTTCGAGATTGTTAACAGCATAGTGTGAAAACTCTCTCTAATCCTTACCAGGACCGTTCCTAATCGAAAACCCACAGAGGGCTTTTTAAGATCGTACCGTAGTATATCAACGATTAGGTGAGTCGCTGGAGATCACTCCACGACTGTAGACCGTTTGGAACCGTCATAATCACTAAGCGTAATCCACAGGGAATTACCAAAGTGACCTGCTTTCAGGGCTGTTTGATGTTGACCCTGGCAGGAATTTCCATTCAATCATTGAGAATTACATTCGTAACTTCTCTCATAAATGTTCTGGCAGATTGCTAAGATCTGCGTAGGACTCTTAAGTTTACAACTGGTGTCATTAATGTTGACCAACCAGTGTAGAAGTAGCATGTGTTCCTATGAGATCTTATTTTGCATCTCGTGGCTCTAGACTCGATAGTGCGTTTTGATTTAGTGAGCGGAGGCTGGAGAGGACTGCCACCTTTTCAATATCATCTAACTCAGAGTGAGAGAGATGATAGAAATGTATTGAACTCCGTGACAAATGAAACAAGAGTCCTTTGAGGGACCTTGAGTGGCTAGGGAGGGTTGTGCAGCGTATCACTGGGTCCATGATACTTTGTCTTCAATGCCAGCAATCATCTAAGTGATTCTGACAGCATATGAATTGACCCGGTTTCTGCCTAAAGTGTAAGGAGGGCTTCTTTCTTTTCACCCTTTACCTTTACATTTCTTTTTCATTCTTCAACCCCTTCAGTGCATACCGAGACTTCATAACTAGCACCTTGTTGGGTTTGTTCCAGTACTAGCTCCATCTCAGTCGGCACTTTTCCCTTATCCACTTTTCTCCTTTTTAATCATACCTAAGGACTTCTACACTAACTAGTGGATTGTCCCTGCGTAGATCCCTCCGGCTATGGCGGGATCGTGGGAACTTGAGCCTAACCTAACCATCCTTATAACTCCATACATTCATAAAAATGGTCGGTCTTTGGTGTACTTCCACGATTGCCATAAACCAAATCTTTGAAAAATCTCTCAAAGTGTTCATGATTAAGAAACACATTTTACTGACACTTTGAGAGTTTTGAAATTTTCAAATGCTCCCCCTCAACATGTGCTTGAGTGATTGTTTTATAAATTAGCACATGTTAGGTAGAGCTCGCACTTTTGAATTGATCAACTTTCAGTGAACATGACCGATTCGAGACACGTTTACATCACTGGCTAGGCCAGCTTGAAATTATTACCCGGCCTGGTCAAGTCCACAGAAAGTTTCTCGAAACGGTACACTCTACTCAGATACGTCTTTTTCGAGACACGCTTACATCACTGGTTAGACCAGCTTGAAATTATTACCCGGCCAAGACGCATCCTTTCGATTGATGACAGTTCAAGTTTCGTCAATTCATTTGTTATGTCTGAGCCACACTCGCATGAGATGCCCAATCCTTTATGTTTTGTTAAAAACCATTTGCTCCCCCTCAATATGTGCATTGATATACAAAAGAGTTTAGCACATACGGGAGAGTTTACTTTAATTTCCAAATCATCACATTTTATCAGATTTCATATTTAAATCACATTCTCTCCCCCGATCAAAAATTTCAAACCATTTGAGATTTGTGATCCCAATTGATTTAAATAAGTTTAGAAATTTTGGGAGAAAATGTGGTCTGGTTTAAATGTATTCTGATTTCGGAGCATACTATGCTCCCCCTTAAGCAAAGAGGGAGATTCACTTGTTAATATACACAGATCACACATAGAGTATTACAAGATCAGTGGAAAGTACATCATATAATTACATGTGTCCAAAAAGAGAACAACACTACAAAGAACACTTATGGAGAGAATTAGCTCATGTCGTTCTTTCCAACAGTCTGTAATCTCCTTCACGAACTCTACCACCAACGAAGCTTTCCAGGTTGCGAAAGATCCTTCTTGTTTTCAGCCTTCGCTCTATGGCTCTCATAAACTCTTTACTACTCTGTACATCCAGATCAGTCCAGAATTGAGTGTTCAATTGTGGGTTGTGAGGATTGATCTTGACGTCTTTAACCCTGAAATCCAGTGCTTCATCGATCATTCTCAGGGTTCCATCGCTGAATTTATGAATCTCACTGAGTTGCATCATCATAGGAGTTCCATGCTGGTCAGTGAACTTGACGGCTCTTGGAGATTCGATCACTTTGAAGTCGCGAATATACTCGAGACCCTTACGTTCCCAATTAGGCTTGGTGAGATTGAGTTTGGTCTGGTAGCTCTCAATCCCTAGTTGAAAATCACTTACCCTTTACCTGATGACAAGACCCCGGATCCATAAGTTGACAGCAGCAGAAAGAGCCTTCTTGTCACGAGGAGGAAGATGATCCAGGTGCCCTTGAAGATTCAGAAGGAAGAGATCCACGAAGTCACTTGGAGATAGATATTTGAAGTCGCTTTCAGCAATAATATACTCCTTCTGATCAGCACGACGAAGCACTATCCTTTTTAGATACTCATACCCATACATTGGGTGAATTTCAACTTTGATAACACTCAAGATTCTTAGATGTGAGCGTATACCTGACGACTACCCTCTCCTGCGTGCCGTTCAATGTAGAATCTTTCTTGTGGAACCACCAATGTGTGATCCCATAAGATGCAGTTATTTCAAACTTGTATTCTTCATTTGACCATAACTGATCAGGCACCATTTGTTCTAGCCCAATATCAGGGTAGTGAGCCGCCTTCATCTTGGTAATGGATAATGCCTGTCTGTCACCATTATTCCCGAAACGGAGATAATCCAGATCGTTGTTGAAGAAGAGATCAGCTTGAATGTTAACCTGACCTGGTGGACCATCAAAGGGAAGAGGTCGGTTGACGTTGTAGGAAAGGATTCGGTCATCAACTTGATCAGTAAAGAGTCTGTGACATTCTTCCATTTGGTATTGAAGATGATGCACATCATGATGAAACACTTTGACTATTTCATACGCAGGACCTTCCAGATCGTGAGGAGTGAGATTTGTGATGCCTTTCTTCTTACAGAACCATGTAATAAATGCCCCCATGTCATTAGTTTTTGCTAGCAATGAGTTCTCAGGAGGTGGGTTGTGTTGTGATGCAATAGCAGCTGCCCAATTGTTTTCAGGAACACTTGTGTCTGATGATGGATAGACCAATCTGGTTCAGGAATTGGTTCTCGATCTTCCTCAGGTACGGGTTTCAACCAAGTTTCCATGTCTTCCCTGGTGGGGCGCTTTCTAGTGGAGTCTGAGTCATCAGGTGTATCTGTGCGTAAGAATTCCAACCACCATTTTTGATTAGGGTCAACTTTTGGGATATTGGTGTTAGCTGTGTCTTCTTCTTCATCAGTTTGAGAGGTCAGATCTTCTACAACCGATTCCTCATTCATGACAAAGTCCTCAGGAACTGGTGAGAATGAGGGCTTAAATTGGGTATCAACAGTTGTCCACGCAAGAGATCCAGCCTTTGAAACTCTCTTAGATGTGCTTGGGCCAAACGAGGTAGTGGCTTAGGTCTTTTCCACCAGAAGATGCAGTGGGGTGATGATGAGATTGAGCTTGGGTGGACCCTGAAGCTCTTTAAAACCCTGCTACTCTAGAGCTACCATCTGGTGGAGGAGGTGGAGGAGGATGAGGTGGAGAGCCAGGAGGTGTACGGGATTTATCTTGTCTCCTTTTCTTCCTCTTCAGTTGTTCTTTCAGTTCAGCCATGAGGTAATCCTGATTATCACGATCCATCGATTTTTCCAAGGCTTCGTATAGCCTTTGATGATCATCATGGCCTTGAAACTGACCACATTCAAACATTCTGTCGTAGAGAATTGATTTCATATCAGTTGTAGGAAGATCTCTGAATCGTGTTTTCATAGGAGCTTCCATTGCACATTTGACCGCCTCTTCTACATGAGCATCAACAGCAACTATGACCTTTTGTTCAATATCAAGCTTTTCCAACTTCAGCAATCTCTGCTCATAACTTTTCATCTTTTGTGTCATGTCGTCAAGGAGCTTTGAGGCTGTTGTTAGCTGTGATGCTACGTCTGATGGTGGTTCTGGAAGTACAGTTGTGGTTGCGGTTGCTTCGGGTGAGGGAATTTCTATGACAGGTGCTGGTGTAGGGACTGGAGCTGTCATGAGTCTAATGCCCGACGAGTCTTGTTCAATGTGCACCGACACCATTGACTCAACTTCTTTGTCATCCTGTGGTTTTTCAGTCTCTGTAGCGTTGTCGTTGGCTTTATCCATGAGGAATTGGTCACCATAGCTAAAGTCTGTTTCAAGATTTTTCAACGAGGACAGGGTGCCCGTAGACTCCGCTGGTTCATTAAGGTGAGACTGCTCATCATTTTTCATTTTCAGATTCTCATGGACACCAGGGTACGCTGAAGCCACAAATTCTTCATGTTGCAGTTCCTGTGGGGGTTCTGTGGTGGTCTTTGTTTCCTGGACTTGAGTTTCATCAACAGTGTTTTCAGGCTCAGCTTCTTTATGATCTTGATCTTGTGGGATATCCTTTTGGTCTTGTGGATTCTCTATTTCAGTATGTGTGACCTCCATCTCAGCATCCTTCTCCCTGGTCAAATTCTCATCGCTTTCCGTATCACTAGAATCCAGTTCAACTTCTAAACTCGGTGATTCCTCCTGTGCTCCTTCAGAGAGGTCAAGAGCTTTGGATGATTCCGGACCACGTTTTCTTAGAATGTACTTAGTTGTTGTCTTGGGTGCAGGAGATGAGATGGTAAGAAGAGTTTGTGCAGCTTGTTCTGCTGTAGCAACTCCTTTTCCCTTGCCCTCAACTGCAGGCAATGGTTCGCCACTTCCTGCATCAGGTTCTCTAAGGATAACACCTTTTGAGGCATGCCTTGTTGACTCAGCATGTTCTTTAGCACTAAACTCCAAGGCTTGTTGTAGATCAAGATCTTCTTCATCTCTTAGAACTAGTTCAGGTATCACCACATTTTCATCACCAACTGGACTTATTGTCTTGGTACTCTTTGATCCCATCTTCTTGATTGATGCCTTCCTTTTGATTTTCTTAGCTTTCTTAGGGGCCTCAACTTCAGTGGGTGCATCCTTTCTTTTCTTTGTTTTAGATTTTGATTGGCTTTGCTTGATGGATTTCTGGGTTTCTGGTTCAGGGGTTTCAGCTTCACCCCTTAACTTGTCTGAAAGAGCCTTTTGATAATTTTCAACTTTACTCAGATAATCCTCATAATAGGAAGCTTGTCGAATATCATCAGATAGAAGAGACTCAGGAATAAGCATTCCAAAGACTTCTTGTTTGGTTCCTTTAGCAGTCCACTTGAGATTACCCAGAACATGTTCATTGGCAGGGAGATGGAGAGGAGAGCCAGTTCTTGGATGAAACTTGTAACGAGAGTACAGATGATGAATAATCATTTTAGTGAATCGGATGCTTGGAATTATCGACTTTCTGACTGGTTTCTTGCTGATCAGAGCTGCTTCCAGCTTTACTTTGTCTTCCAGGAAATTGTGAATGGATTGGGTAAACTCTTCCCAAATTCTCTCAGCGAAATCAATGTTCGCACGTTTTACAACCCCCCACAGAATTTGAAGCACAGGAGCCCTGACTTTATCGAACCCTGAGGTCTTCCCGGTAAGACATAGGTTGATGATAGTGATAATTGCTCTCCATGGTTGATACATATCTTGGGTGACTACTGATGACAGCTTGTTAACATGTGTGGGATAGCCTAGGTTATTCACAAAGTTGATAAGGGCCTCGGATGAAGGTGGTTGTGTAAAGGGTTTATCCTTGATGACATGTGTGATTTGAAGTGCCTCTCTGAGGGTGTCTTTGGTCAGCTCAAACCATTGTTCGTCTAATTGACAACGGTAGTTTTTAGTGTCATTGTTGAGATTAATTGTATTCCAGAACTGCTGAATGTATATTGACGGTATGGATGCACAGGCTGTGAATGCTCTGAAGAAAGTGGTCTCCTTCAGTATATCAACTGCTATCTTGTAAATGGGACTAGGTTGAGGCTTTCCCATATCTATATAGCAGTTGCTCTTTCCAATAGGTACCCAGTTGTCAAATGGGAGAATTTGTTCGTCGGTACGAACTGGAGTTGGGACCTCCTGAGCTTGTTCAGAGGAAACATTGATCATCGTGTCTGCCATTTAAATCTGTACACCCATATACACAAGAGAACCCACATACATATGCTTAGTTAGATATGAGCCAATGCCCGAGGTTAGTACACATCATATGATATCATAGATGACTACTGATTGAGAATGGGCTCGACTTTTATAGATATGAAGCATATAATGGCATACATACGATATGAGCATGGATACGAGTTTTAAGATGGTCTCAATCAATCAAGTTGCAATTAATTGCCCATATCACACTTTGCAGCAAACATAACACATATTCTTTAGCATTTGATTCAATACGCAAGCATGCACTCACACAAGACGTAAATGTTTACACATTGCAACAATGAACAGGCAGACAAGCACAACAATGATCAGCTAGGCAACTAGCTACAACCATCAGTTAGACAAATCGTTACACCATCAGATATACAAATTGCTACAGCCATCAGAGAGACAAATCGCCACACTTGAACAGATAGACAAATCGCTGTAAATATCAGAAAGACAAATCGCTACCATCATCATCAGACAGACAAATCGCCACGTAGGGTAGATGGACAAATCGCCATAAATATCAGATAGACAAATCTTCCTACCATACATCATCAGACAGACAAATCGCCACGATAGGGTAGATGGAACAAAATCGCCATAAATATCAGATAGACAAATCTCTACCATCATTATCAGACAGACAAATCGCCACGTAGGGTAGATGGACAAATCGCCATAAATATCAGATAGACAAATCTCTACCATCATTATCAGACAGACAAATCGCCACGTAGAGCAGATAGACAAATTGCTACTTAGAATAGACAAATCGCCACTATGAATGTGCACTCTAACAGACACCCAATCAACCCTCACATGATGTAATTACTCAATGTCTGACACATACGCTTTCAGCAGGACAATCCTAGGGATCTAACACAAGACAAACTCTTAATGCACAATTATCGAGGGACAAACGCTTCACTAATTTACATTCACTAGAAACCTAATGGTTCTAATACTCAAAAGATCTAGTGAAAAGCAATCTCACACCACCAGTAACTTACTAGTATACTCCCAAATGATCTATACCTAAGCCCGTTAATGGCTTTGACTTTTAAAGTCAAACCTCATTCGATAGACACAACAATCACAGTTATAGACCAAAAATTGAAGCCATTAACGCACGCCACATGCATCATGACACGAATAGATGCAAATCCCACCATTAAAAACACGACTAAGAATATCACACTTACCTAGAACCGATTGAAGGATCGTGCGAATCAACCTAGATAGTGAGATGATGTGGGTTAGAATCTAGTTATGAATCAAGAATACCTTTCTAATCATAGAGATGCATGTTACTTACCTAGGAAGGGGCTCAAACTTGAATAGATCGATCACAGTTATGTTTTGGGGAGAAAGAGTGGTGTAGGTGGTGGGGATTTGTTTGAGGAGAGAGATTGCAGTTATGACAAATCGCCAGCCTTTTTCTCAAGGTTTTATACTTATACTACTTTCAATGAATGACACTTTTGGTCCCTGTCCTTATTAGCTATTAACTTCTTTCAAGGTATATCACTTTGCGTCCCTGACTTTCCTAGCAAGAGAAGTTCTAATCATGTTTTCAGCTAAGGCACAAAAGAATCCCTAAAGTCTTGATGAAAGTCCTGACAGATGCCATAAATTGCTATTGCTCTCCCCCTCAATCAATGACTTAATTTCCGTTAGAAGTATAGACATTGATTGAGTTTTTCGGGCATCATAGGAGCACCAGTGTGACTAAGCATGAATATAAAGTAATCCATGCTCAGGTGAACTTCACCACGAAGGATAGTTGTCATTGTGGTGACAAGCTGTCCTCAACTGGGAACGCGGGTTGCTATCTGAAGTAATAGCAAGCCTCAGAGACATGATTTACTTATTAGGATCAACTTCTGTTCGAGCTTCATTTAAAACCCCGTGTCATTATTGAATGACATTTCTAGGGTCGTAAATGTTATCGATATCCAGAAGACATGCCTCACCCTATCCAAAACACATATTACTATATACAAATGAAACATATACCTATAGAATAAGAAAAACTATATACAAAAGGATACTTGAGATTCTCTTCATAATATCAGTACGAGTTTTGAACTGATTTGTTCAAAAAATCATTGTCACCGTACATCACAAGTGGGTTTTCTGAACCTCCACTTTGGAAGTTGACATCCCCTTTGGTAGCCACACCTTGAGTTTCTTCTTGAAGCATTCTGTGAGATTAGCTGCACGCAGAAACCGTTTCCCTGCACTATCATATAGATTCTGTTCGCATATGTATTGGTTAGTGACAATGGGTCCTGCCTCTGTGGTTTCTTGCAGACATTCTTAGAAGCATTTACTGTGTCAGTAGGTATCCACTTAAAACCAATTTTCTTAAAGATTCTACCAGTTGGCAACCATCTTAGGCACATTCTAGATGGACTATGTTTCTTAAGCACCTTAGTGTTCTTACAAGAGGGATTTTCTTGTCTTTCAGCACTAAATCTATTAGGTTTCTTAGGGTGCTTCATCAGTTCTACAGGCCTATTGTGGTTCTTGGTCGTAGTGGAGAACACAGTGACATGATCAGTAACTTCCTTTGTTTGTGTTTTGTGGGGCTTATCCTGAAAGTGACTCTTAGCCAGTTTTCCCTCATGACTTTGTTGTGAAGTGACTGGTTTTGGCAAACTCTGAGTCTCATCAACTTGGGGAGCACACCTAGGATAAGGGGCAGGTGTTCCCAAGACTGATGGTTTGACAAACTTAGTATTCACACTGTTCTTGGCCGACTTCTTCAAGTCATTCCTACGGGTAGCTATAGTGAAACTTTTCCTTAGATTTTGTGCTTGGAAGTGAACATTTTCAGCCATCAAGGATTTTGTTGGGTCTATCCCCTTGGATTTGGTAGCCTTGACGGAATTATATAGTTGTTTATATTGCAATTTCAATGTTTCATTTTCAGCCAGTAACTCAACTGCTTTAATGTCCTGTGTGGTTTTATCATCATTGAACTTATCTTGCAATTCACTTAGTCTGGTTTTTAATTTGTTAATAGTCAAGTTTTTGGCCACAAGCTGATCTTTCAACTCGTTAATCATAAAAAATTCCCGAATGTCAGGTAATTCCGGATTTTTTGTTGGAAGGTTAAATTGAAACTTTTCCTTTATTTGTTGCATTGAAATTTCGAGATCAACACAATGTTTTTCCAGTTGTGAAAATCCTTTTAGAAGTTCATCGTAAACCCTTTTTTCAATCATTTCATGTGATTTGAAAAACTCAGCTGTAGGCAAAGACCTCGACGAATTAACATGTTCATGTTCAGCATGCTGATCAATTTCTTCCCCCTTATGACATATATTTGTTGAATCAGAGATAATATTGCTATCAGTCTTTTCCAACAGATATGTGTCATAAGTAGGTTTAAGTTGATCAGTATGTTGTTGTTCATTAGAAAAAACATTATCTAGATGAGACAGATGTACCACAGCAGTCTGTGCTTGGTGATTTTCAGGTTCGTAGGATGCTTTCTCATATCTTGTGCAATCATCTCCTGTGCTAACACCATCATCAATCATGTCCCAACTTGTTCCATTCCCAACTTGTTCAGCTTTTTCCTTAATGAACCCATTAACATCCCTTATCAGTAGTAGCAGTGTCGTTTTGTACATTGCAATTTCTGATCCAGTGTATTTATCAAAACACTCTTTAGTCATTTGACTATCATAATCATAATCCAGAGTGTATTGAGAGTCAATGAACACTTGGAGTTGATTGTTGATCACATTTAGAGCGGCTCTGGATTTTACTTCAGAAAATTCTTCCTTGTCCAGCTCCTGTTCTAGTTGATCCAGATATAGTGTCATTTTGACTGTGAAATCATGAATTTCCTGACCAAAGAGTGACGCGAAAGACCGTTTGTACCCCATCACGTATTCAGATTTACTAAACAGAGCCTTGATATGTGATTGAAGTGAACGGAAGCATGCAACTTGACATTCCTTTTCATTTGCTAACCGCACAGCCTGAAGACATTCTTTCATGAGTGAATGCGAGCATGACTCATTTGTTCCAGCCGAATCAGAATTACTTGCTTCTGTTGGAGGTGTGTGATTAGGATTCCCATGATTCTCATTAACTTCGTACAGTTTAAGTACCTCAGATATGAAGGAGTCTGAATTAGTAGTCATTGTTGGGATTTGATTCATTTGCAGCATTTTACCCAATTCTTTTAGATCTAGGACAAATCGCCAGACACAAATCGCTAATTTATGGAATCACAATAGTAATCACAATAGACAAATCGCCACATACAAATCGCCACAGACAAATCGCCCCAGAAAAATCGCTAGCTTTGTGAACCTGGACATCGCTATCTTTGACACAAATCGCCAGACACAAATCGCTAAGTCGCTACAGGACAGAACAGTCACTATCAGAGACAAATCGCCAGCCACAAAACGCCAAACAAGTCACTATCGTAGCTGTTTGTCGTTTTTTGCCAAATCTGGTAAAGGGACAAATCGCTATCTCGAGAAAACACAAATCGCTACTTTTTGTTTCCCACACGACACAAATCGCTACGAAGAAGGTTTTCCAGAGAGACAAATCGCCACTTAGAACAAGCTTCGAATCTTCCAAAACTCACCACACAAAGCCTAGATCTGTGATTCCAAGCACCAAAAACTACTCCTATGTAATCCCTAAGCTATAAAGTACAAGATTTAACAACTTTTAACCACAAAACAAAGCACAAAATGGATTTTTAGGAGCAAAAGTGTTCGACCCAAAAACAACCCCAATCTACTCGAATCTGTGAATATCAACACATATGGACCTAACCATGGCTCTGATACCAATTGTAGGATATTCACTAACACATAAACACAAGATTGGGACTAGTATGGATCGAATAGAAGAGAGTTTAGAGAGAGAAAGTGGGAGCCTTTTAGTGAGAGAAAGTAACTTGTAATCTATTAGCTTGAAAGGTCCAACCCTTCCCAAGTGTGGGAAGGGGTATTTATACTACATACATATTGTGCCCCTAGCGGGCTGTGGAGCGAGCTGACAGTGGGTAAAGACCCGACCCACTCCACAATACTAATAAGGACTAAACTACTAATAATAATACAAATAATCCTATGAGCTATGATGTGCTAATAAGTACTCTGGGTGACCGAGTCTTCAGCTGAATATTTATATTCCTAACAGTATTGAAGGCATTGAGTATAGAGTGGAAGATCTGATGACGGGTCAAGAAGCAATGCAGCAGAAGGTAGATGAAAATCGTGAAGAGTCCGAGAAGCGTTATGAGCAGGTCAGACGCGAAATACCTTTTGTCTATGAAAATGAGTTGAAATTAATAGAAGAAATGATCAAGATGAATGAGGAATTGGCAACGGCTCAGAACCGGATCGCGGTTTTGGAAATGACGGTCACAGAGATGCAGACGCTTTATCAGAAAAACATGCAGGTTCTCATTAGTATGATAGCCGAACTTAAGGAAGCTCCTGGTGGTCAGTAGACCAGATCGATATATATATTATCTTTTGGTGCTACGTCTAAATTTTGGGGTATATAGTATAGACATAGCACTAGTATGCAGTTTGTATCAAACAACTTTTGTACTTTATGTTAGCCATGAGATATGTAGCATAGATAAGACACTTGTATCAATTTTGTTATATGTATAACAAAATAACAAGTTATTTATGACTATATATGGCTAAGATATTTTTCTGTGTATGATATAATCACAATGCAAAAATCTAAACATGTGTTTTCTTGTAATGATAATAGAAGTATGTCTCGCAAATCCCCAGAACCAGCCATGTCCCAAGCTGCTATCCGAAAGCTTGTTGCAGACAGTGTTGCTGCAGCACTTGAGACTCAAGCAGCGGAAATGGCTCGTACTGGAAGCTCAAGCCGAACCAATGGAGATAGTGAGTCAGCTAATGCTCGCAAGTGCACTTACAAAGATTTCATGAATTGCAAACCAACTTTCTTCAAGGGAACAGAAGGAGCTACAAAATTAGCTCGTTGGTTTGAACGTACTAAAGTAGTCTTTGTAAGGAGCGGGTGTTCTGATGACTGCAAAGTTGCTTTAGCTACCTGGACTTTGCTAGATGATGCCTTGTCTTGGTGGTCTGCTACTTCCCGGACCATGGGGGTGGAAGCAGCTCATCAACTCACTTGGGATGATCTTAAAAAGAAAATGCTGAAAAAGTATTGTCCCCGTACCGAAATCAAAAAGTTGGAAGATGAATTTCACCAGCTAGTAGTGAAAGGAACGGATATCAAGGCATACAATAGAAGGTTTCAGGAGCTTGCTCTCCTATGTCCTAATATGGTGCCTGATCTTGAGAAGTTGCTGGAGAAATATATTGAAGGGTTACCTCGAAGCATCGAGGGGAATGTTACTGTTTCAAAGCCTCATTCGCTGGAAGAAGCAATGACCACAGCTCAGAAGCTGATGGATCGGGAAATTAAGCGAAATTCTATTCAAGGAAAGAGCAATTACAAACAAAAGTTTGATGATAGTAGAAATTTCCGTCATTACGACAATCGTCCCAATAACAACCGTCACATTCAAAACAACTACCACCAAAATTGTAACCAATACCATCACCAGCAAAACCGCCGGCAAGAAATAGCCAAAGCCTATACTGCCACTCCTGCTGAGAAGAGTAGTTATGTCGTAACAAAGCCGTTATGCAATCGATGCTTGTTGCATCACTTTGGTCCATGCACTGTCAAGTGCGTAAAGTGTCAGAAGCTCGGACATCAGACCAAAGACTGTAAAGCAACGGGAGCGAATTTACAGCCGGTAATCGTGACTTGCCACGGATGTGGTGACAAAAAGGGCATTATAGCAACCAGTGTCCGAAGATGAACGCAAATCCGAACAATGGTGCCCGCGGATGAGTATACGTGTTGGGAGATGGCAATGCGCAGCAGAACCCGGACATCGTTACGGGTACGTTTCCTCTCAATCAACATTTAGCTAAAGTATTATTTGATACCGGAGCCGATAAAAGTTTTATATCTCTTACTTTCGCTACTTTACTTAAACTCACTCCCACTACCTTAAACCATACCTACGAAATTGAACTAGCTAATGGAAATTAGTAGGCACCAACTCTATAATCCGAGGTTGTACCTTAACCCTATTAAATCAACCTTTCGACATCGACCTTATGCCTATTGAACTAGGAAGCTTCGACGTAATCGTTGGTATAGATTGGTTATCCAAATGTCATGCAAAGATTTTATGCGACGAGAAAGTGGTTCACATCCCTTTTGAGGGTGAGACTTTGATTATTCGGGGTGATCAAAGTAAAACCAGACTAAGCATAGTATCTTGCATCAAAACCATGAAATATATCAACAGAGGATGTCAAGCATTTTTAGCTCATGTGACTGAGAAGAAGACGAATGAAAGACGATTGGAAGACGTGACTGTAGTAAGAGATTTTCCGGAAGTATTTCCTGAAGAGTTACCCGGACTACCACCTGTTCGTCAGGTAGAGTTTCAGATCGACTTGGTGCCGGGAGCAGCGCCAGTAGCACGAGCACCTTACCGTTTAGCGCCATCGGAAATGCAAGAACTATCCAATCAACTGCAGGAGTTATTGGATAAAGGTTTTATTCGACCAAGCTCATCACCTTGGGGAGCACGGATCTCTTAGGCTGTGTATTGATTACCGAGAGTTGAATAAACTTATGGTGAAAAATCGATATCCATTACCAAGGATCGATGACTTGTTTGACCAACTGCAAGGATCAAGCGTATACTCGAAAATCGATTTAAGATCCGGTTATCATCAACTGCGTGTTAGGGAAGAGGATATTCCTAAAACAGCTTTTAGAACGAGATACGGTCACTACGAATTTCAAGTGATGCCATTTGGGTTAACCAATGCACCAGCTGTATTCATGGATCTCATGAATCATGTATGGCAAACCCTATTTGGATAAATTCGTGATCGTGTTCATTGATGATATTCTCATTTATTCTCGGAGTGGAGAAGAACATGCGAAGCATCTAAAGACTATTTTGGAACTACTCAAGAGAGAACAATTGTACGCTAAATTTTACAAATGTGATTTTTGGATTCATACCGTGCAATTTCTTGGACACGTGATTGACCACCATGGAATTCACGTGGATCCTTCCAAAATAGAAGCAGTCAAAAATTGGCCGACACCGACGACTCTCACGGAGGTGCGTCAATTTTTAGGACTTGCTGGCTATTATCGGAGATTCATTGAGGGATTTTCGAAGATTTCAAAATCTTTAACTGTAACCACTATGAAAAATCCACACAATAATTAACTATCACTTAGAATATTTATCCTTTTCTACGTGTAATTTTTTTTTTTTTTTTTTTAATTTAAACATGAATATTATTTATGTGACGTAAATCACATCCCTGATAAACGTGCTCGCAAAACGTACATAACTAATTTAATATTTAAATATATAAATATACTTGACCTAAAACTTTATGAGATCCCATTTACCACTTTACGTTATTTCGTTAACGTACATATAAAACTAAGCATTTTCTATCTGATAAGAGTTTTATGAAACCCTAAACTACCATAACAACATTCATGAATAACAAAACCCTAGAAATACTAAAGTACGATTTATTTGAGTAATGTACAAGTCACTAAAGCACAGAAACCCTAATTCCACTATAACTCCCGATAAAACCCTAATTTCATAAAACTATTATTATGTGAAATAAAATCACAAACCCTAATGAATATTTTTATAAAATAAATATGTGCAAGACTTTTAAACTAAAGTACAAGTACTTAATGCACAAACATAAGAATATTAATATAAATATCATTATAAACCTCAGAGTACTCATTTTAAAACACGTTGTCCAAGTATTCTTTATATTAACTTTGAAAATTAATTTCTTAACATATTAGATATATGTACAAGTCTTTAAACCTAGTGTACAAGTGCCTAATGCACAGAATTCTAAAATCCCATTTATATACATTTTGAACATAATAAAAATTATATAAATTAAGAAAATATTAAAATTATATTTTTCCTATTTTACAAACCCTAGTACAATCTCCCTAAGCCTAGAGTACAACTACCCAATGCACAAAATCATTTTTTTCCTTTACATATATCCAAATCGATACATATGTTTTTATATCATTAAACCTTAAAAATCCATTTCTAAAAAAAACCCAAAACCCTAGGAACCCTAACAAAACCCTAACCCTAAAGTACCATAACCTTAAGCTTAGTATATAACTCCCTTAAGCATATTTCGAACCAAACTCTTCTTAGTCTAGTTCGAATACATCAAGACACAAACCAAAGCCCTATTTTTCTTAAACCATAAGACATAAGATGGAAGAACCGAAAAACTCCACATCCCCCTCCTCTAGAAGATAGATACTTGTATGGGTATTAAGCAAACACATCACCACCACCTCACTAAACACCATACGCCACCCCCTCCCTACATGGCTTCTTCTCTATCAATCAACCCACCAACCTAAGCCATGGTTCACATTAGAGCACATCAACATAACATTAAAAACTCTAGATAATTCCCTTCTATAAATAAACAACCCATACGAACTAATAATCCCACAAACCATTTGACATAATCTCCATAGCCCACACACACCCAAATTTCTATCACTACAACCTCCAATCAAGTCCAAGGAAACAAGCTAGAGGAATAAGATATGAGCTTTAGAGATCCATTTCTAACCCATACGCCCTAATCCTTGCCCTAATCGATCCATCCTATCTAGGTAAGCCTTCAATCCATTTCATTTTATTCTATATACTCTAAATACTACTAAGTACCTCAATAAACCCACCTTAGTAATAATAGAACCTTAAAAACAAAAGTTACAAATTATTTTTCTTTCTTTTTCTTTTTGGTCGACAAACCCCAAACGCACCCTTAATAATATTATTGTATCTCATTAGATGTTAAAATATGTTAAGAAATGGTCTAAATAAACTTGAAATACTCCCAATATACCTTAAATTAGAAACCCTAAGATCTAAAACCTAAAATTTATTTTTCTTTTTCCTTTTCAGTCGAGCAAACAAACACCCCTTTTGATTTATTTCGTGAGTCTAAAATACCTAGGATTAACTCGAAATCTTCTAAACATGTTAAGGACATTAATGGTAATCAAAGATCCCTAGTTTATAAGTTTTAAAATCAAAAACGAAACCATTTTTATAAAATTTAAGGCTGTCGAGACAGCAGCAGATACGTGTTTTGTAAAATGAAATTCGACCACTAAACAGACTTTAAAAATTCTAGATTTTTGGACAAACAAAGTTCTTTTCGTTATCTAACAATAGGAAGAAGAACGAAGTAATTTCGTTAAGAAACGAGTGAGATATGGCCTTTCTTTGTTGAGTGCTTTCTGCCTCGACCAACAGCCCAAACGCACCCTTTTAAAAATTGTTACGAGCTCGTGAGCTCGAATCACGAGCTAGGTTTTTGCAAAAATTGAGTTTATAAACTAATAAACAAGTTTACAAAAGAGTCGTAAAAAGTTTTGCTACTAATCGTAAGATATAACGCGTTTTTATAAAATAAGGACGTCGTGTGATACGACAAGGGAGACTCAAGGGTATTTCTTGCCAAAACTCTAACTAGTTTTATAATAAGGACTTAAAATGCAGTAGACCTAAACCCTAGGGGTAGAAATTGTCATTTTTGAAACTATAGGGTAAAAGTTGTCATTTAACCAAAGTTGAGGGATAAAAATTATAATTTTGTGAAAGTTGAGGGGTAAAACTTGTCAACATATGAAAGTTCAAGGGTAAAAGTTGACAACATATAAAACTTTAGAGGAAGAAGTGAAAATGTTTAAATAATAATCTATTTAATATTAATAATAATAATATTATTATTATTATTAATATATATATATATATATATATATATATATATATATATATATATATATATATATTATATATATATATATATATATATATATATATATTGAATTCTTACCTTTTATTATTATTATTATTATTATTATTATTATTATTTTTATTATTATTATTATTATTATTATTATTATTATTATTATTATTATTATTATTTATTTATTTATTTATTATAAACATCACTTTATTAGAAACATTTAGGATTTACAAGAAGTTAGTAGGGAGCCGAGATACCAATTGGGCTCCTACTCCTCTAGCTATAGAAAAGCTAATCCTACTAAAAATATGAGCAGCCGCACGTGCTCCAATGTCTTGAAATACGTTTTAATCGATAACGAACGAACGAAGGATCTATTTAACAAACAAACGAGATATTTAATTAACGAACGAACGGAACGAACACATAAAAATAAGTAATAAGGTAAATCTTGTAACTTTTGAAGAGACTTCATGTTGTCTCAAATTTAACTATAACAGAAAACGTTACAAAACGAACAAATAAACTTATTTCTATTTAAGAACGATTATTAAATATGATGTACCAACTCAGGTTGCGAGCCGGAGACGTTTATCAACTTTAGTTAATTTCACTTATCATCCAGACTATCAATGTGAGTTTATAGTCCCACTTTTTCTTTATACGTTTTCCAAATATGTGGGGAGATACATGCTATCAAACCGAACACAAGTATTTTCCTGATTGTTATTGCACTAGGCTAACTGTTCATTATTATTGTGATTGTATTTATTGAAAGACCCTCATATCATGCACCATTAGTCACCCGCAGGGTGAGCGCGAATATAGTGAATAGATCTATTGGCCTGACGACCCATTTGTACTAATCGGATGGATATCTTCGTGGTAGCCGATTAGACAGATGCATTATATTTGATTTCTTAAACTCGGGGGCAAACCACTACCATTTAATTATGTTAGTGAGACTGGAAACTGTCAACGCATTGCGTGTCATGAGGTTTAGTGCAATATTCCGAACTATGATTGAACTGATTTCTTTACTATTTATCTTGTGTTCAAAACTGATTATTTACTTTAAACACTATAGATTCACTCAACCTTTGTGTTGACTTTTTATGCATGTTTATCTCAGGTAACTAGGAGTATGGCTATTGGCACGGAGTGGCTGTGGACTTTCTTTTTATAATAAGTGTGTCCACTTTGTTATCATTCAATGAATAATGTAACTTTTATAACATATTTTCCGAACCTCCCTCTGGGACCTATATAATGTACTCTGATTTAATAAATGAATGATAACAATTTTATTTAAAACGTCTCTTTTCGAGTCGTTTTCTATTCTCATGACTGTGAACCATGAATTAACACCTCAAACTTATATTCCGCTGCGTATATCGAAAACGGGGGTGTTACATTAACGGAATTAACTCAGAAGAATAAGAAGTATGTTTGGGGAGAAGATCAAGAGAAAGCTTTCCAGCTGTTCAAGCAAAAGCTTTGCGAAGCTCCAATTTTAGCTTTACCAGAAGGAAGTGAAGATTTTGTTGTCTACTGCGACGCGTCACACCAAGGTTTAGGCGCGATGTTGATGCAAAGGAATAAAGTGATTGCTTATGCCTCTAGACAACTCAAGCCTCATGAAGAGAACTACACAACTCGTGATCTTGAGCTAGGAGCAGTTGTATTTGCTCTTAAAATCTGGAGACATTATCTGTATGGTACGAAGTGCGTCGTATTCACAGATCATAAGAGCCTTCAACATATTCTCGACCAGAAAGAATTGAATATGAGACAACGCCGATGGTTAGAGTTACTAAGCGACTACGATTGTGAAATTCGTTACCACCCTGGAAAAGCGAATGTTGTAGCAGATGCTTTAAGCAGGAAGGAACGAATTAAACCTCTCCGAGTTAGAGCTTTAGTAATGACCATTAATTTGGACTTGCCATCCCAAATTCTCAACGCACAAGCCGAAGCAGTAAAGGAAGAGAATGTTCAGACTGAGAATTTGAGAGGTATGGACAAAGCATTTGAAATTCGTCCTGATGGGACTCGTTGTATAAAGAACCGAAGCTGGTTACCGCTCTTTGGTGCTTTAAGAAATGTGATTATGCATGAATCACATAAGTCCAAGTATTCAATTCATCCAGGATCTGAAAAGATGTACCAGGATCTCAAAAAGCTTTACTGGTGGCCAAACATGAAAGCTGACATAGCTGAATATGTTAGTAAATGTTTGACATGTGCACGAGTTAAAGCGGAGCATCAAAGGCCATCCGGCTTATTGACGCAACCTGAGATTCCTGAATGGAAATGGGAACGAATAACTATGGATTTTATCACCAAGTTACCTAGGACGTCTAGTGGATATGACACTATTTGGGTCATAGTTGATCGTCTTACTAAATCAGCTCACTTCTTGCCAATCAAGGAGACTGATGAAGTAGTGGATTTAGCCAAATTATATCTGAAAGAGATATGTTGATATAAATAATGCCTAAACACGTTATTAATATTTTTCGATATCTCTACGTTTTGATAATCACAAAATGTAAAATCATTAATCGGAAAATTATGACGTAAACAAGTATTTAGTTGTAAATATCTATTTCTACAACTCAAATCACTTAAGGTATGAATGAACTAATGCTTAATGCATTATACGATCAAAGGAACATTTTCTTAATAACTAGATTTTTTTTAAAACATCAAAAACATTTTATATATTTTTGAAAAACATTTTTGGCATTAAATAAAAATGTTTAATCTTTTATAAAAATATGAATTCAAATTTTTAACCAAAATCAGTTAAAATGTTCCAGAAAAACCTTCCCCACAAAAGGACAAAATTGGCCAACGGACAGAAGGGGCGGCCCCCTTAATTTTACTAGGCGGCCCCCTTAATTATTAAGGGGACCGCCCCCGCTCCAGTAGACCTCCAGCTGTCCAATTTTTCTCCTATAAATACCAGCCTTCTCCTGGACTTTTACTCACCTTTTGCACCCCAAACTTTCTGATCTAAATCTTGTAAATACTTTCTAATAATCCTTTGATCATATAATCTTAAGCTTTGGTTTCCAAGTGATCCAAGCTTCCCTCATTCAAGTGCAAAAGAAGAATACTTCTATCAATCAAGATTAGAAGTATTACAACTTAGTATCTTCTTGTTACTTAAGTTGTTAGTTTAACAAAGTTTGTAAATCATTCATTCATTTGTGTAAGGTGTGTATAGTAGATTTGTGTTGTATGTAAGTAGTGAAGAAGTTGTATAAGTAGTTGTGGTATAGAAGTTGTGAAGACATAGTGTAGAAGTTGTGAAGCCGCGGAGTAGAAGTCGTGAAGCCGTAGCTTTGAAGTCGTGAAGTCCTAGTGTTGAGGTTGTGTAGCGGTCGTGTTGAAGCCTTGAAGTCTTAGTCGTGAAGTCCTAGTGTTGAAGTCGTGAAGCCGTAGCATAGAGGTTGTGTAGCGGTCGTGTTGAAGCCTTGAAGTCTTAGTCGTGAAGTCCTAGTGTTGAAGTCGTGAAGCCGTAGCATAGAGGTTGTGTAGCGGTCGTGTTGAAGTCGTGAAGTCTTAGTCGTGAAGACATAGTGTTGAAGTCGTGAAGCCGTAGCATATAGGTTGTGTAGCGGTCGTGTTGAAGTCGTGAAGCAGTCGTGAAGCCGTTGTGAAGTAGTCGTGAATAAGTCGTGAAGAAGTTGTGTTGTGAAGTCGTGAGATTGGTTCTAGCTACGATTAGAACTCGACATTTAGCTTTGTGTCGTTAAGCCGGTGTAAGCCAAAGTCGTGTAAGGTTTTCTCCGCCATAAGGGAGCTTATTGAAGTTGTGAAGAAAACTCTCGAGCTCGGTGCTTGGGGAGTGGAGTAGGGCAAGGAAGGTGTCCTTGTAGCCGAACCACTATAAATCTCTCGTGTCTCGGTTAGATCTTTCCATACCTTATTTACTTCTTTACTTATATCGTCATTACATTCATACACATAGGATTATATAACTGCTAGTATTTATTAGAGATCGACTTCACATAAAGATCAATTTGAAAATCCATTCAAGAAACCAAAACATTTACAATCAATTTAAAATAATACATATATAACTAATAATAAGATTTAAGTTTTAACAAACTTGAATCTAAGTTTTTAAAAGTAAACAAAGTTTTTATAATAAATTAAAAAGACGGAAAACTATTCAACCCCCCCTTCTAGTTTTCCACAATTGGTATCAGAGCCAGGTTAATCAAGATTTTTATAATATACTGTATTTTAAAACTTGAAACGATCTATGGAATCCAAAAAATAATTAGAAGGGGAATTTTTGCAAACACCACCACTATTTGAAAACTATACTTTTCTTGAATGGAAAAATAAATTTGAAAATTATGTGAAATCAATTGATCTGGATCTTTGGCATGTCATTTCAATTGGTGATTTTCAACCAG
Source organism: Artemisia tridentata subsp. tridentata (assembly GCA_021014915.2). Classification (NCBI taxonomy): domain Eukaryota; kingdom Viridiplantae; phylum Streptophyta; class Magnoliopsida; order Asterales; family Asteraceae; genus Artemisia; species Artemisia tridentata. The sequence goes on from CP139505.1 coordinate 233,101,865, forward strand.
CAAAAACAAATTTTGAAAGTCAAACAAAACCGGATTTTGAAACTCAAAATGATTATTTAAAAACAAAGAATAACAAGAATAATGAAGCTAAAATAATTATTTACAAAACCTTGCCGAAAGTTGAAAATGAAAAGTTATCTTTCTGTAAAATGGCAAATGATATTTGGAAAAATCTCTTAAACATTCATCAAGAAAAATGTCAAGCCAAAAATGAGGATTTTGATCTTGTACATGAATTGTTTATTTTAGAAAAATTAATAGATAAACACTTAGATAAAATAGATACATGTGCTACTAGTTCAAATGTTGTTAATGAAGGTATTAACGACGAAGGCTACATGGATCAACTCCAAAGTGAACTTAATCCAATGTCATGGAGTGACACAGACGAAGGAGAAGATCATCATCCGATATGTGACAAATGCAAACTAGATAAAGCTCCAAATAAGGTACAATCCAAAACCGAACATTTTTGCTATGATCTATTCATTTTAGAATTTTCAAAACTAGAAAATGAGTTTAAACATTTTTGCAACAAAGATCTAAAAACTATGTCTAAACATAAAACATCAAAAACTTTTGAAAATAATCTTGAAAAAGAAATAATTTTAGAAGATAAAATGTCTAGATTAGAAAGTAATATTGAAATTGATTTAGAATGCAAAATATGTCAAGATTATAAACTTGAAATTAAAAGATTAAATGAAAGAGCAAAAATATTAGCTAAATTTGAAGAAAGTTCCAAATCTCTTAAATTCTTAATAAGTTGTCAAAAGCCATTTAATGATAAAACCGGTTTAGGATTTAATTCGGATAACTCTTCAACAAGTAAATCAAAACAAATTATAATTAAAAAACCTAGTAGAGAAATTTAGATATAAGGCTATTTACAATGATTATAATCTATGAATCAAGAAATCCATTGTTTGTTCATCAAAACAAACTATCAAGGAATTCTTGTACTTCTTGGTGACATCTTCTCCATGTGCATATAAATGCAATGGATGTCCCCAACTAACCATCTCGGACCCATGAGAATCTGGGTACCAAGTTGTTTTATTTGATTAGGTGATGAACGCAAAATGAAATGATACTCTATCTTGCGTTAACCTACTCATATTCAAAACACGCGCATGAGGACTTTTTAATCTACAAAAATGAGGATGGAACGAAGTGGTACTCATCTATTATTCACTACCTCATATCATGAAGAAATACTGGACCTGAGATAAGTCTTCTTTTTAAACTCTCCTGAGTAGTTACTCCTTGCATATAGTTATGATAATCATTGCCTTAAGATATGCTTAGTTTGATAGGTTGCTATGCCCTCACACTATTTGTTATATTACTTGTTAATTAGCTAGAAAACCTTAAGTTAATCCTCCTAAGCATTAAATAAAGTGTTCTCTGTTGAACATATAAAATTTAGTCATTACTATCATTTAAATCGCATAATTTGTTGAAAGAGATAGCATGAGACAATAGTCTTGATCAATCAAGCATGAAATTTTTTTTACAAATCCTTTTATAAATGCAAATCTTCATATTTTGGAAAATGATCTTTCAAAAAGATTTTGTCACTTCTCTACTAAACATGTTTTTATCAAAGCCAAAAAGTGTAACAACCTATTTTTATATCCTTATAAAAACACTTTGAAACAAATTCGAATCTACCTTGTTGAAACAATTTTCACAAAACCTTTTTCTCAAACATTGTTGAATAATGCCCAAAAACACTTACTCAAATCATGCTTGATCCAAGTCTAGAAATCCATGCTATCACTAATTTCCCATCACATAGACACTTGTTGGGATTAATTAACTAGCTAATTAATCGTCATAATAATGATAGCATAAATTACTTGGTAATTATATGTTGTTCTTCTTGTTCATATATACATATATGCTTCTTGGTAAATGAGTAGGTTGCATGATAATTAAAATTGCTTAATTGAATGTGCTTAGCATACATGAGTCATTAAATTTTAAATTGCCTCAAAAAGAAGTTGGACTTGCTTGAAACTGAACTCAAAAACACAACCTTTTTCTACAAATTTCTGCCAAAAACCCATTTTCAGGAATCTGGAAGTCAGCAGATGGGCGGCCCCCTTAAATACCTAGGCGGCCCCCTTAATCATTAAGGGGACCGGCCATCTGGAGATCCGGATTACTGTTTCCTTTTTCAATTTCCAACCCATTTTATTCCATACTTCCCAAAATTCACAAACACATTTTGTCATAAACCACCCACCAAAATTTACCTTCCTAAACCACATCATTCCTTCACTATAAATGCACCTTCCCATCATAAATGCCCATTCACATCATCCACTCAAACATGTCATCCTCCAACTACCCAAAATCAAAACCTTCAAGAGTTGCCAAAATCTCGGTGAGACCAATTTGGAGAAGGAAGCTTGAAACTTGCCATACCCCAACTAATGATGTTGTTCAAACACATAACCAATCATCCACTCCTAACCCTTCATCTCCCTATGATCATTCCCAAAACCTCAATCCAAACCTCATCCACACTCAACCCACCTATTCATCAAAAACACTCACCACTCTTGGAACATCCACTTCATCCACATCACCATCTTCATCCACTCATGATTACCCAAGTTCACAAACATCTCCACCACCAAGAGTGTCACCACCACCTCCTACAAATTCACATGCTACTCCTATGTTGCATGTGCAAACATCCATCCCTCATAACAACAACACTTTACCACCAACACCTTCATCCGAACACTTGAAGTTCATTGAGGAACTCAAGGAAGCTCATGAGCTTAATGCTTTTCTTGCCCTACACCTAGCCCAAAGAAACCTTGATCAACCTCCATCTAGCTCTCCCACATCACCCCACAACCAAAACCAAGTTAAGAAACATGTCAACAATTGTCCTTGTTGCATCTTTCTTCAACAACAAACCATTGCTCTTAATGAGCACTTTACTTGGATTGAGTATCTTCTCACTAGATCCAATCCAATATCCCCAATTGAACAACATCAAAACCTTCATCCATCATGGTCCACTCCAAGCTCTCCACCTCAAATGTCTCCACCATCACCATCCACAACCTCCACACACCCAAACATATACCTTCATTGATTCCATTCACTCACCCTTTCATTTGTCCCTCATTTCAAAAACCACCTCCATTTTCAAGCAAGTCAAATGGATTTCTTAGGCAAATTAGAATTCTCTAACAAATGTATGCTTTAAGCACTATGTATGTTGTAACAATGATTATGTTTGTCACATAATCATTTTAAATTAATGAATGTTTGTTTCTTTCTTTCCTATATATGTTTGCTATGAATGTGTTGTTTCTTTTCTTGTTTAATTAAGATATATGCTTATGACATGCTTATAATATGATTTTAGTAAGTTTTTGTTATTATTTAATCATTCTTAATATACATAATCCAAATGGAACTTGCTGCAAAAACACCCTAAAAATGACCTTTTTCTGAAATTTTTCAAATTTGGTCGCCTGGGAAATCACCAGATGGGCGGCCCCCTTAATTCCTTAGGCGGTCCCCTTAATTTTAAGGGGGCCGCCCAACAATTAAGGGGACCGGCCATCTGGACAGTAAATTTTACTGTTTCCTTTTGCATCTTGTGACCACTTTTACCTAGCCCCAGCTACCATTACCCTTAATGCACGAGCTGGACTTGGAATATTACCACAAAACCTCCACAATTTGCCTAAATCAACCACATTTTCACAATATAAATACCCTCCTTACAATTACCTTTCACCTCATCAACCATCACCTTCATCAAACACCCATTTTCATCCACCATGTTGTCACCAAAATCATCCATCTCTAAGACTCCAAGAAAGCAAAGACTTGTCATCACACCACCAAAACAACTCTTCATTGACCTCACCCAAGATGACATCAAAACTCCATCACCACCACCTCAAAATTCATCCCCAAGTGCACCTAATGCACCATCAAAAACACCCTCTACCCATGGAGCTTCATCTTCCTCCATTCCATCCACTTCATCCATCAATGACTACATCCATACTCACCTAACATCATCACCAAAAATATCATCACCACCATCCACTCAAGAACCTCCATCCACTCAACTTGCCATTTCCTTATCACCCATTACACCACTTGATTCTCACTTTTCACCTCCACCAAACCCACAACCATTTTTTCCCATACCTTGGCCACTACTTGAAACCCATGGTGACACTTGTCTTTGTTGCATCCATAACCGGACCATAATCTTTGGTCTTAGAGATGAGATATTCTATAGGTTTTCATCACTTGAAAACATACTTACCAACCAACATCAACCACCACCACCACCATCCTCACCCAATACACAACCACCACCTCCATTGTCACCCAAGTAAGCACATGCAATGCTTACTCAATAATAAATTTTCCACCCATTTTGTAAGCAAGCTCCATGGAAGATTATGTTGTCTAGGATGATTATGTAGTTGGACTTATTAGCTAGTGTAAGAATGCTTGTACTCATGTATGGTTGTGTAATTATACACAACATTTATTTTTATGAATGTCTTTATTTTTCATGCATGCTCATTATTTGTGCTATATGTATGCTTGTGCTTCTAACATTTTTCTCGTAAGCGTTCCATAGCTCGTTTCCTTGGTGCCCCCAAGCGAGGGGGAGTACACATCAAGGGGGAGTTCTCGTCCCGACAAATTTAGATTCTAAAACTTGTCGGCTTAACCTTTTTGATTCTACAAAAAGGGGGAGAAATAGATGTAAACTCACTAAATACTTGTCTAAAAACTAATTTTTAGATTTAATGAGTTTAGATTTTGTAATCATCAAAAAGGGGGAGATTGTTGATATAAATAATGCCTAAACACGTTATTAATATTTTTCGATATCTCTACGTTTTGATAATCACAAAATGTAAAATCATTAATCGGAAAATTATGACGTAAACAAGTATTTAGTTGTAAATATCTATTTCTACAACTCAAATCACTTAAGGTATGAATGAACTAATGCTTAATGCATTATATGATCAAAGGAACATTTTCTTAATAACTAGATTTTTTTTAAAACATCAAAAACATTTTATATATTTTTGAAAAACATTTTTGGCATTAAATAAAAATGTTTAATCTTTTATAAAAATATGAATTCAAATTTTTAACCAAAATCAGTTAAAATGTTCCAGAAAAACCTTCCTCACAAAAGGACAAAATTGGCCAACGGACAGAAGGGGCGGCCCCCTTAATTTTACTAGGCGGCCCCCTTAATTATTAAGGGGACCGCCCCCTATTTAAGGGGACCGCCCCCGCTCCAGTAGACCTCCAGCTATCCAATTTTTCTCCTATAAATACCAGCCTTCTCCTGGACTTTTACTCACCTTTTGCACCCCAAACTTTCTGATCTAAATCTTGTAAATACTTTCTAATAATCCTTTGATCATATAATCTTAAGCTTTGGTTTCCAAGTGATCCAAGCTTCCCTCATTCAAGTGCAAAAGAAGAATACTTCTATCAATCAAGATTAGAAGTATTACAACTTAGTATCTTCTTGTTACTTAAGTTGTTAGTTTAACAAAGTTTGTAAATCATTCATTCATTTGTGTAAGGTGTGTATAGTAGATTTGTGTTGTATGTAAGTAGTGAAGAAGTTGTATAAGTAGTTGTGGTATAGAAGTTGTGAAGACATAGTGTAGAAGTTGTGAAGCCGCGGAGTAGAAGTCGTAAAGCCGTAGCTTTGAAGTCGTGAAGTCCTAGTGTTGAGGTTGTGTAGCGGTCGTGTTGAAGCCTTGAAGTCTTAGTCGTGAAGTCCTAGTGTTGAAGTCGTGAAGCCGTAGCATAGAGGTTGTGTAGCGGTCGTGTTGAAGCCTTGAAGTCTTAGTCGTGAAGTCCTAGTGTTGAAGTCGTGAAGCCGTAGCATAGAGGTTGTGTAGCGGTCGTGTTGAAGTCGTGAAGTCTTAGTCGTGAAGACATAGTGTTGAAGTCGCGGAGCCGTAGCATATAGGTTGTGTAGCGGTCGTGTTGAAGTCGTGAAGCAGTCGTGAAGCCGTTGTGAAGTAGTCGTGAATAAGTCGTGAAGAAGTTGTGTTTTGAAGTCGTGAGATTGGTTCTAGCTACGATTAGAACTCGACATTTAGCTTTGTGTCGTTAAGCCGGTGTAAGCCAAAGTCGTGTAAGGTTTTCTCCGCCATAAGGGAGTTTATTGAAGTTGTGAAGAAAACTCTCGAGCTCGGTGCTCGGGGAGTGGAGTAGGGAAAGGAAGGTGTCCTTGTAGCCGAACCACTATAAATCTCTCGTGTCTCGGTTAGATCTTTCCATACCTTATTTACTTCTTTACTTATATCGTCATTACATTCATACACATAGGATTATATAACTGCTAGTATTTATTAGAGATCGACTTCACATAAAGATCAATTTGAAAATCCATTCAAGAAACCAAAACATTTACAATCAATTTAAAATAATACATATATAACTAATAATAAGATTTAAGTTTTAACAAACTTGAATCTAAGTTTTTAAAAGTAAACAAAGTTTTTATAATAAATTAAAAAGACGGAAAACTATTCAATCCCCCCTTCTAGTTTTCCACATTATATCTAAAAGAGATAGTCTCACGACATGGAGTACCAATTTCCATTATTTCGGATCGTGATTCTCGTTTCACGTCTCGATTTTGGGAAAAGCTTCAGAAAGCTTTGGGTACTAATTTAGATATGAGTACGGCTTATCATCCACAAACCGACGGACAGAGCGAGAGAACTATTCATGGGATAGACATTTGCCATTGGCAGAATTCTCACACAACAATAGTTACCATGCTAGCATCAAAGCAGCACCGTTTGAGGCACTGTATGGACGAAAGTGCCGGTCCCCTGTTTGTTGGGCAGAAGTCGGAAAATCCCAACTTACCGGACCCGAGATAATTCAAGAGACTACCGATAAGATAGTGCAAATCCGACAACATCTACAAGCTGCCCGAGATAGGCAAAAGAGTTATGCAGATGCAAGGCGGAAGCCTATGGAGTTTGAAATTGGAGACAGAGTCATGTTAAAGGTGTCACCATGGAAAGGAATGGTCAGATTCGGAAAACGAGGAAAGTTGAATCCCCGATATATTGGGCCATTTAAGATTCTGGAGAGTATCGGTCCAGTGGCTTATCGACTTGAACTTCTTGTAGATCTCAGTAAAATACACCCTGTCTTCCACGTCTCTAATCTAAAGAGGTGTCTATCAGATGAAACACTTGTGATTCCTATGAAAGAGCTTCGTCTCAATGATAAGCTCAATTTTGTGAAAGAACCTGTGGAGATCATGGATAGAGAAATCAAACAGCTCAAGTGAAGTCGCGTTCCTATCGAGAAGGTTAGATGGAACTCCAAGAGAGGACCAGAATTTACCTGGGAACGAGAAGATCAAATCCGGGAAAAGTACCCACATCTTTTTCCTAACTCACCAACCAACGTCGACTGAATCTCGGGACGAGATTCCCTTCAACGGGGGGATAATGTAACCACTGTAAGATTTCCCTATATAATTATCTAGTACTTATCCTTTTTCCACGTAGATTTTTATTTATTTATTAACTAATTAAAATTATTAACATATGTGACATAAAATTTGCATATCTGATAAACGTGCTTGCAACCCAACCTTAACTGATTTAGTATCTAAACATCTTTGGCCCAAAACTTTATGAGATCCCATTTTACTACTTTACGTTATTTCGTTAACGTACATTTAAAACTGAACGTTTCTTAATTAATAAGAGTTTTTATGAAACCCTAAACTACCATAACAACATGTGAAGATAACAAAACCCTAGAAATACTAAAATACAATTTATTTGAGTAATGTACAAGTCACTAAAGCACAGAAACCCTAATTCCACTATATCTCCCGATAAAACCCTAATTTCACAAAACTATTATTATATGTAATAAAACCACAAACCCCAATTAATATTTTTATAAAATATATAAATACAAGTCTTCTAAGCCAAAGTACAAGTCTTTAATGCATAAAAACTAATTAATAATAAAACCTTATATAAAACTTAGTAATAATTATTTTAAAGGCATAAATTGTAATAATTTCACATATTAATTTTTAAAATAAGTTTATTAATTTATAAAATAAATGTACAAACCCTCAAACCCATAGTACAACCCTCTAATGCATAAAAACTTAAAAACTTATTTAATTACCTTAAAACCTTAATAAAAATTTATATAAAAATTATATAAATTAAGGAAATATTAAAATTATATTTTTCTTATTTTCTAAACCCTAGTACAACCTTCCTAAGCCTTAAGTACAACTACCCAATGCACAAAATTATTTTTCCTTCACATATATATAAATCGACATATATATTTCTATTTCATTAAACCCTAAAATTTATTTCTAAATAATCCTTAAACCTTAGGAACCTAAATAAACCCTAACCCTAGAGTACCACCCACCTAAGCCTAGGGTACAAACCCTTAAAGCTTAATTCGAACCAAATTTTCCCAACTCCCTTGGTCTTGTTCGAATCCAACTAAACCACAAACTAAACCCTAGTTTTTCTAAACCCTATGAATCCAAATGTAAGAACCTTAAGTCTCCACATCTCCCCCCCCCCTTCTAGAATGAGATACTTGTATAATAGGGAAACTTCCACATCTCACTTTCCCCCTCCTAACCATGTAGCGCCACAATTGGCATCACACATCACCCAAGACCTCCTCATCATCCCCAATAGGAAACCCTAGAATCTTTTGGAACCCTAGATCACATTTTCTATAAATACCATACACCATTTCCACTCCATAACCCACAAATCATTCGACCAAACCCTCACAGCCCACATACACCCCAAATTTCTGTCACCACAGCCCTATAAAAATCTAAGAACATCTCTAGTAAGCCAAGAAAGGAGGTTGATAGCTCTAGTGATCAATTCGAAAACCCTAAGTCTCATTTTTGCTCATTCGATCTATATTATCATAGGTAAGTTTCCAACTCTTTTCTTTTTGTTTTCTATACTCTACATATCTCTAAATATATTAATGAACACCCTTTAATTTAGTAATAATAGAACCTTAAAACAAAAATTTACATTTCTTTGTTTTTTTTTGTTTTTGTCGAGCAAACCCCAAACACACCCTTAGATATATTTTTTTAGTTCATACATGTTAAGATATAGTGAGGATAGTTAAAACATACTCAAAATACCTAGGTAATATCTTAAAATCTAAGTTAGAAACTTTAAGTAACCAAAACTTAATTTTTCTTCCTCTTTTTCAAAACAGTCGAGCAAACAAAAACACCCTTATAAATTTATTTGACAAGCCTAAATTACTTAGAACTGATTAGAAATCCTTTAAACATGTTAAAGATACTAAAACCAATAAAAGATCCCTAGTTCCTAAGATTAAAAATCGAAAAACAAATGGTTTTTCTTCTTTTTGTTGTTGTCGAGTAAACAACAGACATGGAGTTTGTAAACTAAAATTCGACCCTTAAATGAACTCTAAAAATTCTGTATTTTTGCACACATAAAGCTCACTTAGTTGTCTAACTGTAGGAAAAAGAACGGAGTCATTTGATTCAGAATTCAACGAGATTCGAACCTTTCTTTGTCGCGTGTTTCAGCCTCGACCAAACAGACAAACGCACCCTTTAAAAATTATTTCCGAGCTCGTGAGCTCGAAACACGAGTTGAGTTTTTGTCAAAATTAACTTTATAAACTAATAACTAAGTTTATATGAATTAAGGACGTCGCGTGTAACGCAATAGGAGTCTCAAGGGTATTTCTTGTCAAAACTCAAACTAAAATTTTAGAAAGGACTTGATGTGCAGTCGATATAAACCCTAGGGGTAAAAAGTGTCATTTTTGAAACTATTGGGGTAAAAGTTGTAATTTAACCAAAGTTGAGGGGTAAAACTTGTCATTTTACAAAAGTTCAGGGGTAAAAATTGTCATTTTGTGAAAGTTCAAGGGTATAAACTTCCAATACATGAAACTACAGGGTAAAAAGCGTAATTTATATATATACTTTATTATTAATATATTTTAAAGAAATTTATAATAAAATTTATAAAAACTAATAAATAAAAATATGTATATCCCGATAACGAAAGAACGAAATATCTATTTAACGAACAAACGGAACGAATAATAAAACTTATATGTTCAGAAGCAGTTACTGAAAACTTGACATAACCAACCCAGGTTGCAAGCCGGAGACGTTTATCAACTTTATTTAAACTTTGTTTTCCATCCAGACTTTCAGGTGAGTTTATAGTCCCACTTTTTCTTTATACGTTTTCCAAATATGTGGGGAGATACATGCTATCAAACCGAACACAAGTATTTTCCTGATTGTTATTGCACTAGGCTAACTGCCCCTTATTATTATGATTGTATTTATTATTGAAAGACCCTCATATCATGCACCATTAGTCACCCACAGGGTGAGCGCGAATATAGTGAATAGATCTATTGGCCTGACGACCCATTTGTACTAATCGGATGGATATCTTCGTGGTAGCCGGTTAGACAGATGCATTATATTTGATTTCTTAAACTCGGGGGCAAACCACTACCATTTAATTATGTTAGTGAGACTGGAAACTGTCAACGCATTGCGTGTCTTGAGGTTTAGTACAATATGCCGAATTACGAATGAACTGATTTCTTTACTATTTATCTTGTGTTCAAAACTGATTATTACTTTAAACACTATAGATTCACTCAACCTTTGTGTTGACTTTTTAAGCATGTTTATCTCAGGTAACTAGGAGTATGGCTAACGGCACGGAGTGGCCGTAGACTTTCTTTTTATAATAAGAGTGTCCACTTTGTTATCATTCGATGAATAATGTATCTTTTATAACATATTTTCCGCACCTCCCTCTGGGACCTATGTACTCTGATATTAAATAAATGAATGATAACAATTTTATTTAAAACGCCTCTTTTCAAGTCGTTTTCTATTCTCATGACTGTGAATCATGAAGTAACACCCCAAACATATATTCCGCTGCGTATATCAAAAACGGGGGTGTTACAAACCTCCACCTTGTGCTGGTGCAGCCACATAAGCTTTGACGACCTCTTGTCTTATGTTCTATTGGTGGTGATGGTTATTGTTACGGTACTGATTGTTGTTGTTGTGGTTACGATTGTTGTGGTTGTTGTTCCTTTTGTTTTCGTCCCACTTTTACATGTTATCATTGTTGCTACCCATCCGAACAGTACCATTTTTGATCCCCTGATCCAACAGTCTCTGAGCTATCCCAATGGCCTCATCCAGGGATCGAGGATTATATGACGTCACGTTCCCTTCAATGCTAGACGGCAGTCCTCCAATAAAGTTTTCCAACAAAATCTCATTATCTGGAACCATGTGGGGGCACAAAATCCTCAACTCTTGAAATCGGCGAACATAGGTCGCGAGATCATTTCCCTTCACAGCCAAGTAGTAAACCTCAATCTCCAACCTCTTCACATCACTTCGGGTACAATACTTCTTGACCATTTTCTTTTTGAATTCTTCCCACGGAGTGTAAGCATTCCCTAGTCCAAGTTGCTGAGCATGGGAATTCCACCAAGATAAATGAGTTCCCACAAGCGTACCTGTTGCATACTTCATTTTGCAATCTTCAGTACAATTACTTCGCAAGAACACTGATTCCATCTTCTCAAACCACTGAGTCAAACCAACAGCTCCTTCAGTCCCCTTAAACATGATCGGACTACAGTTCATAAAGTCCTTATAGGTGCAGAAACGGTTCTCATTCACGTTTCATCCTCCAGTAGCTTCACTTGTTTGACTGCTAGTTCCTCCGTGTCTCGCAAGCGCTGCGGCCACACTGTCTTCCACAAGCTTCTGAATGGCAGCCGATGTCATCTTCTTAGGCGGCATAATTCTATCAATCGTTACAAGTGTACAACACAGTAAGTATCTGATTAATATCATAGAATCACAACACACAAGAATAAATAACAAAATGACCACATCATAACATAGCATTCATTCAACACCATAAGTAGTACATCACCATCATACATCATAGATTTCATACTTGTTACAAGTCTTACAAGATATGCAAAACAATAAAAGCTTCTTATAAATCCACTAACTGAGTCTAATCAGTTTAGCAAGTACATGGTAAACAACTATTATGATACTAAACTACTAAACTACTATGATAAAAGACGGTCTCTAGCTCTCTCACTGACGTGCATCTCCATAAGTGGCTAGAACATCAATACTGTCGTTGAAACGAAACTTCTCCATCCTATCCCAATACACCTGCCACTGTAGCCTATGCAACTCAGCTCGCACCTCCTGATGATCATCATAATGTTGACGTCCATCCACATCAATGAAAACGGCCTGCATGTCCAACTGCATCACCGTCTTCTCAACCTCTACCATCTTCTTCTCTAATGTCATAAGGCAAGTCTGCAACTCTGTCATTGTCGCCTCAGTAGCGCTCTCTCTGTCAGCAAAACCATTCATCTCTAAGTCAAACATCTCCATATTCCTCTGGTCTCTCCTGATCTGCTTTCTCAGCTCTATAACCTCAATCTGACGTGCACACAAGTGTCGAGACATAGACATATAGCGACCAGTACACCAACCGATATCATGACGTAAATGGCTCAACTCGGCCCTAAGCTCTGAGGGTGTAACTCGCGATGCTGACGAAGACTCACCAATCTCAAAAGTAGACGGCGGACCAGACGTCCCATCTGTAGCGAGTGCATATCCCAGTGCATCTGACGTATCAGACTCGTAGGTAATTTCTGACACTGCTAGCGAAGGGGGCGGTGGGAGAGCCTCCTGATCCTCCTCCTCTGGATCCACATCGTCATCATCATCATCATCATCATCCTCATCATCCTCATCCATATCCTCGGGACCTACCTCATCATCCTCCATCTCCGGGTCCTCCTCGTCATCGGGGTAAGGTACATCAATAGGGTCCATATCCTCCCCAGGGATTTGTGGTGCGGGTGCAACCGGTAACTGGTCAGGCAAGAAGGGGGGGGGGCACACATAATACTCTACAAAGAGTACCTTGAGTCAAGATCCCAACCAAAGTGTAAAAGAAAATAGTTTTTATATAACATGAAGCAATAGTAATGAAACCCCAAGTATATAATAGTATTAGTATACGTATAACATATAAAATCGATAAAGGCGCGAAGTGGCACAGAGGGCTGATGGCTATCGAGGTGAAAACGTTTTGACACGAAAAACCGTTTATAGTCGATAAAAACATGACCTCGTTCTCTATAAACTGTGGCTTTGATACCATTTTGTAACCTGGGAAAAATATAGGTTTTTGCAGCGGAATAAAAATATAATTTGTAGCGGAAAATAAAGTTTGGTGGTTACTTCACAATAAGACAGCCACAACCAGAGAAACGAACTCAAATGAGTCGTTTTAAATGCATACCATTCAAATCATAGCAAAATACCAAAGTCAAAAGGTTCCCAGCAGTGCAAAGCACTCAAAAAGACATAATAAGTTAAAAGGTTTTTCGAATGTTAGTAATTAAGGAAAATGAAAATAGATAGCTATCGTCTTCATGCCACTCCAAAGCCAGAAAAGCAACACATCAAATACCTGAGATAAAAAATGCTAAAAAGTCAACACAAAGGTTAAGTAAAATTCATAGGTTTAAAATAAATAATTGAACACAAGATTTATAAAGTCTGGATGATATGAGTAACAAATACAAATATTGGGTAAAGCGTCGTATAATTTGCTAAGCTCATGACACGCAAAGTGTTAATTGGCATCAATAACATTGATGTAATCAATATTAACAATCTCTAATTTGCCCTCAAGTAGGTAGTTTGTCGTCTACCTAGGTAAATCGAATATAGCACACACGTGTTGCCTATCAGGTCAACAGAATGGGATGCATCAGTCCTATAGGCCTATACACTATATTCGTACTCACTCACAAGTGATTAATGGTTCATGATAAAGGGACTTACTGGTGGCAATAATGGTACTTAGCGTAATCATCATAATTAGGAAAGCATACGTTTAAATAATTGTGTTCATAAAAAGTAAGTAGCATGTATCTCCCCCATGGGTTTATAAAATAGTTTAAAAGTAAAAAGTGGGGCTATGAATCACACCTTAGTAGTAGAGGAAATAAGATATCACAATATGATCAGATAGTAGAGCACAACAGATAAGCCTCATCAAAACCCAATTATTTAAATAATATGACTCAGAAAATGATACTCGAAAATTAATGTATAACAATAATGTTCGTGGAATACTCATGTTGTTGAATAAAATGTTTTGTTTCGCGTGTGGTTTTTAGAAGATATAGTTTTAAGATCAAATCATGATAAGATGATGAAAGTCGGCGAAACACAATTAAACTTATAGAAAAGAATCAAAAAACGAAGAGGAAATAATAAAGAATTAAGAATAAGGAAAATAAATAAGAAATAACAAAATAACACGTCAAATAGTTATTTCGATGTTTTACCCCGTAACCCAAAATAGTTGAGAAAACGTTATGGTTTATAAAAGAATCGTATATTTGTTAAAAAGTTTATAATCTAGATAATTAAGAATTTAGCAAAACTTATAACATTTACAAATCGTAATCGTTCAAATTATAAAACGGTTTTCATAAGATTTGGACATGACGCGTCCATTTATATAATATTTTCCAAGTCGTTACGAATTTTGAATAACAAATTTTAATTATTACAATCCCACAATTTAATACAAACGAATACATGTTTATACAAATTACAAGTTAAATACAAATTTAATACAAATTTTACAAGTTATAAATAATTATTCGTCGTTATCATTCGCGTGAATATTAGTGTCGGGTTTATCGGCTATTTTGTACTCGTGGTACAAAATCATCCATAAGTCCTTCGGCTAATACCGTAAATCTAATAACGAGCATCCATATCATCCAAGCATAGGTAATAGTAACTATGTTCCAAATTTCCATATCGATATCCAATTACTCCCAAATAGCAACCGAAACACCATCGACAAAATAAACAATATAAAGTAAGTTAGTAAATGGTTAACGAAATAATTAACGACTAAAAGAAAATAAATAACACACCATTGGGCTTTTGGGCCCAATATAGAAATATGACCAAATTTTATGTTAACGGGCTCCTTAGCCCATTAACCAAATCTAAACACAACCCAACACATAACTTTATTTTTAAAACAATATATTTTGACACAAACGGTTATGACTTACTCGAGGTTACCTAAACCTTGTTAACGACTCAAAAAACATTCGGTTTGACCAAAATTATAAACAAGTCCCCACGACACGTCAGGTGTCGTAGTACACATAACAACACTTGCCAATAGTGTCGTTTTAAATCAATATATCCACAAACAATAACCACGACCAAGTTAATAATCACAACATCAATAATGTTTTGTCAAAACCCTTTTCATGACTTCCCGACCTCGGCTAAATGCCTTGGTCAACCAAACTCGTGGCCATGACTCCCCGTGAGTCACGGCTCACACCCACGACCTCAATAACATAACCATGGCCAAGTATTGAAACAATTCATCACCATCGACACCAAAACAATCCAACCAAACGATGGCTCAAATGCAATCGACCACAATAAGTTCCTAGGGTTTCGGCTAACTTAATAAACATGAGTTGTAACTCACCTCGAGTCATGACTCAGCCTTACTCGACTCGCATACCAATCGACCATAACAAAAACCCCACCAAAACATTACCAAACTCACAAATAATCAATACAACAATAAATACAAGTCGAAATATAAATAATAACACCATATAAACATGGAACGGGTCCGAGTCAACTCAACTCGTGAGTTGACTCGGAGTCACACGACTCGGAACAAGTCACGGCGATTCGAGTGATAAAAACGTAGATCTACGCGGTTTAGTTTATAAAACATCAAGTTTTAATATTAAAAACGTTTTTATAATTTTTACTCGATTAGGGTTTAATTAAAATGAGAGAAAATGAAAGAGGGGTGGCGCATGCTTACGAACAAGTGAAAGAGAGAGGGAAACAAGTTGGTGGCAAGCAGCGGTGATGGTGGTGTCGTGGCGGTGTACTCCAAAAACAAACCGAACGCACTCCTTGCGCCTTCTAAAGCTCCAGAAAGGGTGTGGGGGTTGAGATCTACACGTTGGATGGATTTCGGGGGTGGTCAAAATCTCACCGGAAAGTGGGTGTGGCGCCGGAATAGTGAATTATGGTGAGGTGGGAGTTATTAGTGAGGAAACCCCAATAGTGGGTTTTTATACTCAAGGGGGAGGGGCTAAACGTGGGCAAGGGAAAGTCCAGGGGCTGCGGAGTAAAATTAGGAAGGGGGTAGAAAGTTAAATTTGGCTAATCTTTTAATAAATACCTTGTGGGCCCAATTTGACATAGAAAATAAGCGTTTTAAATTACGGGAATTGCGCCATTGAGTCTGAAATATCTTTTCTGATAAAATTGAGTATCCGCACGTATAATTTTCTCGGATTTAATTTTATTATTAAATCAAATTGTTTTGAGTATTTTAGATTATGTAGGCTTAGTTAACGAATAACGCTCACGTTTGAACAGATAACATCTATTTTTCAAGCTCAAATAAGTTCAGAGAAGTATAAAAACTATGGGATGTCAAAAATCAATATTTTGGATAATAAAATGAGTTGAGAAAAATTACCGGATGTTACACATATGTTACGGATTTTGTGATTGTGGAGGATATTAGTCCGTCGGTTGATTATTGTTTGACTCACGTAGTGTTAGGTAGGCCATTTGTGGAAACTTCTATGATGGCTTATGACTCATCCTTAGGGATAGTTAGGTTTAAAGATGAAACAGATGAGATTGCCTACCAAATGCCGCATAAGATTGAACAATTTAGACGATTGTCAATTTTAGAGAAGGAATATAAGCAATCGGTTTACTATAAGAGTAAAGAAGATAAGAGGAGAGGTGTAGAATATGTGACGAGAAAGATACTTGGTTTTTGCAAAAAATGTTCACAATTAGGCCCGGAATATAAAACCAATGGAGAAGATGACCTTGAGAACGTGACGGATAATGGAGTCATGTAATAGGCCATGACTTTGAGTCTAGCTACAAGACTCATTAATAAAGAATAGCGCTTCTTGGGAGGTAACCCATGTTTTACTTTTTGTTTGTTTGTTTTTATTTCATATATATGCTCCATCATAATTGTTTATCGTTCATGTTTCGAATAATTTGTGAAAATGCTTTATTTTATTTTTAACCACGTCTTAATTACATATAAAGGTATTTTACAAAAAGATAAGTGTAGGGAAGATCATATTGGTTTACAAGAACGAATTCGAACATGAAAGTTAACAATTATTGATTAGCATATATATTTGTGTGTTTGTTAGAGTCAAATGCTTGTATCGAGTCACAATAAATGTTTTGCAGAACTTCCAGGTTTTAATAATCAGATTTTTCCAGAAACAAAACACAAAAATACTGTCAGGTCAATCCTGTAACACCTGAAATTCAGATAACGTGTAAAATGACTAAATTACCCCTGAAGCCTTAAAACGTAATTAAATCATTTATAAAATTCCGAATCGATCCCAAACTTCTGAAAACGAACTATGTACGAAGCAAAATAAATTTCTGGGACAACATATTATTTAATTTGAATGTACAAAACTCATTATTACACCTTTATATATGTATAATAAAATCGAAATATATTTTTACCTAAATAATTATATTTAAGAATGAATTATTAAAAGGAGTTAAAAAGGGATTTTATCATCTAATAAATTGTGATTGAGGCCAGCCATGGGAAACACATTTTTGGTCATTATCCCTCCCCAAAAATCACGACTCCCTCTCCTCTTAAATTGGATCTCCCATTTTACCCTAGCGATAATACATTTTCACACACAATAATTCACCTACGAGCCATACAATTTTCTGGAAAGGATCTGGTATTTTTCTGGGATTGTTCATCACCTAAGGAGGCTGAGAAAAATAGGATTGGGGTTGTAGAATTGCTGCTTTGGTCGTGAGTGTTTTTCTTGTCGGTTTATCTCATACGATAGGTATAATTCGTGATCCTTGATTCCATACGTTCTAAAATTAATCCAATATTTTTCTTATGATCTTTATAACATATAAGACTCAGGAAAATTATATGAATCGAATCATGCACAGTTTTTAAGTCGCTTTGAATTTTATGGGTTTAAACACACGTAAATTCCAAAATATGTGTTACGAATTTTCTGGGTGCTATGGCTATTTTATTTAGACCTAATATGATGTAATAGACCTGGGAAAAATGATAGATCGAATTATAGTAGCCTAAATCATGTCGTGGTAATTTTGATGTCTAAAACGTACGTAAATATCAAATATATGTTAAACGATTTTTCTGGGCATGCTAATTATTTTTCGTGGGTTCCTTATAAGTCATATGATCTGGGAAAAATATGAATTTAATTTTTGGAGGCCTAGATTTAACGTGGTGAATTTTAGTTAAAACCGGATTTCATGAAAATAAAGAAAACAAATAAATGAAAATCGGGGCTACTAGGGTTAGGTTTCTTGGGCATGAATCTGATCATTAAATGTGTTTTAAGGATGAATTAATGATGGTTCAATGATTGGTGAATAGTAGGGTTTGTAATTGTTTGTAAAAAGTCTAGCCGATTAAACATAAAAAGTATAAGGACCTATTTTGTCAACTTTGAAACTTCTGGGACACTTTTGTAAAATCATATACATCTGTAGGAATGTGGGAAAAATATAACTTTGGGGTCCTAAGTGTAAATATTGCAATATAATGAATTAATGGCATATTAGGGTTTCGATTTGAAATAAATTAAAAGTGAGGGACCAAAAGTGTAAATCTGAAATATTGAGGTTGTTTTGAGTTAATACTGATATAAAAAGGTTGTTGTGTAATTTTGAGGATTTATGGGCTAATTATGTAATTGTTATGAATTATGACTTAATATATATGTTTTGTAAACTTAAAGGACTAAATATGTAAATTCTGAATTCTGAGGGGTCTAATCTGTAATGTACTAAATTCTGATGGTATATTCTGTAAATTTGAAATATAATATGCTTGGTTGGTAATTATGGATATTGTAGGGTTTAATTTGTAAAATATGTAATTATAAGGTTGGTTTTGTAAATTATGTAACTAAAGGGGTGTAATCTGTAAATTGTGAAACTTAAGGGAATAAAATGTAATTCTGAATAAAGTGAGTGTATAATTCTGTAACTTAAAGTAATTTCACAAATGACCTTGGAAATTAATGAAGTTACATTTAAAACCCTAAACTTTGTATAATTGTCATAATAAACCCTAAACTTCTGTAACTTGATAAAATGTACTGTATTCCATAATAATCTTTGAATAAAGGTTCAACCTAATCTGAAATGATAATATCTGTTAATTCTGGAAACCTGATAATTATGGAAACTTACTAAATTCTGGAAACCTACTAAAAATAGAAGTTACTTATAATGGGAAGATAACTGAAAACCCCTTTCGTATTTCTGTTTTCTACTCCTTAGGTTCGAGGAGGGAGTGATTTGATTTCCTGTCAGCCTTTTCTATTTTGTGTGCTTGCATTGAAATAAGGTACGGATATTCTGCCCTTTTCAGTAAGGGGCCTTCGTTCTCTTGATTTATTAGATTCGTTTAAGATTTCCCGAACCATTGCTATGTATCCCTTGTATTGTGAACCTTGATCTGTTGTACTTGTTCTTGAACCTTTGTTTAAACCCTTGTCTTGATCTTTGGTTTACACCTTGTTCTGAACCCTGCCATGAACCTTGATATGAACCCTGCCATGAACCTTGATATGAACCCTGCCATGAACCTTGATACGAACCCTGCCATAAAACCTTGACTTGAACCTTGATACTTGTGATATTATAACTGGATGAGAAAACCTTTTTAAATGATTTATGGAAATGTTTTAAGAAACTATTCGTAAGGCTATCTTTATAGAAACATTTTGAAAAGACCTTCTTTATGAAAACCGTTTAAAAATGGGACCAGTATTTAAGGATTATTTTGACACCTATAAAATGGCTTGTTAATAGTAAACTTTTAAAGTGAACTTTATTATGAACTCCTGACATTGACCTCCTGATATTGACCCTCTGATATTGACCTCCTGATATGGAACCCTCTGATATGAACCTTCTGATATCCTGTCTTGAACCCTGATATGGAACTTGATTCTGAACAACCTGATACTTGACACCTGATACTTGATACTTGACACCTGATACTTGACACTTGACACTTGATACTTGACACTTGACCCTGACCCACAGTTTGATATTACAAGCCACCCACCAGGCATGAGGTGTTCATGTCCTTGTCATTGATGCACCGATGACTTGACTCTAGGGTAGGAGAGAGATGTCCTATCCCGTCCCTGACTTGATTATATGGTGTGTATTGGTAGACTCTGGCCACCTGGGGCGTATGGATGCATCCTAGACTTGACCTGATCTGTTTATATTACTTGTTATATCTGGTGACTAATGGTGTGTGCAATGCACGTCTTTCACAACCTCTGGGAGCTCATGACTCCAACCCTATGAGGTAACCCCTCACCCTGTTACATCTGATACATGAGGACACCCCTCATATTATCTGGTTACTTGAGAGGCATCCCCTCTGGATTTCTGATATGGCTACATGATGATGATATCTCTGATTTCTGGGCTCGTAGTGGATTACTGTTACCTTTACATTTACCCGTACTACTTTCCTTAACCCTTGGCATATTTGCATGACCTTGACATCACTTATCTTTCATTACTGTTACATTATACTTGCACATTATTCCTGACCGGTTCGTATTTCTCTTCCTTTTCTTTATTCTATATTATTGCTTTGTTTCTTTTATATCTGTTCACTGAGCTCTCGTAGCTCAGCCGCATTTCTTTTCCTGCGGCAGGTACATTTAAGCTAGGAGCTGGGTTTTAGCTTGGGATGAGAGCAACTTGTGTGAAGTTTAGACCTTGTCATTTTAGTGTGACCATTTGGATATTTATTTTGGCATGCCATTGCTGGCTCTTGGATTATATTTTGTACTTCATTTACTTCTGTCTTACACTTGATATAAGTCTTGTTGACTTATTTCCTTTTGATTTTTAATGTTAAGGCTTTCGCTACTTTAATTCTTGCATGCTTATATCTGATATGAAACCATGTATTTGTGACATCTTTGCCCTTGTCGGGTTGGGGTGTTACTGTCAGATCAATCCTGACGGCGTCAGGGTTAACACCCGACAACATCAGGCACTGTAGCTGCACAGTTTTCCAGAATTTTGTTTTTCTGCTGGAACTTAATTTTTGAAAATTTTCAAACTTTTAAATTTCCAGAAATCTGTAAATATTTATTTTGCAAGCATTATATCTTATTCGCTTTTTAGGAATTAGTTTTTATATATAGTATTTACCGCCGATTTTATGCGAGGTTTTGTGTTTCATTTTCTTAGTGAATTACAGGTTATATTGGACAAGAAGATAAAGATGAAGTATGGTGAGCGTTTTCTTGAAAGTTATTTTCTTGGAGGAGGATTTAACCATGTTTTCACATCGTCCATGCCGAGCAAATCAGGGGAGTATTAGTTTCTTTCATCTATTTTATTTTTCCCTTTATCATAACTTTGATACTTTTCAAAAACATTGGGGACAATGTTCAATTTAAGTGTAGGGAGGGTGAAATGGGATACCTTAGAAACTATAACTTCGACTCATATTTGTTTTGTCTTTTAGTAAATGTGTAATAAAACTAAAAGAAATACTTGTTAGGGCAATTTTGGCACCAAATTTAAAAAATTTTACAACATGTTGGAGTGAAACTTTAGTCTTAATAAGCGTCTCATGGATAGAAATTATATAGCTAGCACAAAAACCCTTCCACTAAAAAATTTCCACCCCAAAAATGTGAGGTTCGCCTTTAGATCTTTAGGAAAAAAGCATTTACCTTCAATGCTTATGAGTGTACCGGTAGTATATAGATTCTAGAACTTGCGTTTGTGATGCATCCCGAGATCGCTAGTGAGACTACGTTCGTGTAGTTAGGATTTACTAAATGATAAGAGGCATTATGATAACCCTTGTTTTAAACCAGTTTTATAAATTACTTGACCAATGTAGCGAAGATACTGGACCAATAAAGCCAAGTAATTTTCCCACACCTTTGCGATGTACTCATCTTTAGTACACGATACCCCTAGTACAACCCTCAGAGCCTATTTTTTTCGCGGTTCTCGTGATATTTCGGTGGATTCCGAAATATTAATGAAGAACATTGTTTACGATCCACCCCAAATGTACAACCAAATCGCCTTAGCCTACCTTGTATGCACTCATCTTTAGTGCAATATTGTTACAACTTATGTGTTAAACCCTTTGTTAATTGTCTAATTGATTACATGGTTGCTAATTCGAGTCATATCTTGTAAATACAGTTTTGGAACGATTGGGACTCATGGGTAAAGTACTAGTTGTTATGGAGTAATGGGGAAGAATTATTACCCCCATATGTACGTTAATGTTTAAGGTACTCCACGTGTTTTGATTTTCTTGATTCAGGTCGTTAGTTAGTTTTTATTCATGTAAAAAGTTCAAGTGTAGGGAGGTTGCAAGATCCCTTTGTAATGATGTATTATTTTAGATGGTAGGGCAAGAATGTATGAAAAAAATATAAAAAAAAAAGAAAAAAAATCGAAAAAAGAGAGAAAAAGAAAAAAAAATGAAAATGATAAAAATGATAAAAAGAAAAAAAAATAGAAAAAGACAAGAGAAAAAACATACGGACTACCATCCCGTTTCTTTTATTTTTGTTTAAGTCAAAATAGTGTCTTGAAAAATACAAAAAGAGTTAGTAGTTAGCGAGTCGAGTCGAGTTTTGGCTTAGCAACGCCTC
Organism: Artemisia tridentata subsp. tridentata; assembly: GCA_021014915.2. Classification (NCBI taxonomy): domain Eukaryota; kingdom Viridiplantae; phylum Streptophyta; class Magnoliopsida; order Asterales; family Asteraceae; genus Artemisia; species Artemisia tridentata. The sequence continues at coordinate 233,124,839 of CP139505.1, forward strand.
ATTGTACATGTAATTAACTAAGATGATTGACTTGCCACCAGTAAATTTCCCCTTATCCAACAAAACCGTGTTTCTCCATACCCTTACACCTAACGTTACAACCCTTTAAAAGACCTCTTTGATAGTTTATCCTAGGTGCTTCGCCAAAGTGGTGGAGGTTTGATCCGTTCTCAAGCCTATGGTAATCTATGTGTTATGACAGGTAGTGAGTGTTTTATTTTCCCGTTTTCATATGTTATATAACTTTATACAGCCGAGAGATGTGAGTATCCAAACACTTTATGTGAGGTGCTAGTATATAATTTTCGTGCTTATTTTGACTAACGAGGAACGATTATGTGTTGTAATTACTTTTATATTAATGTTAAATGACCCCTAACTTGTAAATTGATAAGGATAAAAGCATATTTGCTTGAGGACAAGCAAATCTCAAGTGTAGGGATATTTGATAAGGATTTATTTGATACATTTTTAAGGGGTCATTAAAGCCCAAAATCGTATTAATATGATCAAATATTGCCTCAAATCGTTTCTTTTTGAATTTTAGGTACTTGGGACGGAAAATCTGAAAATTGGCACTATTAGGGCGTATTTGGACGAAAAAGTGAAGAAAACGACGAAGTCTCGAAATTCTGTCAGATATGGAGATCTGGCGGCGTCACACGCTACAACGTGACGCCGTCACTTGTTGCTAAAGATGGATTTTTGGTTCAATATTAACAAGAGACGCCTCAGATGAATTATGAAGACTTACAACCTGACGGCGTCAGGTGTTAATTGAAGACAAGAGTCACGTGTTAAGCTAACAAGAGACGGCCCAGACACTTACTAAGGGACGACGTCAGACATTATGTGACGGCGTCAGAGGATACAAGGTGACGCCGTCATAACGGCGACTTGCACAAGACAAAACCCTAATCACGGCGAGCTGACGGCATCAGAACCTATAAGCTGAAGCCGTCAGAGTTGTAAATCTATATATACTTGCATATGTTTTTCATAATTCGTGTAACATCTTGCAGTAGGGTTTTGTGGACAAATTTAACAGCTTTTGTAAGGGTTCTACAGCCCCCAAAACACATGTTTTATTGAAGATAAGTTATTCGTTTAATCATTCAATATGTCTATGTGTTGTTTGATTATCTGTTTATCTTCTCTTCTCTTTAACATGCTAGTTTAGATTTATTTGTGTTTGCTTAGATCTAATGAAGCCTAGTTGTTGAATATTGATTTGTCGTCTCTTGTTTAATTGATTGCTTCACGTTAGGCTAAGAAAACTGGCTAAACTCTTATATGTAACTAGCTTGAACGTCTTAGAAACGCAACCGTAGAGTGCACTATTGGTTTTTCTCGTTGTATTTATTGCATGAATTGCGGCTTGTAGATCCTAGAAAACTTAATAGACTTTAAGGTTTTTAGGGGAGACTAAGATTCATAGAGTTGGGGACTTCGGCACCTCCCCACGACCAATATTAAGGAATACAACGCTTCAATTAAAACAAGGACGTGACAATTCGACAGATCAGTAGGAGATAACTAGGGAGTAATTAAATCTAAGTGAACACGCTTTTCCCTATCATAAGAAGTCACCAATTTACCTTTTCTCGTTAATTAGTTTAATTCAGTTTTATAATTAGTTTTTGGGTTAGTTGACTAGCAACTAATTCGACCCACTCTTTCAAAACCGAGATTTTAATTGCTTTCATAAAAATATAAAAATACAAAAAGAATCATCCCTCACCTCTAGACCTATCTCGTCATACATCTTGACCTAACGACACTATTCCCCTACAGAACGAACTTTCCTCCGAGTCTTACCTATACTACACTACAGCGATTAGGTACACTGCCTAGAGGATTGTAAAACTTCCTTTCGAGGTCTTGCAAATCTCGCATCAAGTTTTTGGCGCCGCTACGAGGAATAGTTAATAGTTTAGGTTCAATTTCTATCTCGTTTAGGTCTACTCACTAGATTCCTATCACCATTAGATTATTAGTTGTTGGTGATTAGGTAATAGATATTGGTGATTAGGTTCAATTTCTATCTCGTTCATATGTCTATTTAGGAGGTAAGGGCAAGTGTTTATAGTAAAAACCATGCAATCATTAGTTGGTTAATTCACGTCATTAGATTATGCTTCCCTAATCACCAACAACCAATAATAACAGTGCAAGGATCACACACCATTAGGTTTTATAATCTAATGGTGTGTGATCCTTTGTACTATTTATTTTGTTCGTTAGTTTTACTTGTCACTATAAATATTTTTTTAAGAAAGATAGCAAATTAATTGATTAGTTGTAAATAATACTCATAGAAAAGTACCCTAGTTTCAGTTTCTCCCTAATTGCTTCAACGAGTATTTAAGCCCGCGCGTTGCTACGGGGTGTTTGTATCCGTTAGTTAAGTTAGCAAAAAAATAAGGGTCACTTTGGTATATGCTAACAAAAAACAAATATAGAAAAGGTTAGAACATGGTTGTGCCATCACTGTCTTGAAAAGTGTCCTCATTCCAGATTTGCTACTCGCCTTTTTGTTTCCTTGTTTCTGTTGCTGATTTTGAAAAAGGGGCATCTTTGCTGATTTGGCCCTTGTTGATCAAACTTTGTCTTTTTAAAGTGAGCAACAATCGAGGAAGTTGATTGAAGCATGGAAACATAAATTCATGAAATTGACAACAGGCAAACAACCTTTATAAGAGCATAACTCCAACCTACGAACCTGAAAATTGAAATGAAACTAACAAACTGGTCAATTTTCCTTGATCATGTAATGGCACAATTATGGTATAATCTGACTTAATAAAGTGCTCTAGTAAGGCAAATATGACCAAAATGATTCATTTTCTCAAAACTAATTTTTATTGTTTCATAATTGGATAAGTTAACCTCTTGCAGTCAACTTTTTACAATGGCTTTTTTAGGTTACATTTTAACTTACAGGTCGAAAATCAGTATCTACTTTGTGACAGCGGTTTGAGTTATTTTTTATCCCTAAGGGTCAAATAGTTAAGATAAAATATTGAATTATAGATGAAATGAGTCAAATGGGTCGAAAGGGCTAAACGGGTTGAAAGCCATATGAATAGTGCTTGAATCAATTATATAGCAGTTCTATTCTTAAACCTCTCCACCCTACACTTATTTCTAGGAATACTCCTATCATAAGTCTTATCATAAGCCTCAACCACACCACAACCAACCAAATCCATAGGCTCACATATAAGAACCTGATATAAGTAGTTGTATCTCAGTTCTCCAAATATTCACAAGCAAAAACCAATACACGCTTTTGTTTCTATATTTCACAACAAAGTGGGCGCTAAGATCACAAAGCATAAATCGTCAACCGTTTTTTTTTTTTACTTTTTTTACTACTACTATTAAAGATAATTTCTAAAACCGTCTATATCCACGTATTTCACTCCGAACATGCAAATACTGGTAATTACAACTTATACACCTATTAAATGATTTCCATCACAACCCCCACCCCCAAATTCCCCTAAAAATATGAATAAATCAATAAGCAAAACGACTCGTACCTCTATCCAAGACTTATTGCATATTAACATTAACACACAACCATTTTTCATGCACATTAAAGTATATTGAAGCGAAAACTCACCTTTTAGTTCAGAAGCAGCATACGACCAAGATGTTGTTGATCTTTACCCAATATATGTCACCGGACTTCACTGCCCATATCAAGTTTCTTATCAATTACCAACAGCAACACTTAACAAAATCAACAAATTAAGAGCAATGAATGTAACCTTACCAGTTGCTCTAAGACTTGCACTTGCATAGACAGATAGTAAGAAGAAAGTTTTGGTGCTCTAAGACTCCTTTCATAGACTGCTAGAATATGAATCATACAATACAAAAATAAATGCTTAAACAACATGTTAAAATGAATAATACCCAATTTCCTAACCATTATAATGGCACTATATTTGTGTTTGCTATGCATAGACATCAGTCCAAAAATTGTAGTCATAATCCATAATGCTATTATAATATAGCAAAGAAACTAACACAGTTATATATACATTGTTACTTTGTTGTACAAACTTTTCTTCTTCACTGGATGTTGATATGACTTCAACATATTCAATAACTTTAGGATTAAAAGTACTCCTACGTATGTCTTCCATCCTAATGAATTTAAGACACGAACTACTGCATGTTAGGGATGCGAAATATACTAATTTGAGTCTAGCTGTATAATAATAGAGAAGTTTGTATTACCGCTTTTTAACAATGAAGTGACCGTTCCAAGATAACGCGGTTTTTATCATAGCTGGTCAAAATGGGGCCACATTGCCTTACCAGTCTTCTGATTTAATGTCATGCAAAATGTAGCCATTTTAATTTCTAAAAACTTGAGGCAGTTATAAAAAAAAATGCAGTCGGTACTCTTCTAATGAATTCTAGTTATTAGAGATATTTAGATGGTGTAATAGGGATATGAAAAACAATAAATATTGCCCCAAACTTTTAACAAATTCACTCACCCATAATGTGTTACAGATTTTGTAACTGCAATGTGTGGTATCAGGTGGTTAATAGTCATAATTAGTAAAATTCCCTTGCCCTTGGCTATTGATGACTTGCTATTGCATTCACTTAGGAGATATAAATTCACGATTAAGAGTCTCATTTTTTATGATAATATCCTAAACTATAGCAACTAATTAAAAATAAAATACAATCACTCTGTAAAAAATATATATATTATCAGATAATGATCGAGTTTACCTGAAGAAAAATGGATTCCAAGAATTTTATATAATCAGAGGCAACATAAGATGATTGTCTCTCATATTAGTTATCATACTAAGATTCACTTCATAATTTTACTCCTGCTGTCTTAATTCCCCAAGTTTTACAGCAGTTGAATTGATGTAATTCACATTTTCGTACATTTAATTTCGCACAACCTTTTTAGCCTTTGGACTCATATAACTTAGATTTTCGCCCATAAAATTTTAAGTTGGCTAAATCATGCAACTAAGTTTAATATTATTAGTTTATTCACGCAACTGGCCAAATAAAAGAGGCTATAATGGTGTTTGGAAATCGGGATTGCATATTTTGTCGGTTCATTGGCTTAATGCTTTTTAAAATGATTTAGATGAAAGTAGGAAATAATAAACTGCATAAATATCTAGAAATTACCAGGTTCAAGTGATGACCATATGTTAACACTTTTACTTCAGGAATAAATTCTTTTGACACTTGCATATCTATCTTCTTTATTGCAGCCTCCTGCACTTGTTCAACACCAAGACCGAATCAGTTTAAAAAGCAAATCACTATTATAAGGCTAAATTATAGAATTAACACACACAACCTGTGGTTATTAGCAGCTCCCTGGTCAGGTACCATCTATTCAACCCCAAAATAAGCAAAAAAGAAAATGAGGTGGTTTAATGCTTAAATACCATAAGCCTACTTTTCGACTTATTTTCCAGTTTATGAGCTTGTTTTCATGTTTAATGGACTGTTTGTCTAAATAACCTGCCAGTAGGATAAAAGAAAAGTGTAAGTAGCTCAAATTCATGGAAAAAACAAAATCTAAAACATTTAAAGAGACTTACTTCCTCTAAAATGATAGCAGACAACTAAGCAATTATACGGTTCCGATTAAAATCATGATCAGTGGAATCCACAACAGCAGAATCCAAACACCATTATTGATTATCATCTGCAATTCGTCATAATTATTTATCATCAACTCCGATGATAAACCCAATCTAATTAATTAAGAATTTAAAAAAAGTAAAGCATAAAAAGGACCTTGTGTTCGGAGAAGTACGCCGGTTGATTAGGGACTATTGGCGGTTAATTTAAAAAGCTGGTAAAAGGTTGTGTTATCATTCTATTACAAAACATTAAAAAGTGTTAGAAACATTTACAACTAATCAAATTAGCTTAGAACTCAAACAACAACTGAAAACAAGAGGCAAAGAAGAAGTTTCAGACTATCGCAAGTTTTAAGCTGAGCCAACATTCTGTGGCTCTTACTTCCTCAGGCACTTTATAGTCTCCACTTTGCGCGTCTGCATAAATCATGTTATTAGAGTAGCATACAACCAAAAAGGGTATATGATCGATTAATAAGAGAAATTTGATTATAAGAGCATGTAAAACTTGCTTTGTATAAACTGAAATGCAACCTTCAACAATAAAATTGCAGTCCTCATCTTTTCCTAATCAATAAAAGAAAAATAAAAAATATATCCGTATTGACACATTACCTAATTGTTCCCTGTAACATCACGTAAATCTATAAGAATAACCAAAGCTTCTTACCGAAATGAAACTCAACATGTGAAAATAACTACTCAGGTTCAAACATCTTCGAAAATATTAAATCAAGACTTAATATCCTTACCGATCAGTGGGCAAGGAGAACAATATCCAATACTCGAAGGTCTTCTTGTGGGGCAAGTCCACACGTGACGCCAATTTGATAGCAACTTTCAACTCGTTGTCTCTCCTGATGGAGGATTTAGTTGGTTTTTGCAAGTTTTACCCTTTGTTTTTCACTTTCTGCACACGTGCCCCCGATTTTTTGTATAAAAAGTCATTTTGAGCAACTTTCGTGTTTTAAACTTTTGATGATTCAGAGCAGAAAAGGGTCAAAATCGTGATTTAAAGTCGGATCAGAAGACTTTTTGTTCCAGCACCTAATTTCCAACTAGTAATCTTCATTTAGCTATAACTTTTTTAACTATAAGCCCTTTTTAAGTGATTCAAAAGCTCAAGTTCTAGTTTTTACTTCCTCTAACAGCTTATTAAGGTCATTCAAGTCCATGCCTCATGAATTTGTGTCAAAACTCATCACAAATCACTAGTTACACACTAGTTGTCTTAAAGGGGTTTCTACACAAGTTTTATCCATCTTTTCCTATTTGTACAACATCAATCATGTCATATTATATATACAACTTATACATCATAAAAATATATCAAAAGATTATAAATTTATTACAACCATATTGAATGACATGAAAATAAATAAATTCTTACAAGGATTAGTTTGAGTAGTTACAAGAACAATCAAGCCTAAACCCCTTTTAATCTCCAACTTTGTCTTCAAACTTGCTATAGCCTTAGAGAACCCTTGAACTAAGCCTTCTAATTCAGCCTTTGGTTTCTTGTATATATTCTAATTCAATCTTGTAATCAACAATTCAAATATCTTCTAATTGAACCTTGTAATCAACAATTCGACACTTGGACCTTGTAAGGATCACCTAGGTCTTCATCTTCTTAATATAACTTGTTACTTGAAGATTAAAATATGATGTTGATATGGTGATGGAGTTGTACGGAAAAGAGAGGTAGAGAAGGAGAATTTTATGAGTTTTTGTCCAAGTTTGCATGTACAATTAAGGATAAGTGAGATAGATTTTGATATTAGGAGACATTAGTGTAAGACTTAGGACATGTGGCTTCTTAAGACATCACCAAAGACATGCAAAGTCTTGGTGTGTCTTCCTTTGGACGCCACTTCATATAATGAGGTGGTGAGTGTTAACTTTTGATAAATATTAATCTTACGGGGTATAGTTTGGTCCCGGTAATTACTAATGTTAAACCGTTAAGTCACGAAACTTAAAATTGGGCAACGTAAAAATGTAATACTTACAAAAATGTTAAGACTTATCAATATACTCTAACTAAGTATATTAAAAGTGTAATAAGCCTAACGGAGTGCGTTTATGATGTTAAAACCTAATAACGTAGGTTTGATTACGCGTTTTTCGTAAAAAGTAAAATGTCTACGTAAAAATGACAAAATGACAATAGTTCATATAAAATATGACTATTGGTGAAATATGAGTATTTTGAACACATAGACTTATCCTAGTCTTGTGTTGGTCGTGAGAAAAATTCACACGATTAAACTTTCGAGATTACTTATAAAAGTAATTTAAATATTAAAAGTAATATTATATGACACAAAAAAAAAATAATCAAATCAATTTACTTGTTAAGTTTATTGTTGTGCCGGTACGCGTTGTGTGCGATTTTCACGTTTTGCGAGATATCTTCTCGTTAAATAGACAGAGGTGAACGAAAACGTTCAGAGAGTAATAATTCAAAGAAGAGTGAATTATTTAACTTGAAAAATTACCAGTTACAGTATTTGCTTTTACGTTACAGTAAAAGTCAAATAGTCAAAAAGTAAAAGTCAAAGTCAACTTTGAAAAGTCAAAGGGTAAAATAGTCATTTTTGCCTTATGAAATTTTACGGGTTGCTACAATATATAATGTAGGTTGTGGAACACTCTAATTAATCAATAAACCCTAATCATGCATCTAACAACATTACTACAAATTAGGTATTTTAGACCTCTTACGATAATCACGAGTCTTTTAAGTGATTTTTCACCCACCCAAACTCATTTAGACATGTACAAATAATAAAAACCGGTTTAAACGTGAAATCATATAAAGACCCGTGTTGTGCATATCATCTCCACGGGTCTAAAACATACTTAATTGAGCCGATTAGTTGTTTAAACACCGGCCTATAACCCAAAAATTTTGAGATTCTTAAACGCCAAATATTTCACTTTTCCCTCTTAGACTAGATGGCAAGGGCATGAGCCATCACCTTAAATCCTCCCTTCACCATAAGGTGACCATGCCACACACCAAAGTAACGAGTGAGAGATGGAAAAAAACCAAAGAATTAGGTGACATGATCACCTTAAGTTACAACAAAGTGATGTGGGCACTCTTTTTCGTTTTATTGTTTTTTATTTTGTTTGTTAATGTGTTTGAGTTATTTAGTTGAGTATATTTTGAATAAAGTGTATATCTATACTACATATAAAGCATGAATGACCCTCTCTCCTCTTGGTCTTACAAGCTATAATGCTTATTGTACAATACACAAAGCACTATTAATGATCTTTCTCATCAATCTTAATTTTAAGACTTACAAGTCTTAAAGCTTAATGTACAAAATACAAAGCACTATTAATTTGGTCAAGATATTTAATGTAGTCAATTAATTAATTGATCAATAAATACAATTAATTTAGTTATTAAAACACCCCTTACATAAGAAATACAAATTATCAAGCATATTGTACAACCAACTTAAACACAATTCCTACATTAAATGTTACTAATACAAATAATAAAGCAAATTATACAAATATTCAAGCACGAACGGGCAACGGGCCAAACGGGCTAGAGCCCGAACGGGCACGGGCCAAACCCGAACGGACACGGGTCAAACTGGCACGGGCACGGGCCAAACGGGCTAGAACCCGAACGGACACGGGCCAAACGGGCACGGGCTAAACGGGCACTGGCCAAACGGGCTCATATTATACGAATGACTTTAAAAAAGACTCAAAAAGACGACATAAATTCCTTAGTTAAGGAGTTGAAATACGTCACATGAAATTCTTGATATCCATAAATTTATTATTAAAAGGAACATAATAAACTAAAATACATGATTCACCGAAAAATATTATTTCAGGGTATCCGCCGCCGCAACGCGCGGGTAACCTGCTAGTTTTAATGAGAGCCGAACTTAAATTCACCGTGTCTATGTGAAAGATGAGAGGAAGTGAGGGTGTGTTTGGTAGCGGGAGTTGAGGCTTGAGAATTGGAAATAAGGTAAATTCTCTTATTTGGTACATCAAAGAAAAGAGAGGGCGGAGATATCCGAATTCTCGAGAATCCAATCCTTTGCAACTTAATTTCCATCCATTTTGAAATGGAAATGAGATCCCAAAAACTGGAGCACGGAGAGTTCACATATTTTTATTAATTAAATCCTTTGTATAAAAAGGAAAGGGTCACGTGAGATGCACATTCACAAACAAACATCTCAAAAACACTCCAAGCCATAGTCTCATTCTTTTTGGGGATTAAAGCTTTTGTTGTTGTCAGTGCAATTTTTCATCCTCCAAATCAGGCCCATTTAATTAGTATGGTATCCACCATAAATATGTATATTGGCTCTTGGGTTTTTTGAGTTTTATTCATATTTTATGAGATTTGTTCCTTCCTTTTATGCAAATATCTAGATCTGCTCGTGGTTTTGTGAAGTTGGAACTTTTGAGATCTTTGTTCTATGAGATTTGTAAAACTTTTGGGATCTTTGTTCTACTTTTGGGATCTTTTTTCCTTCATTTTTTTTATTTCATTCAACCGTAGATCTCAGTTTTCAGGGGTTTGAGAATGGATCTCAAAGCATATGATATTCATCAAGAATTGGTGGTGAGAATGGATCTCAAAGCTTATGATATTCTTGAGTCTGGTGTCGATCTTGTGTTAAAACCCATATTAATGTTCATAACAACCTCCAACTGCACCATTATACACCAATTAAATCTCGTGGTTCATTGGTAATTTTTCATAATTTTGTTTTTTCTTATTATTTTCTCATCAAAGAAAATATTGTCAAACAAAAAAATATCAAATAAAAAAATTATTGCTTATTTCTCGGGTCAAATCTCTTTTGTTACCAAACACGGGAATCTATCAAAATTATCTACTCATTTATATTCTCTGAATTTCTAATCTCTAAAATTCTCTTTACCAAACGTGCCCCGAAGTGAGTGAAAGAGAGGGTGACGAGAGAGAAAACTGACACGTGGTGTAAGGTGTGACCCCATTAGCCGTACTTCACATTTTAAATTAACCAATATCAGCACTTCTCTTCTCATTCTCCCAACACAAAGAACACCAGTGCTCACATGACCGTCTCCATTGTATCTTCAGAGATTAGACAACCTCACCCTTGTATTAGTAAGTTCAGTGTATATATATGTACCATATTAATTTCTTCAATTTCTAGGGTTTCAATTCGATTAAATGTTTCTTCGATCTATTGTTAGGGGTTTCCAATATTGTTAGTACACGATTTTGCAATTAATTTATTTGGTTTTAGGTATAATAAATTCTTGCTCTTTACTGTTATTATTTTGATAAAGTTTTTGTTTCTAATTTTGCCTATCTTTGTACATGATGTAGCTAAAACATGTTAGTTTGAAAATGACTATTTTTTACTGTAAAGATAGAGCTCTTTTTATATATATGATAACTTATAGCATCGTGAATATGATTGCAATTGTTGTCAATTAGCTATACAGTGAATGTAGGTTGACTAAATAGGATACTAGGAAGTTTCGTTATACCGTGATTGATGTCAAAGCGTGAAAGCTAATTTTCTTAGTTGCGTCTATGGTTACTGTGATTCATGACTAAGATAGCCAGTCTAGCTATGGGGATATTTTTACTGGGAACTTTAATTCAACAATTATTCTAAGGCTTTGTAATTGAACAGTGAGTATGCGTCTTCTCTTTACATCCTCCATGGTTATTTAAGAAAACAATAATAGATCAATTCATTCTTTCAGTTCTCGGATTTCTTTTTCTGTAGCTGTTATTCCATTCTGTACTTAGATATTACAATTGACAAATATCCCAAATGTTTAAGATGGGTCTTAAACTTTGCCTCATATTATTAAGTATTGGACTTTCAAAACTAGAGCTAGAAGCTCTGTACGTCATAATGTGTAACTGATGGACTTTTCTTTGGCTGGAGTTCAGTAAAAAGTTTGTGTAGTTTGATTTCTATATATGGAAGGTGACTAGGTGAGGCAGCTTGTTAATTTGGAATATGTCTAACTTAGCACTCTAGAAATGTTGCAGGTTTTTTTTCATTGCTTCTTGAAGTCATGTTCTGTTGTCATTAATACTGTTGGTTAATTATATATAAAATAATTTGTTGGTTGAGGTGCTAATATTATGTTTACCTGGATGCGTTCTTGATTGGATAGATATCATTTGAATTGAATATGCATGTCAATTTGTAAATTAGTAGTGTACTCTGCTGGAGGACTCACAAGATCTCTCCCAACTATACATATTTTTAGGTGTATTTTGAACTTATCTAGTGCAGCTCTCATAATTATGCCCTAAATACATCATTGGATGTCTATAATCAATCTTATGCAGTTATGCATGAGGGTTACAGGGTAAATATCTCGAACTTCTATCCCTTTTTTGTAGCTAGACATGACAGGGGTGGAAATTTGGTGCCAAAAGGAAAATCATATTCTTGAGATTTGAGAAAGTGGTTTTATTGTTTGGAAACTATCCAATCCAATTTATCATGTCACTGTTTTCGGGTTTTCTCCATGTGATTTTTCGTTTGAACTTAATATAGACCAATTGAAATTGTTAACCAATTGGAAGAATGGCAAGACACAGCCCAAGTCTATCTATACATAAATAATGCACTGAATCTAATTGTTAAGATATTAAACTGACTCACTAGTCACTCCAATTGGATTCTGAGTCTGTTTTGTTCCTAGTTGTCTCCTTTTGTCGACGATGGTTTTCCTTCAGTTTTGATACCCATGAACTGTCATGGTAGTTACAGTTATTGCTTTACATGCTGCGAATGCACGTGAGACGTCGGTTAATGACACGACCGCAGTCTACCAAGGAGCAATGAAAACGAAGATTGATGAATCAGGACAGTTCAATTATTGTTTGAATTAGACAGTTGTTTATTTTGTGATGATATCTCTTTGTTTTCTGTTTGCCTGGATCACCTTTATAAAGCTAAAATGCATACATGGTAATATGTTGATAGTGTCATTTACCCAAAATTTGAATAAACTCATTTTGATACGCACCATACTAAATTATGTAATATTAGTTGGTAATCTGAAACAGAATGGTGAAATTGATAGCTGGTTTACAATAGACGGTATTTGTTTAAGAGTGTTAAGATGTTTGCATTATAGTACAGTGTGTTATACACTTTCCTTTCTACTGCTTAAGCTTTTTAATATAATCAAATTAACTAACTTAACAACTTACTAACCTAAGTTGTAATTTTGCAGCAGGTAGTCAGATGCTTGATGTACTGGCCTATATAATTAGCGATTTTGCAGCAAACAGTAACTACTTATAAAATACTATATTAGGGCTGTTTGGATTACTTATTGAGAGGACTTATAAAATACCCTTTGGTGGATGTTGTGAGTTACATTTGATTAATTGTTGTTCCTTGATGCAGAGGTCTTTTGAATCACAATGAAGAAATACAAACAAAAAGAAGGGATTTAGAAGTGGGAGAAAGAGATCAAACTTGTTGCTGACACAAATGGAGCAATTGATTTGGGATTACTTTCACACTTTGTATATCTTAAACAATATCAATGAACTTGCAAAACTCCTAATCATCTCCCGAACTCATTATAGAGCATTTTCACTATACAACTAAGAAATCTAGTTTGATAACAAAAAAGAACATGAATCTAAATCAGATAACCTGACTTACATATATTTTAGGTTTTTGTTTATTTAGTTGCTAATTTCTTCGCTTTTGGAACAAAGTCGTTATGGTAAAGTTAGAGTAAGCATAGCTAAAACAAACGCTCTAAATAACTCCTGTTTATCCAAATCATTATCTAACTATGCTTAGTCGTCACCGCTTTATCCAAATCGTTCCCTAACTGTGTTTTGTCAGTGCCACTACAAGAACGTGACTGCTCTTATAACTTATAAGAATTCTGAACTATCAGCATAAATAGAGTTACGTGAATAACACAAGACATGAAGTAAATTAAAAACGCAGAGTTTCATATATTGTCCCTAACTCGTATATATATAGATATTGATTAAAGATCATTTGAGGACAAAACTTTCTTTATATAGATATTGATTAAAGATCATTTGAGGACAAAACTTTCTTTACATACCAAGGGATCAATCCCTACCCTCCATCTTCACTTAATCTAAAGGTTGAGATTAAAATCATACTTTACACTGCAAGGGCATTTTTGTCCATATAAAACCATAATTTAATAACCAATACTTCAAAACACGCACAGTAAGTGTGTGTGTTTCTTAGTTTTCTCTCCACTAAATCGTTCTTCTTCGATATTCAGGCAAACTCAATCGATGTTCCGGCAAACTCAATCGACATTCCGGCAAACTCAAACAATGTTGATCCCGGCAAACTCAATCGATGTTCCGGCAAATCAATTGATGTTCCGGCAAACTCAATCGAGTACACCAATCTCGACATTCCGGCAAACTCAATCGATGTCGCCGTGATGTTTCATCTTGTTATCGATCTCCTAGGGTTTGTTCTCTTTATGCATCAACAGATCGCCTCGTAAGTTCCATTAACACCTTATTAATATATAAGTTCATTCAATTTGTTGATTATATGTTTGATCTAGGGCTTGATAGAGTAATTTTCAACTCGATTTATATAAGTAGTATTTAGGTTTATGATTAAATGTTTAATGGTGTGTAGTTGTTCATTGATTATCTAATATGAAGGCATCAGTTGTCTGATAAAATTGTGGTTTCACCTTGTTTGTGATTGTAAGTGACTTCTCAATATGTGTGGCACAAGTTGTTGACTTGCTGTTGCCTACAACTTCAAGATTACATTATTATTTTAATTGGTAATTGCTGTAGAATTGGGCCATATTGAAACCTGATTTTGAACCTGCATACAGTTGGTGGCTTTACTTTGATGTGCAGGAAGGTTTCATTTATAATGGTTAAGTTTTTCATTTACTATAATACAAAAATGAGGACCAGCCAATGGATGCAAACTAAAGGTGATATGCAAAACTAAGAAAACAATTCTAGGCCGGCAAATGATCACCTTCTTTTCAGTGCACTTTAGTTCTTTGGCAACATTTTAAGTACTTTACATTTACCAGATCACCACCATTCGTGCTGATAGTACAAATCTCACTATATCACTCTTGAACCATTTACTGAATTCATGCATTTAAGTGCCTTTGTGTTCTGCATTATATATTTGTATTATTGTTTATGTATCTGCTATCTTAGTTGTTTGTTAATCATACTTGTTATCTACTCCATACTTTGCCATAGCTAGTTTGTAAAAGTGTGTTGGGACTGAGATCACTTGTTTATGTTTGAAACCAATGTTTTTTCAGTGCTAAATGACCTAAGGAAATTGTGTTGTCTATTCGATTGTTGAATTTTCAATGACTGGATTCTTAATATTTGTGGCATGATTTGCTTACAGCTATAAGATTACATAAGATAGGTTATTGCTGTTAAATTGAACTATATGTAAGTGTCTGGCTTTAAGAGATCAGTTCACAATAGGATTGTATGAAGAAAAAAAAATTTGGTCATTAGATGCATGTTACGAAAATTTGTGTTTTATCTTTGAGGTGTAATAAACTATAGACTTATTGGTGTAGATTGTCAGTTGGCTAGTGAAAAAAGGCAATTGTGGCTAGTCAAGCATTGTTTTCTTGTATCATTGCTTATGTGGGGGCATAATCTGCTGCCTTTACGTCTCACATTGACTTGACTTTGAAAGCACTATTACACATAGCCACATACATATTATGTTAGTAACAACCTAGTTTTGTCTGTTGTATTGTAAACTGATGACAATGCACAACCACCTTCACATTTGCTTCTAGGCTGCATAAAAATAAAGTTACTTGCAAGGATTGTTGAATTTGACATAAATGACTTGCATCTTTTTCTGTTATAGCTGCAACATTATCATTTTCACGGTCGAAATATTTTTTTTACCAGAACATCATTTTACACCTAATACTAGTTATGTGGCTGGTGATGAAATAAATATGGTGATTCAGGGTTTCAAAATATCACAAGTGATATTCAGAATATCACAAGTGATAGTGATATTCAGATATCACAAGTGATAGTGATATTCAGAGTATCACAAGTGATAGTGATATTCGAGTATCACAAGTGATATTTTGAGTATCACAAGTGATATTCTGAGTATACAAGTGATATTCTGAGTATCACAGTGATATCAGAATATGGATATTTGAATATCACAAGTAATATTCTGAATATCAGAATATTATGGTATTCTGAATATCCAGGATATCTGATTCACAAGTGATTTTTATGAATATCACATGTGATTCTGAGTATCACATGTGATATCGGGAATTTTTTTATTTTTTTGGATTCTTATTTAGGTATCCATTACTTGTCTGGAATCATGGACCAAATTGTTGATTAACAAAATCATTAACTAAAAAAAAAAAAAAAAAAAAACCTCACCAATGGTAGCTACTAGTTTAAGAATTACCATTCACACTCGAAAACATTTTTTTAACTTTGTGCTCATTAAGGTGAAACAGTTTCTTCATCTATGGACTATTTATCATGTCTCATTTTTTTAACTTTGTGCTCATTTTCTTACGTTTTATTCATATAAATAATTGTGATATTCAGAATATCACTTGTGATATTCAGAATATCACAAGTGATAGTGATATTCAGAATATCACAATTATTTATATGGTTATATGGTTGAGTGATACATAACAAAATAAATTGTTTTTATTGTGACACACAATTGACTATATATCATTTGAATATTTAGGAATATCAGTACTAATGATTAATCAACATAATGATGTGTTTATAATCAAAGTCATGTGTTGCAGTGTGTAGGTAGGTGGTTAATATTTGACAAGGGGCAGCAGAATATTAGTGTTGAGACAGATGACAGGAATAAGAGGATACGGAAATTTAAAGAATCAGCTTGGAAATGCGTTTATTAACTGTCGCACTTCGGATGGAGGTGCTTTGTGACAGTGAGGGGGTTAATGCTTGTCCAGATGAAGGAGTTGGTGTATATAATCCTGGATACTGGGGAATGGTAAGTATTACAACTAGAGGTAGAAAAATGGGCAGGGCGTGCTGGTTAGATAATGGGTCAATACGGGTTATTGTTGAAAAGATTCTTTTGGTTCAGGTCAGGGTTGGTTGGGTTGACCCAAGATACTTTTTATAGATATAGTGGCAAACATTAAATTTTTGAATAGAATGGTTTAGTAGGTTTTATGCATTAAAATATCACATTTAGCAACTTAAGGATAGCAGATTTGCACATTTAGCAACTTAAGGATAGCCTATTTGTGTTTACGGTAGCGATTAATAGACGTTATGGATTCATAGATGTTGTGTTGGTATATGCGTTCAGTTCAGTCGTTACTTTGTTATTCAGCGATTTATTAATTCTTTCTGCTTCATTTTGAATATGTATACATTTAACTAATTAAATTAGATCTATCAGTAATTTGACTTTGTAGTCGTATTGTGTTTAGTTTTTTGTAAATGTATATAATTGAAGCTGATTGATAGATGTAAGGATTCATTACTGTGTTGAGATGCTCTGTGTTCAGTCGTTACGTTGTTGCTGATTTTGAAATCCGTTGCTTCATTTTTAGGTATACTATTGTGGAGAGAAAATATTAAGCACCCTTGCCATCCTTTAGAGGAATGCATTCACCTATGGCCCGAGAAACCAACTAGATATCAGTAAGTCTTGATATCTCTGATTTTCGGTATATAATCGTTGCTTTGAACTTATTATCCTATGTGAATTTTTGCATATAGGGAGGTAATTGGAGCATATTTAAAAGAAATACAAAATACAAAAGTTTAGTTCGCGGATTTTAGAGATGATTTGCAAAGGACTAGGACTTGAGCCCGGGTACCTTGAAGATACAAGAGAAGTTTCGTTATTGTCATCTAACTTATACCCACCATGTCCAGACCAGAGTCTGACATTGGGAATATTGCCACACCAAGATCCTAGCCTTATAACCCTATTGTATCAAGGAAATTCGACTGGTCTCCAAGTTATGAAGGATAGTCAATGGATCAATGTCGGAGCCTTTCCTAATGCCTTCGTTGTTAACATTGTCAACCAACTCGAGGTATGCTAGTTTCATTAGTGTTTTGTTTTTAGTTAGAAAGATGCACACACCACTTGTACACTTTTATAATTTATGTTTTGTTTTTAGTTAGAAAGATGCAACACCACTTGTACACTTTTATAATTTATTTACTACGTATCTCTTTAACTTAGACTTGAAATCATAACCTCATAGTTCGTGGATCACCTAAATACTCCTAGGCAAAAGACATGTTGATTATCTTCATTAGGTTTGCAGCTTAGCGGTATGCGTGATAGGCTCTCCAACCAAGTGTTAGGTTCATGTCCTGTTGAACATTTGTGTAAGATAATAAATATTGTGGGATTTTTAGTTGATATAATAAAATGTTTTAAATAGGCCATTTATATTAAATATCAAATCTTATTGGGGGTTCACTTTGAATCCATTAATCGGGGACATTGGGTACTTTAGACCCGTGGAAGAAATCAATGGTAGGTGGTGGTAATTGTGGTGAAGATGAAGGGTTGTTGAACATGAAAAATGTAAATATGATTAAATAAGCTAAAATGAAGAAGACATATTAAAATGCTCGGATAATTTGGTAGTTCTAACATTTTTTGTTTTATTAAATTTACAAATATAAAGGACGCTATATTAAATCCATGGTACTTCATGAACCTGGTCACTTCACTAGTTCACTTGTACTTGAATCAAGAAAATTGCTTTAAATTATTGTTTGGTCAAGATGGTGGAGGTTTGACATAACTACATGTTTCAGCTCAAACATGTTATTTTAGGGAACATACTTAACTAAATGTAACTATTTCAACTCGAACATGTTTTGATTCAGCGCATTTAAAACTATTTCTCGATTGAACGGACTATCTAGAACCTAAGTCTCCGTGGATTATATATGTAATCATTATACCTAAACTTCTGATGCACTTTTAGATCAGCATTTGATGGTGTGCTTCGTTTGTTTACAGATAATCAGCAACGAAAAGTTAAGAAGTATAAAACATCGAGTGGTGACTAGTACACACGAAACTAGAATAAGCATTGCAACTTTTGTGAACCCGTCTCCTGATTGCGTTATTGAACCAGCGAAGGTTTTAGTTAATGAATTGGAACCATCACGATATACAGCTAGTCAATACAAAGAGTATGTTAAGAGCAGCAAGGCATATGGCGACTACACAGTTGCGATACAGAATGCATTGCATTCATAAAGTTAATCAATGATTGTGTACGATCAAAGTATATGTATTGTCATGCTACAAAATGCTAAGCTTTTTTTTTTTTTTTTTCGGAACAGCTTAGATTAAAAGAAATACAAAAGTTGAGATTCTGAATGGTTGATGAGTTAGCAACATGTCTACTATTTATTCTTTGATACCGTGATAAACTTCAAGTTATTTTGATCCACTTTCATACATGCACCTATCACTTATCACAGGTAATACCTAATATCTTATTTTGTATCACATGTGATACCTAATATGTATTTGCTATGTATCACAAGTGATACCTAATATTTTATTTTGTATCACAGGTGATACCTAATAAGTTATTCTGTATCACAGGGTAACTTACAATCTCAAAACTTTGTTCCAATTACAATAATAGTGGTTATATAATTCTATCAACTTCATTTTGGCTTTGTGTTCATATTGACATGTTTGATCATATCCTATCTTGTAAAGAAAGGCACATATTATATGATTGACGACAAAGATGAACAAAAAGTGTTTCCGGGTCAAATCCAACTTGACTCAGCGCGTCCCCATGAGCACTAAAACTCACATGTTTCTTTACCCGTTACATTTACAAGCTAATGGATTTGAAGCAGTAGCGCGTGTAGGAATCCCTGGTGCCCACCGGCCGCTACTCAGAGATGAAACTGTATTTGAATACATACGAAAATGGTTGGGAATTGAAGAACTGAGTAGTAGGTCACGTGTTAAGACCTCTAAAGTTGTTGATGTTGGTTTAGCTTGAAGTTGTGGTTAGCGGTATTTAATCTGGTTAGAGGTATTAGTTTGTGGTCTCGTAACTTTGTGATTCATTATTTTAAAAATTGACAAGGAAAAGACATGGAAATATTATTTTGTATCACAGGTGATACCTAATATTTGGTATGTATCACAGGTGATACCTAATATCTTATTTTGTATCATTGATACCTAATAAGTTATTTTGTATCAGAGGTGATACCTAATATGTTAACTGTTGTATCACAGGTGATACCTAATATCTTATTTTGTATCACAGGTGATACCTAATATTTGGTATGTATCACAGGTGATACCTAATAAGTTATTATATATCACAGGTGATACCTAATATGTTAACTGTTTGTTTATTTCAACTAATGTTTTATTTTATTGTTTTGGTTTTTCGCTTTGTTTTGGTTGTTAATTTTTTTTCCTTAAGTTATCTCTACCAATAAAACTACTTGTACTTAGAATCTTTAGATAAACAAACTTCAATTGCTTATTAATCAATCGTGCGTTGCGCTTTTTGCCATTTGTGAAGAACAATAAAATAAAAGTGATGTGCGAAAATAATGGACAAAAATATTATATAATATCTTATTTTGTATCACACGTGATACCTAATATCTTATTTTGTATCACAGGTGATACCTGATATCTTATTTTGTATAACAGGTGATACCTAATATTTGGTATGTATCACAGGTGATACCTAATATCTTATTTTGTATCACAGGTGATACCTAATAAGTTATTATGTATCACAGGTGATACCTAATATGTTAATTGTTTGTTTATTTTTCTTTTTCCACCTTAATTCTCAAGTTATAAAAATTTTGTTTTCACAAAAGTTGTTCATTTTTAGCTTATTAATAAGTTTCATGAAAATTTGTTTCTTGCTTCATGATTCTTGATACGTTTGTTATAGATATCAATCATATGCTGTTCAGCACCAGACTTACTAGAATGACAAATATTCTAAACTTCTGACGAGATACTAAATTTTTTATATTTCTCTGGCATTGGAGGAGGAGATAAATCTCTTACACGTTTTTTCTTTGGATCGTTTTGAGAAGATGATGCCATTGAATTTGGATAAAGAAATATGTAGAAGAAAACGAAATAGAAAGTGATGAATTTAAAACGAAGTGAAAAGTCATGGCGCTTAGTATTTAACATGATATTAAATACTAACCGTCATTTTATTATATTACCCATAAATTTGTTGGTAAATTCTCATATATTCGTTTCTTAGACTCTTCAACTTGTTCTGAAATCAATTAATTCTCATATATCTTATTTTGTATCACAGGTGATACCTAATATTTGGTATGTATCACAGGTGATACCTAATACCTTATTTTGTATCACAGGTCATACCTAATAAGTTATTATGTATCACAGGTGATACCTAATATGTTAACTGTTTGTTTATTTTGCCTTTTCCACCTTAATTCTCAAGTTATAAAAATTTTGTGAAGTTTCATGAAATTTTTTTATTACAAAAACAAAAACTGGGAAGTTGGGATATCACATGTGATATGTGATATCACATATGATATCACCTGTGATATCACATGTGATATGTGATATCACCTGTGGTGATATCACATATCACATTGTGGTGATATCACATATCACATTGATATCACGATATCACAGGTGTTTGAGCACCTGTGATATCACAGGTGATAGCACATCCCAGGTGATAGCACATGTGCTATATATCACATGTGATATGTCAGATCAAATCAATCACATCCAAAGAAGTGAAAATTTTATTATTAATCAATGATCAGTAAATCCTTTGGGGACAAAAAAAGTTCCCTAAAAGACGTAATTATTCATTGTGTATCGGAAATAGCAACGACACTTAAGCTAACACCATACTGAACTCGTACTCCATACTTGTTCTTTATTCTCATAACAAAACACTATAAATAAATAAAACATGAAGATGCAGCAAGTCACCACTCTATTTGCTTCCAAATTTTAAGCAATATCAGCCCACCTGCATAACGACAAACACAAAAATTAGCAACTATAGTTGTGAATTCATCATTACAAGAGAATTTCAAGACTTTACCCAAGCTCGCTGAGTTTCATGTAAGACTCTGAATAAGCTTGAAAGAAAGCATTTTGATCTTGTTATATAATAGTCCCAAGGTAAAGAAACCGTAAGTGTACGTGTATGCTTATCACCTAATGGATCAAGAATTAAATAAAGCATTATCGAATTATTTATTGTGTTCATAATATCACATGTATATATAATCAGTATAGCTATACTTACAGCAGCAAATTTCTCAACAAGAGGTCGGAAAATAGGATCTGCAAGGAGGGCCTTATCGCTAGGTAGCTTGAGAAGCCCTGCCTTCTCACCAGCCAATAGTTCTCTGTTGCAGGTTGAAGGAATTAGTACTTCTATTAATTATGTATGACGTGAGAGCGACCAAGAGATGGAAATAAATCTTACTTGTAGTAGCTGTTATCCAAGTAATATAAATTCTTGGAGCAGAAATTATTACGGTAAGTAACTAGAAATACACAGAAGTTTGTGGTCATGGGCCTAGTAAAATGCGTACCAGCTGGGCATCGCTCTCTTGATGAAATGAGTATCCGATCTATAACAGTACTTTTCCTTGTGTTTACCTTTTTCCGACTTCATAAGTCTTCCTTGTTCCTGCACCATCCAGAATAGAAACATATAAATAATTTTGATTTTGCAACAATTTTGTATCAATCTTTTGTATTTATCAACAATGCTTGCCTTCGCAAATTTAATAATATCCGCATTTGTATTAGCCTCATTGACGTGACGACCCTTGAAATCAGTAATTAGCTCTGTAAAGCATCCATCATCATCAACTGTCATGACCAGACGATCTTGAAAAAGTAAAAAGCAAATTTAGGTACTATATAGTATGATTATTCTAAAAGTTAAACATAGGAAGAAACAAATTAAATGTGATTATTTATTATAATGTTGTCACACCTTCTTAATTATGTGATTTTCAAGACAAACACGATGGTCATCTTCGCCAAATGCTGGAGCACAATGCACGATTCCAGTTCCATCAGAATTAGTTACATAGTCATCTGCAATAACTCTGAAAGCCTTATCTGGGAGATCATTGAGATTCTCGAAATAAGGAAACAATGGCACATACCTGCAATAGAGTATTTTACATGATTAGTTCACTAATAAACTATAAAATATGTCAAGTAAAAGCACCCTAAAAACTTACTTAATGCCCACAAGTGAAGATACTGGAAACTTCTCTAACACGTCATAAGCAACTGCGTTGTTTTTAGCTTCTCCAACAGTAGATCCCTTAGTCTTATCATCCGCAGCTCCATTAGGTGTTCCTTTATTTGGCTGATCTGCTGGAAGTGCTGATAGTAGAGATTCAGCAACTATAAAACGTTTCGACATCAAAAGTTGTAATCAATAGAGTTAGAGATGACAAAATGGTCAGATCATGTAGCAACTTATAACTAGTAAGCTTTTACGGGTAGTTCTTTTACTCGTTTCGTGTCACCAGGGATCTTCAGTAACATTCATAATTAAATGTATATTCACCCCTAGAAACCATGGACGGTCAAGATAATTCATGGTTAGAGGGTTTTGACCAAAAGTCAGTGGATCGTACGGTTGTAATTGGTTTGGTTAAGGTTCATGTCTGAAAGCTGTGAATGTGATCAAATATACCAACCTAAATGATGGTTATATATTTCTTGCAACGAAAATTTCAAAACCACAAGTGCTATCATCTTCCTCCCAATCAGGAGCTAAAAGTTGCATCCTTTATCTCATTCATGTTCCTATGTCAGAGACTAAGTGTTAAGGATCTGCTTATATTGTTTGTCAAATAGAGGTTCTCGGTGCAATTCTTATGGATGCACAGTTAATTACCAAAATAGTAGTATTAGTTATGCTCTGACTTATTCTAAAACAAAGCTATGAACCAGCTTTTAACTATTCTAAAGCTGAATGTGTGTTGTTTAGGCCTCCAAATGAGCAGGGCAGCAGAGAAAGCTAAATGTGTGTTGTCTAGGCCTCCAAAAGTGATTGGGGGGAACCTGTGTACCACAACTAGTATGTAAAACCAGGTGTCTCAATATTCTGAGCTTCTATAAAGGGAACAGAAGATATGAGGTTTCTGTTAATAAGGTGTACATGTAAGTTATTTTATGGGTTTGATGTAAGGTTCTATACCTAGATTTGGAGATAATAGTCTGATAAGTATCTATTTCAAACTTAAAGTTTCTATGGAAATAAAACACAGAACTCTATGGAAATAAAACACAGGTTCGGGTCAAATTAGGCAACTTTTAGTTCGGGTAGAAACGTTCGGGATGACATTAACTGATTGGTACATCTATATGGGCAATCTTGACCTTATTAGCTATACGTCGATTATATGATTGTTACTATATCAAACAGAAAATCAAATCCAAACAATGTGGTATCACCAGTGATACCACATGTGACATCACATGTGGTATCACCAGTGATATCACAGGTGCTATCACCAGTGGATCAGGTTGAACCAGTTGTCGAAGTAGTACTCCATGTCTTTCTCTCCGTCGATTATCTGATTGTTACTATTTGAGTGTAAAAATGACTAGTTTTGTAAAGTGATCCCGTATATTCAAAATCAGTTTTGTTGCACCTACTCAACGGGGATCTCCAGTAATTTTTAAGTGTTTTATCTGCTTCAAATAAAAGCATGCTACAACTCCTTAATTAAGTGTCATTCCGTCTAAACTAAGCACATAAACATTTTTAGATAAAGTGATTGCGATTGCTTATATGCTTATTCGCCAAGCAACAAGCAGATGAAAACTTCAATAAGCAATCTCAAACACCTGACTAAATTGCAATTCATGACTTGCTAACCTTTCCCGAGGATTCAGATCTATCATTCTTACACTTAACATTTTCAGCTCTAAACTTACCCGCTGATGTCGATATCACAAATTTCGACCTAAATCTCAAACCCTAACCCTATGTATAATCAAATCAAAAGTAGTCTTCAATTAATTAAAGGTTCATAATAACATCAAATAAAGCACACACTTACAGAAGGATGAACCGTCTAATTTGAGAACAGATAGCTTAATACGCTTTTTAGGAAGCTTTTGATAAGACGATAAGCCGCGAAAAATGGAGATGATGATGTGGCAAGTTTGCTGATTGATGATGAACGGAAATACTCAACGGTTGGAATAGGGATTGGGATGCTGCCGGAAGTTACGGTGGTTTTTGCCGGAAGTTATGTCAGTAGTGTGTGCTTTGTGTGTGTTTTTGGTGAGGGCGGTGAATAATGAGATGTGTTGTAAATGTACCAAACTGCCCTTATGGGTTTAGTTATTTTTCTAATGAGTAAATATCTTTTTAATCTTAGTCATTCATCAAATTTAGATAGAGGGTGGGGATGTTTCCCTTGGTATGTGAGTAATTTTAAGTATCCAAAATAACTCTTCTCATAGATATTTAATACCTATGAAACATGTCTGCATTTTCTTGCCGAACCCCATAACTTGAATTATAATTACGAACCAATATATGTGTTATGATTGTGACATTAACAGTTTGGTGAGAAATTTGGAGTAAGGAAGCAAGGTAGTTATGCTTTGGTATAGCTTTACAAATATTAAAGTAGAAAACAATAAACATTGTATGCTTTTTTTATAATCTTTTTGATGAACGTAATATTGGAACTTGTAATAAGAAATGCTATCGAGCCCGACTCGATTGAACATGTCACACTTAAGTCCATTATTGAAAGTTTAACATCCTGCGCAAATATAGTAGAATAAAAGAGGTGAATATTATATATCGCTGGAATACATAGTTTCTACACTATGTCTACATAGTTTCTACACTATGTCTACGGACCCAGGATTTTGTGAGGGTGTTGCACAATTTTTTCTTTTATGATTATGAGTACTAAAGTTGCCCAATGAAGAATTTATCAAAAAAATTGGGGGTTGCACGTGTCAAAAAATGTCGCATTTTATCAAAAATTTACACTTCATGACCTAAAATAGGGTGTGGCCCGTGCCACACCCGGCTCCCATGTGGGTCCGTCCCTGTATGTCTACACTATGTCTACACTATGTCTACACTATGTCTACGGTGTGATCCTTAGCGATCACATAGTCTAACTTGGATCGATCGGAAGAGTCGATCCGTATTGACGAAGAAACCGGTCAAACCAGATCGACTGGTCCGGTCCTCGGTCCACCCTTTTAATCATTTTTGGTCTTCGGTCCGATTCGGTCTTATGCACAACCAGACATTATGCTTTGTTGGACCGGACCAGACCGATAAACAGGACCGGACGGGACCAACCGGACATGGACCGAATTTCAGTCCGGTCCTCAGTCCTGTGTTTTGGGCCAAATTGGTTTTCAGTCTAGTCCGATTTTCGGACCGTGCTCATACATGTATAATATGCGTATAAAACTTTTCTTTGAAACACCTTTTAAGTCGAAGAGTCTTGGTGTGTATGAAAGTCACGATGTATTAAATATTTGAGAAAAGATAGGGAAAGATGTTTGGTGAGAGGGGGGTGAACTGCGCAACAGTGACACTTGAGGAGCAGGTGAATCATGACAACTCTTTCTCTATTCTTATTTTACAACCAATTAACAACTAGACATAGCAATTTTTTTATTTATTTTTTATTTTTATTTAAGAAAGGCATTTACACTTTGAGTTATATCACAATCGTTTTTACTTTTTACCCTTACTATACATGTTTGTATAATGCCTTAAATCTGTCTTATAAAGACATTACTGTTGAGGTATAATAACAAACTTTATGTAACTATTGTTTCTCGACTATGTATTTAATTTCAAGTTTAGATCATTTAACCATGTATAGTAGAGTTGTGTAAAATTGTATTTTGTCAGATTCTCTAGTTTCTTATTATGACATTTGCTATTATATTTCTGGTTGATAAATATATAAAAAGATAAGGCCGGATGCAGTAATACGAATTGATCGATTGATTGAGTCGATCGCTTTCAATCCCCTTACTGGGGCACTTGATCAATCCCTCCTTTTTTGTGGATGAGGGTCGCCAAGCCGATCTAGATCACTTTTTTTTTTTTTTTTTTTGTTAGAAAAGGTATTTTTGTGGGGTATGTTTTTTGTAGTGTAGGTCACCTTACTGGGGCACCCAATCGTATGAAGGTCGCTGGAGAGAGAAAGCTGACGTGGCAGAGAAAATGGGAGGGATTGACCCTCCTTACTGGTCCAGCCTAACATTGAACCTGTACCATGGTGCATACGTGTTGGTAAAATTATTATGTTTAAGCGAAGTTTTACACAAAACTCATTTGAAGACTGATAACATAATTCGTACTTTTCAATGTATATAACTTTTATCAGAAATGAAACAAAGAATTACAATGATAGTTGCGGACGTTAAACTGAATCAAAGATTGCTAGTTTAGTTTATGATTTTTAAGAGAAATGATACTTCCACAATAGTGCATTTTGTATGATTTTTGTATAAAGAATCTCTAACTATTTTCTTTACGGTCGTTCTCTTTAACAGATAAGTAGAGTTTGATTAAAGTCACATGTGTATAGTAGGTTAGATGTGAAATAGTGCTCCTATATATGTAGCTTCACTTTCAAAATACTTTAGTAAATAATTAATTCAACTATTCACCTTTTATCAATCACTCTTATAGTGTGTACCTTTTTTTTTTTTTTTTTTTTTTTTTTTAAGGAAGTTCCTGCTCATAATTCAAGTATGATTTTGAGAACGAGTATTGATTCAGTGAGGTTTTTCTGATCTCAATGACTTGAATGTTGTTTTCAGTTTGATTACTTTAGTCACTAATATCGCGTCACCGAGGTATTCTGATGGTCTTCGATGTCTCTAAATGTAGTTGTTGATAGAGTTTTATAAAACACGCCCTGATTTCATATCAGATAGTAAAGTTCACCTAAGTTATTTTATGTTCAAATATTATAAGAGATCATTTGACAAATTTTTAGCCTTACAAAAATAGATGTTAATTATTAGATGTAATGATATATCTATAAAATAAGAAGCAACCTATAAAATCTGTTCTCATGTTTTGTTCATGTTGGGATCGCTCCTAACTCTCATTTTCTATTATTAATAAACACATAGTTTTCCCTTCTCTCTCTACTTTCTCTCTCTAACTATGGATGCTATATTTTTCCGTTATCCCTGACCTCCCGAATCACAATATCAACCTAAAACATCGATCCTACAATACATTTTTGCACAAGCTACATTTTCTAAACTATAGAATCCGTTCATGTTTTGTTCATAAGGAGAGATGTTCATGTTGGCAAAAAGTCTAATGCTACAAGTTTAGACTTGTAGTCTCTTAGATGGTTTATGCCGATAACTTCGAAGAATGATGATTTATGTAAAATAGACAAACCACAAGAATGCTTTTGTAGTTTACACTAAAATAAGATTATACGCAATTTCAATAAACTTGACGATTACATCATGTTTTGAAACTTAAACAAAGCATGCGGAAAACATCATTTTGAACTTTAGAACAACTCAATTCCTTGTTGTAATTGTTATTTGGCAAAGGGCGATTTCCTGTTGTATACACTTGTTAATGACGCGCTTGTCGTCGCTAAAGGTGCCATGGGGCCCACCATTTTTTAGCTCTTATTTCGTCAAATGTTTGACTGTGGGACCCACACTTTTATCGACGACAAGTGTCGTTATAACAAATGAACTAGCCGCGAAACGAAATCATAAACCCGCCAAAACCTTAGCGACGATACGTGTCATCACTAAAGGTTTAAGCAGTATTTTTTATTTAATAACAATTAAAAAAGGGACTAATTATAATTTTAAATACGTTTACACCTTTAGTGATGGCATGTGTCGTCGCTAATAGTGTATTTCTATGTAAATTATAATAGAAATTATATATAATTGTTACAGTTAGTTTTATAAAAATACTTAAATTAGTTTATTCATATAATTATTATTTTAATAAATTAAAAAAATATATATTTTGGTAGTTGAAATGAGTTTAAGTTGTAAAGGTAGTTAATTATGTATCGTCGATACTTTTCTGGACTTGCGTAATTAAAAAGACGTTCTTCCGTATATGCGATATCACTATTAATATTTTACTATTTATAAAAATTATCTTAATAGTTAAAATGTGTTTAAGTTGTAAAGTAGTTAATTGCGAAGATTGTAGTACATCGTGTATTGTCGATACTTTCCTATTTGGACTTGCATTTTTAAACGGATTTATAAACGAAGAAGTATATGTTGCACAACCTCCCGGCTTTGCCGACTTTGAAAAACCAAATCATGTTTACAAACTTAAGAAAGCTTTATACGGACTTAAGCAAGCACCAAAAGATTGGTATGATCGACTTAAAACTTTCTTAGTAGACCATAAGTACACCATGGGCCTAGTAGTCAATATTCTCTTTACCAAGAAAAAGGGATCACATATTATCATCGTCTAGATATATGTGGATGACATTATATTTGGCTCAACTTGTCAAGAGTTATGCGACGATTTCTCAAAAATCAGGCATGACGAGTTTGAAACGAGTATGATGAGGGAACTAAACTTTTTTCTTAGGTCTCCAAATTAAACAATTAGAAGATGGGATATTATTCGACCAATCTAAGTATATCAAGGATATGCTTAAGAAGTTTGGTCTTGAAGATTCAAAACCTATGAAAAACACCCAACCAAACTCACTAATAATGAAGAAAGTGAATCCGTAGATAGCACTGAATATAGAGGAATGACTGGTAGATTACTCTATCTTAGTAGACCGGACATTATGTTTAGTGCTTGTCTATGTGCACGCTTTCAAGAAAATCCCAAAATATCCCATCTTAAAGCCGTTAAACGGATATTTAGGTACATTAAATGTTCGGAATATAAATATTCATGTGAAGACTCGATCACCCCGAGTATCGGTTAGCATTAAGTAGCTCGTAGGATAATTAGTAATATTAGTAATAGTTTAGTTATTAAAGTAATCGTGGAGTGGGTCGGGTCTTTACCCTCTGTCAGCACTCCACAGCCCACATGGGGCGTATTATGTAAGTGTATAAATACCCCTCTCCACCTAGGGAGAGGGTTGGACCTTTCACACATTCTAATCTAATATCATCCTCTTTCTCTCTCTAAGGTTCCCAACTTTTCTTTCTCTCTCTACAATTCTTATTCTATTCGACCTAGATCTTAATCCATACGTGTTATATGTTTGTGAACATCATACAATTGGTATCAAGAGCCATGGTTAGGTTCATTTGATTACATGTTCACGGATTTGCTTAGTTTTATATTTTTTTTGGTTCGAATAGAATAGGGTTAAAATCTCTCATTTGTGCTTTGTTTTTGGTTGAATTTCTTAAAAGCATGTACTTTCTTGATTAGGGTTAGTATATAAGCCTAGTTTGGTGTTTGGAAAGATTGTTCTATTCATTTTGTGGTATTTTAGGTCAATTCCTTTGGTTTCTTCAAAGTTTTCTTCGTTGCGATTTGAGTCTCGTCTAGACTTTCTTCGTTGCGATTTGTGTTCAGTTGGGAAATTGTTGGTTGCGATTTGGTATACTTTGGATTATGCGATTTGGCTTATTACTTAAAAGGGAAAAAGAAGACAAACCGCAAGAAAGGGACGGTTTTGGTGTTTTGTGTGTTGCGATTTGACTAGATAGCGACTGTTCTGTCCGGTAGTGCCTGCAATTTTGTGGTTGCGATTTGGGTATTCTGGTTGCGATTTGATATGTTGCGATTTGGGTCTTTCTGGTTGCGATTTGATAGTTGCAATTTGGGTCTTTCTGGTTGCGATTTGAGTGTCTGCGATTTGATTAGCTGCGATTTGACTAATTGCGATTTGATTAGTTGCGAGTTGACAAGTTGCGATTTAACTAGTTGCGATTTGACTGATTGCGATTTGACCAGTTACGATTTGACATTGGGAGTTGATACTTACGATTTGACTTATTGCGATTTGGTTAGTTGAGATTTGATTAGTTGAGATTTGACTTGTTGCGATTATTAATTGCGATTTGACTTGTTGCTGTTTGACCAAAGTTGACTTTTTACATCAAAACTTCAAATGGCTATAACTTTTGAACCGTAACTCCGTTTTCAGCTCACGATCTGTCAAAACGACCGTGAGACCGAGGAGAAGAACTGTAACTTTCGAAGCCTGAAATCGCTCCAAAATGAAGTTATTGAGATTTTAAGTTTTCAGACCATAATTTCACTGTAACAACTTGCATCAACCAAACCAAATCACAACTATACAACAAATCACCAAGTCTACCATACTTTCATCACAACACAGTCAAGTAATCAAATCACGGTTTCTTCTTGATTTTGTAAAATCCCGCGAAAGAATCTATTTCTCGGTTTAAATCATAGAATTGTAAAATCCCGTGCACGTTCATATCATGTCAAACACTACAGATTCAGTCATTGCTGAGGTACTCAAATTGTACGACATGATCGATGAACATAAGATTCCCAACAAAGTAAAACCGACAAACATTTTTGAACAGACAAACGTCTTTGGGTCAGATATTGCTAATATGGAATCTTTATGCTTGAATTCGCAAGAGAGAGAGTTGCTTCAGCCACAACAATTGCACGGTAATGCAAAGGAAAGTTGCATAGAATGCTTTCGACTACTTCATTCACATCTCATGGTTCTCTCATAAAGACCTGGATCCATGGGAGGATTCGAACGAGCATTTGCATCACTCTTTGGTCAAGATGTTCAGACTTTCATAGGCACTATGTTCCTGAACTTAGATCAACTAGAACAACAACTTGACAAAGAAGAATTTCATGAAATTGGATCCATGGCTGCTCTTCGGGTGATCAACAAACAACTTCAATTGTTCATCAATTCACAATACACTTGGGATTATGACAGTCAAATGACAGAAAAGTGTTTTACTGATTACACTGGAATTGAAGTTAACATGTTCAGAGAAACATTACTCCAACACATGGGTAATGTTAAGAAGTACATTGAGGAAAGAGCACAACACAAACTAAAGTATGGCATCAAGATGAATGAAAGTCGGATGCAATCAAGAGAGATTAAGGTTGATTCGAGTAAAGCACTGGGTGCTAGTTCAGTTGTCACAGAATGCAGTGGGACAAAGTCAGATAAGCATGATACAAGCAGCAGTTATGTGACTCATGTCACACATGGTGTGGATGCTGATATCAGACCAGTAAATGACCAAGTGCCATTTGCTGAGGTACATTTAACTGTTCAACATAATGTCCTTGCTAGTGAACAACAACATACTCATCAATCTGAACCAACATATGACACATATCTGTTGGAAAAGGCTGATAGCAATACCACTCCTGATTCAACAAATATGAGTCATAAGGGGGGAGAAATTGACTAGGATGCTGAACACGATCAAGTTATAAGTCCTTTGGTTAAGGCTGAGCTTTTCAAAATGAATGATATGGTTGAAAAAGAAGTTCATAATGAACTTTCAAACAGATTCTTACAACTTGAAAAACATTGTATTTCACTTGAAATATCAATACAACAAAAGGAAGAAAGTCTTCAAACTAACAAACCATGTAATAATCCAGAATTTCCTGAATTTCGTGAATTTTTTGAGATAAACGATTTGAAAGCTCAGCTACAAGCCAAAAACTTAACGATCAACAATTTGAAAACTCAAATTAATATGCATGAGAAAAGTAATGAAGCCAAGGTTAAACATGACATTGATGCAATTGAAACAAGAAACATCGAATTGAAACTTAAAGTGGCTAAATTACTTAAGGAAAATGACGCTTTGAAAAACATTACAAAGACCTGTATTATTCTATCAAAGAAACAAGAACTAAGACTACAGATCAAACACCTTCTTTGATTGCAAAAAATGATGAATTCAAAGCTCAACTTCAGGAAAAGGGTTTTACAATTGCAGCATTAAAAAACGAGTTAAGAAAGTTAACAGGAAATAGTGTGAATACTAAGTTTGCAAAACCATCAATCTTGGGGAAACCAGTTTCACAACCATTTAGAAACCAATCAGTTGTTAGACAACCGACTGCGTTTAGATCTGAACGACCAAAATTTTCAAAACCACGGTGTGCCTCCCAAGTTGATGCGAAACAAGTTTTGTCAAAACCAATCACTTCACAGTCTAGACCTAATGAAAAGGAATATGTTTTGCAAAACCTCATCATATATGTGCTTTTAGCTCTTCTATAGGATTAGTTCAAAGCATGTGTCATGTGTGACACCAAAAGAACATGTTAGACATAAAGACATTGTTCAGAATCAAAACCTAGTAGATGCAAAGAAAAACACACATGAAAGGACTAGGAAGTTGCCTGTTTTTAAGAGTAGTTGTGTGTCGATTAACGCAATTCCCGTAGCAGATCACTCTAAGAATCCTAGATCTTTTTCTGATTCCAAACACTTTGTTTGCTCGACTTGTCAGAAATGTGTTTTTAATGCAAATCATGATGATTGTGTAACAAAATTCCTGAAGAAAGTGAATGCTTATGCTAAGGTTCAATTCCCTAAGACTAGAAACAACAACAAGCCCGTAGGACCATAGAGTTATACTTAGAAAACTAGTAGGAAGATTGCTATAGGACAAAGGTTTTCTCTCAACATGTCTTCCACTGTGCATGAGAAACCAAACACTCCTAGATCTTGTCTTAGGTGGATACCGACGAGTAGAATTTTTAAGATTGCTGGTCTTAGATGGATACCTATTAGAAAGATGTTCACTGAGTGCAAAACCAAGGTTGACAGTGAAACCCCAAATGATCTGGATGCTGATATCACTAACCCATATAAATGCAAACAAACTCTTAATGTCAGTGCAGGTAGTCTTTACTTAAGTGCAGATACATCATTCACTCCTATTAAGGAAAGACTCAGGGTTTGGTTGCTGAAAAGACTGATATCACATGAATTAGGGGCTCAAGCAATTCAAGCTTGATAAACATCGATAAATGACGTCTATTCACATCAGTTCAGGCCTCGTTCTTCATCGACTATGATGTTTGAACACTGCAGTTCAAGCCTCGGGCCTCATTGTCAACATAATGGCGTCTGCTGACAACTCTTCAAGCCCCGTTCATCAAAGAAAAAAAGGCGTACGCTTGAGTGCGCTTTATTTTCGGAAGAAGAGAAATCTTCTTGTTTCTGACTATTCTCATCAAAAAAGCTTCATACTTGATCCATGCTCGTTCAGACATCAAGTGGATCTACTTTCATCAGATTGGACGTTTATTCACTCAATCAAAAATGGCAACTTCAAATGCCATTTTTGAGAGGGAGAAGTGTGAACAATGGATCAACCTCATATGCACTTGTTCAATCAAAAATGGCATCCTCATATGCAATTTTTGAGGGGGAGAAGTATGAACAAGTGGATCGACGTACATTTGATTGTTTGTTCACTCACTTGTTGGGCATCTAATTTTGACTACGGAGTTGATCAGGTATCACTTATTTGAGGTTGAAGTTGACTTTCTCAAAGGCGTGATCTTATTCTATCTTGAAGTCGGGATTGGTTGGATGCATGACTTTCAATGATAACTTGCTCGTGCTTAAGATTTAAGTTGAAGACTTAGTTTATCTAGTTACCAAGTCGGGCAAGTTGAGACTGGTAACTATCACTAAAGTGTTACGTGTTCTCAGTGCACACCGATGGTTGTGATAATCGCAAGGTTAATCCATACTTTGGTTGTATGAGTAATAAGATTGCTTGGAGCATTAACTCTCACGTCTCCACATATGCAAGTTAAGTCACGAGAACGGAATTCTACTTCAGTGTCAAGTTTGGTATATCGGGTTTGCTCCATCAGTTATCACATCAAATAGCCTACTTAAGGGTTGGTAAAGATAGTCAGAGAGAGTTTCGGTAGCGGTTGATTCTCACTTGATACATTTGAGCCAATTGTGTTCTTCTCACAAGATGTCATGTATATATGCGTAAATTGTGTTGCTGATTCTGAGGTATCAAAACCAGCAAGGGGGAAGGAAACATACATCTGGACGCACAATGAGTACGCGTGATGAACTTTATACTTCTTCTTAATCGAAGTTATTCCGGGAAGACAGATGTCATAACCGCAGAGAAAATCAGTGTTTTAACTCGTCGCCTCTTGGTGTATTATTCCAACAACGTGGGGGAAGAGATGTAAGAAACAGTTTCTGATGATTAAATAGGTACACAATTGTATGATGATTCCTCTGGTTAGTCGGTGCCCAACAGAAGGAAATGTGTTCATCCGGGACTTACTTGATTTCGGTGCTTCTGTGGTACTGTCTTGGTGTTATCATTTAGACTACATACGGGATAAGTTGCTTACACTCGAGACTTAGGTGACTTTGGTGTAACAATTCTCATCTGCAATTTCCTAAAGGGAGAAAAGGGGATTTTTGGGTCTTAATTGATCTTGATGTTACTTTTTCGACTTCATTAATGGGATTGAGTGTGTACTTCGGGTTTTTGGGCTTCATACAATGAGACTGTTGCATCACTTCAACTACTTGGGGGAAGTGGTCTCTGGATACTTTCAGTATGCATTCCTTCAGTCTTCAGCAGGAAGTAATGTGAGAAGAATTATTCAAGTGTGAGATGATTCACTGCTGATCTATTTGATGATCCCCCGAACGGAGAATCACGATGATTATTCTTAAAAGGAGCATCAATATTTGATGTGGTTTGCTACGGGTTTTGCTGTACAGTTACCTTTCGTAAGCTTGAAAGAGAGCTTTGAAACTGCTCAAAAGGAAGATTGTCGATTTAGGGGGAAGCTGTCAAAGCTTCAAATTGAGAAGGCTCAAGTTCAGTCTATTATTCAGGAGCCTTGAAAGCTTTGGTGGTGAAAGTTTAAGAGATGTTGACTACAAACTTCTACAACGTAAAGAACGATATCCTTATTTCGGTATTCATGTCAACATCTTAAACTGAATAATATAGTTTGTACATATCTTAAACCAAATTGTAAATAGTAAATTATAAAAACATCAAAATGTAAATAAAAAATATAAAACCAAGAAAAACCATAAAAATCAGAAAAATATAAAATACCAAAAATAGTTTCTTCTAGGCATGTCTTCTGTTTATCGATAACATTTACGGTCTTAGAAATGTCATTCAATAATGACACGGGACTTTAAATGAAGCTCGAGCAGAAGTTAAAATGAATTGTTAAAACATGTCATGATGGCTTGCTATTACGTTAGATAGCAACCCGCGTTTCAAAATGAGGAAAGCGCGTCTGCAAAAAGACGACTGTTCCTAACAATGGGTGAAGTTCACCCGGGCATGGATTACTTCATATCCGTGCATCCGCGATTTGATGTACGTTTCAGTGCATCATTTCTTGTAAAGGAAGAGAAATCTTCTTTGTATGCAAATAATTTTCCTTCTATGATTCTTCTGAAAATTATTTGTAAGACACTTGGCGGTTACGTGTTGTTTGAAATTCTTTTAGCCTTGGATTGTTCATAAAATTTGTCACTCAATCAATGACTATAGCTCTTTAACTAGAATACGGGTCACTGATTGAGGGGGAGAGTATTTTATATCATCAAATGGGTTTCTTGGTTAACTCATAATTGTTAGAAAAGGATTTGTAGTTAATGGGGTATTAGTTGAAGAGGAACTTACTAAGCTTTATATCTAATGGCCAAATGTGTTAGTTGCTAGAAAGTTTAGGGCATTATGTGCAATTTACTTATAGTTTCCTAGCTTTATGTAACTAGAAGGTTCATTTGTGTCACTTTGGAATCCTCGTTTAATCCCTTAAATACTGTAAAACTCAAACTCTAAAAGAAGTTAGAAAACCCATTGTGTTTGATGTTCTTTAATACTCCACTGGCATTTGTATGATCTGAATGAACGAGTTTCAAATGCTGATTGACTTTTGTTAGTCGATTGCTGCTTAATTGTTGTTGATTTAGTGCATGCGCACTCAGGATATGCTTAGGTATATAGCTATCATGTTAGAATCTTGTCCCTAAGTTCCTGAGTTGAATGTTGAAATTTGAGTGAATTGCCATGTTCATGATTGCTGATTGCTCTTCATGCTAGATAGCAGTTTGATGTATTTCCTAACTGTGGTTTGATTATGAGATGAATTCGGTATTATGAGTTGGCAAGCTGCTATGTGGTAGCTATTAATGAAAAGTGAATCTGTATGTATGTATATCTGTGTTGATATTCTTATGCAGATTCCATGGCCAATATGAATGTGCCAGTTCCCGCTCTAACCATTTGATCAGATGTTCAAACGCTATTGACTGGCTCTGAATTCACCGCAACAGCAACATCGGCAACAACAACAAGAACAATGTCTTCACCACCACCACCTTCATTTCAACAAAGCAGTACTTATTTTGGTCTCGCCAAGTGGGGATCTAAAACATTTGGGAAATTTTTGTTGGTGGATGGATAATCGATGTTGACCACTGACTCCCTCAGAGAAGCTGATGATCACATCATCTGCGCAAATAGGTCAATATCATTTGTGTCATAACGATTATCTTTGTACATGATAAGTAGTGAATCTCCCTCATAAATTGAGGGGGAGCAGTTGCATGTTCCATTATCAGCACATATTAAAACTGACCACATTTTCTCCCACATTTCCTAACTCATTTAAATCAATTGGGATCACAAATCTCAAAAGGTTTAAAATTTTTGATCGGGGGAGGGAATGTGATTTAAATATGAAACCTGATGAAAATGTGATCTTTTGAACATTAAGTGTAAGCTCTCCCATATGTGCTAAACTCTTTCGTATAATCGATGCACATATTAAGGGGGAGAAAACGGTGTGATTGCAAAAAGGATGTGGCATCTTATGTGAGCGTGGCTCAGACTTCACCAATGAATTGATGAAACAAATACTGTCATTAATCGAAAGGACATGTCCTGGCCGGGTAATAATTTCAAGCTGGTCTAACTAGTGATGTAAGCGTGTCTCGAAGAGGACGTGTCTGGGTAGAGTGTATCGTTTCGAGAAACTTTATGTAGACTTGATCAGGCCGGGTAATAATTTCAAGCTAGTCTAACTAGTGATGTAAGCGTGTCTCGAATCGGTCATGTTCACTGAAAGTGGATCAATTCAAAAAGTGCGATCTCCTCCCAACATGTGCAAATTTATAATAAAATCATCTGAGCACATGTTAAAGGGGAGAATTTGAAAAATACAATACCCTCAAAGTGTTAACAAAATGTGCTTCATAATCATGAACACTTTGAGATATTTTTCAAGGATTTGGTTAATGGCAACATAGGATAGTCATGAAGTTATAAGGTGACTAAGGTTAGGAAAACCATCCTATGATCCGCCAGAGCCGGGGGGATCTACCCAGGGACAATACCGAATAGTTAGTATTAGAAAGCCCTTAGGTATGATTATGAAAAAAGGAGTAATATGAGAAAGGAGAAAGAAGGGGTTGAAGAATTAAAAAGAAATGTAATGAGAAAGGGTGAAAAGAAATAGCCATCCAAATTATTCAACCTTAGGGCAGAAACCGGGTTCAATTCATATGCTACTGGAGGTAACACCGGTATTGAAGACAAGACGTCATGGACCCAGTGAAGCACTACACTAAACCTTCTAAACCACTCAAGTTCTCTCAAAAGGACTTGTTTCATTCTCACGGGGAACCCTGCATAATCTATCGACCACTCATTACGAGTTATGTTGATATTGAAACAGGAGACACCGCTCCAGTCTCCGACTACAAAAAATGCACTTATCGAGTCTAGAGCCACGAGATGCATCATAAGATCTCATAGGAACACATGTTACTTCTACACTGGTTGTTCAACTTTAAGGACACCAGTTGTACACTTATGAGTCCTACGCAGATCTTAGCAATCTGCCAGAACATTTATGAGGGAATTTACAAATGTAATTCTCAGTGATTGAATGGAAATTCTTGCCAGGGACAACATCAAACAGCCCTGAAAGCAGGTCACTTCGGTAATTCCTTGTGGATTACGCTTAGTGGTCGCGGCGGTTTCAAACGGTCTACAGTCGTGGAGTGAACTCCAGCGACTCACCTAATCGTTGATTTACTATGGTAGATCTTGTAAGCCCTCTATGGGTTTTTGATTTAGGAACGGCCTTGGTAAGGATTAGAAAGAGTTTTCACACTATGCTGTTAACAATCTCGAAGTCCGAACCTGTAAGTACCGGACGTTTTATTGCTAACTGTCGTATGCAGGAATCCCTGGCGGTTGCAGCTGATTGCCGAAAAGATGCCGATCCATCACCCCATGCTCACACTTCATCATCTCAATTAAAGAAATCATGATACCTAAAAGACCTTCAACACTGCTTCCGCAACTCTGATGTTGAAAATCATGATCCAGAAAAGTGTGAGCATGCAGTCCAAATGCCACAACAAATCACATGGAAGCAATGCTGCTACAACAGGATGAGCTTGGAGATTTACAGTGGCAAATGATCTCAATGAAGGTTCAAAGATCACAACTTCATATGGAGACAATGTTGCATGATGACTTGAAGATATATGTTGGATATTCTCAAAGAATCCTCAAAAGATCATCCAAGACAAAAGATCAGTCATCAAAAGTTCGCTGCTGAATGTACTAAGATCAATGACTTTGAAGAATCAAGAACTACAAGCTAAGAAGTCAAACACCTATGATAGAATGCTAGAATTCAGAATATTATTTCAGGGGTGACCTCCCTTAGGGGGAGATTGTTAGGAATATAAATATTCATGTGAATACTCGGTCACCCCGAGTATCGGTTAGCATTAAGTAGCTCGTAGGATTATTAATAATATTAGTAATAGTTTAGTTGTTAAAGTAATCGTGGAGTGGGTCGGGTCTTTACCCTCTGTCAGCTCACTCCACAGCCCACACGGGGCGTATTATGTAAGTGTATAAATACCCCTCTCCACCTAGGGAGAGGGTTGGACCTTTCACACTTTCTAATCTAATATCATCCTCTTTCTCTCTCTAAGGTTCCCAACTTCTCTTTCTCTCTCTACAATTCTTATTCTATTCGGCCTAGATCTTAATCCATACATGTTATATGTTCGTGAATATCATACATTAAAGGCACTACACATTTAGGATTATGGTATCCCAAAGGAAAGGGTGTAGAAACCATAGCGTATGCAAATTTAGACCATACCGGTAATTATGTTGATAGGAAAAGTACAAGTGGTGTAAGACACTGTTTCACTTCATGATTTACTAAGAAACAAACAGCCCTCGCAACTTCAACTACCAAGGCAGAGTGTGTCAACAAGTACTATGAATGAAGCAGGCTCTCGTCGATTATGATATTAAACTCAATGACATTTCTCATTCTTTGCGACAACAAAGTAGCTATCGATCTCAGCAAAAATCCAGAACCAAACACATAGAAACATATCACCATTTCCTACGTGACAATGTTTAGAAGGAAAACATCTCAAGTGAGAAAAGTTTCCTCAGAGGACAACATTGCCTATATTCTCACAAAACCTCTCAAGAGAAAACCTTTCAACTATCTTAGACTTATTTTAGTGGGTAGATAAAACATTAGCTCGAATCCTAGTCTAACCAAACAACCAAACATTATATTCTGATCCTGCGGATCCAAACGATAATAAGCGCGGATCCCTTATTTTGGATCCGCCGGATTCGTGGACTGTTGAGACAGTTTCAAAATAAGTTAAAACAAACACTCTTTACTGTACATCATAATCCATAAAAACACAAATCCCACTGAAAGTCGACCCTTATCACATCAAACTCAAAAATTAGGTCATTCTCCACAATCAATTTGTGCTTAATTCATCACTGTAAGTATCCTAAACTTATCTAATTTTTAATCAATGTCTAGGATTCCTATTTGTTGCACAAAATTAAAACTTGGGGTTTAGGCATAATTTTAGTAAAATCATGAAACATATTTACTGAATTGCATTTTAAATCATGTTTTTCATAATTAGGAATTGCATCTTGTAAGTACATTATCATAATTCATCAAAACCCCATGAGAAATTATTACTAAAATCTTCTCAAGACTAGGAAAAACGACTTGCAATCATTGTTCATACAAAATCAAAAACCTTATGTTTTAAATATCATAACCTCTTTAATACTAATACATAATTAATATGTATTTTCGGGTACATTCAAACGTAGCTACATCAAACAAGAGCGTTTGGGTTATCTCACATTTTTACTACAAAAACTTGCATCAAAAGAGTCGAGATAACCGCACCTCCACATTGTTCTCATATAGGCACACACTAGAAATATATGTATATATGTATTTAGATGATTCCAACTAAAACGATATAATTTTCGTGTCTAGGTAAATCATGCCTCCCGCTACTTATTATGACCACAAAGAAACTACCAAGTACCTACCCAAACATCATCAAACCAAAGGACTCACAGAAGCTCAAATCAAAATCTTTAAGGCACTAGAAAACCGTTATGTTCACGAAGGTAGAACCATAGACTCATCATTTTTAGAAGAAACCAATATCCGTGAACAATTAGCCACTATCCAATTTGAGCATCTTCTCGACATAGATGAGCCTATCATTCCTAGGTTTATACTTGAATTTTAATGCTTCCGTAAAACTTAAAACTGACGACTTAGGATTTTTGAGCATTCATTTCAAAGTAAACCAAAATCAATTCAATTTCCCTTTGGATCAATTCGGAGAAGTTTTAGGTATTCCTAGTCAAGGAACTTGTTTTTACTTAGACAAATGGCCATTATCCATCCTAGAATCCAACCTTGGTCGTGACCACCCATACGACACACCTCTCACTTCCAAAGAAATTATCCGTGATCATCTCTTCAATCCTAGAAACAACCCAACTAAGAAAATCCGAGGCAAACAAGTAAATCGAGATCCATTTGCTATGGAACTTAATGAACTCAAACCTCAATTTAAGAAACTAGAGGAGATTCTTAGAGCCAACGTTATTAGCACTATTGGAAATAGGGATCATGTAAACGCTAGCCTATGTTGCATGCTCTACTGTGTGTCTACCCATCAACAATTCAATTTAGCCTACTATATTGCCAAAAGAATGGCCAATATACCTATCTTAGGTACCTCCGCAATGCCATATGGAATGCTTCTTACCCGTCTGTTTAGAGCTTCTATTCCCATTCCTCGAAACACATATGGTTTTCTTCCAGACTACACTGAAATTCCACAAACCTTTGTTCCACTTAGTGATCATAGAGTAGCAGTAGCGAAAGGAAAACGTGCTCATCCTCCAACCTCATCTTCATCATCATCGGCTAGTGACGAAGATGGTTTACTTAACTCTAGGATTCCTCCACCCGAATACTTGCGTCAACTTCCTTCTGTTGATAATGAATCTATGGAGCATCGACAAATAAAGGGAATGATGAAGAATCTAGGACGATGGATCATGAAACTTCACAAGAGTCAGAAGAAAATAATCAAGATGTTGAACAAATAATGACATCTAAGGAGTGTTTGGTACAAGACTTTATTTGACTATGTATTGTTGATTTTATGTGCCTCTTAAGATTTTATGTTAGTACCTAACTTTTATGTGAATTTACTTAACTTTGCTAGACGATAACATGTATTGTTATCAATTTTCCGAGTTTAAGCCACCATTTGGCTTAACTCCTTTTATGGTAAGGTCTGATGATCGGTTTTATTTATATGATAACGCGTGTTAGAACCTATATATTTAATAGTTTTGCATTATATATTAGCTATTAAATACATTTTAGGAGCATTTTCGGGTTTTGAACGAAAAACGCAAAATTTGACAATCATTTTGTTTGTTTTAGGATCTGCTAACGACGGATCCCAGATTTTGGATCCGCCTTATGTATCCTTTGGCTCCGCCAGCCATGCACCTGCGGATTCCACAGATCCAAAAATTTGGATCCGTCTTTGATATCGATTGGATCCGCAGGTTCATCAGTGAATTTTTCTAAATTCCCGATTCATCCCGATACTTAGATTTTAGATTATAAGTCTTCTTAGAGATTGTTTACTGATCATGAGACTCTTTAAAATGATTTAGAAACTATTAGAACCTTAAGAAAATCATTTCCCACAAAAAATTTGAATATTCAAATTTTTGTCCAAGTTACCTTTCTATAACACATAAGGATCCTTTTAATTGGTTCCTTGGAATCCGTGAATCAATCACAATTCATACTTTTGAGTCATCATCTGCATATCTTCATGTCAACTCCATTTCTATGGATTGAATTTCATAATAGGACAGACCACTTTATCTTGTTCCAAGTTTTTGGAAACCAACACCTCTTTAATCCAAACACCAATTTCCATACACTTTAGGA
Organism: Artemisia tridentata subsp. tridentata; assembly: GCA_021014915.2. Taxonomy (NCBI): domain Eukaryota; kingdom Viridiplantae; phylum Streptophyta; class Magnoliopsida; order Asterales; family Asteraceae; genus Artemisia; species Artemisia tridentata. The sequence goes on from CP139505.1 coordinate 233,167,942, forward strand.
GCTATATATTAGAAACTTTAGATAGTCATAACACACACCATCATCATCATCCTTAAGTATTAATCCTGCATTCACAAACAACCTTCTCATGATGCACAAGTCAAACAACTCCTACATGTCCCGACCACACAGAAGGACTGCTAGGATTAGTATCATACCTTATTGGTTCATAAATCCTATTACAAATGTGAACTTTCCTACCATATCTACTGCTACTACAACTCTAATCATAACTCTTGTGGTTAACATACCTTCACCCTTTTCATCTCACCTTCATTCAAAAGTCCACCATCACCTACATGTAACACACCATCACCTACAACTACACCAGTAGCTTCCTCACCACCACCCACACCATCTCAGGAAAGAAAATCATCATCACCACCAAATTCACTCAACCTTCAATCACATGATCTACTTACCACACTTCAACACCTTGATGAATCAATGTGGTTAAATCAACCAAACACTCAAGTGAATGATAACTTGATTCACTTAATGCTTCTTCTAACATGAGAGACTCTAACTTACGTGATACTATGGACTTAGAAGCTATGTGGCTTGCCTCCATCATATCTCCATCAAACCCAACCAATTCCACTCCATAGGAGTCTTTAGTCTTTCCTAGAATCCTCTTATTGTACTTCGTAGAATTGTTCTTGGATTTCTTCTATTTTAGGAACTCTCTTATGTAACATCATGTTTGAGACGTTTGTCACAAACAAATTTTCAATAAATGAATGTTATGTTTTGATATTTGTAGGTGATCAAATATTTGAATTATTATCTTATTTTGTTACATGGTTGGTTTGGTCTCTTATATTTGACTTAGGCATAATTCCATCAGACACTAACTTTTGACTTTTTCAATGGTCATACAGATTAAACCTTAATGATTGTTATGTTCTTATGCTTGTGGGCGATCATATTTTAGTATATTCTCATATTTTAGCTTACTAACACCTTTCTATAGTTGGTTTCAACTTCACATAATTAGTTCATCATATGCACTTAGGTACAATTTTTTTGATCAGACTCATCATTTTGACTTTTTAAAGTCAAAAGGATTGACCTTTATTGTTTGGTTGACATTTTCATATGCATTTTGCTACTTTGTTAAAGTAGTACATAACTAACTTTTCTTTTGTAGCATTTCATCCCTTTGAAACGTATATGTTGGTACCCTAGTAATGGGGAGTATACATCGAGGGGGAGCATATCATATTCTAACCGTTTGTTTTGTAGGATCATGCATCATTACCTTGTTACTCAATTTAGGGGGAGTATAAAACAAGGAGGAGCTTTTAAAGTTCTCAAAATCGTATTCCGCTACGCATATCTTCTTTTTGATTCGACAAAAAGGGGGAGAAAGGATTAAGTTTCATCAACTGTGAAACATCACAGTACATACATTTATGCTTAAAATTGTTTTCAAAAATTGCATAAAACAAACTTAATCTATATTTTTTAAAAAGACTCATACTATATTTATTCTTTTGCTTAAAAATATACTTTATGTTTTGTCATCAACAAAAAGGGGGAGATTGTTAATACAAATATCGTCCCAAAAATGTTATTTATATTTTACGGTCTTTACTTAGTTTTGTTAATGACAAATAGAAAATATATCATTTAGCAAATCATAAATACAAGCTACAGTCTTTTTAGAACACATTTACATTTCACAAGATCACTAGAATTTACATTTTATACATTTACATGTTTATTTCCTAAAATGGAAACTTTATTTTTCAAATAATAGAATGACATCATGGCATGCATCATGTACACAATCTTGGAAAGATTTTGTGATAATTTGTTTAGATTTTCAAGCCAAAGAGTTGACATTTGAAGATATGGAAAGATTGTGCAAGATTTGGAAAGATTTGAAGATCTCTTAGCTGTCCTGCGCTGGCGGATCCAAATGCATACAAGGACGGATCCAATTTTTGGGATCCGCCGGATCCGTCAGCTGTTCACTCAGTTTGCCTATAAATAGCAAGCTGATCATTTGGGCATATCATCACTTACACAACATAAAATATACATTCTCTTATATTACTAACCCATATCATTTCATTTTTAGTGATCTTCCTTTTTGTAGCAAAAGGAATCAAGCATTAACAAGCTTCAACACTCTTTTGCAAGACTTGCTAGTTACCTACTGTGTAGCTCATTAGAACTTAGACATCATTGTCACCTCTTTTATTCAGTAGAATCCGGTTTGTGTTTTAGTCCTCAAAACACTTAGTGTAAAAGGGAGTAGTTGTACCCTAGCAAAGAACTCGACATCTAGCTTAGTGTCGGTAATTGTATAGGCGACGTTAGGTTGGTTCTTCCTTGAAGTAAGAACTCAGTATTTAGCTTTGTACCAGAAAAAGGGTATAAGCGACGTGTATTAAGGTTTTTTCCGCCGAGAAGGGAGTTTGTTTCTTAGTGAAGAATAACTCTCGAGTTAGAGGCTCGAGGAGTTGAGTAGGGCTAGGAAAAGAGTCCTTGTAGCCAAACCACTATAAACATCCGTGTTTTGTGGTTTGATCTTTCCTCTCTTTACTTTTCATATATATTGTTTTATTATTTGTTTGTGCATATTGTCTTTAAAATCACATTAAGTAACAAAGCGAATAAATTTTAAAACGGTAAAAACTATTCAACCCTCCTTCTAGTTTTCCACATATATGTTTCGTTTGTTTTTATAAGTTTTCGTATGTACTTATACGGTTTTATACATTCTTGTCCGTTTTCGTCCGTTTTTTATACGTTTCGTCCATTTTTATACGTTTTCGTCCGTTTTATACGTTTTCGTCCATTTTTATACGTGTTTTATATGTTTTCATCCTTTTTTATATGTTTTCATAAGTTTTTATCTGTTTTCGTCCAATTTTATATGTTTTCGTTCGTTTTTATACGTTTTCGTCTGTTTTATATGTTTTTATACATTTTCGTCCTTTTTAAAAAACGGACGAAAACGTATAAAAACGGCGAAAACTGATAAAAACGTATAAATACGGACGAAAAAGTATAAAACGGACGAAAACGTGTATAAAACATAAAAACGTAACGGGTCTAAAGCATAAGGAGTGGATAAAAACAATAGGGAGGGTGATGCAATTTTCGCTAACCCACATGGACCATTTATGTAATTTACCCTATGACTGGTGGATGCAATTTTCGCAAATTCACAGTGTAAAATGGTAATCACACGTTTTCACTACACACATAAAGACAAAAATGGTAGTTTAGTACCCAAATAAGCAATAATTTTAATATGTTACACATAAAAAAAATATAGTGGCAAGTACGATGATTTTTAAAATGATTAGGCGAAGGATATACTTACACCATGATTATTTTCATCATTTGATGATCGTGCTCAGGTAAGCGAACAAACCGTAGAAGCAGATGAGTAATCTTTCGCGTCCAAAGGAAATGTTACAACCCTAAGTGAAACAAAATACTAGACCACCAGAATATATTGTATGTTATTTGACTTATTTCTTATATATTAAGCTAGCTTATTGTCACTTTTTTATTTATTTATTTATTTTTTTTATTTTTTTATTTTTTAGAATAGCTTATTAGTTGTTAGTTGTTCAGGTAGCAGTGACATCCAATTGGGCAGTATGCTAACCCTGAACTCCATCTTTATTTTCTCCTATTCAATGGCTTGTTAGTTGTCACCTAATTAACTTACGATCGAGGTCAAAGTACTGATTATCATGAAATTTCTAATTTACGTGTCGATCAAGACCATTTACCGTCTACGTTTCTAGAAAGAATGGTAAGTATTTAGTTGATATATAATTAAAAAATATCCGTAATTTAGATTAATATAATACCCAGCTCTTTCTTTTAGTCAACTTATCTATGTAATAAGTTCAAATTTAATGTCATTTAGCGTACAAGAGTTTTCTTTTATTTTTATTTATATCCAAAAAGTTGTTAAAGAATATTTAGTAAACGAGAAATCTTTATCCTGCATGAAATAGAAAGACATTTGAAATTTGGTCACTAACAATTACTAGTAGATTGTTTGTAATTTTAGAAAAATGACATCAGTGATGGGCCAGGGCATATGTTTCGGTTAATCTTTTTAGTAAATTAAAATGAAGAAAATGTTGAATTCGAATAAATAAAATATGAGAAAATTATAATGTGAAGTTAGGAAATTCTGATGTGTATCAACACATAAAAACTTAGACCTATTAATTAAAAGGGCAAATGTTTTTAAAAGTATCATACTTGTTATTATTTATTTTTCTAGGTAGCGAACAAAACTTTTTACTTTTTTGGGTTTTTTTTTTTTTTATCTTTTATGGGTACTGATGACTAGTGATGACTATTTTACCTTTTCAAATTACATAAATGGTTCATGTGGGTTAGCGAAAATTGCATCCACCGTCCTTAAGTTGAATTACATAAATGGTCCCTTAAAAAAAATTCGGAATTTCTTTTTCTTTTTTTCGGAATTTATTTTCCAATTTTTTTTTTTCGAAATTCTTTTTCAAAATATTTTTTTCCAAATTTTTTTTTTCGAAATTCTTTTTCAAATTTTTTTTCGGAATTTTTTTGTCGAAAAACTTTTTTTTCGGAAATTTTTTTCCCAATTTTTCTTTTTCGAAATTCTTTTTCAAATTTTTTTTTCAGAATTTTTTTGTCGAAAAACCTTTTTCTGAATTTTTTTCTGAAATATTTTTTCTAGAACTGTTTTTTTCGTCACATGTGAAAAAAAATTCTAGATTTTTTTTGTAACATGTGAAAACGTATAAAATGGGATGAAAACGTATAAAAACGGATGAATAAAAGTGGGCAAAAACTTAAGAAATTAGACGAAAACATGTAAAAACGGATGATAACAGATAAGAATGTATGAAAACCTAAGATAACGAATGAAAATGTATAAAAAACTGACGAAAACGTAGTACATAGGACGAAAACGGGAAAAAACGTATAAAAACGGACGAAAACATATAAAAATGTAACGGGTCGAAACCATAAAAAGTGGATCAAAAAAATAAAAAAGTTTAGGGACAGTGGATGCAATTTTCGCTAAACCAGATGTACCATTTACGTAATTTACCCGAGGGACGGTGGATGCAATTTTCACAAATTCACTGGGCAAAATGATCATCACAAGTTTTCAGTAGCCATAAAAGATCAAAAAAAGAAGAAAAATGTACTGAAAAACAAAAAAATTTGTTCACCACTCAGAAAAACAAATAATAACAACATTTGCCCTAATTAAAATTAGAGAAATTATATTTTGATCCACCAAGCGTGGGTGATACAGAAAATGATAACTTGCAAATAAATTTTAATCCCATATATGTTCTAATATTTATAATTACAAAAATATAAATTACATTTAAAGGCATTAATATCTGATGATTTCTTAGGACATAACCACGTAGTACAAGCAAAGTTCCTTATTCAAACACATATAAAACACCAAACCAACTACAACCTCATTCATTACCAAACCACATTATTGCAAACTCAACAAGGTATAATCCCTTTCTTTCATATCCACTCTTCTTTTACTTCATATTCATTATATGGTTTTATGTATAAGCATATTTGTTGATGTATATGGTTTTAATGGTGCATGCATGCAGATTATAGATCAGATGATGGGAAGGTCATCAAGCAGTGACGAAAACGGGCTCAAGAAGGGCCCCTGGACTCCCGAAGAAGATCAAAAGCTTATTGATTACATTGAGCGTAACGGACATGGGAGTTGGAGAGCACTCCCTTCACTAGCTGGTCTGAATAGGTGCGGTAAGAGTTGTCGTTTGAGATGGACTAATTATCTTCGTCCTGATATCAAGAGAGGCAATTTTACTGAAGACGAAGAGAAACTTATCATCCAGCTCCATTCTCATCTCGGAAACAAGTACTTCATTCCTCTAGTAACTTTTTATACAAGTATATTTTTATCATCCACATATAACATCTGCATCACATAATATAATTAGCCATGTTAAAACTTCAATATTAATCAAACATTACACATGTTCAGGTGGTCGGCAATAGCAACACACCTTCCAGGAAGGACGGACAACGAGATCAAGAATTTCTGGAACACCCACCTTAAGAAAAAACTACTTCAAATGGGAATTGATCCAGTCACGCACCAACCAAGAACTGATCATCTTGACATCCTAGCTCATCTACCACAACTACTAGCAATTGCTGCTAATAACTTAGGAGCTACAAGTTTAGACTTGAATATAAGAGATCTCTTGAATCCATCGCTATTTGATATGAATATAAGTGCTTTAATGTCACATTCCGACGCCACACAAATTGCTAAATTTCAGTTGCTTCAAAATATACTCCAAGTATTGAGTCCTAACGCTCCTACTAGTACTACTTCAATGCCCCAAAACATCGACCCATTTTATGCTATCCAGCTATCAGATTACCTTAAGATAAACCCACAACACCTGCAAAACCTTCAAGAACTAGCCATGAATGTAACTCCATCGGCCTCTAGTTTACCTCCATTCTCGACACATGATTTCAGGTCACCAACTTATCAAACCCTAAACTTAGATAATGATCAGGCGTCAAAAGCATTCAGTGAGCAGGACATTAATCGAGCTCATGGGGTGACCGTGGGGAAAGAAGAATACCTTGGTTTTGAATCTGTCCCAGCGCTGGTGCCAGCCTCACCTGAGCATCTCGATCAGAGTTATAGTGGCAACGGGCAGAGTCCGGGTGCTAATGTGAATATTGGATTAGGAAACAGTTGCAATCTAAAGCAAAAACAAAGTGAACATCTTTCGTCGTCTGATCCCACGTCTACTGCGACTACTATTGATGCTAACTGGCCTGATTTTATGGATGATGAAGCTTCCGGTTGTTATTGGAAAGAGATCATCGAGTAAGCAATCAAAAATGTCAAAGCAACTATATTTTAATACAAACAAACATTGTGCATATATGTCACATATACGTTCAATTACATATGCTATGCCAAAACTAAAATTTACAAATATATACACACATACATATATTATGAATTACATAGATATACTTTTATTTTTTTGTTTAATTAGCTAATAAAAATAACTTGAAGCAACTAGTAATCATGTAGCTATTATCATCGGTTATGTTTATTCTTTAATTTTTTTTTATATATATTTCTCGTTTTTCTCTTCTTGTTTTCTTACAAGAATGCATGCATATATGTTTAAGAAATTACTACATGTCTTATTATTTTGCACTTTTTATAACCATCTCAACCATTATTGAAGCATAACTAATGCATAAATTTATGTCTAGGCTTCCTAAAATTATATTTAGCAATACCCTTATCTTTGTAACAACGATTTCGAAATTACGCATTAATTGATCATTTACTTACGCTGTAACTTCCATGATTTCTAGAAGTTTTCTTTCCATATTGTACTAAAATATTTGTATCCTTTTGACAAAAGCATACTACGGGGTATTTGTTATGTGAACCAAATGTCAATGTTCTAGTACATAAACAAGTATTTGCGCAAACCTTAACTCTAGCAGAAGCTAGAAAGCTAATTGCAGTAACATCATTTTAATTTGTGTGGGTACATAAACTGGTTTGGTTTATATGGATGCAGGCGGTCGTCTCCACCTTGGTCATAAAGCAGACAATTCTCCACCATGAACGTAAAGGAGCTTTGATACAAAGAGATCTAGGAAGATTAATTGGCGAAATTATAATAATAGGAGTGTTTGGTTTATTGATAAATTAATTTGTTAGTGAGAGTTTGTAGATATAAATGTTTTTATCGTACAGGAGACGTACACGATCACGCGTTCATACAAATATATTCCTTTGATCATTATTCGATATTTTTTGTGCGTTGTATATTTCTTTTACACCTCAATCACACGTTGTTTCATTAGATGATTAAGTTTGGAAACAATTAATTATGACATGAATTTGATTACCTATTGATCTATATGAAACATATCTTATATAGTTAAGACAAACTTTACCTTTCTTAAACAGCGATCGAGCGTATATATGTGTTTTATAAATAGTTATTAATTATGATTAATAAAGATATTATAGTCATAAACTAGATAACGAAACACTTAAGTACAAGTGTGCAACGAATAAAGAAGAAGTTACACGCAAAAGTGACTTGAGTAAGAGGTAATAGCTAGGATCCAAGAGGGGCCGGAAGGTATTGACTTTGGATTAAAAACATCAAAAACGTCAAACATAAATGTCATGAAATTCATGGAATCTCATGAAACCAAAGACAAGACTAAGTAGTTTGGCAATCTCGTTGGACTAATTTGTTTCACTTGTTAAATGTAAATTCCCCTTTTTATCAATGGATGCATTCTAGGTTCTTTCTCTTAACCGTCTCACTTCCAAAACAAGCTAACTAGCTAGTACAGTAGCTTTATCTTAATAATCAGCGTTATTAATTTGTGATCTGAAAAATTGTTGTAACACATTATAATTTGTTCCCTAGCTTCGTGTTCTCTAGCTTGGTGACGTGTTATTAGACTCACATGCACCAATAAAAGTTATAGGGTGTTATTGCTAGGGATGGTATTTTAGTTATTAGGGTATTATTGGTAGGATAATGAGGTGGTACTAATGTGGCTAACAAATAACGGTTATTGGATGCTTCCTACACTTAGCACTCTAACTATTAATTAGATCATTGTTTAGTTAAATATAAATCTATTAGAATACCTTTGAATGTTGGGTGTATTTATAAGGCACGTATATGATTAGGAACGGTGGCCGTCATAACCAATTATAAGAAATAAACATCTTTATAGGCTACCATTTTACAGGTTTTGTATACAAGTAGTCCCATATTGCATATTTGCATAGTTAGATTGTGTTAGAATTTAATAATCATGACTAACTCATATATTAATCTAATAAACATCTTACACATATGCGAAAACGTATGATCTAATTTTAACACATAAAGATTAACCGAAACATAAAGATAACGTACCTTTTGATTCTAGCAAAAACAAGAATCAAACTTCAATCTTCTTCTTTAATTAACAAAAGTGGATTAACAAGATACCCCTTACCGTTTTGTATCTCAATCCAAAATTATTAACTATAGTGAGTTAATATCCACAATCTTGTACACACGTACTATCACCGAATTAATGAGATTGCTAGATCTTTAAAACACAAAATAAACCAAAACAATTTTGTTTATAAAACAAATATGGATCGACCCTTTAAGGGTTTAATATGATCGACCAAAACAAAAGAAGAAGAGAAAAGAGATCTAGGGTTATAACAAGAGTGCAAGAGTAAAGAATGAATAACCCTAGCCTTGTATTTATAGACTTGAAATCTTGGAGAACAAGTTTGGCAATGGGTTGGGTTTAGAAACCCTATGCCGATCGGCCATACAATCCCTAAGGGATTCCGGAACCTTCTTGATCCTCTAATTTCATCTATAGTTCTTCTCTTATTCCCTAACGGTCGTTAGTCAATTCCCGTTAATTACTTAACGTCCGTTAGTCGTTATTTTTGTGTTTTAATGTTGTTCCCTTCACACGCTTAGAGTTAACTAGAAAGTTAATCTATTCGTGTTTATGACTAATACAATGTTATGATTAATTCTAACAGATTAATGAAACGTAAAAGTAAAAAACACATAAGTATTTTTCAACGTTTAAATTCTTATTAGAAATGAATCAAAGAATCTATTACCCAAGTGTTTTGCGGAACAAACACTTGGGATTGAATAGACAAGGTATGGTGGTGTCTCCTATCTAAACTCAAGCTTTGCTTTGAGTGGTAACTATTCGACCCACTGAGCTATCTCAGGGATACGTTACTCTTTGTAGGAGAGAAGTTGCTTTGTAAAAGTCTAAGCTTTCAATGTACAAAACACACTTAACTTCTCTCCCATCAGAACCTATTTATACACAAGTATAAAGAGTAAAAGTGATTAAAAATAATACAAGTTGTTGAAGCAAGCGTGTCTGACAATTACAACAGTAATTGTCATTTCTAGGAACCAATAGGAATGGGCTAAAAGTCTTTAGGAGTGGTTGGTCTGACACTCCATGACTTTTAGCCTTCTTAGGGAAGGTTTCTTCCTGACAAGATAAGATTTGATCTTATCTTAAACTCTTCCCAGATCTTCTCGCCTTTCTTTCAGGCTTTAGGTTCTTCAGTACACGCCTTCATTTATTAATCACAATTGTTGTTGAGGAGACTGGGGTTCAGTGAGTTCTTGTCCAACACTCACTGAACCATCATCTTCTTCTATGGCTTAAGTCCTACATCAGGGAGTACCGCCTTCCTGAGTAGTGAATCCTTCTTCTTGAATTCGCCTTAAGCATCCTGAAGATGACTCACTGAGAGACTGTTCTCTCAGTGACTTGAATTGTTCTCGGTTTAAGTTAACACTTAGTTAATTTGTGTTCAAATCTTGTTTTAAGTATTCTTGGGTACTGACGGACCCAACAATCTCCCCCTATTTGAATATAAATTATTCCTAAGTGTTTTGATCAGTAATGAGTGAGCTAATGACTTCTACTCATACTGAATGTACTAGAATGTAAATAAGGACACTGAAATAATAAAAACATCATCTTATTAATATCATTACAAGTCCTATCAAAACTAAGTACAAAAGGTGGTGGTGGTAGTCAGGCAGATTTATCAGTTCAACTTAATCCCACGGGCTTCAAGCTTAGGCTTCTTTGACTGCAGTTCTTGTTGGTCAGGGTGCTCTCGGATTTTCCTTTTCAGATCTTGACAAAACCTCGCATTTTCAGGAGTTTTGAGTGGGGAGGCCATCATTAGAAAGCCAAGCATGGCTTTGATCCCTGATAGATCAATATCACTCCATCTCTGAAAGGCTTGGTCACCGAACTCATCAATGAAGAACATACCTCTCTCAGGTTGTTCAATGACCACATTGTTCCTGAATGGAACACCTTCAGGGAGAGCCCTATTACAGTCAAGACCAGGAACCTTGATCTCAGGCTCAGCTTCAATCTTCTTTCTCTTTCTTGAAGAAGACTGAGAAGGGGCAGACTGTTCAGCTGAAGCAGGAAGAAGAGATGGAATACCAAGTTCCTGAGGTGCAGCTACTAATCTTTCATACCTCAGGCTCAGGGACTTCAACAAACCAGGGACCAAAACATTTGATTTTTTTGCTAATATTGGACCCAACTCATCCAATTCAGTGATCCTGAAGTCAGCGAATCTGAAGGGGGTATGAACATCAAAGTTTCTCATGTCAGCACCTTTGTAGACAGTAACAGTGGCAGGCGTGGTGTTTCGATGAATCTTGACATCAGTGATTGGTTCTGGTTTTAACCTGTTTGTCATGATCTACTGATATCTTTTAATCCTGCTTTGCCTGATCTCTTCAGTCCTTTTCATTCTTTCTTCCCTTCTTTGCCTGAGGGCAGCCATTTCAGCATTCTGAGCTTCCACAAAGCTCTTGCCACCTTTCCTTTTAGCAAGGTCTTTTGCCTCAATCCCAATCTTCTCAGCCTCTTCTCTTGCAACCTGAATGAGAGCAAGCTTGTTCTGCCTTTCATCTTCAGCAGCTTTCTTTGCTGCCTCCTCTTTCTCTATGTGAGCTTGAATTTCAGCATGAGTGAGAAGTTCCATTACCCCATTGATTTCATAAGGAACCCTGACTGGTTCATCAGGGTCTGGCCTTCTTTCCTTGGAGGCAGGCACCAAGATTGTGGGCTTAGGCTCAGTGGTTGTGAGAATGCCCTTGCCTTTGTCTTGATGGGATGAAGATGAGGTGGCTTCAGGATTCTCCCCCTCAGTGTGAGAAGGAGGTTGTTCTTGTTCAAGTTGTGGAGGTTCTTCAGTGACTTTCTCCCCCTCAACTGTTGCTTGACCCATAGTGAGAGCAAGAGTTGGTGTGCTCACTGAGGTTGAGGGAACTTGACCTTTGAAGGCCTGATAGATCTCAGTCATCATGGACTTGATGTCTGAGGTGTCTTCCTGAAGAGTTGAGACCTTAGTCTCAAGAGAAGCCTGAGAAGCCTCTAATGCAGTCATCCTTGGCCCAAGATTCCAAGCCATAGAGGAAGTAGATGATGCCAAAGAAGCCATGTGGGACTTCATAAGACCCAGGGAAGATCGGATGGAGTCCACTGAAGAGTTGAGTCCCTGAAGATTTGAGGATCTCAGCACAGTTACCAACTCAGTCAACTGAGAAGTTTGTTGCTGGTAAGTTTCTGAAGCCTGAAGAACTTTTTGTTTAGCTCAGGGTCATCTTTCACTGACTCTTGAATAGTGTCAACGCTCTTTTGTAAGTTGGTGAGAGACTCGTTGAACAATTTTAAATTTGAATCAAGATTCGTCAGGGAGAAGGAGATAGATGACATGTGCTCATTTTCATCATCATGATGGGCTTCCACTGATTCCTTCAGGTTTAAATAATGAACAGCGGCTTCAGTGTGCTGGTCAAACATTTCTTCAGTCAGACCTTGGAAGAGAGCCTTGTTGGTCTTGAGCAGGAACTTGACCAATTGTCTCTCAGTGAGAGGAAGAGTGTTGTCATACTTGGTGAAGATGTTGTCAGTATCCGAAGAACCAGCAGCTTGAGGTTCTGATTCTTCACTTGGATGTGGAGATGACTGATGTGATTGTTCAGGTTGTTCAGAGTGTTCAGATTGTACATCAGTTTCCATATCCTCACCTGCCTCAAAAATTTCCTCTTCACTCTCTTCCTTGAGCTCTTCATCAGACTCAATAAGAGCCTGAAAGTCCCCCATGGACTCAATACCCAAAAATTGAACCGGCTCCTCTTCATAAGAAGACTCGCCTTTGTTTTGGCCAGGTCCTGACCCCGTTGTCATAATAACTGAGTGGGTTTGCTCAGCCTGACTAGCCATAATAACTGGGGTAATACCAGCCTGGCTTTTGGGGGCAGTTCCTGAGTGAATGGATCCGCCTGAGGGGGTGATGGGTTCCATATCAGCGGGTTGTTTCTTTCCCTCTGAGTCTTTGTCCCCCTTAGCGCCTTCAACTACTGATGGGTGTTTTCCAGTAGTATCACTAGGCACTGATTGTGATGATTGATGGACCCTCTTCCCATCAGGATTGTACAGTCCTTTTGGGGATTTAGGATCCTTAACTCCCTGAGATCCTGAGTGTGATTGATCAGGAACGTTAGCAGGATGTGATTGTTTGCGGGTCCCCTTCCCAGTAGGATAGTGCTGTCCTACTGAGGATTTAGGACCCTTTTCTCCCTCAGGCCCTGATTGTGATTTATCAGTTCCTTCATCGGGATGTGAGAGGTTGTGGGTCCCTTTCTCAGTGGAGTAGTGCTGCCCCACCGAGGATTTAGAACCCTTTTCTCCCTCAGGAACTGATTGTGATTTGTCAGTTCCTTCATGGGGATGTGAAATGGTGAATGTTCCTGATCCCTCAGACTTGTGTATGTCAGTGGGAACATGTGGAAAGGGTTTGCCCGAGGACACTAAGGATGATTTCTCAGTGCCCTCCGTTGGCCTTTGTTTTGTGGTCAGGGGGGTCTCTGTAGTGGGTGTCTCAGAGGTCTAGGCCACATTTAACCTCTTTTTAAGGTTTAGTTGGTTTTCGGCATCAGTCTCTGTGGCGAGTGGTTTGGGTTTAACCACCTTACTGGACTGACCCTTCTTTGTCTTCTTCACCTTCTTTGTAGGTGAAGGTACTGGAGAAACAGCGTTCTCCCCCTGAATCACCTCCATCATATAGGTGGTCAGGGCAATGGGTGTTACCTCAGGGATGCCACTAGAAGAATTGGTCTTATGCAAGACGTCAGGCTTTGTGCCTTCGACGTTAGACCTTTCATAGTCAGAACCAAGAAGGTCCTGAAGCATACAGGAAATAAACTTAGGGTAAGACAAATGTTTTTGCCTAGATTTTTCTGAGAGCTTGGCAACGAGGTCTCGGAAGATTATTCCTCCGATATCAATCTTTATACCCTCTAGGAGGCTGAACAACATCAATTGTTGTGATGAGTTCAATTGCTCCGTTGAGGATTTATTCCCCCCAAGGACCTGAATGACAAACGTCATCAGGATCCTCCAGACTGGGTGGAACCAGGTTTTGACTAGTGGAGCCTTCTCCAATAAGGCTCCAGCAGACTGATCAGGACGTCTGAGGTCATGAGGTCCTAGAAGGATTAATTCATTCTTGACCTCTTGATCAGTGGGATTGGGCTCAAAAGCCTCAACAAAATCAAGACCTGTGGCCTTGATGAAGGTGTTGTAATCCAGGGAAAGGGGTCTTTTCCCATTCATCACTGTGAATGTGATGATGGATTCTTTGGTGTCTTTTGGGCTAGTAGCCACAACAGTACACCAGAATTCCCTCAGGTAGTCATGGTAGATGACTGAGGGGGTCTTGGTAAATGCCTTTGCAAGAAAACAGTTTTGAAGATATTTCATAACGTTCTTGTAGGCTGGGAACTTTTGTGGATAGGAAAAGTTTCCCACCACATTGTTCTTGGTGAGGTCTACACCCTCCAATGTGAAATTCACATTAGGGGCGTATGTCATAGCTTTAGAAGAAGCCATATTTGTTGGTAAGTCTGGTAACAAAGATGGTTTGGGATTTCTTAAAGCTAAGAACACACACTATTAGTTTTGAGAGAAAAAATGGGCAGAATTTGCTTAAAATTTCTAATAGACGTGTGTGTGTTCTTTTTGGTTGGGGTATTTATAGGGAAGTGAAGTGGAGGGTACTTTAGGCATTAAGCGGATTTAATTTATTCAAAAAGAATTATTGGAAACTGTTTTGAATAAAATGTTTTGGGATCCGCATTTAATGCCAACACTCCACTTTTCCCTGGTTTGGCGCAACAGTCAAGGTGAACAGTTGAGCAGTTCTGCAAAAGTGTAATTTGCAGAGATGAGTCATCACATATCTGTAATGTGATTGGAGAGGCATTTAATGCCAAGTGGGAATGTGGTGGCCCAGAGGTGGAAGCCAGAAAGGCAAAAAGAACAAATATTCTTAAATTAAATATGAGTTCAGTTACCAACCTCGGACATTTACTAACTAGATACTTAGAGCATTTAAGTCAGTATTTAATGTCTCTTGAGGACCCTGAATGACTTGTCATTCAGTGAACCTGATTGTCAGGACTTGGTTTAGTCACTGATGGTTCTTGTGATCAGGAATTTGGGTCTAATTCCTGAGGTCCAGGGTTCAGGAACTTAGGTTTAATTCCTGAGGATTAAGGGTTCAGGAACTTGGGTTTAGTTTCTGAAGTTCAGTGACCTTTCTCACTGAAGAACACATTGAGTCAGGGATTCAGAATTTACACATATTTGGATGGAGTCAATCAGGGGACTGATTCTCAATATCCAACATTCCTAGTTCAGCTTTCAGTCTGGTGAAAGTTGGTTCATCCAATGGTTTGGTGAATATGTCAGCTAGCTGATATTCAGTAGGAATGAAGTGCAATTCTATGTCACTATTCATGACATGGTCCCTGATGAAGTGATATCTTATATCAATGTGTTTTGTTCTCTGATGAAGAACAGGGTTATTTGAGATGGCAATTGCACTTGTGTTATCACAAAAGATGGGAACCATCTTGTACTGAATTCCATAGTCACTGAGTTGACTTTTCATCCAGAGTACATTTGCACAACAACTTGCTGCTGCAACATATTCAACCTCAGCTGAGGACATGGCAACTGATTGTTGCTTCTTAGCACTCCAACAGACTAGTTTACCACCAAGAATTTGGCAAGAGCCTGAGGTGCTTTTTCTGTCCATGTTGCATCCAGCATAGTCAGAATCTGAGTATCCTTTAAGATCAAGGCCTGAACACTTTGGATAATATAATCCAACGTTTGGAGTACCTTTCAGGTACCTGAATATCCTTTTCATAGCAGTGATATGAGTCTCTCTTGGGTCAGATTGATATCTGGCACATAGGCAGACTGAGAATTGGATATCAGGCCTTGATGCAAGTAAATACATCAGTGATCCTATCATTCCTCTAAAGAGAGTTTGATTCACTGGTTTTCCAGTAAGATCAGGACCAAGGTTGTTTGGGGGTGCCATAGGAGTCTTGACTGAGGCACAGTCACTGAGCTCATACTTCTTCAGTAGGCTTCTGACATACTTCTCTTGACTGATAGAGGTTCCTTTATCAGTCTGCTTGATTTGTAGAGCAAGGAAGTAAGTCAGTTCTCCCATCATGCTCATTTCAAATTTCTTTGCCATTAGTTTTTCAAACTGTTTGCAAAGTTTATAATTTGTTGAGCCAAATATGATGTCATCAACATACACTTGTACAAGTATGACATCATTGTTTGTCTTGTAGATAAACAATGTGTTGTCTATCTTGCCTCTGACAAATTTGTTTTGGATCAGGAAGGCTGAAAGAGTCTCATACCATGCCCTGGGAGCTTGTTTCAGTCCATAAAGGGCTTTGTTAAGCTTGCAGACATGGTAAGGAAACTCATGGCTTTCAAATCCAGGAGGTTTGAACATAAACTTCTTCTTTTAGTGAACCATTTAAGAATGCACTTTTAACATCCATTTGGTACACCTTGAAGTTCATGTATGTAGCAAAAGCAAGGAAGATCCTGATGGCCTCCATCCTTGCTACTGGTGCAAATGTTTCTTCATAGTCAATGCCTTCTTGTTGATTATAGCCTTTGGCTACAAGTCTGGCTTTATTTTTAATGACTATGCCATTTTCATCAGATTTGTTTTTAAATACCCATTTCATGCCAATGACTGAAACATCTTCAGGACATTTGACCAAGGTCATTACCTTGTTTCTGTCAAATTGTTCCAGTTCATCATTCATGGCTTGAACCCAACTTGGATGTTTTAGTGCTTCCTTAACACTTTTGGGTTCAATTGTGGAAATGAAGTCCACAAATAGGCATTCATTGGCTAAGGCTGCTCTCAGTTCAGCAGCCATGCTTCTTGTGAGCATGCCTTCAGTAGGCTCACCAATTATATTGACAAGTTCTATATCCAGAGACCTAGTCCAACTGTCCTGAGGTCTTGAAAAATGATTAGAACTTGTAGAGGCCTGATGGGTAGGATCAGGATTAGACACATGATGTTCTTCTGCATCTTGAGTGTCTGAATGGTTTGGCTCATCACTGAGATTGTTTAGTACCTGAGCACTTTGTACTGACTGAATGAATTCATCAGTACTTTTTGCTTCAATAAACTCAGTTATGGTTGGGTAAGGAAGGTTGTGGGGAATGATGTAATTGGAGATGTCAGCATTTGAATGGTACAGAGTGGAAGGACCATTATCAGGATGATGTTCATCAGGAGGGTATCTTGATGATTCATCAATACCTATCTCTTCCACTGAGTTGTTAGAGACACTGATTGCATCAGTGCTCTCATCAAAGGTAACATGAAATATTTCCTCAGCATGTTGTCTCCTAGTGTTGAACACCCTGAAGGCTTTTGAGACTAGGGAGTATCCTAGAAAGTATCCATCATCAGCTTTGGCATCAAATTTTCCTAAGTGATCCTTGTTATTATGAATAAACACATGACACCCAAAGATATGAAAGTAGCTGATGTCAGAGATTCTTCCCTTGAATAACTCATAAGGAGTTTTGCTATGTCTCTTGACAATGATGGATCTGTTTTGTGTGTAACAGGCAGTCTTTACTGCTTCAGTCCAAAAGTGTTTTGAAAGGACTGATCCATTTAGCATTGTCCTAGCTGCTTCAACGAGTGTTCTATTTTTCCTTTCAGCCACCCCATTTTGTTCAGGTGTGTAGGGTGAGGAATTTTTTTTTGAAATGCCTTTCTCATCACAGAAACATTCAAGTTCATAATTTTTGAACTCTGTTCCATTGTCAGTCCTAATCTGTTTGACTTTGATGTCATTCTGATTTTCAATGTTCCTGA
Source organism: Artemisia tridentata subsp. tridentata (assembly GCA_021014915.2). Taxonomy (NCBI): domain Eukaryota; kingdom Viridiplantae; phylum Streptophyta; class Magnoliopsida; order Asterales; family Asteraceae; genus Artemisia; species Artemisia tridentata. Next base: position 233,185,802 of record CP139505.1, read on the forward strand.
CAAAGGACATAATAGTTTCAGCTGCCTGACTCTTTTTGATCAGGAAGTATACCCAAGTGTATCTTGAGTACTCATCCACAATGACCAGAGTATACTTCTCATGATTAATAGATCTAGGACTGATTGGTCCAAATAGATCCATATGAAGAAGATGTAGGCAATTCCTGATGGAAAAGTTGGTTTTGGTTTTAAAGGATGCTCTGTGATGTTTACCTTTTTCACAAGTTGAGCATGGTTTATCCTTTGAAAACACAAGAGAAGGTAAGCCAAGGACCTTGTTTTGTTTTACAAGGTTGTTTATGTTTTTGAAGTTCAGGTGGGAGAGTCTCTTATGCCAAAGCCAGTTGAGTGTATCAGTGGCTTTAGTAAAGAGACAAGTTCCATTCTGAGTCAGACTGGACATGTCTAACACATAAACATCATGTCTTCTTGGAGCAATAAGGACAACTTCCTTATTAGCATTGAAGATGATTCCTTGCTTATTATCAAACTGAACTATGTATTTTGCATCACATAGTTGACTGACACTTATCAAATTGTATTTTAGACCATTTACATAAGCTATCCTAGTAAAGACTATACCATTGCAGTTTACTGAACCATAACCTTCAGTGAGACATGATGAGTTATCAGCAAATATCACTTTGGGTGCTGATTCATCCACATACTTGTGCAGATACTCCTTCACACCAGTCATGCTCCTTGAACATCCACTATCAAGATGCCAAACAGGATCCCTGGCATGTTTCTGCACAAATAGTAAAGTGGGTCAGTTCTTTCTAGGACTCCACTTCTTGGAGGGTTTAGCTTTGAGGGTCTTATTAACATTTTCAAGTGATTTATGGTCAGTGGTGGAGTGGACTGAGCTACCACATATTATGCATTTGATTGCTGATGTAGACTCAGTGAACTGAGAGGCTGACTTTGTCATACCTCTACTGGCCTGAATGGCCTTACCACGTCCTGAGGTGCTATGAGTGGAACTTCCACTATTTTCACAATAATCGTCAATTTGACAATCCTTAGGATGGTGGTCATTGAACCCACAGTAAGGGCAAGATGCAAAAGGCTTTGCCTTTTGTTTCTGTTTCTGTTTAGAATCAGAAGGATAGTTTAAAGACTGAGCTTTAAGACTTGCCATGTTTGATGTGACTGAATGTGTTTTGTGATCAGAGGTCCTGTGATCATCCTTTTTGCAAACCATGCAATAAAGAATTCTATTGCAATCATCAGTGATATGATTGGTATAGTTACACAATTCACATCTTTTCAGGGGTTTTGTGGGTTTGGGTTTGGTCTTTAAGGAAGCTGGTTTTTGTTCCTTCTTGGATTGAGAAGGTTTCTCAGAAGATGCAATCTTCTCTCCCAGCTTCCTGACCATTTCAGCCAACTGATCAAATTTTGAATCAGGGCTTTGGGTTGTTACTTCAGAAGGGACTGAAGTAGATGAGTCATCAGTATTTACTGAGACTTCAAGGGTTGGTCTCTTCAGGATGGTTGTTCCCTTTCCTGATCTCTCCTTTGGAGAGTGTGGTGAGAAGACCATTGGTGGGAGGCCTAAGTTTGGTGCAGCACCCTGAAGGGTATTCAGTGGAGGAAGTGGTGGGTATGATTCTGATTTAGACTCATTCACAGACTCAGTATTACTGAGTTGTTCAGTGAGTTCAAGCTTACTGAGTTGTTCAGTAAGTCCAAGCATATTTTTCAAGGCCTGACTTTCAGGAAGCAAGATCTTTCCAGTCTCAAAGTTTGGTAACTTACTGACTGGGTTGTCCCTGACAATCCAGTCATTAGACTTGGGAAGCATTTCTTGCTCAAAAGATATGCCAGCTGGAACAAAGGTTAGTTCATTGTGACACACATTGGGATCAACCATAAGAGGGTCAATTCCAATGGTTTTCTGAGAGATTAATCCCACACTGTCAAAAACCTTGGGGTTCTTCTTGGTCCAGCTTTGGATGACAGCCTTTTCTTTGTTAAGTTCAGTTTGTAGGGTTTGGTTTTGTTTCAAAATTTCAGTGTTCTGAATTTGTAGAGTTATTGTTTCTAGTTTGGCTTGCTTTAGTACAAGCAGTTCATCTCTACATTTATTCAATTCTGACACTATGTTGTTATATTCTGAACACATGTTAAGCCTTTGTTGCTCAACAAATTTAAGATCTACACAAATATAATTCATGTAAGACTACCAATCAGAATCATCATTCATAGAAAGTAAAGTGTTTACCTTCTTCATGGTGATGTTTACCCACTCTCCATTCCTTGCATGGCTTTTCCCAATAGCCACCTGATCACCTTCAGAGAGTGCCATCAGTGCACTCACTCTAATTTCCTCATCTGAGGAGACCTCTTCATCATCCCAGTCATAAGCTTCAGCTACTAAAACCTTATTCTTTGCCTGCACAGGTTTGGGTGTTTGAGCAGCCTGAGACATTGAGGGATTAGTTTCAAGAATCGCAAGTTTATCCTTGGCTTTCCTATATTTTGCTTCAAAGTCCTTTTAACCCTTGTTTTGAAATTGTTGGGTCGACTGAAACATTTTAGGTTGAAACTTGCTAGTTCCTGAGGAACTATTTCCTGAAAATTTGTAAGAGGGTTCTGAGGTTGTTTTAGAATAACAATCCCTAGCAAAATGACCCTTTTTACCACAATTAAAGCATTTAGTGGTTTCATTTGCTTTTCCTTTTGAAAAATTGGACTGGTTTCTTTTGATGAAACGTTTTGAACTTGCAAGGAGTGCCCTCTCTTGGAATTCCAAGTTTAGATCTTTTAGGTACTCATCACTAGTCCTTTCATCAATTTCATCCTCAGACTCCTCTTGAAAGTCCTGCACAACACCATTAGTATAAAAAGCAGTTGATATGGGTGTGGAGGTTAAGGCCTTTTTGGACTCAAGAGCTTTTGAGTCAGGTTATCTCCTTGAGATCAAGTTGTCCTCATAGACAAATTTCCCAAAAATTTCAGGGAGCTCAAGGGTCTGAATGTGATTAGCATTCCTCAGGCCTTGTGATCAAGGGTCTGAATGTGATTAGCATTCCTCAGGCCTTGTGAGAAGTTTAGCCAATTCTCAGGGAGACTGTTGACAAAGCCAACATTTGTCTCATGCTTAGATAATACAACACCATCATTTGATAGTTCGTTTATCAAAGTCTTGTATCTGGTATAAGTCTGAGAGAGACTTTCAGAGTCTTTTGCCCTGAAAGTATTATACTCAAGTTTCAGGTCCATGACCCTGTTTTCCTTGGTATCTGAGGGGCCCTCAAAGCTATTAACCAAGTCATCCCAAGTTTGCATGACTGTTCAACAGTTGATGACTGATTCCATTATATCGTCAGGAAGACAAGATATAAGGATGCTTTTAAGGCGCTGGTCTTGATTGACCACCCTCCTCTCATCAATGGTCCATTGTGCCTCAGGCTTGTTTAGCCCTGCAGCAGTCTTATGGACAAATGGGCCATCCCTGATACAGGTGATGTAGTAAGGTTCCATACCAGTTAAATAGCAAATCATACGTTTTTTCCATTTGCTAAACTTTCCAGCTTCTAGTCTGGGTGACAGCAGAATAGCTGCCACCCTTTTTATCGACCAGCTGGGGTACATTAATATAATCCATAGTAGGATCTTGGTTTTAAAAACCTTGAGCACTCTTGGTTAGTTTTGAAAGATTTTATAAACTAGAGGCTCTGATACCACTTGTTGTTCCCTTCACACGCTTAGAGTTAACTAGAAAGTTAATCTATTCGTGTTTATGACTAATACAATGTTATGATTAATTCTAACAGATTAATGAAACGTAAAAGTAAAAAACACATAAGTATTTTTCAACGTTTAAATTCTTATTAGAAATGAATCAAAGAATCTATTACCCAAGTGTTTTGCGGAACAAACACTTGGGATTGAATAGACAAGGTATGGTGGTGTCTCCTATCTAAACTCAAGCTTTGCTTTGAGTGGTAACTATTCGACCCACTGAGCTATCTCAGGGATACGTTACTCTTTGTAGGAGAGAAGTTGCTTTGTAAAAGTCTAAGCTTTCAATGTACAAAACACACTTAACTTCTCTCCCATCAGAACCTATTTATACACAAGTATAAAGAGTAAAAGTGATTAAAAATAATACAAGTTGTTGAAGCAAGCGTGTCTGACAATTACAACAGTAATTGTCATTTCCAAGAACCAATAGGAATGGGCTAAAAGTCTTTAGGAGTGGTTGGTCTGACACTCCATGACTTTTAGCCTTCTTAGGGAAGGTTTCTTCCTGACAAGATAAGATTTGATCTTATCTTAAACTCTTCCCAGATCTTCCCGCCTTTCTTTCAGGCTTTAGGTTCTTCAGTACACGCCTTCATTTATTAATCACAATTGTTGTTGAGGAGACTGGGGTTCAGTGAGTTCTTGTCCAACACTCACTGAACCATCATCTTCTTCTTTGGCTTAAGTCCTACATCAGGAAGTACCGCCTTCCTGAGTAGTGAATCCTTCTTCTTGAATTCGCCTTAAGCATCCTGAAGATGACTCACTGAGAGACTGTTCTCTCAGTGACTTGAATTGTTCTCGGTTTAAGTTAACACTTAGTTAATTTGTGTTTAAATCTTGTTTTAAGTATTCTTGGATACTGACGGACCCAACATTTAATAATTAAATACATAACGGTTTATATATTAATTGTTATACATTAATTCCTCATACGTAATGTGTGCAATTCAGTGGTCCCGAGTTCGAATCTAGACATACACATTTAATATTTGTCCATAAAACTTAACAGCTCGCATTTGGACATCTATTAATTGTGTAATGACATTGGTTAGCGTCTAGCAACACGCCAATGCCCCTAGTACAACTCGGTGGTGGTCTCCTGGAAAAACCATTCGATGAATTATCATCATACTTATCCTTTTGTTTCTAATACTACATTAATAAAGATATGGATCTTAGTAATTCTTTATTAACCATTCTGTTTCTCGTTGTTTCTGATTGAACAAGATTACCAAATCATCAGAACGTATTCCAGATAGATCTTGGGTGTGGCCACACATACATCTTGTCAACCCTACGAGGGGCCCAGCAGTATTAAACTTCAAAACAAATTTAAAGGAACAAATTCTCTCTTGACTACGAGCCTAACCCATGAACTTTGCAACACTCCTAAAAACAATCCTTATAGCTACCAGTAACTTATAGCGGTAAATTGCTTCATAGAAATGCACTACATCCATGATAGTTATCTGGTATCTCAAGTCTGAGGATAACTATATATACATGATTTACTTGATGGCAAGATCCATAAAGTAAACTCATGAAGTCGGGATAAGTCCTATATTTAATTCATCGAATATCATGTGAGGTAACTCATCGTTTCCTTTGGGTATCCTACAAAGATACACTTTACAGATCTCTGTTGGAGTTTATCTGCTGAGTCACATTTAACAAACGCCTCGCAATCCCAGACCTTTAAATAAAACAAGTTAGGTGTTTTCCCAAACCATAACTCATAAGGTGTCTTATCAACCTTCTTAGTCGGAACCATATTCAAAATGCGAATAGCAGATTCTAAGGCATAATCCCAAAAGGATAAAGGAAGAGTTGTAAGATTAAACATTGATCGCACCATGTCCAATAATGTACGATTTCTTCTCTCAGATACACCATTTTGTTGTGGAGTATATGGAGATGTGAGATGCTGGACAATTCCATTCTCAGCTAAATAATCTTTAAACTCTTGACTCAGGTATTCACCACCTCTATCGGATCGAAGAGCTTTAATCTTCTGTCCAAGTTGCAATTCTACTTTTGCTTTGAAGACCTTGAATGTTTCAAATACCTCATGTTTATGTTTAAGTAAATAAACATATCCATAACGGCTGAAATCATCAGTAAAGGTTAAGAAGTAGCTAGCACCCCTCTTTGACACATGTCTAAGTGGTCCACACACATCAGTATGTATCAAACCAAGTAGATCAGAAGCCCTTTTCATACGCTTATTGAAAGGTTTCTTTGTCATCTTCCCAGATATACAAGATTCGCATTTATCAAATGATTCATCATTGATATCTTGTAAAAGCCCATCACGTTGAAGCTTTTCCATATGAGTCTTGCCTATATGAGCAAGTCGACAATGCCAAAGATAAGATGAATCCAAAACATTCTTGATTCTCTTATTATTGATGCTATACATTGAATTATAATTATTGCATTCATTCATATCAATTTCAAATACACCATTCACAGCAATAGCATTAAAATAAAAAACATTATTTAACGAAACAGAAATTTCATTGCTTGTAACAGTATGCTTAAAACCAATATCCAATAAACACGAAAAGGAAACAACACCTCTAAAAATAGTAGGTGCATAATTTCAATTATTTAAAAACAGTACTAAGCCTGAAGGCAAAACTAATTTAAATACGCCTATAGCTTCAATAGCTGCATGTGCTCTGTTTCCCACGTGTAGATATTGTTCCCCATAGGGCAGTCTCCTTTCAACTCTAAATCCCTGCAGTGTATTACAAATATGAATACCACATCCAGTATCGTATACCCAAGAATTTATTTTATGAGTTAATGAAAATAATTCAATCATGAAAAAGTCACCTTAAGTGCTGGGTTTACCAGCCTCAACCTTCATCTTTTTCACACGCAACTTCTCAAGATAGAGTGGACAGTTCCGCTTCCAATGTCCTATCTCATGGCATTGGTGACAAGCCTAATCCTTCTTGTTAGGATTCACCTTGTTCTTCTTAGGGTTGTTCTTCTTGGGCATAGGTTGATAGGCCATAACCTGTTTACCCTTGTCAACCTTACCCTTACCATTCTTATTCGCCTGCGGTTTTGGCTGTTGGATCCTACCTCCTTGTATAGCTAATACCTGAGGAGTAGGTGCCTTGTTTGTAAACTCTTCTCATAGTCCACAAGCATTGCGAGCAATTCTGTGACTGTCTTCTCCGAGCAATGCATGTTATAGTTTTGACCAAAACCTTTAAAATCCTTGTTCAAGGATATGTTGATTAGGTTCACACACACATTCTCTGGGTAGACGTAGTTGATCTGATGTAATTGGTCCATGTAACTCTTCATTTCCAACACATGATCACTAACAGGTTTACCTTCCCCTTGTTTGCAGCTATGTAATGCATCGATCAAACCATACAATCAAACAGCTGGTGGATTCTCATAAGTCTTTTGGAGTTCTTGAAGCATATCATAAGGAAAATAGTTCTCAAACTGCTTTTGCAATTTGGGAACCATACTTCCAAGCATCAAGCACGCAACTTCATTGTGCCTTTCGTACTCCAATTTCCAGGCTTCTCTGACCTCCTCGGATTCAGTAGCAGCTGGTTCAAGAGGGCAAGGCTTATTCAAGTATTCTAGCTTTTTGGACACTCTCAAGACAATCCTGAGTGACCTATACCAGTCATTGAAATTCGGGACAGTCAGTTTTTCCCTTTCAAAGTGGTTTTTGAAAGCAGAACTTAGTACAACATTATCGGGTTGAGCCATTTTTACAGAAAAAGTTCAAATATTAGTATTCTGGTAATACAACTTTTCAAGAAAAGAAAATACCCAGGAAATATTCATATAACCATTTAATCTTCTTGAAAAACTAGGATCCAAATTTTCATAGTTTCACTACATCAGTTGATCTGCTAGTAGTGAAAGTACAAAATATGGTAATCTGTCGAACAATAATCGGCAAACAATTTCCGACTCCTAGATCATTATGGGATTTACATTTGCCAAATACAATTTGCAAAGTAAGCATGTTTCATCCCATCTCATGCCTTAAGTTTCTAGGTCTCACTAACAACTTAATTAAGTCGTCTAATTTAGAAACTGCAAATTCTCCATTACTGGTCTCACGCATAATGGAAATTTACCTTGTCATTAAAATCTAGGTAAGGTCTCACTTACGCTAGATGGCATGGACTTAAATTTTTAGGGTATTAATTTTGATGTGTCAATCAAAATATGTACGAAGAAGCATGCACACATCTTCGTATCATAAGTTTTCAAAACGTTTTTATTTACCAATTTAGGCTAAGATTTAAATCAACAAAGTTTTAATTGAGGTATTGGGTTCACCAATCAAAGAATTACCTACAATTATCGCCCACTATATCTTACTGCTGCATGAGTCAAAAGACCCAAGTTATTCGGATAATTACCACAAAGTGGCACGTGGAATTGAGGTCAATTCACCCTTAAGATGATTTTGTACATTAATAGCTTACTTGGTAGCTCCAATTAGACGCACAAAGGAGCGGAGAGACAAACGTCAGCACTAAATGCCAATTATAAACGCGTCTCTCTCGGTTTAACAATTTAATGTCAATCCTCCTTATACCCCTCTTATAGTTTGTCAAAACGGGGTGAGCCCTTCACACTATTGGTACAAAACTCATCACTCAATTAAATGTTTATGATTTTAAGTCTTAAAAACATGTTATAAACTACTCCGTATAATATTGCCAGTCTGGCCAGGGAGCAAATTACCGTGCGAAGCGAACCACTATCGGCACATAAGACTTTGCAATATGTATAATTTATCACATCAAGTTTCATAGTTATTTAGTCAATTTATTTTATATTCGAAAAATTACCATTTTTTTTGCTTACAACGTGTCATACAATTTAAACAAAAAATCAAGTAATTAATAAAAATAAATAACCAAATAAGTACACTTAATCTTAACAATTAATTTATGTTTTAGGTAGCCACATGCAAACTTGTTGATAAAACCTATTAATAATCTTTCTATGTTTCAATATGCATATATTTAACTAAGACTATCTCTTACAATGGTAGGTAGAGCCACATGCATCGACGAATCGATTGCGTTAGTCTTAGCAAACATATACCAAATAGCACATAATAGATTCATTAATATAAATAATTGAGGTCTTCCCCAATTTTAGATCTATCATAATTACATGTGACAATTAACTTAACAATTAATTAAACCCTAATCCATGATAAACATTCATGTTTTATCATGGATTCATGCAAGTCACAAGATACACACTTAATCACATAAACATGTTACAATTTTAGGGTTTCAAAACTATTTTTTTTAATTATAGGGCATCGCCCTTCCCCCCCCCCCCTTCAAAAAATTAGGGTATCAATTTTTAAACCCTAAAAAATCGAGTAACATAAATCCTAATCTAAGATTCGATTTTTATGTGTTTCGGTAATTTAATTACATGTTAAAACGGCTCGTGATGCCACTGTTAGAATTCAATAATCATGACTAACTCATATATTAATCTAATAAATATCTTACACATATGCGGAAGCGTATGATCTAATTTTAACACATAAAGATTAACCGAAACATAAAGATAACGTACCTTTTGTGTAACACCCCCAATTCCGCGATACGCAGCGGAATTCAAACTGGGTGTTACTTCATGGCATAACAGTTATAATGATAGAAAACGATCTCTAGTTGAGTCGTTTTAAAAGATTTACCATTCGAAGATCAGAGTTTACAAATGAGGTCCCAGTAGTTGAAAGATTTACAAAATAAGTTTTTGAATGATAATAAAATTTATAGCCTTCTTGATGTATCCGTGCTCCTCCATGCCATCCTCGTTCATTATGGACCTGAGATAAACATGCTAAAAGTGTCAACACAAAGGTTGGTGAGTTCATAGAGTTTGTAAGTAAAGCAGTTGATTCCAATAGTTTCAACTGTGAAAATGATAATTGTAATAAATACAAATATTGATGAAATAAGTAGTGGGTTACGTTGTTATATACTCATAGTTCGTTTGGTTGCCCTAACCGGGTCAACAAAATAGTAGCTCATTTGCCCTAACCGGGTCAACACAAAAGTAGTTCGTTGCCCTAACTGGGTCAACACAAAAGTAGTTCGTTGCCCTAACTGGGTCAACACAAAAGTAGTTCGTTGCCCTAACTGGGTCAACACAAAAGTAATTCGTTGCTCTAACTGGGTCAACACAAAAGTATTAAAGTTGGACCAGTAAGTTCATAAGTTAACATTATAAAGTGCATAATGTTATACGAAAAGGCTATTACGCTGCACTAAGTTTCATGTTACCGAAGCTACGACAGTGTGCATGAAAAGTGCTCATGTAAAAATAAGGCCCGGCAAGTGTTCTATCCCTTGACACTTGTAATTCGACATGGTATACATCGTTTTGTCCAACCCGGACTGTTGATTTCTCTAACACGGATGGAGGTGTCACCCTCAATATAGATCTATTTATATCACTCGTGCTTCCCAGCAGGAATTAACGGTACATGAGTATGGGCATAAATTTGGGATACAGTACTTAGGCTACTGCGTAATAGTTTTCCAAACAAAAGCATTGTTTAAATGGTCCATAAAAGTAAGCATGCTTCTCACCCCAAGTAGTTTAAAATGAGTATTAAAGAGTAATAGTGGGACTATGACTCAGGGCAATCCGTGAGAGTTTATGTACTTGTGAATAGTAAAGGAAAATAGTTGAGCATGTATCTCCCCCAAAAGTAATTCAAACGTATAAAAGTAAGGGCTATGAATCTCACCTTTGAATGTAGTGACGTGAGTAATACAATGGTGCCAAGAAGTATGGCAGAGCAGTGCAAAGAAATATAGCTCAAAGAATACGGAATCGTCATAACCTAATGAATATAAGCTTGTCTCAAGATATGACACGCGGAAAGTAATTGATGCGTATAAGTTTCAAAAGATGGAGCGTTTTAGTTTTCGTGAAATATTTGTATCAATGTTTGTAAAATGTTTGGTATCCCATTCATGTGGTGGTATGAAGTCATAGACTCTGACAAAACGCACGCCAAAGCATAAAACATATAGCACAAGTATAAAAGGAAAATTAACAGGTAAGAATCAGATAAGCAGATAAGTAAATGAGATATGAAGATGGTTAATGTTTATTAAAGTCCAAAGATGTCAAATAAGTAGTTTGATAATCCGAAGTCCAATATTAATAGTTCGATAGTCCAGTATATGTCCAAGTCCATCAAGTGTCCATTATAATGTAGTCCAAATAGTCCATTAAGGTTATTTTCTAGTCCAATGTTTTAGTACATTAATTATTTATGATGTCTGTAAGATTATATATGTATTTGACATTGTACATAAGGTTTGTAACTTGAAAATTTGCTAAAACAAGCCCTATGTATGAATTAGAAACCTGGAATTCTGAAACAGTCCCAAAGATTGGAAAGTCTGCACAACTCAGTGAGTTATGGACCTGAGGTAATTAGATAGGGTGATAGAGCTATGTTTTGTGGTCGTTTCGCCGGGTGGCGCACCTCATAACTCATCCCGATGAGTAAATGAGAGCCAAAATGGCGAAAGGTGTCAAAATCTGCACACCAGATTTCATTCAGAAAAAGCTCATGGTTCTGGTCATTTCTGGAGCTCGGCCCAGTTTTATGAAATGTAGATAAGACATAAACTTAAATGTAGCCGCAAACTATGCAGTGAGCTATTCCAAACAGCTCATGAATGCAGTAAATAGACCAACAAAATGCACCCTATATATGCAGAAAAATCAGTAGTAAACGCACCCTATGTGTGCAGAAATTAAGCAAATAAACACACAAAACGCACCCCTTTAGGGGCTGAAATAAGTGGGTATAAACGCCCATGGTGGGGGCTGCGTTGCAGCAACCAAACACCCCTGCTGGTGCAGAAATTTCAGCAGCAACACGCCCTATCTGGGGCTGTTATTGCAGCAGACAAACACCCCTTTTGGGGCTGGTTTTGCAGCCAACAACACCCCTCGTTGGGGCTGGTTTTGCAGCCAACAACACCCCTCGTTGGGGCTGGTCAGAAAGCAACAAACAAACACCCTATGGGTGGTTCTTAGCCGAGAAACAATGCACCCTTTTGGGTGATTTCTAGACCAAAGTAATGCAAAACCAACATAAGCTCAAACAACCTCTTAGTGGGTTCGAACCCTTGACCATAAATCAAATACACCAAACGCACCCTCTCGGGGCTGTGATGGACCGAAACAAACAACAACAAGACCAACACCCTCTTGGGTGATTTCCAGTCGAGAACCGGATCAAACAAACACCCTCTTGGGGCTGTTTTTGGTTCTCGGCACACAACAAACACAATAAGCTACATCTTACAAAATCAATCAACTAAAAAGAAATATAACAAGTTCATCACAAGACCCATTCGGGTCTCGGGTTTAAACCCGACCCGATAAACAAAAATCAAACAAACGCCTCTTATATAAATTATACCACACGAATTAATTAACAAGCGTTTTTAATCTCTTTTTAATCCACGAAAACATATGAAGTGATTATACAATCGGTTTGAATAAAGAGATTAACAAAAGATTGATATGGGTTTCGACATACCTATGATGTCGAGGAAGATGAGGATAGGAGGTAGAAGAGGCGGCTGTGGCCATGGTGGTGGAGAGGTGGCGCCTGTGGTGGTGATGTTGATGTGGCTGTGTCGTTCTCCAAAGAGAGAGAGGAGGGAAATATAAGACAGATATGATAGATCAGATAAGATATAGGATAAGGGGAATATATAGAAAGGATAAGGTTTATGATCATTTAGTGTATTGTGTACACCCCGTGTCCCGTTGAGTTAAAGTATAAACACTGTACTTTGGTTGGGTAATTATGAGAAATATATTTTTGGAGTCATTTTTATAATACTCATATAAAGTCGAGACCATTGATTGTCTAATAATGACTATCGAATATAAACCATTATTATTGCGGTGTCGGTACGCAAGAAGAGCAATATAACCTTTTGTTAAATAGGGAAAAGTGAACGTAAACGTTCAAAGAGTAATAATTCGAATCAGAGTGAATTATTTAACTTGGGAAGTTACCGGTTAACTACCGATTACCGTATTTGCTTTTACATTAAGGTAAAAGTCAAATAGTCAAGAAGTAAAAGTCAAAGTCAACTTTAAAAAAAAAGTCAAAGGGTAAAATAGTCATTTTGATGTGTAAAAATTTACGGGTTGTTACATTTTGATTCTAGCAAGAACAAGAATCAAACTTCAATCTTCTTCTTTAATTAACAAAAGTGGATTAACAAGATACCCCTTACCGTTTTGTATCTCAATCCAAGATTATTAACTATAGTGAGTTAATATCCACAATCTTATACACACGTACTATCACCGAATTAATGAGATTGCTAGATCTTTAAAACACAAAATAAACCAAAACAATTTTGTTTATAAAACAAATATGGATCGACCCTTTAAGGGTTTAATATGATCGACCAAAACAAAAGAAGAAGAGAAAAGAGATCTAGGGTTATAGCAAGAGTGCAAGAGTAAAGAATGAATAACCCTAGCCTTGTATTTATAGACTTGAAATCTTGGAGAACAAGTTTGGCAATGGGTTGGGTTTAGAAACCCTATGCCGATCGGCCATACAATCCCTAAGGGATTCCGGAACCTTCTTGATCCTCTAATTTCATCTATAGTCCTTCTCTTATTCCCTAACGGTCGTTAGTCAATTCCCGTTAATTACTTAACGTCCGTTAGTCGTTATTTTTGTGTTTTAATAATTAAATACATAACGGTTTATATATTAATTATTATACATTAATTCCTCATACGTAATGTGTGCAATCTCGTGGTCACTACAACATTGACTGCTTTCGGAGGGGAGTTTTTTTCCCTTTCGACGGGGACATGTCCCCGCCAATACCCTTTCGACGGGGCTATGTCCCCGCCGAAACGTCCTCGCAGAAAGCAATCACTGATACTTTCGGCGGGGACGGATATCAACTTTCGGCGGGGACTTGTTGGTCCCACCACCTTTTAGCTGGTCAAAGGTTGTCCAGCGTGGCAAAACTTTTGGCGAGGACATGTCCCCGCCAAAAGCGTTCGTAATTAGTCCAAAAAGGCACTAATAAATTGGTTAATTTAATTAAGTGACTCTTTTGGTGGGGACATGTCCCCGCTAAAAGTCTCAACCATATAAAACTGAGTGAACCTTTTGGCGGGGACATGTCTCCGCCAAAAGTGTCTGACCCATTTTGCAGCATATTTCTGCAAATTGGGTAATTTCCAGATTTTTTCCGGAAAAAATCTACAATAACCCAACATGTGTTACAACCACAAACATGCTACAACATCACAAAATATGCTACAACACCACAAATGGTTCAAATTCGCTAAACATAATATTATAAATTAGAAATTCGCCAAACGGTTCAAAAACTGTGATCCCTAAAACATGATATTCTACAAAACTATCCATAACCTATCCCCAAATGGTCCAAAACTATACGCATAATCCATTTAGCGGGGATCAAAAACCATGATCCCTAAAACATGACTTCTCGATGTCCCCCTCTTTGCCTAGCTCGAAACTGATCTTTACCGGACGACCTTCATCTGACACCTTCTACTTGAGTTTCGTGTTCTTTGTGGGACCACACCCTGTAGTTGCCTCACAAGCAGTGCAGTTAACCCGGGTTGTTTCAGTCCCACTATGTGTTGCAAAACATAGTTCCTAAACAAAATAATGATCAGAATATTAATAATCACGCTCGTAAAGACAACAAAAATGCCTATTATTTATTTATTTTATATATACATAGACGCATACGTGAAGAAACTTTGTTAATAATAAACACATAAAGACAAAACAGATGTTCGTTTGTAAATATATATTTAGAGACACAAATCCAAACGAAACAATATTAATAATCACTCGGCGTAAAGACAAGAATAACATTTCTATTTTCAATATTACCCATAATAATTCTTTTGACCTTAGTGATCTCAGACTTCAATTTTGACAGTATGGCTTAAGAATCAACTCACACACTAATGCTAACGTTATTTCTTAGTAAGTATTACAAACAAATGGACAACTTGAATGCAAGGAGTAAAACTACAATAAGCTACTGAACGGGCCTTATGTTATACTCTCGAATCTGATAGAATTTATAATATGAATGGTCACCTTATGTTGTACTCTCGAATTAAAAGTTGATAGCCACCAAATTCTTGAAATAACCACCAAACATTTTTAATTAAGTTAAGAGCCTGCAAAGTTATTACCAAATTTTTGAAAGTTAAAGTAAAGAAGTAGTTGTACCATTGCATGCTAAGAGAGAAAGTAAACCATGGAAAACTTACAACTCAAATTGATGAGTATCAAACTGAGATCCTTCTGCTACATGCCTGCCATGACCGTATAAATACAAAATCATTAGATCGCATTTGTATATCACTTAGACGATGACAGGAGTAATCACAAGCCTACTTGGTTGCATGTGCAATTATATTGCTCATTGAATTTGCTTTTTCTTTGGCAACCTCCACCAAAGAATCCTGAAAAACACAAAAAACACCAACAATTCAATCAGCTGTGAGTCCAGGACAGACATACTCACATACCCTCTATGTGATTCTTACTTGTGCGGCAACTAAACGAGCCACAGTCTTCTCGCTTGATTCCTGAAGTTCCCCAGCTATAACTACCTCATCCAGTATATAGTAAGCCTGCAACAAGCATCAAAACACATTTAATACTTGAAGCACACCACAGGCTTATTAAGTAGCAACACTCAGACCATAATTCAAATGTCTATAACACCCTCCAAGTGGGCGAAAAGATAATGTACCTTGTGAACATTGAAGATCAGGTCCATCTAAAAAACCTAGCATATAGAAGTTAGAAATTAAGGTCAATTTCTAGATAAAAATAAGATTTATTTTAATTTTCATTTCTTTTTCTTTGAATTTTAAGGTATGGGACTAAATAACACATTTTCAAATGTCCATCAGGTTTAGATGGCTCACACTAAATCTAACCCATAGTTTTCTACCTTCAAGTCCTTTTCTTCTTCACCATAGTTTCCTAAATCTAACCCAACCTTCATTGCTAACACACACAAACTCGCATGATTTCCCCCTTTCTCACCATCTCTCAAAACATTCACACACCTCAGTGTCATATGTCAACTCTATTACTCTCCAAATGATAATGGAATTCAAATGGCAAAGTTCAAGGTCATGGAACACAAGATTATGCCTATTGCTACGACTAATATACTTTCAAGAAACTTCTTATACACGACCGTCATCAGTGTCATATGTCAACTCTATTACTCTCCAAAACAAGGGAGCTTTAGTACAAGAAATACATTACATGTGAACTATAAGGTACTCACTGATGCTGGTGACTGTTCATAACCTTAATACAATAGAATAATAGATAGAAAATAAGAATTATACATAATGACTAGGTGATAGAGTTATCTCTTACAAAATCTTCTAAGGTAGAGTTTGCTCTTTGCATTGAATCAAGTGACACCATTGCCAAATCTTCACAATCGATTGGCGATAATGCAAACATCATCTGCAAAAGGTTTAAAAATTATATTCCGAGCCACTTTATCTATTTGTTATCTATAAAAACTAATGCCACTAAAATTAACACAACAACAATTAACAAAAATTAACAAATAACAAAAATTAACCAAAGTAAAAAAATTAACACAACAACAATTAACAAAAATTAACCAAAGTAAAAAAATAACAAAAATAAAAAAATTAACAAAAATTATACCTGGGTTGGGTTTGTAAACGAGAGGGAAGAAAAGAGATGAGAAAAAGAATTAAACGAGGAGAGGGGAGATGCATCGTGCACAGTCGTGCGAGTGTGGGAGTGTTGCGGTGGATGTGGTGGAGATGGTGTAGTGGTGTAGATCGAGAGGAAGAAAAAGAAGTGTGGGAGTGTTGATTTTTTTTTAGTAAGTGAGTAAGATCTGTTAATAATTGACTGCAGCTATCTTTGGCGAGGACACGTCCCCGCTAAAAGTTTTTATTATTCGCCAAAAACTTTGGCGGGATAAAGTAAATGCGAAGAGGGAAAAACAAAAATTTTGGTGAAATCTTTTAGCGGGACATGTCCTCGCCGAAAGATGTTTTAATAAAAAAAAAACTCTTTTATATAAGCCGAGATAATATGGTTATACACGAGAAGTTAAACGAATGAGCCGAGATGATATCGTTATTCACGAGATGTTAAACGAATAAGCCGAGATGAAATGGTCATACACGAGATGTTAAACGAATGAGCCGAGATGATATGGTTATACACGAGATGTTAAACGAATGAGCCGAGATGATATAATTATACATGAGATGTTAAACGAATGAGTCGAGATGATATCGTTATTCACGAGATGTCAAAGGAATGAGCCGAGATGATATGGTTATTCACGAGATGTTAAACGAATGAGCCGAGATGATATGGTTATACACGAGATGTTAAAAGAATGAGCCGAGATGATATGGTTATACACGAGATGTTAAACGAATGAGCCGAGATGATATGGTTATACATGAGATGTTAAACGAATGAGCCGAGATGATATGGTTATACATGAGATGTCAAACGAATGAGCCGAGATGATATGATTATACACGAGATGTTAAACGAATGAGCCGAGATGATATGGTTATACACAAGATGTTAAACGAATGAGCCGAGATAATATGGTTATACACGAGATGTTAAACGAATAAGCCGAGATAATATGATTACACATGAGATGTTAAACGAATGAGCCGAGATGATATCGTTATTCACGAGATGTTAAACGAATGAGCCGAGATGATATCGTTATTCACGAGATGTTAAACGAATAAGCCGAGATGATATGGTTATACATGAGATGTTAAACGAATGAGCCGAGATGATATGGTTATACACGAGATGTAAAACGAATGAGCCGAGATGATATGATTATATATGAGATGTTAAACGAATGAGCCGAGATGATATCGTTATTCACGAGATGTTAAACGAATGAACCGAGATGATATGGTTATACACGACATGTTAAACGAATGAGCCGAGATGATATGGTTATACACGAGATGTTAAACGAATGAGCCGAGATGATATGGTTATACACGAGATATTAAACGAATGAGCCGAGATGATATGGTTATACACGAGATGTCAAACGAATGAGCTGAGATGATATGGTTATACACGAGATGTCAAACAAATGAGCCGAGATGATATGGTTATACACGAGATGTTAAACGAATGATCCGAGATGATATCGTTATTCACGAGATGTTAAACGAAGGATCCGAGATGATATCGTTATTCACGAGATGTTAAACGAATGAGCCGAGATGATATGGTTATACACGAGATGTCAAACAAATGAGCCGAGATGATGTGGTTATATACGAGATGTTAAACGAATGAGCCGAGATGATATCGTTATTCATGAGATGTTAAAAGAATGAGCCGAGATGATATCGTTATTCACGAGATGTTAAACGAATGAGCCGAGATGATATGGTTATACACGAGATGTCAAACGAATGAGCTGAGATGATATGGTTATACACGAGATGTTAAACTAATGAGCCAAGATGATATGATTATACATGAGATGTTAAACGAATGAGCCGAGATGATATGGTTATACACAAGATGTTAAACGATTGAGCCGAGATGATATGGTTATACACGAGATGTTAAACGAATGAGCCGAGATGATATGGTTATACACAAGATGTCAAACGAATGAGCCGAGATGATATGGTTATACATGAGATGTTAAACGAATGAGCCGAGATGATATGGTTATAAATAACATGTTAAACGTATAAGTCGAGATGTTATCATTATACATGAGATGTTAAACGAATGAGTCGAGATGATATGGTTATACATAACATGTTAAACGTATAAGTCGAGATGATATGGATATGCATGAGATGTTAAACGAATGAGTCGAGATGATATGGTGTCGAGATGATATGGTTATACATTAGATTTTAAACGAATGAGTCGAGATGATATGGTTATACATAATTTGTTAAATGAATGAGTTGAGATGATATGGTTATGCATAACATGTTAAACGAATGAGTCGAGATGATATGGTTATACATGAGATGTTAAACGATTGAGTCGAGATGCTATAGATATACATAAGATGTTAAACAGATGAGTCGAGATGCTATAGATATACATAAGATGTTAAACTGATGAGTCGAGATGATATGGATATACAAAACATGTTAAACGAATGAGTCGAGATGATATGGATATACATGAGATGTTAAACGGATGAGTCGAGATGATATCGTTATACATGATATGTTAAACGAATGAGTCGAGATGATATGGTTATACATGAGATGTTAATTGAATGAGTCGAGATGATTTGGTTATACTTTGTAATGTGTCGTAGTATATATAATAGTATAGTTAATGACGGGACATGTCTTCCGTTTCGTCGTCTAATACAAAAAGTAATTTAAATCATTTATTTTTAGTTTAAATCATTTTAAAATCATTTATAATTAGTTTAAATCATTTTTAATTAATTTAAATAAATTTTAATAATTTTAAATGATTTTTAACTTAATTAAATATCCCACTTTTAATAAATTTTAATAATTTTAAATCTTTTATAATTAATTTAAATAAATTTTAATAATTTTAAATCATTTATAAATAATTTTTTTTAAATATCCACTTTCGGCGGGGACATGTCCCCGCCAAAAGTGTTGGAGGGAAAAAAACGCGGGAACAATTAGTAAGCTATAACTTTGGTCAAAATTTTGTGAAAATCATATAGACTTTTGCGGGGACATGTCCCCGCCAAAAGTGTGCGTTGAAAATTTACTAAATGGTCAGCCAATTTGTGTGCCAGGTCAGCATGTTTTTTGTCGTTTAATGACTTTTGGCGGGGACAAGGGAGTCCCGGCCAAAACCATCCTCGCCCGTCCTCTCTTTTGTTGTAGTGGGTCCCGAGTTCGATTCTAGAATTACACGTTTAATATTTGTCCATAAAACTTAACAGATGGATCGCTCAATCAAGTAATTCTTTAATTATTCTACTAGATAAAGTTTTTAACATCATCCACTGTGAAAGCTTAAATATAATGTTCAAAAAACAAGAAATTGCTGGTTTTCTATTTAGATATAGCGTGTTCTTGTTTCATGTTTACAGTGATAAGGTATACAGAACCTTGAATTCTGTAAAAAAATAAGGCGTCAGCTTTAAACAAAATGGTCAAGTCTCATGAAGTCATGCACTTCAGTTCCATCTTGAACTCGAACCATCTCCATATAATGTCTACACTCTACACTGGTCACAACACATATTTTATTGTTTAAGGAATTACGCATAGACAACGTTATGACTGTCTGAGTAGGAACACGTACCATGCAAGGGATTTCAAGAATGACATTCTCATGAGAGGCACGTACAATCGATATGGAGAAGAAAATACAAATCATCTCATCCGCAATTCGATCTGTAACGTAATTAGTAAACCAAATGGAGCTGAATCTTAGATAGGTGACACTTTTATCAAGCTATACAAGCTTGATGATGAACCCATCTTAAGATGGCAAGGTAATGCAACTTTCACCATACACCTCAGCGCCACGTCAGCTTTCTCTCTCCTCTTACTTCCTTTCACCTCACTTCACCTTTTAGTGGGCAAGGCTAATCCATCTTCACCTTAACTCCTATTTTTTTTTATACTTACACAATTAAAAATCATAATCTAACACAATAATTTCATTAAACACATACGCACCTCATAAATCCAATATATATATATATATATATATATATATATATATATATATATATATATATATAAACAAGACCCAAATCCAAAAAAAAAAAAAAAAAAAAAAAAAAAAAACCTACAATTAGGATGATTAAAGAACCTAGCAGACAAAGCTTCAAGACTCCTTCTAATAGGAACAACAAGATCATAAGGAACAAGAACACCAGCTACTAAATACTTATAAATCAATGCTTGATGTTCAAGTTCTTGCCACTGCACTGGTGTAAATGGTGGCCTGTAACCACTCATCCAACCACCTCCACTACTAGCCACTGTTGTACTCCTACTCATCCTCTTAAATCTCAATATATATATATATATATATATATATATATATATATATATATATATATATATATATATATATATATATATAGGTGAGAACTGAGAAGTGGTTTGTTTGTTACAGTAGATAGATATTATAACCCGAAATTTTTGTATTGCTGCAGGGTGAAGACTTCACAATAAGTCTTCTTGGGTTTTTGTTGGAATTTAAATAACTTGACATTCAAATAAATAAATAAACACATCAAGCACGTATAGCGGAAGAAATGATCTTTATTTAACATGTATAAAGTAATACCGAATAATAAAAGGAACGTACCTCGATCCTAGCCAAACAAGGATCAAACTTGAACTTCTTTTCTTGAACAAAGAACAAATAGGATTAACGTGAAACCCCTTACCGTTTTGTTTCACAATCCAAGATTAATAACTAAAGTAAGTTATTACCGAACTCTTGTACACACGTACTATAACCGATCAAGTATTGATGCTAGTGAATGAACACGTAAAACCAAAACAATTTTGTTTCACAAAAAACTTTATGGATCGACACACCAAAGTGTTCGACCGGTTTTTAGAGAGCAAGAGAGGAAGAAAAATACTTTTAGGGTTATAGTAATGCACTAGGTGAAAAACTAAAGACCCTTGGGTTTGTATTTATAGTGAATGGTAATCTTGTAGAACAAGTTGACTCGAATTAGGAAACCTTGGCCATAGGGCCGATCGGCCTACCTCATTCCCTAAGGATTCTAGATCCTTCTTGTCCTCCAATTTCACTAATAGTCCCTCCTTTATTCCCTAACGGTCGTTAGTCAATTCCGTTAATTACTTAACGTCCGTTAGTCCTCATTTCGTGTCCAAATAATTAAAATACATAACTATTATATATATTAATTATTTACTTGATCATTCATACGTAAAGTGTGCAATCCCTCGGTCCCGTGTTCGAATCTAGTCATATACGATAATATTTTTCCATTAAACTCTAACAGCTCCCACTTGGAAATCTATTAAAAGTGTAATGACATTGGTTAGCGTCTAAAAACACGCCAATGCCCCTAGAACAACTCGGGTGGTGTTCTCCTGTAAAAAATCATTCAATGATTCATCATCATACTCATCCTTTTACTTCTAATACCACATTAATAAAGATATGGATCTAAGTCATTCTTTATTAATAATTCTGTTTCTCGTTGTTTATGATTAAATAAGATTACCAAATCTTCTGAACTATTCAGGGGAGATCTTGGGTGTGGCCACACAAACATCTTACCAATCCTACGAGGGGCCCAGCAGTATTAAACTTCCAAACAGTTTGAAGGAACAAATTCTATCTTGACTACGAGCATAACTCATACACTTCGCAACGCTTCTGAAAACAATCCTTATAGCTACCAGTTACGTATAGCGGTAGATTGAATTACAGAAATGCACTACATGCATGACAGTTATCTAGCATCTCAAGTCTGAGGATAACTATATACACAAGATTTACTTGATGACAAGATCCATAAAGTAAACTCATGAAGTCGGGATAAGTCCTATACTCAAACATTTTGAATATCATGTGAAATTGGTATGACAACGCATCAATATACTTTCAAGTATATTATACCAATACTCAGATTTGTCTTAATTTAATGATATTCACATATCATTAATTGACAACGGACAGTTTAAAATATATAAATACATTCAAGGATATAAACATGCAAATACAGGACATATTATTAAGAAAATGATAAACAAAACATAACCATTATTTTATTCCATTAAAATAATAACTGTTTTACAACATCCCATTATCCAAACATTAATCACAGATATGCATGAAACTATTAGCTAAACGAAGTCCTATGCCTTCAGAAAGTTCTTTAAGCTTTCCACCGGTAGAGCCTTCGTTAATGGATTTGCTAAGTTGTTATCTGTGTGAACTTTGAGGAGTTCGATTTCGCCTATCTCCACTTGTTCTCTAACATAGTGATATCGAATCGGGAAATGTCTGGTGCCCTTCATGATTCCAGGTTCATTGGCAAATGTAATTGCGGCTGAATTGTCACAATACATTTTTATAGGTCTTTCGATTGAGGGCATAACTCCAAGCCCTGAAACGAATTTCCTAATCCAGACTGCTTCCATTGCAGCTTCTGAGGCAGCAATATACTCACTTTCTGTAGCAGACATCGCAATAGTGCTCTGCTTCTTGCTCTTCCAATCCACAACTCCTCCATTGATGACAAAGACATAACCCGTCTGAGACTTCGTATCATCTTTATCACACTTCCAGGATGCATCGCAGTAACCTGTAACACACAGCTCTGCTTCTGGGATTCCCCCGTACACTAAAAACATATCCTTCGTAGATCTCAAATACTTGAGAATATGTTTCACAGCAGTCCAGTGGAGTTCACCTGGATTCTGCTGATATCGACTGGTAATGTTCTGAGCAAACGCCACATCGAGCCTTGTACATCGCACCGCATACATTATAGATCCCACAACCGAAGCGTACGGGACTCTCCTCATGCGTGCCTCCTCTTCAGGAGTTGAAGCACAAGCTTTGCTACTTAAGCCATGATCTACTTGCATTGGCAAAAATCCCTTTTTAGAATTTTGCATATTGAATCTCTTCAATATCTTGTCAATGTAAGCACTTTGACTTAAACCAATTAATCGCCTCGATCTATCTCTATAGATCTTGATTCCTAGAATGTATGCTGCTTCTCCTAGATCTTTCATGGAAAAACATTTCCCAAGATAGGCTTTCACCTTATTCAAACTTGGAATGTCTTTACCTATGATCAATATGTCATCAACATATAGAACTAGGAAAATCACATCACTCGCACTAGCTTTGTGATATACACATGGCTTATCAAGATTCTAAGTAAATCCAAACCTTTTGATTTCCTCGTCAAACCTCTTATTCCATTGACGTGATGCTTGCTGCAATCCATAAATGGATCTTTGAAGTTTGCAGACACGGTTTGGAAATTTTGGATTCACAAACCCCTCAGGCTGCGCCATATAGATGTCTTCATCTAGACGACCGTTCAAAAAGGTGGTTTTTACATCCATTTGCCAAATCTCATAATCATAGTACGCTGCTATGGCTATGAGAATCCTAATAGCCCTAATGTCAGCTACAGGAGAAAAGGTCTCCTCGTAGTCAATGCCATATATTTGGGTAAAGCCTTTAGCTACCAAACGGGCTTTATAGGTGTGTACATTGCCATCCATGTCAGTCTTCTTCTTGAAAAGCCACTTACTGCCAACTACCTTGGCATTGGGAGGAAGGTCTACTTCAATCCAAACTTCATTTTCCTTCATGGATTGCATTTCCCCATTCATAGCAATCTGCCATTTATCCTTTTCAGGATCATTCATGGCAGCTCTATAATTAGCAGGCTCTCCAAGGTCCCCTAATATAGTTTCCTCAGCCTCTACGTTAAGACATAGACGCTCAGGTGATTTCACAGTCCTTACGGATCTACGAATGGGAATCACTTCAACTTCAGGTGGAGGACCCAGACTATCCGGTTCCACAGGAAGTTCGCTAGTGTTTTCAGAAGGTAATGTATCCTCTTGATCATCTTCCAGATCATAGAGCCTCCTACTGAATTCTTGAGATATTAGATCTTTTTCAAGAAAATCTGCATATCTAGCAACAATTACCTTTTGTTTAGGTGGAAAGTAAAAGTAGTAACCCATTGTTTCCTTTGGGTATCCTACAAAGATACATTTAACAGATCTTTGTTGGAGTTTATCAGCTGAGTCACGTTTAACAAACGCCTCGCAACCCCAGACCTTAAGATAAGACAAGTTAGGCGTTTTCCCAAACCATAACTCATAGGGTGTCTTATCAACCTTCTTGGTTGGAACCATATTTAGTATGCGAATCGCAGATTCCAAGGCATAATCCCAAAAAGATAATGGCAGAGTAGTAAGATTAAACATAGATCGTACCATATCTAGTAATGTACGATTCCTTCTCTCAGATACACCATTTTGTTGTGGAGTATATGGAGATGTGAGATGCTGAACAATTCCATTCTCACTTAGATAATCTTTAAACTCCTGACTTAGGTATTCACCACCTCTATCGGATCGAAGAGCTTTAATCTTCTTTCCGAGTTGCAATTCTACTTCAGCTTTAAAAACCTTAAATGTTTCAAAAACCTCATGTTTATGTTTAAGTAAATAAACATAACCATAACGGCTGAAATCATCCGTGAAGGTTAAGAAGTAGCTAGCACCTCTCTTTGACGTATGTCTAAGTGGTCCGCACACATCAGTATGTATTAAACCAAGTAGATCATCAGCCTTTTCAATACGGTTATTAAAAGGTTTCTTGGTCATCTTCCCAGATATACAAGATTCACACTTATCAAATGATTCATCATTGATATCTTGCAAAAGCCCATCACGTTGCAGCTTTTGCATGCGAGTCTTGCCTATGTGGGCAAGTCAACAATGCTAAAGATAAGAAGAATCCAAGACATTCTTGAATCTCTTATTGTTGATACTATACATCGAATTATAATCACTATGTTTATTCATATCAATCTCAAACACACTATTCACAGCAATAGCATTGAAATAAAAAATATTATTTAATGAAACAGAAATTTTATTGCCAACAATAGTATGATGAAATCCCAAATTCAATAAACAAGCAAAAGAAATAACAGCTCTAACAATAGATGGTGTATAATGACAATTATTTAAATTCAGTATCAAGCCCGAAGGCAAAACTAATTCAAAAATTCCTATGGCTTCAACTGCTGCTTGTGCTCCATTGCCCACTTGCAGAAATTGCTCCCCATAGGCGAGTCTCCTTTGCACTCTAAATCCCTGTAGCGTATTACAAATATGAATACAACATCCAGTATCATATACCCAGGAATTTAATTTACGAGTTAGTGAAAATAATTCAATCATAAAGAAATTACCTGAAGTACTGGCTTGCCCAGACTCACCCTTCAGCTTTTTCAATCGCAATTCCTCGAGATAAAGAGGACAGTTCTTCTTCCAGTGTCCAGTCTCGTGGCAGTGATGATAACCATGATCCTTCTTATTGAGATTTGGCTTGTTCTTCTTAGGGGCCTTCTTAGGTTCAGGCTGATAAGATATAACTTGTTTACCCTTATCAGCAGCTTTACCTTTCCCCTTATTCTGCGTTTTTGGTTTCTGAACCCTACCCCTTTGTATTGCTAGTACTTGTGGAGTAGGAGCCTTATCCTTGCCCGGTAGACCCTTCTCATAATCAATGAGCATTGCGAGTAATTCAGTTATTGTCTTCCCCGAGCAATGCATGTTGTAATTTTGAACAAAACCCTTAAAGTCCTTGTTAAGGGACCTATTGATTAAGTTCACATAAACATTGTCGGCTAAGATATAGTTCATAGCATAGAGACGATCGATGTAATCTTTCATCAGTAGCACATGATCTCGCACAGTTTTACCTTCCTCTTGCCTACAGCTATGGAATTTATCGATCAAATCATAAAGTTCGACAGCTAGAGGTGTTTCATAGGTTTTCTGGAGTTCCTCTAGCATATCCTTAGGAAAGTAGTTCTCAAATTGCTTTTGCAACTTGGGAATCATACTGTTTAGCATTAAGCATGCTACCTCGTTATGCGTATCGAACTCCTTTTGCCAGGCTGCTTTGTTTTCATCAGTATCATCATCAGCAGGCTGTGTAGGGCAAGGCTTAGTCAAATAATCTAGCTTCTTGGTCACTCGCAGGAAAATCCTCAAGGACCGATGCCAATCATTGAAGTTGGGGCCAGTCAGTTTTTCCCTCTCAAAGTGAGCTTTGAAAGCGGAACTAGCAGAAGTGTTGTCGGGTTGAGCCATTTCTACAGAAAAAGTTCAAATATTAGTATTTTCGATAATACATTTTTCAAGAAAAGAAAATTACCCAGGAAATACAATATAACCATTTAATTTTCTTGAAAACTAGGATCCAACTTTCCATAGTTCCACTACATCAGTTGATCTGCTAGTAGTGGAAGTACAAAAGATGGTAACTTGTCGTACAATAATCGCAAAACAATTTTCGACTCCTAGATCGTTATGGGAATTAAATTTGCCAAACAATTTGCAATGTAAGCATGTTTCTTCCCATCTCATGCTTTAAGTCTCAAGGTCTCACTTATAACTTAATTAAGTCGTCTAATTTAGAAACTTGTAAATTCACATAATTTTATCACATCAGTTGATCTGCTAGCAATAAAAGTATGCAATTTACCTTATCGTTAATATCTATGTCAAGGTCTCACTTACGCTAGATATTAATTCCAAGTGTCTCTTATAATTAGATAGCATGGACTTAAATTTTAGGGTATTTATTTTGATGTGACAATCAAAATATGTACGAAGAAGCATGCACTCATCTTCGTATCATAAGGTTTTCAAAACAATTTTTAATTACCAATTCACTAAGAGTTAAATCAACAAAGTTTTAATTTGAGGTATTGGGTTCACCAATTAAAGAATTACCTCCAATTATCGCCCACTATATCCTACTGCTGCATGAGTCAAAAGACCCAAGTTATTCGGATAATTACCACAAAAGTGGCGCGTGAAATTGAGGTCAATTCACCCTTAAAATGATTATGCACATAAAATAGGTACTTGGTAAGTCCAATTTGACGCACAAGCAAGCGGAGAGACAGAATGGAGTCTCTTTAAGGCCACAATTTAATGCGAAACCAACCTTATACCCACCTTATAGTTTGTCAAACTAGGTCCGCCGTTCAACTATTTGTGCAAAACTCATTAATCAAATTAAAAGTTTATGATTCTAAGTCTTATAAAAATCATGTTGTAAATTATTAAATTGCTAATCTCGCCTGGGAGCAAATTACCGTGCGAAGCGAACCACTGTCGGCACATAAGACTTGACAATAAATAATTTACCACATCAAGGTTTCATAGTTATTAGGTCCATTTAATTTTTATACCAAAAAATTACCCTATTTTTGCTTACAATTCAAGAACAATTTAAACAAATAAGAACAAGTAATTTTTAACAAAAATAAATAAACACTCAATAACGCATATAATCTTAACTATTAAATCATATAGCCACATGCAAATCTTTTGATAAATCATATTAATAATCTATATGTGAATAATTATGTATATAATTAATAAAACTCCCATTGGTTTTCGAGCGCATTGTACCCAATGGACCACAGTCACCAACAATTGGCCACGTAAGTTTTAATAATTATATACCACGTTGCACATAACTGATTCATTAATTTAATATATTAGGTCTTCCCTAATTTTAGATTTATCTAAAACATGTAGCACATAACACAAAAACCCTAATTCATGAATACCTTGCATGAAGCATCATGAATTAACCAGGAACGTAACCCTTTATTCAAATAAACACATAAACAATATGTCCTAATTTATGGTTACAAAACTAACTTTTTATTAAAGAGGGTCGACCCCCTCCCCCCCCCCCCCAAATTATGGTTCGAATAGTTTTTTTAGATCTAGTATTAAAACCCTAAAAAAAATTCGACTAACAAACATGTAAATCCAAATCAAGATTTGATTTTTATTATGTGTTTCGATAATTACAATTACATGTTAAATGGCTCGTGATGCCACTGTTGGAATTTAAATAACTTGACATTCAAATAAATAAATAAACACATCAAGCACGTATAGCGGAAGCAAGGATCTTTATTTAACATGTATAAAGTAATACCGAATAATAAAAGGAACGTACCTTGATCCTAGCCAAACAAGGATCAAACTTGAACTTCTTTTCTTGAACAAAGAACAAATATGATTAACGTGAAACCCCTTACCGTTTTGTTTCACAATCCAAGATTAATAACTAAAGTAAGTTATTATCGAACTCTTGTACACATGTACTATAACCAATCAAGTATTGATGCTAGTGAATGAACACGTAAAACCAAAACAATTTTTTTTCACAAAAAACTTTATGGATCGACACACCAAAGTGTTCGACCGGTTTTTAGAGAGCAAGAGAGGAAGAAAAATACTTTTAGGGTTATAGTAATGCACTAGGTGAAAAACTAAAGACCCTTGGATTTGTATTTATAGTGAATGGAAATCTTGTAGAACAAGTTGACTCGAATTAGGAAACCTTGGCCATAGGGCCGATCGGCCTACCTCATTCCCTTAGGATTCTAGATCCTTCTTGTCCTCTAATTTCACTAACAGTCCCTCCTTTATTCTCTAACGGTCGTTAGTCAATTCCGTTAATTACTTAACGTCCGTTAGTCCTCATTTCGTGTCCAAATAATTAAAATACATAACTATTATATATATTACTTATTTACTTGATCATTCATACGTAAAGTGTGCAATCCCTCGATCCCGTGTTCGAATCTAGTCATACACGATAATATTTTTCCATTAAACTCTAACAGTTTTGTGTGTTGAGCGTGAAATGGAGGAACAGGCAAGGAGGGTTAGCGGGTGAAATGGAGCTGGATGGTGAAGGTTTCACCTCCTTGCCATCCAGCCTAAGATGGAGTTTAACCGTTTAAGTACGACAGATCTTGTATATGTGGGCAGTGTGTGTGATAATCATATTTGTCTAAGTCCATTTACTTAACTATGAATAATGGCTATAGTTTTATTTTTCTTGTTGAATTCTTGCTTTGTCAGGTCTTTTTATCCACAATTAAACACTAAGAACTTAGTATTTAGTTAAATTGAACATTTATAATAGTTTAGGTTTAGATATATGATAAGGGGTATTTTATAAACATTATAAGTAGGGCTGTCATTCGGGTTGACTCGGCCGGGTTCGGGTCAACTCGGGTCGGGTCAACTCGGGTCAAGCCTCCTAAAAACATACCCGAACCCGACCCTGTTTAGAACTCGGGTCAATTCGGGTTCGGGTCAACTCGGGTTTGGGGTCAACCCGAGTTTTTTGCATTGTAAAATGTTAGTTTTGTCGGGTCGGGTCAAGGCTAAAAAACCATACCCGAACCCGACCTTGTTTAGAAGTCGGGTCAATTCGGGTTGACCCGATTGACCCGAATATGATTTTTGACCCGAGTTGACCCGAACCCGGTCGGGTTCGGGTCGGGTTCGGGTTTGGGTCGGGTTTTATGACACCCCTAATTATAAGTAAGGGTGAGCAATCGGACCGGATCGACTGGACCGACCGACAAAACCGACCGACAAAACCGACCGGACCGACCGAAGGACCAACGGTCTGGTCTCGGTCTGGGGTTTTTCATTATTTCTGTCTCGGTCCGGTCCGGTCCGGCTTACAAACCGGACATTTAGCCTATTTGGACCGGACTGACCGAAGGACCGACCGGACCGGACCGAGACCGGACCGACCACATTCGGTCCGGTCTCGGTCTAGGGTTTTTGCCTACCTCGGTCTCGGTCCGGTCCGGTTTTTAGATCGTGAGCACCCTTAATTATAAGAGTAAATATATTAGAAGGTAGTGGTTATGGAGTATGAAAAATAGGGTCCCTAATCTAACTTATAATAATAGAATCTATGTTTACCAATTTAAATCTTACTCTCTCCGTCTCAAAATAAGTGTCATGTTTTACTTTTCAGAGTTAAACTGGTTCAACTTTAACTTTAAAATAATTTTTTTTGTGTTATATAACACTTGATGAAAAATTATAACATTTAAAAATACACTTATAACCAAATCTATTTATATATTTTGCATCAAATATTATATAACACCCACAAAAATAGTTAAGGTTAAAGTTGAATCAGTTTGACTCTGAAAAGTCAAATTGGACACTTATTTTGAGACGGAGGTAGTACTATATTTTATACACGAGTCAAACAACATTTGTTAGTCATTAGGTGAGGGTGTGAGACTATTCTTATGAACTTCACTCTCTAAACACCCAAATATATATAGCGTACGCCTACCCTTCTAGATTATTGTGCATAAAGTATCTCTATGGTTAAAAATAAATCATGTATTAACTATAAATCTATACTGGTGTATAAAATATTTGGGACATTTTATTTATGGAAAGCTTTAAAATTTTAGATTATACACTTTTTAATTATAGAATTGTGTAAAATTTAAAAAACATGTATTGACCAGAATTTAACCCGAGTCATCCGGGTGAAAGCAAAATATTTCAACCGATAACTATAATGAACTTTTGTTCATTTATTGTACGACCAAATACATAAACGTTTATTCCACAACCAAATACATATAGTCCATATACAACTTTTTAATCTTACTAATTTGTTGTTTATTTTTGTTTTTTTTTTCTATCTTCTAACAAGAAACATCAAGCACATGTTTTTTTAATAGCGCTTTAATCTTACTCATTCAAAAACCAAACTCAAATTCAATTCAATCGCCTCCGTGCAAAATTAGTTAAACAACATTCGGCGGCGGATACGTATAATCAAAATTTTAAACAACATTCGCCTTCGAACCCGTTGTTTTGATACACATTTCATTTCTGTTGTTACAGTTATAAAGTCGATCAAAGTTGCTCCAGCCCTGCTAATTGGAGTACTGCTACTATTTCTAGATACTTTGTTTAGCAAACAAATGAACAACTAGTGACAGTTTATGCATCAAAGGCTATCTGGATGTATTTTATATTTATATATGGGGATAATTACCAAAATAGACCGGGTAATCAAGTGGTTGGCGCCTTGGCGGTTTCCGCCCCGAAATCGAAAACTTCTGATATTAGACCAGACAACTGGGCATCTCGACCCATACGAGGACAAATGTCTTTCAGTTGCCCAAAAAATACACAAGTTGCCCAAAAAATAGTCAGAAAAGTGACACTTGTCACTTGCAGATTTCAGTTGCCCAAAAAATACAGGTTGCCCTGGTCTAATATAAGAAGTTTCCGATTTCAGGGCAAAAACCGCCAACCACTTGGTTACCTGGTCTATTTTGGTAATTATTCCTTTATATTTATATATGCTCATAATATTTTTTGCAAGTTAACACAAAATCTTTTTTTTTTTTTTTTTTTTTTAATTATATATATATATATATATATATATATATATATATATATTTTTTTTTTTTTTTAATTTCAAATAATTTTTAATATTGTATGTTATTTTATTACATACGTAAACACATTCAAATACATATATCTATTCATTGAAGGGTCTATGGGTGGTTAATTAGGAAATCCGAAAGTAGAAGCAAAAGGTTGATTTAGGATATCAGATGGCACTATAAAGGACATAATTAGGTAGAGTATTGACCATCCATAAAATAAACTAACCATCACCTACTTTTGGCAAATATGTTTTAGCCTCCAAACTAATTATTACTTCACTTAGGCCACTCACAACAGTTAACTCAGCCTTAAATTTTAAGGCATGCCACGTCAGCTTTAACACACCTTAACTTAACTCAGCGTTAACACACCCAACAATAACTCAGCTTTAACACACCTTAACTCACCCTTATTTTTCCCCCAAATAATTCTCTCTCTCTCAAACCCTAATTTCTACTTACTAGTTTCAATCAAACCATCTTAACACCATTTGTTTTTTGTTTTGAATGCGATTCAAGGTATGTTTTGCTCTTATATATCTTAATTGTTCTTTAATTAGATTTTAGAATTAGACCTAATATTCAATTTCGTGTTTTGTAGAATGGTTATACCTGGACCTGATGGTATTGATTTGGACGTGTGGAATGATGGGATTTTTCGGCATGAACCTTTAAGATATGATGATGGTGTGATTTTAAAGATGTATGTGGCCAGGCTGTCGTATGAGGAGCTTAGAAAGTTGATCAAGAAATCACTTATGGCTTCGCATATGTTTGGTATGTATTATAGACTTCCTCAGTGTGATTTAGATCATGGACTAGTCAAAGTAGAAAATGACACTGATTTGATTCACATGTATGACCTGTCCAAATTGCATGGTGGAATAGAAATGTACATTAACCATTGTGACATTGACCTGTCCAAATATTTAGCACAGCCTGACCCTAGTACATTAAGTGATGGAACATCTGCTAAAAGACCAACCCATAGGAAGAGGTATTGCAATGAGTTTACACAAGAAGAAATGATAAATTGGTATGAATTGGAGGCTGAAGCAGAGCATGTGGTTGATAATGGCAAGGGTATTGGTGATAGTCAAAATGAGAATGATAAGGATAAGGGTAAAGGGAAAGAGATATTGGCAGTTGATTACTTAAGTCCTGGTGAAGTACATTCTGATGATAGTAGTGAGAGTGATGGGATTCTTTCTAGTGATGCTGATGATTCTGATGATAGTGAGTATTCTAACAAGTCATTTGATTACTTAAGTCCTGGTGAAGAAGAGCTCATTCAACTTAGAAGGAGGAAAGCCAATAGAAATAAGGAAAGATCAATACCTATACCAGACATGACTGCTAATCCTAGTAGGACTAGACCAAACCTGGCAAACAAAAGTGAAGCTTTAGTTGAGCATGATGATTTCTTGACTGAATTGCTAAGAAAATTGAAGGGAGACGATTCTGATGAAAACTTGCAAGACCCTTTTGTTGGTGTTGAATCAAGTCAAGATAAGTATCCTACTCATGATCAAACAACTCATTGGAAATTGAAGGAGCCAAAGGTAATTTTTTATAACTGTATATACAATGTAATACAATGAGTTCAATTATGTATGCATTGAGTATGTTAGCACTGATTCTTTATACTTTGTTAATGTGACAGCTCAAAGAAAAGTATGAGAGTGCTGCACAGTTGAAAGAATGCATCACATACTATGCATTAGCCAATGGCTATTCAATATGGTATGAAAGGACTTCAAAAGACGCGATCATCGCAGTTTGTGGACAAAGAAAACCAAAAGTCAAAGATCCTGACCTAGGTAAACAAAGGAAGCAATTCAGGTACCCTAGTGTGTGTAGTGAAGATACTCCTAAGTGTAGTTGCAGTCACTAGAACAAAAAGTGGAATTGGTTACACCAAATATGTGTGACGATATACATATAGTCACACATGGTTTTTTTCATGTGTGTGACTAAAGGTGGTGTGACCATAGGGTACCTACGGTCACATGTTTTGGTTCTTTTTAGTCTCACTTACAAAAGAGTAACCAAAACGTTAAAATGTGTGACTAAATAGGTACAATTTTACTTGGATTAATCAGCTTTGTGTGACCAAAAACTCTTATAGTCACACGAAGCATTTTCTTTTTGTATATTTAGTCACATACAATTAACCATAAAGTGGCCAAAAGTGTTAATAAGTGTGATCATATGGTGTTGAAAGTGAAGAAATGTATGGTTTGTGTGACTATAGATCATCCAATTGCCACATAAATTTGGTTTTTGTGTGGCCTTTTGTACCATTTAGTCACACAAATCATGTTTCTTTTGGGTATTTAGTCACATACAATTAATCATAAAGTGGCCAAAAATGTGAATAAGTGTGACCATATGTTCTTTAAAGTGAAGAAATGTGTGGTTTGTGTGACTATTGATCATCCAATGGCCACATGAATTGTATGTTTGTGTGGCCTTTTGTTACATTTAGTCACACAAAGCATTTTTCTTTTGGGTATTTAGTCACATACAATAAATCATAAAGTGGCCAAAAGTGTGAATAAGTGTGACCATATGGTGTTTAAAGTGAAGAAATGTGTGTTTTGTGTGACTATTGATCATCCAATGGCCACATGAATTTTATTTTTGTGTGGCCTTTTGTTACATTTAGTCACACAAAGCATTTTTCTTTTGGGTATTTAGTCACATACAATAAATCATAAAGTGGCCAAAAGTGTGAATAAGTGTGACCATATGGTGTTTAAAGTGAAGAAATGTGTATTTTGTGTGACTATTGATCATCCAATTGACACATGAATTTTTTTTCTGTGTAGCCTTTTGTAATATTTAGTCACACAATGAATTAAGCAAACAGTGACCAAAAGTGTTAATAAGTGTGACTATATACATCTTTTAGTCACATTTAAGAAATCAATATATATCAAAACAAATTCAAATACAATAAAATTGGAATGTATATAACTGAACCACTAATACATATCATATAAGCAGTACTAACTATATGAACCAACAGTACTAACTTATAACTAACAGTTGTAACTAATACACTAGAAGTATTAACTTCAAGCAGTCTTAATCTCTAAGCAATCTTAACTTTGTACTAGAAGTACTAACTTTCACTAGTAGTAGTAACTTTTGTACTAATCTCATCATCTGGATGTCTCTGTTTTAATTAGAAAAGACAAAAGTTAGAAGCACACACAATATCTTTTCTTGCCATCGATGGACAATTCTTGGTTTCCTTTAGCTTCTGACTTTGCTGTTCTCGAGCTCTTTTATCTGCCTGTGTAACTCTTCAACGGTACTCATGACATCCTGCAAAAAACAAAGTCTCTTCCAAGGATTTGTTAAACAAAAAGAACAGCTATAACGTTGATTTGTCTACTAACCTGCCAATTCTTCCTCAAATTCTCTTCCATTTCATATTGTCGGCTTCTTTCATCAGAAAATATTTCAACGAGGGCTTCATGTTCTTCGTCCAACCTTTTTATCTTTTCTTCTGCCTCTTGAATATTTTGTTCTGCGTTTTGAACCTGTTTTTCAAGCAAGGCATTCTTGTCTCTCTCAGACAACAAATCTTTCAACAGACTATTAATCATCTCACTTTCGGTACTTCCAACTCTGAAAAGCAATTAGACCAACCTAAGGTTAAATGGCGAAACTAAAGAATTAAAGATTTAGATAGAGTCAATTAACACAAACCTGTGCTTAAGTTCGTGATTCTCTTTCCTCAACTCTTCTACTATGTCTCCGTTGTGGCCAACAGATGCATATCCATTTGCATTCAAAGCTTTGAATGATTGAATAGTAAACTATAATTAATATACTCTTAAATACTCGGACATACCCTCAAGAAGCAACGTTCAACTATTGATGCAGAGATCTCAGCACCAAATCCTCCTGTAACCGGAGCTTCATGACTAATCTACAAATGAGATAAAGAAACAAAGTGGTCATCGAGCATGAGATGCAAATGGCTAGTCAAGATTAAAACTCTAACGAGGAATATAGATCTCGTACCAGTAGCCTTCCTGTTTTCCTTACTGAGGCTTCTACCGTCTCTTTGTCCCATGGTATTAAGGTTCTTAGATCCAAGAAAAAGTTTATCCAAGAAGGATTTGTTCCATGTGCTGATACAGGGATGATGCATACATTCCTATTATGATCTCCTCTTGCCTACAGTTGACCAAAGTTAACAACTCAATTACTTAACTTGCCATTTGTACATAAGGCAAAACTGGTACTAATATAACTCAAGTAAATTGAGCCGAAACATGTTCCATCATGATTGACTACTATTCAACCATACCATGTGATAAGCTCGGATAACCATCAGCCCAACGTATTCTCCAGCAGCACCAGCATTGGGTTGCAAAGAGAATGAATCAAATCCAGTAATGGTACACAGCAAGTCCCCCAAATTTTCAAACATTTCCTGAAAATGACCGCCACCGATATGTTGCTTTCAAATATCTAAAAAGATAACAAATACATAATTTAAAATTGGAAGTGAAAAAATTCATACTTGATAAACCTTTGCCTGTTCACTAGGAGCAAAATGATGCATATCAGCAAAGGCTGGCTATGTCACAGGCATCATCTCTGTAGTTGCGTTAAGCTTCATGGTACAAGACGCTAGGGGAATCATACTGTGGCATAGTGAAAGATCCCTCGACTGCAACTTGCTGATGTATCTCAGCAGCTCGTGCTCAGTGTGATATCTAACATCAAAAGACAATCAGGGTAATCCTTATCATCTTTGAGATATGTGTTTATATATGAAAAGTTATTCTTTAATCTTTACTACTCTTTTAATTTAAGTTAACATCATGTATCTTCACAGTGTCAAAAAAGGGAAGATCCTGGACTTGTACAATTCCAAGCTTCTTCAACCCAACAGCAAATGTACCAGCAAGACCATGGACTCTTTGGCCTATTGTCTTGATCCCTTCTGGTCCATGGTAAACACCAAACATAGCAGCCATGTTTGCAAGCAAAACCTAAAAGATTAAAAAAAAAAAAACAGATAGCTTAGAATATGAGTTATAAATTCTGCATACAACTATAAGCCTTACAAGTACTTAAAAGTACTCAAGAAACCTGAGCTGTGCAGATGTTACTGGTTGCTTTGTCCCTCCTGATGTGTTGCTCTCTTTTCTGCATAACTATACATAAAGCAGGCTTGCCAGAAGAATCAACACTAACGCTAATGATGCTTCCAGGCAGCATTCTTTTGTACTCTTGCGATGTTGCAAGAAAAGCTGCATGAGGACCTCCATACCCCATTGGAATACCAAACCTTTGCGTGAATGATAATGCCCACCGTGACCCACAATTCCATAAGGTGCTCTTACAGTTAAACCTAACAAGCCACAGAGAAAGATTATGATAAACCACAAGCTGCAAGTATATGTAAAGACGCACTACAAGATTTGGCAATAACATAATTCAGAACTTACCATTACAGCTAGACCAATACCAAATCCAACAATTCCCTGTTGTAAATAAGCATTAGTTTGAAGTTGAAATAAACTATTTGAAGAATAAATTATTAAAAAGCAACCCACAATCAATCATAAGGACCTAGCATCAGAATAATGAAACTGCAAAAGGAGAGAATCTGAAACTTTGGTAGCTTGTAAGTCCAATTTATATATTTGAGCATGGTGGTTAAAGTACCTGTTCGCATAGAGGGGTGTTGAAAACCCTGTGTTTACCAAATTGATCAGCCAATCCAGTTGTGCAACGGAACACACCACCAAATCCCACATCTTCACCAAACACATAAGAACTGTGAAAGTGATTGTAAACATACTCAATAAGCACATATACTGATATACACACTTTCAAGTAAAAAAGATTAGCTATTGCAAAATTTAAATACTTTCTAACAATTCATTTAGAGGCCGTTAGAAGACTAGAATTCATATGTCAACCCAAAACAGCTAACGTTCACAACTAAACTTATAGATACTTGATTGAATTCCAGCGTC
Organism: Artemisia tridentata subsp. tridentata; assembly: GCA_021014915.2. Classification (NCBI taxonomy): domain Eukaryota; kingdom Viridiplantae; phylum Streptophyta; class Magnoliopsida; order Asterales; family Asteraceae; genus Artemisia; species Artemisia tridentata. Next base: position 233,223,735 of record CP139505.1, read on the forward strand.
ACTAGTTCAAAAACTTGTACTGCATATATTTTGCCCATAAAAGGTCATGGGTTCCAGCGTCATTCACAAGTTTATCCAAGAAAAAACTTGTACTGCATATATTTTGCCCATAAACTTATAGATAATTGATTGAATTCCAGCGTCATTCACAAGTTTATCCAAGAAAAAGAGTGTAAAAGCCAACAAGTCCTTTTTTCTTGCTTGATATAAAATTGCAACAGATATACAGATTCGGGTCTCATGAACCCTAATTTCAAAAGTCAACCAAACACGAAATTGACTCATGAACACCACGAATTGATGATTAAATTGAACATATAACACATTAAAGTACCTGATTCATGGAAATGTGGACCTGAAATTGGGAGTGGAACCGGCTAATCGCGAGGGTATGTGGTGGATAAATATGAAATTGACTTGTGGTGAGAGGTGACTAGCAAAGAAAACGTGGTTGGCGGCAGAGAGGAGAGAAGGAGGATGAGATGCGGGAGTAGTGAAAATATGTGACCTTTTAGAAGGAACAATGAAAATGTAAATTTGATTTTTGGGGAAAAAAGTGGGCGGGAGCAGTGAAAATATGTGAGGGAAATATCAAAATTTGGGAAATACTGTAAAATCGGTATATAAAACATTTGAACTATAAAATCAAAAGTGTGATCATATATGATATTTGGTCACACTGTTCAAGTGTGTGACATATATTTGTCACTTTTAAATGCATATCGTGACTAATGCTTCAAACTTACTTTTCAGTTGTCACACATTTCAAATTCATATGTGGCTAAATATTCAGCAAAAAATAACAGTCACTTTTAAATAATGTGTGACAAACTTGACTATATGATTTAGCCACATACACAATTACTTCATGTGACCATATGCTATTTAAAGTGAAGGAATGTGTATTTTGTGTGACTATTGATCATCCACTTGCCACATTAATTTGGTTTTTGTGTGGCCTTTGTTAACATTTAGTCACACAAATCATGTTTTGGCTACACTTAAATAATGTGTGACAAACTGTTTAGTGTGACTATATGTACTGGATTTTGGCTACACTTAAATAATGTGTGACAAACTGTTTTGTGTGACCGTATATGGCATTTGGTCATACTATTAGAAGCAAATGTGACTATAAGTTTAGTGTGACCATATATGGCATCAAGGTTACTTGTATTTGTCACACGTTCCAAATGCATATGTGACTAAATGATCTGGAACAAAATCACCAGTTACGTTTAGTCACATAAGGGTCGATTGTGTGGCAATAGAGTTCTTATGGTCACACATTCGAAATGCTCATGTGTGACTAATTCGTAAATGCTGTCAATTTACCTACCTTCAGCCACACAAATATTTGAATGTGTGGCTGTTCCAAAACGACCATGTGTGACCATAGGTCGTTTTTATACTAGTGAGTATAATGCTTTTGTATGTATGTTATTTGTCCATAGCTCCAAAGAATCATTATTTTTACTGTTTTTTTCTCATCCTGCACCATAACTATTTGCAGCATAGAACCATCAAACATTGAAACATGCTGCAACATTGACTACTTTTTACTGCAATATTGACTACTTTTTTTTCTCATCCTGCACCATCACTTTTGAAGCATTCATTGCCCAAAATGAAACACAACTTAACCTCTATAAAACCCCTTAAGCACCAACCAACCCATTCAAGCATCTGAAACTCAAACACTACAAATTGAAATAATGTCTTCCAACAAGGAAAAAGGTTTGTCTTGTTCATGTACATACTTATATCTGCAAACATGAATTCTGTTACAACATTCACCTTTTTTTTTTTTTTTTTTTTTTTTTGGGCAGAGATCATCAACATTTCAAGCAGTGAATCAAGTGATTGGAGTGTAGAATCTGTTCAGCAAGTAGGATGGAAAGGCTACTTCCCAAAGGATTATACTGGTTCAAGCACAAAAACGGAGGATGCTAGAAAGATTCCAACTCCAAAACAGGATGCCAAACAAGCTTTTGATGCCAGGAGTAAGGTTCTAGGCCTTCCAAATGCTATAACTTGTGAAGACATTGGTATCAAACCATTTGCTCCAAAAATGCTCAAAGATTGATCAAAAGGGAAAGGAAAAAAAAAGAATGGGTTAGGAACTACTTTCATTGTATCCCTTGAATAAACATGTTGTATCCCTTATGAACCACTTCATTTGACTTTCTAAAGTCAATTTTCTAGTGCAATGAAGTAACTTAACTTTATAACAGTCTACAAATACTATGAACTACAATCTACAAATACTATGAACTACATATTGCAAATACAACAAAGTTACCAACTGCTAGTTTTTATACCATTCAAAACTGCAAAATTTTCATTGTTTACAAAAGTTTGACTTTATGGAGTCAAAGTCCATTACATTAGCCTACTTAATCCATTACAACTACTAACTACTAAAACTTCTAGTCATAAGGAACCTAAATCAGCTTCCTATTTTCATTCCAAATACAACACAAAAGACAATCAAAATACCAATCAAAATCAGAAACAGTTTATCATACAATTGTAGCTTTGACTTGGTGCAAGTCAATTCATCAGCCAACAACTTCTTTTCCATAGTTAGGACATGAATTTGTTCTTGCATCTCATTCCTTTGAATACCTCTCTTCCCCTTCTGGTGCTCTTCCCAAAGCAATTCCCTGTAATAATCACTAGGCAAGTCTTCATAAAAAAACTCATAATACCCACACTTAGGGCTTGCATATTTTGGACAAGCAATGAATCGTTTCCCTGGATCCTCCCTAGTCCATGCAGTTTTCACTGTCATTGCAAGACCACATCCACAGTACGGTTTAATAAACTTCCCAATCACTCTTGGTGTGCCAGGAGCATACTGAGCCATGATTTTAGGTTTAATTTTATTTTTGATGGATGAATTTTGAGTGTTGTATGTGTTTGGATTTTTAAGGTTCATAGAATTTGGGTGGGAGGGATTCTGGGTGTTTAATGGGTGGGTAAAAGTCGTTAGTTAACGTTATAGAAAGAGACAAAAAAAGGTCACGTGTTGGTCACGTGTGTAAGCAAAAAACGGGTTACTTCTTAATTACCCCGTAAAGTGATAACATAGTAAGGATTAGCAAGATGGATACACACAATATTAAAAAAAAAAGGTTACTACACAACATAGTAAAAGTTGGCAAGTTCAATACATTTAGAAACAATTATCCCTTTTTTAAAAGCATAACATTCATTAAAACATAACATTACATTCAAACATAACATACTTAAAAAAAATTACAACGAAAAAAAAAATAACAACGAAAATAAAAATTACAACATAAAAATAAAGACAATCCTAAATCTACTGTGGAGGTTGTGTGAGCTTGTATTTTTCCACAATTCGAGCTTTTTCTTGGTTGATCCACCACACCACGTCTGGAGGCTGCCCGTCGGTGTTCGTCATCAAAAATTTCATTTCCTCTAGCCTTGTTATCGCCTCCTCTTTTTCTTTGGTTGCCCGACACGCGGCTTCGGCCATTTCCCTTTTGTGACGATACTCGGCTGTCATATTCTCCATGAATTGCAATGACGAGCTCGTTCCTCCCGTACTCGCTCCCGTGCTCGTTCCTCCCATGCTCGTTCCTCCCATGCTCTCGGATCGAGCTTTCTTTGCAGCACACCTTCCCATTGGCCTTGGTTGTTCATCACGACCAAACAACGCCTCATTTGTTTCGCTTGGTTGTTCATCGCCGGTTAAATCAATTCCTTCTGGCGCGTCCCATTTCACATGCCTCCGTAAAACCTCCCAAGCCTCCTCGTTGCTAAAAGGAGCGGCTTTGTGCTCGTCCCGATACATTTCTCGAGCACTTTTCAGGATATCCAATTCACTTTCCCCACTTTTTTCTTGGCGTTTGGAACGTTTGTAGTACGCGTTGAACTTTGTGCAATCACGGTTCAACGTTCTCCACTTACTTTGGAGCATATCCTTGTTTCTTTGTTGGTAATTGACTATATTAAACTCATTCTGCACCCGTTGCAAAAACGTATCCCTGCTTTGACTTCGACCCACTTGTGAGTCTTCCGACGCTGCAACATAACATTGAGCAAGCACTTTTTCCTCTTGTGGGTTCCAACGTTTGATCTTGTTGGCAACGTTTTCTTCATCATCATCCTCCAAAGGTTCGGGTTTGGGGTTTCTTGGTTTTCTAGCCTTTCGTTTGATACGCCCGAACTTGTTTTTCTTTGGAGGAGACGTTGGAGTGTCGTTAACTTCATTGGTTGCGGTTTGAGATTGTTGTGATTGTTGGTTGAAGTGAAGATTGGAGAAATTTGTGTTTAGGTTCGCTTGAGATTGTTGTTCGAAATATAGCATTTGTTGATGTTGTTGGTAAAGTTCTTGGTCCGACAAGCCAAGTGGGTTTGGATTTGAAGATGAGCCGGCGTTGGGGTTTGAAGATGACCTGGAGTTTAAGAGATCTAAGAATGTTTGGTTCCCGTCATCGTTTAGGTTGAAGCCGGACATTTTTTTTTGTTGAAGTTTGAAGAAGATAGTGTAATATGTAGTGTATTGAGTTGTGGAAGTGTGAAAAAAAAAATATGGTGTGAAATTGTTATTTATAGGAGATTGAAAATGGTTGTGAACTTTTTTTTGATTTTGATTTTTTTTTTTTTTTTTGGATTTTTTAGTTAATAGCCGTTGCATTTCAACGGTAAGATAAGTTTAGGGGGCTAAAATGAAAACTTATTTGAATTCAACGGTAAGAAAAGGACTCTTTGAGGGGGATGAAGTGATTTTTTTTTTTTTTTTTTCACAAAATCTACCCTTAACGCAGCGTTAAGGGTATAACGCAGCCCTTAGCGTTGCGTTAACGTGATACACACCCAACGCTTAACGCCCCTTAACGCATGCTTAACGTGCAAATTTGGTCCCTTGACGCAGGCTTAACGCCTTGCGTTGGAGTGGTCTTATTAGCATTTTGGATCACCGGACATACGCGTTTAATGGCTCAAGTTACGAAAACATTCGTCGATTACTTTGTATTCTAATAGCAAGAACACGTTTGTATAAATTTAGAACGAATATATGTGCTTTTTTCTATAGATGTGTTTTCATAATCAAAAGGATGCTATTAAAGCTACCAATTTTATTTATTTATTTATTTTTTATTTTATTTTATTTTTTTTAATTAAATTTGAGTACTACTATACACACCAAAAAAGATATAGGCTCATGAGGAAAGTTCAATACGAAACAAAAAAAATCAAAGAACAAACCGCTCCATCTTAACCATTCATCTATTTTAAATCTAAAGGTCTAGATTAATCCCTATTTTAATATAATTAATTATTAAATGGCACTTTTGTCACTCAAAAAACATATCAATTACTCTAACCAACTAAAGTTTCACACACACTCTCATTCACTCTCACCAACTAAAGTTTCCAGCCACTGATAAAAATTTCCGGCATCATTTTCCGTCATGATCCACGTCATCATTTTCCGGCGACATCTCGGGTGATTTCATGTCATCATTAACAACTTGATTAAATCCAAAGGTGGCGTCATCACCTTCATCCGATTAGTTAACATAATCATTTCTTAAGATAAAAGCTTTTTCACTTGACTTTAAAATGTCAAAATGCTAGGCTGTTAGATCTCAAGATTCAAACTCTTTTTTTATGCTTAATGCTATTTTTGGATATGTATTCCAGCTGGTCAACGACATAAGAAGTCAAAATGCTAGGTTGTTTGAACTTATTTTGGATGTTATCACAATAAAATAAATATCGTAAATGCAGATGTCTGTGGTTGCTTTTTATGCTGTATAGAAATTTCAAAAATTGGTTACTGCAACAATTGAGATGGAAGTAGCATTACTGCAATTCAGAAATTGGTTATTTGTATAGATAATTTTTGAAATGTTGATTATGTTGAAGTATGAAGAAAAGGTTGCATACCAAGTGTTTGATTATTTGCGTAGGAAAACTTTTGATTTTTGAAGATCATTGCATTGTTTTTTATTGTCATGGTTTGTAACAATGTTACTATAATTTTTATTTGCACATGTGATTGCAATATGTTGAGGTTTGATATTGGATTCATTGATAATTTGCTTGATTCTTTTGGCATAAAAATCTCATGGGATTCACCAAAGAATCCCATGGGATTCACCAAAAGAATCCCATGGGATTCACCAAGAATCCCATAAGATTCACAATGAATCCCTTGAGATTCATACTGAATCCCATGGGATTCACAATGAAACCCTTTGAGATTCGTACTGAATCCCATGTGATTTCATACAAGTATCAAACTCAAAAACAGTGATTTACTTATTTTTACAAATCACTTGTGATTTTTTAAAAATAACAAATCACAAGTGATTTTTTTACGAATCCCGTGGGATTTTTCTGGACGGAATTTTTGAAAAAAAATTCGTCGAAAGTATATAAAAGTGCATATCTATAGAAAGATAATTTAATTCTCGTCGCGATGGTGTATTTTTCGTAGCTTGAAGATTTACCGTTTGCAAGATATGTTGTTTTTTAAAAAAAGGTGAAAAGTGGGTTTTTATATTAAATGAGCTAAAATGCCAATTTTGCCCTCACTTTTTTTTTTTTTTTTCCTTTATCTATACCGTTGGATGAAATCAAAATAGATGGCTAGAATGTGCTTATTTGTTCTTTAGATTTTGTTTGTTGATTTTGTTTGTTTGTCATGGATCACCTCATAGGCTCATAGCCTCTCATTGTAAATTGGGATCCTCGTAGTTTGTAATATAAAATAATAATTAATTAAATTGGCCAAACCTGATATGGTCGATCAATAAAGTCGCTTCATGTTTTACTTTTGTGTTTGTTAGTTTACTTTTACATTTGTATAATCACAAGTTTTTTGTATGTTTTAATTTTTGCAATTATCCCTTTTTAATTTTCATAACAAAATTAAATTAACATATCCAATAATTAAAAACCATAAGTCGTATAATAATTTTTAAACTGTTAAATTTAGTCACTTTCAAGAGTGTATTTAATAATAAAATTAGGTTTTCAACCCCTTTTTAATAAAGCTATGGCAAAAGCCGCAAATAATAGACGTATTTTTTAATTTGTACCAATCCTCTATATAATAAAAGAAAACCATAAAAAGGTACTTTCGTTTTTCGGTAAAAAGAATGTTTTCTTTTTAGGTAATAGTTAAATTAAGACACATTGTTGGTCCCTAAACTTGCCAAAAATCATTGTCGGGGCCCGAAAGTTGAGAAAATCATCGCCGTGAGTCCTAACATTGGGTTTTTTAGGTCAAAGAGGTCCCTTGACCCATTTTCCGTTAGTCAACACCATTATTTGCTGTTTTTTTTTGCAAAAATATTAACTTTTGACAAGGATATATGTCATTTCCTAATCCGTAAGATTTTTTGAAAAGAACTAGGATTATGCAAGGTTTGGATTCACGGCGACGATTTTCTTAAGTGTATGTGGTGGCAGTGGGTTAGGTGACCTCTAGGAGTATGCACCCCCACCACCGCTACCACCGCCACCCACCGCCACCACCACTTATATACTTAAAATGGATGGAAATGCCAAACACGGGTTTGGTTATTGCCTCAACATATAAAATAGTTGTAATAAGTCTAGCTCATGGAGGAAATGTCGGAGGTTGTACTACGAGTTTTCTGCTTTGACGAAGATAACTCTTATGAGTACATTCGACAACAAATGAGAGAAGAGTTACAACAAGGAGAGTACTCGATGCCCGTCATCACGCCTTATTGTTTTAACGAGTTTTGTCACTCTACAGTTAGATGGGAAGCCATGTATAGGTCATTTCTAGAACTATATACACAAATTTGTCATCATGAAAATGTATTTGTTGATGTAAGTGATTAAGTATTTTAGTGTTTGTACTCTTATTATTTTTTATTGGTAATTAGTATCTTTATTTATTCATAATCAATTTTTGAATTTTCTTATTTATAGATTGTGTATTTTTTTTTATTAGAGATTAATAATATAATGGAAACATAATTATTAAGTATTTTAGTGTTTGTATTCTTATTATTTTTTATTAGAGATTACTAATTAAAATGGACTTAAAAAAACTTAAAAAAAAAAGAAAAGAAATATAATCATTACTTATATAACTATTTTAGTTACATTTAAAATAAAAAAGAAAAAAAACATCATGATTACTACATTATTAGTATTTGACTTTGATTACTTTGGTATCTTTAATAAAAAAATTTGATATGAATAATGAGTCCCAAACAAAATTGTCTATAATATGAAGCATCTGTCGTTCAAAGTGCTTGAAAAATATAAGAAACTTCACTCCAATTGTTGTATCAATATATCTTTGAATTTACATTTTAGTTTAATAAATGTGAGATTTTGTTACTATTAATTTGATGTCACTAACCTCCTTTAACAAGTTACGTAACACTCCAGAATTTGAAGTTTTTGTTACTGATATTTTAATAGTATTTTTATAATTTTATAAAGTTATTAGAGTTAGTATTTAAGGGAACAAAACCAGAAATGTGATGTAAGTTAACTGAAAACGAGAATGGCGCCGGCCACCGCTTCGCGGGCGGGCCTGTTCCGCAAATGCAAATGCAAATGCAAACGCAAACACAAAGACGATGATCAGTTTGAACCAAAAAGGTAACCATAATGGTTCAAAAAGTTCATTACACATATGCAAAAGATTTTATGTAATCAATTTGACATCAAGACTATAGTTTACAACTTTTTTGTAGCCAAAGAAGTAGGTGGAAAAGAATCAGATAACCCGTTTGATAAAAATTAATGCAAAATGACACTTCAAGATACTGTTATTAACAATGGAGCAAGACGAATTTTGGGTTACTAACGATGGAGCAACATGAATACAGGATTGACATGCCCAATCAGCATCTTCTGAATTCTGGCTTTCTTCAATCTTTCACAGCACGCGTTACTGATTTGTACTTGATCTATGTGCGTCGGTAGATTCTGCAGAATTTTCAAACAGTTCAGATTCAACCGATGTCAGACGCATTCACTTCATCCTTTGATTCGTCATCAGCTTCCCCTGAAACTTTGCAAGAGATAGGTGTTATTGTTGGGTGATATTCCTGACATATTATATATAAAATGATTATATCTTATACATTTCATACACTGAATTTACGAAATTTAAACTGTTACGAACCACCCGTTAAGCCACACCTATGCCTACTTATTCTATATGTTGAAACTGTAAAGTGATCTTGATGAATGTGAAGATATATTGTCTAGCTTCTTTACATTAAGAAATAATCCACATGATATTGAAGTTTTACTGACAAATATGGCATGCATGAGACTATCATCTGCTGTCATAAAACATGTGACATTAAGGGGATGTTTGGGATTGCTTATTATAATGCGTTTAAATGGTTAAAAATGCTTTCACGTATATACTCGGAATACCTTATTTGGACCAAAGAAGTTATTTTCAATACTGATTGTCCAACTATCCAATACCTGAAAGTCGAAAACATTTTTCCAATATCAAAATAACGCTTGGTTACAATGTCCTAAACAGGTATATTCCAATAAGTGATCGAACTTGTAATGATGTAAATAACCATATGCAATTCAGCTATCATGAATGGAATGGATCACAAATTAGGTGACTCACAAAGTTTCAAATATAACAACTTTTGCACAGAAAGCTCAAGTTCTATATTGTTATCAGTAGATGATGTAGCTACTGTTGATATATGGACAACAGAGACTTAGAGTTTAGTTTAGTTTTCGCAAAATTATCATATATATTTCTAAACACTAAATAGATATGCCTATATTGTTGATGGGTTTTCATTTTTCGGTTTGATAGGTTTTTTTTTTTTTTGGTAACCATGATTTCCGAATTAAACCTAAGAATATAATGGTTGTTTACTATGAGAAAAGCTTCCCTTACCCGGAAGTGAGCTGGAAACTGGACCACCGTACATACACAGGGCTGGAATGTCGGCTACTGATGGTGCATCTGCAACAACAAAAAGAATAACATAGGTTACACAAAAATCCTTTCAATGTCGCGTGAATTCCCATATTAGTCCCTACCTATGATGATACCATGAAGAAGTATTTAGCTAAAAAAATTTGGCCTGCAACGAAAAAAGATACATCCTCTAAATTAGTCCCTACCTTATTTGTAATGGTGATAGCTCTGTTCATAAACTATTAGTGTTGATAATCGCAAACTCAAATTTTGTGTTTATAAAACCTTAATGCGTGTCTTTCAAATACTTAATAGCCATACCTTGCTTGTGGAGGTCCGACATCCTTGGGGTCTTCGGGAAAACCTTTAACGGAGTTGGAGTCAAATTGGAAGGAACACCTACACAGTTTTTAACAACAGTGGTCAACTTTGTACAAAACGTAAAAAAAATAAAAATTAAGAATTGATCAACCGCAAACATACTTGAACATGATACACTGTGACGATTTCCCATGAAAGGTACCCATATTCCGAATCCCCATTCCTTTTCCTACTCCCATCCCCATCCACATAACTTCATATCCTACAGAACACCAAAAACACGAAAACTAATTAATCCAATCAAAACCTGTTTGTAGTATTTGGCCGAAAAAGAAGCAACGCTATGGATACCACGACCGATCACCATCGATAAAGAAGAATCTTTCTAAACCACCTATTTGTGATGACAAATGAAATCAGTCAGTGATTACCTGATGGAAAATAGCCAATAGCGCCTTCAAATGTCGACACTGTCCAAGAATCACTAACATAAGCATCCTACTACTTTTCATCCAGGTTCCGATTCCACTTCCATTTCCATTTCTAGATTTAACCTTTTCAGCAACCTAATATCACTCCCTTCGGGTGTGCCCGAAAAAAGAAATCAAACATTAAACAAAGTCAACTATATAAAGAACCTCAATTTTCCGAGAGGCGCTGACCTCCTGTTGTAACCTTTTCATTACCTGGGAGTATCTTGTTAGCTTGCTGATTGCCCATTCGATGGCTGTAAATGTTTAAAAGTTACAAATCCAAACAAAATAATTTGCAAAGAATCAGTTAAATTTATGGTTTTATATATTATAAGCATTTTTTTTGCTTATCGCATTTAAATTCCAATAAGGTCACAAAGTTCAATACCTGTAAGTTGTTTATTACATGGAATCGGAACCTATTTGGTCCATCCGCTTAAGTCTTTCCTCAGGCGTTACTTTTCTCCTTCGCTATTGTTTAGCACCAATACCTGAGGGTTTACTTAACTTTCTTAATCCTGATGAAGCTTATACTCATCAGCTTTTCAATTGCACCGTGAGTCGCATTCTCAGTTATACATACCTGAAACACAAATAAAAAAACATGGAGCCTGAATTTCTGGAAAAACTTCAAAAGCAAGAAAAGAGCTTCTAACTTACTGGTAATGCATCTAGTGATAAAGAAAGGACCTGATATTCATCATTTCCCTATACTTGAGGCCTTGCAGGCCGGCTCCAACAGCTCCTGAAACGATGATATCAAATCCCCAGTAGTTCAGCTCCTCGGGCTGCAAAGAAATTAGATATAGATGAGGAAAACTCAGTATATAGTGAATCTTCTAAAATAGAAAGAAAAAAAATTGCATCCATCAGTTCACAAATGATGGTGATAAGGAAACATTTTTTGGGCTACTATATACACGTCATACTTAATAAGCATTTACTCATTCAAAAAAATGTCTGAAGAACGATTACCTGTGTATCATGATAACTGACCTCAGCTCCCAATACTTTGATCGAGTTCATAAGGACCAAAGACAATCCAAATACAGCTTCACCTACCAGCAAGCAGAATGGGTCGAAAGATATTTGAAACTGAATCAGCAAACAGAAGCTGCAATTGTAGACATAGAAAAATTGAAGTAAATGCCTTGATTCAAGCTCCTACCACTTTTCAATAATCAGTTTTTTGAAAATGCTAATTTTAATTTAATAAATAAACAACTTACAGATAGTATGGACCAAATAGAAGATGCACACAAATAAATCCACGAACCTTGATTGGTCGTCTTATTTGACTGAATGTTGCCGCAAATAGCTTTCGAAGTGGTTGATGTTTGTTCTTGCATACCTGTGATAATGACACAGTTATAGGATTCAGTACAGTCAAAATACACGCAACACATAACCTAATTACACATCCAAATAATGTATTTACTTTATATTTATAATAAAAGTTCACAATTAAAAAGTTTATACCAAAAACTCATGATATCCTAAAATCAGCTGGTACAGGTTTATATGCGGTCTGTAGTCACACATAAATATGCATAAACTTGGATAATACCTGTATTGGAGTCGACATATATTTTTTTTAATACTTATTTTGTGATACGTTTGCTTCTTAGGGACACTTCACAGCCTTACATTTAACGTGCTACATTCCTTGATAGTTATTATCAGATATATACATAATGTACTTGAAATTCATTAACTTTTCTTCGACCACTTCTTACTTCCATTCTCCATTTTCCCCCAAAATCAGAGTATCCAAACATCACACAATTGCTCAAAATACAATAAAATCCATAAAATTCCAAAGTAAAAAAAAAAAAAAAAAAAAAAGAAAAAAAAGCAGAACACATCAAAATCCAAAGTAAAAAAAAATAAAAAATCACAACCTTTAACAAATGTCGTTACCAATTACACTCCATAAAATTATGCATCCTGCTAAGCTGCAACCACCACTTCACAAAAAAAGGGTCAAAAATCATAACCAATTAATCCTTTAATCAAAATCATTTTTTGTAAATGTGTATGGCACTAGTACAAAAATGGGTTTTAGTCACACATGCTGTTTTTCGAACAGCCACACAGTCGCTTTTATATGTGACTAAATGTACCAGAATAAAATAAACAGCCACACTTGATCCGACTTGTGTGACCATTTCGGAATTACATCTGAGGCTACAGCCACACATTTGAATATTTTCGTGACTATATGTATCCGGTAAAAAAAAAATTGATTTTTTAGTCACTTATAATTTGAGACGTGTGACGGATACAAATAAAGTTGAAACATTAGTCACACTATATATATACATATGTGACAAATATATGTCACGCAATTGAAAAGTGTGACCAAAATCCATATATGGTCACACGAAGTAATTGTGTATGTGGCTAAGTCATATACTCAAGTTTGTCACACATTATTTAAACGTGACTATTAGTTTTTGTTGAAAAATTTAGACACATATGAATTTGAAATGTGTGACAACTGAAAAGTAAGTTTGAAGCATTAGTCACGATATGCATTTAAAAGTGACAAATATATGTCACACACTTGAATAGTGTGACCAAATGCCATATATGGTCACACTAAACATTTTATCACACATCATTATTTAAAAATGACAGCTACTTTTCACTTAGTTTTTCCAAAGTAAAATTTCCCGCTCAACTTTTCACTCAACTTTTCAATAGCCCCGCCTAAATTTTTCCCCAAAAATCAAATTGTCCTCCACCCATCTCTATCTTTTTTCTCACAATCTCACACTTCATCTTCATATTCTCCCCGTCTCACATCTCAATCTTTTTTCTTAATCTTCATCTTCATCTTCATCTTCACATCTCTATCTTTTCAGTAGCCCCGTCTCACCCGTCTCACCCGTCTTTGCGCTCAACCGAAAACCATCACTAGTCACCATCCACCAGTCGCCGATCGAGTCATCGACACCAATTTCAAGTTCCTTTATCCATAAATTAGGTACTTTATTGTATTATATCTTCAGTTAGGGAATCAATTTGAAGTGTTTTTGCGTTTGTGATTTTGTGATTTTCTATATAAATATTTTTTTTACTTTGTAATTTCTAATTTAGGGTTTACTGATGCGTGGTTTTGCAACCTTACAACAGGTTTTACCTCTCGAGGGATCTCAAGAGGCTTACAACCCCACCAGGCAGTGTACCTGACCGATGTAGTATAGTGTAGTGGTAAGTACGGGGGATTGATCGTTCTCCACAGGGAATAGTGTTCGTTAGGTATGAAAGACTACTCTAATAGGTCTAAGGGTTGAGGAAGATTCTTTTTTGTGTTTTTATAATTTTGTGAAAGCAAGTAAAATCTCGGGTTTGAAAGAGTGGGCGGAATTAGTTGCTAGTCAACTAACCCAAATTACTACGAATGCAAATAAAATAAAATAACTGAAAATAAAATGTTGGTGAAAACTTATGTGTAGAGAAATGTGTTCACTTAGATTTCCTTACTCCCTAACTATCTTTTACCGGTTGATTAGTGTGTATTAGTTGCGTGGATGACGGGTGTATTCCTTAATACCAATCGTGGGGTGGCGTACGTACTTCCCCAACTCTACAAGCTCCTACTTCACTCCTATGTCGAGCCGGCTAGGAAGCTCCTAACATGGGATCACTAGAATTCGCTTGTGCATTAAATACAACCATAAAAACCTTTAGTACGCATTTGGTTCATGTTTCTTAAGACGTTCAAGCAAGTTACCGAATAGGAAGTTAGCCAGTTTTCTTAAGCCTAACATAGATAAACAATCATCCAATACAACTAATAACACACTAATAACCAATAATCAATAGCTAGGTTTCATTAGATCTAAGCAAACACAAGATAAATCTAGCCTAACATGTTAAACAAAAGACAAGAACAAGATAAAATCAAACAACACATAGACATATTGAATGATTAATTGATAACTTATCTTTCAATGTAACATGGAAGATCTCAAGGCAAAAAGCCTTGAAAAAGGTGCTAAAATCGTCTTAGGGTTTTCTCCCAAAAATTCCACACTAAGTCCTCCCTATGACAAAGAATTGCAAAACTATATATAGATTTTTACATCTGACGGCGTCACCTTATGGAGTGTGACGCCGTCACCTCGCCGCTTCTAGGGTTCCCGGATGGCCTTCTTGACGCCGTCCCTCTTTAGCTCTCCAAAATCCGTTCTGGCTTATCAAGGCTTGACGCCGTCAGACCTTGAACGTGACGCCGTCCCTCTTTGAATTAAGCCGTGACGCCCTTGATCAGGTTAAAGCGTGACGCCGTCAGAATTCACATGCAATTTTCACTGGCTTATCATGAGTAAATTTCACATCCACCTTTTCTTGCCAAGCCATGACGCCGTCCAGAGTAAAATCTGACGCCGTCAAAGGTAACTTTTAGCCGATTTTTGAGACTTTGTCGTTTTCTTCACTTTAATGCTCCAAAAACGTCCAAAATGCCTCCTTTTCCAGATTTCTCCTCAAAAGTACCTAAAATGATAAAAGGAACGATTTAGGGCAATATTTGATCAAATAAATACGATTTAGGGCTTAAATGACCCCTTAAAAGCGGTACACTTTTCGCTTCATCAAATACCCTTACACTTGAGATTTGCTTGTCCTCAAGCAAATGCGCTTTTATTCTAATCAAAATACAAGTTAGGGGTCATTTAATGCAAACATAAAAGTAATTACAACAAATAATCGTTCCACTTCAATCATAATAAGCACGGAGATTATAAACTAGCACCTCACAAGTAGTGTTTAGATACTCACATCTCTCAAGTGTCATCAAAATAAATCTCATAAATGAAAACGGATAATATCTCTCACTACCTGTCATAGCAAATAGATTACCATAGGCTTGGGAAAGGATCGAAAACCTCCTCCACTAGGCGTAAGCACCTAAGATAAACTATCAAAGAGGGCTTTTACATGGGTTATAACGTTAGGTGTAGGGAAAAGGAAAACACGGTTTTGTTGGATAAAGGATATTTTACTGGTGGCGAGTTAAAGATCTTGATCAATTACATGTACTATACAATGTTGCTAAGCCAAGACTCGACTCAATCTTAAGCTAGAAACAAAATAACAAAATAACAAAAACATAAAAATAAACATAAAATGAAACGGGATGGTAGTCCGTATGTTTTTTCTATTTTTCTTTTTCTCATTTTTTTTTTGTATTTTTCTTGATTTTTTCGATTTTTTTTTTTTTTTTTTTTTTTTTTTTTTTTTTTTTTTTTTTCATACACTCTTGCCCTACCATCAAAATAATACATCATAGGGGCGTTGCATTCCCCTTACACTTGAACTTTTACATAACTTTACAAATTACTATTCTAATGACTTGAATTAAGATAATCGAAAAACTTGGAGTACTTTTAAAATATTTAGCACATATGGGGGTAATAAATGATGTTCTTCCCCATTACTCCATTACACTAGTACTTTACCCATGAGTCCCAATCGTCCCAAAACAATATGTACAAGGATATGACTCGACTTAGCAACCATGTAATCAATTAGATAATTAACTTGGGTTTAAACAAATGTTGTAACAATAATGCACTAAAGATGAGTGCATACAAGGTAGGCTAAGGCGATTTGGGTGTACATTTTAGTGGGGTGTAACAAATTCTTCCTTTAAGTAAAATGCTTAAAGGTCGAAACGAAAAGAAAGGATCTGAGGGGTGTACTAGGGGTATCGTGTACTAAAAATGAGTACAACGCAAAGGGTGTGGGAGAATTACTTGACCAATGTAGCCAATGTAATTATAACAAAAACACAGGTGTAAAACAATGGGTTAATCCTAATGCCTCTTATCATGTAGTAAATCTAACTACAGGAATGTAGTCTCACTTGTGGCCTTGGAATGGTCCTAACGCAAGTTCTAGAATCTAAGTGCTACCGGTACACACATCATAGCATAAATGCTTTTCCTACCAATTCTAGGGGCGAACCTCACATATTTGGGGTGGAAAATTTTTTAGTGGTACGGTTTTTGTGCTAGTCATATAACTCCTATCCGTGAGACGCTCATTAAGATCAAAGTTTCACTCCTATATGTTGTAAAAAATTTTAAATTTGGCACTAAAATTACCTTAACAAGTATTTCTCTCAGTTTTATTACACATCTACTATTAAACAAACAAAAATCAAGCGTAATAGCATTCTCTAAAATCGTACTTTTACCCTCCCCTTACACTTAAGATGAACATTGTCCCCAATGTTCAAATAACAAGATGTAAAAGTAAATAAGGTAAAAGAATGAAATCAAATACTCCCCTGATTCGCTCGGTGGATAATGAAGTAACACGGTTAAATCTTCTTCCAAAGTAATGTTGAAGCTCCATGACTAATGCATCGCCAAAAGCTTGATCCAAAAACATTTTCTTGTCCAAAATAACCTGTTAAACCTGAGAAAACAAACACGAAAACCTGCATAACATCGGCGGGATAAATCTATATATAAGGATATAATGCTTGTGAAATGATAACTTTGCAGATTCCTGGAGATTATAAGTTGGAGATTTTAATAAAAACTTTTTATGAAAACAAAACTTTCAAAAATTTCTGAAAATTAAATCTGACGCCGTCAGGTTATAAACCCTGACGCCGTCAGAAATGACCTGACAAAAATTTTCATTTTAAGTTTCCGGAAAATTTCTGAAAAAACCTTTACCTTACTTCCTGGAAATCCTGCAAAACATCATTATGACTCGATACAAGCATTTGACTCAAACAAATACTAATATGTATATTAATTTATTATTATTATGACTCATGTTCATTTGTTCTAATAAACCGATTTGGATTTCCCTTACACTTAACTTTTGCAAAATACCTTTATATGTAGTTAAGACGAAGTTAAAAACAAGATAAAGCATTTTCACAATTTAGTTTTGAACATGAATCAATAATAATAAAAATTAAACACACATACGGAAGCACATAAAAACAAACAAACAAACAAATAAACACACAAAGCAAATAAATAAAATAAAGCTTGGGTTGCCTCCCAAGAAGCGCTTGTTTTTGTTCGAGTCACGAGCCTGACTCTACCCTTATTTAACGGATAAAGGAGAGGTTTTTCCTACACTTAGGATTAAGTGCGGGTGATAGTAGCGATACACACCATCTTGGTGGAAGTATACCGCGTGAGGAAAGAGTGGTGGATGAATTATATACTCAAAGGGGTGTGCTCCTTTCATCATAACCTTACCTAGTTCACTTTGGTCAATGGGTGAATTAAAGTTTTCTCCTAAAAAGGGATCATCTTCTATCAACTTCGAGAGATTCCTAGTTGGGAATCCATCTTGACCTAATAAACCCGGTTTAAACCCATAATGTTTCTTGTGATCAATCATGAATGGGTGATGTAAGTATGAAAGGTTATGGTTCACTCCTATGTTGTCTTCCTCACTACAAGGCTTAGAGTCTACTACCTTAATCTTAACATTACCCGGACTACATGGTTTGATGGGTGGATCGGGACCTTTTTCGATTCCTAAATTCACATCTAAGGATGGAAGATTAGGTAACGGTTTTGGCTGAGGCTCCGGTTCATCAAAACTAGGAACTTCCATATAACTAAAAGAAAGGTTATGACTACAAGTATTCAAACCTATTTCTTCTAGTTTTGTTTCTTCCAAAGGTTCTACTTCAATTGGGGTTCCTATAGTCCCTTCTACTTCTTCCGGGTAAGTCACGGGCGGTGTGTATGCCTCGAATGATGGTAGGACTTGTGGGGTACTTTGTAGGTTTGTGTTATTTACCTCATCCTTCCTTGTCTCTATATCAATTATATCCACATCATGTGTTTTAGTAGAATCTAACCCAAACATGTTCCTAAGTATCTCAAATCCTTCTCTAGCCATTTCAAGTTCTAAGTCCGATTCATAAGAATCTTCCCCGATAACATGATTACTATGTTCAATTTGCCTAAAGGATTCATCATGTGTTCCTTGAGATTCAAAGTCATTGATCATAAAACCTAGGTCTTTTTGCTCAATATGCTCATGTTCGGCTAAATCCTCCTCAATTGTTTCCTCAAGTTGTGATGTATACGAACCCATTAATTCATTAAACTTATGGTTCACGGTTAGGAGGCTTTCCTCAAAAATTTTCCAAAGGGTCTTATTAAAAGGAGTTGATCCTAACAATGATTGTTTAATAGAAGCCACACATGCACATAATTCATCAAACCTATCAAACTTTATACCCATCTCCTCTTGTATATATCTAAGATCACTTAAAAATTCATTGGAACAACAGGAAGCAAATCTATCCGTGTAAAGTAATTGTTCCTCTATTGTTAATGATCTAAATGGAATTTCATCCGCCATGGTGACAAATGAAAATGGTTTTACAAACAAAGGGCACAGAGAAAAAGATAGACTAAAGAAATCTAATAAAAAGAAAAATAAAAATCTCACTAGAAAGGAATCTAGTGAGTAGACCTAATAAAATAAAAATTCAACCTAAACAATAACTATTCCCCGGCAACGGCGCCAAAAACTTGATGCGTGGTTTTGCAACCTTACAACAGGTTTTACCTCTCGAGGGATCTCAAGAGGCTTACAACCCCACCAGGCAGTGTACCTGACCGATGTAGTATAGTGTAGTGGTAAGTACGGGGGATTGATCGTTCTCCACAGGGAATAGTGTTCGTTAGGTATGAAAGACTACTCTAATAGGTCTAAGGGTTGAGGAAGATTCTTTTTTGTGTTTTTATAATTTTGTGAAAGCAAGTAAAATCTCGGGTTTGAAAGAGTGGGCGGAATTAGTTGCTAGTCAACTAACCCAAATTACTACGAATGCAAATAAAATAAAATAACTGAAAATAAAATGTTGGTGAAAACTTATGTGTAGAGAAATGTGTTCACTTAGATTTCCTTACTCCCTAACTATCTTTTACCGGTTGATTAGTGTGTATTAGTTGCGTGGATGACGGGTGTATTCCTTAATACCAATCGTGGGGTGGCGTACGTACTTCCCCAACTCTACAAGCTCCTACTTCACTCCTATGTTGAGCCGGCTAGGAAGCTCCTAACATGGGATCACTAGAATTCGCTTGTGCATTAAATACAACCATAAAAACCTTTAGTACGCATTTGGTTCATGTTTCTTAAGACGTTCAAGCAAGTTACCGAATAGGAAGTTAGCCAGTTTTCTTAAGCCTAACATAGATAAACAATCATCCAATACAACTAATAACACACTAATAACCAATAATCAATAGCTAGGTTTCATTAGATCTAAGCAAACACAAGATAAATCTAGCCTAACATGTTAAACAAAAGAGAAGAACAAGATAAAATCAAACAACACATAGACATATTGAATGATTAATTGATAACTTATCTTTCAATGTAACATGGAAGATCTCAAGGCAAAAAGCCTTGAAAAAGGTGCTAAAATCGTCTTAGGGTTTTCTCCCAAAAATTCCACACTAAGTCCTCCCTATGACAAAGAATTGCAAAACTATATATAGATTTTTACATCTGACGGCGTCACCTTATGGAGTGTGACGCCGTCACCTCGCCGCTTCTAGGGTTCCCGGATGGCCTTCTTGACGCCGTCCCTCTTTAGCTCTCCAAAATCCGTTCTGGCTTATCAAGGCTTGACGCCGTCAGACCTTGAACGTGACGCCGTCCCTCTTTGAATTAAGCCGTGACGCCCTTGATCAGGTTAAAGCGTGACGCCGTCAGAATTCACATGCAATTTTCACTGGCTTATCATGAGTAAATTTCACATCCACCTTTTCTTGCCAAGCCATGACGCCGTCCAGAGTAAAATCTGACGCCGTCAAAGGTAACTTTTAGCCGATTTTTGAGACTTTGTCGTTTTCTTCACTTTAATGCTCCAAAAACGTCCAAAATGCCTCCTTTTCCAGATTTCTCCTCAAAAGTACCTAAAATGATAAAAGGAACGATTTAGGGCAATATTTGATCAAATAAATACGATTTAGGGCTTAAATGACCCCTTAAAAGCGGTACACTTTTCGCTTCATCATTTATGTAGACCCAAATTTATATAAACGGGACCATCAATTTGCTACTATTGAAGTTCATTACATCGTAGTATATGTTACATATGTTAACTTATGCTTTCATTGTCAATTTTATCTAGTAATTGTGGTTTAAATGTTTAATTATATATTGTTGTTTTGGATTTTAGTTTCAAAAAATGTTGAATGTAATGGTGATGAGAGTAATTCAGAGCAAGAGCAACAAACACTTCCTATATTTGATGTATGTGTCTTTGCATAAGTCATCCTTTTTTAAGTCAAATGGTAGCTGACATGTTTTCTTTGGCAGAGAACGTGGAGAAGACCAAAATTTGTGAGCTTGAACTCGATGAAGCGAAGGTTAAGGTGTTCAAAGATGCTCTGTGCTTATACTCTTTAAAATCTGTGGTTCAGGTATGGCTATAGCACTATGTGTTTTCAATTTTTTAATGCACATGGTAAGTGGGTGTGCCCAAATGGGTTAGGGACAAAACGTGTATGGGTCAAATGGATCGGGGGTTGACCCGTCATATTATTTTTACTTAGAATAGGAAAATCTAGTGTTCTAATGATGGTTGTAAGCTTTTAAATGCACTTTGAGCCATCCATTTTCTTAATATATAGACCTGGTGTAGAGCTAATAATAAGTTCTATTTTGTTAAGGGAACGATAAGCCGTTGCGTAAAGTAAAACTTGAGAAGCCTTGTTGTTGGACTTCAACTTTTAAAAAGGATGATAGAACTTGTGGATTAGTATCACTTTATCAGTCTGTCATATGAGATGATAATGTTGACGTGATTCCATTTGCTTCTCTAGGGATTTGGAATATTTGCCTTCTCTTCACGATAAAGTGCTTGCAGCTGCACTAGAGGCTGTGATTAACAGTTCTCAAAATCAAAAGAAAAAGCAGGTTGAAACTCTGTGATGATGTCTTGTTCGCAATTTAATTTGCTTATCAAAAGACGTGGTGATATTGACCCGTTAATTTATCTTTGTTGGCACAGGGCGTCCCTGGAGCACTTGCTCATATACTTAAAGGATTTAGATCGGGAAAAGCAAACAACGGCATCAACTTTCATGAAGATTTTAAATCAGGTTTTGGCAATCTGGACAGAATCTAGACATGTAGACATACGTTTGGTCTAACTAACTAACTAATTCTTTATTCCCTAAACATACACTACTGATGAGACTGGGTTTATATTGAGTGTTTGGTGACATCGAATGTATGATTTTAACTTTTGGTTATGATTTTGATTTTAGAGGCTGACTTGAATATGAGTGACATGAATTTAGGTTTGATTTTGACTTTTGCTATTGTTTTTTTATCAATGAATTACATACTAGCTTACACAGTTGATTACAACAGCTCTATGTACACTTCTGCCTGGGTCGCTGCAGCAACACTACTAGTCTACCGCCACAACTAGTTCGCTAGACCACCACCGTAAAGGTACGCGATATTTAATTTGAAAAACTTTTGTGATATTTATGGACTAGTACTGGTGTACTTTACAAAGTGAATATTATGTATGTGAATGATTGTCACTACTTGCTGAATTTTGGGTGTTTTATGTATGTTAATTGCTGCAAATAGGTTGTCTCATTACTTTCTGAATTGTGGGTTTTTTTTGTGTATGTTAACGGCCTACAAATAGGTCTCTTTGTTGCTGAATTTGGGGTGTTTTCTTGTATGTTAATGGCTGCAAACACGCCTCTTTACTTGTTGAGTTTTGGGTCTTTTCCTGTATGTTAATGGCTGCAAACACGCCTCTTTACTTACTGAATTTTGGGTGTTTTTGTGTATGTTAATGGCCGGAAACACGGCTATTTATTTGCTGAATTTTGTGTCTTTTTGTATATGTTAATGGCTGCAAACAAGCATTTTTTACTTGCTGAATTTTGGGTGTTTTGTGAATGTTAATGGCTGCAAACATGCAGTTTTACTTGCTGAATTTTGGTTGTTTTCGTGAATGTTAATGGCTGCAAACACGCAGTTTTACTTGCTGAATTTTTGGTGTTTTCGTGAATGTTAATGGCTGCAAACACACAGTTTTACTTGCTGAATTTTCAGTGTTTTTGTGTATGTTAATGGCTGCAAACACACATTTTTACTTGCCGAATTTTGGGTGTTTTCGTGTATGTTAATGGCTGCAATATCCAAGCAACAAGCCTACCTCAAGTTTAGGGAAAAACTACTGATGAGATTGGGAATTGTAAAGGTTTTGGTTTTATTCAGGTGAAGTTTCCCCACATCATCTACCCTTAGTATGCTACATTACTAATGATCCGTGTGTGAGTATATATATAAATATATAGTATCGGATGCACGTGATACACGAGATTCAACAAGTCATCCCTTTAGGAAAAAGATCAACTTGTAAAACCCGTGAATGTGATGTGTGTGATACCGGGCAAGTGATCACCCGGGTCGTGTCCCAACGAGGTGTGAATCGAGGATATCGTTTGAGGTTTGGAATTAAAGTGCTTGATGATTGGAAATGAGATTTTTGGTGTTTGATTAAATATCCTACAACTACGGGAAGCATAAATAGGCTAAGGGAAACTTAAACATATAAATCTACAAAGCATATATAAGCAAAACACAAAGAAAGAAAATAACGTGATTAAAAACCGGGAAAACGCGAGACTAAAAGTGCAATCTAAGAAATATAAACTCTACGGGTGCCAATTTATTTTCCCTAAATCCTAAATGACAAAAGAGAATTTTGAAAAAAAAATTTATTTTTCTGACTGTTAAATTATTTATTACGAATTAAAAACGATTTAAACTAAATTAAATTCGGAAAAATATCAAATGAAAAGTAAAAATTATGAAAAATTACCAGAAATTAAATTACACTAAAACTAATCTATGAAAAATTTGGGAACCTAAAAAACTACTGAAATAAGCCACGAATTAAGCTAAGAAGCAGTTTAAGCTAAAAGGGTGAGAAAGGTATAAAAATAAAATAAGGAAGATATTGCACCAAGCAGAACTTGGTGCATTGGTAAGGGTGTGTGTGTTTGAGCTAAGGATCCCTGGTTCGAATCCCACTCACACCAATTTTTTTGTTTTTCATTTTTTTTTCTTTTTTGGAAACTGATTCAACAAGTGAAATAAGCAAATGTTAAAACTGGAAACCTTTTTAAAGCTTAAAAATAAGCTCAGACCAGCTTATTGACTGATCAGTTTGACTAAGTTACAAAAGGTTAAGCTAAAGTGCAAAAAAGAACAAATAGCTGCTAATAAGCTAACACAAGCTAAAATCTATCCAAAAGTAAGAATTAAGGTCACACTAAGCACTAAGGACCAGGAATAAGCTTGAACAACTAAGCATATCAAACCAAAAAGCTCTGAACAAAGCCAATAAGCATATGGAGCTACTGATCTAGTGTAAGTGCAGGGCAAAAGAGGTTGTTTTTAAGCTAATGAAAAGCAGTTAAAAGCTATCTCTAAAAAATAATAAAAATTGGGGATCACTAAAGTGGCAAGCTAAGTAAAACTGAGCCAAGTTTCAGCTCCTAACAACTTAACACTAGCAAATGAAAAATAAAAGAAAAAGCTGAGAAATGGAAAAAAAAATCAAGAACATGCAGTTTGCTTAACTGAGTTGAGCAGACTTGGGAAATTTGGTCAAACTGACCTCAACTCATGAAGGATAGAATCCAACTCTAAAATATCATTGTATAGGGCACAAGCATAGCTTAAACAAAGGCAAGTTCAGCTTATTTCAAACAACAAGCTGTTAGAGCAGTGGAGTGTCCAACATTTCACTTATCCTACTATAAACTACAAAAGAGCTCAAAAGAACTAAAAGCCATCTACAACCGCTTACACAGGCTCACATAAGCTCAAGCAAACTTAAGAAAATGGTAAATGAACAGTAACTAGGCTTTGGTTGACCAAGAAAATAAGA
Source organism: Artemisia tridentata subsp. tridentata (assembly GCA_021014915.2). NCBI lineage: Eukaryota > Viridiplantae > Streptophyta > Magnoliopsida > Asterales > Asteraceae > Artemisia > Artemisia tridentata. The sequence goes on from CP139505.1 coordinate 233,248,411, forward strand.
ACAAGAAAACTCAAATTTTCATTAACTAAGATTCAATTACAATGCTGGAAATAAAAATAAAATGAAGAAAATACAATACCTTAATAATTTAAAGCTAAATAAAACCTACTTTAACAACTGCTACAAGATACCCTATTTATACTATTCTAAAAAATAAAAGGTCTTCTTCCTTTGTGCTTCTTTTGTGAGAGAAACAGACTTGAAAGTCCACTTGTGCTTTCTTTGGATGTCTATGGACCCTTGGATTGATTTAAACTCATCACAGCCTTCGGATTGCATTGTGGCGCCAAAAGTAGACATGGATTGCCAGCTTGGCATATGTACTAGTTTAAGGACGAGGATGATGGTGGGTTGAGTGTGACAGAAAAAGAGGTATGGTGAGGAGGGGGGTTTTGTCAGAGTTGGTGGTTTTGGTATTAGGCGGCAATGGTTTTTGGGGAAGGAGGTTTTGTTTAACTGGTATTTTCTTATCTAAAATAAGAAAGGAAGAAGGCCGGATATGGGTTTAATGTTTATTGGGCTTGGGATTGTTTTTAAGTTGGGCTGGATTAAAATGGTAGGATTGGGTTTTATTTTTGGTTAAGGTTTAATAGTGATTAGGTTTAGGGTTAGGGTAATTAGGATTAGGTGTTTTATGATTTTTTGGTTTTTGGTTTTGGGTTCGGTTTTCCAAGCTGATTCCAATGCCGTGTCCCGAGGTTGACTTTGACTCCGTATTTTTTTGACTTTTCTTGACCAAATGCACAATCGCTGTCGAATTGCTCCAAAAATGCCCGTTTTCGCTCCGTTTTCAATCCTTTGTACCTGAAACACATAAAAACACAAACCAAGGATATCTGCAATATAAATCAGGTGTTTTTGGTCATTTTTGTGTCAAATATGGGTATAAAATGATGAGTATTTACACACTCATCAACTACTTATGTTGCTTACTGCTTTCATGAATCAGGGATGAGCATGGGCACCACGAGCTGAATTTTCAGAAAAAAAAAACAAGATGGTTACTTCCCATTCTGCAAATAACTTCAGTTACTTTCATGAATCATAGAAAGGATAAAAAGGTTGGACGAAGAACATGAAGCCCTTGTTGAAACTGCTAGTGTATCAGTTACAACTGTTAGTACTGCTATTGTATTAGTTACAACTGTTAGTTATAAGTTAGTACTGCTTATATGATATGTATTAGTGGTTCAGTTATATACATTCCAATTTTATTGTATTTGAATTTGTTTTGATATATATTGATTTCTTAAATGTGACTAAAAGATGTATATAGTCACACTTATTAACACTTTTGGTCATTGTTTGCTTAATTCGTTGTGTGACTAAATATTACAAAAGGCCACAAAAAAAAAATTCATGTGGCAATTGGATGATCAATAGTCACACAAAATACAAATTTCTTCACTTTAAACAACATATGGTCACACTTATTAACACTTCTGGTCACTTTATGCTTAATTGTATGTGACTAAATACCCAAAACAAACATGCTTTGTGTGACTAAATATTACAAAAGGCCACACACACACAAAAATTCATGTGACCATTGGATGATCAATAGTCACACAAAATACACATTTCTTTCACTTTAAACAGCATATGGTCACACTTATTCACACTTTTGGCCACTGTTTTTTAAATTGTATGTGACTAACTCGAAAAAACAACACACTTTGTGTGACTAAATCATCACAACCGTCACATTTATTATATATTCATGTGGCCATAGGATGAGAAATAGTCACACATACTGAAAAATCCAACAAAACTTGTGCCTAATTGGTCACACATATTCGGGTTTTGGTCACTCTTTTTCAATGAAAACGGCCACAAACTAAACAATGTGACCATATGATACCTACGGTGGCGCGACTTTTCGTCACACACACCCAAAAAAAATGTGTGACTATATGCATATAGTCACACATTTTGTGGTGTGACGATATCCAGTTTTTGTACCAGTGTGGCAAAAGAATTTTCTCACCTGTTTTAGATGTATCAATCGAAACCCCAAAAAGCCTCAACCAATCAGCATCATGTGTGTGTTTTCCGGCTGTGTGTATATGATGATGATGATAAAAAAAATAGTTAGAAAATAAATTAGTCCCCACACTACACAAATCTAAGGTAAATAATAATTGCTTTAAGTTTAAAACCTACATACCTCTGTAATTCTTTTTTCTTCAATAGTTAAAAAAAACTAGGGTTTGATACAGTAGTTAAAAAAAAAAAAAACTATCGAACACCAAATGTTCTGAAGGCAGTACAAATAAGCGATATATAAAAAAAATATTGGATTACTGGGTTATTTGGGCTAGATACAAAGTTACAAAGGCTAACAACTTGGGCTTATTTAGCCTGCATTTTTTTGGCGGGAAAAAGGGGAGTAAAACGGCACCGTATTGTATGACAATTAAACATATATATAACGACCTTTAATGTGACAAAACTAATGGTAGGGATTCAACTGTGCCAAGGTGTAACACCCCCAAAATTTTAAAATAACAGCGGAAGTCTAACTGGGGTATTACTGTGAGGATCGAAAACAAAATCATAGAAAAACAGCCTGTAAAGGCATTTTTAATTTATATAGGTCCATAACACAAATTCAGTTACAAAGCGTTACATCAGAGTGCTAACAGTTTCTCCAAAGAAACAACATTTTAACTGAATTACAACTTTATTTTACACCTTTATTTAAGATAGGGTACGCCCGCTCCATGCCTTGATTTGCTCCACTAGTTTCCTGAGATACATGCTTAAAATTCAACATAATGTTGAGTGAAATCATGGAGTTTGAAGTGTAAATATTAGTTCGATTCACAAGTAGGATTGTATTTGAGATACAATCAGTTTAAAAGTTGATATCGCAGTTCATATATTGCCCTAAGTCTCATGACACGCAAACGTTAACAAAGTACCGCATAAACGGAGGTGTTCATCAAATTAATGATGAAGGTTTTGCCCTCGTGTAATAGGTGATTTTCCAATTCCTATTTTTCTCAAATATAATGTATCGCGACTAATACGACTAGCAAAACGCATTCCGTCCAAGTATTAGTGGGATAGGTCGTCAGCCTCTAATAGATCTATTCATTATATTCGCGTTCACCGCAGTGATTAATGGCTCATTGTAACACCCCAACCTGGTAAGGGTTAAGATATCACGATAATGGTTTCATATCAGATCAACCAAAGCATACATCTATAGTAATACAAGAAAGATCAAAGGTAACAATTGGAATACTGAAATTAGAAGGTTACAAATGAAACTTCCGATAAATACTAACTCTAAAACAATATAACTTCTAATCAATTCTAATCCAGATGGCTATCAAGGTCTTCTAAATCCAAAGTACTCTCCACTCATACCCAGCTTCCAACTAAAACCTGCCGCGGGAAAAGAAACGCGGCTGAGCTACACGAGCTCAGTGAACAGATATAACGGTAACAAACAGTAATAATGGAATAGGGAAATGAAAGAAACCGAACATGATATAACAATAGTTAGGAAAGAATATGAAAGTTATGCAGAGATATCAGAAAGTAAGGAACAGTACAATGGATAATGATGCAGGTAGACAGAAATCCCATTCCAAGCCCAAAACATATCAAGTCCAGTGTCATGTTATAGGGTATCAGTAATGAAAGGTAAAGGTCATAAGTCTATAAGGTGCATGAAAACAGAAATCCTCTACGAGCCCAGTATCAGTAATCAGTAACAGAAATCAGTATAATCATGCAGAGAGAAGTCCTCTCACTAATCCCAGAAATCAGATAATGGAGTAGCTAGCTCCCAGAGTGTGAAAGACGTGTATCGCACACACCATCAGTCACCAGAAATCAGTAATCAGTAATCAGTAATCAGAACAGTTCTAGGATGCATCCATACGCCCCTGGTGGCCATAAACCTCCCAACACACCAAATAAAATACAGAAAAGGGACGGAACAGGTCATCACTCTCCTGCCCTAGAGTCATGCCATCGGTGCATCAATGACATGGTCATGAAACCCTCATGACTAGTTATGGCTCGTAGTATCAAACTGTGGGTCAAGGTCAAGTATCATGTATCCAGTATTTAATTTAGTTTCATAAGTCAATTTCCATTTCAGAATATCAGAATTCATAATCAGAGGTTCATATCAGAGGTTCATATCAGAGGTTCATACCATAAAGGTTCAATATCAGAAAGGTCATATATCAGAAATGTTTAATATCAGAAAGGTTCATAACAGAAAGGTCATGTATCAGAAAGGTTTAGTATCAAAAAGATTCAGTACTATAAAGGTCATGTCAAAGGTTCATAATATCATGGGAGAAACAAGAAAGGTTCACAGAATCAAAGAACATGGCAGTGAATCAGGAATCAGAGATGAGACGAAGGCACCTTACTAAAGAAGGGCAGAATATCTGTACCTTATTACCCAAATAGCAGTATCACAGAAAAATCAATGACAAACACCCAATCACTCCTTCTTCACACCTAGAGGAGTAAAGACAGAATTACTATTGATCCCACTTTCCATATTAAGTAACTTTCTATTTTTAGCAGGTTTCTATTTTTAGAAAGTTTCCTTATTTAGTAAGTTTCCATAATTAGTAATATTGGGTAGCATAACTTAGTTAAATTATTATTAAATGGAAATAAGGTTTATTTGATCAGATTTACACCTTTAGTCCTTAGGTTTTCACAATTTACACTTTACACCCTTTTATTACATAAGTTACACTTTAAACCTTTTAATATCCATGATTACACATCAAACCCTTAATTTATCAAATTTACACAATGAGTACTTATTTTAACATGTTATACGAATGTACCCTTAAATATTCATAATTTACACATCAAGTCCCTCAAGTTATCAAAGTTACATATTAAGCCCTTTAATTTACCTTTTCAACCTTTAATTCTTAATAATTACATATTAAGCCATTAAATTACCAAAATAGCACATAACCCCCTGAATATAATTTATTACTCAAATCAACCCTAAGTTTCCAGAAATTACATATTTAGTCCCTCTCTTTATTTAATTTCCATTTCGATCCAACAATTACAACTAAATTCATTATCTCGTTAATTTTACATATAGGCCCTTCGTTTTATAATTTTTACAGGTCATACTTGATCTATAGAACATGAAAAAAATAGTCCACGAGTTTTAATATTGACAAAACACCCCCTTTATATTTAATTATCAAATCGTTAAACACAAATCTTTAACAAAACAAAACCCTAATCGATCCCAATCATTATGTAATCATTCCAACATCATTTTTATTCATTTAGATTCAGATCTTATCAATCATGAACCCTAATTCGATCGTTAGGTATTTTTGGTCCTTGTTTCCTTATTTACGCAAAAACCCGGTAGATCAATAAATTCCAAAAACGCGATTTTAATCTATAAAAAAATCAAGATCATAATTTTCTGATGTTATATGATTCATATGGATGCCACGAAAATTATCCATGCAGCCCAGAAATTTCGTATCAATTATATTAACCCGTTTTGTATATTTTAGGGTTTATGGTTCGTTAATTCGCAAACGCCCAATCTAACGTGCATGAATCATGTTTATCATTTTATACGTGTTCTATAAGATCATTAGGACTACAGAAAAAATACCAGATGGATTTATGGTCGAGCGGATTGATCGGAATGAATTTGTGTTTCTCGGTATGGCCAAAACGACATCAAAAATCCTCCACGAGCACAAACGCGATCCAAAAACCTTGGAACCATTTTTAGCAGATCATAACAAAGGTGAGGAACTCAGGAAGAATTGAGAATGAATTTTAAAATGATCGGATGAATTATTTAGGAATTGATTACCTTTCGAACGTATAAAAGAAAGGAATTCGATAGTTCTTGATCTAGGCCTCCAAAAATCGATTTGCTATTTTTCCAAGCTTCTTAGTAGTGTGATGAACTCCAGAAAAATCGTTCTTGGCTTTGGGAGAATACGTATGAATTATGGGGGAGGGTTTGTGATTGTCGGCTATATGAAATTAGGGTAAATCAAAATAAGTAAATGGGATAGTTATATTGGGTAAATTGCCGAGTCATAAGGAGGTTAATGAGCAAAATTTTCGGTATCAAAAGCTGGAAATTTAGTTTACCAAGTTTAGGATTTAATTTGAATTTATTTTGTAAATTAAAATGCATTTTAAATAATTTAAATATAGTTTGTATTATAATAAATCGGCATAACATATTTTTGTGTAAATAATACATTTTTGGACTTGTAAAAATATTAGGAGCATGCTTCATAATTATTACACTTGATTTGTAGTTCGTTTCCAGAGATTCGGGATTAATTCAGGACTTTTATAATGCTTTAATTCATTTTTAACGTTACGGGGGTAATTTGGTAATTTTAGCATGTTTTAAATTTTTGGGTTTTACACTCATAATAAAGGGTCTTGTGGCAATAAGGTAACTTAGGCATATATCAAGTCAGGTAGCATACAGAAAAATACTTGTGATCTCTTTATAGCATGTATCCCCCTCACGGAGTTTAAAAGTATAAAGTGTTTAAAAGCGAGGCCATGACTCACCTTATGCGTTACTGGTGATAGTGAACGTAAACTCAGGGGTGATTATGATAACAACTTCGATACGGAACCTGGTAAATATATAAATATCTGAGAATCTGACTAACTTCTAGTGGTGTGTGTGTATGAATGGTGAATGGTGAATAACTAATGATATGCAACGATTTAATCGTTGAAAGTGGAGGTGTTACATTCAAAAATGCTTATAGTTTAGAATGATACAACGTATATGATTATCCTGATTGTTGTGTCAGTGCTCCCGTAAGGTTATATCTTCAAAGAGTGAATGAAATGCTATGAAATATTAACTCTAAATGTTCCTAATGTTACTAAGTAACGAAGATTAAATAGTATGCAAACAGAATATGTAAAAATGCACATGAGGTAAAGGTGTGGTGCAAAATGGAAAAATAAAATAAGAATGTCAAGTTATAACAGTTGGTCCTTGTTCTTTCCAGATTTTACATCTTTTACTCTAACTGCGGTTCGCGTTACGTCGTTAGTCCTTGTCAAGTCCATAGTCCAAAATAGTCCAAAAATTGTCTATATGTCCATATAAAGCTTGGAGTTTATTCAATGGTCAATCTCAGTCCTGTACAAACTGTTTTCACAGCTTCAGTCCGCATGTTTCATAGTTTGGCAGTTTTAGTCCTTTTGGTTAAGTCGCGTTACATTTTTAGTCCAAAAATGGCAAAAAGGTAAAGAAAAGTGTGGCGATTTTTACTAGTACTTATTTAAGTAATTTTTAACTTATTCCAACTGCTTATTAGGCTGTTTGCTTATTTTTACTCGTATTGGGCTTTTAACGTGTTCTACAAGTGGCCCGTTAAGAAATCTAGAGGCGAGGGTGTGTAAACTGTTTTGGGCTTGGGCTTAGGTTATTTTTATGATTCTGAAAATGTATTACGTGGGCCTGTTGGGCTTACTAATCGCACAGTCTTATTGGGCTTTAAATAAGCCCAACCGAAAAAGTTAAAATTAAATTTCTGGATTTTAAAGTTTAGATACTAGCGAGTACCATATGAAATGATTTAATTCGAACATGTTAGGGAGCTTATAAGGTCGAAGTTAAAACACGAAACATGTAGTTTTCCAGGTGTACTATCGAGAGGAGTAAAAATATATATGCGTTAAATTCACGATTTCGAAGTAAATGGTTCATGAGTTAGACTATGTCGGGACGATTTTTCTGGTTTTAAACACTTAGTTTATTTTCACTTGTTTTCCAAAATGTTCGGTCAAGTAATGTTTAGAATGGTCCTTTTTAGATGTCGAGGGGAGCTTATGGGTAAGGTCTCAAAAGACGAATGATGTTCTAGGTCATGTAGAGTGTCGAAAGGTGTAAAAATATACACGCGTTATATGTAAAATTACGAAGTAATGATGGTGTGAAGTAGGTAGTTCGAAGCAGTTTTTAACAAATAGAACACTTAGTCACATTTTGATATTTTCCAACGTATTTGATATGAATGTATTCGTTTCATGGTTAAGAGACTTGGTGAGTTTTTATGTATATATTCCACATTTATTGAGCGTGTAACCCTTGTGTGCTCGTGGTCTATTTTTATACGTCTGGTGATATGTTGAGTCGAGATAGAGATGGGTAAAGGTCATTAGGGTCTCGTATGAAGCTTTAACTTTTATATATATTTCGATATTCAATATGCATGTGAAGACTACATGTGTCATCCGTTCGAGTGAAAGGTTTCAAATTATGAAATGCATGCCATACTATCTAAATTTTAAATGATATTATAGTTCCTTAGTGGTGTTGTGGTTCATTACATGGACTCGTTCCTCCTTATTTAACGTGACATACACAAGGAAATATGGTTCATTCGATATGTAAGTATGTGATATGCATGAGTGAATGATTTAACGTGTAAAGAGATATAGAGAAAATTCATACCACACCTTGAAAAGGTGGTGAAGAGGCAATAAGGTTCGAATGAGAACGCAAGATAGGAAGGGCAGTCCACTGCTTCGAATACGTTTTTATACGTACCTTCTTCTCCTCGTGTGCTCCCCAATTCTCGACAGAAAGCTACTAATCTTTTTAAGGTATGTTTGAGAGTGAAAGAAAGTGATGTGTGGGTAGGGTAATGGAAGATAGGATGGGTCATCTTATAGGCAAAATATCACACACGTTTTCATTGACTATTAGACCTATCATTGGAGTTACTGTGTTAGAAAGACACCTAAGTAGATTTGCTGTCATTGGTGGGGTGTGAGATAGATATTTGGTAGTTGGTGTTTTGTATTCTTGCTCTTGGAGTATACCTAGATTCGGTTTGTGTTTATATTGGCACAAAAATTGAACTAGCGAGCTACAAGCTCTTGCTGCAGTTCATTCCTCCTTTTAAGTACCATTATATGTTAAAAATATCGTTAGAAAGTCTTAGGAAAAAGCGGGGTGTGATATGGTTGTGTTTCGACATTTATATGTATATGTATGTGTCGAGTATGGGACGAGCAAATGGGTTTTATTTATGGTATCCATGCACGACATCCATAGCTGGGAACTCGCACAATGGAAATTCATTGGGTGGTAATCACAATGGTACAAAAATATGTATGGGTTACGTTTGATATTTTTGAGATACTAAGGCGTTTTGGGAGGGTGTTATCGATCGGGTTTATAAAAGAAAAGAAAAGAGAAGACTAGCATAGGAATGGAGTTGGGTTAGTGGCGATGGGCTGTGTGGTTTTGATGGGCCGAAATATTAAGGGCCCGGTTGGTTAGGATTTGGATTAGTTCTTTAGTTAAGTGTATTAGGTGTAATTAATTTTAGTTAAGTGTATTTTGTGTAAATGATTTTTGTGTTAGATGTATAGAAATGTTATGTTTTATCGTGAGTATTGTCATTTGTCGTTGATTGTGAAAATGTGTTGTCGCGATGGAAGTGTTATCTCGAGTTCGGTGTATACAATATATATATATATATATATATATATATATATATATATATATATATATATATATATATATATATATATATATATATATATATATATATATATATATATATATATAGTGTATCTTTATTTTGAGAACCCTGTTAAGTGCGGGAACTGCGAGAACTCCAATTTTGCATTAGAAAACATGCATGTTCATATAAAACATGTATGTTTTCTTACATACACCTTAATACACATACTTGAGTAACACACATGTTCATATAAAACCTGTTAAATGCAACAGATCAATGCAAAATGGTTTTTATTTTCAGAACCTTGTTAAGTGCGGGAACTGCGAGAACTCCAATTTTGCGTTAGAAAACATGCATGTTCATATAAAACATGTATATTTTCTTACATACACCTTAATACGCAGGTATGTGTACTAAGGTGTATGTAAGAAAACATACATGTTTTATATGAACATGCACGTTTTCTAATGCAAATTTGGAGTTCTCGCAGTTCCCGCACTTAACAGGGTTCTGAAAATAAAGCTCCCCTATATATATATATATATATATATATGAAATGTATCGCGATATTAATAACGATAATAGAAAAGTTTAAATTTCCCCGTAAAAATGGGCTTCATTAAATGGTAATACAAGATCATCACTAATCATTGAGATTAACTACAAAGGGTTTTTCGTAGAATCCTACTCAAGGTAGGAAAGATGGCGCGAAAGAGCATAAATACCCTTATGGACTTATAATACTAAACCTTTAGGATTTAATCCCCCATTCCACACGTGTCCCATACGTGTATTAAGAGGGTGTTCTTGGAGGGAATTAGGAGAAGCTTAGTCACATTGCAAGACTATGTACAAGAGATCTATCAAGAGGGTTTGGAGCTATTATGAGAACTAGAAAGGAGCCTTCAAGTGTTTTGATTAATTATTTATTCAAGGTAAGCATGGGGCAATTTATTAGTTTTAGCTTGATTACTTATATGAGAAGAATTGGGGGTTTTATATGAAATGGGAATTATGATAATCCTATCTCTTGCACAGATGTTTTATGATTAAAAGATGAAAGTGTTATGAATGGTTATCGATAAGATGAAATTTATAACAACCTAAAATCCGGAATAACTTTTGAACGTTTTGAATACGCATATAACCTTAAGTGAACTATACGTTATGATTTAAAATTTACAAGTGTGAAATCTATAGCTTAAGTATAAATAAATTTTGGCTCACTCATTTTCTACCCTTTGAATATCACACGTTTCTAAGACATTAAATGGACTGAATACATTTCTTTTTTACTTGGTACACAATTTGGAATTCAGAAGAGATAATACAGAAAATTTGAAATAAAGATTGAGTGAATTAGTCTCCTTATCTCCCCAATAGACTCGGCAATCTATCTACTATATTCTCCTCACTCGCTGCTCTGTAAGACACTGCAAAAATCCATTGTAATAAGCTTCGTTAATTAATAATAACCTCGAGTTACTGTTTAATAAATCCCATTTTTACGGAAAAGTTTAAACTTTTCTTATTATCTTATTCCAACAATATCACGTCGTCACGAAACCTACCAAGTAACAACATTAGTCCACAACGTGTATTACGAAACATAACTACTTCACAAGATCTAATATTTCATAAATTACAAGTGTTACTACTTTCAGCTTATCTTAAATTAATACACTAAATTTTCACTAATCAATTTCACTAATTATATCAAGTTACAAACCAAACGGACTGTTTATCTATCTCAGCACATCAACACACTCTCAGCCCATCACCACTTCACGCTACATCAAACCCAAGCCCATTTCACCCTCTTTTGATATTTCATGCCATTCGAACCCAACTCCCCTTCAAAACAACCCGTATACTCCAAAATATCAAACGCAACCTAGGCATATTTTTACCTCACCTTAACCACCACCCACCGAGCTATGTCCATCCCAAATCCCAGCCTCGTATATCGAATGTTACTATAGTAACCAAAGCCGTTTTGTTCGTCCCATTTTCAAACCCAACGTATTAATAAAAGTTGCAAAACACAACCAATTCGAACCACGCCTTTTCCTACAATTTTCTAACAATCATGTTAGTATATTAGGATGTTAAAAAGACCCCTAGGACTGCAGGAAGAGGTTGCAGCTCGCTAGTTCAATTTTTTTAACACGTTAATATACAAACGTGCGTATATATATAACCCAACAAATAAAGATAAGCCTTATCTACTCTTCCATATCTTCCTAAAATCTTATATTGTCAGTGAACCAACATAGGTGTCCTCCCATCTACAGTAGCAACCAATGATTGATGTGAAGTCAATAGGTCAACAAACATGTGTAATTCTTTCTATAAGAATACCAGCCTATCTCACTCTACCTTGCTCACACTTCACTTCTTTCACTCTCACTAATTACCTTAGACACCCAGAAGTTCATATCTCTCTTTGAGAAGCAAACGGTTAGAGAAAACCAATACGTAAGAACGTATTTCAAGCCTAGCGAGTAAACTGCCTTTCATCCTTGTGTTTCATTCGATTTCCACAGCTTCTTCACCACCTTTGAAAGGTGTAGTAAGTACCTAATACCTTCTCTTGTTTTCATATCTCACGTACACACTTCACACATGCGTATTTCTTTCGAACGTATACATCGCTACTAGTCTATTTGCATGCATCACTCATTATTTGATGTAACCCACATGAGGTGACGAACCTCCATCTTAGAAGGCCTAGAAGTCGTCTCACATACCCCTTTCATGTTTAAAATATCATCACATGCATCATTCGAACATATCAACACCTTAATATCACATGTATAAAAGATATGAGAAAAACACTTAGATTTATTCTAAGTGTTTTGTTATAGAAAAATCAGCCCTAAGTCACTATAAAGACGACCCCGTATAAGGAAAACGGACTTAACAACCATACTAAATTTTTACATGATCTAATAGACTTCACTATAAGCTACAATTTCCATGCAGACAACTTGTAATAGTAATCACGTCTCGACCCTCAAAGTCGGCCAAAGTAAATCAGACAACACGTACATAACTCAAACACTTAGAAAATTTCAGAGTTTTCCGAATTATAACTGATCCGATTAAGCCACCAAAACGTGGTTGTAATTTCGAAATGTTACAAACAACGACCCTATATTTTTGCACAACTCGTTTGTTCACCTAACAAACCAAAGGTTTCGTGTTTTAAACTTCCCCTCAAACGCTCGTTTGGACCTTCGTATTTAACTAAAATGAATGGCAGTCGCTAGTATCCACATGTATTAAAAACTCAAAAATAGTAACTGTTCCGAATTGGGCTTAAATTCAGCCCATTAAGCCTTGGCGTTAGAACAGTCCACTAGGCCCATATAATATATTTTCAGAACCATAAAAACAGCCCAAGTCAAAGCCCAAAACAGTTTTCATGCCATCGCCTTTAAAATTCTAAATGGGCCCTATTACATTTCGCTAATTAACCGTTAAGCTAAAAATAAGCTATTTTCTGGAAAAAGCAATTGAAATAAGTTGTAATGAACTTAATAAAGTTATAGAAAATTTTAGAATATTTTTCCCGGCATTTTTGTGTAAAAAGGACTAAACTTGTAACGCAAGTTCACTTAGAAGGACCAAAACTGCCAAACATGTAAACCTTGGACTGAAACTGCCAAAACAGAACTTTGAAGGTAGAAACTGATATTATTTAATATTCCAAGCCTCATTTGTACTCTTGGACAAGTATTGGACTATTTATGGACTATGGACTTAACGAAGGACTAACGGTGTGACGCAATCGCAGTTAGGGTGAAAGTATAAAATCTAGAAAAGGACAAGGACCTACTGAATACACTTGACATTCTTATTTCATTTTCCATTTTTCATCATTCCATCACTTCATATGCATTTTTATACATTTTAGTTATGTATTATTTAATTTTCGTTATTTATTAGAAATTTAACGATTTCACTTGCATATCATTTCATCATATTTTGAGGAAGTAATATTTTGAGTCAATTGACATAAGGATCAAGATAATATTATATATATTTTTTAGCTTGAGGCATTTTAAGCATATCACACTCATATCATCAAATCGTTATATGATTTCTCACTTTCACACTCACTGTTAGTAGTAAGTTAGAATCTTAGACTTCCCTCATATTCAGGTTTCGTATCGAAGACGTTTCCGTGATCGTTTCCATAGATCTTATAATTCCATCTCGTCAGATACACTCAAGGTGAGTCGTGGCCCCTATTCTTTTAATACTTGTTTTTAATAACTCTTTTGGGGGAGATACATGCTTCAACTGTTTTAAGTTTACTTTTATACTTTGAAAACTCTCATGATTTACTCAAAATCATCAACTATGCTTTACATGTTTTGAATCACCCTTTGGAAGGGATATATGCTCGTTATACTTGCAAATTGCTTGCTTAGTTGAAACACTGTGTTTGAAAAATAACTTTTTTAAACTACTTGTTGTTACATGATACTGAGACTCATTATACACATTCATGTAGCAATTGAATGTACAGTTAACTTTACTATGATATTTCTACCTTTCACTAGAAATAATTGCCAAAACTAAAGTACGCATATTCTATGAACCCCTGAAACCTATATTGCCTAAGTTTACTATATTGCCATAAAGTCCCTCGATCATGAACCATTAATCACTACGGTGAGCGCGAATATAGTGAACAGCTTCGAAACCTGTTAGAGGCTGACGACCTGTCCCACTAAATACTTTGACGGAATGCCTTATGGTTAGTCGTATTTAGTCGCGACCCACTATATTTGAGAAAAATAGGAATTGGCAAATCACCTATTACATGAGGGCAAAACCCATCAGTAACCTGATGTGGACTCCGCCGTTTTACGGTACACTGTTAACGTTTTGCGTGTCATGAGGCTTAGGGCAATATAACTTTATGAATATATGAATGTTTCATATATATTAAGATACAACTGTATTTAGTAAACACCACTCCACACTGATAGATTTCAGACACTATATTATTGTTTTCACTATGTGTTAAGATTATGGATCCTGTACTTGAAACTTAATTGTTATCATATGAGACTTAGTTGTGACTTCTAATAAAGACAGCCAAATTGCTTGGTATATCGTTACTTTTAAAAGTTGACGCATCATTTCATTTCGAGCGTATAACAACGTAGCTCATTTTCATTTAAAACTTGAAACATATGATCATCTGAGTTCATAAATGATTCACTGGTGGATTTTTACCCAACGCAACTTACTATTTACTTTAGAAAGTACTATTACTTACTACCACTGTACATTCTTGAATTCATGGAAATAAATTGTTTTTTTCCATTAAACTCCACGAACTCACCAACCATTGTGTTGACGTTTTAAGCATGTTTATCTCAGGTAATTAACGGGGCAGGACAAGACACGGAGCGGGCATTTTATACTCTGATAAATAAAATGGTGTAAAATCAAATATGTCATTTTTTTCCGAATTACCACACTTTTGTGGGATTTTCAAATCAGATATTTCACCTTTGTACCAAAACTTTTATTTGAATGACATATAACTTTCAAAACGCCTTTTCCAAGCCGTTTTCTGAAATTTTAACTTCGATCCTCACCGTAACACCCTAATTACTTTTTCGCTGCCACAAAACAAATTAGGGGGTGTTTCACCACTCGCTGCTCTATATCAAGAACCGTATACTACATTTTTATCTCACACACAAAACCCCAAATAAAACACACAAAACGACAACTCATATATCTTTCAAGAACTTCAAGAAGGTATGAAGCAAAAGAGGAAAGGGTGACCTGATTCGTGGGTGTACTAGTATTGGGTTCGAAAGGGGTGTGCTTCGTGGTTTCCTTTTTGTGTTTCTTTGGTCTCGTATACTCAGCCTGGAAGGTATCCTCCCTTGTTTCTATTTTGAAACCTACTCGACGTATATATGTATTTACGTAACATATGAAATCAAGAATGAAAACGTGCCTTGTGGGTTATGATAAGTATGTTAAATGTGTGTAAATGTTTTGGGTTTGGGAGCATTCGAATCAGTGGTTCATGTAAGCTATCGTTAAGATCTTAGTGTAACGTTTAAAAACATGATCTAGAATATGGATATAAACTGTAACACCCCAACCCGGCAAGGGTCAAAATGCCACATTATGGTGTCAATCAGAACATACAAACGCAAGCGGAAGACTTATAAACATAGTGGTTACAAAGGTATTCTAATGATAGTAACGGAATACTAACTCTATACATAATGAGTTCCAAAACTGAAATACAATCCAAGCTCAAATCTAACTGAAGGTAAATCCAAGTCTAATCCAAAAGCAAATGGGTATCTATTATCAGGTTGGTCAACTAAGAGCTCCTATGCACTCTTCACTCAATCCCAACTTCCAACCTAAAACCTACCGTAGGAAAAGAAATGCGGCTGAGCTTAAAAAACCCAGTGAACAGATATATATAACAAACGAATAAATCGAACATATATAAGTATAGGGAAAAGGAACATAAGCTCCTGCTGAACGAATATCATCTATCAACCGAATAAGAGATCACAGATCAACTGAACGAAATATCATATATCATATGAAGCAAATTCTAGCGAAACATAAGGAGATCATAATGAAGTCAAAGGATTCAATCAGAGAATCATAATCGTATAACAGAACAGAAATGCCCATCGAGCTCAGAAAGCATGCCACATGCTTAGTCACATAATCATATCATATCATATCCATATATCACTCAAATCAATAGTTGTACAAGTAGTAGCTAGCTCCAATGTACCAGAAGTGAAATGGGGTGCATGGCACGCACTACCAATCACTAAGTCAAACCATATCCAAACAGACAAATACCTAGGATGCATCCATACGCTCCCTGCAAAACAGAATACATATGCAAGTACGAGACTATACATACATATAACAGAATGGCTTTGTGCTTAAAAATCATATATATATATATATATATATATATATATATATATATATATATATATATATATATATATATATATATATATATATATATATATCAAAACAGAAGGGAACGCCGTGGATCAATCACACCTCCACAGAAAGTGTCATGCCATTGGTGCCTCAATGACATGGCCATGGTACCTCCATGGCTAGTTAGCTCGGGCAACAGAACAGATAAACAAAGCAAGGCTATCCATAATCATAACGGAGCTACTATAGCATAATCAATCAGAGCATATCAATAGAACAAATGAATCATATAAAGCAAACAAAATCATATCAACTGATAATATCAAACGGATCATATCAACGAATCATATCAAACAGAATCATATCAAGCAAATGAATCAAGTCAAGGATAGAAAAGTCATGAGATCAGAACCCTTACTGAGAAAGGGTAGAATATATGTACCTCAAACCGTAAATGAAACCATATCTCAAAGATCGGAAGTTACTCCTTCTTCAGCGAATCTACACGAATTAATGATCGTCTTATTATTTAAGAACCATTTCATAAGTTATTACTGATTCATCACTTGTTGTTGAGCAGATTAACATATTAGGGTTTCCTTCTATTTTTAGAAACCTTCCATTTTTAGTAACTTTTCATATTTAGTAACTTTCCATATTTAGTAACTTTCATATTTAGTAACTTTCCATATTTAGTAACTTTCCCGAATTAGTAACTTTCCGAATTAAGTGAGTTTCCCGAATTAAGTAACTTTCCCGAATTAGTAACTTTCCATATTTAGCAAGTTTCTATTACATTCATAATTAATCAAACTTAGAGTTTATAGGTACTTCCAAGTCATACATCACTTAATTAGGATATATTAGTGAATCTGGATCACATTCTTATGATTTTTAAGGCCTGCCAACTAAGCTCCAAAAATTCTGAAATAATTATCAGTGATTCACATATCAGTTAAGTACCTTCACAAATTTTGATAGATTTTACTTCCAAGCACAAATATTGTTTTAAAAATCATCTTTCCAGACATGTTCAGAAAGTTAACTGCAGATACACACAGAAAGTTTGGCTTTAATTAACCCATTTCTACACTTCAGAAAATCCATAAAAATTCCAGGAACTCAAAAATAACTTAAATATCACCCTTGTAGAAGGAGAGCTCCCAGTTCCTTGTGGTTTGAAAATTAAAAATAAAAAACATCGACTGATTTTACGTCCCCAAAACTGAGGTTTGACACATGATCCCATAAAATTTAAAACATGACTAAAACAACTCCAAATCACTCCAACCCAATTGGAGAACTTATTTAAGACCTTAAACTAGGTTTACATGCAAAAATATAGAATAAAGCACTCATGAAACTCGAGCCATAATGCACACAAATTCGTCTTATGAGCTGTCCAGTTCAGAAACCCGTTTAAAGCCATCATTTAACATGTTTTACTTATACAAACGCACACGAGACCTTTATATTTCACAAGACATGTTTCATAGGTTTATTTAGTCCATAATGCACATGTACAACAACTCTTAAAGTCGACACACAAACATATATAGACACACAAATTACGACACACCAGGTCACATAAAATCACACAAGACCAAGCCCTAATTTCCTTCCAAAACCCTAACCATTTTTAGATCCGATTTACACATCTGTTTTATAGGTTTAGTTCACATAAAATATACATGTTTTATAGCCCTTGAAGACCAACCCACACGTTCCACACACACACACAAATTAACGAACTAATATCACATAAAATCACCCTCAAACCGTGCCCTAATCCATGATAATAAATATGTACGCCCCTCGTTAATTCTTAGGGTTTCTATCCAGATTTTTATGTCACTTATTAATGAGCATATTAGGGTTAGATGACAAGATTTAAGGCTTACTTGGTCACCTGATTCGAAAGGCAAAAACAGCACCCAAAAGTCGACATACATGTATCAGTTTTCCATGATTTTATGTAGCATATATATGAGTTTTTCGTGTACAGTTTTAACGAAATAATTACTTATCACTTAGACCAGATCATGATCGTATATCATAGTTATTTTTAGGTTACAAGTTATATATGTGTCGGTTAGAATAGAAAACAAAAGGGTGGATATACCTTGGACAATTTCAAACGGATCAAAGGAACAAAGTATCATAACTTATTCGAACCAAAATCCACCCACGATCAAACCAATACTCGTACACCCTCAATTCCGATCACCCTTCCCCTCTTTGCTTCACACCTTCTTGATTTTCTTAGACCCAAAATGCACAGCCGAATGATAAGCTTTTTAGGGTTTAGTGTGTGAGAGGAAAAGTGGATATTCGGTTGTGTAGCTGGGAAACGAATGGGGAAATCATGGGCTGGAATGCCGAGTCTTGTGGGGCTAAGGGTAGACTATTTCCCTTTCAATCTTTCAAATAATATGGCACATATCTTAGTTAATGTTGTGTACAAACTTTTAAATATGTTCGGCCCCCTTTTATGCCTTAGTAACGTGTGATATTTCTTGTCAAAGTAGATTGTGCCGAATCCATGCATTACTTAACTTTTAGATTTCATATATGTAGTTTTAAATCATAACGTATATTCCAACTTGGTTTATATTCATATCAAAATTTCAAAGTTATAACGGATTTTAGGTTATTATAATTCTTCCCCTCTAAAAAGAAAAATTTGGTCCTCGAAATTTGAAGTCACAAAAGTTAGACGGAGACGTAGCAAATCACGAAAAGAAATTGAACATAAATAGCCTCACGCTCGGAGAGGTTCTTCCAAAGGATTTTAACAAACGGAAAATTTTTCTCATGACTCGATCCAGACAAACTAGGATAGCCCCGGGCTCTCCATCAGAACACAAATCATAACAGATCTGATCCAACGAATATGAAACATATACGTAATAGATGATGGTTGTAATCTCACAAAGAGATACATGAAACACACATACACATAAGGCAAATACGGAGGTAGTGCTAAATGATACAACTTCATCAATTCTATCCAGATTCCGAATGAACTAAGGAACTTGCTAATAATTAGAGAAGCACATACCGACTCATCAAACGCATCAAGAGTTTCATAAAGGGATGGGTATCCTATTCGTATCGACGATCAACTAAGCACATATCGAAATATCAAAATGTATCCGAAGGCATAACGGAATAGGTAGAATAATTATACGGATAAGAACGAATCTAAGGTCTAACGTATCGCGAACTAAATCTTCCTTATATGCCAAACGTCTAACTCTTCTGTACGGGAACATCATACGGAACCCACAAATTCCCAGTCTAAAGTTTCAAAATTTCTCTTCCACAATGATAAATAATCCATTAGTCACTGTAATTAACTCCGGACCTTCAATAAGTAACTCTCCGACTTAATCCAACCAAAAAGGTGCTCCATATCTCCGTTCTTACAAAACTCTGAAAGAAAAACCCTTGTCACTTGCATGCCGTCAATCTTAGTGAGCAAACGCAACCAAAACTAACACTTGTCAAGTTCCTGCTCAACACATCTTCCAAGTTCAAATAGTTGTTCTGCTTATCCATCGGTTTGGAGGTGCAAAGCATTACTAAACTTGAGTCTGGTTCCTCAAGCCTTCAGTAGCTCTTCCTAGGAATGTGAAGTAGAAACACGAATCTCTGACACGATCCCTGTAGGTGCGCCATGTAGCTTGAATAATCTTCTGCCGAAAGAAATCTTTGCCAATCCTCCAAGTGAGCCGACCTAGTCAAATGATCCACTACAACTCAATTCATGTTGTCCTTCCTAAATGTGCGTGGAAATCCCGTTACAAAGTTCCTGAAAGTTTAATCCCACTTCCACATAAGAACGTCCAAAGGCTAAAGAAAACCACTTGTACGCTGATGCTAAATCTTAATATGTTTACGCGCTAAACAATTCGCCCCTAATGTATTCACGATCATCTTCATGCCATTCCATTGAAATTTTCTGCTTCAAGTCTCTATACATATTAGTACAACTAAGATGAATAGAGTAGATAGAGCTGTGTGCTTTAATCAAAACCGCTTCCTTCAAGTCTTCTAACATAGATCATATTCCATCGTCTTGCTCCTGAGCTTTTTCATGTCTGTCACAAATCACTCCCAAGTCATGTGTCGGACAGTTCACCTCATACGATTCTAGCTGTATTTATGTATAACCGATACTCTTCCCGTGTTGCATAAGGACATAACTAAGTCTCCTTCTTGAGTAGAAGCAACTCTCTCTTCAGCTTTTCAAAATTCTCCTCTCATTCTTCATCCCAACCCAAAATTTTCTCTTCTAGAATATTACATAGAGCTTCTTCTAACGTAGAAATTTCAACGCAAATATGATGCGTGGTTTTGTAACCTTACAACAGGTTTTACCTCTCGAGGGATCTCAAGAGGCTTACAACCCCACCAGGCAGTGTACCTGACCGATGTAGTATAGTGTAGTGGTAAGTACGGGGGATTGATCGTTCTCCACAGGGAATAGTGTTCGTTAGGTATGAAAGACTACTCTAATAGGTCTAAGGGTTGAGGAAGATTCTTTTTTATGTTTTTATATTTTTATGAAAGCAAGTAAAATCTCGGTTTTGAAGGAGTGGGCGGAATTAGTTGCTAGTCAACTAACCTAAATAACTACAAATGCAAATAAAATAAATAACTGAAAATAAAATGTTGGTGAGAAACTTATGTGTAGAGAAATGTGTTTACTTAGATTTCCTTACTCCCTAACTATCTTTTACCGGTTGATTAGTGTGTATTAGTCGCGTGGATGACGGGTGTATTCCTTAATACCAATTGTGGGGTGGCGTACGTACTTCCCCAACTCTACAAGCTCCTACTTCACTCCTATGTCGAGCCGGCTAGGAAGCTCCTAACATGGGATCACTAGAATTCGCTTGTGCATTAAATACAACCATAAAAACCTTTAGTACGCATTTGGTTCATGTTTCTTAAGACGTTCAAGCAAGTTACCGAATAGGAAGTTAGCCAGTTTTCTTAAGCCTAACATAGATAAACAATCATCCAATACAACTAATAACACACTAATAACCAATAATCAATAGCTAGGTTTCATTAGATCTAAGCAAACACAAGATAAATCTAGCCTAACATGTTAAACAAAAGACAAGAACAAGATAAAATCAAACAACACATAGACATATTGAATGATTAATTGATAACTTATCTTTCAATGTAACATGGAAGATCTCAAGGCAAAAAGCCTTGAAAAAGATGCTAAAATCGTCCTAGGGTTTTCTCCCAAAAATTCCACACTAAGCTCTCCCTTAATGACAAAAAATTAGAAAACTATATATAGATTTTTACATCTGACGGCGTCACCTTATGGAGTGTGACGCCGTCACCTCGCCGCTTCTAGGGTTCCCGGATGACCTTCTTGACGCCGTCCCTCTTTAGCTCTCCAAAATCCGTTCTGGCTTATCAAGGCTTGACGCCGTCAGCTATTGAACGTGACGCCGTCCCTCTTTGATTTAAGCCGTGACGCCCTTGATCAGGTTAAAGCGTGACGCCGTCAGAATTCACATGCTATTTTCACTGGCTTATCATGAGTAAATTTCACGTCCACCTTTTCTTGCCAAGCCATGACGCCGTCCAGAGTAACATGTGACGCCGTCAAAGGTAACTTTCAGCACAATTTTGAGACTTTGTCGTTTTCTTCACTTTTATGCTCCAAAAACGTCCATAATGCCTCCTTTTCCAGATTTCTCCTCAAAAGTACCTAAAATGACAAAAGGAACGATTTAGGGCAATATTTGACCAAATAAATACGATTTAGGGCTTAAATGACCCCTTAAAAGCGGTACACTTTTCGCTTCATCAAATACCCTTACACTTGAGATTTGCTTGTCCTCAAGCAAATGCGCTTTTATTCTAATCAAAATACAAGTTAGGGGTCATTTAATGCTAACATAAAAGTAATTACAACAAATATTCGTTCCACTTTAATCATAATAAGCACGGAGATTATGAACTAGCACCTCACAAGTAGTGTTTAGATACTCACATCTC
This sequence comes from Artemisia tridentata subsp. tridentata, assembly GCA_021014915.2. Lineage (NCBI taxonomy): Eukaryota > Viridiplantae > Streptophyta > Magnoliopsida > Asterales > Asteraceae > Artemisia > Artemisia tridentata. The sequence continues at coordinate 233,270,907 of CP139505.1, forward strand.
TCAAGTGTCATCAAAATAAATCTCATAAATGAAAACGGATAATATCTCTCACTACCTGTCATAGCAAATAGATTACCATAGGCTTGGGAAAGGATCGAAAACCTCCTCCACTAGGCGTAAGCACCAAAGATAAACTATCAAAGAGGGCTTTTAAATGGGTTATAACGTTAGGTGTAGGGAAAAGGAAAACACGGTTTTGTTGGATAAAGGATATTTTACTGGTGGCGAGTTAAAGATCTTGATTAATTACATGTACTATACAATGTTGCTAAGCCAAGACTCGACTCAATCTTAAGCTAGAAACAAAATAACAAAATAACAAAAACATAAAAATAAACATAAAATGAAACGGGATGGTAGTCCGTATGTTTTTTCTATTTTTCTTTTTTCTCATTTTTTTGTATTTTTCTTGATTTTTTTTTTTTTTTTTTTTTTTTTTTTTTTTTTTTTTTTTTTTTTTTTTTTTTGCATACACTCTTGCCCTACCATCCAAAATAATACATCACAGGGGCGTTGCATCCCCCTTACACTTGAACTTTTACATAACTTTACAAATACTAATCTAATGACTCGAATTAAGATAATTGAAAAACTTGGAGTGCTTTTTAAAATATTTAGCACATATGGGGGTAATAAATGATGTTCTTCCCCATTACTCCATTACACTAGTACTTTACCCATGAGTCCCAATCGTCCCAAAACAATATGTACAAGGATATGACTCAACTTAGCAACCATGTAATCAACTAGATAATTAACTTGGGTTTAAACAAATGTTGTCACAATAATGCACTAAAAATGAGTGCATACAAGGTAGGCTAAGGCGATTTGGGTGTACATTTAAGTGGGGTGTAAACAAATTCTTCCTTTAAGTAAAATGCTTAAAGGTCGAAACGAAAAGATAGGCTCTGAGGGTGTACTAGGGGTATCGTGTACTAAAAATGAGTACAACGCAAAGGGTGTGGGAGAATTACTTGACCAATGTAGCCAACGTAATTATAACAAAAACACAGGTGTAAAACAATGGGTTAATCCTAATGCCTCTTATCATGTAGTAAATCTAACTACACGAATGTAGTCTCACTTGTGGCCTTGGAATGGTCCTAACGCAAGTTCTAGAATCTAAGTGCTACCGGTACACACATCATAGCATAAATGCTTTTCCTACCAATTCTAGGGGTGAACCTCACATATTTGGGGGTGGAAAATTTTTTAGTGGTACGGTTTTTGTGCTAGTCATATAACTCCTATCCGTGAGACGCTCATTAAGATCAAAGTTTCACTCCTAAATGTTGTAAAAAATTTTAAATTTGGCACTAAAATTACCTTAACAAGTATTTCTCTCAGTTTTATTACACATCTACTATTAAACAAACAAAAATCAAGCGTAATAGTATTCTCTAAAATCGTACTTTTACCCTCCCCTTACACTTAAGATGAACATTGTCCCCAATGTTCAAATAACAAGATGTAAAAGCATAAAGTAAAAGAATGAAATCAAATACTCCCCTGATTCGCTCGGTGGATAATGAAATAATACGGTTAAATCTTCTTCCAAAGTAATGTCGAAGCTCCATGACTAATGCATCGCCATAAGCTTGATTCAAAACATTTCCTTGTCCAAAATAACCTGTTAAGCCTGAGAAAACAAACACGAAAACCTGCATAACATCGGCGGGATAAAATCTATATATAAGGATATAATGCTTGTGGAATGATAACTTTGCAGATTCTTGGAGATTATAAGTTGGAGATTTTAATAAAAACTTTTTTAAAAACAAAATTTTCAAAAATTTCTGAAAATTAAATCTGACGCCGTCAGGTTATAAACCCTGACGCCGTCAGAAATGACCTGACAAAAATTTTCATTTTAAGTTTCCGGAAAATTTCTGGAAAAACCTTTACCTTACTTCCTGGAAATCCTGCAAAACATCATTATGACTCGATACAAGCATTTGACTCAAACAAATACGAATATGTATGTTAATTTATTATTATTATGATTCATGTTAATTTGTGTTCTAATAAACCGATTTAGATTTCCCTTACACTTAACTTTTGCAAAATACCTTTATATGTAGTTAAGACGAAGTTAAAAACAAAATAAAGCATTTTCACAATTTTAGTTTTGAACATGAATCAATAATAATAAAAATTAAACACACATACGGAAACAAATAAAAACAAACAAACAAACAAATAAACACACAAAGCAAATAAACAAAATAAAGCTTGGGTTGCCTCCCAAGAAGCGCTTTTCTTTATTAACGAGTCTTATAGCTAGACTCAAAATCACGTACATTACGTGACTCCATCATCGGTCACGGTTCCTAGGCCATTTTCATTCCCGGTTTTATATTCCGGTCCTAATTTCAAACAATCCTTGTAGAAACCGAATATTCTTTCCATAACATAGTCTGCTCCTTTATTTCTATCCTCATCATTCCTATAGTAGACCGCTTGCTTGAGCTCCTTCTCAACATTTGACAAGTGTTGGAATTGTTCTATCTTATATGGCATTTGGTAGTTTACCTCATCGGTCTCATCCTTAAATCTAACTATCCCTAAGGAAGGTTCATAAGTCATTCTAGAGACCTCAACAAATGGTTTTCCAAAAACCACTTGAGTTAAGGACGCATCGACTATTGGGCGGATATCTTCTACAATTACAAAGTCGGTGACATAGGCGAAGTTTCCTACATAAACCGGTAATCCCTTAACTCTTCCCGTGAAGTTACTCATCCAACCCTTGTCAGGGAGCATCCTATACCCAAGTTGATTTTTCATTATCAAGTTGTAGTGGGCTCTAGTCATGATGTTTATGGGTGATCTAAGGTCGATGTAGGCTTTCCACACATGCAAATGTCCGATGTTGCATGGTATGTTGAGATTAGAAGGGTCGCCTATTTCAATGATTGGTCTACCTAGGAAGTATGGTGTCTCGGGGTCATCGAATAAGTTTGTATGATATGAGCGCTCTTCCTTAGTGGGTAGCCTATTGAAGTAGTCCTCATCATTATCTACTTCCTCTACTTCATTTTTCTTAACTTCCTTATCAACCTCGACTTTCCTAACCTCATCCTTAGGTTCCATTTCTATCCTACCCTCATTCTTGTCACTTTCTTCTATGCTCCTATCGATTGGTTTAATAGTGACAACGTTGACGAAGTGGACATGTTTGGATGAAGAAGGGTCTTTGACTTGGGGTCCGCTATTTGTGTTCCTAGCGTCCTTATGTGGAGGTGATAGCATTTGGTTATTGAGGGCTTTCAACAAGTTGTCAATTTTATTGGTCATCTCAGTTTGTTGCTGATTGAATTCGGATTCGAATCTAGCTATCCGAGCTTCTTGAGATGCCATAAATTGGGACATCAATCCTTCAAAGTTATTGGTACTACCATTGCCGGAAGGATTGTTGTTGAAAGTACGGTTCGAGTTGGAACCGCTTGATTGGAAACGATTAGGTGGGTTGGAAGAATTGGTTTGTTGTGCGTTTTGGTTTTGTTTCCACCTAAGGTTCGGGTGATTTTTCCATGAGGGGTTGTATGTATCACCGTAATGGTTTGGCTCTGGTTTAAAAGTGTACCACTTGTCTCCCGCTCCGTCGGTACGCGAGGATGCGTAGTCCACAAAAGCTTGTTCGGGGAGTTCCATGCAATCACGAGTGTCGTGGGGACCACTACATAATTCACATGAAGAAGTGATTTTGTTCACTTGGCTTGGAGGTTTAGGAGCCTCGTAGGATTTCATGAGAAACTTGACTTGGTCTTCAAGTTCTATGATCCTACGGTCGGAAGTGCTTGAATTGTTCGAAGGCAAAGATATTGCCTTGACCGTTTTATTCAAATCACGGGGATCACTCCAACTTTCGTTGTCATAAAGAGCAAGATCCTCTAGGAGAGCCCATGATTGTTCCGCACTTAGATCACGTAGCTTGCCACCGGCCGATTGGTCAATGGTTTGCCTCGTGGAGAGTTGATATGGTCATAGAAGATTTAGACTTGGAGCCAAAGTTCTATGCCATGGTGAGGGACTTTTTGGAGTAAGTCCTTGAATCGAGTCCATGCCTCGTAGAGAGTTTCGCCTTGACGTTGTTGGAACATCAAGATATCATTCCTTAACTTGGTAGTTCTTCCCGGTGGGAAAAACTGAGCAAGGAAACGAGTGGTGAGATCATCCCAAGAGGTGATGGATCCTGCGGGTTGACGTTCTAGCCACTGACTAGCTTGGTCCCGCAGAGAGAATTGGAAGAGACGCAATCGGGTCGTCTCTCGAGTGGCAACATCAAGGTCTATAGAATCAACGATTTTAAGAAAGTCCTTGAGGTGTTGATTAGGATCTTCAGAACGAAGTCCATGGAATGCGCATCCGCTTTGCACCAACCGGATGGTGTCGGATCGCAAGGGTGTGACATTGGCTCCTTGAGTGAGCTCAATGGTGTTTCGATAGCCATGGTGGCTAGGACGGGAATACTCTCCTAAAGTACGGGCTCTAGGAGGTGGTGGTTGTTGTGGTGGTGGGTTGTTGGGATTAAGGATATTACCATCTTCCATGATGTCGGATGGTATGGTTACGAACAAAGACACGAAGAAAATAGATAGACTACTAGAAAGCTAATAAAAAGAAAATAAAAATCTCACTAGATAGGAATCTAATGAGTAGACCTATAAAATAAAAAATTCAACCTAAACAATAACTATTCCCCGGCAGCGGCGCCAAAAACTTGATGCGTGGTTTTGTAACCTTACAACAGGTTTTACCTCTCGAGGGATCTCAAGAGGCTTACAACCCCACCAGGCAGTGTACCTGACCGATGTAGTATAGTGTAGTGGTAAGTACAGGGGATTGATCGTTCTCCACAGGGAATAGTGTTCGTTAGGTATGAAAGACTACTCTAATAGGTCTAAGGGTTGAGGAAGATTCTTTTTTATGTTTTTATATTTTTATGAAAGCAAGTAAAATCTCGGTTTTGAAGGAGTGGGCGGAATTAGTTGCTAGTCAACTAACCCAAATAAATACAAATGCAAATAAAATAAATAACTGAAAATAAAATGTTGGTGAGAAACTTATGTGTAGAGAAATGTGTTTACTTAGATTTCCTTACTCCCTAACTATCTTTTACCGGTTGATTAGTGTGTATTAGTCGCGTGGATGACGGGTGTATTCCTTAATACCAATTGTGGGGTGGCGTACGTACTTCCCCAACTCTACAAGCTCCTACTTCACTCCTATGTCGAGCCGGCTAGGAAGCTCCTAACATGGGATCACTAGAATTCGCTTGTGCATTAAATACAACCATAAAAACCTTTAGTACGCATTTGGTTCATGTTTCTTAAGACGTTCAAGCAAGTTACCGAATAGGAAGTTAGCCAGTTTTCTTAAGCCTAACATAGATAAACAATCATCCAATACAACTAATAACACACTAATAACCAATAATCAATAGCTAGGTTTCATTAGATCTAAGCAAACACAAGATAAATCTAGCCTAACATGTTAAACAAAAGACAAGAACAAGATAAAATCAAACAACACATAGACATATTGAATGATTAATTGATAACTTATCTTTCAATGTAACATGGAAGATCTCAAGGCAAAAAGCCTTGAAAAAGATGCTAAAATCGTCCTAGGGTTTTCTCCCAAAAATTCCACACTAAGCTCTCCCTTAATGACAAAAAATTAGAAAACTATATATAGATTTTTACATCTGACGGCGTCACCTTATGGAGTGTGACGCCGTCACCTCGCCGCTTCTAGGGTTCCCGGATGACCTTCTTGACGCCGTCCCTCTTTAGCTCTCCAAAATCCGTTCTGGCTTATCAAGGCTTGACGCCGTCAGCTATTGAACGTGACGCCGTCCCTCTTTGATTTAAGCCGTGACGCCCTTGATCAGGTTAAAGCGTGACGCCGTCAGAATTCACATGCTATTTTCACTGGCTTATCATGAGTAAATTTCACGTCCACCTTTTCTTGCCAAGCCATGACGCCGTCCAGAGTAACATGTGACGCCGTCAAAGGTAACTTTCAGCACAATTTTGAGACTTTGTCGTTTTCTTCACTTTTATGCTCCAAAAACGTCCATAATGCCTCCTTTTCCAGATTTCTCCTCAAAAGTACCTAAAATGACAAAAGGAACGATTTAGGGCAATATTTGACCAAATAAATACGATTTAGGGCTTAAATGACCCCTTAAAAGCGGTACACTTTTCGCTTCATCAAAATACGAAGATGATCCTCTCATTTTTCTTTCATCTCTGAATATACCAATATTTCATACTATGACAAATTGTCCAAGTATTCATGAAAGACACGATTCAACAAGTCCATAGAAACAGTCATAGCAGTAGGCAATACAATTGGAATCACAACACTCATAGAGATCATAACGAATACGAAAGCAATTCTAGGAACATCTCGCTCCTGTAACTGAAAATAATCAAATCCAAACTCAATTAATGAGAAAACTTCACACCCTGAAGTTGTTTAATCAAATTGTCGATTCGAGTTAACGGATAACGGTGCTAACCACAATACTATTCAGTCTTTCGAAAATCAATACATAGCTTCATACTATCATCATTCCTCTTCACAAACAAACTGGAGCACGACACAGATACACTCTTGGGCAGACAAAACCACTTCCTAGAAGTTGGTCCTTCAATTCTTTCCATTCAACTGGTGTCGTTCAATACGGAGTTTCAGAATTAGGCAAAACGTCTTTCTATGCTGACAGAATTCTCACTCAAATAACTTACTGTTCTCAGGTACTTCTCAAGACATCCTATGATCCCAATAAGTTTAAGTTATATGATGTAACTATTATCACGTTGGCCAGGCGTCATAATACTTGCATCATATACACATGCCTTTATTGCAATCAAATTCTACCTCGAGTCGTGAATAAACAAATTCTCATAACCAGATCAAAACATCTTCACACTCAAATGGTAATCTTGGTAGTTCATTAAGGAATACATCGCAAACATTTCAAACAACCGAATAACTCTCTAGGCGAGTTTCATCAAACAAAATATTTTCACAACCGCGAGGGATTAACGTACGAGTTTTCAAAGCAAAGGTGATCATAATTGTTTACCAGGTTGGGAACCATGGTACAGAATTTTGAGTTTCTCAAATCGCCAAAGATGACAAATCTAATATGACCGTTGTTAGCATCTCGATGCTTAGTCAACAAAATCCATATCCAGATTAATATCGAATCAAACATTTCCAAAGAAAACAGAGTAGCAGAACGAAACTTATCTTCAAATATCTTCAAAATGTACTGAACAATTCCGATACTCGTGATGGATAATCACAAAATTTCTCATAGAGATAGAGTTAGGTATAGCAAATTCCAATAGTGTAGAGGGAACCTTAATATGCTTAGCAATAGCAAGAGAAACCACAGAATGTGTCGAACACATCGGATTCATACATATACGAATTCTCTGAATGGACGAAAAGGTATCTAAACGAATAACAACCGGATCAAAGATCGAAGTTCGACAGAAGGTGATAACCTCAGAAAGTGAAACATGTAAGGCTTAACTACAAAATTCTCAAAACATTCTAAACTTATTCAACCACTAAGCTTATATTGCGTATTCTGATAAATTTTCTAAATCTCCAAAATTAATGATCTTATAGGGGCTTAACTAAAAGCAGAGGTACAAACAGAGTGATGCGGAAGAAAGATATCTAACAAACTCCTTATCGCATAATCTACCCAATCCTTACCGGTCATAACTAAAGTTTCTGTAGGGTAAACCTAAGGCAAAATTTCAAGGGTTGCTCCATAAGCTCCTACAGTGCACACCTAAGGGTCCAAATCTTCACATGCCATAAATAATGTGCTACAAGTCGAAACCTGTCTCTGATACCATAATTGTAACACCCCAACCCGACAAGGGTAAAAATGCCACATTATGGAATCAATCAAAACATATAAACGCAAGCGAAAGACTTATAAACATAATGGTTACAAAGCTATTCTAATGATAGTAACGAATTACTAACTCTATACATAATGACTTCTAAAACTGAAATACAATCCAAGCTCAAATCTAACTGAAGGTAAATCCAAGTCTAATCTAAAAGCAAATGGGTATCTATCATCAGGTTGGTCCACTAAGAGCTCCTATGCACTCTTCACTCAATCCCAGCTTCCAACCTAAAACCTGCCGCAGGAAAAGAAATGCGGCTGAGCTTAAAAAGCCTAGTGAACAGATATATATAACAAACGAATAAATCGAACATATATAAGTATAGGGAAAAGGAACATAAGCTCCTGCTGAACGAATATCATCTGTCAACCGAATAAGAGATCACGGATCAACTGAACGAAATATCATATATCATATGAAGCAAATTCTAGCGAAACATAAGTAGATCATAATGAAGTCAAAGGATTCAATCAGAGAATCATAATCGTATAACAGAACAGAAATGCCCATCGAGCTCAGAAAGCATGCCACATGCTTAGTCACATAATAATATCATATCATATCCATATATCCGTCAAATCATAAGTTGTACAAGGAGTAGCTAGCTCCAATGTACCAGAAGTGAAATGGGGTGCATGGCACGCACTACCAATCACTAAGTCAAACCATATCTAAACAGACAAATACCTAGGATGCATCCATACGCTCCCTGCAAAACAGAATACATATGCAAGTACGAGACTATATCAGAATAAAAGGGAACGTCGTGGATCAATCACACCTCCACAGAAAGTGTCATGCCATTGGTGCCTCAATGACATGGCCATGGTACCTCCATGGCTAGTTAGCTCGGGCAACAGAACAGATAAACAAAGCAAGGCTATCCATAATCATAACGGAGCTACTATAGCATAATCAATCAGAGCATATCAACAGAACAGAATCTCATATCAATGAGATAACATACAGATCATCAAAACAGAATGGATAGCAAACAGAATCATATCAACTGATAATATCAAACGGATCATATCAACGAATCATATCAAACAGAATCATATCAAGCAAATGAATCAAGTCAAGGATAGAAAAGTCATGAGATCAGAACCCTTACTGAGAAAGGGTAGAATATCTGTACCTCAAACCGCAAATGAAACCATATCACAAAGATCAGAAGTTACTCCTTCTCCAGCGAATCTACACGAATTAATGATCGTCTTATTATTTAAGAACCATTTCATAAGTTATTACTGATTCATCACTTGTTGTTGAGCAGATTAACATATTAGGGTTTCCTTATATTTTTAGAAACCTCCCATTTTTAGTAACTTTTCATATTTAGTAACTTTCCATATTTAGTAACTTTCCCGAATTAGTAACTTTCCGAATTAAGTGAGTTTCCCGAATTAAGTAACTTTCCCGAATTAGTAACTTTCCATATTGAGCAAGTTTTCATAATTAGTAAGTTAGGGTTACATTCATAATTAATCAAACTTAGGGTTTATAGGTACTTCCAAATCATACATTACTTAATTAGGATATATTAGTGAATCTGGATCAGATTCTTATGATTTTTAAGGCCTGCCAACTAAGCTCCAAAAATTATGAAATAATTCTCAGTGATTCCCATATCAGTTAAGTACCTTCAAAATTTTTAATAAATTTTACTACGAAGCACAAGTAATGTTGTAAAAATCATCTTTCTAGACCTGTTCAGATTGTTAATTGCAGATACACACAGAAAGTTTTCCTTTAATTAACCCATTTCTACGCTTTAGAAAAATCCACAAAAATTCCAGGAACTAAAAAATAACTTAAATATCACCCTTGTAAAAGGAGAGCTCCCAGTTCCTTGTGGTTTAAAAATTAAAAATAAAAAACATCAACTGATTTTACGTCCCCAAAACTCAGGTTTGACACATGATCCCATAAAATTTAAAAACATGACCAAAACAACTCCAAATCACTCCAACCCAATTGGAGAACTTATTTAAGACCTTAAACTAGGTTTACATGCAAAAATACTGAATAAATCACTCATGAAACTCGAGCCATAATGCACACAAATTCGTCTTATGTGCTGTCCAGTTCAGAAACCCGTTTAAAGCCATCATTTAACATGTTTTACTTATACAAACGCACACGAGACCTTTATATTTCACAAGACATGTTTCATAGGTTTATTTAGTCCATAATACACATGTACAACAGCTCTTAAAGTCGACACACAAACATATATAGACACACAAATTACGACACACCAGGTCACATAAAATCACACAAGACCAAGCCCTAATTTCATTCCAAAACCCTAACCATTTTTAGATCCGATTCACACATCCATTTTATAGGTTTAGTTCACATAAAATATACATGTTTTACAGCCCTTGAAGACCAACCCACACGTTACACACTCACACACAAATTAATGAGCTAATATCACATAAAATCACCCTCAAACCGTGCCCTAATCCATGATAATAAATATGTATGCCCCTCATTAATTCTTAGGGTTTCTATCCAGGTTTTTATGTCACGTATTAATGAGCATATTAGGGTTAGATGACCAGATTTAAGGCTTACTTGATCACCTGATTCGATAGGCAAAAATAGCACCCAAAAGTCGACATACATGTATCAGTTTTCCACGATTTTATGTAGCATATATATGATTTTTCGTGTACAGTTTTAACGAAATAATTACTTATCACTTAGACCAGATCATGATCGTATATCATAGTTATTTTTAGGTTACAAGTTATATATGTGTCGATTAGAATAGAAAACAAAAAGGTGGATATACCTTGGACGATTTCAAATGGATCAAAGGAACAAAGTATCAAAACCTATTCGAACCAAAACCCATCCACGGTCAAACCAATACTCGTACACCCTCAATTCTGATCACCCTTCCCCTCTTTACTTCGCACCTTCTTGATTTTCTTAGAGACAAAATGTACAGCCGAATGATAAGCTTTTTAGGATTTAGTGTGTGAGAGGAAAAGTGGATATTCGTTTGTGTAGCTGGGAAATGAATGGGGAAATCATGGGCTGGAATGCCGAGTCTTGTGGGGCTAAGGGAAGACTATTTCCTTTTCAAACTTTCAAATAATATGGTCCATATCTTAGTTAATGTTGTGTACAAACTTTTAAATATGTTCGGTCCCCTTTTATGCCTTAGTAACGTGTGATATTTCTTGTCAAAGTAGATTGTGCCGAATCCATGCGTTACTTAACTATTAGATTTCATATATGTAGTTTTAAATCATAATGTATATTCCAACTTGGTTTATATTCATATCCAAAGTTCAAAGTTATAACGGATTTTAAGTTATTATATAAACTAAAGTAATAATAGAAGGGGCGTGCTTATTAAATACATGGGAATTAAGGTTTCATTATGTGTGATTTCATGTGATGATTTGTGCTCGTTAAGTTATTTTTGTGTGTGTGTCGATGGTGTGATCTTATAAGGGCTGAAACATGAATGCTAAATGTGATTTAAAGCTATAAGAAACGTGTGCATGATCAGATTTGTATATGGTTAAGTGTCGAGTTGTTGTGGTCTCGTTATTATATGTGTTTGTGTCTCGTTGTTGTGACTGTAAAAAGGATGTGGTTGTGCGTAAGTTGTTGGTGGGTAGAATGAGGTCTATATCTAGTTTACAAGCTGGTTTGAAAAGGGATATAAGATGTGGTAATGGTTTGGTAAAATGTTGGTCTCATTTGGTGTTAGGTCTCGTTAAAAAGTGTTCGAATGTATGTCTATGCATGGGATCACGTAGGGTGGTTTAAACATGTGTGGACATATGGTGTGTGGGTTAAAATCTGGTGGAATGCATGTATGTTATCGTGGGAGTGTGTGAGTACTACTCATGAATCTGATTCTTTACTTCTTATAACCAACCCTTATTAAATGAGAATAAACTCTAATATGGGGCATTAATCATGCATGTAAGGAGACCTAGAAATGGGATAAAACTTTATACTTTATGTTATGATAATCGGGTTGAAGGTTTTTAAACTTGTTAGTCATGTCGTTTGAATGTGTATAATTTATGCATTGGATCTAGTTTGTGCATCATGTGTGAGTGTGATCGAGTCGTTTTAGTGTTATCTAAAAATGGCTAAACCCTATTTTGGTCATTAATGATATTAATTACACTTTAAACCTTATACTTTGATAATTTACACATTTAGACCCAAGATTTTTGCTATTTGTCATAATTAAGCCTAAACTATGGTAGTTGTCATTATTAACCCTCAACTTAACTAAATTATCAATTGTAACCTTAAGGTATCAAACTTACTTAATTCGGAAAGTTATTAAATCTGGAAAGTTACTAAATATGGAAGGTTACTAAAAATGAAAAGTTTCTAAAAATAGAAAGAAACCCTAATCTGGATAACTATACGCACTAAACTTATAAAATGAACTTATAAGTAATATGTGATCATTAACTTGTGTAGATTCCGTGAAGAGGGAGTATTTCGTCTCTTGTGATCCTTTTTCTCATTTGCTTGCTTTGCATAAGGTACATATATTATACCCTTTCTTAGTAAGGGTGTTTTCTCTCATGGCTTCTCGATCCTTGACTTTGATTCATTTGCTATGATATGATCCGTTTGATATGATTTCCTATGATATGATTTAGTTGGATATCCATTTTGTTATGATGTTCATTATGCTATCTCTTTTGATATGAGATTCTTTTCAGTTTGATATGCCTTTGTTGATTATGGTATGATTGCTCTATTATGATTATGGATAGCTTTGTTTAGTTTTGTTCTGTTCTGTTGCCCGAGCTATTTGTTACTAGTCATGGAGGTACCATGACCATGTCATTGAGGCACCAATGGCATGACAATTTCCGTAGAGGTGTGATGGATCCACGGCGTTCCCTTCTGTCCTATTCTGTTATGTTATGATATGATATATGATGATTTGTGCACATGGCCATTATGTATATTTATGTACAGTCTCGTACTGGCATATGTATTTTATTTTGCAGGGAGCGTATGGATGCATCCTAGATTCTGTTCTGTTCTGTTCTCGATATGATTAGTGATTGGTTTATACGTGCCATGCACCCCATTTCACTTCTGGTACAATGGAGTCTGCAGCTCCTTGTACAACTTATGATTTGACGGATATATGGATATGATATGATATGATTATGTGACTAAGCATGTGGCATGCTTTCTGAGCTCGATGGGCATTTCTGTTCTGTTATATGATTATTATACTCTATTTGATTCCTTTGACTTCATTATGATCTCCTTATATTTCGCTATGATTTGCTTCTTATGATATATGACATTTTGTTTAGTTGATCCTTGATCTCTTATTCGTTTGACCGATGATATTCGTTAAGCAAGAGCTTATGTTCCTTTCCCTATACTTATATATGTTCGATTATTCGGTTTGTTTACATCTGTTCACTGGGCTTTTTAAGCTCAGCCGCATTTCTTTTCCGGCGGCAGGTTTTAGGTTGGAAGCTGGGATTTGAGTGAAGAGTGCATAGGAGCTCTTAGTGGACTACCCTGATGATAGATACCCATTTTGCTTCTGGATTAGACTTGGATTTGTCTTCAGTTAGACTTAGTTTGGATTTATATTTGGTTTTGGAACTCATTATGTTTAGAGTTAGTATTTCGATATTATTTTAGTATACCTTGTAATCATTATGTTTGTAAGTCTTCCGCTTGCGTTTGTATGTTCTGGTTGACACCATAATGTGGCATTTTGACCCTTTTCGGGTTGGGGTTTTATAATTATGGTATCAGAGCTCAGGCTTTGACTTGTAGTAGATAAGTTATGGCCTGTGAAGTTTCGAACCCTTAGGTTTGCACTGTAGGAGCTTATGGAATGGCCTTTTAAGGATTTGCTTTAGGTTTCTTCCCGTAGGAACTTCAGTTATGACCGGTGAGGATTGGATAGACTATATGATAAGGCATTGTTTAGCTATATGTCTTCCGCACCACTCTGATTTATGCCTCTGCTTTCAGTTAAGCCACTTATAAGATCATTCGTTCTGGAGATTTAGAAATTTAGCTAGATAAGCAACATAAGTTAGAATGCTTTGAGAATTTTGTAGTAATGCCTTACAAGTTTCACTTTCTGAGGTTATCACATTCTTTCGAACTTCGATCGTTGATTCATTTGTTATTCATTTAGATGCCTTTTCGTTCGTTCAGAGAATTCGTATATGTATGAATCCGATGTGTTCGACACATTCTGTGGTTTCTCTTGCTATTGCTAAGCATATTAAGGTTCCCTCTACACTATTAGAATTTGCTATACCTAGTTCTATCTCTATGAGCAATCTTGTGATTATCCGTCATGAGTATCGAAATTGTCCAGTACGTTTTGAAGATATTTGAAGATAATTTCGTTCTGCTAATCTGTTTCCTTTGGGAATGTTTGATTCGATGTTATTCTGGATATGGATTTGTTGATTGAGCATCGAGATGCTAACAACGGTCATATTAGATTTGTCGTCTTTGGCGATTTGAGAAACTCAAAATTCTGTACCTTGGTTCCCAACCTGGTAAACAATTATAATCACATTTGCTTTGAAAACTCGTACGTTAATCCCTCGCGGTTGTGAAAATACTTCGTTTGATGAACTCGCCTCGAGATTTATTTGGTTGCTTGAAATCTTTGCGATGTATTCCTTAATGAATTACCAAGATTTCCATTTGGAGATGAAGTTGTTTTGATTTGGTTTTTGCTTAGTAAAGACTCGAGGTAGAATGTGATTGCAATGAAGGCATGTGTATATGATGCAAGTATTATGACGCCTGGCCAATGTGATAATAGTTACATCATATAACTTGAACTTATTGGAATCACAGGATGTCTTGAGAAGTACCTGAGAACAGTATGTTGGTTGATTTAGAACTCTATCCGTATAAGAGCAGCATTTTGCCTAATTCTGAAACTCTGTATTGAACGACATTAGTTGAAGGGAAGGAATTAAAGGACCAACTTCTAGGAAGTGGTTTATTCATCTAAGTGTGTCTCCGTGTTGTTTTTGTGAAGAAGAATGATAATAGCATGAGGTGGTGTGTTGATTTCCGGAAGCTGAATCGTATTACAGTTTGAACCATTATCCGTGCCTTGAATTGACGATTTGTTTAATCAATTCCTGGTGTGAAGTTTTCTCTATGACTAATTTGAGAATCCGATTACTTTCAGTTACGTGTAAAGGAACGAGATGTTCCTAGAATTGCTTTACGTATTTGTTATGATCTCTACGAGCGTTATGATGCCAAATGTATTGGCTACTGCTCCGACTGTTCCTATAGATTTGATAAATCGTGTCTTTCATGAATACTTGGACAATTTGTCATAGTATGACATATTGGTATATTCAGAGACGAAAGAGAAACACCGGGATCATCTTCGTATTCTATGTTGAGATTTCGACGTCAGAAGAAGCTATATGTTATACTCTTGAAGAGTAAATTTTGGTTGGGATAAAGAATGTTGGGATTCTTGATTTGATGAGACAAAATAAATAAAAGAATGAAACAAAAGGACTTAAATGCAAAGCTGGAATTGTTCTAAAAGATGGAAGATTTTGAAGATTCTAGAAGATCTCCTTATAAAGATAGAAGATTTAAAAGATAAATATTAGGAAAGTTGTAGTTTCCTAATTGTATTATGATTCCTTTGTAAACCCTAATCCTCTAGTATATAAAGAGGAAATGGGAAATATTATTAGGTGTGCACAAAATATGTAGTCGACTAAATTGTGTCATGTGTGTCTAGGCGTCAAGTCCATAATGGACGCCTAGGGTTAGAGTTGGTTTCACCTTAAGGATCTTTTATCCCTATTATTGTTAAGTAACCGTTCTAGAGTTGATCATCTAGAATTGTGGTGATTTTGTGAATCATATGAATGAAAAACCTTGTTCATAACATTGATGTTCTTATTGTTTATTCCGCTGCTTATCATGTTTATTCAATGTTATTGTTCGAAGATAATATGAGGTCTAAACAACCTCAAGCTATAAACGATTCTACAGGTGGTATCAGAGCTTGGGAGCTCATGATATCTAGGGATTACAAGGTATTTTTGACGTCGTTTTTACAAAGAAAAAGATGTCGAAGAATGAATATTGTCCAGTTGTAAACTCAATCGCATGTTTTCAACAATCATGGGTCGGTGAAGATATAAATTGTTTACTCATTCGTAGTATTTGCATGGTAACTGATTGGTGAACCGATTATCTTTCTATTCTGTTTAAGATCACTTTTATCATGGGACGGTGATTATTTTATTTAGTCGCTATATTCTCTTCACATCGTGCATGGAGGTTATACATATGTTGGTTTTTGTCGCTATTATTAATTGGTTACTTACTTTGTGGGACAGTGACATCTTCATTTGCTTTTGGTGTTTGTTTATTAGATTTGATCATATTAAGATTGTCATGCTTTGCTTTAGAGAGATGAATTCGATGAACACTAGTGATTAGCATGACTTGGATGTCAAGAAGTTACGTGGTAACAAGTAAGGGTACTGGTGAATAAGTAAACCTATATCTTTTGGATGTATGGCTATGTTTAAAGAGGATACTGGTCTTCTAATGCTACTGATGTTGGAGAGTAACCCTACGAGACTTACTGCTACTTAATTGCTCGATTAATGTTGCCATGGTATGTTAAAGTTGCTCTTACAAATTAAATACTACTAACTTTAACATTACTACTGCCAAGAGAACAATATTACTGTTGCTCATTCTAGTTACTACTGCTAGTATGTTTCAAAGTGCATGAGAGGGTTTAGTACTGTTGCGTTCCAGTTTGTACTGCCAAGGTTTGGTTAGTACTACTACTTCAGTTGTTGATACTGCTTGTTGATACAAGATGCGACTTGTATAAACCCTTGTTCAAATGATTAATTAATGTTACTACTGATTGGATTTGGTAGTGCTGCCCTTAATGTATCATATGTTCGATGGTTATAAATGTTTGGTGCAACCTGTTATGCACGCGACATGAAGGTTTTGTTTTTATGGCCATGGGTTACGAGCAGTGAGTGGAAGAAAAGATTTGTTCAAATCTCAGATACTATATTGTTTGGTTTTCGGCTGAGTTTGAAAGATATATTGGACGACACACACACACAAGAGTTTTGGATTTTTGTTTTAAATGTTCTTAAACGTTTAAAAGGGGTCGTATTTGGATTTATTGAAAAATTGGTTACGAAGAGGATTTTTTTATCACTTATTTGAGATTGAAGTGAAGTTTTACGAAGGCGTTTACTTATTTCATCATTGATATTTTTGGTTATCAATTGGTGACTTGCTTGTTTATATATGGTTTATGATTGAGACTTGGTTTATCTAGTTTTCATAGGTCAAGGGGTGGATGGACGAAGACCTAGTTAACTATCACTTAAAGGAGTTACATTGTAGTGCTCAGTGTCACACGAAGAAAGTTGACGTGGATAAATTCAAGAGATTACTTAGAGATTTGTTTCAGCAACACCAAATTCTCTATATCGTTCTTCAATCAACAACAGTGACGAGTTTTGGATATTTTACTTTGGTTTCAAGTTTGGTATATCAAGTTTTCTTCATTAGTGATCATTACAAGGAGCCTACAGATTTGAAGAATCATGAAGATAATTAACACATTGGTTACGGGGGAAGCTTATTCTTATGATGTGTTTAATCATTTTATGTTCATGCACCACTCAAGGGGAAGATCATATTTGCATACGTTCCCTATTTCATTATAACAAAAAGGGGAAGAGATGTTATGGTAGCATGCCATGGAAATTACAAAAGAAAGCATAGATTAAGGGGAAGACAAGTATTTGTTTCATTTAGGGAGATGATTACATCTCAACTTCAGGGGAAGCTTTGATTTATTAAGGCTTTATGATGAAGTTCGTACACGACTTTGTTTGTTTTGTCATCATCAAATAGGGGAAGATTGTTGGGATTCTTGATTTGATGAAACTAAATAAATAAAAGAATGAAAAAAAAGGAATTAAATGCAAAGCTGGAATTGTTCTAAAAGATGGAAGATTTTGAAGCTTCTAGAAGATCTCCTTATAAAGATAGAAGATTTAAAAGATAAATATTAGGAAAGTTGTAGTTTCCTAATTGTATTATGATTCTTTTGTAAACCCTAATCCTCTAGTATATAAAGAGGACATGGGACATATTATTAGGTATGCACAAAATATGTAGTCGACTAAATTGTGTCGTGTGTGTCTAGGCGTCAAGTCCATAATGGACGCCTAGGGTTAGAGTTGGTTTCACCTCAAGGATCTTTGATCCCTGTTATTGTTGAGTAACCGTTCTAGAGTTGATCATCTAGAATTGTGGTGATTATGTGAATCATATGAATGAAAAACCTTGTTCATAAAATTGATGTTCTTATTGTTTATTCCGCTGCTTATCATGTTTATTCAATGTTATTGTTCTTAGATAATATGAGGTCTAAACAACCTCGAGCTATAAACGATTCTACAAAGAATGAGAAGAGAACTTTGAAAAGCTGAAAAGAGATTTATCTCAACTCAAGAAGGAGACTTAGCTATGTCCTTATGCCACACGGGAAGATTGGTGTTTATGCATCAATAAAGCTAGAACCGTAGGAAGTGAACTATCCGACGCATGACTTCGGAGTGATTTGTAACAAACATGAAGAAGCTCAGGAGCAAGACAGTGGAACATGATTTAGGTTAGAAGACTTGAAGGAAGCAGTTTTGATTGAAGCACACAGTTCTACTTGCTCTATTCATCTTAGTTGTACTATTATGCATTGAGTTTTGAAGCAAAATTTTGATGGAATGGTATGAAGACGATTGTGACTACCTTGGTGGCGAAGTGTTTAGCGTGTCAATAGGTTAAGATTCAGCATCAGCGTACAAGTGGTTTTCCTTAGTTTTGGATGTTCATATGTGGAAGAAGCACAGAGTTCTACTTGCTCTATTCATCTTAGTTGTACTATTATGCATTGAGTTTTGAAGCAAAATTTTGATGGAATGGTATGAAGACGATTGTGACTACCTTGGTGGCGAAGTGTTTAGCGTGTCAATAGGTTAAGATTCAGCATCAGCGTACAAGTGGTTTTCCTTAGTTTTGGATGTTCATATGTGGAAGTGGGATTAAACTTTCAGGAACCTTGTAACGGGATTTCCGCGCACATTTAGGAAGGACAACACAAATTGTGTTGTAGTGGATCGATTGACTAGGTCAAGTTACATGGCGCACCTGCAGTGATCGTGTCAGAGAATCGCGTTTTGCTTCACAC
Organism: Artemisia tridentata subsp. tridentata; assembly: GCA_021014915.2. Classification (NCBI taxonomy): domain Eukaryota; kingdom Viridiplantae; phylum Streptophyta; class Magnoliopsida; order Asterales; family Asteraceae; genus Artemisia; species Artemisia tridentata. The sequence goes on from CP139505.1 coordinate 233,290,137, forward strand.
TTCCAGAAGAGATACATAAGACTATGGGGATTGGAATCGGGATTTTAGTACCACTTCTCATCTTCAGACGGATGGACAGACAGAACAACTATGTGAACTTGGAAGATGTGTTGAGCGGAAAGTTTGACAAGTGGTGGGTCTGGTTGTGTTTGCTCATTAAGATTGATGGCATACAAGTGACAAGGGTTTTCCTTTCGGAATTTTGTAAGACCGGAGATGTGGAGCACCTTTTGGTTGAATTAAGTAGGAGAGTTACTTATTGAAGGTCCGGAGTTGATTACAGTGACTAATGGATTAGTTAACATTGTGGAAGGGAAATTTTGAAACTTTAGACCGGGAATTTGTGTGTTCCGTATGATGTTTTCGTACATAAGAGTTAGACGTTTTGGCATATAAAGAAGATTTAGTTCACGATACGTTAAACCTTAGATTCGTTCTTATCCGTACAATTATTCTACCTATTCCATTATGCCTTCTGATACGTTTTGATATTCCGATATGTGCTTAGTTTATCGTCGATACGAATATGTTACCCACCTCGTTATGAAACTCTCGATACGTTTGATAATTCGATATGTGCTTCTCTGATTATTAGAAGGTTCCTTAGTTCGTTTAGAATCTGGATAGAGTTGATGAAGTTTTATCATTTAGCACTACCTCTGTATTTGCCTCGTGTGTATATGTGTTTCATGTATCTCTTTGTGAGATTACATCTGTCATCTGCTACATATTTTTTTCGTATTCGTTGGATTAGATTTTTATGATTTGTGTTCTGTGGAGAGCCTGGGGCTATCCTAGTTTGTCTGGATTGAGTCATGAGAAATAAAACAATTCCGTTTGACAAGAATCTTTTGGAAGAACCTCTCCGAGCGTGAGGCTAATTATTTTCATTTCTTTTCGAGTTTCGTTACGTATTCATTTTGACTTTCCTATTTCAATTTCGCGGACAAAATTTTCTTTTTAGAAGGGAAGAATTATAACAACCTAAAATCCGGAATAACTTTTGAACGTTTGAATACGCATATAACCTTAATTATAAATAAATTTTGGCTCACTCATTTTCTACCCTTTGAATATCACACGTTTCTAAGACATTAAATGGACTGAATACATTTTTTTACTTGGTACACAATTTGGAATTCAGAAGAGATAATACAGAAAATCTAACATAAAGATTGAGTGAATTAGTCTCCTTATCTCCCCAATAGACTAGGCAATCTATCTACTATATTCTCCTCACTCGCTGCTCTATATCAAGAACCGTATACTACATTTTTATCTCACACACAAAACCCCAAATAAAACACACAAAATGGCAACTCATATATCTTTCAAGAACTTCAAGAAGGTATAAAGCAAAAGAGGAAAGGGTGACCTGATTCGTGGGTGTACTAGTATTGGGTTCGAAAGGGGTGTGCTTCGTGGTCTCCTTTTTGTGTTTCTTTGGTCTCGTATACTCAGCCTGGAAGGTATCCTCCCTTGTTTCTATTTTGAAACCTACTCGACGCATATATGTATTTATGTAACATATGAAATCAAGAAGGAAAACGTGCCTTGTGGGTTATGATAAGTATGTTAAATGTGTATAAATGTTTCAGTACAAATAATCTGTGAATGAATAACCTACAGATGTGTCGACTTTATTTCGGTTTTGGGAGCATTCGAATCAGTGGTCATCTAAGCTATGATATGGTCGTTAAGATCTTAGTGTAACGTTTAAAAACATGATCTAGAACCTGGATATAAACTAAAGTAATAAAAGAAGGGGCGTGCTTATTAAATACATGGGAATTAAGGTTTAATTATGTATGATTTCATGTGATGATTTGTGCTCATTAAGTTGTGTTTGTGTGTGTGTCAAAGGTGTGATCTTATAAGGGCTAAAACATGAATGCTAAACGTGATTTAAACCTATAAGAAACGTGTGCATGATTAGATTTGAATACGGTTAAGTGTCGAGTTGTTGTGGTCTCGTTATTATATGTGTTTGTGTCTCGTTGTTGTGACTGTAAAAAGGGTGTGGCTGTGCGTGAGTTGTTGGTGGGTAAAATGAGGTCTATATCTAGTTTACAAGCTGGTTTGAAAAGGGATATAAGATGTGGTAATGGTTTGGTAAAACGTTGGTCTCATTTGGTGTTGGGTCTCGTTAAAAAGTGTTCGAATGTGTGTGTATGCATGGGATTACGTAGGGTGGTTTAAACATGTGTGGACATATGGTGTGTGGGTAAAAATCTGGTGGAATGCATGTATGTTATCGTGGGAGTGTGTGAGTATGATAATGCTCAAATTGTGCATATTTTTAGTAGCGTTATCCGTGCTTTTGTGTATATTATTTGGTTATATTTATATCCTTTTGTTACATAAACGCGCCAAAGTATGTTTGCAAAGTATATGTAGCCAAATACAGGAAAATGGAAGAAAAAGTGAAAGAATGATGAATAAATGAAGATTCATAATTGTACGAAGATTCCCGTGTCAAGATCCACACCAAAAGGTATTTCAAAAACGTAAGATCCAAGGATTCGACATTCCTGAGTTCCAAGACAGAGGAAAGACCAAGTTTGGTTGAAGAATAAAGAGCTACGAACAATAAACAAGCAATCTACAAACCAAACACCAAAGAAAGTTCCCTGCAGGAGCCCTCCATCCGATCGGACACAGCCCGCATCCGATTTGGATGGAGGCGATGTTGAAGACCAGCTAATCGGCTGGAGTCCCAACCGATCGGTTGGAGGAACCTGTTTTGCCAAAGACTTCATCATTAAGAATTCCAGCTTATTACCAACGATTTAAGGCCCTTCCTACATTGTTTCTAGGCTCTTCTAGTCTGCTTGGAGGTCAAGTTGTAGTATTAATGATCCTATGATTTGAGAGTAGTATAAATAGAGCCATTTTCAATCGTTTGAAGACACACAATTACCAATCAACTCTCTAATCATCAACCACTCTCAAATACTCTCTCAAAAGCTCTCAATTTTGTCCTTAGAAGTCTAGGAAACTTTGGATATCCAAGAAGTCAACATTTGGAAGTCAAACCATAAAGAAGTGAACACCAATACTTTGGGTATCATTACCTAATCATTTTAATCATATTCCAATCATTGTAAGATTTTTAATCATGTTTCCTAATGTTCAAAATTCTGAGTTTATGTTCATGTTTCTATGAGTGGCTAGTGCCTTTGTGCACTTCCTTAGATGATGTTTATTATATAATGATTTGTTAATGGTTGTGATAACATGTTTTAATTCAATTTCAAGATAATTCTAAGATCCAATTATGCTTAAGTTTCATAGTGACATTTGTTAATCAAGTTTGACTAGTTGTTAGTAATTCTAAAGGTCGAAAGGTTTATTGTTATTCAACTAGTCATAATCATTTGTCTATGAATGATTGTTTTTACCCATTATTCTTGGTTAAACAAAGAAACTTAATTGTGGTTGTAATAAGAATACTTTTTCCTGTCAAATTGGATTGATTGAAAACCACCTCATAGGTCAAAAGATTAATCGTTTGCAATCAATTGTAACCTTTTTGTCTATGATTGGTTACCTTTTGTATTGACCATTTCCTAAGCAAATTTGATAAGACAAAGGAATGTTTTTGTGTTTAAGTTTGTGAATCAAGCTTATGAAACTTGAATTGATTGGTTAAACTTAATGCTTTTTTTTATAAACTAAAATCTTGACGAAGGTTTAACTTGTAAGAACAATAGATTAAAACACCAACTAATTATCATAACCAACATGTTAAGATGAGTTATCACAATCATGCTTACCAAGAGTAGTAACTAGTCTAAGCAAGTGTAGTTGTAATTATTTGAATTTTCATCATCATCATTATTGCTTATTGTTGAGTACCTTGGATTTACTATTAGTAGATTTAACACTTACTATTCGATTCACACACAAATCCCTACGAACAATCCCGACTTACCATCATAATCTTTCTATAACGGACGAGTTCACTTGCTCGTATATATGTGTTATTAATAGATTCGGTAAATCACTCTTATAAATTAAAAACTTGTACACACACGTAATACATCAAGTTTTTTGGCCCCGCTGCCGGGGATTTTGATCGTGTTTCAGTAAGTTTTCAAAATCCATTTTAGTCGATCCCTTGTCACACTCATTTTTGAATTTTTTTTTACCGAGCCTTCCATCCGATCGGATAGCCAAAGTCTCATCCAACCGATCGGTGCAGACCCGCATCCGATTCGGTCAGACTAATCTGATCCATCAAAACTATTTTCTTTCTTTGCTCGAGTGCTTAGACATTGCCTAGATTCTATAGGAAATTGTATGAACACTCGCTCAACTGGAGTAGAACCAATTTCACCTCTTTCAAACCCCGAACGTTTAATTCGAAGACCAAGAAGAAGAACACCTTTTGTCCCTTTAGAAAATCGTATACCAAGAGTTCCAAACCCACCGTTTGATAACCTTTTTGAAGCCAAAGTCGTTTACAACCCATTCACTGATCTACCTTTTACCATGGCCGACGATCAACCCATGTGGGCTGTCAACCGAGCCGTAGCACCCACTCCTGCAGGCGCTATTGTTGCCATTAACTTAGGTGACAACTTCACCGTGAAGGGTCACCATCTTTCAATGATCAAAGACCGCCAATTCTATGGCGTACGCGGGCTGATCCGCATCAGCACATTGCCGAATTCATCAAAATTTGTGGCATGTTCCGATATGGCGAGACCAATGTCAATGCCGTCAAACTCAAACTTTTTCCATCATCACTTGCCGGAGATGCAAAAGTGTGGTACAATGAATTAACCCCAGGAACTATCAATACTTGGCTGGAGATGAGGCAAGCTTTTATGAACCGATTCTTTCGACCTACCATGTTTGACCGACTCATGGGTGAAATTCGTGTTTTCACACAAAACCCTAATGAATCGAAAGATTTGCTTCGCCGTTGTCATGGACATGGTCTAGCCCGTGGAACCATTATCCAAATCTTTTACCATGGACTTGACGAGACTTCTCAAAGAATCCTTAATACCGGAGGAATTTTTCTTTATAAGACCCCTAACGAGGCACATCAACTACTCGAAGACCGAGTACTTCTAAAACTCGATTGGTCTAAAGATTCCAAAACCAAACCCTTAAGAAAAACATTTTCTTTTGCTAAAAGTTCTGATACCTCAAAACTCATGGAGAAAATGGAAGCCTTGACTTCCAAAATCGACTCGCAATACAAAGATCTTAAAGGAGAAATGAAAGAAATGCGAGATGGATGCAACAATTGTGGAGGTAACCACTCATCATCGGAATGTGACGATAAACCTATGGACGGACCCAAAGAAGGAGAAGCTAATTATGTCCAAGGAGGATACCGTGGAGGAGGATATTGTGGTAACTATTACGGTTGGAATTCTAGAAATTGGCAAGACCGCCAACAAAGGGATAACAACCGTGATTCTCAACCTCGAGCAGACAATCATCCTTCACAATCCTCTGACAAAAAGTTGGAAGAAACCGATTTCGAAAAAACCATGAGAGAATTCGTGACCGCTCAAAAATCAACAAATGATTTTATCAAGAACCAATTTTTCAATCTCAAAACCAAAGTTGAGCAAGGTCAGAAAAATCATCAAGCTTCTATCCAGGATCTTGAAAACAAATTTGGTAGACTTTCTGACCAATTCTCTTCCCGACCATTTGGTTCGTTACCAAGTAATACCTAATCAAACCCAAAACCAACATCATCTGAATCAAACGATAAAACTTATCGTCCACCACAAACAAGAAATGAGCATATCAATGTTGTATTCACAAGGACTGGTCTCTCATATGATCCACCACCAAACCCAAATGCTGATACCACAATCATCCATGATGAAAGTGAGGATGAAGCTGAAGAAGCAGCTAAAGAAAATAACCCAATCCAACCTACCAAAGAAAAACCTATTTCACCAATCAAGGCGTATACACCAAAAATTCCATATCCTCAACGCCTTAGGAAAGAGAAAATAGAGGAGAGATATAAGAATTTCGTGGAAATGATAAAAGAGGTTAGACTCAACGTACCCCTCGTTGATGTGCTAGCTGGGATGCCCAATTATGGGAAATTCTTAAGGGAACTTCTGAACAACAAAAACAAGTTAGCGAAAATATCCGCTACCCTTCTCAATGAAGAATGCTTAGCCATTGTTCAAAAAAAAATCCCACCAAAACTCGGAGATCCCGAAAGTTTTTTGATTCCATGCACGTTAGGAAATAACATCACATGCGATGCTTTAGCTGATCTTGATGCAAGTATCAATTTGATGCCCTATTCGTTGTATTCTAAACTATCCATCAATACCTTGAAACCTACAAGGATGAGTATTTGATTAGCTAATCATTCTTACCAATATCCTGTTGGAGTTGCTGAGAATATGCTTGTCCAAGTTGGTAAATTCATTTTTCCTGTGAATTTTGTAATCTTAGAGATGGAGGAAGATAGTAGAGTCCCTCTCATTTGGGGGAGACCTTTTCAAATTACCGCTGATGCGATCATTAAAGTTAAAGGTAAAGAACTCAACCTAGGAGTTGGAGAAGATAGAATTACCTTTTTAATCTATAAGGCAATGCAATATCTACATTTCAGTAATGACACTTGCTTCAACATTGATGTCATTGATGAAGTCACTGACGAAGAATTAGATGCATTACTGGATGATTCTGATCCGTTCATGACTACTTTAGAGAAAATTAGTTAAACAAATCTTGACAAAGAATTCGCTGATTTTATGGAAGTAAAATTTGAAGAAGATATCGAGGAAGCTGAAGAAGGAGAAATAGTAGAAGAGAATTTTGAGGAAATTACTTTCAATTATCAAATGAGAATCAAAACTTCTTTCCAAGAACCACCAACTGATCTTGAGTTAAAATCACTTCCCGGTCATCTTGAATATGCTTATCTGGAAGAAAATTCACTTCTGCCAGTAGTCATATCTTCTTTGATCAAAGATAATGAAAAAGAACGTCTTATCTCTGTTCTCAAGAAGCATAAACAAGCTTTTGCTTGGAAAACTTATGATATTCCAGAAATTAGCCCTGATTTTTGCAAACACAAAATCAATTTCGAGGAAGGTGCTAAACCTGTTTTAGAAAGACAACGTCGACTCAATCCCAAGATGAAAGAAGTTGTTAAGAAAGAAATTATCAAACTTCTTGATGCTGGTATCATTTACCCCATCGAGGATAGCCGTTGGGTGAGTCCCGTTCACTGTGTTCCGAAAAAAGAAGGAATGACCGTTGTGACCAACGAACGAAATGAATTAGTTCCTACTAGAACTGTCACTGGATGTCGTGCGTGTATTGATTATAGAAAATTATACAAAGCCACCAGAAAAGATCATTTTCCTCTACCCTTCATGGATAGAATGCTTGAAAGACTAGCGGGGAACAAGTTCTTTTGTTTCCTCGATGGCTTTTCAGGATATTTCCAAATTCCCATTGATCCTGCTGATCAAGAAAAGACTACTTTCACATGTCCTTTTGGAACCTACGCTTACCAGCGTATGCATTTCGGTCTTTGTAATACACCTGCCACTTTTCAAAGGTATATGATTGCTATATTCCAAGACATGCTTGAAACATCTATGGAAGTTTTCATGGATGACTTTTCAGTCTTTGGAGACTCATTTGATGCTTGTCTTCCTAATCTCAATAAAATGCTCAAAAGATGCGAAGCTGCACACCTTGTTCTTAAATGGGAAAAATGTCATTTTATGGTGACTGAAGGAATTGTGCTTGGTCACAAAATTTCCAGTGCGGGAATGGAGGTGGACAAAGCAAAAAATCAATGTTATCACAAAATTACCACCTCCAACCAACGTTAAAGCCTTTAGAAGTTTTCTAAGACATGCCAGTTTTTACCGCCCTTTTATCAAATTTTTCCAAAATATCTCGTCCCATGACAAAACTTCTTGAGAAAAATTATGTTTTTGACTTTAATGCGGATTGCATTAAGGCTTTCGAAACATTAAAAAACCAACTGACTAGTGCACCCATTATGGTTTCACCTAATTGGTAACTACCATTCGAGCTCATGTGCGATGCAAGTGATTTTGCTGTTGGAGCTGTATTAGGACAACGAGAAGGTAAACACTTTCGTCCTATATATTTCGCCAGCAAAACACTTAACAATGCTCAACAGAATTACACGGTTACAGAGAAGGAATTATTAGCCGTTGTTTTTGCTTTCGACAAATTCAGATCTTATCTCGTGCTTTCAAAAATAGTCGTGTTCACAGATCATTCAGCGCTTAAATATCTGTTTACCAAACAAGATGCAAAACCATGTCTTATCCGATGGATTTTGCTACTCCAAGAATTCGACATCGAAATCAAAGATAAGAAAGGAGCAGAAAATCTAGCTGCTGATCATTTGTCATGTCTTGAGAATCCAAATCTAGAAGAGTTGAGGGAAGATGAAATCGATGATTATTTCCCTGATGAGACTCTCATGACTGTAGACGCTATTGATGAAAAAGAAATTCCATGGTTTGCAGACTTTGCAAATTATCTCGTTGGGAAAATTCTCAAAAAATGATTAGCTCATGCCCAACGTAGTAAATTCTTCTCGAAACTAAAACACTATTATTGGGAAGATCCCTATCTTTTCAAGATGTGTCCCGACGGGATGATCAGAAGATGTGTTTATGGTTCTGAAACCCGAAGAATGCTTGATGAATGCCATCATGGCCCAACTGGGGGACACTATGGTCCTTCCACCACAGCTAAAAAAGTTTTTGATGCTGGATTCTATTGGCCAACAATCTTCAAAAAAGCCCATACTCTTGTTCAAAACTGTGATGCTTGCCAAAGATCCGGTAGTCTTTCTCGCAGAGATGAAATGCCACAAAAAAACATTCAAGTTTGCAAAATATTCGATATTGGGGAATCGATTTTATGGGACCTTTTTCTAAATCACACAAATACGAATACATTCTTGTTGCCATCGATTATGTTTCCAAATGGGCAGAAGCCGAGGCTTTACCCACAAACGATGCACGAGTAGTTGTTAATTTTCTCAAAAAGCTTTTCTCTCGTTATGGAATTCCTAAAGCTTTGATAAGTGATAGAGGAACTCATTTCTGTAACAATTAAATGGAGAAAATTATGAAACGATATGGAGTTCATCATCATTTTGCTACAGCTTATCATCCACAAACCAATGGCCAAGTCGAAAATACCAATAGAGCTTTAAAAAGAATACTCGAAAAAAGGGTCAAGGATAACCCTTCCATTTGGTCGAAGAAGCTCGATGATGCTCTGTGGGCATTTCGTACGGCTTATAAAACTCCAATTGGCACAACACCATACAGACTTTTGTATGGAAAAACTTGTCATTTGCCGTTCGAAATCGAACATCGCGCCTACTGGGCACTCAGAAGCTGTAATCCCGATCTCAAAATAGTTGGAGAAAATAGATTATTGCAGTTGCATGAACTCTATGAATTAAGATGCCAAGCTTATGAGAATTCGAAGCTTTACAATGCCAGAACCAAAGCTTATCATGATAAAAAAGCTTAGAATTCATAAAGAATTCAAAGCCAGAGAAAAATTTCTGCATTTCAACATGAAATACAAGTTTAAAGCTCCTAAGGTAAAACCAAAATGGTTCGGACCATATATAGTGAAACATTGATTTCCATCCGGATATGTTGAAATTTATGACAAGCATGGTGGAAGTTTCATTGTTAATGGTCACCGAATTAAGTTATATAATGATAAGGAGCAAATGAATGAAATTTCGATCGAAGAAATTCCGCCAGAATCAGAATATGAAGCCATTACATTCATGGCACCTTTTCCAGCAGATTACAAGAAGAATATGCCATGGGCTGTAGAAACTGGATTCATCTGGGATGTTCTTCCTAGAACTTGCGATACCGCAAGATTGTATGACATAGATGAAACTGGAGAAGGAATAGTTAGAGGAAACGTGGTGTATATTCCTAATCTTCGAGGAAGAAACCAAAAATCACACCAACGTAAACAAAAAAAATAGTTTGAGTCAGGCTGATGACTCGGTAATAAAACAAGCGCTTCTCGGGAGGCAACCCGTGTGTTTGTCATTTTTCATTTCATTTTTATTTCAGTGATTACACCCCAAAGTTTATCTAATCCCTTGGTTAAACTTAAGTGTGGGGTGTACCACTAACTTTCTAGTAAAACATAAAATCCAAAAATAACTTGTGCTTGTAAATCATTACTAGACCGTTGTGAGATCACATTTTGTGTGATATAAGTGTATATAAGTGATAAGAGGCAACCATAGGACTTAACCCAAATAGCCTTCCATGTTGATATTTAGCTAGCTATACTGGTTAGTTAACCACCATTATGAACCCAATTGTTAGCGTTCATCTTTAACGCTAGATACCCCTAGTTACACCTTCAGAGCCAATCTTTTCTTTTGATAAATCCAGATAAATACAAAAAGATTTTACACCTTTTTAGCCTAGCCTTACCCTTAGTCAAGTCTTGGTTGGTTGCTAGCTACATGTGTTGGGATTCAAAGACCAGTTACTGCTGTTGATGATTACTGCTGCTAATATGATTAAAACTGCTCAGGTACTCAAATGAAAATCTTCTAAGTATGTTTCTACTGCTGGTATAAATAATAACACTGCTGGTGTATTTTACTACTGCTGGTAATGCTGAAGAACTTCAAGGAAATACACCAACTAGTTAATGCTGCTAAAGGAAAAGTTAGTGCTGCTAGTACTAACTTACTACTACTAAAGAATTAATGCTTCCAGAGTTAAAGATTTGTGCTGCTGGTTATTTATTAGTGCTGATAAAGAGATTAAGTCGGTTTATGTGTAAGAAAAGTATAGTAATATCGTGTAACACGTTTAGATAAATATAGAAAAGATTTATCTTGTATAGAAAGTCATTGTAAGCCGACTAGGACTCCTTAGTCTATAAAAGGAGATCCTAGGGAATTGAGATAGATACGTACGTTTTTATATAGCTTCAAGGTTGTAAACCCTAATACTAAGAGTGTATTCGTATTATTCATCAATAATATTGAAGCATTTTGTTTATTTAATCGTGTTCTTAGTTTACTGTTACATTGATAGAAAGTTCTTCTTAGTATCAAGTACTAGATTCCGCATAGTATTTGATAAGCTCAAACATAGTTTCTATTCTAGTTATTTTGGATTTATCTAAGATAACTTAACCTTTATAAGCTAAGGGATTCGATCAAGTATATAACTGGGATCAACAAGTGGTATAAGAGCTTGTGGTTCTAGAAGCTGTGATCAACTCAAAGAAGAATCTGTTTAAACACACAAGATTTTGCTGACAAAGATGGATCAAGACTCTACACATATGGTTAGTAGATCAAAAGTTCCAATGCTCAAGGCTAATGAGTATGAGATCTGGAGAATGCGAATTGAGCAGTACATTCAGATGATTGATTTCCAACTCTGGGATATCATTGAGAATGGAAACGAAAAACCAAAAACAACGAAATTTGCAGAAGGTGTTACTACAATTGTGCCTCTTACAACTGCTGAGGAAAAAGCTCAAAGAAGACTTGAAGTTAAGGCAAGAAGTATGTTGATGATGGCCATTCCTAATGAACATCAGTTGAAGTTCCACTCCATTAAAGATGCCAAGTCTCTAATGGAAGCTATTGAAAAGAGGTTTGGAGGTAACGCTGCTACAAAGAAGACAAAGAAGAATCTTTTGAAACAGCAGTATGAAAACTTCTCTGCTCAAGGTTTTGAGATACTGGATCAAACCGTTGATCGACTTCAAAAACTTATAAGTCAACTAGAGATCTTGGGAGAGCAGATCTCTCTGGAAGATATGAAACAAAATTTTTTAAGAAGCTTGTCCTCTGAATGGAACACACATGTTGTTGTGTGGAGAAACAAACCTGATCTTGACACAATGAGCCTGGATGATCTTTACAACAACCTCAAAGTTTATGAACCAGAGGTCAAAGGATCATCTAGCTCCAGTAAAAATACACAAAACATGGATTTTGTGTCCTCCTTAAACAACACTACCAGTACCAATGAAGCAGTTACTACTGCTAGCACTCAAGTTACTGCTGCTAATTCCACAAATATTGACAACTTGAGTGATGTTGTGGTTTATGCTTTCTTGGCTAGTTAACCCAACAGTCCTCAACTGATGAATGAGGACTTGGAACAAATTCATCCAGATGATGTAGAAGAGATGGATTTAAGATGGCAAATGGCTATGTTGACAATGAGAGGTAGGAGATTCTTGAAGAAAACTGGAAGAAAGCTGACAGTCAATGGGAATGATAACATTGGCTTTGACAAGTCCAAGGTGGAATGCTACTATTGTCACAGGAAGGGTCATTTTGCTAGAGAATGCAGGGCACCAAGGAGCCAAGATCGCAAAAATGGAGAAAGCTCAAGGAGAACTGTGCCTGTGGAAACAAGTAATTCCACAGCTTTGGTATCTTGTGATGGTTTGGGTGGCTATGATTGGAGTGACCAGGCTTCAGAAGGACCCAACTATGCATTGATGGCTTATTCATCTTCAAGCTCATGTTCTGACTCTGAGGTATCTAATGATTCTGGTTGTTCTTATAAATGTTGTTTAGATAATACTGAGTCACTTAAAGCTCAAAATAATAAACTGATAGCAAATTTAAGAAAGTCTGAGTTAATGTGTTTAGGTTATAAATTAGGACTAGAGTTAGTGGAGAAAAGACTTGAATTCTTTAAAACAAATGAATCTGAGTTAGTTGAAAAGATTAGTGTTTTAAGGAGTGAAATTTTTGTAAGAGATGAACTTATTGAAGAGCTTAGAAGAAGAATTGAAGTGGCTAAAAAGGAAAAAGATGTAGTTCAGAAGGAAAAAGAATGTATTCAGCTTACAGTTAATAAGTATGAACATGCATCTGAAAATGTGAATAAGATTATAGATTGTCAGATTTTTGACAAATGTAGGAAAGGTAGTGGTTTAGGCTATAATAATGTTCCTCGTCCCATTCAGGAAAGTTTTTGCCTCCGACAAAGGATTTGTCTTTTACTGGTCTAGAAGAGTTGAAGGAACCTGTAATTGAGAAGACTAAGGTAGAAGAGTCTAAGAAAGTTAGAAATTCTGATGCTCCAATTATTGAAGATTGGGAGTCAGATGGTGAGAATGAGGAAGTGTGTCAACCTAAGGTTGAAAGAAAAGTAGATAAACCTAGTGTTGAAAATATAAATTTTGTTAAACCTAATTTACAAGATCAAAATGCTAGGAAAACTGCAAACCAAGTTGAGCAACCTAGGGTGCACACTCACAATCCTAGAGGGAATAAGAGAAACTGGAATAATTTGATGTCACACAGGCTAGGAAGTAATTATCAGCAATTTAATAAAGCTTGCTATGTGTATGGTAGTTTTAAACATTTGCAGGTTAATTGTCAGCACAGTCAAAATAAATTTCAAATTCAAAGATGGTTAATCCTGTTAAACCTGTTTGGAACTATTCTCAGAGGGTGAATCATACCAATTTTGCTAAAAATACTCACCCCAATGCTAAAAGGAATATGGTTCCAAGGGCAGTTCTAATGAGATCTGGTCTAGTATCACTTAATACTGCTAGACAAAACTTTTCAAAATCAGTAGTATCTGTTAATACTGCCAGAGAAGTTAATACTTCTCACACCAAAACAATAGTGAATGGTGCAAGGTCAATGTCTTATTTTTCAAAAACAGCACATTCACATGTTCAGAGGCCCATTCAAAAGAAAACAACACTTAATACTGCTAAGCCAAAAGTAGTAGTTTCTACTGCTGAGGCAAAAACAGTTTTTAATGCTGTTAAGGGAAACTATATTCATGATGTTAAGGCCTCAGCTTGTTGGGTTTGGAAACCAAAAATTAAAGTTTTAGACCATGTTTCCAAACATGACAGTGCATCAATCTTGAAAAGATTTGATTATGTTGATTCACAAGGCAGATCCAAGTCAGTAATGGCTTGGGTCCCCAAGAGAAACTGATTTTCTTACTTTATGTGCAGGGCAATCCACAGGTTGAATTACAAGATCAAGGAGTTATTGACAGTGGATGCTCAAGACACATGACAGGAAACATGTCCTATCTTACAGATTTTGAAGCTATTGATGGAGGATATATTGCCTTTGGAGGTAACTCTAAAGGAGGGAAAATCACAGGAAAAGGTACTATAAGAATTGGTATACTTGATTTGAGAATGTGTATTTTGTCAAAGAGCTAAAATTCAATCTCTTTAGTGTCTCACAAATGTGTGACAAAAAGAATAGTGTTCTCTTTAATGACACTGAATGCATTGTCTTGTCTCCTGACTTTAAGCTAACTGATGAAAGTCATGTTTTGCTTAAAGTTCCTAGAAGAGACAATATATATAGTGTTGATTTAGAGAACATGGTTCCCAAAGGAGGTTTAACTTGTCTCTTTGCAAAAGCCATATCTGATGAATCAAAACTTTGGCATAGAAGGCTTAGGCACTTGAATTTCAAAACAATGAATAAACTAGTTAAGGGAAATCTTCTAAGAGGATTACCTTCAAAGGTTTTTGAAAATGATGAAACATATGTTGCTTGTCAGAAGGGAAAGCAACATAGAGCCTCTTGTAAGACCAAAACTGTAAGTCAGCCTTTACATATGTTGCACATGGATTTATTTGGACCAACATTTGTGAAAAGTTTAATGAAAAGAATGTATTGCCTAGTTGTCACAGATGATTTTAGCAGGTTTACTTGGGTTTTCTTTTTAGCTACTAAGGATGAAACCAGTGGAATCCTTAAGTCTTTCATAACCAGGATAGAAAACCTAGTTAATCATAAGGTTAAGGTGATAAGATGTGACAATGGAGCTGAATTCAAAAAAAAGGAACTGAATCAGTTTTGTGAGGTGAAGGGTATTATGAGACAGTATAGTGTAGCTAGAACTCCTCAACAAACTGGTGTTGCTGAGAGGAGAAATAGGACACTAATTGAGGCTGCTAGAACAATGTTAGCTGATTCTAAGTTATCAAGACCCATTATGTTGGGAATTAAATGTTTGAAGATTGGTACTGCTGAGAAGAATACACTAACAGTAGTACCTGCTAGGGTATATTGGAGAACTGCTGAGATATAACTAACAATACTAACTGCTAGGTTAGTACTGCTAGTACAACTGAAGGTACTGCTTGAAGATAAACGTTTGTATTTAGATAATTATGGAAAGGATTTTGTGTATATCTTATTTAGTTAGCTTTATACGGTTTATACTTATCTTGTAAAGGACTCCTTAGTCTATAAAAGGAGATCCTAGGTTATACTTTTATGTATGTATCAGAATAGTTGTTAAGGATTCAAGGTTTTGTAACCCTAGTGATAGCTAAGATCACTCGTATTATTCTTAATAATATTGAATCATTTAGTGAAATTCTCTCTGTGTTCATTGTCCTACATACACTGTTTTATCAAACAAACAATAATTCTTCTAAGTGTGATCAAAGTAGATTCCGCATACTTGATCGTATTCACTCATAGTATCATATACACGTTATAAGGACTAACATCCTAAGTGTATCAAAATCCTCTCAAGTGGTATCAGAGCCAGGTTTGATACTATTGATTTAGAAGTAATGGACATGGAGACTACCCAAACTAATGTGGCTGCAAAATTGCCAATGCTCAAGCCAAATGAGTTCGACATGTGGAGGTTAAGGATAGAACAATACTTCCAGGTGCAAGACTATGCACTCTGGGAAATTATTGAAGAGGGAAACTCCTTCAAGCCTTCAACCACTACATCAATAGTTGAGGGTAAGGTACAGACTATTGTGCAGACAAAGCCAGTGACTGCAGAAGAGAAGATTCAGATGAAGAATGACCTCAAGGCCAGAAGCATGCTACTGATGACCATTCCAAATGATCAACTATTGAACTTCAGCAAGTTCAAGGATGCCAAGACATTATTTGAGGCCATCGTTGCTAGGTATGGTGGGAATGAAGCCACCAAAAAGACACAGAAGACACTCCTCAAGCAAAATTTTGAGAACTTCTCTGCAACCAGCAATGAATCACTGGATCACATGTTCAACAGGCTTCAGAAGATTGTGAGCCAACTTGCTGTTCTTGGTGTTGATATACCTCAGGAAGATTTGAATTCTAAGTTCCTGAGAAGTTTACCTGCAGAGGCCATGCATGTTGTTGTCTGGAAGAACAAACCAGACATTGACACCATGAGCCTAATGGATTTATATAGCAACTTTAAGATTGTGGAGCAAGATGTGAAGAAGGCTGCTGGAACAAGTTCAAGCACTGGGAATATGACCTGTGTGTCATCTCCTAGTACCTCAAATCCTGTTGAAGAAGTTAAGACTGCTGTGGGAGTTAGTACTGCTAACTCAAATGTTAGTACTGCTGGCACATCAAGCAATACTAAAGGCATTCTGGATGAGAATACTTATTGTGCTTTCCTAACTTCCCAGCACAATGGATCTATGTTGACTCATGAAGACCTCCAGGAGATCAATGATGATGATATAGAGGGGATGGACATCAAAAGGCAAATTTCTCTTCTTAGCATGAGGGCTAAGAAATTCTATCAGAGGGCAGGGAAGAAGATTACCATAAACATCAATGATACTGCTGGTTATGATAAGTCAAAGATAGAATGCTACAATTGCCATAAGATGGGGCACTTTTCAAAGGAGTGCAGGAGGCCTAGACAACAAGACAGCAGGAACAAGAGCTATGAAGGCAAGACCAAAGCTTGTAGATCATTGAGACAAACTCAAAGGCTATGGTAGCCATTGATGGCTTTGGGTTTGATTGGAGATTTATGGCTGAAGAGGAAGCAGCACCTGCTGAGATGGCTCTCATGGCTTTCTCTGATTTTGAGGTACAAATTGCTAAGTGTTCTAAAACTTGTGTTGCTTTAAAAGAACTTGAAACTCTAAGGAAACAATATGATGAACAAAAATTGAGCTAAACCAGACTAGTTATAATTTAGCAAATCATAAGAGAGGTTTAGCTATCTTAGAGGAGCAAATAGTTCACTATAAAAGCAATGAGTCTAGTTTTGCTGATGATATAGCAGTGCTTAAAAGGGACTTATCTTTTAAAGATGCTGAAATTAGTCTATTAAGAGCTGAGTTGGATAGGATTAAAAAGGCTAATGAAAACATTCAATTAAGTGTAGAAACATTAGAATATGCCTCTAAAGGTGTAAGCAAAATAATTGAATGCCAATTAATCAACAAAGCTAAGTCAGGTCTGGGGTATAAGACTCTTCCACCTCCTCATAGAGGAATTCCTTCACCCCCAGGTATAGACCTAGAACATACAGGCTTGCCTGAATTTCAACAACCAGAGCTAGAATATGGTCTTAAGCCAAAAGAAAATGTAGTTGTTGATAAGCATGTAGAAGTAAGTGAAGCCTTTGAGAGTGCAAGTGATACTTCACTCCCTGAGGGCAAGGTGTCCTCTGGAAGAAATTCAGATGCTCCAACCTATTGAAGATTGGACTTCTGATGATAATGAAGAAGATCAGGTTGAGGTTAAACCTGATGTTGTTAAGGTAGAGGGAACAAGGGTCCCCAAGGTGGTCAAGAATGAAACTGTTAGGCCTAAAACAAATGTTAAACCAATTAGACCAACAGTTAGGTATTGTGAAATGTATAGAACCACACACAAGCCTAGAGGTAACCAGAGGAACTGGAACAACCTCAAGTCTCACCAACTAGGTGATGACTTTGTCCTTTATAAGAAAGCTTGTTTTTCTTGTAGAAGTTTTGACCATCTTGCAGCTTTTTGCAACAAAAGGGTAACTGGGTATTCAAACCATAGGGTGAACTTAGAAAGACCTCAAACTCACTCTAAAAATGCTAGAATGATACCCAGAGCAGTTCTATTAAAGTCTGGCCCAAAACCCATTCATACTGCCAGACCAGCAGTTAGTACTGCCAGACACTTGAAGCCTGTTTACCCAAAACCAGCAGTCAAAGGTGCAAAAACCACTTTCAAATATGCACCAAAAACTGCTAAAAGGCCCTTTCATAATAAAGCAGTGGTACAAAAACAAATTTGGAAACCTAAGGCTACAACTGCAAAGCCAGCAGTTCATACTGCTAGCCAAGCAGTTAGTACTGGCAATTTTAAAAACACTGCTAGGGAAAAGATGGGTAATGCTGTTAAGGCCTCAGCATGTTGGGTTTGGAGACCACTCTAATCCAATGGTGCATCAACTATTTTGAAAAGATTTAACTATATTGATGCACGAGGCAAACCCAAGTCAGTAATGGCTTGGGTACCCCAAGGAAACTAATTTCCTTATTTCATATGCAGGAACATTCACAAGGAGTGATGAAGATGGTATTAGTGCTATGCCAAACACAGAAATTTTTGAAAATTTGTCCAGGATGGGGTTACAATACTGAATTTCAAGTTTTAACTTTTCAAAAAAGTAGGTTTGCCCCTCAATGGAGATTTTTCATTCACACAATCCTTCATTGTCTTAGTCCCAAGAAAACCTCATGGGAACAATTCAGTAGTAATATTGCTACTGCTCTCATTTGCTTGGCTACAGACATAATTTTCAACTTTTCAAAACTAATTTTTGAAGGTAAGGTGAAAAATGTTGATAGTAAATCTAAATTTTTGATGTATCCAAGGTTTATACAATCTATTTTGAACAAAATTGGATTGCCTCCACACAAAACAATTTATCCAACCCCCAAGCTTACTTCAAAACTTTTTAGCAATATGAAAATTGCTTCAAGGGGTTATGGTGGGGAGGCAGTACCTCTTTTTGATAGTATGCTACAACATCAGGGTGAAGGAGAAACAAGCCCAGTTGTCTCCCATCACACACCCACATCATCAGAAAGTACATCAACACAATCTTCATCAACACATAGGACTGATTCCAGACAGGAAACTATGGTCCCTCAGCCTAGTTCTCCTCCTCAACCCATTATAGCAGATGAGGCTATCAATTTTGATAGTATGGATGGGGCTAACACTACTGCTTCAGGCTTAGTAGCTGGGCAGGAAAGTGTTAACATCATTAAGACCCCTACCATGGCAACATCTAAAGTGCCAAGTCCTTCAAGACTTGCCACAGGTGTTGTAATCCCAAGCCACATGGAACATATGGGTGGCTCAGGAGTACTACCTAGTCCAACTAGGGAAGAAACTGAGTCTATGCCCCATGATTCACCTCTCCCAGGAGGTCACACACCTGGAAGTGATGAGGGCAGCAAGCAACTAAAGGAATTGATGGTTTTATGTACCAATTTGTCTGAGAAGGTAATATCTTTGGAAGCTGAGCTAAAAAGTTACAAGAAGAACTTTGCCCTGGTCTACACAAAATTGGTTCAAAGAGTGAAGAAACTGGAGACTCAAGTCAAGAAATTCAAGGGCAAGAGATCAGTTAAGATGGTGGTGTCTACAAGTTCTTCTAGTTCTTCAAAAGGTCCAAGTTCAGATGATGGTGAGGGATCTTCCAAACAGGGGAGGAAGATTGCCCAGATTGACCAAGACCCAGATGTTCATATTGTTCAAGAGCAGTTTGAGACTCAGGGGAGGCAAGAAGATCAAAGGGATTATGAGACTGCTCAGTTTGATCAAGGTACTGGTGGTTCATATGAAGGTACTGCTGAGACAGAGCATGGTACTGCCAGCATAGAAGGTACTGCTACTCTTCAAAGTTTGATGGAAGCTGGTTATCAAGGTACTGCTAGTGCTACTTATACAAGAAAACCAAAGATATCAAGGGCTGACAAGGGTAAAGGGATAATGACTGAAGAAGAACCTTCTCCTAAAAAGTTGTCAAAGAAGGAGATAGCACAGTTAGCAATGGATGAAGTTTTAGCTCAGGAAATGGCTCAAAAGTGGCATGAAGAAGAATTGGATAGAATTGCTGAGGAAGAAAGACAAGATGAAGAAGCAAGATTAGTTGCATATATGATGGAAAGAAAGGAGCAAACTGAAGAGGAAGAAAGAGCTGCACAAATACTTTCTGATCAAAAGATGGCTAAAGAAGTGCAAGCAGAAGAGAGAGCAAAATACACTCCAAAAGAACAACAAGATGCTATTACTAGTTTATTGGAGGAATTCAGAAATAGGCAGAGTAAAAAGAAAGTTTACAAGAAAAAGATGCCTTCAAGAATTGAGCAGTTGAGTTACATGAGAAGCTATTTGAAGCATCAGGCCTACTGGAAGCACAGCTACTTCAAAGGTATGTCAAATGAAGCAATAGAGAAGGCTTACTTTGAAGCTTATGCAAGAATTCATAAGCCTTTTCCAAAAGAGTTTATCATTGAGACTGAATATAGTAAAGGAGAGAAAAGAGGAGCTGAATTGTTGGAATCAGAAGTAGCTCCCAAAAGGCAAAGAATTGAAGGAGAAAAATAGGATGAGACAGTTGAGGAAGAATCAACTGAGAAAGAAAAGGGTAAATTGACTGATGAACAGGTGCATAGCATGATTGTGATAGTTCCTGAATCTCTTAACATCAATCCATTCTAGGCCAAGCATCCAATTATAGATTGGGAAGTTTATACTGATGGAAGGATAAAGGGGTGGAAGATCATCAGGGTAGGGTGAAAGACTGAGGTGCACAAGTTCTTTGAAGATATGCTAAGATCTTTTGACAGAGATGACCTAAACAAGCTATGGAGTTTAGTGCAAGAAAGGTTTAGAACCTCAGACCCATCTGATGACAAAGATAAAGAATTATGGGTTCACTTGAAGAGACTATATGAACCAGATGGAGGAGAAGCAATCTGGAGGTTTCAAGCACAAGTTAAAGATATTACATGGAAGTTATTTGATACTTGTGGTGTTCCCAGGATTTCTACCAAAAATGGATTGGAAATTTATATGTTGGTAGAAAAAGATTATCCACTTAGACCAGTAGTTCTTATGGCTATGCTATCATCAACACTCAAGGTTGAAGAAGGTTCTGAGATGGTAGATGAGTTAGTCAGGAAGATATTCAATCTTGCAGAGCAAAGAAAAGCCTGAACTAAAAGACTCACTATGTAGTGTTTGGAAGACCCTCACAATCCTCATTTGATTCAGAAGAAACTTGATGATTTGGGATAAATCGCAAGTTTAGGGGAGGATTGTTGGGAATTAAATGTTTGAAGATTGGTACTGCTGAGAATAATACACCAACAGTACTAACTGCTAGTGTATATTAGAGAACTACTAAGATATAACTAATAGTACTAACTGCTAGGTTAGTACTGCTAGTACAACTGAAGGTACTGCTTGAAGATAAACGTTTGTATTTAGATAAGTATGGAAAGGATTTTGTGTATATCTTATTTAGTTAGCTTTATGTGGTTTATACTTATCTTGTAAAGGACTCCTTAGTCTATAAAAGGAGATCCTAGGTTATACTTTTATGTATGTATCAGAATAGTTGTTAAGGATTCAAGGTTTTGTAACCCTAGTGATAGCTAAGATCACTCGTATTATTCTCAATAATATTGAATCGTTAAGTGAAATTCTCTCTATGTTCATTGTCTTACATACATTGTTCCATCAAACAATCAATAATTTTTCTAAGTGTGATCAAAGTAGATTCTGCATACTTGATCATATTCACTCAAAGTATCATATACACGTTATACAGGACTAACATCCTAAGTGTATTCAAATCCTCTCAAGAATTGTGAAGTTATAATGAACAACTTCGTGGATCGTTTAGAGCAAGTGGGATAAACAATAATAATGAATAAGAACAATACGCAGCGGAATAACAAAAACATCATTATTATTGCTACAAGGTTTTTCTCGTCATCATCTCCTAACAACTACTAACCGAATGATACACAAACAGCCCCAATGCCACGTGATCAAGTGTAGAACGGTTACACTCTAACAGGGATCAAAGATCCTTGAGGCTTATACTAAACACGAACCCTAACCCTAGGCGTCTAAACATGAACCATACGCCTAGGTACACACACACATACCTTTAATGGAGTTACATCTTGACTCCTGTACATAATAATGAACGCCCCTATCCTTTTTATATAATAGAGGATTAGATTTACAAAGACTTTAAATAATACATATTAGGTCCTTCATCTTTGTCTTCATAATAATCCTTCATCTTTCATGTTTTGTCAATATCAACTCAAATATTATTCCCAACAATTTTCCCCTAGTTGATAATGACAAAACCAACTATATACATGAAAGATGTCGTCAATCTTCATCCATGCTATATCATCAAGGATCTTCAAGCTGCAATATTCAAAATATTCTTTCCCTTTTTGTCATCATCAATTAGGGGACAAAAGTATGAATCTTTGATCTTCATAACCACGAATCAGTACCATACATCCAATTTAGTGTTCCAATGTCTTGAATCGCCCTCCATGAACAAACACCAAAACGCTTTCTTTTATAAATGAACCCAAGACAGAAAAATCCTAAATCTTCAGTAAAAATACCAACGAGCAATCATAAAAACCTTCACCTCGATGTAGCATATAAATGGTTACACATTTGAACAATAAGCTTCCCTGAAACCCATATGTTAACCATTTGTTGAATCTTCAATTCTGTAGCTTTATGTAATGATGAAGAAAACTAACCATTACCAATTCGATGCTGAAGTAGAATAAACCAACCTTATGTCTTATGTCTTGTACTAAAACTGACTTCGAACGTATACTTAATGTATAGGGAGATCGCAATCTCTTGACAATAATCACTGAGCACAATAACGTAACTCCTTCAAGTGTTTATCAATTCATAGTCACTTGAACGAACGAATAACTTACCTCCTGCTAAAAGGTATGATAAAACACAACCTTGAAAAATTCTACTTCATTGTCAAATAAGCAACAAATAATCCTCTTCGCCAATAAGAACAAATAAAAGCGAGCCATAATTCTTGTAAAAACCGAAACCAAAATCCAATCTCTTCTGTGTGTGTGTTTTCCCTTTGTGTGTGTGTGCTTCCCCTCAACTTATATAGTCTCTTTCCCTTACTGATTGTAATTAACCCCTTAATATAAAACAAGGACTAACAGAAGCACCAACAGTTATTACTACGCAACAATAAATAACCACAAAAATATGAAAGTGGTAATTCCACAAAAACTTGTTGCATGAATGAATAATCCTCAATACTGCTCTTGCACCATCCCATGTGCCAACATAAAATTGCTTTAGATATGCTCATAAAATGCACCGTCCAATTCATGCAAAAACTTCGCCGGCCCATGATAGGAAAACAAGATAATGAATATAAAAAGCTCACCCATCAGATTATAAATGCCTCTTTACGTATACTTTCTTCCATGCCTCTTTATATGTATACTTTCACGCACACCAGTTCATCCCAAAATAATATATGGATATGTATTGATCAATGATGGATTAACAACATGTCGCCAAAGGTTGATACAATAAAAACCGAATATAGCATAAAAATCTTGAAGATCATCGTACCTTTGTCGACAGCTTAACCAATACGAACATCGAAAACGTTTTATGAACAACCAATACAAACATGTATTCGAACCAAGACCATGATAAAAAGCAAAACTCGTGTGTTGTCGATCCAGTAAGCTTCCATAAGTTCTTGATGTATTATATTTCCATCGAACCTCTCTTGGCAGTACAAAGTGAATGTAACTCGAGCAGTACAAATCATCTATACCACCAGTACTAAGTACGAAACGGGCAGCACAAACTTCCGTTTACAAGCAGTACGAAGTTGTGATCACTAGCAGTGCAAAGTCGAGCAGTACGAATAACCGAAGTAGTACCAACGAACTTCGAGCAGTGCAAACGCGGCTCAACATTTGGTTAGCAGTACAAATAATATCCAACAATAATAACTCCATCGAATCAGCAGCCCTATTGTGCACGTTTGAATCTTGAAAGCAGTATAACTAACTGATGAAACGTAGCAGTACAAAAAATGCTATAAACCGTACAAACTCTTGAGGACCACAAGCAGTAACATGCGGTATAGTAATCAGATACAAGACTTATCGCGAGCAACGTCTCAAAGTAAACTTGCGTGATAGGGTTATAGTAAACAATACATTCAGTTTAACACACCACGAATACAGTGAATCAAAACCCTAACCATAAGCCTCGTCTTGATTTTAGGGTTCCATTTAAGGATAAAGAACAAATTGTATGCAAGAAACCCTAATCTGTAAAGATGCATCTCCAAATTTGCTTTCTTGAGAATATAATCGACAACAAAAAGCATATATCTAACTTCCATGATGAATCAACAAGAATAGAACACGAATTCATGAAGTTGATTCAAGAAAACCCTAAAAATTCGAAATTCAGAAACACCTCTGCAGCAGTTTTCAAAAATTTATACCTGAAGATCTAGAGCTCAGATCGAAGATTCCTCCGGTGAAAATCTTTCTTGATGTATGGAGAATCTTCAGTAACAATTTCAGCCCGATCCAACGGTTAACGAAGGAGTTATTTTCCTTTGAAAATAGCCCTGCAGTGAGTTACGAAAATTGATAGTTACGAATTTTTCTTGTTTTCTTCGATCTTTGACCAACCAAACCTTGTTAAATCCCACGATCAAGAGCCCCTTTGGCTCTGATACCAATTGTGAAGTTATAATGAACAACTTCGTGGATCGTTTAGAGCAAGTGGAATAAACAATAATAATGAATAAGAACAATACGCAGCGGAATAACAAAAACATCATTATTATTGCTACAAGGTTTTTCTCGTCATCATCTTCTAACAACTACTAACACAATCATACACAAACAGCCCCAATGCCACGTGATCAAGTGTAGCACGGTTACACTCTAACAGGGATCAAAGATCCTTGAGGCTTATACTAAACACGAACCCTAACCCTAGGCGTCTAAACATGAACTATACGCCTAGGTACACACACACCCCTTTAATGGAGTTACATCTTGACTCATGTACATAATAATGAATGCCCTTATCCTCTTTATATAATAGAAGATTAGGGTTACAAAGACTTTAAATAATACATATTAGGTCCTTCATCTTTTTCTTTATAATAATCCTTCATCTTTCATGTTTTGTCAATATCAAATCAAATATAATTCCCAACACATTATGAACTTAATACTGCTTGTTATGTGCAAAATAGAAGTATAGTAGTTAAGCTTTATAACAAGACCCCTTATGAACTTTTACATGGTAGAACTCCAATGTTAAGGTTTCTAAAACCATTTGGGTGTCCTGTTACTATCCTTAATACCATAGATCACTTAGGCAAGTTTAATGGTAAGGCTGATGAAGGTTTCTTTGTTGGATACTCAATGAATAGTAAAGCCTTTACAGTATTCAATAGTAGAACCAGGATGGTTAAAGAGAACTTACATGTTAGGTTTAGTGAGAGTACACCTAATGCTGTAAGTAGTGGACCAGACTGGCTGTTTGATGTTGATGCACTAACAAAGACAATGAATTATGAGCCAATTGTTGCAGGTACACAGTCTAACAATTTTGCAGGTACAAAAGTAAGTAATGATGCAGGTCAAGCTAGAAAGGAGACAGGACCTGACAAAGATTGCATTTTGCTACCACTATGGACTGCTGATCCACTATTCTCTCAAAGTCCAAAGAGTTCTCAAAATTAAGAACCAAAGATCCTAGATCAAGAGCCCCCAGGCTTAGATGAAGTTAAGTCTTCGTGTGATGATGAACAGCAGGATGATGAAGAGCCAAGAAAAGAACAAGAATTTGTCGAAAAAAAGAAGGATGATAATGTTAGCAGTTCTAATGATGTTAATGCTGCTAGTGATGGTAACATCACTAACAGCACTAACAAAGATAAAACTGTTAATACTGCTGACAAGGAAGGCATTGCTGTTAATAAGGATGAATATCCATTTGATCCAAACATGCCCCCTTTGGAAATATATATATTGATACTGATGATGAAGAAGTTGGTGCAGAGGCTGACATAAATAACATGGATGAAACTATCCCTGTCAGTCCTATTCCAACTACTCGAATTCACAAAGATCATCCTCAAGAACAAATCATTGGAGATGTGAAGTCTGCTGTTCAAACAAGAAGAATGACAAAGGATTTGAAGGACCAAGGTTTCTTTGCTAGATCCCTTAAACAAAGGAACAGTCACAAAGACCTTCAAAATTGTTTGTTTGCTTGTTTCTTATCACAAGTAGAACCAAAGAAGACAATTCAAGCACTAAATGATCCAAGTTGGGTAAAAGCTATGCAGGAATAGCTTTTACAATTCAAGCTACAAGAAGTTTGGACTTTGTTGGATTTGCCTATTGGAAAAAGGGCTATTGGTACTAAATGGGTTTTCAGATGTAAGAAAGATGAAAGAGGTATTGTGGTAAGGAATAAAGCAAGATTAGTTGATCAGGGATACACATAAGAAGAAGGGACTGATTATGATGAAGCTTTTGCTCCTGTTGCAAGAATTGAAGCTATAAGACTGTTTCTAGCTTATGCTTCATATAAAGACTTTGTGGTGTATCAGATGGATGTGAAGAGTGCTTTTCTATATGGGACAATTGAAGAAGAAGTTTATGTTTGTCAACCACCAGGGTTTGAAAATCCTAACTTTCCTGACAAAGTATACAAGGTGGAAAAAGCACTTTGTGGTTTACATAAAGCTCCCAGAGCTTGGTATGAAACATTGTCAACATACCTGTTGGACAATAGATTTCACAGAGGCAAGATTGATAAGACTTTGTTCATTAGAAGACACAAAGATGATATCCTGCTAGTCCAAGTTTATGTGGATGATATTATTTTTTGTTCAACAAAGAAGGAATTATGCATTGAGTTTGTGAAATTGATGCATGAAAGGTTTTAGATGAGTTCTATGGGAGAAATTACATTCTTCTTAGGATTACAAGTCAAACAGAAGGAGGATGGCATATTTATCAGTCAAGATAAATATGTTGCTGGGATTTTGAAGAAATTTGGGTATACAGATGTTAAGTCTTCAAGCACAACAATGGAAGTTGGCAAACCTTTGCTCAAAGGTGAAGATGGTTAAGAAGTGGATGTTCATTTGTATAGATCAATGATTGGTTCATTGATGTACCTTATTTCTTCAAGACCTGACATCATGTTTGCAGTGTGTGCTTGTTCTAGATAACAAGTCAGTCCTAAAGTTTCACATCTTCATGCTGTGAAGAGAATTTTTAGGTACTTAAAAGGTCAACCTAAATTGGGCCTTTGGTATCCAAAAGATTTACCTTTTGATTTGGTAGCATACACTGATAGTGATTATGCTGGAGCAAGCTTGGATAGAAAATCTACAACAGGTGGATGTCAATTTATTGGGTGTAGATTGATCTCATGGCAGTGCAAGAAACAAACTGTGGTTGCAAACTCCACAACAGAAGCTGAATATGTAGCTGCTTCAAGTTGCTGTGGACAAGTGCTCTGGATTCAGAATCAATTGCTGGATTATGGGTACAATTTTATGCATACCAAAATATTTATTGATAATAGCAGTACTATGTGCATAATTAGAAATCCTGTTTATCACTAAAAAAACAAATCATATAGACATAAGACACCATTTTATAAGAGATTGTAATGAAAAAAAGTTAATTCAAATGGTTAAAATCCATACTGACAATAATGTTGCAGATTTGCTTAAAAAGCCTTTGATGTGGGTAGATTTTCAATTTTTAATTGCTAGTATTGGAATGTTAAATCTTAAAAAAAAAAAAAAAAAAAAAAAAAAAAAAAAAAAAAAAAAAAAAAAAGCTCTTATCTCTTTGTGTTTTTGTAAAGTTTTGTATATATTAGTACTATTATTTAAGTCAACAAGAGTTTTTGCTGCAAAGTATGATTAGTACTGCTGGTTTCTGCTGCTAGTTGTGCTTAAAACTACTAAGTATAAATGATGATGTGATTATTGTGAATTGTGTTATTGTTTGTGTTGTGGTTTTTGGACTAATATTTTGCAGGATAAGCTAAGACAAGTGTTGGAGTGCTGATAAATAAGCAGTTTAGAGTGAAAATTGCGTTAATGCTGCTATGCATAAGTTAATACTGCCGAGCTTAACTTAATGCTGCTAGGTTTCTGCGGCTGTATTTGAGAGTGCAGGGTACTGTTTTGTAAATTCTTCGATTAAGGGTTTAAATCCCCAATTCAGTTGATTAATCGATTTCACGCACACATAATTCTCTCAAACACAAACCTTAACACTCTTTTTATCATTCATTTGCAAAAATCCACCATCAATTACAACAAACAAAATCATAACAATGTCGAAACTTTCTTTTGCCGACACTCATAATATGATTGCCGTTTTGCAAAAACCGAAAGAAAGTGAAGGATTTACAGAAACTCTTGATTTCTTGAATGCAAACCCTATAAGGTATGCATTAACTGTAAGTCCTCCTATATATATTTCAAATATTCAATAGTTTTGGCCTACTACAAAGGTCAAAACACTGAATAATGAAGTACAAATTCAAGCTGTTGTAGATGGCCAAGATATATTCATTACTGAAAAGTCTGTTAGAAGTTCTCTTCAACTAGCAAATGAAAATGGTATTGAGTGTCTCTCAAATTCTGCAATTTTTGAAAATCTTGCACGAATGGGGTATGTAAGGAAAAATGATTCTCTAAAATTTTATAAAGGATCCTTCTCCCCTCAGTGGAAATTCTTAATACATACCATCTTACAATGTATTAGTCCTAAACAAACTTCCTGGAATGAGTTTAGCAGCAATGTGGCTTCTGCCATTATCTGCTTGGCAAATAATGAGAAGTTTAATTTTTCAAAAATGAATTTTGATGGTATGATTAAGAACTTGGATAAATCTGCAAATAAATTTTATATGTATCGAAGATTTTTACAAGTTTGCTTGAACAAACAATTTTCAAAGAAAGTCATTCATCAAAGAGTTTATGAAACACCCTTTCATACTAAAAAGATTTTTGCCAATATGAAAAGGGTGGGAAAAGACTTTTCTGGGAATGTAACACCATTGTTTTCAACAATGTTGGTACAAACTCAAACTCAGGGTGAAGGTTCAGTAATCTCAATTGAAACCCATCACACACCCACAATTTTCCAATCATCATCTCAACTCAAAAAGACCTATACCCGTAGGATCACATAGAAAAAGGGCACTCAGCTACCTCATGCTAGTGTTAGTATGGTTGCAGATGAGCCTGTGCATAAGGAGAGGGGTCATAGATTGGTAAGGGTTGCCACTACTGCTGCTAGCTTAGATGCAAAGCAGGCCAGTGGTAACATAAGTAAGACCCGAACCAAGGCAACACTTAATGAGTCCAGTTCTTCTGGAACTAGCTCAGGTAGTGGTCCCAGCCAACCGAAAACTATGGGGGGTATGGATGCTCAAACTGGGTTTGAGGCTATGTCTAACACACCCTATGATTCACCACTCGGGAGAGGTAACACACTCCGAAGTGATGAGGGTAGTATGAAACTTTTAAACGAATTGATGGCAACCTGTACCAAACTATCAAAGGAGGTTCTTCTCAACAAGATGAAATCAAATATTTTAAGAAGAAAGTAGCTCTCTCTCTATGGGGGGCGATTTCCGAAACCCTAACAACCCTTAATTTTTCAATCGGTTTTTCCTTTAATTCGTCCATTAATCATGTTTTTCCTTCTACGATTTGATCTTTATCAGATTTGTTGATGGTAATACTGATTATTGGCCTTTTTTTTGTGGATTCGATTATTTTTCTTAGGGTTTTGGAATAGTCCCTGTGGGTTTCTGGCCCCCATGTTTTTTCCTATTCTAATCAGATCATACGCCTTCCCGAATCGCCTCTTTACCTTTATTGGTATGCAATCGATTTTCTAAGGATGTATTATTATGGAAAAGATGGTGGCTTGTGTTTATTTTATGCGCTATGATCATCAGGCGGTTTGGAAAACGTTGGGGTTTTCTAATTCGCTTTGCATTTTATCTTTGTGTTGATGGTTACGCCTTGCTGCACATGCGTTCCTGTATATCATTCTCTGCTTGGGCGTATTTGGCTAATCTTTGAAGGTAACGAAACCCTAACTTCTTAGGGTTTCATTTTTTTATTGATATTCAAGTGGTTCTGCCTGCATGTATTATTCATTCTGGTATGATTGATGTTTCTGGTATGTTATTATACATGGATTATGAGAGAGGGCACATTATTGCGCATCTATGCAGTTTTTTCTGGTTTATATGAAACCCTAGTTTTAGGGTTTGGTTTTCTAAGACTGCTAGAACGGTTCTGTGTCATTGTTATTGGGAGTTAGGGTTCGATAACACCCTATTTGTTGGTTCTTGGTTCGTATATCATGTAGACCTGATGGTGTTGGGATGCCTTTACGTTTTCTTGGTCTGATATATGACGGGATTGGAGGTTAGGGTTTTGTAAGCCCTATGATCATTACACATGCTACTATGATTATGGTAGTGTTAGATGTTAGGGTTCTGATGATCCTATTTTTTGTTTATGGCTGGTCGTTTCTGCATGAAGTTCATACGTATTGATTAGATTCTGCAGAATTGATCATGGTTGTGGAAGTTAGGGTATCGTAAACCCTATTCTTGGTGTTTGATTCTATCTACTTTAGAGTACACGACTGTTTTTTGTGTTTTCTTGTGGTGGATTTTAATCTGATGGTTATTGTATGATGCGGCGTGGTTCTTATGGTTCATGTCGTTTCCATGTTGGTTAGTTTGAGACTTTGATCCTTGGTTGTCTTCAGGAGTTTCAATCGGATTGTTTTAAAGACTGGTTCAAGTCGCAATTGGGTTTGAATTGTGGAAGTTCCTAACGAATGTTAGGATTTTTGGTTGATATCCTAATGTTGGTGTAATTTTCTACATCCCTTATGGGAAATGGCATGGTTCTGCCGTACATTGGGTGTTCATTCGTTGTGGTGATTCATGTATAAGCTGATGGTGGGGAATGATGCATTTTGTTCCTAAGTTTTATGTCTTCGTTACTTGGTCCAGCATATATATGATCGTCGTTGGAAGTCAAGTTTGGGGGTACTCTTGTTCAAAAACCTTCATTGTGTATGGTAAGTCGTTGGATTCCTATGATATGGAGTTGTGGATTCCATATTATACGTAATTCTTCGTAGAAGTTCATGTGGAACGTGTTGGGAATTAAATATTCTGAAGTTAGAGTATAGAAAAATACTTTAAGAAGAAGGTACTGCTAGAACATCAAGGTACTGCTAGAACAAGAAGGTACTGCTAGTTCAAGTAGAAGGTACTGCTAGTAGAAAATGGTACTGCTGATCAGTGAGTCATAGAGCTGCTACAAGGATAAGATCGAAGAAGATATTATTTGTATGAGTCACTCTTATGCAAAAATAATATCTAGATATGTTCTCAGTCAACAAGTTGATGCATGTGCTTTCATTAATTCATTTGAACAACTTGAGAGATATAAACTTCCATACGCTAGCTCGACTTGATCTTTTGTAAGACAAGTGTTGATTAGACATAAAGCAATATTGTAAGAGATCTCTTGGACTATAAAAGAGATCTTAGATTAGTGATTATACATGTGAATGTATGAACTCATATCTGTTACGACATAGAACAAACAAAAACATATATCACAAATCTAGAAACATAAGATTCAAGGTCTTTGTAACCCTAGTGATAGATTCAAGATCACTCGTATTATTTTGAATAATATTGAATCGTTTGGTGATAAACTTTCTTTGTTCATTGTTAAGTAACAAACATAATTCTTCCATTTCCATAACATACATAACCTTCTAAGTGTGATTAAGTAAATTCCGCTTACTTAATCATATAAACTCAATATATCATTACACACAAAGTATACAAGGTTTAACCACCTTAACCGTGTGTCGAATCCTCTCAGAACGCCATTATGATTTAGGAGACTCTTGTCCTATGTATTTTAATCACTCTTGGTTGTTCCTTTGGTTTAAGTGTTATGTAAGTTATAAGAATGGCATGTCATTCTTATATAGTGGTTTAGATTTGTTGATCTTTACATGTAAGTGCCTATGTAACGGGATAAGATATGGGATTCACCCATATCCTTTGTACTTAAACGTTTTTTTGGTTAATCTACTTACCAGGGTGCAGGATTACTCCCCTTTACCCAAAAAAAGAAGAAAGTAGCTAAGCTTGAAGGGAGGAAAAGGTCAATGGCCCAGAAACTGAAAAGATTGCATAAGGTGGGTACAACTTTCAGGGTGGAATCCTCTAGTGAAGCTGAACAAAGTTTGGGGGAGGATGCTCCCAAACAGGGGAGGATGATAAAATGGTTGATGCTCAGTTGGTTGATGAAGGTTTGGTTGCTGATGTTGATGAAGAGGTTGTTTATAAAAGATCAGAGTTTGTTGTTACAGATCAGCATGGCAATGAAGTGGTTATGGACGATGCTGCTAAGTCTGTTAAGACTGCTGGGCTGAATGTTGATAAATTGTTTGAAGTGGCTAAGTTAATGGAAGAAGCTGCTAGTGTTAATGCTGTTGAAGTTAATACTGCCATTGTATCAATTTCTGTTGCTACTAGAGAACTTGTTACTACTGCTGAAGTAACTGATGAAGATGACTTAACTACTTTGACTCAAGCTCTTACTGCTTTGAAGAAACCACCAGTTAAAGGGGTTGTTATAAAGGAGCCAACATCAACAACAACAAAAACAACAATCAATACAACATCATCAACTGATAAAGGCAAAAATATAATGATAGAAGAAACACTAGAAAAACCTCTTTCAAAGTCAAAGCATATGCTCTTAGATGAAGAAATAGCAAGAAAGCAGCAAGAAGAGTATAATGCTAAAGATCAAAGAATTAGGGAAGAAATAGCAAGGGAGGCAGAAGAAGCTAGTCTTGCTGAAATAAACTCATGGGATGACATACAAGCCAAATGTGAAGAAGATCACATGTTAGCCCAGAAGATGTGGAAAGATGAACAAGAAGAGCTATCCTTAGAAGAAAAATATAAGCTCTTCATGGAATTCTTAGCTAAGTAGAAGAAATTATTTGCACAAAAGAGGACTAAAACTATATAACAACCTAAAATAGTATTTCTGAATCCGTTACTATGTTGAACTTTGAACACGAATACCACTTAAATAACTATAAGCTACAACTTAAGAATTACAAAATACTAAAACCTATTACCTAAATACAATCAAGTCGACACATGCATGGTATTCTAAGTAAATATCACACGTCTAAGAGTCCATAATAGGGCCGAAAATAATAAAAAAATGTACACAACTTATAGCATGAGATAATGTCTAGGCTCATGTTGATTTTGAAATGAGATTTGGTCACTTTGACCCTCCCTTATACTCGGCATATCCCATTATATCTCCCACCTCTCCTCTTCATTTTTCTTCAACCGAATACACAATCAAAAACACACACTAAAATCCTAAAAACAAATCAAGTCGACTGCCTATTTTTGATATCATTCGAGTGGTGCAAAGGTGGTACGTTGTAGGTGTGAAAGGGCATAACAAAGGTGGTGTCGATCGTGGTAATATTGGGTTCGAGGGCTTTGTGTTGTTCGAATAAGGTTCTGGTTCTTGTATCCTTAGATTCTTTTTTCGATCCTCAATTCGACCCAAAGGTATAACATACTTTTGTTCCTTGGTCTCTCGACATGTACACATAACATGTTCATAAATTTATAACCTAAAACTAAGCTATGATCAACTTAAAAAGA
The DNA here is from genome assembly GCA_021014915.2 of Artemisia tridentata subsp. tridentata. Taxonomy (NCBI): domain Eukaryota; kingdom Viridiplantae; phylum Streptophyta; class Magnoliopsida; order Asterales; family Asteraceae; genus Artemisia; species Artemisia tridentata. Next base: position 233,323,795 of record CP139505.1, read on the forward strand.
ATACAAATGAAAGGTTAATATGTCGCATAAAATAATGAAATGAAGGTCGCATGAAATGATGGAACTTATATATGTCGATGTTGAGTTTATTGGCTACTCGAATCTGAAACATGCATGATTTGTTTGATCTCTTTTATACGAATGGTTATATAAGTATACAAATGACACACTAAACGCTACATAAAATCATGAGAATGGAACACTAAATATGTCAATCTTTGGATCTATCTTTCTTTGTCGAATTGGATGTCATATATACATTTTGATTTGGCTATTAGAACATGCATACGACATAGGGTTGTACGTATTATAAACTGGAAAATAAACTCAAGAAATAAAGACGAGACATGCATGTTTGTATACGTGAATAAAGGGGCTTGAATGTGCGAATTGGTATTAAATCTATTGGGCTCGTTGTTGTGGGTGTGTGTGTATAATGATAGGTCAAAGTGAGGGCTGTGAAACCTGGAATTATACATGTAAAAATGGAAGATTGCATGCATGATTAGGTCATAATTATTGAGGACGAAAAAAGGGGAAAACTAGGGTTTGTTCGGGTGTTATTTCATGTGATATAATATGGTGTGTTTGTGGTGTGTCGAAGGGACTAAAAAGGGGTGTCGTGTGTGTGTGTAATAGTGTCAAGATTAAGAGTGTGTAACACAAGAAAACATGGGTCGAATGTGGGAAATTGTTTTGGTTCAAAAATGGGTTGTTTTGTTTGGTTTTGGTCTCGAATGGAATGGTTAACAAGGAGGGCAAAAAGGGTCGAGTTTTGGTTCGGTTTAAAAAAGGAAAAGTGAGGTCTTGTAGGTTGTGTATAGGAGAGTGTGTTCGTGTGTGAGTACTTGGCTATGTGTGGGATAAGTGGGTCGAATAAGGTTAAGTGCACAAAAGGGGGCCTCGGGTTGTTTTGGTGTCGAGTTTGGGTTTTAGAATAAACGAAGTGATTTATTTGCATGGGTTTATTTAGGGAAGTTCATGAAATCAGCAAACCTAAGAAATTGTCAACTATTTACATAATAGACCCTAAACTTTGCTATATTGACACTTTAAACCCTAAACTATTATAAGTTGTCATATTAAACCCTAAACTATTATATTGAACATATTAAACCTTGAGTTATTTAAATTTTCATTTGTAAACCTAAATTATAAAACTTACTTAATATGGAAACTTACTAAATCGGGAAACTTACTAATTATGGAAACTTACTAAATCGGGAAACTTACTAATTATGGGAACTTACTAATTCGGGAAGTTACTGTGGATGGAAAGTTATTGGGATAATTATCAAAATAGACCAAACACCAAATGGTCTATACCATACCCCGGTTGCCCAAAAAATGTCCCCAGTTGCCCAAAAAATACACTGAAAATCCTTCAGTTGCCCAAAAAATTGCCGGTTGCCCTGGGCAACATAATTATTTTCGGATTTCGGGGTAGATAGGGAACCGCCCATTTGTGTTTGGTCTACTTTTAGAATTATCCCAAAGTTATTTAATCTGGCAAGTTACTAAAAATAGAAAGATTCTTAAAATGGAAAGTTTCCAAAAATAGAAAGAAACCCTAAATGTGTAATCAGATTAAAATAAGCTTGTAAGTAATAAATAATCATTAATTTGTATAGGTTCTGTGAAGAAGGAGTAGTTCCTGTTTTCGTGTGCTTTCCTGATTTGTTTGATTTGCTTTGCATAAGGTACATATATTCTACCCTTTCTCAGTAAGGGTGTTTTCTATCATGACATCTCGATCATAGACTTTGATTCATTTTCTTTGCTATGATTCCACTGATATGAGCCTTTGCTATGATTCTGTTGATATGAGCCTTTGCTATGATTCCTTTGATATGATCCTTTGACTTGATATTTGTTTTACTATCCGCTGATATGATATTTGTTGCAATCCATTTGCTATGATATGATTTAATTCAGTTTGATACGTTCTGTTTGGATATGATATGATGACTTGATATGATTTGATATGACATGATTTGTTCTGTTTTGTTGCCCGAGCTAACTAGCCACAGAGGTACCACGGTCATGTCATTGAGGCACCAATGGCATGAAACTATTTGTGGCGGTGTGATTAGTCCACGGCGTCCCCATTTGATATGATATGATATGATATGTGTGCACATTTGGCCATTATGATATGTGTATATACCTGTCATGAGCAGGTGTATTGTTTTGTAGGGGGCGTATGGATGCATCCTAGGTATTTTGTTTCATTTTATTTTGTTGTGATTGGTTTGTGTATGCCTTACACCCCTCTCACTATTTGTGTAACACCTCGAAAATCGAAATGAAGCAGCGGAAGACTTAAACGGGGTATTACCAACTAGATCACAGTCGTAAGTATAGATTTTTGATAAAAAAAGGGAAATTTTATATCATTCAATGAAAACTCAATATTCAGAGATTACATATTTGTTATCAAAAAGGGGTAGTAGTTCACAAAAGTGATGATGAGTTTAAAAAAAAATGATATAGTTATTTGGAACAAGGTGGGTCTTTTCTCCATGCCCGTGCCAACTCCGTGCTTGAGATTTCTTTAATTACCTGAGATAAACATGCTTAAAATGTCAACACAAAGGTTGAGTGAATTCACAGTGTTTTATTTGTAATGGATTGAACACAAGGTAAATAATAGTGAAAACAATGATATTGCAGGGGTAATAAATAGATAAATATTGCACTAAGCCTCATGAAACGCAAACCTTAACGTGTAGGGGTAGAAATAATAAATATCCCAACCATAGCAATGATATGGGTGATAAATGCCCTGGTGTAGGAGTTTTGCCATACTCAAATTCGAATAAAGTGCATTTGTCTATCAATCCGGCTAACACTATGGCTATCTATCCGGCTAGTACAAATGGGATGTCAACTTCCAATAGATCTATTCACGAAATTCGCGTTCACTCGCAAGTGATTAATGGTTCATGATAAAGGGACTTTTAAATTGGCGGTGTAATAACTTAGGCAATATTAACTTAGCAATACCAATCAGGATAGCATACAAAAATATTTGTGTTCAGATTTATAGCATGTATCTCCCCACGGGATTTGAAAACATAGTAAAAGTGGGACTATGAACTCACCTTGGTAGTAGTAGGATCTGTGATGAAATAGAATCAAAAGGGGTGTAGTGACTCCAACGCGTGACCTAGATAGTATGGCATGATTTAGTTCGCATATTAATTTATGATTTGATGAACGTAAAAGAGTATATATATATTTTTAAAACGATCATGTTGTTATTACACGTGTTGACTATTTATAACGTAATTATTATTAACGGCTTACATTAATTTTTAGTGTCTCGGTCATTCGTCACCGTCCCAATTTTAATAACTAATATCCGTTACGTTGTTAGTTCGAGTTTTATTAATTGTTAACGTATTTAATAAAAATGTAACACTTTCACTTTTTACAACTAATAACCAAACGCACCATTCTATTTTATTTTCAAACTAAGTGGGCTGTGGCCCTTATCCATAACCCAACTCTCAAATGGGCTTTGGCCCGGTACAAGTAACAATAAGTTTCACTCTTTAATTGTTTACTGGGCTTCGGCCCATAGTTAAATCCAAGTCCAGATTCAAGTTTTACTAACAAATGAATATGCAGGTTCCTTTTGGTTTATTTCTCTTTGGCGTCTGTGGGTTGCCTGGTATTTTTTAGTTAACACAAAACAAACCGTACGAAAGTTTTTACAAGAAGGACTGTCTCGAACGAGACTTTGGCAGGTTAACAAACGACTCTCGAGTACACTCGAGCTCGAGTCGTTGGGTTCCTAGGGGTTTAATATGCAAGGACTATCTCGGGTTTAAACGGTTTCGACTACTCCTTCGACTATAATCTTAATACTTAGATTAATCCGTAACTACACTTAAATGTGACCCGATGACTTTTAAAGTCAACATCTCCTTTTTGACCCGTTTTTAAACAACACCATCTTGACTATGACAATTTAGCCCATGACTCTTTAAAAGTCAAACCTCTATTCGACATAATCCCAGTTCGACCCATTTTAGATTCAAACTACATTTGACTACTTTAACACAATTCCTAATATAACACTCTTGAATCTTTTTCCCAGATTTCTTTCAATTCGATATCCTTATCAAAATTTCAACATAACTTTAATGGTATCAATCTAAACACATTATCACAAAAATTAATTTGGCTAAACTCTACTTAAATGGATCGAATGGAAAGAAAAAAAATAAATAATGCAAAACACTAATCAAGTGGGAATTAATATTAAACCTGAGATTTGAGAGAGGTGTCGAACACTAAACAAACCCGGAATCAAAAACTCCAAAACCCACTTCCTAGCTTCCGAAATCGACCCACCACGGCTTCCTTATCCGAATCACAACTTGACCCAAACCTTTGAGAACTTCTCAATTTCTTTGGTGTGTTGTTTGTTTGTGTGATTCGAATAACCCTTGGAGGTACGAATTTATAGAAGATCATGGAGTTAAGCTCCATAACTCTTTCGGATTGTTGGAGAACTCAACTACCCTAATTGGTGTGATATCACTATACTTATGCCCCTATTTCTTAGGTAATCCCGTGAACAAGAATGGGACAAAGGATTTTTGGTCAACCTTAATTAAATTGTGATGGGGATGGTTTGGTTTTGGGTTTTTGAGGGAAGTAGCAAGCGACAAGATAAAAGGGAATGGTGTTTTTGAAAACAGTGGGTTTTGCCGAAAATAATGATAGGGGTAGAAGATGGAGGTGGAAAGATGATGGTGGTTATGGTTGTTTTTGGGTCTCGACAAGGGTGAAGAGGGAGAGGGTTGGATACAGTAAAAGAAGAAAAGAAATATAAAAAAAAGGGTGACTTAGTGGGGTTTAGGTGGATTTAATGTAAGAGAGCTGTGAGTAGGTATTTTATTTTTGATGTACTTGTAAGATGAAATTTGTATGTAAAGTTTAATATTGTATTCTAAAATGTAGTTAAGTATTTTAAGGGTAAAGTGAGTGAGTCGAGTACCCGAGTCCTACTAGACCGGGTTAAGTCTGGTTCCGTTTAAGACGTCCTTAACCCGAGAGTTCATATCTTTAGAGTAGTCATATATTATGTGAGTTTACTTCCGAGCTCGTATTTATTTTTATGCTTTGATCTGTACGTTCTTTCTTTGATTTATTTAGCTCATGCCATACGGTCACAGTGTCGGTACGCGTGCGGTTCCAGTGAAAATGGAACGTGAGTTGTGCCACATTGTTCGTTTTGAAATCTCACTAGTTATTTCTCAGTAAAGAAAAAAAATATATAGTGATATTTCGAATGCAAAGGTGAATAAAATAACTTGATTAAAGTTCATAATCAATTGCTTCGGGTTTACAGAAAGTTAATAACTCAAAATTTTTGGGTTATTACAGTACCTACCCGTTAGACAGGATTCGTCCCGAATCCTAAGATGTGGTAGTGGTCGGGGTTGTCTTATCGAATAGGTGAGGGTATTTAGCACGAATTTGGTCTTTGCGTTCCCAGGTGTACTCTGGTCCTCTCTTAGAATTCCCTCTAACTTTGACAATAGGAATACGGCTTTGTTTTAATTGTTTGACATCTCTATCCAAAATCTCCATTGGTTTTTTGACAGAAATTTAGTTTATCGTCAAGTCGAATTTCTTTCAAAGGTACGACCAGGGTTTTCATGAATATCAAAAATCTGTGGGGGTAACCTACCCGTTAGACAAAGGAGTTTGTTAATAACAAATTTTAACAATGAGGGTTTTGGTCGAGAACTTGGTGAATGTAGAGAAAGTTGCTAATCTTCAGCTTTTGTAGATGATGAGTCAGTTTGTTTGTGTCAGGATTTATAAATAACTGCTCCCAGCATAACATGATCCCTCCTGAATTAGACATAGGTAGCTAGGCTATGTATAATTTAGGAACAATGATGTGATGTTCGGTTTAGTCGTTATAATTCTCAGTGTTTAAATAGATTCAACCCATGCCGTTTACAAAATGGCAATTTAAGGAAAGATGTTATGATTGATAACAAATTTGTTGATAATATGGAAATCAGAAAGGAATAGAAAGTACAATAGATGGGGAATTATCACAGCAAGTTGTTTTTAGAGCAGAAAGTAGTCTTAAAAATCGGGATACTAGGGATGTCATAGACATAATACATAAGGGAATGGGACTACTAAATTCTAACTTCATTAGTCCGTCGTGTTGTTGAGGTCTTGGTGAGCTTCTCTTTCCTCCAACATATATGCTCTCCCGCGAGTATTGTTGACGGGGTTGGCAACTTGATTCGGACACTGGTTCTTGTAGTGCCCCTTCTTACCACATCCATGGCATACTACGGCCACTGGTTGCAGGTTGGCTCCTGTGGCCTTGCAGTCTTGGGTCTTGTGGCCGGTTTTCTGACACTCTCCACATCTAGCGAAACAGGGTCCATGATGGTGCAACTTACATCGGTTGCACATGGGAGCGGGTCCAGCATAGCCCCCAGTTCCAGCAGGTGTGGCAATGTAAGCCCTAGCAGTTTCCTGCTGGCGATTCTGTTGGTTGTGGTGGCGGTTCCGGTCTTGCTGATAGCCTTGTGTGTTGTTTTGCGGTTGTGGCTTTGGTTATGGTGAGAGTTGTTGTTGTTGTGATTGTTTCTACGATCATCAAATTTTCTTTTGTGATCATTGCTTCCCTGATCTTGATTACGCCTGATTTCTCTTTCCAGTAACTTCTGAGCAGTCTCCATGGCTTCCTCCAGTGTTTGTGGTTTGGACACCGTGACATCTCCTTCTATGCTTCTGGGTAATCCTTTAACATACCTTTCCAGTGTCTTCTCGAAATCCGGCACCTTGGTTGGGCATAGTATGGAGAGCTCTTGGAATCTCCTATCATAAGCCCTAAGATCATATCCTTTTACCACCAAGCGGTCAAACTCATCTTCCATCTTTCGAATTTCAGTGCGAGGACAATACTTCTTCAACATCTTCTGTTTAAACTCAGCCCAAGGAAGTTGGTAAGCTCTATCATTACCCATTTTATGAGCAGTGGCGTTCCACCACGACAGTGCATCATCTGTTAGGGTGCCAGTAGCAAAGGCGACTTTGTCACTTTCGGCACAACCACTTCTTGTAAAGACAGTTTCTGAACGCTCAAACCATCGAGCTAACTCCGTCACTCCTTCAGTGCCTTTAAAGGTTGACGGTTTGCAACTCATGAACTCCTTGTACGTGCACTTGCGGGTTGCAACTGGCTCGCTCTCGGCAGTGGGCCTTGTTGCACTACCGGTAGGAGTCGTGGCTGCAGCTTGAGCTATTAATGCAGCGGTCACGCTTTCCGTGATCAATCGGCGGATCTTCTCCGGAGTCATGATCGATCCGGCGACTGCTTCTGTAGTTCTGTTGCGGGTAGCCATGTTCTAACAATGACACAAGAACATATTTTTAGGTTTTACGGTTAATATAATCAAGTGAGGTGTCATAATTGTCCTCATACAACATCCTCATAAACAAAATCATCATAATTAATCATCACTACATGTCTGAATACAATCACAACACACAGGGAATAATATGGTGACGTATAAAAGAAAATCACAACACATAATGAAGAAAGCAACCATAACATAGATTAATATTGGTACATAGTAATCATAACTAACCATGAGTTTTAATAATTTGATACATTGTTTCCAAAAGAACAATACAATACAAAATTATTAATGCCACGCTGGGCAAGTTAAGATGTCACTACTACAACAATACGTGGCTAATCTATGAAGTGCCGGCTGCATCTCCAGGTCCATGCTGCAATCCTCTAACAGTCTCAGCCAACTCCTCCATCTTCTGGTCTCTGACTCTCTCTCTAGCCTGTAACTCTCCAACCGCTCCTCCGAGAGCATGGATAGTACTGTCAGCTACTGCCAATCTCTCCGTCTGATGCTCGATCATCTGCTGCTGCATCGCTACAATGTCTCTCAACTGCTGTGTCTCATGACTCTGTGCATCTAGTCTCTGACCAAACTCAGTAACAATCTCTCTAACCTCCTCTAGCTCGGTACCAAACAGATCGAACACGTCCTCCATAGCAATCCTCCCGACCACGAGGTTCTCGACCTCCTCCTGTATGTTCTCGACTCGCTCGAGAGATATATCATCGATCAGACTCAGTAACTCATCAAGACGATCCTCATGTCGGGCCAGTCTGGCGGCCAGCAGTGGGATGGTGTGGTGGATAGGCTCTCCTGTGACTGGGAGGACAGCTGATGAACACTCCCCCAGCTCCGAAGCTCTAGGAGCTCCCTCCTGAAGTCTCCAATGACGAATGCAATCTAAAAAAAATGACCATCTACGAGCATCGACCCTCCTGTGAACACGGGGCTCGGATGGGGAAGGACTCACAGGGTGTGCTCTCTTAGGAGAGGGTATAGGGACACTCTGAGCCCTGATGGGTGAGACAGTGGGAGATAAGATAGGAGATGACAAAGGGACAGTGGTAGTCTGGGTGTAAAATACAGTAGGGGGTGGTATAGGTGATGGTGCATCCTCTGGCGAGGGTGGTGGAGTCGGGAGCATATAAGAGTAGGGCTGTGGCACTGATGGGGATGGCTCAGGAGAACTGGGTGGTGGTGTAGCTACGAGAGCTGGTGGTGGTGGTACTAGGGCTGGTGGGGTACGTACTCGTTTCCGAGCAGTGTGAATATAGGTGAAACTGTTAGGGCCGTACTTGTATCTCTTCCCAAAAGGAGCTGGCTCATAAGGCTGGAGGACTCTAACTCACTTGTGCCGGCGAATCGGTGCAAGCGGGGGTGGTGGTGGAATGGATGCAGCTGAATCAGAAGAATCTGAGTCGGAGGACTCATCATCAGCCTCTGATCCTGAGGAGTAGTGATCATGGGTAAGAACTCGGCGTAGTGATGGCTCAGGGTGATCATCAGCAGCTAAGAACTGCTGGGACTCATAGTACTGGTCTAGGGTCAAAGGACCATAAGCACGTGAGGATGACAGTGGGATAGTAGGTGTGATAACTGGTGTTGAAGCGACTTCACCCTCCTCAAAGGGCTCTGTCTCTCCAGACACATCCCCAGATGGGACAACAGATGGAACAGTGGGTACAACAGGTAAAGTGCTATCAGTGTCATAGTCGGATAAAATGATAGTGGGGACAGAGGGTGATGCCGGTAGTGCGTCATCACTGCCAGAAAGTTTGATGATGGGAGGTGACATGGTACTGTAATATCCCAATAATAATATGTGTAAGTTAGCTAATAATAATAACATGCATTAGTCATAATAATATATGAAAGTGATAAAACTAATTCGTTAGGTATGCATAATCTGCCAAGCAAATCTCAATGCAAATATAATAACATTCGTAGGTGATAAAATTTTATTCGTTATGCATAATCTGCCAAGCAAATCTCAATGCAAGTACTTGTAGGTGTTGGCACGGAGGGCATAGGATGGTAGAGTTTTAAAATGGTCCTTTTAGAAATCGTGGTTATAGTCCAGTGTTTTGAAAATCACTTGGTTCTCTATAACCTAGGCTCTGATGCCAATCTGTAACACCCCGAAAATCGAAATGAAGCAGCGGAAGACTTAAACGGGGTATTACCAACTAGATCACAGTCATAAGTATAGATTTTTGATAAAAAGGGAAATTTTATATCATTCAATGAAAACTCAATATTCAGAGATTACATATTTGTTATCAAAAAGGGGTAGTAGTTCACAAAAGTGATGATGAGTTTAAAAAAAATGATATAGTTATTTGGAACAAGGTGGGTCTTTTCTCCATGCCCGTGCCAACTCCGTGCTTGAGATTTCTTTAATTACCTGAGATAAACATGCTTAAAATGTCAACACAAAGGTTGAGTGAATTCACAGTGTTTTATTTGTAATAGATTGAACACAAGGTAAATAATAGTGAAAACAATGATATTGCAGGGGTAATAAATAGATAAATATTGCACTAAGCCTCATGAAACGCAAACCTTAACGTGTAGGGGTAGAAATAATAAATATCCCAACCATAGCAATGATATGGGTGATAAATGCCCTGGTGTAGGAGTTTTGCCATACTCAAATTCGAATAAAGTGCATTTGTCTATCAATCCGGCTAACACTATGGCTATCTATCCGGCTAGTACAAATGGGATGTCAACTTCCAATAGATCTATTCACGAAATTCGCGTTCATTCGCAAGTGATTAATGGTTCATGATAAAGGGACTTTTAAATTGGCGGTGTAATAACTTAGGCAATATTAACTTAGCAATACCAATCAGGATAGCATACAAAAATATTTGTGTTCAGATTATAGCATGTATCTCCCCACGGGATTTGAAAACATAGTAAAAGTGGGACTATGAACTCACCTTGGTAGTAGTAGGATCTGTGATGAAATAGAATCAAAAGGGGTGTAGTGACTCCAACGCGTGACCTAGATAGTATGGCATGATTTAGTTCGCATATTAATTTATGATTTGATGAACGTAAAAGAGTATATATATATTTTTAAAATGATCATGTTGTTATTACACGTGTTGACTATTAATAACGTAATTATTATTAATGGCTTACATTAATTTTTAGTGTCTCGGTCATTCGTCACCGTCCCAATTTTAATAACTAATATCCGTTACGTTGTTAGTTCGGGTTTTATTAATTGTTAACGTATTTAATAAAAATGTAACACTTTCACTTTTTACAACTAATAACCAAACGCACCATTCTATTTTATTTTCAAACTAAGTGGGTTGTGGCCCTTATCCATAACCCAACTCTCAAATGGGCTTTGGCCCGGTACAAGTAACAATAAGTTTCACTCTTTAATTGTTTACTTGGCTTCGGCCCATAGTTAAATCCAAGTCCAGATTCAAGTTTTACTAACAAATGAATGTGCAGGTTCCTTTTGGTTTATTTCTCTTTGGCGTCTGTGGGTTGCCTGGTATTTTTTAGTTAACACAAAACAAACCGTACGAAAGTTTTTACAAGAAGGACTGTCTCGAACGAGACTTTGGCAGGTTAACAAACGACTCTCGAGTACACTCGAGCTTGAGTCGTTGGGTTCCTAGGGGTTTAATATGCAAGGACTATCTCGGGTTTAAACGGTTTCGACTACTCCTTCGACTATTATTTTAATACTTAGATTAATCCGTAACTACACTTAAATGTGACCCGATGACTTTCAAAGTCAACATCTCCTTTTTGACCCGTTTTTAAACAACACCATCTTGACTATGACAATTTAGCCCATGACTCTTTAAAAGTCAAACCTCTATTCGACATAATCCCAGTTCGACCCATTTTAGATTCAAACTACATTTGACTACTTTAACACGATTCCTAATATAACACTCTTGAATCTTTTTCCCAGATTTCTTTCAATTCGATATCCTTATCAAAATTTCAACATAACTTTAATGGTATCAATCTAAACACATTATCACAAAAATTAATTTGGCTAAACTCTACTTAAATGGATCGAATGGAAAGAAAAAAAATAAATAATGCAAAACACTAATCAAGTGGGAATTAATATTAAACCTGAGATTTGAGAGAGGTGTCGAACACTAAACAAACCCAGAATCAAAAACTCCAAAACCCACTTCCTAGCTTCCGAAATCGACCCACCACGGCTTCCTTATCCGAATCACAACTTGACCCAAACCTTTGAGAACTTCTCAATTTCTTTGGTGTGTTGTTTGTTTGTGTGATTCGAATAACCCTTGGAGGTACGAATTTATAGAAGATCATGGAGTTAAGCTCCATAACTCTTTTGGATTGTTGGAGAACTCAACCACCCTAATTGGTGTGATATCACTATACTTATGCCCCTATTTCTTAGGTAATCCCGTGAACAAGAATGGGACAAAGGATTTTTGGTCAACCTTAATTAAATTGTGATGGGGATGGTTCGATTTTGGGTTTTCATGAGAAGTAGCAAGCGACAAGATAAAAGGGAATGGTGTTTTTGAAAACAGTGGGTTTTGCCGAAAATAATGATATGGGTAGAAGATGGAGGTGGAAAGATGATGGTGGTTATGGTTGTTTTTAGGTCTCGACAAGGGTGAAGAGGGAGAGGGTTGGATACAGTAAAAAGAAAAGAAATATAAAAGAAAGGGTGACTTAGTGGGGTTTAGGTGGATTTAATTTAAGAGAGGTGTGAGTAGGTATTTTATTTTTGATGTACTTGTAAGATGAAATTTATATGTAAATTTTAATATTGTATTCTAAAATGTAGTTAAGTATTTTAAGGGTAAAGTGAGTGAGTCGAGTACCCGAGTCCTACTAGACCGGGTTAAGTCTGGTTCCGTTTAAGACGTCCTTAACCCGAGTGTTATATCTTTAGAGTAGTCATATATTATGTGAGTTTACTTTCGAGCTCGTATTTATTTTTATGCTTTGATCTGTACGTTCTTTCTTTGATTTATTTAGCTCATGCCATACGGTCACAGTGTCGGTACGCGTGCGGTTCCAGTGAAAATGGAACGTGAGTTGTGCCACATTGTTCGTTTTGAAATCTCACTAGTTATTTCTCAGTAAAGAAAAAAAATATATATAGTGATATTTCGAATGCAAAGGTGAATAAAATAACTTGATTAGAGTTCATAATCAATTGCTTCGGGTTTACAGAAAGTTAATAACTCGAAATTTTCAGGTTATTACAATTTGGTACTTAGAGGCCTCCCCTCTTCGTGCACTTATGATTTGATGGATATGTATATGTGATTATGTGGTCTATTCGAGTGTCTCGTTTAGACACGCTCGTGGCTATTCCTATTTGATTCTTTGATTCGTTATGATTATCTGATTTGTATTATCTTAATTCCCTATTTCATTTGACTTATGGTATCTATTCATTTGATTCGTATAATCCATCTTCGTTCACTTATGCTTATTACTTATCTATTTTTGTATATATATCTCTTCACTTGGCTTTTTATGCTTACCCGCGTTTCTTTTCCATGCGGTAGGTAATAAACGGGATGCTGGGCATGAGTGATGAGTCTAGGAGCTTAGAAGACCTACCTTGATTAGATTCCCCATTTATTTTGGATTATGATTAGACTTATGTTGGATATTTCATTTCATTTGATGTTCGTTTAGACTTGTTGGGAGTTTGTAAGTTTGGAAGTCATGATGTTCTTGCCTTTACATTATTTATGAAGTCTTCCGCTTGCGTTTATTTTATATGTTCTGATAGATACCATAATGCGGCATTTCGTCCCTCGTCGGGTTGGGGTGATACAATTATGGTATCAGAGCTCAGGCTTCAACTTGTAGCACATAAGTTATGGCCTGTGGAAATTTGGACCCTTAGGTTTCGCCCTGTAGGACTTAGGATTTGATCTATGAGGATTGGGTAGACATTAGGCTTCCCTTTTGACACGATCTCTTCCTTTGTATTTTGATCCTTACCTTTGTTTTTTCTTCGCTAATTCGTTTATGACCTTTCAGATGGTGAACACTCGAAATACCAAAGATTTCAGTTCCAACCCTGCTTTTACTACCGCAGTCCAGCGGGCCGTTGATGCACTGTTACCGGGCCTTACCGAACGGATCACAAATGAGGTCCGTCAAAGTACGGCTAGTGGTAGTGGTAGCAGTGGTGCTGGTGGTGGTACTCCGCCAGTGACTATTCATACTTGGTTGGAGAGGTTTTGTAAGCAAAAGCCTCGATCGTTCAGCTCTGGGAATGCTCCGGTTGATGCGGAGAATTGGATCGCGCATATTGAGAAGATATTTGAGGTTCTGGGATGTGATGACGTGTTCAAAGCTCGACTTGCCAGCTATAAGTTTGAGGGTGATGCCCTCAGCTGGTGGAAAGCGTATAAGCAAGCTAAGGGTGGAGATGATTTTGTTGCTACTTTGTCATGGAGCGATTTCCGTGACACTTTCTTCCTTCAGTATTTTCCGAGATCCGAGAAGGAGAAGTTTGAGAGAGAGTATCATTCGATTTATTAGTTTGAGAGGGAGACTAGTATTGATTTCATGAAGAGCTTTCTTCGTTTAGCAAGATTCTTGGGGGCCAAGGCAGGGACCCAGGAAGAACAGGCTAATGCTTTCAAATGGGCACTTCGGAATGATCTTTTGGATGGGATTGTGAATACCAATTTTGATGATGTAGCACAGGTCGCTAACGTTGTTCAAAACATTGAGATCATGCAGGAGAGGGCTAGACAGGGTTTTAAGAGATATCGGGATGGGGATCGTGTACTACCGGTTCAGGGGAACAATCAGCGGGGTAGTGATTCGAGGGGTAATGATCATCATGGTTATGATAGACGGGGAAATGATAGGTATGGCGACAACAACCTGAGGTGGGGACGTGATCAGCAGTATCAGGATCAGCAGCACCGTGGTCAGCAGAACAACCGCGCTTCAGGTTCATCTGGTCAGAAGGGATATGTGGATTATGCTTCTCCTCCTCCTTGCAACACTTGTGGGAAGTTACATTCTGGGAAGCCATGTCATAGGGCTTCTGGTGCTTGCTTTATATGTGGTCAGGTGGGACATATGGCTAGAGATTGTCCTAAGTCTGGTGGTAACAACAACAAGGGTTGAGTGTACTGCTTAACCAGTGATCAGGATGCTAGTGCCTCAGGTACCGTTTCAGGTACTCTTTATTTAAATGATCATACAACATTTGTTTTATTTGATACGGGTGCTACACATTCGGTGGTTTCTAATTCGTTTGCCAAACATATTAATATACCCGCAACACCATTAAATTATGCTCTATCTATTTCGACCCCTATGAAGAATCATGTGATTATAAATCACGAATTTCTGAAATGTCCTTTACGTTTTACCGATAAAATCCGTTCTGCTAATTTGCTTCCGTTGGACATGCATGATTTTGATATTATTTTGGGCATGGACTGGTTGTCCGAGCATCGGGCGACTATCGACTGTCATGCCAAACGAGTTATATTTGGTAATCTGAGTGCTCCTGAATTTGTTTACCATGGTTCCCAACCTGGTAAGTCTGTTAAGATCATTTCGGCTATGAAAGCTCGTTCGTTACTTTCACATGGTTGTGAAGGATTTTTGGCTTCAATTAAAGATACTTCGTTGGATGGTCCTCATATCGAGAGTCATCCAGTTGTTTGTGATTTTCCTGATGTGTTTCCTGATGAACTTGCGGGTATGCCTCCTGCGTGTGAAGTTGAATTTAGTATTGATTTGATTCCGGGCGCCAAACCCATTTCCAAAGCTCCATACCGTATGGCACCAGTTGAACTAAAAGAGATGAAGGAGCAGCTTCAGGAACTTTTAGAGCGTGGTTTCACCCGTCCAAGTGTATCCCCGTGGGGTACACCAGTTTTGTTTGTGAAGAAAAAAGACGACAGTATAAGGTTATGTATCGATTATCGTGAGTTGAACCGTATCGCAGTTAGAAATCATTATCCGCTTCCCCGTATTGACGAATTATTCGATCAGCTTCAGGGAGAAAAATTCTTTTCCAAAATTGATTTGAGGTCTGGCTATCACCAGTTGCGTGTGAAGGAATAGGATGTTCCTAAGACCGCTTTCCGTACTCGTTATGGTCATTACGAGTTTCTAGTGATGCCATTCGGTTTGACTAATGCACCAGCCATCTTTATGGATTTGCTGAACCGTGTATTCCATGAGTATCTGGATAAATTCGTTATTGTGTTTATCGATGACATTCTGATATATTCTAAGACGAAGAAAGAGCACGAATAGCGTCTTCGTATCGTACTAGAGATTCTACGACAGAAGAAGTTGTATGCTAAGTTTTCTAAATGTGAATTCTGGTTGGAGCAAGTAGCGTTCTTGGGTCATGTTGTATCGGCTGATGGGATTAAAATGGAT
Source organism: Artemisia tridentata subsp. tridentata (assembly GCA_021014915.2). NCBI lineage: Eukaryota > Viridiplantae > Streptophyta > Magnoliopsida > Asterales > Asteraceae > Artemisia > Artemisia tridentata. Next base: position 233,339,616 of record CP139505.1, read on the forward strand.
CTGAAAAAGGTTGAGGCTATCACCAAATGGCCAAGACCGACGAATGTGACCGAAGTCAGAAGCTTCTTGGGGCTTGTTGGTTATTATTAGAGATTTGTTGAGGGATTCTCACGTTTAGCTTTGCCGTTGACAAAACTGATGTGGAAAGGTGAGAAGTTTGTTTGGACTGATGAACGGGAGGAAAGTTTCGAGGAGCTAAAGAAGAGGCTGGCTTTCGCACCTATTCTTACTCTTCCGTCTGGTACTGGTAGCTATCAGATTTACAGTGATGCTTCGAAGAAAGGTTTAGGATGTGTTCTTATGCAGCATGGTAAGGTTATTGCCTACGCATCTAGACAGTTGAAACCGTACGAGGAGAATTATCCGACACACGATTTGGAGTTGGCAGCTGTAGTTTTTGCACTAAAGATATGGAGACATTACTTATATGGTGAGACTTGTGATATTTTCACTGATCACAAAAGCCTGAAGTATATCTTCACACAGAAGGAATTGAATATGAGACAACGTCGTTGGTTAGAACTTCTGAAGGACTACGATGCAAACATTCAGTACCACCCGGGTAAGGCGAATGTAGTGGCAGATGCTCTTAGTAGGAAGTCGGGGATTATTGCTAGCCTTGAGATTGAGCCTAGGATACTCAACGACTTGGAACTGATGGAGGAGGAGTTATGTGTTCATGGATATGATGGTTACTGGGCTAGTTTGAAAGTTGAGTCTAACCTTATGCTACGAATTAAAGAAGCTCAGTAAGACGATGGTGAGTTGTGGTATATTATTCAGAATTTAGAAGCAGGAAGGCAAACGGAGTTTCGTGTTGACGATGATGAGATTGTATGGTATGGTGATCGTTTGTGTGTTCCTAATGATCCTTCTATTCGAGAAGCTGTGTTATCCGAGGCACACAGTTCTCCTTTTACTATTCATCCGGGTTCTACTAAGATGTATAGGGATTTGAAGCAGCATTTCTGGTGGAACGGTATGAAGCAGGACGTGGCTATGTTTGTGGCTAAGTGTATGACCTGTCAGCAGGTTAAGATCGAACATCAGCGTGCTAGTGCTATTTGGGTCGTTGTTGATCGTTTAACTAAATCCGCTCACTTCTGCCTATTCGGAAAGATTATTCGGGTAGTAAGTTGGCACAAATCTTTCAGCAGGAGATTGTTCGTTTACATGGCACTCCGACAGCTATTGTATCTGATAGAGATCCACGTTTTACTTCACGTTTCTGGAATGGTTTGCATAAGGCTTGGGGTACTCGACTTAAGTTTAGTACGGCGTTTCATCCTCAGACCGACGGGCAGTCGGAACGCACTATTCAGACTTTGGAAGATATGTTGAGATCTTGTGCTCTAGAATGGTCGGGGCATTGGGATGAGTATATGTGTTTGGTTGAGTTTGCCTACAACAATAGTTGGCATGCTAGTATTAAAAGGGCTCCTTTCGAGCTGTTGTACAGACGAAAGTGTAGGGCACCTATCTGTTGGAATGAAGTTGGTGAACGGCTTATTGAAGGTCCCAAATTGATTGAGGTGACTAATGAGAAAGTCGCTGTTGCTAAGGAAAAGCTCAAGGAAGCTAGTGCTCGACAGAAGAGTTATGCTGATCATCATCGACGTGCTTTGGAATTTAGTCCTGGGGATCGTGTTTTTCTTAAGGTTTCTCCATTTCGTGGTGTTCAGCATTTTGGTATTAAGGGGAAACTTAGTCTGCGTTTCATTGGTCCGTTTGAGATTTTAGACCGCGTTGGTGAAGTTTCGTATCGTTTGGCACTACCTCCGCAGCTTTCTCATGTGCATAATGTGTTTCATGTATCTCTTCTGAGGGGATACAATTATCATCTGCTCCATGTTGTTTCTTACCCATTGGATCAGATTCGAGAAGATTTGTCTTGTGTTGAGGAGCCTGAGGCTATTTTAGAGCGTCAGGATCGGGTCATGAGAACTAAAACAATTCCATTTGTTAAGATTCTTTGGAGGAATCACCCCGAGAGCGAGGCTACTTGGGAGACCGAAGAATCAATGCGAGCTAGCTATCCGCATTTCTTTTCGTGATTCGGTACGTATTCATTTGATTTTCCTACTTCAAATTTCGAGGACGAAATTTTTCTTTTTAGAGGGGAAGAATTATAACAACCTAAAATAGTATTTCTGAATCCATTACTATCTTGAACTTTGAACACGAATACCACTTAAATAACTATAAGCTACAACTTGAGAATTACAAAATACTAAAACCTATAACCTAAATACAATCAAGCCAAACATGCATGGTATTCTAAGTCAATATCACACGTCTAAGAGTCCATAATAGGGCCAAAAATAATAAAACATGTAGACAACTTATAGCATGAGATAATTTCTAGGCTCATGTTGATTTTGAAATGAGATTTGGTCACTTTGACCCTCCCTTATACTCGGCATATCCCATTATATCTCCCACCTCTCTTCCTCATTTTTCTTCAACCGAATACACAATCAAAAACACACACTAATACCCTAAAAACAAATCAAGTCAGCTGCCTATTTTTGATATCATTCGAGTGGTGCAAAGGTGGTATGTTGGAGGTGTGAAAGGGCATAACAAAGGTGGTGTCGATCATGAAAATATTGGGTTTGAGGGCTTTGTGTTGTTCGAATAAGGTTCTGGTTCTTGGATCCTTTGATTCTTGTTTCGATCCTCAATTCGACCCAAAGGTATAACATACTTTTGTTCCTTGTTCTCTCGACATGTACAAATAACATGTTCATAAATTTATAACCTAAAACTAAGCTATGATCGACTTAAAAAGAATACAAATGAAAGGTTAATATGTCGCATAAAATAATGAAATGAAGGTCGCATGAAATGATGGAACTTATATATGTCGATGTTGAGTTTATTGGCTATTCGAATCTGAAACATGCACGATTTGTTTGATCTCTTTTATACGAATGGTTATATAAGTATACAAATGACACATTAAACGCTACATAAAATCATGAGAATGGAACACTAAATATGTCAATCTTTGGATCTGTCTTTCTTGTTAATTGGATGTCATGTATACATTTTGATTTGGCTATTAGAACATGCATACGACATAGGGTTGTACGTATTATAAACTGGAAAATAAACTCAAGAAATAAAGACGTGACATGCAAGTTTGTATACGTGAATAAAGGGGATTGAATATGCGAATTGGTATTAAATCTATTGGGCTCGTTGTTGTTGTGTGTGTGTGTATGTATAATGATAGGTCAAAGTGAGGGCTTCAAAACCTGGAATTATACGTGTAAAAATGGAAGATTGCGTGCATGATTAGGTCGTAATTATTAAGGACGAAAAAGGGGAAAACTAGGGTTTGTTCGGGTGTTATTTCATGTGATCTAATATGGTGTGTTTGTGGTGTGTCGAAGGGGCTAAAAAGGGGTGTTGTGTGTGTGTAATAGTGTCGAGATTAAGAGTGTGTAACACAAGAAAACATGGGTCGAATGTGGGAAATTGTTTTGGTTCGAAAATGGGTTCTTTTGTTTGGTTTTGGTCTCGAATGGAATTGTTAACGAGGAGGGCAAAAAGGGTCAAGTTTTGGTTCAGTTTAAAAAAAGAAAAGTGAGGTCTTGTAGGTTGTGTATAGGAGAGTGTGTTCGTGTGTGAGTACTTGGCTAGGTGTGGGATCAGTGGGTCGAATAAGGTTAAGTGCACAAAAGGGGGTCTCGGGTTGTTTTGGTGTCGAGTTTGGGTTTTAGAATAAACGAAGTGATTTATTTGCATGGGTTTGTTTAGGGAAGTTCATGAAATCAGCAAACCTAAGAAATTGTCAACTATTTACATAATAGACCCTAAACTTTGCTATATTGACACTTTAAACCCTAAACTATTATAAGTTGTCATATTGAACCCTAAACTATTATACTGAACATATTAAACCTTGAGTTATTTAAATTGTCATTTGTAAACTTAAATTATAAAACTTACTTCAGATGGAAACTTACTAATTATGGAAACTTACTAAATCGGGAAACTTACTAATTATGGAAACTTACTAAATCGGGAAACTTACTAATTATGGGAACTTACTAATTCGGGAAGTTACTAAGGATGGAAAGTTATTTAATCTGGAAAGTTATTAAATATGGCAAGTTACTAAAAATAGAAAAATTCTAAAAATGGAAAGTTTCTAAAAATAGAAAGAAACCCTAAATGTGTAATCGGATTAAAATGAGCTTGTAAGTAATACGTGATCATTAATTTGTATAGGTTCTGTGAAGAAGGAGTAGTTCCTGTTTCCGTGTGCTTTCCTGATTTGTTTGATTTGCTTTGCATAAGGTACAGATATTCTACCCTTTCTCAGTAAGGGTGTTTTCTCTCATGACTTCTCGATCCTTGACTTTGATTCGTTTGCTTTGCTATGATTCCATTGATATGAGCCTTTGCTATGATTCCGTTGATATGAGCCTTTGCTATGATTCCCTTATATGATCCTTTGACTTGATTTTCGTTTTACTATTCGTTGATATGATACTCGTTGCTATCCATTTGCTATGATATGATTCAATTCAGTTTGATACGTTCTGTTTGGATATGATATGATGACTTGATATGATTTGATATGATATGATTTATTCTGTTCTGTTGCCCGAGCTAACTAGCCATGGAGGTACCATGGCCATGTCATTGAGGCACCAATGGCATGACACTATCTGTTGCGGTGTGATTAGTCCACGGCGTCCCCATTTAATATGATATGATATGATATGATATGTGAGCACATTTGCCATTATGATATGTGTATACACCTGTCATGAGCAGGTGTATATATATGATTTGCTTTGTAGGGGGCGTATGGATGCATCCTAGGTATTTTATTTCGTTTTATTTTGTTTTGATTGGTTTGTGTGTGCCTTACACCCCTCTCACTAGTTGGTACTTAGAGGCCTCCCCTCTTCGTGCACTTATGATTTGACGGATATGTATATGTGATTATGTGGTCTATTCGAGTGTCTCGTTTAGACACGCTCGTGGCTATTCCTATTTGATTCCTTGATTCATTATGATTATCTGATTTGTATTATCTTAATTCCCCATTTCATTTGACTTATGGTATCTATTCATTTGATTCGTATAATCCATCTTCGTTCACTTATGCTTATTACCTATCTATTTTTGTATATATATCTGTTCACTGGGCTTTTTAAGCTCAGCCGCGTTTCTTTTCCATGCGGCAGGTAATAAGCGGGATGTTGGGCATAAGTGATGAGAGTAGGAGCTTAGAAGACCTACCTTGATTAGATTCCCCATTTGTTTTGGATTATGATTAGACTTATGTTGGATATTTCCTTTCATTTGATGTTCGTTTAGTCTTGTTTGGAGTTTGTAAGTTTGGAGGTCGTGATGTTCTTGACTTTACATTATTTATGAAGTCTTCTGCTTGCGTTTATTTTATATGTTCTGATAGACACCATAATGTGGCATTTCGACCCTCTTTGGGTTGGGGTGTTACAAGCTAAGAAGAACAAACCACTTACCATAGCACAGCAAAAGAAAATTATGATGACCTACTTTAGAAACATAGATGGATGGAAGTCTGCTTAGTTCAAAGGCATGAGCTATAACAGGATTAAAGAGCAGTTTGATAAAGTTTTCAAAATGGTCAACACTTTTATTACCATGAGTACAGAGGAGGTGGTGGGAGATGCTAAGGAAGTAGAGAAAGAGCTGGAAGGGAGTTCAAAGAGAGATGGTGATGAGATAGAGAAGGAGAGCAATAAAAAGTAGAAGATTGATGAGCAGTCAGAGCAAGAGTAGAAGGAATGTAAGTATAAGGAAGGAAATGACAAAGGTTCAGAAGAGATTAAACAATACATAGTGATTTTTTCAGATGATGAAGAAATTCCAATAGACTGTGAACCTTTGGCTACAAAACTGCCTGATATTGTTGGTTGGAGAATATACAATGAGAGCCCAAGGAAAGTAATTTATGAAATTACAAGAGCTAATGGACAGACTTATGTATTCTCAAGTTTTAATCAGATGCTTAAGAGCTTTGACAGAGAAAACTTGCAGACTCTGTGGAAGCTTGTAAAAGAAAAGTATGGACTAACAAAACCATTGAAGCAACCAGTGTCAGATCATGATTATATTTTGTGGGGTGTCTTGAAGACCATGTTTGAACCTCATGTTTAAGATGAAGTGTGGAGAAGACCTATCTATAATCAGAAGGTGATAAGCTGGAGGTTGATAGATACTTTTGGGGTTCATGAACTAACAATGGATGCTATGCATATCTACATGTTGGTTGAGAAGAAGTATCCACTCATAAAAACAACATTGGGAATGATGCTGGAAAGTAAACTTCAAATGCAGCATGACATGAATGAAAGCATGGCAGATGAGCTTATTTGGTTTATCACATGCTTAAAGAATGGCTAGTAATGTGTTTGGAAGCATCCTCCTAGTGAAGGTTCAAGCTTTGAACGAAACTTGATGATTTTAGAAGAAAATATCAAGTTTAGGGGAGGATTGTTGGGATTCAAAGTTACTGCTGTTGATGATTACTGCTGCCAATATGATTAAGACTGCTCAGGTACTCTAATGAAAATTTTCTAAGTATGTTTCTACTGCTGGTATAAATATTAAGGCTGCTGGTGTATTTTACTACTGCTGGTAATGCTGAAGAACCTCAAGGAAACACACCAAGTAGTTAATGCTGCTAGAAGAGAAGTTAGTGCTGCTAGTTATTTATTAGTGCTTCTAAAGAGATTAAGTCGGTTTATGTGTAAGATAAGTATAGTAATACCGTGTAACACGTTTAGATAAATATAGAAAAGATTTATCTTGTATAGAAAGTCATTGTAAGCCGACTAGGACTCCTTAGTCTATAAAAGGAGGTCCTAGGGCATTGAGATAGATACGTATGTTTTTATATAGCTTCAAGGTTGTAAACCCTAATACTAAGAGAGTATTCGTATTATTCATCAATAATATTGAAGCGTTTTGTTTATTTAATTGTGTTCTTAGTTTACTGTTACATTGATACAAAGTTCTTCTTAATATCATGTACTAGATTCCGTATAGTATTTGATAAGCTCAAACACAGTTTCTATTCTAGTTATTTTGGATTTATCTAAGATTACTTAACCTTTACAAGCTAAGGGATTCGATAAAGTATATAACTTGGATCAACAACATGGCAAGATAGATGTTACGTGGGAAATCATTAAAGTCTGGAGAAAGTTGCAAACTCCATAAGCAGTGATCGAAATGTAGTCAAAGATAAGTCATCGCAACTATAAGATGACGGTTGAGATTATGCTCAAAAATAAAAATAATAAATAAAGAAATAATAATAAAAAAAAAAAAAAAAAAAAAAAAAAAAAAAAAAAAGAGAGAGAAGAAGAATAAGTCATCGCAGCTATAAGGTGACAAGAATAGCCAATGAGCTATGAAATAATGTATTGATCGATCAAGTATGGAGTTCCCAAAGTTATATGATAATGGTTCGAAGTGGCTAGCAACACTTGGTTTGTAGACTTTGACTATTTTGTACATTCTTTATTTTCACCCTTTCTAAACAAATCACATGCCTTATCCTTACGTTTTTGGTTTCGTAAGAGTATCAAGATGCATGAATATTGTAGTGACCATCCGAGTTCTTGAGGAATCAGATAATGCACCAGCGAACTAAGGTTTACCACCTTAGTGACCATCCGTTGTTTGAATAAATCAAGAGTTCGCGCCAGCGATCTATAACATTATTTTATGACATATTTGAACATGAGCCTTATAAACACTTTATCCAAACATTATAACCAGAATAAAAGACCTCTTTGATATGTATATTTGGTGCTTACGCCATATCGGTGAAGTTTTGTTTCTTGTACAAGCCTATGGTAATATTTAGATCATGATTGAGCAGTGAGTGTGAATTCTCTTATATACTCCACCAACTAAATAAATGAGTGTTCAAGTGAATTATATTTCACTCCTTTTTTATGAGGTGATTAGTAATGTTCATCAAGCAATAAAATCATTAGGGTATTGTCAAACATCTTGATTCTTCACAATAAAAACTAAAATGATGGATCTTATCTTGTACTTGTACTTGGTAGATTTGCACCACATTTCTCTTAAACATACTTGTATACCATGTGGATAATTGTTTTACTTCTAGATTTGCTTAATGGCAAGCAAAGTTTAAGTGCGGGGGAATTTAATAACGATCAAATTGTGCATGTTTTTAGTAGCGTTATCCGTGCTTTTGGTTATATTTATATGCTTTTGTTACTTAAATGCACCAAAGTATGTTTGCAATGTATATATGTAGCGAAGTATAGGAAAATGGAAGAAAAAGTGAAAGAATGATGAATAAATGAAGATTCATAATTGTACGAAGAATGATGAATAAATGAAGATTCATAATTGTACGAAGAATCCAAGGATTCAACATTCCTGAGTTCCAAGACAGAGGAAAGACCAAGTTTGGTTGAAGAATAAAGAGCTACGAACAAGAAACAAGCAATCTACAAACCAAACACCAAAGACCAAAGAAAGTGTCCTGCAGGAGCCCTCCATCCGATCAGACACAACCCGCATCCTATTCGGATGAAGGCGATGTTGAAGACCAGCTGATCGGCTGGAGTCCCAACCGATTGGTTGAAGGAACCTGTTTTGCCAAAGACTTCATCATTAAGAATTATAACTTATTTCCAACGATTCTAGGCCCTTCCTACATTGTTTCTAGTCCCTTCTAGTCTACTTGAAGGCCAAGTTGTAGTATTAATGATCCTATGCTTTGAGAGTAGTATAAATAGAGCCATTTGCAATTATTTGAAGAAACACAATTACCAATTAACTCTCTAATCATCAACCACTCTCAAATACTCTCTCAAAAGCTCTCAATTTCGTCCTTAGAAGTCCAGGAAACTTTGGAGGTCCAAGAAGTCAACATTTGGAAGTCAAACCATCAAAAAGTCAACACCAATACTTTTGGTATCATTACCTAATCATTTGTAATCTTATTCCAATCGTTGTAAGATTTTAATCATGTTTTCTAATGTTCAAAATTCTAAGTTTATGTTCATGTTTGCTATGAGTGGCTAGTGCCTTTGTGCACTTGCTTAGATGATTTTTATTATATACTGATTTGTTTATGGTTGTGATAACATGTTTTAATTCAATTACAAGTTAATTTTAAGATCTAATTATGCTTAAGTTTCATAGTGACATTTGTTAATCAAGTTTGACTAGTTGTTAGTAATTCTAAAGGTGGAAAGGTTTATTGTTATTCAACTAGTCATAATCATTTGTCTATGAATGATTGTTTTTACCCATTATTCTTGGTTAAACAAAGAAACTTAATTGTGATTGTAATAAGAATACTTTTGTCTATCAAATTGGATTGGTTGAAAACCACCTCATAGGTCGAAAGATTAGTCGTTTGCAATCAATTGTAACCTTTTTGTCTATGATCGGTTACCTTTTGTATTGACCATTTTCTAAGCAAATTTGATAAGACAAAGGAATGTTTTTGTGTTTAAGTTTGTGAATCAAATTTATGAAACTTGAATTGATCTTGAATTGATTGGTAAAACTTAATGCTTGTTTTTATAAACTAAAATCTTGACGAAGGTTTAACTTGTAAGAACACCATCTAATTATCATAACAAACATGTAAGAGGAGTTATCACAATCATGCTTATCAAGAGTAGTAAACTATTCTAAGCAAGTGTAGTTTTAATTATTTGAATTTTCATCATCATCATTATTGCTTATTGTTGAGTACCTTGGATTTACTATTAGTAGATTTAACTCTTACTATTCGATTTACACACAAATCCCTGCAAACGATCCCGACTTACCATCATAATATTTCTATATCGGACGAGTTCAATTGCTTGTATGTGTTATTAATAGATTCGGTAAATCACTCTTATAAATTTAAAACTTGTAACACATCAGAGTACTACTCATGAATTTGATTCTTTACTTCTTATAGCCAACCCTTATTAAATGAGAATAAACTCTAATATGGGGTGTTAATCATGCATGTAACAAGACCTAGAAACAGGATAAAACTTTATACATTATGTTATGATAATCGGGTTGAAGGGTTTTAAACTTGTTAGTCACGTTGTTTGAATGTGTATAATTTATGTATTGGATCTAGTTGGTGCATCGTGTGTGAGTGTCATCGAGTCATTTTAGTGTTATCTAAAAATGGCTAAACCCTAATTTGGTCATTAATGATATTAATTACACCTTAAACCCTATACTTTGATAATTTACACATTTAGACCCAAGATTTTGCTATTTGTCATAATTAACCCCAAACTATGGTAGTTGTCATTATTAACCCTCAACTTAACTAAATTATCAATTGTAACCTTAAGGTATCAAACTTACTTATTCGAAAAGTTACTAAATCTGGAAAGTTACTAAATAAGGAAGGTTACTAAAAATGGAAAGTTTTTAAAAATAGAAAGAAACCCTAATCTGGATAACTATACGCACTAAACTTATAAAATGAACTTATAAGTAATACGTGATCATTAATTTGTGTAGATTCCGTGAAAAGGGAGTGATTCATCTCTTGAGATCCTTTTTCTCATTTGCTTGCTTTGCATAAGGTACATATATTCTACCCTTTCTTAGTAAGGGTGTTTTCTCTCATGGCTTCTCGATCCTTGACTTTGATTCATTTGCTATGATATGATCCGTTTGATATGATCCTTTGATATGATTTCCTATGATATGATTTAGTTGGATATCCATTTTGTTATGATGTTCATTATGCTATCTCTTTTGATATGAGATTCTGTTCAATTTGATATGCCTTTGTTGATTATGGTATGATAGCTCTGTTATGATTATGTATAGCTTTGTTCCGTTTTGTTCTGTTCTGTTGCCCGAGCTATTTGTTACTAGCCATAGAGGTACCATGACCATGTCATTAAGGAACCAATGGCATGACACTTTCTATGGAGGTGTGATGGATCCACGGCGTTCCATTCTATCATGTTCTGTTATGATATGATATGATATATGATGATTTGTGCACATGGCCATTATGTATATGTATGTACAGTCTCGTACTGGCATATGTATTTTATTTTGCAGGGAGCGTATGGATGCATCCTAGATTCTGTTCTGTTCTGTTCTCGATATGATTAGTGATTGGTTTGTACGTGTCATGCACCCCATTTCACTTCTGGTACAATGGAGTCTGCAGCTCCTTGTACAACTTATGATTTGAAAGATATATGGATATGATATGATATGATTATGTGACTAAGTATTTGGCATGGTTTTTGAGCTCGATGTTCATTTATGTTCTGTTATATGATTATTATACTCTGTTTGATTCCTTTGACTTTATTATGATCTCCTTATGTTTCGCTATGATTTGCTTCTTATGATATATGACATTTTGTTCAGTTGATCCTTGATCTCTTATTCGATTGACAGATGATATTCGTTCAGCAAGAGCTTATGTTCCTTTCCCTATACTTATATATGTTCGATTATTCGTTTTGTTTATATCTGTTCACTGGGCTTTTTAAGCTCAGCCGCATTTCTTTTCCTGCGGCAGGTTTAGGTTGGAAGCTGGGATTTGAGTGAAGAGTGCATAGGAGCTCTTAGTGTACTACCCTGATGATAGATACCCATTTTGCTTCTGGAGTAGACTTGGATTTGTCTTCAGTTAGACTTAGTTTGGATTTGTATTTGGTTTTGGAACTCATTATGTTTAGAGTTAGTATTTCGGTATTATCTTAGTATACCTTGTAATCATTATGTTTATAAGTCTTCTACTTGCGTTTGTATGTTGTGGTTGACACCATAATGTGGCATTTTGACCCTTCTCGGGTTGGGATGTTACAAAATTAGTAAAGATTATGGAATGGATCATTGATGATTTGATTCGTCGTATGTACAGGGCAATTTTAATATTTGTATTCCCGTTGGATAAAAGAATCACTTGAGGACAAATGATAATTAAATCTTCTGGAGTCGTATTCACGTTGAGATTTGAATTGTAAATTACGTTTGTGTTTTTCGTTTTAATGCTTGATTTTCGAATATTTTTGGTTTGGTTTTTAGGGATTTAAAAACTATTTTAACTAATTAAAATTTAAACCAATTAAATAGCAACTACAAGTAATGACAATAAAATTAAGCTAAGAATATGATATTAAAAGATATGCTTGCCAAGAGTGGTGAAAAGATCATAAAGTGTGAATTCTCGTTTTAAGCCCTTTTTTTTTAATTAATACCCGTCAAAATAAATCATTTTCTCACAACGTTGGCTTATATTGAAAACAATTAATTTTTCTTGTTAAAAATTATTAGATCTAAATAATTAATTATCCTAACGGCTTTTTTACGTTAAAACAACCAACTAAAAAGATATACAAATACTCCAGAAATTATTAATCAACAACCTTTGAATATTCGTTTAAAAATGAATGTTTTCTCACAACGTTGGTTTATATTGAAAACACTTCTTTTTACATAGGTAAAATCTACTTGGTTTAGATAATTAGTTACCTTAACGGCTTTTGCCCGTTAAAGTTACTAAAAATCAAACCAAGTAAACCAAAGGTTATCAACTAATAATTTCTAAGGTTTCACACTTAATTTCACAATTCACCAACACTTAACAAGCATATAATAAGATCTACTCACTACTCATATTAATTAAACTAATAAAAACAAATAATCCAATAAACATAAACATATTTCTACACTAAATATTTAAGCTAAAGAATTGAAAAGGAAAGAAAGTAGAACCCAATCTAAGAGATGAGACGAAAATAACTACCCGATTTTACAAACTTGTCAAATTCTAAAGTTTACTTTTTAAAAAGCTTTAATATAACAAAGTAGTTAATAAAGTTTGTGACTTTATTAACTAATTAGTTTTATTAAGAATAAAAAGCAATAAACTTTAGTAATAAGCTAGCTTATAAAACCCTTAAGCTCCTCGCCTTAGATGTAGGATAATGAGAAACAAAGAAAGATCAACACTTTATCAAAGGTTAGTACAAATAAGCAATCTGTGGAAAACTAGAAGGGGGGTTGAATAGTTTTTACCGTTTTAAAGTTTTATATGCTTTGTTACTATATGTTAGTTTCAAAGGAAACAATCACAAATAAATAATCACACAATGTAAGTAAAAGATAAAGAGAGGAAAGATCAAACCACACGACACTGTTGTTTATAGTGGTTCGGCTACAAGGACTCTCTTCCTTGCCCTACTCCACTCCCCGAGTTTCCTACTCGAGAGTTTATCTTTCACTAAGAAACAAACTCCTTTCCTAGGTGGAGAAAACCTTTACACATTGCTTACTTCCTTTTCCGGTACTAAGCTAAACACCGGGTTCTTTCACAAGGTAGAACCAACCTGACGTCGCCTACTTACTTTACCGACACTAAGCTAGACGTCGAGTTCTTTACACGGGTACAACTACTCCCTAAACTCTTTGTGCTTTAAGGACTAAAGCACTAACCACACTCACTGATTACAAATGATAGATATGATGTGTGAAACAAACTACAATATCACACAGTAATGCAACTAAAGGATTACGGTTCTGTAGATCCTTGAATGCTTGATCTCCTTTCTACAAAATGAAAGATCAAAGTGAAATGCAACTATGAATGATGTTAGTAAGATATGTACTGAATGAATATATGTGTTAAAGCTATATGAGTGATGAGAGAGCCAAATGATCAGCTTCCTATTTATAGGCAAGCTGATCTTCAGCTCACGGATCCCACGGATCCCTCAAAAGGGATCCGCCCTTTATGTGATTTGGATCCGTGGGACATGACAGCTAAGGTATAGTTGTCTCTTACCATATCTTAGTTGTATCTTACCAAATCATCCAAGATCTTCAAATGTCAACTATGTATCTTGCAAATCTAACCAAGATATATCAAAGATCTTCTATGTGATGCATGCAATGATGTCATGGAATGGTTTTAGAATTAAAGTTTCCTTTTAAGGAAACAAGTTACTAAACTTGTAATTCTTAGTTAATATGTGAAGTGTAAAGTGTGTACTTAAGAGACTAAGCTAGTATTTATTATTTGCTAAAAGATATTCCTTATATTTGTCATTAACAAAACTAATGAAAGATCAAAGAATATAAATAACGTTTTTGAGACGCTATTTGTATTAACAATCTCCCCCTTTTTGTTGATGACAAAACATAAGGTATATTTTTGAGCAAGAGAATAAATATAGCATGAGTTCTTAAAAATATATATTAAGTTTGTTTATTAAAGAAAAGTTTTGTAAAAAAATGTATGTACTGTGATGAATCACAGTTGATGCAAACTTAGTTCCTTTCTCCCCCTTTTTGTCGAAACAAAAAGAGTAGCGTAGCGGAATGCAATTTTGAGAACTTTAAAGCTCCCCCTTGTTTTATACTCCCCCTAGATGGAGTAATCAAGGAAATAATGCATGAATCTACAAAACAAACGGTTAGTATATGAAATGCTTATGAGATGCTCCCCCTTGATGTATACTCCTCACTACTCGAGTACCAACGTATACTATGAAGGGTATGATATGCTGCAAATGAAGTGTTAGTAATGAATGACTTCAATTAAGAAGTAGAATGCTTGTGAAGTATTCTCCCAAACAAGCCATTTAATAAGTTTTGACTTGAAAAAGTCAAAGTAAGTGTCTGATCATTATTTGTACCTAAGGTAATGATAATCAAGATATAATATATGCTATAGAAGAATGTTAGTTCACAATGATAATGATAATATGCAATATGTTGATCACTCATAAGCATAAAACATCATATTCATATAAATTGAAAATTGTGTGACAAAAGTCACAAAGAGAAATGATGTTATGAGTACAATAAAAAGACATAAAAAGTAAAAAGTCCTAAAACAACAATTTAAAAGGTCCTAACAACTAGTCTAAAAATCTCCTATTGAGGAGGATGAGAGATTGCGTTTAAACGTTCAAGAACATGGTTCAAGATGAACCTCATCTCATTTTGAAGCTCATGGACCAAGATGTTGGTCCTTTGGGCCAAGTGAGCCGTTCTCTCACAATGTGCGCAATCATGACTTGAGAAGCCGGGAGGGAGACTAGGCTCCAAGCTTTGCGGTGGTGGTGGTGGTGGTTGGTTGTTGTTGTTGTTTGATGGTTGTTGTGGTGTTTGGAGGGAGTTCATAAGGATGTTTTGAATGTCCATTGCTTCATGAAGGCGATGGTCCACCATACCCGAGAGAGTGTAGAGACGGTTGAGCTCTTCACTAATCTCTTCTTGGGTTTGAGGCATATTCATCCACATTGCCTCGTCAATGGCTACTAGAGTGGATGTGGGTGATAGAGGTTGTGGTTGAGGTTGGGATGATTGTGCATCATGGTATAAAGGGCCATGGATATCCGGGTAAACCGGGTGAAAAAGCATGGGTTGTTGACCTTCAAAGGTCATGGGTGGAAGATTGGGTAATTTTGGTGAAAGTTCTTCTAAGTCATCAAGATGTGGTGATGTAGGAGGAGTCCTAAATAATTCCAAGGGTTGGAGTGTGGGTGATTTTGGTGGTGATGGTGATCTATCAGGCTGTGATGGAGCCGGTGGTGGAGTAGTGGCTATTGGAGTAATGGTTGGTGGTGGTGTTTGTATAACAACATGTGATGGTGTTGGGGTGGAGAGTGTGAGGAAATTTTCACTAGCAATGGGTGAGGATATGTTGAGTGGTGATGATTCTTCAGAGGATGAGTTGTGAATGTTGATAAAACAACAAGGTTTCACACTCATACGGGCTGTTCGTTTTAGTGGCTTGGATGTGGAGGAGTTGTTTGATTTTGTCATTGAGACTATTTGGTGAAGTATGATAGCTAAAATGTACAGGAGAAGAGATGGTTGTGATGTGAATTGAAGATCCTAAAGTGGTAATTTATAGACAGAAGGTATATGAGTCTGTGTGTTTGGATTTGATGTGAATCCAATAGAGAATGTTGGTTCTAAATGATTTGGAACAAAAATTTTTGCAGGTCATATCAAGGAAGTCAATCCATTGAGCTTTGGTTGAGTAATATGTTTTGGATATGCAGTTAATACAAGAGGATAGTGGAAAATCTGATGATTTGATATTTCCACGGATTTGACGGATCCCTAAAAAGGGTTCCTTCTTTGTATCAGTTTGGTAACTCACTCCTAAAATTCAAAAATTTAAATTTTGGTGGGAAATTATGTTCCTAAGTTTCTAATAATTCCTAAGTGATTCTAAGATGAATTATGATCAGAGAATGAATCCTAATTGATACTAAATACTAAGATTTAAGAATCGGGATAAGTCGAAAAAGTTTTAAAATTTTACTGGGAAACCTGCGGATCCAAATGGTTGCAAATGCGGAACCATTTTTAGGGATCCGCCAAATCCGCAGGATGGCGGATGGCGGATCCAACGATAAGCCTTGGCGGAACCCTGGTTTGGGATCCGCCGGATCCGTATGCCTAATACTTAAAAACTAAACAGAACATATGTCATATTTCTCGTTTTTCGGCGAAAACCCGAAAATGCACCTAGACCTTACTTAACATCTAATATGTATAGCAAAACAACTAAAAGTGATAACATTAACACATGATTGCTCATAGTTTAATCCATACTTAGAAACTTACCGTTTTGGGTGTTATGCCAAACACTGGCTATAACCCTGAAAATTGATAACCATGATGGTTATCCACCTGCAAGTGTTAGTTATTACACATACACAACAAGTATCATCAGATAAATTCTAGACACATAGAAGTTTAACAACACAATATCCAACATTGTTTAAAACCAAACACTCCATCAACTCAGCTTCTTCTTCAACTTCTTCATCCCCTTGTGTAATTTCATCATCCAACGACCCAGATTCTTCACCATTCCCTTGATGTTTCGATACTCAGCGGATTCATGTTGAATTGGAGGAAGATGGCTCAAGTACTCGGGTGGAGGAATCCTAGAATTTGGCATACCATCATCTTCACTCATTGAAGATGATGAGGATGATGTTGGTACACGAGGACGTTTACCCTTATCAACACTAACCCTATAGTCGCTCAAAGGAACGAAGGTATGTTCAATTTCATTGTAATCCGGAACAAAGCCTAAATGGTTTGGACGAGCGGGTGCAAAGGCTCTATAGAGTCGGGTTAGGAGCATACCATAAGGCATTGCAATCTTGCTTTGAACCGGAATGTCACACATTCTTTTGGCAACATAATAAGCAAGATTGAATGGTTGACGAGTAGAGATGTTGTACATCATGTGGCATAAACAAGCATTGATATGATCACGGTTTCCTATGGTGCACATCACATTTGCCCTTAATACATCCTCCATCTTCTTGAATTCGGGTCTTAGTTCATTAAGTTCCATTGCAAATGGATCTCTAGCAACTTCACGACCACGATACATTCTTGTGGGGTTGTTCTTAGGAATGAAGAGATGTTCCCTAATCACTTCTTTTGATTGGAGAGGAGTGGCATATGGTGTCGTCCTATCGAGATTGGAGTCTAAGATTGTTAAGGACCATTTGTCCGAGTAAATACATGTTCCTTGACTTGGAATTCCTAAGACCTCACCAAATTGATTAAGAGGAATGTTGACAAGATTTTCATTTAGAGTAAAATGAAGACTTAAGTAACCTTCATCACTCGAACTAAGACCTACACTAGCATAGAACTCAAGTATGAACCTAGGAATGATTGGTTCATCTATGTCTAAAAGAGAATCAAATCGAATTGCGGCTAATTGTTCCCTAAGTTGAGTTCCTTCATAGAATGATGAATCTACGGCTCTACCCTCATGGACATACTTATTCTCTAAGGCTTTGAAAATTTCGATTTGAGCATTGGTTAAACCTTTGGTTTTGTGGACTTTGGGTAAGTAGTTAACGGTTTTCTTGTGATCGTAGTTGGTTGCGGGAGGCATGATTTTCCTAAGTACAAAAAGTTACATAGTTTTAGTTAAAATGATCAAAGGAAGTGTAAAATTCCTAGTGTGTGCCTACATGGGGACAATGTGGAGGTGCGGTTATCTCGACTCGTTTTGATGCAAGAAAAGTTAGTTTATGCAAATTTTGTTTACAAACGAGAGATAACCCAAATGCTCCTATTTCAATGTAGCTACGATTGAATGTACCCGAAAATACATATTGGTTATGTATTCCCTTTAGCATTCAAGAGACATTATGCAAGTGAAGTCTAAAAGATAACGTTTTTGCATTTGTATGAACAATGTAAGAAAAAATTATTTTACCTAGTCGTTAAAAGATTTTAGTGAAAAATTTTCATGGGGTTTTTGTTAAATTAAGACAATGTGCTATGAGATGCAATTCCTAACTAAGAAAAACATGTTTTTAAGTATAATACAATAAATATGCTTCATGATTTTTCAAGAATTATGCATATACCCCAAGTTTATGTTTTGTGCATGAAATGGAAATCCTAGACGCAGATCAGGAGTATAAATATGATAAGAATACTTACAGTGATGTTAGAAGCACAAATTTGTGGAAGAAAATGGTCTAAAATGTGATGGAGATTAAGTGTGTGTCGAATGTAGTAAGGTGATATGTTTTGGAGTGAGGAATGAATAGTAGTTGTTCTTGTTTATTTAATAATAAACTGATCACAGCATACGACGGATCCGGCGGATCCCAAACAAAGGATCCGTCTTTGTTGTCGATTGGATCCGCGGATCAGAACACGTGTTTTGGTTTGGTGTCGTGTGTGGCTAAACTAAAGTTTACACTAATGTTTCTCCTAATCACTAGGTTCCATTAATCCTAATCCAAGTCTAAGATAATTGAATGGTTCTCGTTTAAGTGGTTTAGTGAGAATATCGGCAATGTTGTCCTCTGAGGAAACTTTCTCAATTGAGATGATTCCCTTCTGTACATTGTCACGAAGGAAGTGATGGCGTATTTCAATATGTTTAGTTCTAGCGTGTTGGACTGGATTTTTGCTTAGATTGATAGCACCTTTGTTGTCGCAAAGAATGGGAATGTTGTTGAGTTCAATTCCATAGTCGACGAGAGCTTGTTTCATCCACAGTGCTTGTTGACACGCCTTTCCTGCAGACACATACTCTGCCTCTGTTGTTGAGATTGCGAGGGCAGTTTGTTTCTTAGCGAACCATGATGTTAGACAATATCCTACAAAAGTACAAATACCGCTAGTACTTTTCCTATCAACATAATCACCTGCGTGATCTGAGTCAGTATACACTATGGTTTCTACACCCGTTCCTTTGGGATACCATAATCCTAAGTGTGTAGTACCTTTGATGTACCTAAATATTCTTTTAACGGCTTCAAGATGGGACGTTTTTGGATCTTCTTGAAAACGTGCACATAAACAAACACTAAACATAATGTCAGGCCTACTAGCCGTAAGATAGAGTAAACTACCAATCATTCCTCTATATTTAGTGCTATCTACGGATTCATTTTCTTCATCCTTAGTAAGTTTGGTTTCGGAGGACATGGGTGTTCTCATGGGTTTTGAGTCTTCAAGACCAAACTTCTTAAGCATATCTTTGATATACTTTGATTGGTTGAAGAATATCCCATCTTCTAATTGTTTAATTTGGAGACCTAAGAAAAAGTTTAGTTCCCCCATCATATTCATTTCAAACTCGTCATGCATGATTTTTGAGAAATCGTCGCATAACTCTTGACAAGTTGAACCGAATATAATGTCATCCACATATATTTGGACTATAATAATATGTGATCCCTTTTTCTTGGTGAAGAGAGTATTGTCTACTAGGCCCATGGTATACTTATGGTCAACTAGGAAAGTCTTAAGTCGATCATACCAAGCCTTTGGTGCTTGCTTAAGTCCATATAAAGCTTTCTTAAGTTTGAAAACATAATTTGGTTTTTCAAAGTCGGCAAAGCCGGGAGGTTGTGCAACATATACTTCTTCATTTATAAGACCATTTAAGAAAGCACTTTTGACATCCATTTGAAATAACTTAAAATCATGTGCACATGCATATGCAAGTAATATTCTAATAGACTCAAGTCTAGCTACGGGTGCAAAGGTTTCATCGTAATCTATACCTTCTTGTTGATTGTAACCTTGAGCTACTAGCCTAGCTTTATTTCTAGATATAATACCCTTTTCATCCATTTTATTTCTAAAGACCCATTTGGTGCCTATTATGGTTTGATTTTTAGGTGGAGGGACCAATGTCCAAACATCATTTCTAATAAATTGATTAAGTTCTTCTTGCATAGCAATTACCCAAGATTCATCTTTTATTGCCTCGTCTATATTTTTAGGTTCAATGGTTGAAATAAAACAAAAATAATTACTTTCATTTTGAGCTTTGGATCTTAATGTTCTTTCATTAAGTTTTCCTATGACATTTTCTAATGGATGACTTTTAGTTTCTTTAATATTGACTATTTCTCCTTTTACGGGTTCATTGTCATTTTCAATGTTTTCTATATCATTAACCATTTGACTTTCAACTAAGTCATCATCTACCAAAGGTGATGTCTTAGAAGGAGGTGGACTTTCGTTGAATGTTACGTTCAACGATTCCTCGACTCTTGATGTTTCCTTGTTTAATACAATATATGCTTTACTGTTTTGTGAGTACCCAAGGAATACACCTTCATACGACTTTGGGTCGAACTTAGTGAGATAGTCCTTTGTGTTTAAAATGAAGCACTTGCTTCCAAAAACTCTAAAATATCCTAATGTAGGCTTTTTGCCTCGATAAATTTCATAAGGAGTTTTATTTAAAAATTGTCTAATTAAAACTCTATTTAGGATATATGTAGAAGTATCTACAGCGTGACACCAAAACTTTTGTGGTATGTTTTGTTCATTTAACATAGTTCTACTCATTTCTTGTATTGTTCTATTTTTACGTTCTACTACACCATTAGATTGAGGTGTACGAGGAGCAGAGAAATTATGAGTTATTCCATTATTATCACAAAAATTTCCAAATTGAATTTCATTGTCAAATTCTCGACCATGGTCAGTTCTAATAGATACTATATTACTTCCTATTTGATTTTGAATTTTCTTGCTTAGAATTTCAAATTTGTCGAATGCCTCATTTTCAGTTTTCAAAAACTTTGTCCATGTATATCTAGAGTAATCATCTACTATGACTAAAGTGTAAAAATTTCCTCCATAACTTTGTATAGCCGACGGGCCAAACAAATCCATATGTAATAATTCTAGGCATCTAGATGTAGATACCATGTTTTTAGCCTTATGGCTATTATGTACTTGTTTCCCAATTTTGCAAGCATCACAAAAGTGTTGGTCATATTTCAACTTGGGTAGGTTCCTAACGAGTTCTTTGGATGACAAAGATTGAATAAGCCTCATATTAGCATGACCTAAGCGTCGATGCCATAGAGTTGAGTTTTCGTCCAAGGAGGTAAGACATAACTTATCTTGAGGTGTTTTATCTAATTTCATAACATAGACATTATTCTTTAAAACACCTTTTCCTACGGTTATGCCATCTTTAAGTATTTTACTTCCATTTTCACTGAAAAGGACGTTATACTTTTTGCGGCATAATTGACTTATACTAAGTAAATTAAATCCTAAATTATCTACATGAGCAACATCATCAATAGATAGAGAGTCATGAGAGATTGTACCTTTTCCGATGATTTTACTTTTAAGCTTGCTACCGAATGTGACATTACCTCCGTCATACACTTGATAGGTTGAGAAAAGATTTTTGTTTCCCGTCATGTGTCTTGAGCACCCACTATCTTTGATCCACTCATCAGGTTCAAGATCAACTTTCAAGCATACCTAAGTTCATAAATGACTCAAGCATTTGGTCCCCAATATCTCATGGGTCCGTTTGGGTTAAACATGACATTATCATGGTTTATGTATGTAAATGGTGGACAATTGTTCCATGACATATAATTAGGACCATGAAAGTTTCTAGGTATGTTTTGGTTCCAATTATTTTGATAAGTATGTTGTGGATTAACTATACTCTTTGGAAAGGGGTGTTTGGGAAAACTCATTTGAGGTCTCTGTTGATCCGTTTTAACTCTATATTCATTTCTAGCTTGTCCTCTTCCTAAAGATACTGTTGGTTTATGTTTATTATTATTTATACTACTGTTAGGTTTCTTAGTAACTTTAACAAACTCGGAACGGTCGACTTTGTGAACCTTCTGTTCAACTTCTGTACTCGCGGATCCTTTGGATGCACTTGGCGGATCCAAATTTTTGGATCCGTCGGATCCGTGAGTGTCCAACTTGGTTGAATCAGTTTTATTCACAGTCTGTTCCTTATAATCACTTAAGGTTCCTAGTTTCATAAAGCCTAGTCCTGTTTTATCATGAGGTAACTTTTGCATTTTCATTATTTCATCTGCACAACTTATGTTTTTATCAAACCTTTTAAACTTTGAATTTTGTTTGATTAAATCTTCCTGTGTGGTTCTTAAGGTTTCTAATTCAAGTTTTAGTTCTTGACAAGACACACACGTTTCTTTACTATCTTTACCTTTTTCAATTCGTATTGCTTTTTCTTTAAGCCAAAATACTTCATTTTCTAAAAGTGATGTCTTTGTTTTCAAAAACTTGTTTTTGTTTATGATTTTTAAAGTTACGTCACACAGTTTGTTATATTCTACTTCTAAGGTTTCATCATCTATAGAGGAGTATGAATCAGAATGTACCTCTTCTGTGTCATTAGCCATAAGTGCCATTTCGTTGTTTTTAGGCTCATCATCATCATCTCCTTCACTATCGCTCCAAGCTCCACTAACGAAGGCTCTTTGAGACTTGGTCTTTGGAGGCTTTGGACATTCTCCTATTAAGTGACTGGAGTCACCACACCTATAGCATTTCCTATCAACCTTACCTTTCTTATCGTTACGATCTTTCCGAGAGGATTTCTTTTCATCACGAGGTGGTTTTACAAACTTTCCTCATCTTCTGAAGAATTTCTTGAAATCCCTCACGGCCATGGCATACTCTTCATCATCACTGTTTGAACAAGACTCATCATCATCACTTGACTCGACTTTGGCTTTCAAGGCAATAGACTTAATCTTCTCCCTTTTGCCTTTGACAATTTCTGAGTCTTTTTCCATAATCATTTCGTGAACTTTAAGGTTTCCTATGAGCTCATCCAGTGTCATGCTTGACAGATCTTTAGATTCTTCAATAGCTGTCACTTTTGCTCTCCATTTCGGATGGAGTGCTCTTAGAAATTTCCTGACAAAATTCTTACTAGAAAAAGATTCATCAAGTGCTTTAAGTGATGTAATAATAGTATTGAACTTAGCAAACGCACTATCAATGGTCTCATCTTCAGAGATAACAAATTGTTCGTATTGTTGGACAAGAAGATCAATTTTGTTATCTTTTACTTGTGAGTTCCCTTGATGTGTGATAATAAGAGATTGCCAAATATCCTTAGCCGTTTTACACATAAAAACTCTTTCATATTCTTTCTTAGTTAAGGCATTATAAAGCATCATTTTGGCTTCATTATTTTTGGCAATTAGTTTCTTTTGCTCATCACTGTGACGAGTAAGAGAAGCTCCTTCATCCCGACCACCCGAAATATTATTACTAATAGGTTTGTAATCACCATCAACTATAATATACCATAGATCTATGTCCTTTGACTTTACATAAGTCTCAAAGCGATTTTTCCAATAAATAAAACAATTTGGTTCAAATAGAGGTGGTCTCTGCATAGATTGCCCTTCTTTAAAGTTTTCAAAATCCATGGATCGTTTTAAGTTTTAAAATACAATATATTTTAAAGATCTTAAGTAACGTAGCTCTTGATGCCAATTGTGGAAAACTAGAAGGGGGGTTGAATAGTTTTTACCGTTTTAAAGTTTTATATGCTTTGTTACTATATGTTAGTTTCAAAGGAAACAATCACAAATAAATAATCACACAATGTAAGTAAAAGATAAAGAGAGGAAAGATCAAACCACACGACACTGTTGTTTATAGTGGTTCGGCTACAAGGACTCTCTTCCTTGCCCTACTCCACTCCCCGAGTTTCCTACTCGAGAGTTTATCTTTCACTAAGAAACAAACTCCTTTCCTATGTGGAGAAAACCTTTACACGTCGCTTACTTCCTTTTCCGGTACTAAGCTAAACACCGGGTTCTTTCACAAGGTAGAACCAACCTGACGTCGCCTACTTACTTTACCGACACTAAGCTAGATGTCGAGTTCTTTACACGGGTACAACTACTCCCTAAACTCTTTGTGCTTTAAGGACTAAAGCACTAACCACACTCACTGATTACAAATGATAGATATGATGAGTGAAACAAACTACAATATCACACAGTAATGCAACTAAAGGATTACGGTTCTGTAGATCCTTGAATGCTTGATCTCCTTTCTACAAAATGAAAGATCAAAGTGAAATGCAACTATGAATGATGTTAGTAAGATATGTACTGAATGAATATATGTGTTAAAGCTATATGAGTGATGAGAGAGCCAAATGATCAGCTTCCTATTTATAGGCAAGCTGATCTTCAGCTCACGGATCCCACGGATCCCTCAAAAGGGATCCGCCCTTTATGTGATTTGGATCCGTGGGACATGACAGCTAAGGTATAGTTGTCTCTTACCATATCTTAGTTGTATCTTACCAAATCATCCAAGATCTTCAAATGTCAACTATGTATCTTGCAAATCTAACCAAGATATATCAAAGATCTTCTATGTGATGCATGCAATGATGTCATGGAATGGTTTTAGAATTAAAGTTTCCTTTTAAGGAAACAAGTTACTAAACTTGTAATTCTTAGTTAATATGTGAAGTGTAAAGTGTGTACTTAAGAGACTAAGCTAGTATTTATTATTTGCTAAAAGATATTCCTTATATTTGTCATTAACAAAACTAATGAAAGATCAAAGAATATAAATAACGTTTTTGAGACGCTATTTGTATTAACACAATCTAAATAATAATACTAGATCAAATAAGTTCTAGAAAAGCTAATCCAATCTAGTGTACTAGTTTTAAATCTAATAAGCTAATAAGCAAATAGATCTAAACTAGTAAAAGAAAAGAAATAAGCTAAAAGATTATTTTTAAGAAAAATAAGCTGAATAGAAAAAAGTTTCAATTTTTATGAAGAGAAAAAGATGAATAAGCTAAAAGATTAATAGATCTAATAATACTAAAGAAGCTTTGAAAAGAAATAAGGAAATAAAAAAGGTGCTTATTGAATAAGCTATATGAAAAGCTTATCCAAAAAGCTAATCTATTTAATCTCTAAATAAGCTATTAGGTAAAGCTTATTAAAGAATAAAAGTTATTAAAAGAAAGCTTAAAGTGAATAAGCTATGAGAGAGCTTATCAAAAGTAAACAAATCTAATAAGCTACAATAAGCTATTAAGCTAAAATAGCTAATTAGATAAGAAAAGGAAAAAAAAAAGAAAAGAAAAAAGATAAAAAAAAGAAAAAGAAAGAGGAGAGTAGAAGAGAAAATTAAGATAAGTAATACCAAACATCTTCATCTTCATTAAAGTAATAAGCTAAAAGTGAGTACAATAAGTTATTGAAGATAAGCTAAATATATTACACCAAATAAGCTATTACAATTAAATAGAAAGCACTAAAATACTACTCTAAAAACTGCTACCTAATAGACTAAATAATTTTGTGTGTGATAAATTGTCTACTCCCCTGGTATGTGTTAAATCACATACCTTTTCTTTATCAAAAATGGACTCAAAAGACCAAAAACCGACCATAAATGCCGCATATATGCTTATTTTTGTGTTTGTGAATATGCAGGTAAAGGATTTAAGAAAATGACGAAAAGAAAGACAAAACAGACGAAAACGAGCATGAGAATGAAAGAGTGAGAAAAGCCGAGGCCGGG
This sequence comes from Artemisia tridentata subsp. tridentata, assembly GCA_021014915.2. NCBI lineage: Eukaryota > Viridiplantae > Streptophyta > Magnoliopsida > Asterales > Asteraceae > Artemisia > Artemisia tridentata. The sequence goes on from CP139505.1 coordinate 233,365,506, forward strand.
GATATGATTTTAGACGTTTTTATCTATTAAAAACCCAAAACCTCAAAACCCAAAGCTTAAATGATAAATCATTTACATTTATGGTCCAAAGATCTTTGCAAAGTTATCCCTAACTAACTTTTGTTAAAAATCTATTACTAACAAAATCCTAAAAATCCAATCCCAATCCAATCCTATAAACATATCCGGCCCTTTATAAGCCCAATCCACCACCCTTTATACCGGATCCAACCTTTTACTTAAAACCCGAATCCCTTTACCCAAAAACCCGACCATTCCTTATAATAACCCGAAGGTCAAAGAGCATTAATAACCTGGTCAAACAATAACTAAAAAGGCGGGTAAAGACCGAATTACTGTTCATCATCCCTTCCCCAAGTTACCCTGCTCCCATTGAACTTTACCCCTTCTAGAAAGATGACACATCAGGAGAAATGAACTCATATCCAATCCTACTTGGCATTTTGGAGCTTTCCCATTGGCTATTGAGATATGGCGTTTGATTGGAAGGCTGAGATCATTGATTAATGTCGACATCAGGGATTAAGGGCAAGGATTGGATTGAAGAAACCCTAGAAAGCAACCCTGAGGACTATAAATAGGGCCTTCTTCACACACATTGAGGATCCTCTTTTATGCTTTTTTTTCTTTAATCATTTTTATTGTATTAGCATAATTTCAACTTATTTCTTGTCATTTATTTAAGCATTGTAATACTTTCTCAGCTAATAATAAAAGTTCAATTCATTTAATTGCCTTTCCTTCTTTACTTTTATGCTTAAGATGCTCTTTAATGGTTAAATAAGCTTTATGTAACACCCCAGCCCGACAAGGGTTAAGATATCACATTCATGGTGTCAAACAGAACATACACAAGCAGAAGACATTAATAATACAATTAAATTCAAGGTTACAAATGAAATCTAAGATAAATGGAATACAAGTATTTCAACAAATGTACAATATGTCTAGTAATGAAAGTCTCCAAGTCAACTCTAATCCAAGGTAGCTATCAAAGGTGTAGTCCTCTAAGGGCTCTTATACACTCTTCACTCATACCCAGCTTCCAACCTAAAACCTGCCACAGGAAAAAAAATGCGGTTGAGCTTAAAAAGCCTAGTGAATAGATATATATAACAACGAATAATCAAACATATATATAAAAAGAAAGGAAACACAAGCTCCTGCTGAAACGAATATCATCTGTCAAAAGAATGAGAGATCAAGATCATCTGAACAAATGTCATAAGTCAACTGAAATGGAGAAAACAAAATATGGTGCATTGGGGAATAAAAGAAGGTATATCGAAATGTATCAAGGGTGAAAGGATTGTCAGGAATCTACCACGAGCCCAGAAACATATCATATCATAACATCATAATCGTAATCTTCATAAATAACCGTAAGTAACATAATGGAGTGATCAGCTCCCAGAATTGTGAAGGGCATGTATTGCACACAGTACCAATCACCAGAAATATAACATATAACATAACAGATCAGATCTAGGATGCATCCATACGCCCCTGCAGAAATCATAATCATTGTGGCCAATCATAATACATAATAAAAGGGACGTGATGGGTCATCACTCCCCAACCCTAGATTCATGCCATTGGTGCATTATGACATGGTCATGGAACCCCCATGACTAGTGATACAGATATATAATACATAAATAAAGCCATTATAATCACATCAAGTGTTTATAGCAAAGGTTCATGTCCAAAAGTTCATAGCAAGGTTCATATCAAAGGTTCATAATGAAGGTTCATATCAAATGGTGCATAGCAAAGGTTCATATCAAAATCAGAAGATAAGTAAATCAGAAGGTGTGAAAGGATCATGAGAAACCTTATAAGAAAGGTCAGAATATTTGTACCTTAATCCGCAAATGAAACCATATCAGAAAGATCGGAAGTTACTCCTTCTTCAGCGATCCTATACAAATTAATGATCACCTTATTATTTATAAGCTCATTTTATAAGTTTACCACTTATAGTTGTTTAGATTCTATATTTAGGGTTTCTTTCTATTTTTAGAAACTTTTCATTTTTAGTAATCTTCCATATTTAGTAACTTTCCGAATTAATAACTTTTAGGATTATAAATGACAATTAAGTAAACTTAAAGACTTAATATGATCAACATTATAGTTTAGGGTTTAATATGACAACTTATAATAGTTTAGGGTTTAAAGTGACAATATAGCAAAGTTTAGTGTCTAAAATGTAAATTGTATGACAAATTCTTAGTCTTGCTAATTTCAAGAATTTCCTAAACCAAGCCCATGCGAAAAAAAAAAATAAAAAAATCCAATTCTTTATTTGTTCGAGTCTTAAGGTAAATTGCTACTTTATATACTTTATTTAGTGTGTCTAAATACTTAAAGATTTCCAATGTACTCCTAACCAAAAGGTCAAACAATATTGATAGTAAACGCATGCCAATTCATTATTCCGTTCCAAGTTTACCATCTCTTAATTTTAATCTAATCTAAATATTATTGTTTAAAATTACAAAACACATGATTGTAGAAGACCTTCTTTGTATTGATCTTTATAAAAAAAACTATTCGAATAAAAGGACCTTGCATGAGACTCGTGGAAAATCACTTGACATATCGATGGTGATTATAAAATAACTTATAATTTCATATATGAATTATCAAAATGGTTATAGTATCATTGCATGGTCAAGTTATTATGAAAACAAACTGTTTGCATGGAAACTTATTTTAAACTATAATCATATATCTATATGTCTTCTTGCAAGTTCCATAATAACATCAGGTTGTCAAATTTCTAAAACTCTATTTAGGTAACTCTATATACGAACTAAAATAGGTCAAGTAGTATGAACCCTATTTATAACTTGGCACGAGAGATTGCCTCCAAAATAACAAGCGACTTGAATGCAATCTCGAACACGATCACGAACAGAACCCGGCACTAGAAAACCCCATCGTGAACCCAACACTGAGCATGGGTCGATCGTAATAATTCAACCCGAGTAGGAAACACCAACTCGAACACATCCCTCATTCATTCCAACCTAATCGACTAGGAACTTCAACCGCGAACAGTAGCCAAAACTTAATCCCAAAACCGCTCCTACACTTGACTTTCATATGACCACAGTAGTACAAAGATACGTATATAATTGTGTGGTATAGGCTTACACTTAGATGAAGGTTTAAGTGTTACCTTCGAAATCTAAACCAACCAGCGAATGAACCAAAGTGTAACTCCAAACTGTATCAGATGAAATCATACTCCGACATGATCATGAACGCTGACTCCATGGATGCATGTTGAGAATTTCGAGCAAGGTTTACGTAAAAGGAGATATAGGCCATCCATAATCTGACGTACACAACAGCCCTACGTCTCCTGCTTAACGCGACCACTACCTTCTTGGAACACTCGAACACAAACGACACGATCACTAGACCTTCGACCCTTGTTTCTTGTAGGGATAATAACATGTTTGGAACTTGTTTAGTTTCTGGTTGCGTTTTATGATTTGGTTATGGAGAAGTCGAAGAATAGATATATGTTGTTATATGAATCCGAGAAACATGATGGATCAAATGGAATAAAAGGATAATAACTTGTTTAGTTTCTGGTTGCGTGTATGCTTTTAGGGAATGTCGTGTTTCCTCATTAAGTTAGGATAGATATTACACAGCCTGTCATATACACGTATGAAATAGGTTTGATATTTTCAAACCGTGTGAAACCATTGAAAGAAAGGTATGCATCGATCAAGACAATCCCCACACCACGATCAGACTGTCTTCAACAACCCTTTTTGTCGTGACTTCTTTCGGATGAGAAATCAATAGGATCGATTGAGGTTGGTTTGTGTGTTGAACGTATGAAATATAATGGGAGAAAATGGTGCATATGTGAGGCGTTTTACTTAAGTGAGATAAGGGAGAATCTCACAAATAGGAAAGTCCATTATTTGATTGGTTTATTGAATTAGTTTGTTAGGGTGATCACGAGAGATTGGCTCACATTATCAATAACCATTCATTTTGATTAGCTATAATTTTTGGTAACTTATATTATATTGAAAATCATTCTATTTGCATATATAGGACATGAAGATCACATAGTTAGCATACTAATCAGAACTATTGTCAAAGTTAGATAAAATGTCGCCATCTTATATACTTAAGTTAAGGGTTCCACGTTTGCAAGACTTTAAATCATAATGTATAGTTTCAATGTTAGGTTGAATTCGTATTCCTTAAACTAGGAAAAGAAAACGTATTAGAACCTTAGGAATAAAATAGTAATGTCTCCGCTTAATTTAAGGTTAAGATAATGATTAGAAAATCTTGTAGTTTATATAATTTAATTTATACATGTATTATAACATAAGGTATTTACTTCATATTTTGTATTTTAATTTATAAGGTATAGTTTTTAATATGTCAAATAAATATAATTCATACTTAGGATAAAATTAAAAAAAGGTGCAAAATTTATGGTTCCAGTATTTTGGGTTTTACAACTCTTTCCTCCTTGAAAGAAAATTTCGTCCTCAAAATTGGAGTAGAGAGATAAGATGGAAATGTATCGAATCACAGAAGATGTATGGATGACATATACGTAAAATTCTTCAATTTCTCATGACCCGATCCTGACGCTCCAAGATAGCCTCAGGCTCTTCAATAACAGACGAATCATAACAAATCTTGAAACGAATACGGAACATATACATGACAGATGATATTTGTAATCTCACTAAGAGATACATGAAACACATATACACATGAGGCAAATACAGAGGTAGTACTAAACAATGAAACTTCATCAACTCTATCCAGATTCTGAATGAACTAAGGAACTTACTAATAATCAGAGAAGCACAAGCCGAATCATCAAACGTATCAAGAGCTTCATAAAGAGGTGGTTAACATATTCGTACTAACGATCAATTAAGCATAGATAATATCAAAACGTATCAGAAGTCATAACGGAATGGGTAGAATAATCGTACGGATAAGAATGAATTTAAGGTCTAACGTATCGCGAACTAAATCTTTCTTACATGTCAAAACATCTAAATCTTCTGTACGAAAACATCACACAAATTCCCGGTCTAGAGTTTCAGAATTTCTCTTCCAACATGATAACTAATCCATTAGTCATTGAATTTACTTAGGTCCTTCAATAGACAGCTCCCTAACCTAATTTAACCCAAAAGGTGTTCTTCAGCTCTGTCAAAAATCCTGCTCAACTCATCTTCCAAGCTGAATTAGTTGTTCTGCTTATTCATCGGTTTGGAGGTGCAAAGCATTACCAACTCGAGTCTGGTCCCTCAAGCCTTCAGTAGCTTTTCCTAGGAATGTGATGTTGGAACGCAAATCTCTGACACGATCACTGCAGGTGCGCCATGTAGTTTTGAATAATCTTCTGTCGAAAGAAGTCACTGTCAATCTTCCAAGTGAGCCGACCTAGTCCAACCGATCTCTACCACTCAAGTCGTGTTGTCCTTCCTAAATGTGCATGGAATTCTCGTTACCAAATCCCTGAAAGTTTAATCTCACTTCTACATACGAACATCCAACACTAAAGAGAATACCACTTGTATGCTGATACTGAATCTTAACCTGTTGACACGCCAACCACTTTACCACAATGTAGTCACAACCTTCTTCATACCATTCCATCAAAATTTCTGCTGCAAGTCTCTACACATAATAGTACAACTAAGATGAGTAGAGCAATTAGTGTGCTTCAATCAAAACCGCTTCCTTCAATCTAACATGGATCATGCTTCACCGTCTTGCTCCCGAGCTTCTTCACGCCCGTCACCAATTAATCCCAAGTCATACATCGGATAGTTCACTCCTTGCGGTTCTAGCTGTACCAACAATCTTTCCGTGTTGCATAAGGACAATAGCTAAGTCCCTTTCTTGAGTAGAAATAATTCTCTTTTCAGCTTCTCAAAATTTCTCCTCTCATTCTTCGTCCCAATCCAAAATTTATTCTTCGAGGGTATACATATAGCTTTTCTTACGTAGAAGCCTCAACACAAAATGCGAAGATGATTTCCTTGTTTCTCTTTCATCTCTGAATATACCAATATGTCATACTATGACAAAATGTCCAAGTATTCATGAAAGACACGATTCATCAAGTTCATAGGAACAGTTGGAGCAGTAGCCAATACAATTGGCATCACAATACTCATAGAGATCAGAACGAATGCGGAAAGAAATTCTAGGAACATCTCGTTCCTTTAAACGTACTGAAAAAATAATCATATCTAAAATTCATCATTGGGAAAAACTTTACACTCTGGAGTTGATTAAACAAATCATTGGTTCGAGGTAACGGATAACGGTTCTAACCACAATACTATTCAGCTTCCCGAGATCACTACACAACTTCATGTTATCATCACCCTTCTTCATGAATACAACTTGAGTACACCATGAATACACACTCAAATGGATAAAACCACTTTCTAAAAGCTGGTCCTTCAATTATTTCCATTCAACCGATGTCACAAGATACGGAGTTTCAAAATTAGGAAAAACATTGCTCTTATACGGATAGAGTTTCTGAATCAACCAACTTACTGATCTCATGCACTTCTCAAGGCATCATATGATCCCAATAAGTTCAAGTTATATGATGTAACTATTATCACGTTGGCCAGGCGTCATAATACTTGCATCATATACACATGCCCTTATTGCAATCACAGTTTACCTCGAGTCGTGACTAAACAAACTTCATAACCAGATCAGAACAAGATCACACTCAGATGGAAATCTTGATAGTTCATTTAGGAATACATTACAAAATTTTCAAACAACCGAATAATTCTCGAGTCGAGTTTCATCAAACAAAATATCTTCACAACCGCGACAGATTAACGTACGGATTTTTTTTAAACAGACGAGATCATAATTATTTACCAGGTTGGGAACCATGGTACAGAGTTCGAGTTTCTCAAATCGCCAAAGATTACAAATCTAATATGACTGTTGTTAGCATCTCGATACTTAGTCAACAAACCCATATTCAAAATAACATCGAATTAAACATTCCCAAAGGAAATAGATTTAGAAGAACGAACTTATCTTCCAATACCTTCAAAACATACTGGATAATTCCAATACTCATGACGAATAATAACAAGTTTTCTCAAAGGAATAGAAATGAGTAAAGCAGATTCTAATAGTGCAGAGGGGACCTTAATATGCTTAGCAAAAGCAAGGGAAACTACAGAATGTGTCGAATACATCGGATTCATACATATACGAATTCTCTGAACGAATGAAAAGGTATCTAAATGAATCATAAACGAATCGGAGATCGAAATTCGAAAGAATGCAGTCACATCAGAGAGGTGAAACCCGTAATTCATTACTACAAAAGTCTCAAAGCATCCTAAACTTATGTGATCACTAAACTTATATTGCGTATCTTGCTAAATTTCCTAAGTCTCTGGAACGAATGACCTTATAAGGGCCTAACTGAAAGCAAAGGCATAAATCAGAGCGGCGCGGAAGAAAGATAAATAATCAAAGTCTTATCGCATAATCTACCCAATCCTCACCGGTCATAACTATAGTTTCTACAGGGAAAACCTAAGGCAAAACTTCAAGGGTGGTCTGATAATCTCTTACAGTGGAAGCCTAAGGGTCCAAACTTCACAGGTCAAGGTTTTATGTACTACAAGTCGCAGCCTGGTCTCTGATACCATAATTGTAACACCCCAACCCGACAAGGGTTAAGATATCACATTCATGGTGTCAAACAGAACATACACAAGCAGAAGACTTTAATAATACAATTAAATTCAAGGTTACAAATGAAATCTAAGATAAATGGAATACAAGGATTTCAACAAAGGTACAATATGTCTAGTAATGAAAGTCTCCAAGTCAACTCTAATCCAAGGTAGCTATCAAAGGTATAGTCCTCTAAGGGCTCTTATGCACTCTTCACTCATACCCAGCTTCCAACCTAAAACCTGCCGCAGGAAAAGAAATGCGGCTGAGCTTAAAAAGCCCAGTGAACAGATATATATAACAACGAATAATCAAACATATATATGAAAAGAAAGGAAACACAAGCTCCTGCTGAAACGAATATCATCTGTCAAAAGAATGAGAGATCAAGATCATCTGAACAAATATCATAAGTCAACTGAAATGGAGAAAACAGAATATGGTGCATTGGGGAATAACAGAAGGTATATCAAAATGTATCAAAGGTGTAAGGGTTGTCAGAAATCTACCACGAGCCCAGAAACATATCATATCATAACATCATAATCATAATCTTCATAAATAACTATAAGTAACATAATGGAGTGATCAGCTCCCAGAATTGTGAAGGGCATGTATTGCACACAGTACCAATCACCAGAAATATAACATATAACATAACAGATCAGATCTAGGATGCATCCATACGCCCCTGCAGAAATTATAATCATTGTGTCCAATCATAATACATAATAAAAGGGACGTGATGGGTCATCACTCCCCCACCCTAGAGTCATGCCATTGGTGCATCAATGACATGGTCATGGAACCCCCATGACTAGTGATACAGATACAGAATACATAACAAGAGCCATTATAATCACATCAAGGGTTTATAGCAAAGGTTCATGTCCAAAAGTTCATAGCGAGGTTCATATCAAAGGTTCATAATGAAGGTTCATAACAAAGGGTGCATAGCAAAGGTTCATATCAAAATTAGAAGATAAGTAAATTAGAAGGTGTGAAAGGATCATGAGAAACCTTATATGAAAGGTCAGAATATTTGTACCTTAATCCGCAAATGAAACCATATCAGAAAGATCGGAAGTTACTCCTTCTTCAGCGATCCTATACAAATTAATGATCACCTTATTATTTATTATCTCATTTTATAAGTTTATCGCTTATAGTTGTTCAGATTCCATATTTAGTGTTTCTTTCTATTTTTAGAAACTTTTCATTTTTAGTAATCTTCCATATTTAGTAACTTACCATATTTAGTAACTTTCCGAATTAATAACTTTTAGTATTATAAATTACAATTAAGTAAACTTAAAGACATTATATGACCAACATTATAGTTTAGGGTTTAATATGACAACTTATAATAGTTTAGGGTTTAAAGTGACAATATAGCAAAGTTTAGTGTCTAAAATGTAAATTGTATGACAAATTCTTAGTCTTGCTAATTTCATGAATTTCATAAACTAAGCCCGTGCGGAAAAAAAATCCAATTCGTTATTTGTTTGAGTCTTAAGGTAAATTGCTACTTTATATACCCTATTTAGTGTGTCTAAATACTTAAAGATTTCCAATGTACTCCTAACCGAAAGGTCAAACAATATTAATAGTAAACACATGCCAATTCATTATTCCGTTCCAAGTTTACCATCTCTTAATTTTAATCAAATCTAAATATCATTGTTTAAAATTACAAAACACATGATTGTAGAAGACCTTCTATGTATTGATCTTCATAAAAAAAACCTATTCGAATAAAAGGACCTTGCATGAGACTCGTGGAAAATCACTTGACATATCGATGGTGATTATAAAATAACTTACAATTTCATACTATATGAATTATCAAAATGGTTATAGTATCATTGCATGGTCAAGTTATTATGAAAACAAACTATTTGCATGGAAACTTATTTTAAACTATAATCATATATCTATATGTCTTCTTCCAAGTTCCATAATAACATCAGGTTGTCAAATTTCTAAAACTATATTCAGGTAACTCTATATACAAACTAAAATAGGTCAAGTAGTACGAACCCTATTTATAACTTGGTTCGAGAGATTGCCTCCAAAATAACAAGCGAATTGAATGCAATCTCGAACACGATCGCGAACAGAACCCGGCACTAGCAAACCCCATTGTGAACCCAAAACTGAGCATGGGTCGATTGTAATAATTCAACCCGAGTAGGAAACACCAACTCGAACACATCCCTCATTCATTCCAACCTAATCGACTAGGAACTTCAACCGCGAACAGTAGCCAAAACTTAATCCCAAAACCGCTCCTACACTTGACTTTCATATGACCACAGTAGTACAAAGATACGTATATAATTGTGTGGTACAAGCTTACACTTAGATGAAGGTTTAAGTGTTACCTTCGAAATCCAAACCAACCAGCGAATGAACCAAAGTGTAACTCCAAACTGTATGAGATGAAATCATACTCCGACATGATCATGAACGCTGACTCCGTGGACGCATGTTGAGAATTTAGAGCAAGGTTTATGTAAAAGGAGATATAGGCCGTCCATAATCCGACGTACACAACAGCCCTACGTCTCCTGCTTAACGCGACCACTACCTTCTTGGAACACTCGAACACAAACGCCACGATCACTAGACCTTCGACCCTTGCTTCTTGTAGGGATAATAACATGTTTGGAACATGTTTAGTTTCTGGTTGCGTTTTAAGATTTGGTTATGGAGAAGTAGAAGAATAGATATATGTTGTTATATGAATCAGAGAAACATGATGGATCAAATGGAATAAAAGGAATGGCGTGTATGCTTTTAGGGAATGTCGTGTTTCCTCATTAAGTTAGGATAGAAATTACACAGCCTGTCATATACTCGTATGAAATAGGTTTGATATTTTGAAACCGTGTGAAACCATTAAAAGAAAGGTATGCATCGATCAAGACAATCCCCACACCACGATCAGACTGTCTTCAACAACCCTTTTTGTCGTGCCTTCTTTCGGATGAAAAATCAATAGGATCGATCGATTGAGGTTGGTTTGTGTGTTGAACATATGAAATATAATGGGAGAAAATGGTGCATATGTGAGGCATTTTTCATAAGTGAGATAAGGGAGAATCTCACAAATAGGAAAGTCCATTATTTGATTGATTTATTGAATTAGTTTGTTAGGGTGATCACGAGAGATTGGCTCACATTATCAATAACCATTCATTTTGATTAGCTATAATTTTTGGTAACTTATATTATATTGAAAATCATTCTATTTGCATATATAGGACATGAAGTTCACATAGTTAGCATACTAATCAGAACTATTTTCAAAGTTAGATAAAATGTCGCCATCTTTATATACTTAAGTTAAGGGTTTCCACGTTTGCAAGACTTTAAATCATAACGTATAGTTTCGATGTTAGGTTGAATTCGTATTCCTCAAACTAGGAAAAGAAAACGTATTAGAACCTTAGGAATAAAATAGTAATGTCTCCTCTTAATTTAAGGTTAAGATAATTATTAGAAAATCTTGTAGTTTATATAATTTAATTTATACATGTATTATAACATAAGGTATTTACTTCATATTTTGTATTTTAATTTATAAGGTATAGTTTTTAATATGTCAAATAAATATAATTCATACTTAGCATAAAATTCAAAATGGTGCAAAATTTATGGTTTCAGTATTTCTGGTTTTACACTTTAATAAGCACTTATTAAGCACTTTTCTTAAATTACTTTCTGAAACTCAAATAAGCTCATTCATAGCTTAATTTGAGCTTCCATCTTCATCTAATGAATTGTACTCAATCATACTCAAAATACATATGCTTAATTGTGGAATAAGCTATTTGATGATAAGCCAAAAAGGAAAGGGCTTATAGGCCTGTACCAGCTTGTTTCTATCAAGCTGGAGCTTGTAGATCAGCTCAGGGAGCAATTGTTTGTCCTTGTTTGTGCAAAGGACTTTGTAAGTTCCATTTTTCATCAATTTCCTCATTAAACTGCTTATTTTAGAATCTGCTTATTTCAATGCTAATATGAGTTTATTTACCTTATTTATGCTTATTTGAAGTTGGTTTGCTACTTTGTTTGGTTATTTCATTTAGATTCATCAATTTGAGCTTAATTTTGATTTTAGAGGTTAAATAGCAATTTACTTTAGCTTATTGTATAAGTTGTTCTCTTATACTGAATTTTTCTTCAAATCACTTAAACAAGCTTAACTTTGGTCTGATTTTCAGAATATGATAGTATTGCATCATAAAATAGCTTAAAATCAGTTTTGGATTCAGAAAAGGGGTGTTTGGCACAGTGTTTAAAATGGGTCAAAATTGGTTTCTACTGTTCAAAGGTCATTAAGCCAAATTCATTTAGCTCTAGTTTAGACATATAAGCTAAGTTTGAGTAGTTTTAAGTATAATTAAGTAGGGTTATAGGTTTCTTATTGGTTTTCAAAAGTTCTTAGGATTTTAAACTCTCATGTTGCTTATTTTTGAAAATTCAATTATAGGGCATTAAGATTGTGGTTTTTTAGTTTACATAAGTCATAATAGTTAAGTTACATTAGTTGGTTAAGTTTAAATCAAGTTTTTAAATCTTCTAGTTCAAATTTTACCTTCAAATCTGTCAAGAAAAACCATAAATATGCAGTCTGCAATGGTTTTTCAAAATCCATTTTAGAGCTTAAATTTGATCTAAAGCTTCTGAAAATCATTTTTACAAGTAGTTTAGATAATGTTTAATAATGTTTTCCATGTTCCAGTTCATTACATAGCTTAATAATGCTTAATTTTTGGTCTAATAAGTCTGCATATCAGTGAGCATTCACTGATTTTGCAGACTCATCCTTGTCTGATCAGATCCTTTTCTAAGCTTCTTTTTAAGCTCCATATAAGCTCATTTTGGGCTGATTTCAGATTTACAAGTTATTTGGTAGATGTAGAATATAAGTTTTCAGTTTTTATTGTTTGGCTTTGTGATCTAATTGCTTATCTTTAAGCTCAAAAGTTGCCTCCAAGACTGTTTGGCTATGCAGTTTGCTTTTGTACTTAATCTCTTTTCTTATGCTTATTTGCTTACTTAATCTGCTTATTTAGTTGAGTTGTGCTTTTAAGTATTGCTTTTAGTAGTTTCTGTTGTAGCACGAAACACTCTTTATCACACATGTATATGACGTTAAACACAAGAGAATGAGATGGGACAGTGGGTGTATGGATCGTATATAGTTTAGAGAGAAAGGATGGAAGTTAAAGCTTATTTATTAAACACACATACACACTCAGTGAACCACACTCACAAATGAGAAGATGTGGCTTTAAATATCACAAGGATATTACCTAATGGGCCTTCAGTGGGCCTCGAGTGGGCTTTGTAGCATCGGTTGGGTTTTTACAAATACTTAAGCTAACATAAGCCCACTTTATGCAAAGTTCTTAACTAACTTGAATGACCATCACTTTAACTTATAAAATTAAAGCTAACAATCTCCCCCTAAGGGATGGTCATTCAAAAGATGCACTACGTTATTAGATCTTTAGACTTCTGGGTCTTGAACTTTGTAATTCTTTGTTCCTTCATGCATTGTGATCTTTTTCGTATCGTCCTTTGATTGTTCTTCTCCTTGATCAACATCTTCATGTATTCACAGCATCATTTCTTCCAATGTAGATGTTGAGACATACGATTGTCAATGGACTTTCTTTAGTACCTGCATAAAACAGTTAGCAATAAATCGTCCAGCTCTTCCAGGTTCAGATCTCATTATGACACTTACAACTTATGTCCTTTTTGGTGAACACAAGTGTATTTTATTGGAAGTGTACCTAAGAGATCTTTTGATGAATCTCATGGCTCTAGACTCAATTATGTGCGCTTTGGTTTTAGTCGTCGGAGGCATGGAGCAGAGTGCCACCTTTTCAATATCAACTCATCTCGGAGTGAGAGGTCGATAGATTATGCATTGTTCTCCGTGAGAAATGAAACAAATATCTTTTGAGAGATATCTGAGTGGCTAGGAGGGGTTTGTGCACCGCGTCACTGGGTCCATGACGTCTTGTCTTCAATATTAGTATCACCTTAGTGAGTACCGATAGCATATGTATTGACCCGGTTTCTGACCTAAGTTTTCATGGAGGGCTATTTCTTTTCACCCTTTCATTAAACTTTTCTTTTTCATTCTTCAACCCCTTCTTTCTCCTTTCTCATTTTGCTCCTTTTTTCAATCATACCTAAGGACTTCTAATTCTAAACTATTGGAATTGTCCTTAGGTAGATCCCTCCGGTTCTGGCGGATCATTAGACATTACCTAACCATAATCACCTTATTACTCCATGATTATCCTAGATTTGTTGATCGCATGCCATAAAACCATTTTGTGAAAATCTCTCAAAGCGTTTATGTATAAAACACATTTTAGTTAACACTTCAAGAGTTTTGCATTTTCTGAAATACTCCCCCTTCACATATGCTTATGCATTTTTGAAATAAATAGCACATGTTGGGTAGAGTTCGCACATTTGAAATGATCAATTTTCAATGAACATGACCTTCGCGAGACACGCTTACATCACTAGTTACACTAGCTTGAAATTATTACCCGTCCCGGTCATATTCAATGATCATCTCTCGAATTGGTACATTCTACTCAGACAAGTCCTTTGCGAGACACGCTTACATCACTGGTAAACCAGCTTGAAATTATTACCCGTCCCGGACAAGTCTTTTCGATAACTGACAGTTAGATTCGTCAATTCGAGGGTTGAACTGAGTCTTTCTGATGAGCTCCTTTGAGATTCGAACCATGATCACATTTTAATCCCATTTCTCCCCCTCAAAAATAGCATTTCGATGGTATTTTTGATACCGTTTGATTAAAATCATTGTTTTTGGAAAGCTAATAGGGAGAAACGATTTTGCATGAACTTTTTGGAACAAATTTCTTTTATGAAGTACTCCCCCTCAAAACTTGCATAAGTTTTGACTTTTTGAAAACATTGGAGCGAATGGGGAGTAACGATTTGAAAATCATAAGCAAAATTTTTGAAAAGTTTTGAAAAACCTTTTGATAAATTTTGAATAAAATTTTGCTTAAGATTAAGAAGTTAGTTTTGATAAACTTTGCGTGAAAACTTCTTTTTCTTTTAGGATTGTTGCAATAAAACGTACAACAGGGTCCTTTCTTTGAAAAACGGGTTATACACTGTTATGTGTGCATAAGCCAAAACGTTGAATCTCGGGTTGTAAGCTGAAATACTTACAAGCCATTTAGATTTTAGGATAAGTGCTCGAAATTTTTGAATAAGCACTTTCCTTTCTTTGAAGATCGGGTCCTGAACTGATGTGTTCAGAAGCCATTGGGTTAAGCTCGGGTTTCGTACTGAAGTATACGAAAGCCATTAGGGGATCAGATTAGACAACAACCTTTGGAACCCATTTAAGCACTGCGCCAACGGGTTTAGCAAATTTTGAAAGCCATTTGTAAGTTGTGTCAATCTGATTCAAAGAAGTTGAATTCCAACGAGGACTGAAAAACGGTTTTTCATCTGGAAATAAAACTCGCGGAATCAACGGTGATTTAAAATCCTTTTTCAAAGCAGAGTCCTTGTGTTGCAGCGGAAGTTTTTCACTCAAATGTTGTGAAGGACTTTTCTTTGGTCTCCACACTTGCTTTACCCGTGTAAAGCGAGATTGTGGAGTTTGAAATCTTGAAGTCTCGTCATGAGACATGTTTGACCTTGAAAGCTTTGGAGGAGTGAGCGTTTCATAAAAACTTGGTTTCTTTGAAAACTTCCTTCCTTTTTGCAAAGAATAGGTTGTAAACTGGAAAACCTTTTTCGAAAATGGTTTTGAAGATTCACCCGTGTAAACCTTCTTTGAAACACTCACTTTTGGTGTTGAAAGATTTGAAATAGGAGATTTGCCTTTTGATCGATGGAGAACATCAAACTTTGCTTTTAAGGCATTGTATGACATTCGCAAATCATTTTATTCTTTTTGAAGAAGATCTTGAGATGTCAATTTAGATTCCAAAGAGGCAATCTGTTTCAAAAAATGATCTTTTTCAGCTTTTGAATCATCCATTTTACGTGCCAATTTCCGTTCGAAAACAATATTTTCTTTTTCAAGTCTTTCAAAATATGTTTCGAATTTGTTTGTTTTGTTGAAAAGATCAGTTTTGGCATCCTCAAGATCGTTTGTACGTTGAGCTAAAAGCGTTTCAAGCTCAAGTACTTTTGATTGAAGCACATGATTTGCATTTTCCGTTTCAAAATCTGAAGAATTAGAATCAAACAGGGGATTTGGATAGGAAACATTTTTGAGTTGAAACTCATCCTTGTTCGTCTTCATTGATTCAATCTTTTGCAAAACCTTTTCAAACTTTTTGTCAGCGAATTCAGACAATTGAGACTTCAAAATTTTAGTCTCTTTAGGTTTTGAGATTGATTTTTGAGTCTGAACTCGTGAACGTTTGATTGAATCAAACAGGTTTTTGTAAGTCTGTTTCAAATGCTCATTTTCTTTTTGTAATGATGCCACAGCATGTTCCAATTCAATATTTTTTGTATCAAGTTCATCCAAATCAAACTTGATATTGACATCATCACAATTTTCTTCAAAAATCTTTTCCTTTTATTTAAGCACTGATGTCGAAGAGTTTTCAGAAGAAGCAATTCTTTTTGACAATTCTTCTTTGACATCAGCTACTTCTTTTGAAAGTTCAGTGATTTTCCTTTTGAAACAAAGATTTTCAGATTTCAAAAAATCCACATTCTCATGCTCATGGCAGACAGACACCGACTTAAGTGACTCAATTTGATTTGTGAAAAAGGCTTTTTGAATATCAAGAGTTAGGCATTTTTCATCAAATTCATCTTCAAGGGAATGTATGTACCTGAGATCTTCCCTCATTTCAAGGACAAGATATCTTTCAAAGTATTCAAAACTTAAATTGATATTTTTCACATGAGGTTCAATCTCTTCTTTGAAAATCTTTTGAACTTCCCTTCTAAAGTATATGTCTGATGCAAGAAGATTATTTCGATCTTTATGGGTGGTTTGTTGTTTAACCGAATGACCTCTAACGTAAGCTCAATGTGCTGTTTTAGATAACAAAACTGTTTTCTCGCTTTATTTTGCCATAAATTAGCATCATAAGTAGCAAGTTGAGCTTCTTTGAAAAATCTTTTCACATTTGTGTCTTTTCTTTTCAGAGGTGCTTTTGGTATTTCTGACAATTGTATACAACCATACACAAAGCCATGGTACGAGAGTGGGCTTTTTCTTTGTTTGACTTTTAAGCGTTTTTCCTTTTCCAAATTTTCATCTTCTTCTGACATGAAGAGAGCATCAGGCAACAAAAATTTATGTTCCACATGATCTGTAGTTTCAAAACCAATTCCTGATTTTCCCTTATGGACTTTCTCAGCTTTAGGAATCATCATTTGAAGAGTTTGAACACTTTGGTCTATTTTTCGAAGTTATTCTTCAAGATTGTTTACACGTTTTAAAACCCCTTGATTTTCATTCTCAAGTTTTGTATTAACAATCTTAAAATTTGAAGTGGTTTCCTGAAGCATTGAGTATCTCATTTTTAATTAAACGTTCTCTTTTAAAAGCTCTTGGATCCTTGTGTTAGCGGGGCCCATATTTGCATCCAGTTCTTGAATGGAAAGTTTTTCACGTGACAGGGCTTTGCTACATTCAACTTCAAGTTCTTTATTTCGTTTTAAGATTGGTGTGAGAACATCTTCGTTTATTTTCTGAGCTTGAGATTTAAGGTTTGAGATTTGTATGTCTTTGTTGTGTGTTATTTTCTCAAAATCTTTTTTCATTTCTTTAAATCCCTCAAGCTCTTTGGACAATGAGGCATTCGTTTGCTTAGCTTTACGATTGTCCTCTTTGCACTTTTCAAGTTCACGTTTGAAATTATCGATTAAAGAAGCAAATATGGCATGATCTTGATCATGAGACGATCCATCCTGGGCAGGCTCACCTCCATTAGGATCCATATCTGGGGTTGTGGGAGTGATATTACTATCAAACCGTTGCTCCACATATGTGTCACTGATGGACTCAGGATGCGCAGGATGTGTCTTGTCATGAACAAACATATTCTCGAACAAATCAACATTATCATGATCGTGTGAATGTTGTACCGTTGCCAAGATTGCCGTGTCAGATGAAGGTCTAATGTGGTCAGCCTCAGTGTCCCAAACAGCTTCATTCCTGTGTGAACCCTCAGCATCCGAATCGTATCTTGGAGTACTGCTTTCAATCTGCTGTTCTGACGATGTGTCACTTCCCGTTAAAACCGAGCTAACTTCAGATGTTGTACCCTCATCGACTTTTTCTTCATCTTCGTTTGCCTCTTTCTCATTTCCCTCTGATTCCTTTAAAAGACGTTCTCTTTCAATTCGCTCTCTTTCCTGTTTCTGCTTCTCCATTTCAATTCTTTCCCGTTCAATCACTTGCTTCTCTTCCCGCATCTTTCTCAGATGAAGTGATCTTTTAGTAAGCACCAATTCCAGTGTGTACATTTGACTAAACAACTGATTTCTAAACGTTTCCACGTCCACGTATCTGCTGACGCATTCTCTCCATATTTGTTCTGTTGATTCATAATCTGGAGAATTTTTGAGATCAAAGTCGAGAAACCATTTAAGCTGCGTCTGGAGTGCTTGATAGGCTACTATGCAGTCACTTCCTTGTTCAATTTGGTTCTCTATTTGAAGTATGTTGTGCAAGAGTTTCTCTCTGAAGGTTGAAAAATCCATTTCAGATCCGAAGAGTTTTCCAGAAATTCGATTGAATAAATATGGATTTGACCATGGTGACCTTGCTTCAGAGATTGTCAGACATTGACTCTTAACTCCTTTAAAGTGTATTAGACAACGTTCCTTCGTATGAATAACGTTTTGCACAACTAGAGACATCTGTCCCGCTTGAGAAGTCGATTCCATTTACTTGCGGTGTGTGATAAAGTTGATTCAGGATCGTTGCAACGAAATAGGAGATGTTGTTGTTGAAGGTTAAGATTGGTTGTTGTTGTGAAGACTTGTTGTGTTGTTGATGATGGTTGAAGTTGCATTTTAGATAAACGAAACAAATTTAAATAAAGTTACAAAATTTGATTAGAGTATAATTAAGACAAAGTCAAAAGTTTACAATTTCGACAAAAGTTATGTAAATTACAATTTAGATAAAAACGACAATTTCTATAGAAATTTCAATTTGACCAAAATTTATGCAAATTATGGCAAAATATCAATTTAGATAGAAATATATCTAATTTATATAAAATCTAACAATCTTATACAAGAAAGTAGATGTCCGTTTGTCAAAGTATTTTACACACTTATACAAGTGTTAAAATACCGAGTTCACTTTCGAGTTGACGAAATTACGTTTGAATCAAATCCTTAAAAGTTATTTAACTTTGAAGTCGTTTATGCCAATTGCGAGGGCCAGAAGTGACAAATCCGAAAGTTCCTTAAATTCTGTTGGAATTGCGAAAGATAGTCCCAATTGCGAAATCCCAGTCAATTGCGAAACTGAGCTGAATTGCGAAGCAATGTTGAATTGCGAAACATGCAGCAATTACGAAACAGGCAGCAATTGCGAAACAGGCTCAATTGCGAGACCAGTAGTAATTGTGAAACCAGCACTAATTGCGAAACCAACACTAATTGCGAAAACCAGTACTAATTGCGAGAAACAGATGCAATTCCAAAAGAAGCTTGCAATTCCGACAAATCTGCACTTTTACCAACTTTTTGACATTTGTAACACTAGCCCACTTGTTGCCTTATCTCTTAAGATAGTTCCTGACAACTTTTCACCAACTTGCCCACTTTCCTGACAACTTTCACTAACTTCTTTGTGTTTTTTGATCTTCAAAAACGTGGCTGTTTGTGGTTTTTGTTGAAATCGTACACATTTTGAAGATCAAAAGTTGTGTTTGTTTGGTGTTCTATCGAAGTGGGCTGTGAAGTTTACTAGTTCTTCACTTAAATCTTGGTTTGTTCTCTGTTCCATAGATCGACTAGAATCATACATCTTTTATAAGATTTGTGTTTTTGGTTAGTTTAGTGAATTATTGATTTGAAAGAAGTTAGTGGAAGTTAGTAAAAGGTAGCAGATAAGTATGCGTGTGTAAGAGATTTGCATGGGCAAATGAGAAAAAGTCAAAAATTTGTTGAGCTGCAGACTTTCGAAATTCAGACAAATTTCGAAATTGAAGCTGTCTTCAGAATTGCCACTGAGTCTCGCAATTGATCATTTCATCGGAATTTCCAGTAAGTCTCGCAATTGTTCATTTCTTCGGAATTGCATAACACTCTCGCAATTGAACTCTCTCGCAATTTCCACTTCTTCGAAATTGCTTAACTGCTTCGCAATTGATCCAGATTTTGGAATTGCTATACCCTTTCGCAATTGACTTGTTTGTCTCGCAATTGGTTATTCGTTCTTTCGAAATTGGAAGAGCTCTTTCGCAATTCTTCTGGCCCTCGCAATTGGACTTAACGACTTCAAAGTTAAATGAATTTTAAGGATTTGATTCGAACGTAATTTCGTCAACTCAAAAGTGAACTCGGTATTTCACCACTTGTATAAGTGTGTAAAATACTTCGACAAATGGATATCTACTTTCTTCTATAAGATTGTTAGATTTTATATAAATTGTCAATTTATATAAATTAGATATATTTCTATCTAAATTAATATTTTGCCATAATTTATATAAATTTTGGTCAAATTGAAATTTCTATAAAAATTATCATTTTATCTAAATTGTAATTTATATAACTTTTGTCGAAATTGTAAACTTTTGACTTTGTCTTAATTATACTCTAATCAAATTTTGTAACTTTATTTAAATTTGTTTCGTTTAACTAAACCTACACCTTCAAACAATCACCAACAACAAAACACCAAAATCACAAATGATATTTTTGGCCTACACCTTCAACATCACCACGTATAGCCAAAAAGATCCTGAACAAGAATCGCAATCAAATGACAATGGCTATATTATCAACTGTGACTACAAGGATGATTCATTATTACTTATTTGAAGTTGAAGTGGAATATCACGGGTACGTGTACTTAGTATCTTGAAGATATCGGGGTTGGTTGGATGCATGATTCTTCGAGATCCTTGCTTGAGCATTTATAGAATAGTGATTAAGTCTTGGGTTATCTAGTTTTCATAGGTCAAGGGGTGGATGGACGAAGACCTAGTTAACTATCACTTAAAGGAGATACGTTGTAGTACTCAGTGTCACACAAAGATGTGGATAATTCAAGAGATGTTCATATACAGTTAAGGAAGGATGGATGGGTATATGAAACGACCTATGCTATAAGGAGTTACGTTGTAGTGCTCAGTATAGGTTCTTAGTCACACGTTCGTGCAAGTTTAAGTCACAAGTTTGGGTTATTCTACTTCAATCTCAAGTTCGTCATAGTGGGTTTCTCCATCAGCAGTCACTACAAAAAGCCGTTGCTTTGATACAAGAGGTTTGAGAAGAGATTGATCTAAAGAGAATTGTAGAGAGAATAGTTATCGACATCCACTCATGGGGTATTTATTTATGTGTTGCTTCTAGTTGATATGTCTATGTACACATATGTAGGGTGAGTCCGAAAGATCGTCATCATCCTGGAGGGAGAAATGTATGAAATGTGTACATCGGGGCTGTTTATTGAAGAACTGGAAGCATTCTAAGTGAGCTGAAGATGTCGATATGATGCTCCCCAAAACAAACCTGTGAAGAAGTTACAAGTTATCAGTCTATAATCCATTTTCCGCTGTGCAAGAGACTGAAGACAATTTGGGCAGAATTTAGAGAAACTTCTTCTACAAGCATCAAGGCTATATCAAACGGGTTGTCAATTTGGGAGGGAGCATGTAAAAGAAAATGCCTTACTAATTGGGAGGGAGTAATAACCCAATTAGATCATTACAGTGATTCTGCAAGTAATTCAAGTGAGCTGAGAAAGATATGAGAAGATCAAGAGCTGCGAAGACATCCTCAGAGGAAACTGCTCTACCTCAGCATTGCATTCATCATTGTTATGTACTTGTTAGGAATCATTGTAACCAATTCACGTATATCTCCAGCTGGAGGGAGATTGTTATAAATGAAGCTGAGCGATATTTACGTGAATTGGAAGTAGACAACTAGAATGCATATAGTGCAAGGACTTATAATGTAATATTCCAATAGTTGTATTGTAAGGTATTCAAATACCCCACAAGTCTTCACTTTTGGGGTGTGCTGTGAAACACTTTTACTTTTCAATAATATTCAAGTTTCACTTTCTCCACCTTCTCTCTACTCTCTCTCTAAAACCGACCATGGATCTCTTCTATTTTAGTCAACCTCGACCTCCAGAAGGCGTTAAAAGAACGATTCTTGGTCTTTACAGTTTCTAGCTAATTTCTTTTAACACACAAGCTTTTAGCTTGTGTGGGCTTTAGCAGTTCTAGCTTAGCTTATCTTTAAGCTCAAAAGGGAAGTGGGAAGTCCAAGGTGAGCCGGGGCTCGAACCCTGGAACTCACTAGCCTCAACCCTTCTAACACACACACTCAATACCAACTGCCCTTGGGACTTCTCTGGTCGATATTCACATAGTTTTTTATTTAACCTTTGTTTTCCAGTTTTGTTTATTTTCTCTAATTGCTTTTCAACTGCTTATTTAGATAAGCTATATTCGGTTTCTTATTTTCCCTAGGATCTTCATCACCTTAAGTACTTTTCTGAAAAATTTGGTAATTTTTCTCTTTAGTTTAATATCTTTTTTGTATATTTTTCTTTTCAAAATAGCTTTTAATTCAAAATTAAAATAAAAATAAGAAAAATACAAATTATTTTCTAAAATTCTTTTTTATTATTTAGAATTTTTAGGAAATAAATTTGCACCTCTAGAGTAGTTTTTTTAAGATTTTGGTTTTCTTAGCTCGTTTTAAGGCTCGTTAAGGGCTCGTTTTTAGTTTTAATCGCGTTTTAGGTTATTTGAGCTTTGCTTTATCTCTTTATATGCTATTTAGCTTCTTTTTAGTTTATGTTTTGTAATTTTAGTCATAATCACAAAATTCTCCACTTATTCACATCATCCAATCACAAACGAAATTCACCGTTCCATTCACACTTCATTCGGAAATTCATGACCCGGGAATAATCCTTACTCCAGGTTATATATATAACTTGACACACACCATCCCCCCCCTCCTTCTCGGATCAAGTGTATTATATAGACCCAATGATTCCTTCTAGGTCATTCCTCGTACTCGTTTCCCGACCAACAGGCCGTGTGGCATTCTTTGAGTGGCTGAAATATAATTAGTGGAGGCGAGAATGGGGAGGCAGCCAAGGCCACACGCCTATACTAATTTTATTTGGGAGGGGAAGTACACGTGCCATTTTTGAAACAGCTGGCCACAAGTAGCAATATCACTAACTTGGCTGGGAACATCACATGAAATAATATATCTCCCTATTTCTTTTTTCTTTTTTTTTCTTCACGTGCTGCCAAAATTGCAACAGATATGCAGGCCTGCTCATTAATTCTTTGGGCCGTGGGTTGAAGCTCACTTGGGCTTTGTTCTCATCATTATTTTACTTGGGATTTGATGTGGGCTGAAGGTGTTGCTTCATTTGCTCTTTCAATTTTTCGTCATTGGCCTCGATGCTCCAAATAAAATTACTGATAGACTCGTAACTTCGTGCTCTTTCCAATGGAGTGATCAGGTAATTACCATTTTTGCTTTGTTTTCAAACCCTTGTACCTGCAAGACATAATAACAAAAACCAAACATATTTGCTAATTTCACATGTTTTATTGTTATTAGTCCGTTTTAGCGTGTTTTCCGGTATAAAAATGATGTGTGTTTAAGCACACATCAGAAGTCCCCCACACTAATCCATTGCTAGTCGCTCACGCAATGTTTATTTCACACGTAGTAAAAGAAAATCTTTAAACCCCCTTAACTAAAAATCCCTCACATCAAACAAGAACAGAATGATGTTCATCAAAGGGTGTAAAAATCTATTGATTTGAAAACGCCCCGTTTTAACCGTTAAATAATAATAATAAAAAGAAGATAATAAGAAAAAATTTCAAAACACATAAGAGGCTTTAGGAACGGGAAACTCGCAAACTAGGAGTTTACAGGAGATAAAGATCATCATCCTCAAATTTCGCAGTTCCCAAACCAAGCTTTAAATGAAATCACCGCCAAATATAAAATTAGATGCTAACACTACTCATAGATGGTAATTGTGTACGCGCAGCTACTTCTTGCTCCCTTATTCCTAATTCCTCTAAGGATTTTATTTGAAAAGCGAGTTTTTCTTATTTCGATAGATTTTTAGTCCGATAAAGGCACCCGGTTTAGACAATAACTAGTTTAAAATCCTTCCCTCGGGAACCGCTGCCCATAAAATTGAGGTCCACATCAAGGTCCTAATTTAACACGATTTAGAGGATATCCTTTTTATTTTGACCGAAACAACTCATCTACGAGTCAAGAGACGGAAGCTTTATTAGGATATCCCCGGAGACGAAATTTGGCTTTATTATCATTATTATTAAGCATATTAGCCCTCGGCCCTTTATAAAAACTGCAACAACGGGAGCAAACCGTCAAGAAACAATTGTCTTATTTCGACCTTGGGAATTTCCTCCACCTTTTTGAATTCTGAGTCAACGGGAGCGAACCGTCAGGAAACAGAAAACTTTTATCGGCTTTGGATTATTATTATTATTATTACCTCCACCCTTTAAAAAACTGAGTCAACAGGTGCGAACCATCAAGAAACAGTAGTCTTATTTCGGCTTTGGTTTATTACATTTATTAAGCGCCAAATCCCGAGTCCTGCGGTCTCTCAACATCCGAAACAATAGCAGCTAACTATCAGGAATCAGTTGTATTATTTCCCCACAACACTGACAGTACCCTGATGTGTACCCAACTTCCATAAGCACGAATTCTCTAAAAAAGGAGTAAAAACTAACAATCATAAAAACCGTGCACCTTTAATTATTGAAAACTTTATTTTTGGTGTTATTAAGCTGGTGGAAGCAAAAAGCCACAATAAATCGCTATGAGCTCTAAAGAGGTCCAGCTACTCCACGCTTAGCATCTAACTTATATTCAGCTCTATCATTTTTCGTTCTTTGCAAAAATTTGAAGTCTTGCAAACGCTCAGTCTCGAAAGTTAAGGGAAAAGCTAGAGTGCAATACTCAGTCAAGTCAGAATCTCCCTTCTTCTAGCCTACGGGCCTACTTATTAACATATATATAATATTTTTTCATTTTTCATTTTTCATTTTTTTTTTCACAAAATTTCAAACAAATATATAGGTTAAAACGGGGTTGCGCGGGACACAGACAATGCAAGGGTTTGAAAATTTTGAAAATTTCGATAGAAATTCCCCCCCCCCCCCCCCCCCCCCCCCCCCCCACACACAACACTTAGAACTGAACATTGGCCTCAATGTTCAAAAATATCGGGTGTTACCCCCACACTTAGGAACGAAAAAGGCAAATGCTACAAATTCAAAGTGTGAAAGGGGAAAACTATATCAAGTTTAGCACATATGATAAAGGATTTCCATAAATATAACAATGAATACGATCGGAGACCGAGTGTTGGAGGGTCTGAAAACAAGCACAGAGGTCTTCACGATCATAGGGAATCCTGCAAGCAAAAACAGAAACCCACAAAACACAACATGGAGAGAAGCACTCCCCCACACTTATCCAATATTCACATCACACTTATTAGAAAATAAAAATAAAAGGTAGATAGATAACACGGGTTGCCTCCCGAGAAGCGCTTGTTTATTAACGAGTCGCTAGCTTGACTCGCCCCCGAATTCAGTTGTCCACGGGGGAAAGATGGGATGGTTGAATTTTCAATGGAATATCTTTCAAACTTTAGAGTCGACCGGTAATGACGAATATTCCGGGATCAAATAC
Source organism: Artemisia tridentata subsp. tridentata (assembly GCA_021014915.2). Classification (NCBI taxonomy): domain Eukaryota; kingdom Viridiplantae; phylum Streptophyta; class Magnoliopsida; order Asterales; family Asteraceae; genus Artemisia; species Artemisia tridentata. The sequence continues at coordinate 233,391,246 of CP139505.1, forward strand.
ATCATTTTCATCTCCCAACTCAAATAAATCAAAAGAGTGAGACTTGGGGAATTTCACAAGAAGAATGAGGTCGCGACTATTTGATGAAGAAGAAATTAGTCGCTAGCCAAGAATGCTTAAGAACCGATAGGAGCCATGAATTCCATAACGCAGTTGTGAAAAGGTAGTGTATGGACCACGGATGGTAATATCAAGAGTCACCTTATCACAACTGGTTATTAGCTTCTCAAATAAAACGGCCATGAAAGAAATTTCTGGCTCAGGCTCAGGATCAAGCGGGATATACAGTGGTGGGATTTGTGCGGTACTTTGTGGGCTATGAATCTGCACCTCATCCATTTTAGTCTCCGTTTCTTCAAGATCGAATTAAAAATGATCATATTCCGATGGAGATGTGATGTTGAAATTTTTAGACGATAATTCCTTAGATGGGTTCTCATTTAAAAGTCTAGTCAACTCTCCTGGATCGACTTCGAGATCGAAGTGAAAATGATCATACTCCGGTGGACCAATCGAAGGACTATGATAAAGTAAGTCTTTATACCCTTTGAGATCGACATCAACGTAAAACGATTCAAAATCAGGAAGATTAAAGGGTTTCTCGGATACCCTTGGGATTGGAACAAGGTCATCAATATCCTTAAGAGGATTGAATTCGACTTCCTTGTCCCCCATTAAAAAGGCATCTGAAGGATCCTTAATGAGTGAATTGATCTCTGAGTTCTCTTCCTCTAAAGGCTCATCCTAATCACTCTCATCAGAGTATGTAAAATGAACAGATTTAGGATGACCTGGTCCTTGCTTGCCAAGGACCTCAAGTTGTGCACTCACTGCGGAATTGTTATCGGAATAATGATCACTCAAAATAGTGGTAGATTCGTACAGAACTTCAGCGTCCCACTGATAATAATGATGTGTCATATTCTCAATTAAATCATAAGGTTCTTGTGGAGTCTTCCGCATGAGATTGCCACCGGCAACCAACATGATTTTTTCCTGATCAATCATTGTTAGTCCATGATAAAAGATTAGGATTTGATCAAGAAGAAAAATTCTATGATAAGGACATTTCCGCAACAATGATTTGAATCTTTCCCAAGCTTCAAATACAGATTCATCTGGCCATTGCTGAAAATTAAAGATGTCTTTCCGAAACTGCAATGTATAGGTGATGTAAAATATAAATCAACATATTAACATATAAACGCAGCGGAAAACATCACCAACAAGGATCCATATAGCCATATGATCAATCATAGAATTAAACAAACAAGTTTTATACCGTTGTAGCGTGATCCGGGTAACACCACCAATATCACCACCACGATGGAATGCAAGAAACCAAAAGATCAATAAGTTTGATCTTCTCTAAGTGTGAAACATACTACACGTCATCGGTCACCACCCGATGCTAGTCTTGACCTCATAACAATGATCCTTGATGCATCTACAATAGAATGAGCAAAGAAGGGATCAAGAAAACACAAACCCTAGAAAAGGGTGTGTTTTTGTGTCGTACATATTAGGGGAGAGAAAGGGGAAAACATTTTTGGTAAGTTGTTTTGTGATTAGTGATAATGAAAGACTAAATCAATATTGATCTTATCATTATCTAAGTTACACATAACCCCTTCAAAAACTTCCATTGTCCCTCTTTTCCCTTCCATATGACCGGCCATGATAAGGGCCCTGAATGGGCTTGCCCATTATTGGCCCAGTCCAAAAAACACTAAGTCTAACTTAGTATTTAATGGCCCGTTATTGATCCCGAGTTACGTAGTCATTTATATATTGTAAATACGATAATTACAATCTATAAAATGATGTCTCTGTGTATAAGTGTGTGACCCCATAGGCTCACATATGTCTAGCCATATAATTATTAATTATGACACGAGCATACTCCAACAGCTCCCACTTGCGACGTCATAATAATCAAGTAATTATACAAGCAATGGTTAGCGTCTAGCAACACGTCAATGCCCCTAGAAATATGAGAGGGTAGTTTCTTAAACTGCTCATTTCAGATGGTTTATATGTCATCTATCCTTTTGTTTCAGATACCGTGTTGAACATCAGACATGGATCAAATGTCATTCTAATATTTCAACCATTATGTTTCTCGATATAGATATTGAACAAGATTACCAAGTGGGTTAAGATTCATCTTAATCTCATTTGGGTATGGCCATACAAACATCTGTCCAATTCATCGAGGGGCCCAATAGTATCTAACTCCATAACATGTGGAGGAACAAATCATGTTTTGACTACACGTGTCATTCACATGCTTCATATCACTCCTGATAATGGCTTTTATAACTACCTTATTCAGGACATCGTTTAACCATATCAAGGAATGAAATTCCACACATGCAAGACCTGCTTGCATCTCAAGTCTAAGGATAAGAGACATAACCTCTTGCGAGATTCACTATTGACGACGATCCATGTAGTGAAACTCGTAGGTTGGGTCAATCCAATGTTCATCACAATGAACAACATGTGAGTTTGGCAAATAAATCACCAACACGCTCACATTTGCCTTAATTTGATGATACTCCCGTATCGTCAACCGACAATGGATAATTTTAGAATAAATAAATTATTCATGGATTAAACATGTAAATATAGAACACAGTAGTATAAATGAAGACGATCATACCAGGTATATCAATTCATTGTATAATACGACTGCTTACAGTTCCATTATCCAAATACTAAAAACAGATATGCATAAGACTACTCATAGGTCGAAATCCGATGTTCCCACCATGATCAAATCATGTTGTACAAGACAACAAGTAGTCATCTGAGTAAACTTTGAGAATACTTGTTTCAAAACTCATGAAAGGTTTGAATGATGATTGTCCTTTGTATGTGCACATTCAAGTACAAGACGAGTATCGCAACAATACATTCCATAGGGTGTTTGAAGCTAGCAAAACACCTACTTTAGACAGTCATCTGAATAGTTTCTCAAACTATAAAGTATTCTTATTCTTTTAATGTATAACGCATTAATGCTCTCAGTCGAGCACATCTAGTCAGAAATGTCATCATTCATGATGACATCCTACCACGACTAGGGTTGAGTATCATCTCAGTTAAATAAGCATCATCGTATGCAAACAAAACAGAGCTCCTCAAATATCCGTAAACGTTTGAACATATCTTTGGTCCTATGTAGGTCCAATATAATGTTCGTTTAACAATTATCTAACGACTTTCACTTAGATATTTGTTGTTATCAACTCATCTTGCATTCATGCAAATGATAAATATATAGTCCAATACTTAATATGACTTACATGATGAATCCTTAAGATTTCCAATCATGTGTTCAATCTCATCAAGTGAGATTAATCATTGAGACTCCCCTCAAATAACGTGTCATATTGTGTTAGACTTAATAACCGCTTATGTTTATTCTAATAATAAACATATGTAACAAGGTTGTATGTTTTATTTTATAAATCCCTTAAGAGAAACTTCATTCCAAGCTAAGGAATATTGTTTCTAATATGTTAATGACTAGCTTAGATGGAATATGAGATTTAAGAAAATAAATACAGTGTTCCAACTTGCTCTCAGTGTACTTAGGAGTAATCTTATTAATCAAAATCAAATTAATGATTTCATAATTAACTTAAGATCTCTGCTCCTAGATGCATGATCTAATCCACGCATGGATTCTTATATCTTGTATACATAATAAAGATTACATGGATTCATAAACCCTTTTGATTACTCATCGTCCTCGCAAAGGTAATCAACAAGAAAAGTGTTTTGATATCCTATTGTCATATTTCATATACATGAAAACAGGTATGACAATTAATCATCTTTATACATTTAATGTTTGTAGGTAGGAAGATTTAGTCATAGTCAATTTCTCGAGTACGAGTAAACTCCTTTTACTACGCGTGCATTAAATGTGTGTACAAGTTTGTCCTTTTGAGTCTTCTCATCAAGAAACTCATTCTTAACCTCGCAGTCTAACTGATTGGTAAGAGATCAATCAAGCTCCATGAGTGATTATCTTTCAAGGACTGCATCTTAACATTCATAGTTTTGAGCTATTCATCAGATACAAGATCTGATAATGCATCTCAGTAGTTAGTAGGTTCACTATGATCCTCTAACTTATATCCCTTAGCATTGATATAAAACTATATCATTCAGGTGCAAGAGGTATCCTTGCGGATCTATGAATGAGAGATATCAATCTATGGTTTAACATGTGCATGTTCAACCATAGTATGACATTTGCAAGTGTACTCAGAAGGTTGTGTATTTAGTTCTTGAATGACTTCAAGGTCTAAAGGGGTACTCCCACTTGCTTTTGTATGTAGAGACTAATCTCTAGATACTCGGCGTCTTGAGTAACAATAAATTGTTTTCAAGTGGGGCATTCAAAATACTTCGTTAGTTCTTGACTCTAGTTTGTTAATTACTTACTCTTAGGTAATTAACAAATTCAGAACTTCAATCAAGACATAATGAGATTTATCCCATGCCATAATACAATGGTGTCTTAAATTCCTTCTGGGTTGGAACCATACTGAGTGTACACATGGCACATTCAATTTTTAGCCTTGATAGCTTTGGAGGTAAGACAGTTTAAGTCATCAAAGATCAAACAATATTAATAGAGTTTGATTTTCCATGATGGACATACCATAAAGTTGTGGTATTCCATGAGGACTGATGTTGTGAGACTATCACACAACTCATTAAATGAACTTATACTTTTTGGCTTACATATCTGCCAACCAAGTCAAACCAGATGGCATCAATAGTAATTTTAGCCTACTGCATACTTTACTTCATGTGTATGTTTTGACTAGAAAACATAAACATTTAATATTATATGTCGTAAGTGTACATGTCTTAACAAAAAGACATAACAAATCAACGTCTTACTTTACGTTATAAGTCTTTCAACAATTAACGGAAATTATGTTTGTGTCTTTACAAGAGACCTAAACATATTCAACTAAAGTAATTACGAGCGCCGACACTTGGCCTCAATAGTAATTTCAAGTTAATTTCATACTTCATGATTATGACTTTACAAGAAGACATAATCATATTTACTAAACAATTCAGTGAATATGTTGAAGTAGCTTTTCATGTTATTTTGATATTTGTTCTAATTTAGGGCAACATACATTTTATGTGTAGAAGTCCTAGTAGAATCTTAGTTTCTTACCTTGCAGTCAAGAAAAACCATTATGTCATATTGTTATATGTTGTACCTTGCACACATTAAGATTTCTCCCACTTGTGCATGGCACAACATCATGAGAGTATACAAGCACCACTACGCTCGTGTGTTTGTATGAGCAATATGACAATGTCTAAGATAACATATGATTTTTTGTCAAAATCAAAATATAGATATGTAGAACTTTATCGTTTTAATAATGAATCATGCATAACAAGTTTATGGATAACATTTCAGGAAGCAACATCAGGAACGCGACAAGTTATCTTATAAAATTTATGCAATGGTTCTTATATAAACTATGATGCTTAACATGTGGAAAGTAATGTATTATTTCAAGACAATCTGGAAATAAGATGGGCAATTTGTAAGGTAATAAAGCTTACAACTCCCACTGGATTAGACAACATTACATGTGTTTCGTCACCAGCAGTATGATCACGTAGCTCCCACTGGATTAGACAACATTTCATGTGTTTCATCACCAGTGGAGAGTGAGCGGCGATTGGATACTTTCCTTCTTTCTTGAATATCTACACATTATTGCTAATGTGAGTCACCTTGACTAGTAAACATGTACTTAGGTATTCAAGGAAGTGCATCAAGTTCTAACATATAGATGATGGGCTAGCCATCATTGCTATTTTAACTTGAAAATAGGTATGCATTTCCTCCATAATTGGTCTACTTTACCACAAGGGTATGTTGGACCTTAGTAGGTTTATTAGGTTAAGAAAAACTACTAGGTAGTCATGCTAGTAATTGACTTTACCACTTTGCGGTTTATTGATATTTTCTGTCTTCTAATTATTTAAACTGATTTTAGTTTGGTAGCTATAGAAAACGTGTTCTCTAGTTATCCAAATATCTTATATTTCATCAATATTTCAAAACCGAAACTAGGGTTATAAAACAACTTGAAAGAATAACATGTGTAACCATACTTAACCGTTTTGACTTTTACAAGACATCACGATTTCTAGAGTAGGTTTTCTTTGAGTTTGATTAGAATTAGGAAAATTCAAATATTCCTATTATGGCTTTTCCTCATAAAGAAAAATGATAGGAATAAGTCTCTTTCTTACAAGGAAAGATCGACTTAGTTCGTCCTTTTAACGAGAAAAGAACAAACTCTTGTTTACGGCTTGTGTTGAATTAATACATTAATTGAATTTACAAAGTTCATTTTTAGTATTTTTGATAATTATCCTTTTATAAATTAACTACCCCATGTTTAGAATTTTAAAACAATTAATTTACGAAAAGGCTAAGATCCACATTGTGCTTCTACTATCACATCAGTTGATCTGCTAGCAATAGTAGATTCAATTGGTAGGCGACGATCACCAATTGTATTACATGTACAACTCTTAGATCCTTATGGGACTCATGGCATCTAGTGTCAAACAACTAGTGTCATGTAGGCATGTTTAGTCCCATCTTTGCCTCGGGTCAGGGTCTGACCGCTGAACTCGATTAAGTCATCCAATTTGAAAACGTGTGAGAATAATCCTAGGTCTGACGCATAGAGAATAGTCACCTTGGGTTACAATTCGATCTAGGTCTGACCATAGCCAAAAGGTAATTGCAAGTGTTCTCATAATTGGACGGCATGACTTAAATTTTGACGGGTAAAGAGTTTTGATGTGGATCAAAAACGTGTACGAAAGAAGCATGCATTCATTCTTCGTAGCACAAGTTAAAAACTTTTCTTAACTTAAGTCTAATCATTGTTTTAATTTATGTGTGTCAATTTGTCCATTTTCAAGACTAATATAAATCCTAAGTGGATTATAATTAAGTTTGGACAATACAATAAATAAATAAATAAACAACCTTAACTAGTTTAAGTGTTATTTAGAAAACAATGATTTTAAGTTTCAAATCATATTTAAACTTAGTTAAACTAAATCATAAGACTTAGTTCAAAATGGTTTGTGTTTCGTTTTAAGTTTTTAAGAAAACAATTTTCGTTTTACATACAATCATAGCATATATAAAACAACCAAACAAACACACAACCACAATATGCAAAGCCTCAACCGATGAAAATCCTATGCTTGGTCTCGTGAGCCATCACAAGAACCAAGAGTCAACTAGGGAAATAAGCACAACCACACGGAGGGCTCCCACTTGCCCCAAGACAATCATGGGCAAGTAAAGGCCCAAAATGCACATGAAAACATGATTCTGTCAGCCCAGTTTTTCTGTCTTTGGAGGCCCAAACGGCCTAGAAGATGACCTCCTCATGCTTCGGCCCAGTTGACAAAGTTGTAGGCCTATGTCTTGTGAACCTGCACAAAAAAATTTAGCCCAAAATACCTTACCAATCTCCTGGAAATCGCGTTTTCCCATCAGGTATTCAGCAGCTACTTTTGGTCCAAAATCCTTCATTCTTTTGCCATTTGATTCCAAGCTTTCGGTTACATGATATAAAAAGTAAAGTACTTCTAATCTACTTTCTATCTACTGTAAAAATGCCCAAACAATGGCAAAACCAAAATGAAATTCATTGCAAAAGTGCCGAAACAATGGCAAAACCCCAAAAACAACCAAAACAACCAACAATCACAACATCATAATGCATAAGTGGTCTAGGTTTTCATCGGCTTTGCATATACACATAATAATACATTAAAATTATGATCATTACAAGGTGTTGGCTAACTCCATGGACAAACATGCATGTATTTGCCATGGACAACAAAATAAATAACAAGAATTCAATTGTTAGCCAACGAATCGAAGAAATTAATTAACAAGAATTAAAACCCCGAATGGTACGCGTGACAAATGGCCATAGACTCAAAACCTGTTAGGAATTTTATAATTTATGTAATAGTTCATTTCTGCTGTTAGTATAAAGTGGTTCCTGCTGGTAGTATTAGTTGCTGCTGGTCATGGTTCCTGCTGGTAGCTTTGATTCGTTTCTGCTGGCAGTGTTCATTGCTGCTGGTCATAGCGTATTTTTAGTATGTTTGTGAGAGTTATTCTAGGAAGAGATTTGTGTATATCTCTTTACACGGTTTGTTATGAGCTGTATTAGGGTTTCTTAGTCTATAAAAGAAACATGCGGCTAGGGTTTATGTACGTTTTGAAAAAAACATTATCATTAGTGAATAAAAGATTCATAGAGGATCAAACCGTTTATTAGTTATTCGTTCTTCTTTAACTCTTGTGTTTAGTTTCCGCATAAGCACAAGTTTATTGTTCAGAGATTCTCAAAGTAGTTTGCTTGTGTTTACATAAGTTTTCTACAAGTTCCACCAAGCTCAAAGATCTATCAAGGTGCACGATCCTACAAGTGGTATCAGAGCCTGGTGAGGATCTCTGACAAAGAAGAAAAAGTTCTCTAAACAATCTCCTAAACCCTTTTCCAATGGAAGGCGAAAATCCTGAAAATTCTGTCATCAATAATGAAAAACCTGAAACTTCACAAGTCCAACAACAAATAGTCACAACCACTGTGTCTAACAGTAATGCTAAATTCCCATACCTCAAGAAAGATGAATACGAGATTTGGGCTATGAAGATGGAGTACTGGATCTCAAACAGTGATCATAACCTATGGAATGTAATCCTGAAAGGGAACAGCATGAAGAGAACAGGAAGGGATGAGAAAGGCAACATCACTATTCTTCCACCTATGTCTGCAGAAGAGCATATTGCTCGTCAAAGGGAGACCAAAGCAAGAACTCTTTTGCTTCAGGCTCTCCCAGAAGATCATATGGGTGACTTTCATCACCTGGATGATGCTAGAGAAATCTGGCGTGCTATAAAAGTTAGATTTGGAGGGAATGATGAGTCCAAAAAGATGAGGAAGTCCATGCTCAAACAGGAGTTCCAGGAGTTCAGGATCTCTGAGGCTGAAGGGATTCACAAAGGTTATGACAGGTTTCAAAAGATCCTGAGCCAACTCAACCAGCTGCAGGCCAAGCCAGACAATGAAGACTGCAACACCAAGTTTTTGAGGGCTCTGCCTCCCTCCTGGTCTCAGGTTTCCATCACTCTTAAGACAAGAGGTGGGCTCGATTTCATGAGTTTTAATGATCTTTACAACAAGCTCAAGACTCTTGAAATTGACATCAAAGGGTATTCAACCTACTCATCTCACACTTCATCTAATACTGCATTTGTTAGTGCTACAAGTACTAACAAGGACTCATATGATGGTAGCCCAACTCCCCCTTCTTCATCTGTTTCCTATTCCCCTGCTACACCTAAAACACAGCCAAGATCTGGTAATGTGGTTGAGGAGGCCCTTCATTCATTTGTTGCTGATAGTACACCAAAACAGCAGCTTACTTATGAAGATTTTGACCAGATTGATCAACTGGATCTGGAAGAGATGGACATTAAGTGGCAGTTTGCTATGCTGTCAGTGAGGGCTAACAGATTTGAGAAGAAGGCAGGGAGGAGGATCAAATTCGATGGACAGGAAGGAGCAAGGTTTGACAAAAGGAAGGTAACATGCTTCAAATGCTCACAACCAGGTCACTTTGGTAGAGAATGCCTAGATAAGAAGGTGGATGACAAAACAAGGTATTTTGCTTTCAAGATTCAAGAATTGGAGTCAGAAGATCCCAAAGCCTTGTTGTCTGTGGATTCCATGCTGGATTAGGAACAACATGAGGTAGCTGATGCAGTAAGAGGAGCTGCAAAGAACTATGGGATGATAGCTGGAGCTGGAAAGAAGGCACAAGTGGCTGAGGATTTTGCTTTGATGGGCTACCCATCTCAGGTACAAAATTGTCCATTTGGTTGTGATGTTAAATATGCTGAACTGAAAAAGGAATTTGATTATATAGAGCCTCAATATAAAGAATTGTTTATTAAAGATCAAGCCTATAGAAACTCACTTAATACGTTAGAAAAACAAAAGGTTTGGTACCAACAGAATCAGTTAGCATATGAGGAAAAGATAAGGGTTTTGGAGAGAGACTTAAAGTACACCACTAATGAGTTAAAACATGTTGAGAGAGAATATGATAAGGTAATTTTAGAGAAAAAGGATTTACAAGCTAAGTTAGAAAGTGAAGAGATCAAATGTACTTCATATAAATAATCAACTAGGCTTGTAGATATTTTGAATGCTAGTTCTCAGTATGTAAAGGCTAAGAGAGGTTTGGGGTGTCCTAAAATTGATGACTCTTCTGAGTCAAGAAGATTTGACCCTACCCCTAAGGAGGTAAACTATCAAATACCTGTAAAGTATGTGAAAGAAGGAGAGATGCATGATGTCCCTCCTCCTATAAGAGGAGTGTTTAAACCTGTCCCTATCCACTCTGACCTTGACATTGACTTAAATGAATCATATATGTCCTATGGCAAAAAGTCCAGTGACTTGCCTAATCTTGATTGTAACTCTAATGATTTTGTCTCTTGTTCTAACAGTGACAAATCTTCAGAAATCAAGAAAAATGATTTTGCATCTTGTGATTCAAGTGTCAAGTCTACCACCACCAAGTCTGAAGATTTCTCCTCAGAAGTAGCTAACGATGAATCTCATTCAAAGACAGCTGCTTTTGAAGACAATTCTTCTGTTTTTGTTCAAAACAATGATGTTTCTAGTTTTGGTTCTGTTTCAAACAATGATGTTTCTGATTTTACTTCTGTTAAGAATAATTTTGATTCATCTTGTGGTTTTGATAATTCTGGTTGCAATAAGAAATGTCATGTTAAGAATAAATCTTTTAGAAAGAAGTCATGTTTTGTGTGTGGTAGTTATGCTCATCTTATCAAAGACTGTGACTTTTATGAGAAACAGATGAGTATGTGTGGTGGACAACAACAAACTAGGCCTATGTGGAACAATGTTAATGATATACCCCCATATGTTCCTCAAGCAGCAAGAATGAACTCTTGTAGAACTTCCTTTCCTGCTGGCAAACCTGTTGCTGCTGGTAAGCCAGTTCCATCTGGTAATCCCAATCCTGCTGGTTGGAAAAGAAAAGCTGCTAGACCTTTCTACAGACCTACAAGCACTTATTTTCAGAATGATTATAGGCCTGTGTATTATTATGACCCAATGCAAAGGGAGGGGGCAAGATGGGAAACTGCTGTTAAGTCCTCAGCAGGTTGTTCTTGGAGAAACAATGACCAATATATGAGAATGGGGTCCAAGAACAATGGTGGATCTCATCAATCTCCATGGTTTAATTATTATTGATCCACAAGGCAGGCTCAAGTCAGTAATGGCTTGGGTCTCCCATGTATCTCATATTGTTGTATGTATTCTTTTGTTGTAGGATAATCCTCTTAGAAGTAAAGATGTAGGCATTGTTGACAGTGGATGTTCCAGGAGTATGACAGGAAACATTGAGAGACTGCATGATTTTGTACCCTTTAATGGAGGGACTGTGACATTTGGTGGAGGAGATGGCAAGATAACATGGAAGGGAACTATTAGGACATCAAAGCTGGATTTTGAGAATGTATTTTATGTGAAGGAACTCCAGAACTTTAATTTGTTCTCTGTCTCACAAATTTGTGACAAGAAGAATAATGTCATCTTCACTGAAACAGACTGTCTTGTGTTATCCGAAGACTTCAAGTTACCTGATGAGATTCAGGTTGTACTTAAAGTTCCAAGAACATTCAACCTTTACAGCTTTAATTTGAATGATGTCCATCCTGAGGGTGATTTGGCTTTCTTGGTGGCAAAAGCTTCTGTGGATGAATCTACCAAATGGCACAGGAGGATGACACATGTGAACTTCAAGATCATCAACAAACTGGCCAAGAATGGATTGGTACATGGGCTCCCTCTTAAGACCTTCACCAATGACCACAATTGTGTTGCCTGCAACAAAGGAAAGCAACACAAAGCTTCACACAAGGCCATTACTATTGTGAGCACCATCATAGAGCCTCTTCAGCTACTTCATATGGATCTCTTTGGTCCTACTTCCATCAGAAGTATTGACCATAAATACTACTGCCTGGTGATTACAGATGACTTTAGCAGGTTTTCTTGGACTTTCTTTTTAGGTACTAAAGATGAAACCTATCCTGTGATTAGGGACTTTATTGCCTTAATAGAAAATCAGCTAAATAAAAAGGTTAAGAGTATAAGGTGTGACAATGGAACAGAGTTTAAAAATTCTAACCTAATTGAACTCTGTGGGATTAAGGGGATTAAAAGGGATTATAGTAATGCTAGAACCCCACAACAAAATGGGGTTGCTAAAAGGAAAAATAGAACCCTTATAGAAGCAGCTAGATCAATGCTGGCTGACTCTAAGTTGCCAACCATGTTTTGGACTGAAGCTGTTTGCACTGCTTGTTATGTACTAAATAGGGTATCTATTACTAGTCCCCACAACAAAACACCTTATGAGCTTTTGTCTGGGAAGGTTCCTAACATCAGTTATCTTAAACCTTTGGATGTCATGTAACTATTTTGAATACTAGTGATTACCTAGGAAAATTTGAAGGAAAGGCAGATGAGGGGTTTATTGTTGGTTATTCTGCTCATAGTAAGGCCTATAGGGTTTATAATTTGTCAGCTAAGAGAATAGAAGAGACACTTAATTTAAGATATCTTGAGGATAAACCTAATGTACAGGGTGCAGGTCATGAGTGGTACTTTGACCTTGATTATCTGACTGATAATTTAGGTTATGCAAGATTCAAAGCTAATCAATCTGTTAGTACACATGATTATGATACTAACAATGCAGGTACCTCAGATGATGATTCAGACTCAGAGGGTGATGAACGACCCATTGTTGTTCCTTCTTTTCCCTCTAACCACTTTTCAGGTACTGAGCTCAAAGATTCTTCTGATAAGGCTGAAGATAATTCAAGTTTTGCTGAAGATCTTGCTAGGCTTCAAAGGCAAGAATATGATGCCAAGGAAGCTGCTGAAAAGTTTGGTTTTGGATTCTCACAAGAAACAGAGGAGATCTTACAAAAAGCTTATGATGAAGCCCGCAGGAATTTGGATTCTGCTGGTGGTGTTCCGGTTCCTGCTACTGCTACCAATTCTGCTGATAGCTCTTCTGTTCCTGCTGATGTCCCAATTCCTGCTGGTTCTTTGTCAACTTCTTCTGCTGATACAATGGGTTTCAATGAACCGCCGACAAGGTACCCAAGTCCATCGGACCTTAGGAATTCACTCTCTTCAGGATCTAAGTTGGGGGATCCTCATCATCAATCAAGCACAGGCATCTTCCCTCACTCCTCATATGATGGTGAAATTAATCCCTCTATCTCTAATCAAGCCTCAACCTTTGATGTCAATCCCACTGCTACCAAGAGGATTAACACTGTTCATCCTCAATCTTTGATTCTTGGAGATCCCAATTCACCTATTCAGACAAGAAGCAAGTTGAAACAACCTGGTTTTGGAGAATCTGCATTTGTGGGTTATATTCAGGATTAGCTAAGGAGTAATCATACAGACTATCTTCATTGCCTCTATGCTTGTTTTCTATCTCAAGTAGAACCAAGCAGTGTAGCTCAAGCTCTTGATAATTCTGATTGGGTTGAGGCTATGCAAGAGGAAATGCAGCAGTTTCAAAATCAGAAAGTCTGGCAGTTAGTACCTTTGCCTGAAGAAAAGCATGCAATTGGAACAAAATGGATTCTCAAGAATAAAAGGGATGCTAGGGGAATTGTGGTTCGAAACAAAACTCGGTTGGTTGCTCAAGGACATCGACAAGAGGAGGGTATTGACTATGATGAGGTGTTTGCACCAGTAGCAAGAGTTGAAGCTATTCGATTGTTTTTAGCTTTTGCATCATTCATGGGGTTTGTGGTTTATCAGATGGACGTGAAAAGTGCATTTCTTTATGGAAGAATTGAAGAAGAGGTCTATGTTACTCAACCAAAGGGATTTGTGGACCCACAGAATCCTGATTTGGTTTACAAAGTAGTAAAAGCACTCTATGGTCTTCATCAGGCACCAAGGGCATGGTATGCCAGGTTGTCTGCCTTTTTGCTAAAACATGGTTACAGAAGAGGGGCAATAGACAAGACACTATTTATCAGAAAGAATTACAAAGATATCATCCTTGTTCAAGTTTATGTAGATGATATCATTTTTGGTTCCACTAATGAAGCTTGGTGTAGGGAATTTGAGGAATTGATGAAAAGTGAATTTGAGATGAGTGCTATGGGTGAAATGACATTTTTCTTGGGCTTACAGGTTAAGCAAAAGCCTGATGGAATTTTTATCAGCCAGGAGAAGTATGTACAAGACATACTTAAGAAGTTTGACTTGGAAAGTGTGAAGACTGCAACTACACCATATGAAGCTCCAAAGCCTAAGTCCAATACTGAACCTGATGCTGCTGTTAATGTTCACTTATACAGATCCATGATAGGTTCATTGATGTATTTGACAGCTTCTAGACCTGACATCATGTTTGCAGTCAGTGCTTGTTCCAGACATCAAGTTTCACCATTAACTTCACACTTGAATGCAGTCAAGAAGATCTTCAAATATCTAAAAGGACAACCTAAGTTGGGTCTTTGGTACCCAAGAGATTCTCCTTTTGTGCTGGAAGCTTATAGTGACAGTGACTATGCTGGTGCTAACTTTGATAGAAAATCTACTACTGGGGGTTGTCAGTTTCTGGGAAGAAGGTTGGTTTCTTGGCAATGCAAGAAGCAGACTATAGTGGCTACATCTTCTACTGAGGCAGAGTATGTTGCTGCTAGCTGCTGTGGACAGGTACTTTGGATGCAAAATCAGTTGTTAGACTATGGGTTCAACTTCATGAACACTAAAATCTTTATTGATAACCAAAGCACTATCTGCATTGTTAAGAACCCTGTTTTTCACCAAAGGACAAAGCACATAGAGATTAGGCACCATTTTATACGAGATGCTTATGAGAAGCATCTTATCCAAGTGCTTAAAATTCACACTGATGACAATGTGGCTGATTTGTTAACCAAGGCTTTTGATGGACCAAGATTTAACCATTTGGTGGTCCATATTGGGATGCTTAATCCTTAAGTGCTGAGATTGAGGGGAGGTATAAGTCTAAGGGGAGGCTTATTGTTGTATATTTTTCGTTTTCTTTGTTTTTCTTGTTTCTGCTTTATTTTCATTTATGTTTATTTTATTTTCTTTAAAGTTTTAGTTAAAAAAAATAATAATAATAATTTTAGTTTATGTACTAACCATTTGCAGGTAAGTACAGTGTTGGTTTTTAACCACACAACAAATGGTAATCAACTCACCATGTCTAACAGACAAGAAAAAGTTGACTCACCATGAGGGTACGGCTCTGGTGTGATAATCAAATCCGTTGATAGCTGTAATAGTTTGCTCAAAACTATAGGGTTCTCAACTCACCGATGTTTCATTTCTAAGAGTTGAATGGTTTTCAATTCGCCATGGATTTTACTCCTTTTGGGGTTTCCAAAGAATTGGCTAGCCCACAAGTATATGGCTTGTGTTCAAGGCAATGGAAAACCATATTTGGTAATCAATTCACCAAAGGTTATCTTCAACCTAAGAATTGGCTAGTCCTGAGCAAACGGCTACAGGTAAAGACAACTCAAATCCGTTTACAGTTGATGATTTACTAAAAATCATATGGTTATCAATGTACCATGGTCTAACACACCTAAACATTGGCTACTCCAGTAGTGATGGCTATTGGTAAAGAGACATCAAATACATTAATTTTCAATGATTCACCTCTCACAGAAGTTAACACACCTGGATGTGATGAGAATAGTATGAAACTTAAAAGTTTTGATGTACAAATAGTCATGGTTGCTGTTGTTGGTTACTTTCTATTGCTGCTGGATACTTGGACTTAAAGATAAAGGTTACTTGTTGCTGCTGGATATAGTCTAGTTGTTGCGGGTTACTTTATTGTTGCTGCTGCGGATCAAATTCAATTCTCTACCTTTGGACTTCAACGATCTATCAAGAAACTGGAAATTAACCTAGTCAAATTCCAGTTTAGGGGAGGATTGTTAGGAATTTTATAATTTATGTAATAGTTCATTGCTGCTGTTAGTATAAAGTGGTTCCTGCTGGTAGTATTAGTTGCTGCTGGTCATGGTTCCTGCTGGTAGCTTTGGTTCGTTTCTGCTGGCAGTGTTCATTGCTGCTGGTCATAGCGTATTTTTAGTATGTTTGTTAGAGTTATTCTAGGAAGAGATTTGTGTATATCTCTTTACACGGTTTGTTATGAGCTGTATTAGGGTTTCTTAGTCTATAAAAGAAACATGCAGCTAGGGTTTATGTACGTTTTGAAAAAACATTATCATTAGTGAATAAAAGATCCATAGAGGATCAAACCGTTTATTAGTTATTCGTTCTTCTTTAACTCTTGTGTTTAGTTTCCGCATAAGCACAAGTTTATTGTTCAGAGATTCTCAAAGTACTTTGCTTGTGTTTACATAAGTTTTCTACAAGTTCCACCAAGCTCAAAGATCTATCAAGGTGCACGATCCTACAAAACCCACTGATATTAGGACCTTCTTAACATCATTTTACCACAGAAAATTAAGCCTCATGGGCTGATTTGAAATCGGGTTACAAATCTATCAAAAAACACGTTTTTTGGCCATTTTACGGGTACCGAACAAGTAAGCAATTATTGTATGCATAACAAATGGCCATGGGATCAAAAAGTCTAGATCATTAGACCCCATATGGGTCGAATTATTTACAAAAAATAAGCCCTCGGGGCTGTTTTGAAAATAAACCTTTAAATCCATTAAAAAACACACGTTTTTAGCCATTTTTACGCATACTAGATGATCATATGACATCATATGATAGCTCGTGATACCACTATAGGTGATGTAAAATATAAATCAACATATTAAAATATAAACGCAGCGGAAAACATCACCAACAAGGATCCATATAGCCATATGATCAATCATAGAATTAAACAAACAAGTTTTATACCTTTGTAGCATGATCCGGGTAACACCACCACGATGGAATGCAAGAAACCAAAAGATCAATAAGGTTGATCTTCTCTAAGTGTGAAACACACTACACATCATCGATCACCACCCGATGCTAGTCTTGACCTCGTAACAATGATCCTTGATGCATCTACAATAGAATGAGCAAAGAAGGGATCAAGAAAACACAAACCCTAGAAAAGGGTGTGTTTTTGTGCCGTACATATTAGGGGAGAGAAGGGGGAAAACGTTTTTGGTAAGTTGTTTTGTGATTAGTGATAATGAAAGACTAAATCAATATTGATCTTATCATTATCTAAGTTACACATAACCCCTTCAAAAACTTCCATTGTCCCTCTTTTCCCTTCCATATGACCGGCCATGATAAGGGCCCTGAATGGGCTTGCCCATTGTTGGCCCAGTCCAAAAACACTAAGTCTAACTTAGTATTTAATGGCCCGTTATTGATCCCGAGTTACGTAGTCGTTTATATATTGTAAATACGATAATTACAATCTATAAAATGATGTCTCTGTGTATAAGTGCGTGACCCCATAGGCTCACTATTGTCTAGCCATATAATTATTAATTATGACACGAGCATACTCCAACACAATGCTCG
Organism: Artemisia tridentata subsp. tridentata; assembly: GCA_021014915.2. Lineage (NCBI taxonomy): Eukaryota > Viridiplantae > Streptophyta > Magnoliopsida > Asterales > Asteraceae > Artemisia > Artemisia tridentata. The sequence goes on from CP139505.1 coordinate 233,408,987, forward strand.
AGAATAAGGATAATATTTCGATAGAAACTTGGTGACCATCTCAGCCCAAGTAAGAATAGAATGAGTTTTAAGATAATAAAACCATTTTTCAGCATCGTGGGATAAAGAGAATGGAAAAAGATTAAGATTGACAATGTCTTCAGAAACTCAGTTTTTCTTGATGCATTGAGTGATTCATAAATATCTGTTTAAGTGTTGGTTTGCATCTTCATATTCAAATCCATGAAATTGGCAATTTTGTCTAATACGCTTAACAATATAATTTTTTAGAATGAAGTTGGTTTCTTGATTGGTTGTCGGAGCGATCGGTCATCCTCTACTGATGAGTGAAGGGCGGTAGAAATCCTCCATGGAAAGAGGATCATGGGGATGAGAGGGAGAAGAAATAAGATTTTCTAGAAACATTTTATTTTATTTTATTTTTATTATTATTTATTTAGTTTTTTATGTACTAATAGAAAGAAGATATAAAAAATATTTTTGCTTTTTTTTTTTTTTTTTTTTTTTTATTTTGTGAAAATGAAAATATTTTTTTAGTTTTTGTTTTTGAAAAATATTTTAGATAAAAATATTTGAGAATATTTACGAAAAATATTTTTGGATTTTTTAAAAAAGTTTTTAGAAAAAAGAAAATATTTTTGGATTTTTGAAAGTTTTAGAAAAAAAAAACAAGGAAAATATTTTTGTATTTTTGTATATTTTTTTAATTTTTTTTTTTTTTTTGGTTTTTTAAAATTTTTTTTCCAAATTTTTAACAAAATAAACTTTCAAGAGAAAGGATCTTCAAGGCACCAATGCCAAACAAAACGCAAATTTCTTAACAAATCTCCCCGGCAACGGCACCAAAAACTGATTCGTCGTATGTACCGGGCAGTTTTAATATTTGTATTCCCGTTGGATAAAAGAATCACTTCAAGACAAATGATAATTAAAGCATCCGGAGTCGTATTCACGTTGAGATTTAATTGAAAATTACGTTTGTGTTTTAATGCTTGATTGTCGAATATTTTTGGTTTGGTTTTTAGAGATTTAAAAACTATTTTAACTAATTAAATAGAAACTACAAGTAATGACAATAAAATTAAGCTAAGAATATGATATTAAAAGATATACTTGCCAAGAGTTGAAAAAGGAAATAAAGTAGAACCCGATCTAAGAGATGAGACAAAAATAACCACCCGATTTTACAAACTTGTCAAATTCTAAAGTTTACTTTTTAAAAAGCTTTAATATAACAAAGTAGTTAATAAATTTTGTGACTTTATTAAGTAATTTGCTTTATTAAGAATAAAAAGCAATAAACTTTAGTAATAAGCTAGCTTATAAAACCCTTAAGCTCCTCGCCTTAGATGTAGGATAATGAGAAACAAAGAAAAATCAAAACTTTATTAAAGTTTAGTACAAATATGCAATCTAAATAATAAAACTAGATCAAATAAGCTATAGAAAAGCTAATCCAATCTAGTGTACTAGTTTTAAATCTAATAAGCTAAAAAGCAAATAGATCTAAACTAGTAAAAGAAAAGAAATAAGCTAAAAGATTATTTTTAAAAGAAAAATAAGCTAAATAGAAAAAAGTTTCAATTTTTATGAAGAGAAAAAGATGAATAAGCTAAAAGATTAATAGATCTAATAATACTAAAGAAGCTTTGAAAAGAAATAAGAAAATAAAAAAGGTGCTTATTGAATAAGCTATATGAAATGCTTATCCAAAAAGCTAATCTATTTAATCTCTAAATAAGCTATTAGGTAAAGCTTATTAAAGAATAAAAGTTATTAAAAGAAAGCTTAAAGTGAATAAGCTATGAGAGAGCTTATCACAAATAAGCAAATCTAATAAGCTACAATAAGCCATTAAGCTAAAATAGCTTATTAGATAAGAAAAGAAAATAAAAGAAAGAGGAGAGTAGAAGAGAAAATTAAGCTAAGTAATACCAAACATCTTCATCTTCATTAAAGTAATAAGCTAAAAGTGAGTACAATAAGTTCTTGAATATAAGCTAAATCTATTACACCAAATAAGCTATTACAATTAAATAAAAAGCACTAAAATACTATTCTAAAAACTGCTACCTAAGGATGGTGGCAGTGGTAGCGGTATGGCCATCGGTATGGTCCATACCGCCGGTGAACACCCCCGCCACCCCAACGGTATGGCTCGGCGGCATGCTTCAGCGGCAAAAAATGACTCGACGGTATGAAGAAAAAAGAGACGTTGGATCAATTAATATTTGACCATTTGCTTTGGCTAGTTACCGTTGGGCTTCAAAAAAAAAATCCTTTATGTACTAAACTAAAACACATTCATTTTTATACTTTCAATTCAAACACATACATTTTAAAACACATACATTGTTTAATATAATTTATGAAAATAAAAAATAAAAAAATAAAATTAGTTGGTGGGTTGATAGGTATGAAAAAAGCATGGTTGCCACTAAAAAAGGGTTGGGAGATATGAAAAAAGTATAAATGAGGTGGAATGATATTATTGATGAGTTGGGAGGTATGTGTTTTTTTGAGAGGCATGACTGACACTATCCTAATAGACTAAATAATTTTGTGTGTGATAAATTGTCTACTCATTTCTCGGATCAAGTGTATTATATAGACCCAATGATTCCTTCTAGGTCATTCCTCGTACTCATTTCCCGACCAGCAGGCCATGTGGCATTCTTTGAGTGGCTGAAATATAATTAATGGAGGCGAGAGTGGGGAGGCAGCCAAGGCCACTCGCCTATACGAATTTTATTTGGGAGGTGAAGTACACGTGCCATTTTTGAAACAGCTGGCCACAAGTAGCAATATCACTAAGGTGGCGTTTGTTTATTCAGACATTTTATGTCTGAATCTGAATACCATGTCTAAATCTGAATTAGTGGTCCAAAAGTCTGAATCTGAATTATTTTAGACTGTTTGTTTTTCAAAAACGTCTGAATATCTTTAATTTACCGTATTACCATTTAAAGGTTTAGCTAAACGAAACACGGGATACACGGGTAATAATAATAACCCTTCTAATAAATACATATAATACCAGCCACCCACTCATACTCTTTCTTATCTTCTTTGATGCTTTCTCTTTTCTCATCTTCTTTCTCTTTCTCTGTAAAAGCTAGACTCATTTTTCTCAGTCAAACATCTTCCATCTAGATGAATAACATGCCTAACATGTCCAAACTTTTAAAGTATGCGACTAATAGTTGATACTTTTATCAGGTTGTGTGTACTGTTTGTACTTCTTTTGAATCTGATATAGCAACATGCTTGTTGCTCGTGATCCTCGACTCATACTGTCATACATATAGGGTTGTGTTTGTTTTTCCCTCTTGAGTGGACTGATTCATCAACCAGCTATAGCACAAGTTCAAGCTTAAATGGTGATGATGACCAAGTCGAACATGGTTTTAATCTCAAGAAGGGTTGTGTTTGTTTTTCCGGCGAGCGAGATGGGTGGAGAAGGCTGGGACATGCCAAAGGTTGAAGAAGAGCAGATAATAAAGTTTGGAGGATTGTTTTTTTTAAGGGTTGAAGATGAATCAGAGATCTTTAGACGTATACCAAAGTCTAACTCAAATCAGAGCAAATTAGACAAATATACCTCTGAATCTGAATATAAAACAAACACGTAATTGTCTGATTACGTTTGAATCGGTCAGACTTCAGATGTAATTAGATGTTTTTTGGTAAAACAAACACTACCTAACTTGGCTGGCACATCACATGAAATAATATATCTCCCTATTTCTTTTCTTTTTTTGTTTTCTTCACGTGCTGCCAAAATTGCAACAGATATGCAGGCCTGCTCATTAATTCTTTGGGCCGTGGGTTGAAGCTCACTTGGGCTTTGTTCTCATCATTATTTTACTTGGGCTTCGATGTGGGCTGAAGGTGTTGATTCATTTAGGGTGCGTTTGGTTCGCAGTATCTTTTGAAAGGAATTGTAATCTGTCAAAGGAATTGTAATTCAAAGAGTTGTAATGTGTTGTAATTGTAATGTGTATGAATTGTAATTGATGTTTTCTGTCACTGTGTTTGGTTGGATCTCAACGTAATTGTAATTCGAAAAATTTATAAAATTTCAAAAAATTTATAAAAATTCGAAAAAATTTATAAAAATTCGAAAAATTTATATAAATTCGAAAAAATTTATAAAAATTCAAAAAATTTATAAAAATTCAAAAAATTTATAAAAATTCGAAAAAATTTTAAAAAATTCCAAAAATTTATAAAAATTTTATAAAAAATTTATAAAATTTTATAAAAATCTAAAAATTTGAATTTTTATAAAATTTTTAAATTTTTAAATTTTTATAAATTTTTTATAAAATTTTTAAATTTTATAAATTTTTTATAAAATTTTTCGAATTTTATAAATTTTTTTATAAAATTTTTAAATTTTATAAATTTTTTATAAAATTTTTAATTTTTAAAATTTTTTGAATTTTTATAAATTTTTTTGAATTTTTATAAATTTTTTCGAATTTTTATAAATTTTTTGAATTTTTATAAATTTTTCGAATTTATATAAGTTTTTTCGAATTTTTATAAATTTTTTGAATTTTTATAAATTTTTTTGAAATTATTATTATTATTATTATTATTATTATTATTATTATTATTATAAAATTTTGAATTACAACGTAATTCAAAACTTTCCATCCAACATCCTATGTAATCTGAATTCCCTCATTTGATGTAATTGTAATGACTGAATTACAATTACAACTCAAACCAAACAGCCTACGTAATGTAATCTGAATTACAATTCCCTCCATTCTGTGAACCAAACAGCCTACGTAATGTAATCTGAATTACAATTACATCCAATTACGCCAGATTACGGCGAACCAAACGCCCCCTTAGTCTTTCAATTTTTCGTCATTGGCCTCGATGCTCCAAATAAAATTACTGATAGACTCGTAACTTCGTGCTCTTTCCAATGGAGTGATCAGGTAATTACCATTTTTGCTTTGTTTTCAAACCCTTGTACCTGCAAGACATAATAACAAAAACCAAACATATTTGCTAATTTCACATGTTTTATTGTTATTAGTCCGTTTTAGCGTGTTTTCCGGTATAAAAATGATGTGTGTTTAAGTACACATCATGATTTAATTATGGTTGATGGTTATTGCTATTTGTAGTTGGAGTGGTTGGCAATATGCTTCAATCGAGGTTTGGGTTGCCCGCTCGTTGTCACTTGATAATTGTGTCGAGGCTTAAAATTGTGGGTTGAAGACATATTTAAACAAAAACTTTAAAGTTGTACGGTTATTTCTAACAGAAATTCATAAGGGTGGAATTTGTGAGAAGCTAAAAAACTCAACAGCTAGCCACAAATTAATCACTTCCTTCAGCAGGGTAGGTTGTTCATTCATACCGATCAATCCTACTAAAGAATGAACATTAGTAACATATAAATCAAATATTTAATCAAAATGAGGACTTAATAAACTAATACCAGTTTGGGTTTTCAGTTCAAATTTAGTCTCTGATTACTTATTTTCCTTCATCTTAATTGGACAAACAAAAGGGTTCGGAGTTACGGAATGTTTTGTGCTATTTGAGTAGGCAGTTTATAATGAAAATCCTAGAATAAATCTAACTTATGGATCCAAATTCGATTCTGATACATTAAATATATATACAATAATAATTTTACATTAAATGACATCATATTTATTATACAACCCTTAATAAAAGTATGTTCAGATACATTTATCAAACATTTATTCAATTTAGATCTCAAATTCCCCATTCAATCAAAATACATTTTGTAAAGTGTAATTAAAAGATCTTTACACTAGGCAAGTACCCGCGCAGAGCAATGGAGGTTCCTAGCGGCAGACAATTAACGATATGCGATATTGCCGTAAGTGTTTCGTATAACGTTCAAAATAGAACAGGAAAAGATCCAAATGTAATTGAAAATGATTGTAATATGCGATAATTCAACTCTAGCAAAAAATTTTTAACATGTATCAAACAACATATAAAAATATTCAGTGAGACTGAAAAATAAAACATTATATCAATTATGAGACTTTAACTAACAATGCACATTACTCGTTGCGTAAAACTTCTTGGTAGACGACATTTGAGGTGTAGACTCCTCTTTGACCGAACTCTTTGACTGGCTTCTCTAATACCTTTGTAGTTCTATGTGATATCCCTCTAGACAAAGCAACATAAAAAGATGGCCATGCGAGAAAACAGACACCATCATTTGGAATTGTTTAGCCCTGAGCTTTATTGATAGTGATCGCAAAGCTAAGGAGCACAAGAAATTGTGTTCTCTTTAGTTTGAAAGGGAACATGTTTTCTTCAGATGGGGCAAGAGGAATTCTTGGCAAGAGCAATCTAACTCCAGCGTGTTGTCCAACAACAATCTCAGCATTGATGACATTAGGATCAAATGGTTTACGTATCAACCTCATGCCATTACATAATCCATTTGCCAGATCGAGATTCCTTAGAAGAATAATCGGGCATCCAATTTTCAAAAGCAAGTAATGAGGGGGCAATCCGATCACATTGAGGGAGTTTAAGAATTCCAAAGGATAGAAGTTGTGCGTGTTATCTTCCGCTTCATCAAAACTATAGAAAACCATCTCTTCATTAGGAAATCTGTCAACCAACATATCATTAATGTTGTCAACATGTTCATTTTTAGTGTATAAAATTGCTTTTGAAACTATATCAGTAGATGAATAAGCGTCGTTGGCAAAGGAAGGAAACACTTCATTGATCAATGCATCCTTTGAGGCAACCTATTCATTGTATGGAATGGTCATGTCATCAGGTATGCGTACATAGTCTTCATCGATGACCTCTTCAACTCCGTCACCAACTCTTAATAGGAAGTTTGAAAACCATGGGTCTGTCTGTGCCCTCATGTTTATGGTTAACCGCATTTTTTTTTAATTCTAGACCAAAGAGGTGAAATCCGTAGACTCGAATCTACAATCTGAGCTCGTGTTCTGTGACACCCCAACCCGACAAGGGTCAAAATGCCACATTATGGTGTCAATCAGAACATACAAACGCAAGGGGAAGACTTATAAACATAATAGTTACAAAGGTATTCTAAGATAATAATGAAATACTAACATCAAAACATAATGAGTCCCAAAGCCAAAAAAAATTCCAAACTAATCTAACTGAAAATGAATCCAAATCTAATCCAGAAACAAATGGGAGTCTATCGTCAGGGTAGTCCACTAAGAGCTCCTATGCACTCTTCACTCAAACCCAGCTTCCAACCTAAAACCTGCCGCAGGAAAAGAAATGCGGTTGAGCTTAAAAAGCCCAGTGAACAGATATAAACAAACGAATAATCAAACGTATATATAATTGTATGGAAAGAAACCATAAACTCCTGTTGAACAAATATCAGATGTCAAACGAATAAGGGGTCAAGGATCAACTGAACAAAATGTCATATATCATAAGAAGCAAATCATAGTGAAACATAAGGAGGTCATAATGAAGTCAAAGGAAATCAAATAGAGAATCATAATCATATAACAGAACAGAACAGAAATGCCCACGAGCTCAGAAAGCATGCCACATGCTTAGTCACATAATCATATCATATCATATATCCGTCAAATCATAAGATGTACTAGGAGCTGCAGACTCCAATGTACCAGAAGTAAAATGGGGTGCATGGCACGCACAAACCAATCACTAAATCACATCTTAATCATACCAAACATATACCTAGGATGCATCCATACGCTCCCTGAAACAGAATACATATACAAGTACGAGACTATGCATATATATAACAGAATGGCCATGTGCGCAAATAATCATATAATCAGAACAGAAAGGAACGTCGTGGATCAATCACACCTCCACAGAAAGTGTCATTCCATTGGTGCCTCAATGACATGGCCATGGTACCTCCATGGCTAGTTAGCTCGGGCAACGGAACAGAACAAATCAAGCAAGGCTATCCATAATCATAACGGAGCTACTATAGCATAATCAATTAGAGCATATCAACATAACAGAATCTCATATCAATGAGATAATATACAGATCATCATAACAGAATAGATAGCAAACAGAATCATATCAAATGATAATATCAAACGGATCATATCAACGAATCATATCAAACGGAATCCTATCAAGCAAATGAATCAAGTCAAGGATCGAAAAGTCATGAGATCAGAACCCTTACTGAGAAAGGGTAGAATATCTGTACCTCAAACCGCAAATAATACCATATCAGAAAACACATGGATCGGAAGTTACTCCTTCTTCAGCGAATCTACACGAATTAATGATCGTCTTATTATTTAAGAACCATTTCATAAGTTATTACTGATTCAGTACTTATTGTTGTTCAAATTGACATATTAGGGTTTCCTGCTATTTATAGCAACTTTCCAAATTTAGTAACTTTCCATATTTAGCAACTTTCCTTATTTAGCAACTTTTCGAATTAGTAACTTTTCATATTTAGCAAGTTTCCATAATTAGTAAGTTAGGGTTAAATTCATAATTAATCAAAGTTAGGGTTCATAGGTACTTCCAAATCATACATCACTTATTTAGGATTTATTAGTGAATCTGGATCACACTCTTATGATTTTTAAGGCCTGCCAAATAAGCTCCACAAATTCTGAAATAATTCTCAGTGATTCCCATATCAGTTAAGTACCTTCACGAATTTTTATAGATTTTATTACCAAGCACAAGTACTGATTTAAAAATCATCTTTCCAGACCTGTTCAGAAAGTTAACTGCACATCCATACAGAAAGTTTACCTTTAATTAACCCATTGAGACACTTTAGAAAAATCCACAAAATTTCCAGGAAGTCACACATAATTTATATATCACCCCTGTAAAAGGAGAGCTCTCAGTTCCTTGTGGTTTGAAAATGAAAAATCAAAAACATCGACTGATTTTTAAGTTTCCAAAACTCAGGTTGACACATGATCCCATAAAATTCATAAACATGACCAATACGACTCCAATTCACTCCAAACCAATTGGAAAACTCAATTAAAACATTAAACAAGGTTTACAAGCAAAGAACCAGTATTACACACTTATGAAACTTAAGCAATAGTGCACACATATTCAGATTACAAAACAGTCCCGTTCAAAACACGTTTAAGACCATTATAGCTCATGTTTACTTACACAAACGCACCCAATGTTTTAACCAAATCATAACCACACCTTTTAACCACTTCCATTCAGTTTGTAACCAAGTTTTAGACTTCACACAACACACACAAGGTCACGCATGCAAGGACAATGCAACCCCCATAATTAATGAGACATATCATGAATTAACAAAACCAAAACAAAGCTAATACACTAACTATTTTAAATCCGATTCACACGTCCATTTTTACAGGTTTCATTCACGTAAAATACACATGTTTTATAGCCCTCTAATGACACACACATGACACATATACAACTCAAGTCAACGAGCCACAATGAATCACATACGATCACACGATACAAGCCCTAATCCCCGTATTAAATGCATGCGCCTATCATTAATTATTTAGGGTTTGTTTCCAGGTTTTAGGGCGTAATTAATATGTCATAAATGTTCATGTTAGGAGCATATTAGACTGAATCGAATAGAGAAAATAAACCACAAGTCGACACATATATAGTTAGGGTTTTCATGATTTTATGTAGCTTTCACATTAGCGATTTGTATAACCAATACAATGAGACACATCTTGATAAGATAACATGATTCTTTTGTCATTTTAACATGTTTTAAGTTCTGATCTCACATATTCAGATAGGTATCGACAGAATGGCAAAACAAAAAGATCGATGATACCTCTTGGGTCGGATTTAAATGGACGAACAAAGAACACAAGGTTCACAACAGAACCTTCGAACCAAAACAAAACCTTTCTCAAACCAAACCACACGATCGACCCATGCTATACCAACGATCACCACTTGCTAGAACTCCTTCGTAACTTAATTTTCTTGAGAGAACAAAATAGAGGCTGCTGAATCTTATTTGCATTTTAGGGTTTTGAGTGGAAGAATAATGTGATATACACTTGATATGAATGAGAGATGAAGGGGATAAATGGGCTGGAAGTGCCGAGTCTATGGGGGAGATTAAGGGGACTTTTTCTCATTCAAAATTTCAAATAATGGCCCAAGTATTCACATGTTATGTTGTATACACATTTAAAAAAAAAACTCGGACCCTTTATTTACTTATTAATCGTGTGATAGAACTTAGGAAATTATAGGTTGGTCGAATTTATTGTAGCTTAGGTTAGGAGTTTCTCATTTGTAACTTAACTTTTTAATTCGTAACGGAGTTCAAACTTTAAGTCATATTCGTATTAAATGTTCAAACGTCGTTTCGGATTTTAGGTTGTTATAATTCTTCCCCTCTAAAAAGAAAAATTTCGTCCTCGAAATTTGAAGTCACAAAAGTTAGATAGAGACGTATCAGTCACTAAAAGAAATGACAATAACTAGCCTCACGCTCAGAGAGTTTCTTCCCAAAAGCATTCTCACAAATAGAAATAGTTTTATTTCTCATGACCCGATCCTGATGCTCCAAAATAGCCTCAGGCTCTTCAACAAAAGACAAATCATAACAAATCTCGATCCAACGAATACGGAACATATACGTAACAGATGATAGTGTAATCTCACTAAGAGATACATGAAACACATATACACATAAGGCAAATACGGGGGAGGTGCTAAACGATAAAACTTCATCAACTCTCTCCAGATTCTGAACGAACTAAGGAACTTGCTAATAATCAAAGAAGCACATACCAAATCATCAAGCGTATCAAGCGTTTCATAAAGAGGTGGGTAACATATTCGTATCGACGATCAACTACGCACATATCGGAATATCAAAACGTATCAGAAGGCATAACGGAATAGGTAGAATAATCGTACGGATAAGAACGAATCTAAGTTCTAACATATGGCGAACTAAATCTTCTTTATATGCCAAAAAGTCTAACTCCTCTGTACGGAAACATCATACGGAACACACAAATTCCCAGTCTAAAGTTCCAAAATTTCTCTTCCACAATGATAACTAATCACTTAGTCAATGTAATCAACTCTGGACCTTCAATCATTAACTCTCCGACTTAATTCAACCAAAACATGCTCCACATCTCTGTTCATACAAAAATCTGAAAGGAAAATCCTTGTCACTTGCATGCCATCAATCTTAGTGAGCAAACACAAGCAGGTCAAACACTTGTCGAATTTTCCGCTCAACACGTCTTCCAAGTTCGAATAGTTGTTCTGTCTGTCCATCCGTCTGAAAATGAGAAGTCGTACTAAAATCCTGAGTCCAATCCCCATAGTCTTCTGTATCTCTTCTGGAAGTGTGAAGCAAAACGCGATTCTCTGACATGATCACTGCAGGTGCGCCATGTAGCTTGAATAATCTTCTGCCGAAAGAAATCTCTGCCAATCTTCTAAAGTGAACTGACTTTGTCGAACGATCCTCCACAACTCAATTCGTGTTGTCCTTCCTCAATGTGTGCGGAAATCCCGTTACAAAGTTCCTGAGAGTTTAATCCCATTTCCACATACGAATATCCAAACTAAGGAGAACTACTTGTACGCTGATGCTGAATCTTGACTTGTTAACACGCTAAGCACTTCGCCACCAAGTTAGTCATAATTGTCTTCATACCATTCCATCAAAATTTTGATTCAAATCTCTATTCATAATAGTACAACTAAGATGAATAAAGTAAGTAGAACTGTGTGCTTCAATCAACCCGCTTCCTTCAAGTCTTCTAACATAGATCATATTCCACCGTCTTGCTCCTGAGCTTCTTCATGTTTGTCAAATCACTCCCAAGTCATGCGTCGGATAGTTCACTTCCTACGGTTCTAGTTGTATTGATGCATAACCAACAATCTTCCCGTGTTGCATAAGCACATAGCTAAGTCTCCTTCTTGAGCAGAAACAAATCTCTTTTCAGCTTTTCAAAATTCTCCTCTCATTCTTCATCCCAACCAAATTTACTCTTCGAAAATATTACATATAGCTTCTTCCGATGTCATCTCAGAATACACCAAGATGTCATACTATGACAATTGTCCAAGTATTCACGAAAGACACGATTTATCAAGTCCATAGGAACAGGCGGAGCAGTAGCCAATACAATTGGCATCATAACACTCATAGAGATCATAACGAATATGAAAAGCAATTCTAGGAACATCTTGCACGTAACTGAAGATAATCAGATCTTAATTCAATCATTGAGAAAATTCACACCCAGAAATTGATAAGACAAATCGTCGATTCGAAGTAAAGGATGACTATTCAAACTGTAGTACAATTCAGCTTCCAGAAATCAATACATAATCTCATACTAACATCATTCTTCTTCACGAATAAAACTGGAGTACACCACAGATACACACTCAGACGGATAAAACCACTTTCTAAAAGTTGGTCCTTTAATTCTTTCCATTCAACTGATGTCATAAGATACGGAGTTTCAGAATTAGGCAAAACATCTTTCTATGCTGACAAAATTCTCACTTAAATAACTTACTGTTCTCGGGTACTTCTCAAGACATCCTATGATTCCAATAAGTTCAAGTTATATGATGTAACTATTATCACGTTGGCCAAGCGTCATAATACTTCCATCATATACACATGCCTTTATTGCAATCGCATTTTACCTCGAGTCGTGACTAAACAAATTCTCATAACCATATCAAAACATCTTCACATTCAGATGGTAATTTTGGTAGTTCATTAAGGAATACATCGCGAACATTTCAAACAACCGAATATCTTTCAAGGCGAGTTTCATCAAACGAAATATTTTCACAACCGCGAGGGATTAATGTACAAGTTTTCAAAGCAAAGGTGATCATAATTATTTACAAGGTTGGGAACCATGGTACAGAATTTTGAGTTTCTCAAATCGCCAAAGATGACAAATCTAATATGACTGTTATTAGCATCTCGATGCTCAGTTAACAAATCCATATTCAGAATAATATCGAATCAAACATTCCCAATGAAACAGATTATGATGTCAATCAGAACATACAAACGCAAGCGGAAGACTTATAAACATAATAGTTACACAGGTATTCTAAGGTAATAATGAAATACTAACATCTAAACATTATGAGTCTCAAAGCCAAAAACAATTCCAAACTAATCTAACTGAAAATGAATCCAAATCTAATCCAGAAACAAATGGGAGTCTATCGTCAGGGTAGTCCACTAAGAGCTCCTATGCACTCTTGACTCAAACCCATCTTCCAACCTAAAACCAGCCGCAGGAAAAGAAATACGGCTGAGATTAAAAAGCCCAGTGAACAGATATAAACAAATGAATAATCAAACGTATATATAAGTGTATGGAAAGAAACCATAAACTCCTGTTGAACAAATATCAGATGTCAAACGAATAAGGGGTCAAGGATCAACAGAACAAAATGTTATATATCATAAGAAGCAAATCATAGTGAAACATAAGGAGGTCATAATGAAGTCAAAGGAAATCAAATAGAGAATCATAATCATATAACAGAACAGAACAGAAATGCCCACGAGCTCAGAAAGCATGCCACATGCTTAGTCACATAATCATATCATATCATATATCCGTCAAATCATAAGATGTACAAGGAGCTGCAGACTCCGATGTACTAGAAGTGAAATGAGGTGTATGGCACGCACAAACCAATCACTAAATCACATCTTAATCATACCAAACATATACCTAGGATGCATCCATACGCTCCCTGAAACAGAATACATATACAAGTACGAGACTATGCATATATATAACAGAATGGCCATGTGCGCAAATAATTATATAATCAGAACAGAAAGGAATGTCGTGGATCAATCACACCTCCACAGAAAGTGTCATGCCATTAGTGCCTCAATGACATGGCCATTGTAACACCCCCAACCCGAAAAGGGCCTAAGTGTAACATTATGGTGTCAATCAAAACATATAAGCGCAAGCGGAAGACTTCTTATTAAATACTAAGTCAAGAATTACAAGGATTTACGAAATCTAATCCATACAATAATTTAAATACAATACATATCCAAAGCATAATGTCTACAGTCATAACTCCAATAATGGAATCTAATCAAGGGTAGGTCCTCTATCTTCTACTCTCAACACTCATGCCCAGCATCCCGCTTATAACCTGCCGCAGAGAAAAGAAAATGCGGCTGAGCTAACGCTCAGTGAACAGATATAAACAAATGAAAGGTAATAAGCGTATACGAAATGAATAAGCGAATGAATCCAAGAGAACCTGCTGAACAAGATGTCATATAGAATAGGGAACATATGAAAAGGAAACAAGCATAGTCAAATGAATATAAATAGATATCAATCATAAACAAAGGAAAATGCCCAACAAACATATAACAAATTGTACATAGGAACTACAGACTCCAATGTACCTAATGTGAAATGGGGTGTATTGCACAAACTCAAGTCCATTCACAAGTATATATCAAAACTGAACTAAGTACCTAGGATGCATCCATACGCTTCCTTCAAAACAAAGATACATATGCCAGTTCTAGACTAAACATACATATAATAAACACGGGCCAGGTGCGCTATATATACAGCTATATAACAAATGGGAACGCTGTGGATAAAAACCCACCTCCACAGATAGCGTCAATACCATTGGTGCATCAATAGAAGGCCATGGACTCCCCATGACTGGCTACAAATATGGGCAACATAATAGGCATAGTACATGCAATCTAATGATAAGGGATAATTATAAATTATCCAACTCAGATAATAGCTATATGAATAGAATATAATATGAAACGAATAATCAACAAATAACTAAACAAATACGGATCAAAGCATAACAAATATCAGGAGACAATGAGTCATGAGAATCCTTAAGGATAGAGTACAACCAGATTATGTAATTATGAAAATCATTTCAATGTTGTTTTCAAGAAAGTATTCTTTTAAAAACCATTTTCATAAGAGTCATTAAGCCTTCATATAAAAAGTGGTATTACCTCGTAGTCATAAAAATCACTTTAAAAATAGTATTTCCCAAAACCATCATTAAGATATATATTCAAAAGGTTTTTCATACAAGTCATAATATCTACTGGCTTACAAAATATCAATGGATTTGAATACTAAAGTCACAGGAGATAACGAACAAATCATATCATACAAAACAACCAAACGAATATCAAATGGATCATAAATCAGAATATCAAACATCAAGGAATTAAGTCATGAGATACCCTTACTGAGAGAGGGCGGAATATCTGTACCTTATGAAATTGAAAGCAAAATGGCAAAGGACACGAGAAAGAGGATCACTCCGACTTCACCGGATATACACGAATTATGATCATATATTACTTATACGTTCATTAAAGTCATAACGGATTTTAAATACTTATTAGTTCATCCATTAATGTGTTTTAGGGTTTCACATGTGGAATAGTAAGTATTCATAACATAGGTTTAAAAGTATCTCGGATTGGTTTTTCAAACGAATTAGGAGCCAAACATGTTAGGTTAAACCAAACACTTAGCTTATGTTATAATTCAGATTTTATCACGTTCAGGTCCCTTTGTTTATGAATTTCAAACCACACTTATATACTTACTGAGGTGCTCAAATAATTATCATAGATACTTATACATGTTAAGTAATTACTTTAATTTTTCTAGATTTTATTTCAAAGAGAAAGTATCCAAACAAAAATCATTTTCCAGACCTGTCCAGAAAGTGCACTGCAGGTATACCCCGAAAGTTTGTATTTGATCAACCCATTTTAACCTTTCATAAAAATCCACAAAAATTCCAGTAAGTCTTATACATCTTAAAGATTATCCCTGTCAAATAATACCCCTTAATTCCTTATGGTTTGAAAACTAAAAATCAAAAACACCAACTTATTTTCAGACATCCAAAATGCAGTTTTGACACTTAACCTTGTAAAAATCAAAAGACCATCTTCTCGACTTCGAATGACTATAAAACTTGTTATTCAGATAGTACGCTTCATGAACTTATGTTTAGACTCAAAAATCACACAAAAATACATTGGCATTATCAGTTTAGACCCCGTTCAATCCAACCCATTTCCTGGACAGCATGGAAAGTGAGACAGAAAATGACCTAAGTTTAACCAAACGTTTAACCAACTAATACCGTGACTTATTAACCATTTTATTCAGATTGTAACAAGTTTTAATACCCCAATAAACACACACCAAATCACAATTACAATCACACACACGACAACAATATTAACGAGCCACATATGTGTTCTAAATGAGACCAAAATAATCACCTGTGTCTAATTCTTTTTAGACTCGATTAACACATATGTTTCATAGGTTTATTTAGCCAATATAACACACTTATAACAGCCCCTAGAATGACACAAAATCATGCATACACCCACACAAATTTACAACACAAAAACAGCCCACAAACGAGCCCTAGTTCACCTTATTAATTTCATACGACTCATATTAATTATACTAGGGTTTATATTCAGATTTAGAAAGCATGTTATACAGATCATGTTAGGGTCAACTTAATTAGGTTATGGTCGAATAATTAAGGAGTCGAATGGGTTAATTTAGGGTCGAATGCAAAGCAGCAACAATAGGTCGATCAGATACATGAAACAAAAGATCGAATGCATAAGTTTGTAGCATGTTTAGCTATGATTTTATGTGGCCTTTTCATGATGTGTATATAGATTAACGACAACAACACAACAACCAAATCAGATAGCATGTTAACGATTAGGTTTAGGTCGTTATTAAATCAGATTAGCAGACATGTTTAGATGTGGTGTTATATTCAGATCATACATGTGTCGAATGGAAGGAAAGAAGGGAACTGGTGATACCTTGCTGCCCAACGAGACAAAAAGAAAAGAGAATGAGGAACGATCACACCCTACGAATCAATACCCACACAACAGCCCTTAATACCCACGAATCACCACATAAAACCCTTCCAACACGTGGTCTTTGAGAGAAGAAAAAAAATAGCAGGAACAATGTGTGTTTTCTTTGAGAGTCGCATGATATAGAGGAGAAGAAACCGTATCACATAGAGGGTATGAGGGAGGGAAGTGTGTTATATATTTTAGGGAACAAATAATGGGATTGATATGTTTAATATTGAAGGCGTGAAACATGGGCTTGAATGAGGGGAAATCGGATTGCAAGAGATTAGGACTATTAGGAAACAAATTGGTTTATGCATAATCTAGAAAACATATAAAGTCGTTTAGTATTTAGGACTAGGATAGATTTAGGAACATTTTATCTTGTAACTTATTTTCATAACTTAGGTTTAGGATATAATGTGCAATTAAATTCATAGTATATAATTTAATTACTTAATAATCTTATAATAAACTTTAGGTTATATTCAAATGATCAAATTAAATGTGAATCCAGATTTTAGGGTATTACAACTCTTCCCCTCTAAAAAGAAAATTTTGTCCTCGAAATTGAAGTAGGAAGCTCAAAGAAAAACGTACCAAATCCCGAAAAGAAAAGAAAATGATCAACTCACTCAGATTGACTCTGCTAAAAAAAAATTAATAAACGAAAAGGTTTTCTCATGACTTGATCCAGACAAACAAGGATAGCCTTAGGCTCTCCAACAAAACAAATCATAATGAATCTGATCCAAATAATATGGAACATATATGTAACGGATGATAGTTGTAAATTCTCAAAGAGATACATGAACTGTAACATGATTATGAACATGAGACAGATACGAAGGGAATGCTAACGGTAGGAATTCTCACCATTTCTATCTAGGTTCCGAATGAATCAAAGAAGCATACAAACAATCAAACGAAGCTCATATCGAATTATCGAACGTACCAAATACCTAACGAAAATGGCAGAATATACGTAGTGATAAGGATGAACCTAAGGACTAACGAATCGCTAAATAACTCTCCATCATATGCCAGAATGTCTAATATTTCCACCCCAAGAATACACAATCTCCGACCTGAAATTTCAAAGCTTCTCTTCCACAACAATAACTATCCTATTAGTCACTACAATCAACCCGGACCTTTAATAACCAATCTTCTGAATTTATTCCACCAAAAGGTGTTCTACACTTCCGTTCATACATACGTCTGAAGGGATTCACTTGTCATCATCTTGCCATCCTGAGTCTCATTCCTCAAGCCTTCTGTAGGTCTTTCCAGAATTTTGAAGTAAGACGCGGATCTCAGACACGATCACTACAGGTGTGCTAACTAACCAAATAATCCCTAGCTTAAAGGTTTCTGCCAACTTGCTAAATGTCTTCCTACCATAAGGTCTGATCCAGATCTTAATTCATCATAGTACAACTAAGATGAATAAAGATGTAAAAACTATGTGCCTTAGTTAAATAGTTTCCTCAAGTCTTCAACACAGATCATAATCCGCCATACAAGAATTACCTCCAAATCTTACTAACAACCACCACTGCTGCCAATTCCAAGTTATGCATTGAATAATTTGCCTCATACGGTTTTAGTTGTCTTGATGCATAAGCAATAACCTTCTCGTACTGTATAAAGGCATAACCAAGTCTCTTCTTGAAACGTCAAAAATTGGTACTCACCTGTAAGTATGGAAGTAGGAGCTAATTTCTGTTTCAGCTTTTCCAAAACTCAGTTCTCGTTTCTCATCCAACTAACTTCGCTCTTCTTTCATAAGCTTCATCAATGGTAACGCTAGTCACGAACATCTTCCACAATTCTTCTGTAAGACTCAAAAGGTTCTAACTCCTGTAACTGTCATCAGTCTTAGCCATTTGGTGATAGTTTCCATATTCGCAGAATCCTAATAATACCATCAACTAAGAACGCCACTTGTCCCAACCAATATCACACTTCCAGAATATATAAAGTTTCTTCTTACGCAAAGTTTCCAACATAATGCGAAAATGATCCTCATGTTTCTCCTTCGTCTCTGAATGTACTAAAATGTCATACTATGACAAATTTGTGCAAGTACTCATGAAAGGCACGATTCACCAAGTCCATAAAAAAGTCAAAGAATTAGCCAATACAATTGGCGTCATTAATTCATAGTGACCATAACGAGTACGAAAGGTAGTTCTAGGAACATCTTGTTCTTCACACGCAACTGATGTTATCCAGACCTTAAATCAGTCTTAAAGAAGACTTAACATCCTAAAGTTGATCGGATAAGTTGTCGATTCGAGGTAGTGGATAGCGGTTTCTAACTGTAATACGGTCCTACTTCCAGTAATCAATATACCACCTCATGCTACCATCCTTCTTCATCGCGAATAAAACTGGAGCACCCAACGGAGATACGCTCAGACGAATAAAACTACTTCCTGGTTCTTGTTGTTTCTCCTTCAGTTCTCTCAATTAAACTGGTGCTATTCGATACGGAGTTTCAGAATCAGGCAAAATGTCGCACTATTTAGATAGAATTCTGACTCATTCCACTTACTGTTCTCAGGCACTTCTCAAAGACATCCTATGATCCCAATAAGTTCAGGTTATATGATGTAACTATTATCACGTTGGCCAGGCGTCATAATACTTGCATCATATAAACATGCCTTTATTGATATCATATTCTACCTCGAGTCATGACTAAACAATCTCTCAGTGCCAGGTCAAATCATCTTCACACTCCAGTAGAAACCTTGGTAGTTCATCCAGGGATTACATCAAGAAAACTCGGATTGCAAAATGACTCTCAAGGTGAGATTCATCCCACGGTGTACAAAATAGGTGCTAGGAAACCTTCACAATCGCGAAAATAACGAATGAGTTTCCAGGGTAGTAATGATAACAACGGGTTAACCAATCGAAAATCATGGTAAAAAGAATTCAGGATGTTCGAATTGTCAAAGGTGTACAGTATGACAGTAGTTATCATCTTGATGCTCAGTCAACTAATCCATACCAGAATAACATCGAATTTAAAACCCCAGAGAAAGACAGATCAGCAGAGTGGATCTTATCATTCAGAAGTGAGGGAAACATTCCCATACTCGTGTTTAATCACCACAAAATTTCTCATATGAATAGGAATAGGTAAGATGAATCTAATAGTGTAGGGAGACTTAAATATGCTTAGCAAAAGCAAGAGAAATCACTGAATGTGTCAAATACATCATGGTCACAAGAATTCTCAGAATGATCTAAGAGGCATCTAAATGATTAACAAACGAATCAGAAGTTAAGGTCGGAGTCAGGAAATAAGGCTTATATAGTGTCCAGGCATTACTACAGAATTCTCAACGCATTCTAATCTTACTCGGTCACAAATCTTAGGTAGTGCAATATAATAAGTTTCTAATCTTCGAAAAAGAAAAAGAAAAAAAATGACCTTAAAAGGGCTCAATTAAAAGTAAGGCACGAATCAGAGTGATGCGGAAGCAATGATACTTAAACAAATGTCTTATAGTCTACCCAATCCTCACCGGTCATAACCTAAGTTTCTTCAGAGTGGAAATCCTAAGGCAAATTCTCAAAGGTTGTTTCATAAACTCCTATAGTGTAAACCTAAGTGCCAAATCTTTCACAGGTCATAACTTAAAGTACTACAGGTCGAAGCCTAAGCTCTGATACCATAATTGTAACACCCCAACCCGAAAAGGGCCTAAGTGTAACATTATGGTGTCAATCAGAACATATAAAAGCAAGCGGAAGACTTCTTATTAAATACTAAGTCAAGAATTACAAGGACTTACGAAATCTAATCCAAACAATAATTTAAATACAATACATATCCAAAGCATAATGTCTACAATCATAACTCCAATAATGGAATCTAATCAAGGGTAGGTCCTCTATCTTCTACTCTCAACACTCATACCCAACATCCCGCTTATAACCTGCCGCAGAGAAAAGAAAATGCGGCTGAGCTAACGCTCAGTGAACAGATATAAACAAATGAAAGGTAATAAGCGTATACGAAATGAATAAGCGAATGAATCCAAGAGAACCTGCTGAACAAGATGTCATATAGAATAGGGAACATATGAAAAGGAAACAAGCATAGTCAAATGAATATAAATAGATATCAATCATAAACAAAGGAAAATGCCCAACAAACATATAACAAATTGTACATAGGAACTACAGACTCCAATGTACCTAATGTGAAATGGGGTGTATTGCACACACTCAAGTCCATTCACAAGTATATATCAAAACTGAACTAAGTACCTAGGATGCATCCATACGCTTCCTTCAAAACAGAGATACATATGCCAGTTCTAGACTAAACATACATATAATAAACACGGGCCAGGTGCGCTATATATACAGCTATATAACAAATGGGAACGCTGTGGACAAAAACCCACCTCCACAGATAGTGTCAATACCATTGGTGCATCAATGGCAAGGCCATGGACTCCCCATGACTGGCTACAAATATGGGAAACATAATAGGCATAGTACATGCAATCTAATGATAAGGGATAATTATAAATTATCCAACTCAGATAATAGCTATATGAATAGAATATAGCATGAATCGAATACTGAAGTCACAGGAGATAATGAACGAATCATATCAGACAAAACAACCAAACGAATATCAAATGGATCATAAATCAGAATATCAAACATCAAGGAATTAAGTCATGAGATACCCTTACTGAGAAAGGGCGGAATATCTGTACCTTATGAAATTGAAAGCAAAAGGGCAAAGGACACGAGAAAGAGGATCACTCCGACTTCACCGGATCTACACGAATTATGATCATATATTACTTATACGTTCATTAAAGTCATAACGGATTTTAAATACTTATTAGCTCATCCATTAATGCGTTTTAGGGTTTCACATGTGGAATAGTAAGTATTCATAACATAGGTTAAAAAGTATCTCGGATTGGTTTTTCAAACGAATTAGGAGCCAAACATGTTAGGTTAAACCAAACACTTAGCTTATGTTATAATTCAGATTTTATCACGTTCAGGTCCCTTTGTTTCTGAATTTCAAACCACACTTATATACTTACTGAGGTGCTCAAATAATTATCATAGATACTTATACATGTTAAGTAATTACTGTAATTTTTCTAGATTTTATTTCAAAGAGAAAGTATCCAAAGAAAAATCATTTTCTAGACCTGTCCAGAAAGTGCACTGCAGGTATACCTTAAAAGTTTGTATTTGATCAACCCATTTTAACCTTTCGTAAAAATCCACAAAAATTCCAGTAAGTCTTATACATCTTAAATATTATCCCTTTCAAATAATACCCCTTCATTCCTTATGGTTTGAAAACTAAAAATCAAAACCACCAACTTATTTTCAGACATCCAAAATGCAGTTTTGACACTTAACCTTGTAAAAATCAAAAGACCATCTTCTCGACCTCGAATGACTATAAAACTTGTTATTCAGATAGTACGCTTCATGAACTTATGTTTAGACTCAAAAATCACACAAAAATACATAGGCATTATCAATTTAGACCCCGTTCAATCCGACCCATTTCCTGGACAGCATGGAAAGTGAGACAGAAAATGACCTAAGTTTAACCAAACGTTTAACCAACCAATACCATGACTTATTAACCATTTTATTCAGATTGTAACAAGTTTTAAGACCCCAATAAACACACACCAAATCACAATCACAATCACACACACGACAACAATATTAACGAGCCACATATGTGTTCTAAATGAGACCAAAACAATCACCTATGTCTAATTCTTTTTTGACTCGATTAACACATATATTTCATAGGTTTATTTAGCCAATATAACACACTTATAACAGCCCCTAGAACGACACAAAATCATGCATACACCCACACAAATTTACAACACAAAAACAACCCACAAACGAGCCCTAATTCACCTTATTAATTTCATACGACTCCTATTAATTATACTAGGGTTTATATTCAGATTTAGAAAGCATGTTATACAGATCATGTTAGGGTCGACTTAATTAGGTTATGGTCGAATAATTAAGGAGTCGAACGGGTTAGTTTAGGGTCGAATGCAAAGCAGCAACAATATGTCGATCAGATACATGAAACAACAGATCGAATGCATAAGTTTGTAGCATGTTTAGCTATGATTTTATGTGACCTTTTCATGCTGTGTATATAGATTAACGACAGCAACACAACAACCAAATCAGATAGCATGTTAACGATTAGGTTTAGGTCGTTATTAAATCAGATTAGCAGACATGTTTAGATGTGGTGTTATATTCAGATCATACATGTGTCGAATGGAAGGAAAGAAGGGAACTGGTGATACCTTGCTGCCCAACGAGACAAAAAGAAAAGAGAATGAGGAACGATCACACCCTACGAATCAATACCCACACAACAGCCCTTAATACCCACGAATCACCACAGAAAACCCTTCCAACACGTGGTCTTTGAGAGAAGAAAAAAAATAGCAAGAACAATGTGTGTTTTCTTTGAGAGTCGCATGATATAGAGGAGAAGAAACCGTATCACATAGAGGGTATGAGGGAGGGAAGTGTGTTATATATTTTAGGGAACAAATAATGGGATTGATATGTTTAATATTGAAGGCGTGAAACATGGGCTTGAATGAGGGGAAATCGGATTGCAAGAGATTAGGACTATTAGGAAACAAATTGGTTTATGCATAATCTAGAAAACATATAAAGTCGTTTAGTATTTAGGACTAGGATAGATTTAGGAACATTTTATCTTGTAACTTATTTTCATAACTTAGGTTTAGGATATAATGTGCAATTAAATTCATAGTATATAATTTAATTACTTAATAATCTTATAATAAACTTTAGGTTATATTCAAATGATCAAATTAAATGTGAATCCAGATTTTAGGGTATTACAGCCATGGTACCTCCATGGCTAGTTAGCTCGGGCAACGAAACAGAACAAATCAAGCAAGGCTATACATAATCATAACGGAGCTACTATAGCATAATCAATCAGAGCATATCAACATAACAAAATCTCATATCAATGAGATAATATACAGATCATCATAACATAATGGATAGCAAACAAAATCTTATCAAATGATAATATCAAACGGATCATATCAACAAATCATATCAAACAGAATCATATCAAGCAAATGAATCAAGTCAAGGATCGAAAAGTCATGAGATCAGAACCCTTACTGAGAAAGGGTAGAATATCTGTACCTCAAACCGCAAATGAAACCATAGCAGAAAACACATGGATCGGAAGTTACTCCTTCTTCAGCGAATCTACACGAATTAATGATCGTCTTATTATTTAAGAACCATTTCATAAGTTATTACTGATTCAGTACTTATTGTTGTTCAGATTGACATATTAGGGTTTCCTGCTATTTATAGCAACTTTTCAAATTTAGTAACTTTCCATATTTAGTAACTTTCCTTATTTAGCAACTTCCCGAATTAGTAACTTTCCATATTTAGCAAGTTTCCATAATTAGTAAGTTAGGGTTACATTCATAATTAATCAAAGTAACTTAGGAACTTGAGTACACCACAATAAGGACACCAGTTTTAAATTACAAGAGTCCTACGCAGATCTTAGTAATCTGCCAAGAACACTCATGAGGGAACTCACAATTGTGATTCTCAGTGATTGAGTGGAAATCCCTGCCAGGGTCAACATCAAACAGCCCTGACAGTAGGTCACTTTGGTAATCCCTTGTGGATTACGCTTAGTGTTCGAGGTGGTTCCAAACGGTCTAAAGTCGTGAAGTGATACTTCGGTATACTTCAGTGGCTCACCTGAATTGTTGATACACTTCGGTGTATCTGAGTTAGCTCTCTTGGAGGCATCCGGTTCAGGAACGGTCTTGGCAAGGATTAGTGAAAGTTTTCACACTATGCTGTTAACGATCTCGAAGTCCGAACCTGTAAGTGCCGGATGATTTGTTGCTAACTGTTTACTTGCAGGTACTTATGGAGACCAGGAGTTCCACCACCACCATTTCCATCATGCTCATGCTAACATCACGAAGGAAATTCTCACAAAGATCAAAGCAAAGTAAACGTTCAAAAGTCAAAGATTGAAGCTAAAGAGTGAGAATTACTTGAATTATAAAGATCAAAAGTTAAAAGAAGTATAAGCATGGTGGAAAAGACGTAAAGACATCGGGATTAAAGACGTCGGTGGAAGGCAGATCATTACATTACCATATCACACAAAACAAGAACAAAGAACAAAGATTTGATAGACATCAAAGCCTATGAAGCAAAGAAGACGTCAAACAACCTTGATGACCAATACTTACGGGGAGATTGTTGGGAACACATTTCATATTATCAAGTATCGGTCATAGTTTATGTAATAGGTTGCTTATTTATTTAGTCATTTAAGTTTGTTATTAAGGTTCGGCCTATGTAGAAGGCCCATGGGCCGTGGCCTTTTATTTATTCTTACAATTAGGGCAACGCCCCTTTCAATTGTAAAACTATAAATACCCCCTCCCTTGATGGGAGAGGGCGTTGGTTCATGTTTTATCAAAGTTCATTATTCTTATACATGTTCCATCCATTCTCTCTCTCTAACTTTCTCTCTCTAGATCTATAACTTGTGTGATTAGATTTGTGACCTAACACTTACAATTTCGAATAAAGACAAACCTCCTACATACAATTGAAACTTTGTATGTAATCTACATCTTTGTTCAATCCTAGATGTTTCGGCAATACACAAAATCTCACAAACACAGTCTCACAATCACCCTCTCTCTCTCTCACTCTCACATACAGACTCAATTTTGTTGGTGATGATATGATGCACACGTGTTATCGAGGGGTATGTATCTGAGACACGTGACTATGGATTTAAGACACGTATAATACAAAGCAAAAAGAAACACGGTATCATTTTTGTCCAAAGTTAAACCCAAACATGAAACGGCGTCATTCTAGGCCAATGAAAGAGTAAAAAAACACAAAATGGCGTCATTTTGAAAGCCCTCTAAACAGTGTCGTTTCCCATGGTAAATGTATAATAGTTATTGATTAATTTCTTACACACATAAATGTATATAAAATTATTACATTAAAAAGTGTGAAGATATATAAACAATTATATCGATCTTCACATTTTAAAATGTTAAGAATAAAAGTTCATACTTATAAATACGGAGAAAGTTTGTTACTCATTTTCTCCAAACTTCCTCTTGTGCGGGAAAGTTGGTGTTACAAATTAATTGCACACTTTTAAGTGTGAACAAATTTTTTTTCACACTAAAAAGTATGGATATTTTTTCATTCAAATATTTTTTTTAAACCTTGACGCTTATAAATGTAACAAGCTAGTACACTTTTAAAAGTGAAAATAAATTGTGACTCTTTTACACACTTTTAAATGTGTTTACAATAAAGTAGGTAGAATCAATATTTTTTGCTATAGTGAAAATTAAGATTTATATTAAAGATAAAATTAAGATATCTTTTAACTACTCTCAATGGCCAAACAACTTTACATTTCACCTCAGGGTCACATCAGATTTCTCTCTCTATTTACCTCCCTTATGCCCTCTCACTTTTCACCATTAATGGTCACACCACCTCACCTTTCAACCCACTTTTTTTATTTATTAAAAATTAAAACTTTTATTCATTAAATTAAAAACGTTACATAGATAATTAAAAATGTAAATGTACAAAATAAAAAACGTAAACATTACATAGATAATTAAAAAATATAAACTAATACGGTAAAACCTTCCCTTGATCACCTGCCTTGCCGTCTCGACCCGTTTGCATTGTTCTTCAGTCAAGTGATCAGTAGACTGCATATATAACATTTCTTTTTTTTGACGTTGCTCTATTTCTCAGATTCTCAACTCTTGTTCCTTCAGTTCCAGCTCCTTCTTTATGATCTTCAAAAACGCCTCAACGTTCTGTGAATGTTTTGCGTTGTACGGCTCATTGAGACTTGCATATTCACTGACCGTCAACCTAGCCAACATTTCCCCATTGCCAAATCCTGAAGACGCCAATGATGCCGCCCTTTTCTTCTTCGCTTTTGCTCTGTCCATACCTATTGGACGTCGAACTTCCTGCATATCCTCTTCCTCATCTGCAGCATGCATATTGAAATTAAAACTACACTTCGCTGACTGCATCGGGTTGAACAAACTAGAGCCCGAAGACTTGTATCTCTTGTTCTATTCCTGAACATTTGTTTCAAGTATGGAAGTTCCACCTACTTCCATTTCAGACAAATCTTTTAATTCAAACCGGCAATGCATAAGTGAAAACTACGCTCCATATTCAGCTGCATATTTCAAAAGTGCTTGTTGGGGTAATCCTCGTCTCCGGCTCCACTCAACCCCCACCCGAGTGATGTTATGGTACACACCGCAAAATTGAGCAACTTTTGAACGCACGGTCTTCCATTTCCCGTTTATCATATCGTAGGTCCGACGACGAGTTATAACAATTTTTGTGCTTGTTTTGTAAAATCTCAATCCAAAACCCAACATCCTTTCTCGTATTAACAGCAATGCTATCTTCGGATACACTGACCCATGCTTTGCACAATGCAATTTCTTCTTCAGTTGTTCTTGGAGTACACCATTGATCCTCGTCATTTTGAACCGTCTTCTTTTGGCATCTTCTTGTCTTCTTCTTCGTTGGAAGGGGGCACTTCTTCGACGGGAGAGTCCTCATGAACGGGAGGCATGGACTCCGAAAGTTGAGGTGAGTACATTTCTTCAACATTAAATGGATTAGCAGGAGACATAAGTTGGTTCGTATTTGGTTATGATGACGGATCACCCATATAGGTTTGTGAGCAGTAGTTGGTTGTGTCGAATGGGAACATGTTTTGTTGTGGGTATTGGATAAACATGTTTTGTTGTTGGTATTTTGGGGTTTCGGTATGGTTGATTTTGGTACGGTTGCTTTCCGTAAAACAACGATTATGGTCGGTAGTTGATTTGTTGGTTTGACGGTGGAGTATTTCCGAGAGTGAATGTTCCTTCGAGTGTTGGGGGAGTGTTTTGGGTAGTTTTTCGTTGTTGACGTTTTGTGTTTCGGGAAGTGTTTTATTGAGTCATTTTGTAAATAAAATGGTATTAATAGAGTATAGAGTATATAATGTGAAGTTGCGTGTAAAAATATTGAAGTTTGTGAGGTATTTATAGGTAATAAAATGATAGTAGGTTTTTTTTTTTAAAGATATAGTCTCCGTTTGGGGGGGGGGGGGGGGGGGGCACACTTTTGCATACAAACCAATTCGATGAGATGGTCACCGTTCCTCTTTGTTTTTCTCCTCTGTCACCCGTGAGGTATGTGATACGTGTTAATCATGTCTTAAATTTATAGTGTCTCGTTTACCTAATTGGATCAACACCTATACTAACGGGCAGTATACCCGATCATATGTAGTGAGGCAATGGTAAATCTGAGGTCGTCCCAAGAGCTATGATATGGTCTATCTATTTGAGTTTTAAACGAATCAACTTAATTGTCACGATTAAATTGAAGAAATAAATAAATACTGAAATGAAATGCGATTGTGTACTAATCATGGAGAGAAAATGGGTCAACCTAGTTAATCCATAATCAATGCTATGTCCATTTTTCTAGTGCAATGTCTATTTACTGCTTTCGTTGGTGATTCTTATTTTAGTGGCCATAGTTGGTCATTATGACTAAGCCTATAGTTCTTAGTCTAGATATGACGGTCATCACATCAATACTATTCCCTAATCATTACACATCAACTACTTATGTGACTTGTCCACATGCTAACTTATGGTCATTTTAGCACTAAGAAACCTAAGTGTGTCATTTAAGCAACTTATCTAGCACTGTTTAAGTATTTTTATTTATTTAGGTGGTGACTTGATCGGTCCCTATACAACTAAAGGGTCGTGAATCCCTTGGTCAACCCAATCCTAAAGAATATGGTCAATTCTCCTAGTGGTCGGGAACTAAATACTTCTAAATACTACTACAATGCAAGGATCCAATGAAAAGCACATAAATATCCAACGAATTCAATAAAAAAACGACAAAACAATGATCATAGCAAACAATTACTTCATAACTAGGCTAACACCAAAGGTGTTTAGCCGGACATGTTGTAAAATACAGCAAAGTTTATGATTAAAACTAAAAAAGTAGAAAACATAGCGTTTGATACGATTACTCTATGTCGATCTATCTTCAATGATGTTTGCTTCATGATTCTCCCTTGAGAAGGTCTTCAATGGTGCCGGAAAATGGCTTGGAATGAAACCCTAGTCGTGGTATTCAACTGAGAGGTGGAATAGGTGGTTAATTTCTGAGTGAATTAGTGTTTGTATTTATAGTTTTCCTGAGACCGACATGTATACGGTGTAACACTAAGTTAGGCGTTACGCCGTATATCCCCAAAATGTAGAATTCCTCCAAATCTCTTCGTCATTACGGCGTAGAGGTTAAGAATGAGTTACGTAGCACCGCCTCTCGTTAAATTTAATGTACTTGGTTACAGCGTATCTCATGAGTATGAGTTACGCCGCATGGATCTTGTGATACGGATAATCCTTGAGTCTTAACTAGCGATACGGCGTATTCCATGGGAAGGAGTTACGCGGTATGTATCTGTTGACTTTACTTGCGTTGACTGCTTCAAAAAGGGATACGACGTATACATGCTATTGCATATACGCCTCATATATGGACCGCATCTCTTTGCATAATGCTCAAATAAATCCTATAAAACAAAATAGGAAGCAATTAAGTATCAAAGCTTATAATAAGACAAGAAATATGAGCATAATATAAGGGAATTTGACACATAAAAGTAGATACTATTTGATGTTATCAGTATGCCCAACCCAATAGGGTGGCGCGTAAGGCAAGCCCCTTACGAGCTCTCACTCATTACCATTTGGAGTAGCATTATATGGAATGAAATCGACACTCATGGAAAATACCATACTACATTAGAGTTTATCAGTAGCAAAAAGATTTTCTTATGCATGGCTTGTGAAATATTGAGTGGTTCACGCGTAATTTTGTATATTTTTTTGAGTCTCTCTACTGTGTGCATGCGCCAATATAATATTCATTATCTTGAATTCTTAACAAAGACAGTGAAAATGAACTATTTAAGTTTACACTAGTGCCAGCCGAGTGTAGCAAGGCACCGACAACGTCTTCCTCACACAGCAAGCCCACTGGGTGGGGTTTGGGTCACATCGGCAAGGACTGCAGCCTGATTATATGGGTTTTGAATCTTTTCGCTTTTCTGAAATTAGAATAATATAGAATATAGAGCAAGAATAAAAGTAGACAAAAGAAATGGTTTTTCTTGTTCGATTTCCAAACAATCTCACAAAACGGTGAACTCTTCACCTTATATGATTTTGTGTCAAGTGGGTCCCCTCAAATGTTTTATTATTTATTACTCCCTCCGTCCTTAAATAAATGTTCACTTTAACTTTTTGCGGTCTTTCTTGTTTAACTTTGATCTTAAATATTTTCGTTTGTGTTATATAATACTTGATGCAAAATATATGAATGGATTGGGTTTTAAATGTATTTTCATTGGTATAATTTTCATTAAGTATTATATAACACAATAAAATTATTTAAGGTCAAAGTTGAACAAGAAAGATTGAAAAATGTTAAAGTGGACATTTATTTAAGGACATAAGGAGTATTTTGGTTTGTAAATGTGTATGAGGTATTTAGTGGGGTATGTTTGTATAAAAATGAGTATTTTAATAAATAAATAAAATGGGGTGAAAGATGAAAACCGGTTCGACCGGTGTCCGGCTGGTCGGCCGGTTTTTTGGAAGTCCCGTTTACTGTTTCGAACCGGCCGATTTTTCCGGTTTTGGCCTGTTTTTCCGGTTCGACCGGTCCGGTTCAACCGGTTTTTATTTATTTATTTTTTTTATTATTATTATTATTTTTTATAAAAAATAGAATAAATACCAAACGGTTGAACCGGCCGGCTGACCGACCGGTTCGATGAAAAATCCCGTTTTTAAAACATTGGTTATGAATGAGAGTAGTCTAGTCATTATTGAGGTATTCAAAAAAACCATTTTCCACCGGTAAAAGCAATAAAAAATGGATCACAAAGTAGTGGTAGTGATGGTACCTTTTATAGCACACGGCCATCTTAACCAGCTCATACACCTTTCCAACATCGTATCCATGTACAACATCCCTGTGCACTTCATCTGCACTGCTAGCAACCTCGCTCAAGCCCGGAATCGTCTCGACTCACTTGCAACTAATCACATCAACTTCCACGAGTTCACAACTCCACCTTTCGCATCCCCACCACCCGACCCATCCAACGCATTCCCTGCACATCTTCAGTCCTCATTCGAGTCCACGCTTCATCTCCGCCACCCTGTAGGTGATCTCGTCACTTGGTTATCTAAAACAGCTGCTAGAGTAGTTGTCATACATGACACTCTCATGTCTTACGTTGTTCAAGATGTTGTAGTGATAGGAAATGTTGAGACGTATAACTTTCGTCCCTTGTCTGCTTTTTACTACTTTTGGGATTTTTGGGAGAAGTTAGGGAGACCCTTTGAGGTTGATGAGATGGTATATAAGAAACTTCCTTCTAAAGATGGGATTGTTACTCCTGAGTTTAAAGCGTTTGCGAGGTTGCAATATCCTTATATGAATAATGATGTTGGCGATTTATTTGATTCATCCAGAGTTGTTGAAGGTGAGTATATAGAGTATTTAGAGAGAGAAGAGATTTCGGGTAAAAAGAAGATATGGGCTATTGGTCCGGTTAATCCGGTCCAGATTGAAAGTGATGCGACGAAAAACTGTCATGATTGCTTGCGATGGCTTGATGAGCAGTCTAAGAATTCGGTTATTTATGTGTCTTTTGGGACGACGACAACCTTTAGTAAAGATCAAATTAGGGAATTGGCTATTGGGTTAGAGAAAAGTGGGAAAAGGTTTATTTGGGTGGTTCGAGCTGCTGATGTAGGTGATGTGGTTGGGTTTGAGGATGGGTTGGTTGAGTTGCCAGATGGGTTTGAAGAGAGAGTGAAAGGAAGGGGATTGATAGAGCGAGGGTGGGCCCCACAGTTGGAGATTTTGGGGCATTTTGCGACGGGTGGGTTTATGAGTCATTGTGGATGGAATTCATGTATGGAGAGTATGTCCATGGGAGTGCCAATGGCCACATGGCCAATGCACTCTGATCAACCAAGAAATGCGGCTTTAATTACAGAAGTTCTTGGAATTGGTGTGGTGGTGAAGGATTGGGAGCATAGGGACGGGTTGGTGAGGGATGTGGTGGTGAAAGAGGCTGTTGAAAAGCTTATGGGTTCCAAGGAAGGGGATGAGATGCGAAAATCAGCAGCCGTGTTAGGTGATAGCATCAAGAAATCGAGGATGGAAGGTGGCGTAAGCCGTTTAGAGATGGATTCTTTTATATCTTATATAAGCAGGTAAATGTAACTTCATTCAATCCTTTTGTAGACACGTTCCCTCGCCACCAATTGTTGATCTGGCTATATCTTAGCACAAACATTGAGTAGTCTGCATATTGTGCTTTTGTTGCATATTTTTTCTACTATTCGCCGATTAGATTATATCACTTTATGCTATATATTTCATAAGATTTATGCGCATATACATCCTGATATTTGCTTATGTGTTTGTTTGGTCATATATGGAACTGACCAGAGGGATTTGAGACTTTTGGGTAGAATGAAAATGGTTCCAAACTAGCCATCAATGTGTTGCTAATAATCACCCTAACTAAATGTAGGGATGAAGAGACTGTTGCGTTTACCATTAATCAACCACTATGACGACAATGAATCAACTGTCATTCCCTCCACTGCTTGCTGATGAACGCTATCACCATAGCCGACTGCCACATAACAGCCACAGTTACTGCCAGTGACTGCCTGCCCACCATCTTCATGGCCAAATGTCACATAGCAACTACCATCACAGCAAAAAAAAAAAAAAAAAAAAAAGGTTGTAGTTATACATAATGAAAGTAGAATTGAAGCTCTTAAAAAGTTGCATTTTTCTTGACATGTGACTTCTTTGACCTGTTTTCTTAACTTACCTGTTCTGAAGCGTTCCTAAAGCTCGTCCCTCCCATATTGCCTTTTAAAATATTTTAGTTAGTTTTTGGTTTACAAATTAATGAAATGTGCTGTTATCGAGACAAAAAGTCAGATTGACTTGACATGAAATTTTAGGCTGCATACAGGACATTTCTTAGTACTGTTATATGAACACAAATATAGCCAAACTAGTCACCAGTGAGCCAAGACATCTCAGTAATTTGCGAAAACAGCCTAGAGTGCCAATCGAGTGTTTACGTAGTGATGTCATTCCTAATCAGACTTGGTAGATATCCACCCGTCCGGCCGTCCCAATCAACTATTTATGGTTTTGGATGGACTAAATGGGTAGATATATTATATAGATTAATGCTTTTCATCGATGGCTTACCCGTGTACCATCCAAAATGATATTAAAAAGTTAAACATGCTTCACTCCTCTGTAAAAGAAACAATACTTTCAGCATGTTAAAAAAGACTTCATGTATGTGTGATGACTTTTAATCCATAAGTTTTGTACTACTGTATCTTCCAAAGGCCTGAGTGCCTGACTACCTCTCATCTCTTTCTCTTGTTACAAATCCCCTATATCCAGTTATATACAAAGTCCATTGTCTGTCAAGCATCAATACTAATTTTTAGTCAAATTCAGTTTTATTAAAAGAAAAGAGGGTTCTTTAGGACAAGAGTAAATGTGCAAAAATCGTCCTTGTGGTTTGGCCAAATTGCAGATTTCGTCCGTACTGTTCATTAAGTGCAGAAATGGTCATTATATTCCACTGTTACATTCACTTTCAGTCCCCCACGTGTACCTCCGTTATCTTACCGTCTATACCTGGTTCACGTGATATGCACACGGGGGTATTTTGGTCTTTATACATTAAATCAATAAAATAATTCCATAGTACATGAATATAGTGTTCATTTTGACTTTTAATAGTCAACTAAACACATCTGCAAATACAAAACTGACAAATCTTTTTGCAATTTACTCTATATCACTAATCAAAATATATGTTTTCTCCTAAACACATAAACAAATTCTTAATGATTCGGAAAATCATATCTGGTGGGATCTTCTTTTTCCAAACTGTCAAAATCTTTTTCCAAGCTTTGCTTCACCTCTTCATGTTCTTGCTGTTGATGATAGTTAAACTCCATGCTCAAAACCAATACCAGGCTACAGTTTAACAAATTCACAAAATGGTCATTCGAAGTACACGAATTAGACAACCAGAATCTTACCTTGCGACCAGAATTCATTGGACTGTACATTCCCACGAATTTTATGCCAGCAACTGTCAACTGGAAAAAAATTATAGAATCAAATTGTTACAGAAATTTCACACCAGACTGTTTTTGCTCCATAGAAAGTTGAGAATTAGAATTACCTGTTGTTCAATGACATGTATATGCTCAAGAAACTGAGAAAATATTAGCACTTTTTCTGGAGATGCGTTAAATCCAGCACAAGCGTTGCTTCTCCCAAAGGGAGAAACAAGATCATCAAACTCCTTGACCTCATGGCGCATTTTTTTATTGGATTCCTGCAAACCTTTCAACTTCTCCACAAGATATGAAACTTTACTGCTACTCTGAGTTATTTTTGTTGTTATCTCAGAATTCCCGTCTCTAATAGAAGCTAGATACTGCATTGCAAATTTTGCTGTTTCGGTCTTCCCGGATCCACTGTGACTATTAATCTCATTCTGGTCTTCCAATATCTCACATCCAAACACCCACGTAATAATGAACTAACCTGATAATAATAGATTGATATCCACCATCTGCAACGATTATCAAAAAAGGAATCATTAATATTAGAATTGAATAACTCCAAATATTATTTTGTTTTTTCAGCAACTCACCTCTCATCATCTCATCATATGCAGCATCAGCCGTAGCATATACATGAGGATTGTCCAATATCTTTTCTCTATAGGCTGTAACAAAATCGTTGCCATAAATAGGGACATCTTTCAAGGGATTCATTGCTAATAAAACGGGCCCCGCCTTACTCTGCATAAGCAAAACCAAAATCTCAGGCAGAGACGTAACCACAACAAGACAGTATTACGGGCTTATATCATGTAGTAAATTGTGGATCATATACATACATAAATTACATCACGATCGTATCTATGCTGAAGATTATGAAGAACAGATGGTTCATTTAGATAACTAAGTTCAACAAGATCATCTATTCCATCAAGAATTTCCGTATTTCCGGGTAAGAGGTCTCGTGTAGATACTGTGACGACCTACAGAAATAGTATTGGAAGTAAATTAGCATCAAATTAGTGTTGACTGTAAGTAGCTTTGATATTGCTAATAGACTCACATTTCCATTCAAAAGCGTTACAGAGGCTTCTTCACCTACGGCTGATTTGATCTTTGCTAACTCCCATTGACCATTCTGGGGTCTACACCATACTCGAAGTTGCTGAAACAAAAGACTCCCAGTGATCACTACATTGCTTTATAGTTGATAAAAGTTCTAAGAGAGTAAGAGGGTGTTTTGGCATAGCATCTTAAGAAGTCAATGTTTGATGTGGAATGATCACAATCACATAAATAGCTATAACAAAACGAGTTGCCGAAATAGTTTTTGGATGTGCTTTAGCTACTTAAATCGTCATGATCAAATATTTAGTCATAAGAGGAGCCTAGTATTGCTTACAGAGACATATTTTCGTTACTCTTAAAATAAACCGTTTTTAATAAGCAGAATTAAGTTGCTTATTCATAACAGTTTATTTAGATAAGCAATCCCAAACACGAAAACACCCTCTCATAACTGTCCTACTGAATAAACGCAATCTCAAACACCACACAGAAAACCGATTATCTACTAACCAAAAAGGCAATAATCACAAAATCACTTTCAAAACACAGTGAAAACGCAAACTTTTTTTACCTTCTTTACAAAATAACCAATACTATCATCCCACTCAGCTCCATTACATTTACCAAGCGTGGTACCACAGTTCTCCATCACCCTCTGTTCGCAAACACGCGCCACCTTTCTCCGACCAAAATTACAACCTCCACCACCAACACCACCTCCACCGCCGCCACGAACACCAACATTCCCATCCTGATCGAGAACTTTGATATTATCCGAAGATATAGAAAGAAAAATAACAACTATGTCACTTTCTTTCTATTGTTCGTTCATTGACCAAACAAAAAACGAAAAGCACAACAATATTAACCTACCCGAGACCTCAAAATTATATCTTGAAGTCGAATCCTTTAAAGCTGTGACGAATGAAATCGTGCAAAAAAGATACAAGGATATAGGTTGTGTTGTTATTATGTTTGATTGGGTAGATTAAAGATGATGATGAATCTGAGGTAGATTAAAGATGTTTGATTGGGTAGATTAAAGATGATGATGAATCTGAGATTGATAGTGTGGAGGAGATAAGGTTTGGTGTGTGATGGGGGCGGATAAAATGATGTATGGGATTAGAGTTATTTTATTGATTTAATGGAAAAAGACTAAATTACCCCCGTGTGCATATCACGTGAAGAAGGTAACGGCTGGAAGTTAACGGAGGTACACGTGGGGGACTGAAAGTGAATGTAACAGTGGAAAATAAGGACAATTTCTGCATTTAATGAACAGTATAGACGAAATCTGCAATTTGGCCAAACCACAAGGACGATTTTTGCAATTTACTCTTAGGACAAAGAAAATGTACAGTTAAGAGATGTTGAGACTTAAGATAACATAGAAAACTTAATTTTGGATTTTAAAACTAGATACATCAAATGATATATTCAAAGTTACTCCACATAGCCTCGTTTTATGCAAGGTTAGTAGTATTAAACACAATAATGTGATTGCTTAAGCTTTTCGCATATGCTATTTACTGCAGAAATAAACCTTAAGCTTTTTCTCTCTCTTTTTTCTAATTATCTAGTGATTCAAAATTACTCCAAACATTCTCTTTTGTTCAAGTATAACGGCAAGCATCTTAGGACATGTTTGGTACAGGGAATTGGGCCAAAGAAATGGAAATTGGCTCATTTCCCATGGTTGGTTTGACAAAGAAATGGAAAGGGAAATGGGCTTAATTCTCGGGCTAATTCTCGAGAATCTGTTTGGTATGTCAGAGAAATAAAAAGGTGGAAAATTGTGGGGAATTGGTGAAGAATTGGTAGTGCAATTTTTTGAGTTTCATTTCCACTACTTTTAGTGAGGAAATGGGAGAAATGAGGGGAACTTTGTAAGGTTTTTTTTTTTTTTTTTTTTTTTTTTTTTTTTTTTTTAGTTGCAAACCGATTTACGTAAATGTATTTTTTATAAAAAATATTAATAATTTTTTTAAAATATATTTTTTATAAAATAAGTTTTAAAAAAAAATAAATAATTTTTTTATAAAAAATAATTTAAAAAAATATATTTTTTTTAAAATATATTTTTTATAGAATTGTTATTTATAAAAAATAATTTTTTTTAAATAATTTTTTTAATTAATTTTATAAAAAATAAATTTTAAAATAAATTAAAAAAAATAATTTTTTTTAAAATAAGTTTTTTTAAAAAATAAAAAAATAAATAAAAAAAATATTTAAAAAAAAATATTTTTTTTAAATATATATTTTTTAAAATAAGTTTTTTTTTAAAAACAAACAAAAGTTCTAATTCTTTCAATAAAAAGTTTTTTTTTTTTTTTTTTTTCGCCAATTCGCGAGTTTATTTCTCATGTTACCAAACACTAGAATTGACTTTAAATTTCTCTACCAATTTCTATTTTCTGAATTCTATTCTCTACTTCATTTCTATTATCTGAAATTCTCTGTACCAAACGTGCCCTTCAAGAGTTTGTTAACTCGCCAATATAGCTATTTCAGGTAGCTTTGGTCCATAAACCACATTAAGCTGCAAATGAAGTACGCTAGTGTGTAGTGATAGCGGCTATATCTGCTATGAAGTAATTTAAAGAATCGCTGACTAAGAGTAAGGATTTTTTTTTTTTTTTTTTTGAAGGCGACTTTCAATTTTTGGTTTAGAGAGTCGTACCCGCCATAAAGGCAGGCCCTCATCCACCACATACCCAGACTATGTTGTCTTTAACCGGGCCCACGCTGGTGTAGTGGGGATTCAACGGCTTCCGCCCGGAAACCGTACTGCCTCCACATGAGAATACTCGCTGGAGTAATAGCCGGATGAAAACCGGAGCCGGCTCGGATTCGAGTCTCCGCAACTAATGGCTCAAAGGGTCACCCAACCGGTAGTGCTCTCATAGAGGACTCACTTAACCCCTTAAGCCACCACCACTAGACCACATGCTTGTTGTAATTTAAAGAATCGCTGACAAAGAGTAAGGATTAACCTTATTTATCTATGACAAGAGTTATTTATGTCTTGTGGCATTATTTCTATGTTTAACCAGGTAAGTCATGTCTAGATTGTTTGTCTTTGTGGCAATTTCCTTAAGTGCCATAATAAAGACTGATGATAATATAAGTTTGTTTTGATAGTTGCTGAGGAGATGAGATGCTATAAAAGTATTAAGACACATCTATTTGACATGTTAGAACTGGCAGGAATTATGCGTTCCTCAATTTCGTTCTATCAAGAATGAAAAAGAAAAATAGATTATATATAGTTAATAATTTATATTTTTACGTTAGTCATGTGGAGTCGAGGTGGAGCGAGATACGTCCACATCTAATTTCATGGTTGTTTTAGTTGTATGAGAAAAGACATACCAAGTAGAAGATGGAGACATTTTCCAAAACAAACACATTTGGTATATACTCTACAACGTTTAAAGGATGTTATATGTTTTTTGAGTCATCATCGTGGTTTAGGATAGTGTTCTCTATCTTAGTTGATCATAGACATATCACCAACATTCATTTATGCAATTAATTTATTGGGTGATTTATACAAGTTGAACAATTGGATTCATGTTTGGCTTGTTTGGACTTTTGTTTTATGGCACAAAAATCATGTTCTTGTACGAAAAGAAAATGCATGCCAAATGATTTGGCAAGACATTAAAACGTGCCATATACTTAGTGACTTTTCTAATGTAGTATACATTTTTTGGTATGTCCTTTAAGCCTTATAACATGACATTTTATTAATCTGGTCTAGCACTTGTTCAATTTTACTATGGATGCACGTGTGTTGCTAACAAACTCTAAAGAAGCTAGGTGAGTAAAGCGAAGTAAATGTATTGATACGCCCCGGGCTTTATGTCATGTT
Source organism: Artemisia tridentata subsp. tridentata (assembly GCA_021014915.2). Lineage (NCBI taxonomy): Eukaryota > Viridiplantae > Streptophyta > Magnoliopsida > Asterales > Asteraceae > Artemisia > Artemisia tridentata. The sequence goes on from CP139505.1 coordinate 233,448,294, forward strand.
ATATTTATTTAGGATATGTCTTTGTGTCGTATTAGGAAAATGTCATTGTTTAGATATATCTTTATGTTTGGCTTGTTTTACAAGCTAGCGTTATTCGGTTATATATATCGAATCATTATTATGAATGAATCAATCAAAGTTTAAGATAAATAAATCCCTAGCTCTTCTCTCTATTTTCTTAAGGAGCTCGCACACGCTATCATCAAAGTTTTTTTTTTTTTTTTTTTTTTTTTTTTTTTTTGAGTTATTAATCGCTTGAGTATTATTCATGGCATCAGGCGGCAGCGATCAGGACGCGGAATACGCACTCTCTAAGCTCTTGCAAATGGGTACGGTGTCCGAATATGAGAGTGAGTTTGTGGTGCTTGGAAATCGAGTAACGGGGATTTCTGAATCTTTACTTACATCGTTTTATATCTCCGGACTTAAATTGACGTTACAATTAGAACTGTTGAGGTCAAGGCCTACAACTTTAGGAGAAGCCTTTTCCTTAGCCCATATAGTCGAGGCTCGTTTTGAGGCAATTGAAGAGAAGGAAAAAGAGCATATAATTGAAAAGAAATTAGATACCATTCCATCATTACAAAGTGAATTCGCTTCACCTGAGATTAAAAGGTCGTTAGATGCTGATGAAAATATTGGTGTTGATGTGGTTAATAACGCAATAGATGGTGTTTTCGATATTGGTGAGAGTAATGAAGTTCATATCAAGTTTGAAGAATTTTCAGAAAATAAGAAAAGTATGGAAGAGATTGTTGTGGGTGGTCGTGAATTTGATGGTCGTTTGGGTGAAATGAATTTGAATTTAAGCGAGGAATTAGCGGACAACGGGGTTAGTCCTATACCCACTTCTTTGGTGGCTCATGAAAATCCACAGGTTCTCCAACTATGGGAAGGAATTGGTATCGGTGATGCTCACGGGCTCATGGATAATGGACGCAACCATAAATTTGTTCAACCAAATGTGTGGAAATGGATATCGGACTCTCAATCGGCATATTCTTCGTATCACCTTGAGGGCAAGGTGATTTTTGAAGAAGTGGGGAGTGCTACAGCATGGGTAGCGGAAGGCGGAAGAATGGTGTTGTGTTATGTCCAAGGTAGTGGAAGGCGGAAGAGGAAAAAGGTGTTGTTTGCGGTAGCGGAAGGCAGGAGAACTACGGGAGTGGAAGATACGACTAGGATTAGGATTATGATATGGGATCCCGGAATCAAGAGAAATTTTTCAAGACCACACCTTGAGGACAAGGTGATTTCGAAGGAGTGGGGAATGATACGCCCCGGGCTTTATGTCATGTTATATTTATTTAGGATATGTCTTTGTGTCGTATTAAGAAAGTGTCATTGTTTAGATATATCTTTATGTTTGGCTTGTTTTACAAGCTAGGGTTATTCGGTTATATATACCGAATCATTATTATGAATGAATCAATCAAAGTTTAAGATAAACAAATCCCTAGTTCTTCTCTCTATTTTCTTAAGGAGCTCACACACGCTAAAAGTGGTGCCTTATCCCGATACAACCCCTAACCGGGTCGTATCATGTATAGAGAAACCTTTGATTCATGTGGTACTTATTATCGGAATGTAAGCCAAAATGCCAAATGGGCTAAACGGACGAGGATATTTTCGTATGTTTTCCTTTATTCGGAAGCGTGTATATTAAAGGGATTGATATGTATGGAATGGTTTTAAGTAATTAACAATGTAGCAAGACAAAATGTAAATAGACGAGAAAACAATAGTAAAAGAAACGTATTCACTTGGGAACGATGGGTATGATTTTTTGCAGCATGCTGGTCCTATGGTGGCTTTTATAGTATTTTCACATTCTCTAAATCGTGTAACATGGTATTTTATGACTTAAAGCGACGTTTATCCAACGAGCATTCATCTTTTTATTCTTTAACTACTATGAAGTATTTAAGCCATTTTGTTTAGAAATTAAAAAAAAAAAAGAGATTAAGTTTATATACTTTCAGCTTATATACTTTAGTTTTCTAAAATAAGTTACTTTTCAATTCATCAAAATAGAATTTACATAGTGGTTGAAGGTAAACGAGCAACAAGCTGCGCCGTTAGCTCTTTTTGGATTGCAAAGCTAACTATTTTGAAAACTACATTCGTGGATCTATGTGTCATAACATTACTGTTCATAACTCGTTAGACTCTGTTGAGTAGTTCCACCGCCTCAGGTGCAAGGAAACCAAATGTATCAAACGCGAAAGAAATAAACAAGTGTTGATTTTCAATGCATGTTTTCTCGTGTTTTGTCACTTTGCACGAGGCGGCTTTCAAAGCGGCATGTCTAGCTGTAAAACCCAAACTACTAAACCCCACAAGAAGAGAAACCCCGGTCAGATCCAAACAAGCATGTTTACCTCAAACCCATCCAAAAACCAAAATGTCAGCCGGTCTCAATGTAGATCTTCTATCCGACGGGTTCGTCAAAAAGTTCACAGGCGCTTCTTTCTTGAGGGAGATCCCGGCATGCCTACATACATCAAAAAGGACGTCTCTAACAAAATCATGTTTGTACTTGAAGCCCGGAAGCTCTTTACAATGAACCGCATGTTCCCCAAAGGAATCCAAACATGTCTTGCGACAAACAGGGCATATCTCATCAACCGGAAATAATGGAATCATAAGGCGATACTTAAGGATAGTACGATATTCCACCGGTGACATATGTTGACCTAACCCGTCTATGGGGATAGCTAGTAGAAAATCCTGAGCATATGGTGCGCGTAGATACTCAAAAACAGCTTTCTGTCTCACAGTCATGTCAAAGTGAACTTCCATATCCTTGACCATTTCACTAAAAAGGGCACTCGCAAGTGTTTGTTGGGCTTTAGAGGGGACGGTGTCCTTATTAGTGAAACCACTAAAATCAAAGCTTGGAATTGTATCACGAAGACAATCCAGAGCAGAAACATAATCAACATCCATACCACATATACCACTGTCACGTAAGATATGGTCTTGTTGCACCCAAGATTGGGCCCTCGATGCCACAAAAGCATAAGAGGAAACCACTTTTGCCGAGTACAAACCCAAACCACCCAATCGAATGGGCAAAGAAGAAAGTCGCCATTGTAAGTCTCCAAAGAAAGGTCCTCCACAAACCACTATGTTCTCGATCGACTCACGCAATCCTTTGTCAAAGAACAAATCTGCATCCTCCATGTGTACAGGTTGACAAGTCCTTAAACCAAAAAAGAGTTTAGCAATACCCATACATGATCGAAGCAAAAGGAGCTCACTCTGCGGGTCATGTAACTGTGGAAGAAGACTCATCAAATCAACAAGGATTTCGAAATGTTGTAACATATATGTTATAACAAGGATTTCGACCCGCACGTTGCTGCGGAGTGCTTATATACGTTACTCTTATCGGTTTAATTTCTAATTGACTTTAATTGTTGTTGCGTTGCAGACGGTATTATTTTCCAAAATTAATTTTACAGCATCATGATATTCTCGTTTTTCACCAGAAATTATTTATTTCTGAAAATAAATGATAGTCTGAGATGTTAACAACCCTCTTCGACGTAATTTTTTGACTGTCTTGAAAGGTTTTGAGAACAACGTTTTTTTTCTGACATGAGACGAAATTTCTTAAGCGATTTCTACAAAAAAAAAAAAAAAAATTAGTTTTTGTTGATATGCCGAAATTAATGACATCGGTCTTCAATTCCGTTTTTTGATATGTTTTATTACTGGATAATTAGTTTTTGTATAAGTTTATGCCCCAAGTCTATGCACTAAGCCCATTAAAATTATCCACATAAAAGCAAAATCTAATTTAGATATCTTGTAAAACACATACGCCGGCGTTTCAGTTGTCACAGCCTCATAATGATATTATTGGCGGCTTCCTTTCTCATCAGGCGATCAAGTACCACACCTATTTCACTATTTAAGGGAGCCCTCATGCCATTCCCTTATTCATTCTTATCACCCCAAAAAAACACATATTCAAAAGAAATCATAAGAATGGCTAGATTTGTGCGTCTTGAAGAACCTGCAGATGTTGCTAACTCGAAAATGATTAAGGAACAGATGTTTGTTTGTTTCCAACGGTCAATTGCTGAGGATTGCAGGATAGCAAATGAGCTTAGGGGGTTTGGGCACAGTCACTTGAGGTTATTGATGAAACAGAAGGTATGATGGAAGAGCTTGAAAGGCTGACGGGTTCCATTGACGTTGTGCGGACTGCAGCTTTCTTGACGGGTACTAAAAACGTGACATTGAGAAAGCTATGAGTGTATTGATCTCGATCAAACAAACAGAGCTTAAGGCACATGAGAAGATGTAGTTTACCAGGATGGCGGGTTTCTAACTAGTGCAGGGTTTGGCTAGGGGGAAACCGTTTTTTAGGGTTTTTTGTGTACGTTTTTAGGTTTATTTTGGTTTTTTTCCTTTAATCTGGTGTATATAATGGTTGTTGTAAGGAATGATAAGTTAAGTTACTTGTGTGTTGTTGATACTGATAAATTCTGCCAAGTTTTTTTACGCCAGTCACATTTTACAATCCTGTCTCAGAGTCGTTATGCTAAACTGTCAACAATGTATTCAGGCCAATCACAGGATCATGGTGCCTTATTCTTCTTATGGCAACCACTTAATAGACCATCTAGCGCACCAAGTCCTTGCAAAATATGAACCCCAAAGATGTTAGCCAAGTGGCTCCGGTATCTAATGATAGACTTGGTGACCACATGAACTCTTTCCACAAATAATAACACATTAGCGACTATAAAACATAACCTAACGACAAAACATTACTGACTAAATAAACAACTACTACACCATATCTATAACAAATTTAGCTCAACATTTTAAAAACAACTAAGAAGCTATATTGAAAGAAGTTGTTAGCCATATCTTAAACTCTTCAGTTATATACAAAAAGACTGAAGACAACCGAAAAGATACAATACATAAAGTTACTAAACTATACAATGTATGCGGAAATGGAGTTTGGGAATTAACACTGCTGGCAGAATCCTAGTGCAGGCGATGGCGCAGACTTTAGAGGTTACGAAGCTAAAAATACTCAGGTAGTGTTGAGGATCGTCGATATAACCTTAACGCCACACACAACGAAGCCTAAGTGTTAGATCACAAATCTAATCACACAAGTCACAGATTCTAGAGAGATAAAGTAAGAGAGAGGATGGAACATGTATAAGAATAATAAACTTTGAATTAACATGAACCAACACCCTTCTCATTAAGAGAAGGGGTATTTATAATAGTCTTACATGTAAGGGGTGTTGCCCTAATAACTAGAAAATAAATAAAAGGCCACGGCCCATGGGCCTTCTACATAGGCCGAACCTTAAAATAAACATAAAGGCCTAAATAGTAAACTAATCTATTACATAAACTATGACCAATACTTGATATTATGAACGGTGTTCCCAACAATCTCCCCTTAAGGATTGGTCATCAAGGTTGCTTGACGTCTTCTTTGCTTCATAGGCTTTGACATCTTTCGTATCTTTGTTCTTTGTTTTTTGTTCTTGTTGTGTGTGATATGGTAATGTAGTGATCTGCCATCCATCAACGTCTTTAATTCCAATGTCTTTATGTCTTTTCCACCATGCTCATACTTCTTTTGACTTAGATCTTTACACTTCAAGTATTCTCATTCTTTGGCTTGACATTTGAACTTTTGCTTTTGCTTTGCTAAGATCTTTGTGAGAACTTTCTTTGTGATGTTAGTATGAGCAAGATGGTGATGGTGGTGGTGGAACTCCTGGTCTCAATAAGTAACTGCAAGTAAACAGTTAGCAATAAATCATCTGGCACTTACAGGTTCGGACTTCGAGATCGTCAACAGCATAGTGTGAAAACTTTCTCTAATCCTTGTCAAGGCCGTTCCTGAATCGGATGCCCCCAAGAGAGCTAACTCAGATACACCAAAGTGTATCAATGATTCAGGGTGAGTCGCTGAAGTATATCGAAGTATCACTCTACGACTGTAGACCATTTGGAACCACCGCGAACACTAAGCGTAACCCACAAGGGATTACCGAAGTGACCTGCTGTCAGGGCTGTTTGATGTTGACCCTGGCAGGAATTTCCACTCAATCACTGAGAATCACAATTGTGAGTTCCCTCATGAATGTTCTTGACAGATTACTAAGATCTGCGTAGGACTCTTGTTATTTACAACTGGTGTCTATAATGTTGAACAACCAGTGTAGAAATATTAAGTGTTCCTAAGAGATCTTTTGATGTATCTTGCGTCTCTAGACTCGATTTAGTGCTTTTTGGTTTTAGTCGTCGAAGGCATGGAGCAGAGTGCCTCCTTTTCAATATCAACTCATCTCGGAGTGAGAGGTCGATAGATCATGAAGGATTCTTCGTGAGAAATGAAACAAGTATCCTTTGAGAGACACTTGAGTGGCTAGAAGGTTTAGTGCAGTGCATCACTGGGTCCATGACGGCTTAGTCTTCAATACCGGTGTCACCGTAGTAACATCCAGTAGCATATGAATTGAACCCGGTTTCTGCCCTAAGGCTAAACATATGGAGGGCTATTTCTTTTCACCCTTTCATTTACTTTTCTTTTTAATTCTTCAACCCCTTCTTTCTCCTTTTATTTCTTTACTCCTTTTTTCAATCATACCTAAGGACTTTCTAGTTCTAAACTATTGGTATTGTCCATAGGTAGATCCCTCCGGTTCTGGCGGATCATAGGATGTATTTCCTATCCTTAGTCACCTTATAACTCCATGACTATCCTATTTTGCCATAAATCATTTATATAAAAATCTCTCAAAGTGTTTATGATTATAAAACAAATTTTATTAACACTTTGAGAGTTTTTATTTTTCAGAAATACCCCCCCCCCTTCACATGTGCTCATAAGTTTTTAAGATAAATTTGCACATGTCGGGTGGAGTTAGCACCTTTTGAATTGATTGATTTTCAGTGAATATGACCGTTGCGAGACACGCTTACATCACTTGTTAGACTAGCTTGAAATTATTACCCGTCCTAGTCATATTCAAAGAGAATCTCTCGAAAATGGTACACTCTACTCAGACAAGTCCTATTCGAGACACGCTTACATCACTGGATAAACCAGCTTGAAATTATTACCCGTCCAGGACAAGTCTTTTCGATTAATGACATTTGATATTCGTCAATTCTTGGGTAAAATCTGAGTCGAGCTCATGCGAGATTTCATACTTATAGTTACCATATTTTAATCACATTATTATTCTCCCCCTCAAAAATAGCATATTAATGTTGTTTTTGGAAGACTTTTAATTAAAACATGTTTTTTGAGGTTTACGGGAAGAATTCAACAAAAACTTTTGTGTTGAACAAATATTTGTTTCAAGTACTCTCCCTCAACAAGTGAAATCACTTTTTAAGGTTTTAAACACGAGAGGGAATACTTGTTCTTTTGAGCAGAATTTTGAAAAACTTATCTAAATTTTGATTAATTCTACACAAAAGTAAGAAGCTTTCGCTCCTTATATTAGGATTGAGGCACTGAAGCGTACCTCAGGGTCCTTTCTTTACAAGTACGGGTTGCACTGATATATGTACACAAGCCATAGTCATATATAAACAATTTTGAATGATGACAAACAATTGACAATAATACCAGTGATTTACTCCGGATGACGGAATGTGAGAATGTTCGGATCCTTAGCTCTTCCGCATAGCTTTCCAACCTTCTTATCTGAACCCGATGCTTGAGCCTGAAGTCAATCCGTGCCAAGAACTTGACCGCCTGCTTCACATCGTTTCGTCTCCAAGTCATGTGTCTTAACCAACCCTGCTTCCGCCCTTGTGTGTGGTTTTCTAGAATGTGATCAAGCTCAGACCTGACTTGTATCAAAGTTTCATCACTAAACTTGTGAATGTCTTCGTAGCCCATGAACTTTTGTCTTCCAAATCTAACATATACTACTCCAAATGGTCTTTTGATGAAAGAATATGGTTGCATTTCTGCGATTCCCAGAGGTCTAAGATCAGGTTTGATGAGGTTCAACTTCTTCTGGTAACTTTCAACACCGAGGTGAACATCTTCAACTCTTGTATTTATTACTATTCTTCGGATGTAAAGAAGAAGAGAGTTGATGATGTCGTATTGAAGGCTGCCAGGGAGATGCTCGAGTTTTCCTTGTATCTTAAGCAGGTACATATCTTCAATATCGTTCAGGTTCAAATGAGGATAGCCCGCTTCGTTGAATGAGTACTCCTTGTCATCTTGTCTTCGAACCGTGATCTTAGTCAGAAAGTTATACCCATATTTAGATTCTGTTTCAGCACTTTTGATGGAAAGGATTTTGTCTTTCTAGTTGACCTTGTGTTTTCAGGTAAACGTCAGTTTCCATTTATAGAACCATTTGCGCATCTCAGGCCAGTGAAAGACTCTTAGAACAGCTTCATCATTATATTCTGCAATAGAGCTGCTGAACAAGTCGCCAATCTGTTCTTCAAGTCCTTCTTGCACATAAGTAGCGACCTTGAACTTGGTGAGAGATGTATCATATCGTTTTTCTGGATTAGTGTTCCCATATATCAGATACTCCAAGTCATTGTTGAAGAAATAAGCTTTAGGTATCTTGGGATTATGAGTTTGACCAATGAGCGGTAAGGGTTGTGAGTAGTCACGAAACTGAAATGTGTCGGTTTCACTAGAAGATCTTGCAACATTCCAACTAATATTCTCAGATAATGCTCTTGCAACTTATTCCAGGTTGTATTCGAATTCCAGTTGAGAAGTAATCGAAGTCTTGAATTGTGAGAAACCTGCTTTGCGGATGTTGGCAATGTCAGACAGTTGTAGTTTCTGGATCTTCATCACTTGCTTGAGTTTCTTTGTGAAATCCACAACTGAGCCTTCTGCAGGAACTTCATCTTCTGGAATGTCGAGGTATGCATCCACCATTTCTTCAAACCATTCAAACTTTTCAGCATCAGGATTAATCCATTTAGGAGCAGGTTTTAGTGGTGCATCCGCAGGTGGTCTAGGAACAGCTTCAGCTTTGTTGTGTGAGATGTCATCGTGAGGTTCAGCATCATCAAATGTTCCAGTATCTTGAGGAACTAGTTCTTCTTCACCAGTCTGCTGAATGTTGGATGATGGCAGTGTAGCTGTAGGTCCAGTCATTCTTGTACATTTTCGCTCGGCTTTGCTTGGTCGTCTTTGTCAGAATCATCATGACGACGTTTGCTAGACTTGACCTTTTTGCAAGTATCATCCTTCTTTTCAGCTTTCTTCATGGATTTGATCAAAGCTTTGCGAAGATCACTCTCCTCTGGATCATTGATGATGGCCTCTAGCAATTGTCCTTTGAGATCTGTGGCGGAAGGCTTTGATGGTTTTGTTTGAATTGTGAGTGGTGTTGTTTGAATATGATGAGCTACAATTCCAGCAAGCTTTCTCTTGACATATTCCTTCAACAGAGTTGGAAGTGATTCCTGAAGGTGTCTGCCGATCTCTTTTAGTAAATTGTTGGTAGTCTTCCATTGCTAGAGACACATCATATGTCTTGAACTCATTGATGTCATCTTACTGCTTCTTTACTTGAGCTTGCAACGCCCTGAGTTGTTCCTTGAGAGCCTGGAGTTCACTTGTTTATAGTTGTTGGGGTGTAAGTATTGGTGAGGGAGGCTTGGTTTTGGAAGTTTGATCAATAGATGATGGTATAACAGGTGGAGTAGGTATACGGTCATCATATTGATCATCAACATCTTGGTTATCGTCATCCTCATCACTATCACTGTCTTTGTTGTCATCACTTTCATCATCTTTTTCCTTATTTTCATCATCTTCGTTCTTTTCTTCATCAGTTTTGTCAGAATCAGATTCTGAGGGTGAGTGAATGAGTTGGTCTGATTCTTTAGATTCACCCTCAGATTCACTCATTGAAGTACTTTCTGATTTAGACAATGTAGCTTCTGTTTCATCATCAGACTTAGACAAGGTTTCTTCTTCACTAACCTTTGATCCGGACACTTCACCTTTCTTTTTTTTTTTGAGATTCTCAAGATTAGCCATATACTTTGCTTTGTTTTCTTGTAGAGCTTTCCTGAGTTGTGCAATTTCCTCTTCTTTAGTCTTTGGTGGTTGTATGGTATCATCGGGTTTGTCTTGAAGCATTAGTGATTTGCCTTTGCCATTTCTCAGACCTTCATCATGCATTTCTTTCTTTATTTTCATGATTCTTTTCCTATCTTCCCTCAAGCTCGGTTCCTCTTCTTCTTCTTCTGTAGATTCATCTCTGACCATTGGTTTCCTCTTAGTAGCTCGAGAGACCTTCTTTGTTCTTGTGGTTCCGGCTTTAATTCCTCTACCTCTTCTTCTTATCCCAGTAGTTCCCTCCACTGTTATCCCCACTGATCCTGCTTTCTCTACTTCGTCATACCTTTCATATGCTTCAGTTGCCCTCACCGTCTTTGTAATCAATGCATCTGGAATTCGGAGACCTTGTTTGGTGGTGTTGGTGGTATGAATTCTCACGCGAGAAAGAACATGGTCCATCTGTACAGTATGAGCCTTTTCAGTTGGGCATTTGTCAATGTATTATTCTCGTTCCATGAAATGGGCAATGAGGAGTTTGGTGAAGCGAGGGAAGGGAATCTTGTAGCTCTTCTTTTGGCTAAACTGACGAGCTTGATAGATCATGTCGGTCCAAATATACATGGCATAATCAAGATGAGCCAAGTTGATGACTCCTCAGAAGAACTGCAGATGTTCAAGTCTGGGGTGCTCATGTCCAGTCTCCTTTCCCGTGATGCAGTGACTCATAATGGTGTAGATTGTTAACCACGGTTGAGGAATGTATCTTCTGTCCAATTTTGAATGTGATGTAATCTCTTCGAATGAATCGTCATAGCCAAGGTGTTTCAAAGACTTGACTATACGTTCAAAAGTTGGATCATCTGCAAACTTTGTGTGCTTTCCAAAAGCAGTTGAAGGAAGCCCAAGAACACTTTGAAGAAGATGAACATCGAACTTGATCCTCTTAGTGTCCAGGGTGACTGCCATGGTCTTTGTGTCCCGACTGATGAATAGAGAGTGCTAGAACTGATTGAGGTAGACTTCTGTGACTATAGCGGATCTTGTCAGAACATGTCTGCAAAAGTGTTTCTTCAGAATTTACACCATGATCTGACAGGAAGGAAGGCATGGTAATGTCTCCAAATCTACCCTGTATTTTGATTCTCCAATCTTTCTTTCATCTTCTTCGGGTATCAATTCATTCCTAATAATGGATCCTTGAGACATTGTGAACCTGAGAAGCACAAACACCAACAAAGAAACACAATGGAAATTGCATATTTGTGTTAGTGTAAGTCATTCATTACATGATCTATACTTAAGTGATATGATGATCATGAATAATAGGAACACAATAGGCAAACACCCATATAAGAGCAAACAAAATTGTTTAACTTGACACATTTCTATATTGGAAAAAATTTTACAAGTCTGAAAAATTTGCTTACTCGAAGGATTTAGGAAATTTTTTGAAAAGAACAACCCTTACTTGGAGATAACCATTTTTCTTACTCGGAAATTTTGAAACCCTCCTAACTCGAAGAAACTGTATAAAATCCTTACTTGAAGAAACAACACACTTGCTCGAAGAGTTTGATAAAAATTTTCTAAGTCGAAGGATGTTTCCTTACTTCGAAGAGTTTTAAGAAAAAAATTTCTTACTCGTAGAATGTTTCCTTACTCGAAGAGTTTAAGAAAAATTTCTTAGTCGAAGAAATTTTGCTTACTCGAAGAATGTAAGGAAAAATTTCTTAGTCGAAGAAGTGTTGCTTAATCGAAGGATTTTATAAAACTTTTCTAAGTAGAAGAAATTAATCTCTTACTCGAAGGATTTCATAAAATTTTCTAAGTAAGTAAAATATTTCTTCTAACTCGAAGACATTCATCCTTAGTCGAACAAATTCTTCCTTACTCGAAGAATTTCATACTTAATCAAATTCTATTTTAGACTAATTCAGGGACCATGCAAGCATCAAATATCTTCCTAAACACATTCTAAACAAGTCCTAGTCCCCAGAAATCTAAGCAAACAAACACATTGGCCAGAAAAGATTATTATGCAATATGAATTTCTTCGACTTAGAGCATGTGTTTGATTTAGGTTACAAGACTTATGGCACATTGTTTAAGGACTCATATAAGCATAACCAACTACTCAAAACACATCTATACTACACCAATTAGTAGCAACAATCTATACGACCACTTAAACCCTAACATATTCAACTTGCATTCACTGATGTTAACTAACACAATTAAGCAGCTTTAGAGCAATCCTAGACATGATGTTAAGCTAAAGAACTAATTTAATTAGACTAAAAGCTAACACACAAGAAATGCCCAAATTATGCCTTAAACCCTAATTCTTCGATTAAGCAATTAAGCCACAAAAATGATTCAAAAAAACTTGTATTGAAGGTTTAAAAATGGCGGTAAGTAGTTATGATTTTTGAGTTTGTGTGTTTTTAAAATATGCTAAGTTAGTTGCTTATATAAGGCATAGTTTGAAATTTTGTCACTTTTAGTCCCTTAACCCATATTTCCCATCAAACACAGTCCTTATGTAACAATCTTTTGACAACTGACAACAACAGTCCTTGAGGTTTGTTGTTGTTATATTTGATGAATCTCACTAATTAACACACAAGCTACCTAAATTAATCTAGATCTAGTGAGAGAAAGTAGAGAGAGAAAGAGAGAGTGGAAGGTGATTATGATAATAATGAAATGTTTTGCTCTTCAACCAACCAACCCTCTCCCTTGAATGGGAGGGGGTATTTATAGTTTTTACATGACATAGGCTCTAAGCCCTAATTAAACATACTTAAAATAAATAACAAGACACAGCCCATGGGCCTTCTACACAGGCTGGGCCATATAACAAACCTAAAGGTCTAAGCAACCTTATTACATAATGATCAATACTTGATAATACAAAACGTGTTCCCAACAATCTCCCCCTAAGTATTGGACATCAAGGTTGCTTGACGTCGTCTTTGCTTCTTTGGCTTCAGACGTCTCTTGTATCTTTGTTCCTTTGTTCTTGTTGTGATATGATATGGTATGATAATGATCTGCCGTCCTCCAATGGTCTTCAATTCTGGTGTCTTTACGTCTTTTCCACCATGCTCATATGTCTTTGACTTTTGTTCTTCATCCGGTTCTCTCTTCTTCAATCTTTGACTTATGAAAGGTTGTGGTGCTTGAACTTTGACTATTCTTTAACATCTTTGAACTTTTATTATTTCTTAGTCTTTGTGAGAACATATCTTCAGGATATGAGCATGATGGAAGGATGGTGGAACTCCAGGTATTCATGATTCGCTGCAGGTAAACAGTTAACAATAAATCATCCGGCGCTTACAGATTTGGACTTCGAGATCATCAACAGCATAGTGTGAAGACTTTCTCTAATCCAAGCCCAGGCCGTTCTGAACCGGATACCCCCGAAAAGGCTTACATAGACACACTGAAGTGCACCCACGATTCAGTGAGTCGCTGGAGATCACCCCACGACTGTAGACCATTTTGGAGCTTTCACTAAGCGTAATCCACAAGGGATTACCGAAGTGACCTGTTGTCAGGGCTGTTTGATGTTGACCCTGGCAGGATTTCCATTCAATCACTGAGAATCACAGTTTGTGAATTCTCTCATGAATGTTCTCGGCAGATTGCTAAGATCTGTGAAGGACACTCCTATAATTTACAACTGGTGTTCTTTTTGTTGAACATCCAGTGTATACTAAGTGTACCTAGGAGATCTTTGATGTATCTCACAGATCTAGACTCTATTCAGTGCACATTTGTTTGGTCGTCGGAGGCGTGGAGCAGAGTGCCTCCTTTTCAACATCAACACATCTCGTAGTGAGAAGTCGATAGATTATGAAGGGTTCTCCGTGTGAAATGAAACAAGTGCCTTTTGAGAGACACCTGAGTGGCTAGAAGGTTAGTGTAGTGCGTCACTAGGTCCATGACGACTTTGATCTTCAATACCGGTGATGCCCAATCAACCAGTAGATTATGTATTGAACCCGGTGTCTCCCCTAAGGTTGAACAAATGGAGGGCTATTTCTTTTCATCCTTTTCTTTACTTTTCTTTTTAATTCTTCAACCTCTTCCTTCTCCTTTCATTTCATATCTCCTTTTTCAATCATACCTAGGACTTTCTAGTTCTAAACTATTGGTATTGTCCTTGGGTAGATCCCTCCGGCTCTGGCGGATCATAGGACGGTTATTCCTAACCTTAGTCACCTTATAACTCCATGACTATCCTATTGATGCCATAAACCAAACCTTTTGAAAATCTCTCAAAGTGTTTATGATTATGAAAACATATTTTATTAACACTTTGAGAGTTTTGTGATTTTCAGAAAGACTCCCCCTTAACATGTGCTCATAAATGATTAAGGTAAATTTACACATGTCAGGTAGAGTAGGCACTTTTTGAATTGATTAATTTTCAATGAATATGATCGTCGCGAGACACGCTTACATCACTAGTAGAACTAGCATGAAATTATTACCCGTCCAGATCACGTTCAAGGAAAATCGCTCGAAATCGGTACATTCTACTCAGACACATCCTTTGCGAGACACGCTTACATCACCAGATAAACTGGCTTGAAATTATTACCCGTCCAGGATATGTCTTTTCGACTACTGACTTTTGCTATCGTCAATTCGAGGGTCAATTCTGAGCCTAGCTCACATGAGATTTCATCTTGCAAGTTACCATATTTTGATCATATCGTTATTCTCCCCCTCAAAATTAGCATACTTATGATGTTTTTGAAAAACGTTTGATAAAAATATGCCATTTGAGTTTTGTGGGAAGAATTTCAAGAACTTTTCATTTATGGAACAAAGATTATGTTTCAAATACTCCCCCTTGACGAGGGAATACTTGTCCTTATGAGCAGAATTTTGAAAAACTTAGAAAAAATTCTGGTTTAATTCTACTCATAAGTAAGAAGCTTTCGCTCCTTTGATCAGGATTGAGGCACTGAAGCGTACCTCAGGGTCCTTTCTTTACAAGAACGGGTTGTGCACTGTTATGTGTACACAAGCCATAGTGAATGAAAATGATGAAAAAATATGATGAAATATGATAAATGACAATAGATTATACCAACAATCACTGCTCAGGTCGACGGAAAGTGAGAATATTAGGAACTCTGGCGCGTCCTCCTACGTAACTTTCCAGTCTTCTCATTGTTGCCCCAAACTTGAGCCTGTAGTCAATCCGACCAATGAACTTCACTGCCTGCTTTGCATCGTTCCTACTCCAGCTCATAACCCATAAAAATCCCGTTTTCAACCCCTTGCTGCGGTTTTCCAGAATTGTTTGGAGCTCAGACTTGACTCGTACCAAAGTCGCATCACTGAATTTGTGTATTTCCTCATAACCCATGAACCTTGTTGTCCGATGATCTCGGACATACACCAACCCAAATGGTCTGTCCCCAAAAGTATAAGGTATCATATCTCCGATCGCTGGCGGTTGAAGATTAGGCTCGACCAAATTTAACTGTGTCTGGTAGCTTTCTACCCCAAGATGCACATCTTTGACTCGTGTTCTGATGACAATGTTGCGAATGTATATTAGAATCGAGTTAATGATATCATACTGAAGACGTCCAGGGAGATGTTCGAGTTTTCCCTGAACCTTCAGTAGATACATGTCTTCTATATCGTTGATGTGTAAATAAGGATAGTCTGCTTCACTAAAGGTGTATTCTTGATCGTCCAACCTTCTCACGGTAATCTTCTTTAGAAAGTTATACCCAAACATAGATTCGGTTTCAACACTGGTGATTGAAAGAATCTTGTTCTTGTTCCACACATCGGTTTTTGATCTTCTCGTAATCATATATTTGTAGAACAATCTTCGCAGATTCGGCCAGTGGAAGATCCCAAGAACAGCATCTTCGTTGTATTCACGAACTTTGTGGACAAATAAATCTCTAATTTGTTCTTCAAAACCTTCTAACATATACGAAGCTGCTTGATACTTGGTGAGGGATGTTGCATACCACTTTTCAGGGTCTGTGTTACCATACTCAAGATACGCCAAATCATTATTGAAGAACTATGCTTTTGGTATCTTTAGGTTGTGAGGTTGACCAATGAGTGGTAAGGGATGGGAGTAATCACGGAGGTAAAGACGTTCTTTTGGATGTTTGATACGCTCATGATCCTAGTCTATGTTTTCAGACATCGTTCTTGTAACTTGTTCAATGTTGTATTCAAACTCCATTTCTGTAGTTGTGACTGTCTTGAATTCAGTGAAGCCTCCTTTGCGAACTCGGATGATGTCAGGCAATCCTAACTTCTGAACTTTCATTACCCGCTTCAACCGTTTAGTGAAGTCCACAATTGATCCTTCAACAGGGTGCAGTGTTTTCATCTTCAGGGTATGCGTCTACCATTGACTCGAACCAATCGAATCTTGGTGCAGTAGGGTTCACCCATTTTGGTAGAGGAACGGCTTTTCCATTTGCAAGAGGTGCAGTGACAGTTTGAACTTTAGGTGGTGCAATGGGAAATTCCTGATCCGAACTCACATCTTTAAAAGTTTCAGTTGCATCAAATGCCCCGCCTTCAAGAGGAACCAACATCGGTTGACCTGATTGCTTAGTAGTGCCAGAGGAGTGTGCTGTGGTTGCATGACCAGTGGATGTGGACGGTTTCCTTTTCTTCTTTCCGTCGTCCTTGTCATACTCATCTCGAGGTCGCTTGATAGGCTTGGCTGTTTTGCATCCTTCAGCTTTCTTCTCATCCCTTTTAATATACTTGAGCAAGACCTTTTTAAGTTCTTCCTCTTCTGGTTCATCCATGATATCTTCAAGTAATGGCCCTTTAAGATCAGATCTTGAAGGTTTAGGTGGCACGGTTCGAATAGTGATTGGTGTTGTCTGCATGAGGTTGGCCACTGTCTTTTCTAGGTTTCTCTTGACATATTCCTTGAAGATTCCAGGAAGATTCTCTTGAAGGTATTTAGTGACCTCTTGAGACACTTAGGAACTGACTGCCTGTGGGACATGAGTTTGAAGATATTCCCCTGCTGTCTTTTCTAGATTAAAATCTTGGAGATTCTTGATGTGAAATTCGTTCTTATCTGCCACTTTCTTCACTTCAGTAAGCTTAAAATCAAATGCTTTGTGTGCTTTTTCTTCAGCTTCTTGTTTTTTCAATACGAACTCTTGAAGTTTGGCAAATTTGGCTTTCAGTTCATTGAATTCAGTGGTGGATTGACCCACTGATGATGGTGGTGGTGATGGTGGTATAGTGTCGTCATTTCCTGTTTCATCATCATCTTTTTTTTCTTCTTCATCACTTTCATCTTCTTCATCTCCTTCTTCATCTTTTTCTTCATCTTCATCACTTTCCTCTTTTTCTTCAGACTCAGATCTTGATTCGTCTTTTGACATTTCTGATTTACCCTCTTCCTTAGATTTTTCTGACTCACCCTCTGATTCATCTGGTGCATCAGACTTTGACGTCTCAGACTTCTCTTGTTCTTCCTCTTGTTCATCATCAGGAATTGAGGCTGACCCTTCACCTCTTCTCACTTTTTCACGTTTCTCTTCATCTTCTCTGAGTTTCTTTAAATTTTCCCTGTATGCAATCTTATACTGCTCTTTTTCTTCTTTTTCGTTCCTTGGAGGTTCAATAGCAGAAAATGGTGAATCAGTGAATTTGATTGACTTTCCTCTTCCTTTGCCCAAAGTTTTATTAGTTTCAGCCAACACTGTCTTCAACTTTTCAAAATCCTTCCCTTTCTTTCCTTTACTGAGATCCACTTCTTCTTCACCCTCTTCATCACTTGATTTCTTTCTTTTTTTTTTTTTTTTTTTTTTTTTTTTTTTTTTTTTTTTTTTTTTTTTTTTTATAATTATTTACAAAGATAGTTTTGATGTTTGACTCGGTTAATTTTGTGTAAGAAATTTGTTCAAATCGTCTGGAGACAAACATCGCATACCAATCTGGTGAACCAGTTCCACAAATCTTGCATGAGGCAAGGCTTTGGTGAACAAAACCGCCAATTGGTGTTCAGTACCCACAAAGTATAATTCAACTGTACCCATTTCCACGTGCTCTTTGATAAAATGATACCGGAGAGCAATATGCTTTGATTTAGAATGTTGAACCGTGTTGCAGGAAATAGCGATGGCACTCTTGGAGTCGCAGTACATCGGAATCTTGTTGAACACATATCCGTAGTCCATCAGCTGAGATCGCATCCAAATGACTTGAGCGCAACAGGCAGAGATGGCGACGTATTCTGATTCTGTAGACGACAGTGATGTACAGTCTTGCTACTTTGACTGCCAAGAGACGAGCTTGTCACCTAGAAATTGGACTCCCCCAGACGTACTTTTTCTCGTGTCTAAACAACCTGCATGGTCAGCGTCTGAAAAAGCAACAAGTTCAAACCCGGAATCCTTCGGATACCAGATCTCCAAATGAATGGTTCCCTTTATGTATCGAAGGATCCGCTTAACAGCAGACAAATGACGTTCAGTAGGTCGAGACTGGTAACGGGAGCATAAGTACGTGGCAAATACAACATCCGGCCGGCTAGCGGTGAGATACATAAGAGACCCAATCATACTATGATATTTCATAGGATCAATGGGTGTGCCATGTAGATCAGCATCTAGCTTTGGGGATGAGGAGGACATAGGGGTGTTATAGGTGTCACAAGTATTCATACCATGCTTTTTTAATATTTCCAATGCATATTTAGACTGACTTAAAAATATACCACGGGGTGATTGATGAACTTGCAGTCCTAAAAAGTGTTGGAGTATGCTCTTGTCATAATAACTAATTATATGGCTAGACATATGTGAGCCTATGGGGTCATACACAAATACACTGAGGTGCCATTTTATATGTCGTATTTATTGTATTTACGATATATAAATAACTGTAAGTAACCAGGAACTACTATTGGGCTTCTAATGAACAAGTATTGGACTTATTGCATTGGACTAGAAAAACAAATGGGAGGCCCATTTGGCCCATGGTGAAGCCGGCCTAGGAGTAACTTCCAAGGGAAGTTTGGTTTGAATTTGGTCAAGATTATTATGAGTAATTATCTCCTAATTAACACATAACAATAACCATAATTCTCTCCCTCCCCCTCTCTCTTTTGGTGTACGGAAACAACAAGAAAAAAACCCTAGGGTTTTGCTTTTCTTGATCTTTTCTTTGTATCTTGTTTATTCAAAGAACACAAGAAGGGTTACGGTGGTTACCGGTTAAAGACTAGCATCTATTGGCATACAAGGAAGTGTAGTGTGGATACACATAGAGGTGATCTCCATTGATCACTTGGGTTTCTCATCTAGTCGAATCATAAGTCTTGTTGGTGACTCCCGGATCACGCTACAAAGGTATAACTTATGTGTTTATTTTATTTGATTGATCATATGGCACTATGGATTCTGTTATGGTGATGTTCTTCCGCTGCGTGTATTTACTTAATATGTTTTATATTGCTACATCAGTCTGCAGTCCTAAAAAGAACTTGAGTTCACCCATCATGGACATCTCAAAGTTTTGTTTCATAAGTCTTGCAAAAGCGTTTGAATATTTTTTATGAGTTGATCCAAAAATGATATCATCTACATAAATTTGAACAATGAGAATATCCTCCCCGTGTTTTTGTATAAATAAAGTTGGGTCAATAGATCCTTTAGTAAAATGATTGGCTAATAAGATTGCAGACAGTTTGTCGTAGAGGGCTTTCTTGAGCCTGTAGACGTGGTTTGGATGCTCTGGATCGACGAAGCCCTCTAGTTGTGAAACGTACACCTCTTCCCGGAGTTGTCCATTGAGAAATGTCGTCTTCACGTCCATCTGGTATACCGTGATGTTCTTGTGAGCAGCGTACGCCAGGAACATTCTTACAGCCTCAAGACGTGCCACTGGTGCAAACGATTCTTCGAATTCAATCCCTTCTTCCTGACTGAACCCTTTGGCGACCAAGCGGGACTTCTTACGAATAACTGTACCGTCCGCATCTAACTTATTTTTCCAGATCCACTTCAAACCGACGATGTAAACCCCATCTGGTCTCTCTACCAATTCCCAAGCTTCCAACCTCTTGAATTGATCCAATTCTTCTTGCATAGACTCAATCCAGTTGTCATAGGTAAGGGCTTTTTTAATGTTTTTGGGTTCGGACTGACAAACGGTGAGTGCATAAATGCAGGTTTCACCGTCTGTATGAAGTCGTTGTCGTGTCATGACAGGGTTTTCTGGGTTGCCAATCACATTTACAAGGGGATGGTCCTTTGTCCATTTGTGTGTTGATGGGTAATGTTGATAGGTGTGGTGCAGATTTGACGGTTCCAAATTGCGTGTGGACGACTCTGCGATATCAGGAATGGTGGGAGCCGGCGCAAATGGATTGAAGAATGCATTGCCGTCATAATCTGTTGGAGTGGGTACTTCAGAAGAATGTTGGGGGGGGGGATCTTCAGCTGCAGACGCAGAAGTAGAAGGTGTTTGATCTATTGATGATGAGGTGTCTGGTTGAGGTGCATCTTCAGCAACTGCGGTAGTTGTAGTCACTGGTGTATCAGGTACTTGATTATCGACGAGTGGTTGTGCAGCGGAGCTTGTGGATACATCAGGAGCACGATGAACCATAGTGTCATCAAACAATGGAGCAAACAAGTTTTCTAGATCTTTGCGATTTGGAGAGAATGATGCAGCTGAAGGATCAGGAAAGTTGAGACGGTTGGTTGCGGGTTCTAAGTTATTTTGCTCAGAAGCCATATCGGTAAGCTCATCGAAATTGGCATGTATAGTCTCCTGAATCTCCCGGGTGCGACGGTTCCAAATTCTAAATCCCTTTGAATTTTCACAATAACCGACAAAAATCCCTATATCCGCTTTAGCCTTCAATTTTCCGAGGTCATCACGATCATTCTTTGGATAGCAAAGAGCTCCAAAGACATGAAAGTAATTAATGTTTGGCTTTCGGCGGTGAACAATCTCATATGGTGTCTTTATGTTCCTTTTGGTGATCATGCATCTGTTTTGGGTGTAGCAGGCAGTTGAAACGGCTTCAGCCCATAGGTAGTCTAGTAACTGAGCATTGATTAACATTGTTCGTGCTGCTTCCACTGGAGTTCGGTTTCGCCTTTCGACCACACCGTTCTGTTCGGGGCTGCGAGCAATGGATGTTTGATGTTCAATACCCACTTTCTCATAATACTCCCTAAGAGTCTGATTCTTGAATTCAGTTCCATTGTCTGTTCGAATTTTTTTGGTGTTGCGTAACTGAACTTGAATCTTTGTGAGAAAGGTGATGATCATGGACAGTGCTTGATCTTTACTGCGAAGAAAATAAGTCCAAGTCCATCTTGAATAATCATCGACAATTACCAGTATGTGCCGCTTCCCATTAATAGTTTGAACACGCATGGGGCCACACAGATCCATATGCAACAGTTGAAGTACGTGATCAGTACTGTGCTCGGGTTTAGGACAAAAGTGAGCACGAGTACTTTTTCCTTGTTCACAAGCGGGACACAAATGATCTTTGGCGTATCTGAATTTTGGAAGACCATCGACCAACTTTTTACGAGCGAGCTCGTTCATTGTTTTGAAGTTCAGGTGAGACATACGCTTGTGCCATAACCATGCTTTGGTGGGATGTGCCTTGGAAAGTAGGCAAATTGGTGAGGAAGCTGTCATGTCCGAGAAGGAAATAGTATAAAGACTGGTTCCACGCTTTCCTTTCATCAGATCATTTCCTTGAAGATCTGGAACAAAACATGTTTTCTCCCGAAAAGCCACTTCTAAATCACCATCGCAGAATTGCCCGACGGAGAACAAATTATGACCAAGGCCCTCGACATAGTAGACACGGCTAATCTCAATATTCCCGTTGACGTAATTACCATAACCCATGATAGCCGTGAAATGATCATTCCCAAACCTGACAGCGCCTATGAACTTCGCAACGAAGTTTACTAGAAGCTTTAGATTGCCTGTCATGTGCCGGGAACACCCGCTATCAACAATCCAGAGAACAATTTGGATCACCTGCATCACAATGAGAAGACACAGATGGAGAGTTGGAACCTTTGGATCCCGTTGGGTTAGTCATACAGGTGTTAAGTATCTTTGGTACCCAATTAAAACTAGGCTTATGCTATAACCAACGCTGCCACGTCCAACTAGTCTCTCCTTTCTTCCTAATGTAAGTACTTGGTGATCGGTTTTTCCTAGATGCAGCTATGGTCTTGTCAA
Source organism: Artemisia tridentata subsp. tridentata (assembly GCA_021014915.2). Lineage (NCBI taxonomy): Eukaryota > Viridiplantae > Streptophyta > Magnoliopsida > Asterales > Asteraceae > Artemisia > Artemisia tridentata. Next base: position 233,470,606 of record CP139505.1, read on the forward strand.
CTTTGGTCTTAGAAACTACTTGTGGCGGTTTTCCTAAAATGGACTTAGCAGCGGTTATGGGCCTATAGGAAATGCCATTAGTACGTTTCCGTCTCCTAGATAAAAGGGTTTTTGCTACACATTTTTCATGATGACCAGATAACATACTAGCACGACAGAACACACAATAAGCATCAACCATTACATCATTCATAACATTCAAAGATTCAGCATTCATTACATCAGATACAGAATTACACTTAGACAAGTTGGATTCTATTCTAGACATAATGTGCATCTTATTCAAACTACTAGCATTAACTTCTACTTCTGCATTCTTAGATAATCCACTCTTAGGTTGCCAAACTCTATTCATCTTTTGACTCTTGGTGGTCTTTGAGCTGCTAGCCTTAGATGTGTTGCCTAATCCTGTGGAAGTGGAAGTATTCACATTAGTAGTTGACGATGATGCTTTCTTAGGTGCCTTGTCGACTTTGTACATTCCTGGTGCAATCACATTATATTGTACAGCTTTCCCTTTGTCAAGAGTTCTGAGTTTCTCTTTCATTTCAATGATGATGTGGTTTTGATCTTGAATTTTGGATTCCAATTTTCTATTTAACCGAACAATTTCAGTTCTATTTTCACAAACTTCAGCAATATCTTTTTCATACTCAAAATTTTGATGTTTTAAAACCTCAACTTCTTTTTCAAGAGTTTGAAGTTTTGAAACATGAATGTTTTGAGAAGTTAAAGATTCTTTTTGACTTTGTAGTGCTAACTCAAAGTTAATACTTTGAGTCTGACACCATTGCAGTCTTTGGTTAAGTTGGAAAATTTCTTTTGCACATTTGGTTTCCACATCATCATTGATTTGTCTGAGTCTCTCATTTTCTTTTCTCAGATTATCAATCTCAATTTTCATTGTCTCAACTTCAACACAGATCATCAACAAGCAATTCATTGCACGACAAATAGATAGCATTAATAAGCACAGATATCACATCAGAACTGAGAACATTCGTTAGGAGTCGATCAGCATCTTTTTCTAAAGCTTTCTTTTGACCTTTTTGTTTTGCAATTTTGTCATCTTTTGCTTTGAAAATACTCATCATTGATACAACTTCTTACTGGAGTTCCTGTTCCCACTGTGTGGCACAAAGTCGCAGGTGTTTGACAAGTGGCAAAAATTGTTTTTGAAAAACTTCTCGCTTTTCTTTCTCATAAGGAGAGAGAAAAGTGAAGATTTTGATTTCAGAATTTCTTTCAATTGCGTTTTCCAAAAGTTGAATGTCCTCCATAAATGTTTTAAAATATTTAAGAATGAGACATTCTTTTGGCATTTGGTCATTAACACCTTGACGTGGTAAAGTACCATTGACTTGTGCAACAGTGGTGACTGGACCAACGTCAGATGAAGTATTTGTTTCAGTTAAAGAGCACGGTTGTACAGATCTTTCCTTTTGAGGTACAAAAGATTCTTTAATGTGAGGTGCTTTCGAATAATCGTATGGTTTATTATAATAAACACAACTCATTTTGGATCGACTCTCGTCCGCTTGTTCTAGTTCCTCTTCACTATTATAAACAACAACACGTTGAAAAGTATCATCAAACAATAACTCTGCACTATACAACTTAGGATGTTCCTTGAGTGCTTTGTTTAAAAAACGAGGTTGATCATTTCCAATTGCAAATCCATATCCGCGAGGATTTGGTTTGACAGTTAGGTTTTAAATAGTTGTAACAGAATTACCCGTTTTATAAACAACGTTTTGAAAATCTTTGAGCTTGGATTCCAACTCAACAACCTCCTCAAGATATGAGTTAACTCGTTTCCTTGTGGTTTGTTTTTCTTCAATAAGATCATTTTGACAATTTGAAAACTCTGTTTTAGTTTTGGAAAGCTCAGAGTTTAAACTGTCAATTTGTTTTTGAAATTCGAATTGCTCTTGTTCTTTTTGAGAAATCAAATCATTTTTAGAAATAGTTAACTCATGAACTTGATGTTCTAAATTCTTTACCTGAACGAATGATTGTTGGAATGCAATCTCAAAGCTTTTCTCACGTTTTTCTTGATTTTCATAATTTGAAAGTTGTTGCTTGTAGCACTCAAGGTCCTTTGTTAATAATGCAACTTTGGCTTTTAAGTTTTTGTTAATGTCATTGCATTTGTCCATCTGAGATTTATGTGCATTCAATTGTGATTGGGTGGCAAGCAATAAGGTCATGAGTTCTGAATTCGAATCTTGCATAGGATCATTTTGTTCAAGATGATCATGATTGTCATCTTCAAAAGAATCATCAAATGAAACCACTGGGTTAATTTGATCATCATCAAAGGTAACCACTGTGTTTATTTGATCATTTTCTTGAGATGAAAATGATAAATCATTTTGAACAAAAGTTTCTTATGCAGATGAAGATACATATGGTGAGGCTATTTCATGAATATGACAATCTGCATCAGATACCTGAGATAAGCCATCGGTGTCGTATACCGGGCCTGTCTCGCTCATGTTCATCTCCTGCATGTTGGCCATTAACATGACTGCAGCATTAGCCTCCAGATCCTCCATTTCGTCATCGGAGTATGCATTTGCCATAAAACTCTGCTCCTTCTCTGTCAAAATACCACTGGCCTTTTCATCCTTCAATGCCATGAGAAGAGCTTCTTTAAGGTATGCACTACCCATTGTTCTCGGCTTGGGGCATGCATTAGCCATATGACCATTTCCCCCACAATTGTAGCAAGTGATGGATGTATTAGCAATCCCTTTCCCTTTATCAGCAAACTGAGTCCTTCTTTGAGTGTTTCCCATGCTGTTTCGACTACCTCCTCCTGAACTGAATCGTTGCCCACCAGAATTCCCCATGTTTCCTTAAGCAAACCTTCCTGAAGACCGATTCTGAATCTCAACTCTTCCATCATTGACCACTGCATGATTTCTTGTATTTGATGAAGATCTCAATCGATTGTTCGACTTGTTGGAAAATTTGCTAAATGCACGAGCAATTAATGCAAATCCTTCATTCAGAGAGTTAAAAGCACCATCTTCATCAGTGTCAACATTTGAGTACATGTTATAATCAGAGTTGTCGTATGGAACAAGTTGAGTATCAGGGTATTGTGACGGTGCTTCATAAGGGACAATTTTGTTTGATGGTTGTGGTGCAAAACCTGAATGAGGTGGTGGTGGAACAAACTCCTGATTTGGTGCAAAATGCGATTGATCCATTAATGCCAGTGAATTTGGATTAGGTGCTGATGAGAATCCTCCACGTGCGGCACGGTCCTTATCAACCTCATATTGGTGTTGTTTTAGGTAATCATATAATAACCCATAAGAAACATCATTTATCTTTTTGGCTTGTCGAACAAACGTGATGTACTTCTGCCAATCTGGCCCGAGACAACCCAGAAACTTTGAATTTACAGCAATCTTTGGTAAGGTGATATTATGGCGATCCAAATCATTAATGATGTTGGTGAAACGATGATAGTATGATTCCAAGGATTCCTCAGGTTCGATCATGAAGTGTGTGTATTCCATATACAACTTTTATTTCAAGTCCTCTTGATTGAGTTCAGTGCCTTCCATAAGCAGATGTACGTGCTCCCACATAGCCTTGGCTGTATTTTGAGCATCAATACTCCTGAAGATGGGATTAGGAATCCCTTGGAGTATATAAGACATAGATAGCTCATTGGCCTCTTGTTGTAGGACTTGTTCAGCAGTTAGTTGAGCTAGAGGAATGGGGGTTGTTGTCGCTTCTCTTGGAGGAACTTGAGTTGGATCAGCAGTAATGGTCGTTGAAGGTGTTAGATATGGTCCATCAATGATGACTTTTTTCAGATATTTCCCGTGAGGTTTCCTTAGTTCGATGAATCATAGAAAATGACTGGACCACTGCACATAGTTTCCTGGTGTGAGCATAGGTGGTGTGTTGAAAGAACCAGCTTCATGCCTCGATTGTTGACTACTAATGGCTTCGCACATCTTGGTAAACCAGTGTGGTTCTCTGGAAGGAGATTGGTAGTTATGTATTGGTTGTGTAGGAAGTTGTTGCTGCAGAGGGAATTGATGTTGATGCATGAACATTTGTTGTTGTTGATACTGAGGTGAATATTGTGGTTGATATTGTTGTTGAGGATACTGATATGGATATGGTTGTTGTTGTTGACGATATGGTTGTTGTTGTTGATTGTAGAAATGGTGATTGTATGGCGGTTGAGACATCGTTAAGTAACTTGTGGATGTAGGTTTAGGATCTTCAAAGGATAATAACGGTTGTTGTCGTAGATTAGATTGATGAACGGTGAAAAACTTGAAGAAACTTGAGGATTTTACTCTAGAAACTCGGAGATTTCAATCGTTGAAACTCGGAGGATTTTACACTAGAAACTCAATAAATTCACAAACTTGAAAAATCTCACAAACTTGGTAACAAATCAAGAAAGTCGAGAAAACTGTAGAAACTCGAGAATCTTGGAGAAAGTCGAGAACCTGTAGAAACTCGAGAGGTTTAGAAAGTCGAGACACTTGGAGAAACTCGAGAAGCTAAGAAAGTCGAGAGACTTGGAGAAACTCGAGAACCTTAGAAAGTCGAGAAGTTTTCCAAACTCGATAAGCAACAAGAAACTCGATAAAATTATCTAACTCGATAATTTATCAAGAAACTCGAGACAACCCAAACTCGAGAATCAATAAGAAACTTGATAAAACAGACAAACTCGACAGATTTATCTAACTCGATAAATCTGACAAACTCGAGAGATGAACAGTACGTCTCGGATGAACAGTATCTTCTCGGATGAACAGTGATTTCTCGGATTTTCTTTAGTTTTTACTTAAATCTAATCTTTAACAACCTAAATTACCCCTAGGCGAATGATACCACTTGATGAATCTCACTAATTAACACACAAGCTACCTAAATTAATCTAGATCTAGTGATAGAAAGTAGAGAGAGAAAGAGAGAGTGGAAGGTGATTATGATAATAAGGAAATATTTAGCTCTTCAACCAACCAACCCTCTCCCTTGAATGGGAGGGGGTATTTATAGTTTTTACATGACATGGGCTCTAAGCCCTAATTAAACATACTTAAAATAAATAACAAGACACAGCCCATGGGCCTTCTACACAGGCCGGGCCATATAACAAACCTAAAGGCCTAAGCAACCTTATTACATAATGATCAATACTTGATAATACGCCGGGCCAAAACGTGTTCCCAACAATATCCTTGGTCCAAATGTTTGTTAACTTTAGTAATTTACATTTGTCCCCCTTAAACTAACAAGTACTTTTAAAACTTTGTCAAACTTTTAGTTCAAGAGATCACTGAAATGTTGCACAATGAAGATTTTGATAAGAGTGTGCAAAAGTCATAAAAAATTCTCCCCCTCAAAATATGTTCGTGTTCAAAGTTGATTAAATGTGAATATCAAGAACATATTTTGATTTGTTTTTACATTTGCACACTTGAAAAGAGATGAAAAATTGTTTTTTCTTTTTTTTTTTTTTTTTTTTTTTCTTTTTTATTTTTTTTATTTTAAGAATAAGTAAAAGTGGAAAATCTTTTTGTGTTTTTCATCAAATATTTTACAAAGAAGGTTTTGGTGTTTGACTTTCTTAATTGTGTGTATGAAAGTTGTTTAAATCATGTGGAGTCAAACACCGCATACCAATTTGGTGAACTAATTCCACAAATCTTGGGGCAAGGCTTTGGTGAATAAGTCCGCTAATTGGTATTCAGTACCCATAAAATATAATTCAATTGTACCATGTTCAACATGCTCTTTGATGAAATGATATCAAAGTGCGATATGTTTGGACTTCGAATGTTGAACCGTGTTGCATGAGATGGCAATGGCACTCTTTGTAACAATTCGCATTTCAGGTTAATTTCTATTCCCGAAATTTTACTATTCATTTTTACTATTCACTTTCGCTATTCACTCCCAAAATTTTTATTTCACATTCTCGTAAGTTAAATTAATTCCATGATAAAGTGAAAGTTTGACGCTCGTCGGGTCCTTTTCGCAAAAGTTATTAAGAAACTGTACGTTTTGGTTTAAACGCCATTTAAACATCCTGCGCATAACGAAAACCAACTCTGATAATTTTCATCGCATCAGATTGATTTTTAGTACACTCACAATCAATTATGGAATTTTTAGAAATTAAGTTAAAATGTTAACGAATAGACCCTGTGCCTTACAGAACTAAACTTGCGTTTTAAACACTTTTACTTATCGGCAACCTTAGCCTATACCTGCAACATATTTTCTAAGAAGTTTAGAAGCTTTAATATTTTTTGAAAAGTCAACATATTTTTCCCTCCTCCTTTGACCATAAAATCATTCCTTGATTTTATAAATCATTCATTGATTCTTAACACTTACGGTTTTACGTCTAAAGGATATTTAACACCAACCGACACTAGATTGAGCGCAGTCTAGACATTATAGGCCATTTTGATTCATTATTATCATATTAGAAAAGTTACATTTTTCTTTTCTCAGTTTTACGCAACTTTCGTACGTTTTACGTTTAACGCATTTTAAACCTACGTTTCCAGCGTTATCAGCGTTTTCGCGACCCATTAAACTTATCACACATCATTATGAGATTATAATGAGTATATTGACAAGTTTAATCATTTCTACAAGTTTCATAATTTTACGATACCCAGTTTTACGTTTCGTGATTTAAATACTTACCGTTAGCAATTATCGGGACCAAAACTCACTCCGTAAAGGCAAGATTAATATCCAAAACTCTTAACCTCCTCATTTTAGCCATATGTGGCATTTTTGATGTGTCATCAAGCATGGTGGCTTGATCTTGACCATTGATCTCTAGGATGTTTACAAGTATTCAAATTAACCATGGTTAGTTTTTAACCTAATATATAGTTAACTAGATTTTCTAGCCTATAAATACCAAGATAAAAACACATAGAAAAATTGCACCACACCTTCTTATAACCTTAAAGACCTAAAACCAAAGGCACTTCTATTATATTTTGTAAGAAAGTTTATGAGTTCTTGTGAAGAAACTATGTTTTGATCTTAAAAGCTACAAGTTTTCGAGAAAGAGTCGTTATAATCTTCAAATAACTTCAAGTCTCCAAAAAGACTTTGTTATAATTTTATTTTCTTCTTCGGGTTCTCAAGAAGGCGTTGTTATAATCTTCAAATAGCCTCGGGTTTTTGAAGAATACAAATTCTACGTCGAAACTCCGCTTATATTCCCTTTTTCTATAATACTCAAGCATTCTAAATAAATGTAAGTAATTATAAGACTCAAAATTATTTAAATACTTATAAACTTTGTTAGTTTATTTATTGTATTTATAAACTCTTAATATTTCATACAATCAAGTAAGCAAAATATATGTTTCACATATAAATACTATGTTAGTAGGGAGCTTCATGTGAGGGGTTTCATTTGGGTGAACGTATCGACGAGTTGCTGGATTTACAAATTAAAGTATCCTAGCTCCTCGAACGTTTATTGCATGACCTCTGGATTATGATGGCCTGAACAGTAGTACGAGATATATAAACTATATAAGGCATTTTTAAATATTCACTTTGTTGTTTTAGAACCTAAGACACGATATCATATTTCTAGGTTGCACGCAGAGGTTTTCCGGCTTATCGAGCGATTTCGTTATATCCTTAAAAATCATCCAACTCACGGTGAGTTTCATAACCCCTACTTTTATACGTTTTGAATTGCTTTTGGGGGAGATACATGCTCAACTATTTTCATTTACTTTCACAAGTACTCTAAACTTTTAATGATTACCGTGAGTCATAGCCCCACTCTTAATCTTTTATTAATTTTATACTCTTTGGGGGAGATACATGCTCAACTATACTTATTTACTTTTTACAAGCACTCTAGAAAACTTTCACGGTTTACCGTGAGTCGTAGCCCCTACTCTTTTAATGCTTGTTTTATACTCTTTGGGGGAGATACATGCTTAACTATTTTTGACAAATCACTATTATTTGCAACTACATGTTTATCTGAACTGAATATTTATTTATGTTAGATAACATTATTGCCATACTTAGAGTTTTTATATCATGGTCCATTAAGCACTATGTGTAGTAAGTACGAATATTATGGTTAGATCTATCAGGATTAATGTAACCATTAAGTTGACTCAGTTAGAGCAAACAAACGCAACAAATAATGTTCAACGCTTTGGGGTATATAACAACGTAACCCATACACAGAACAACGTATTCAAACAGGACTTGGTTCAACAAAACAATGTTCAATGCTTTGGGGTGTATAACAACGTAACCCTTACACAGAACAACGAAACAAACAGGACTTGGTCCAATTACGATTCAAACAGGACTTGGTCCAACTACGATTCAAACAGGACTCGGTCCAATTACAATTCAAATAGGACTTGGTCCAACAACTTATTCAAACAGGACTTGGTCCAATTAAGAGTAACAGAAACACTACCTACATGTGATATTGTATTTAGTACAATAGTCATACACTTGGAATCTTAGAAATGTACATTTAGTATTTACCTATACTTGTCACGATGATTTTTACAAGGCTTTCACATTTATTCCACAAACTCTATGAACTCACCAACCTTTGTGTTGACACTTTAGCATGTTTATCTCAGGTCCATAATGATCGAGGCTGGCACTGAGGAGCACGGATATTCAAGAGGGCTATAAATTTTATTATCATTCGAAAACTCATTTGATGTATTTTGTAAACATGGAACCATCTGGGACCTTATTTTGTAAACTCTGATATTTATATAATTCGAATGATAAATCCTTTTAAAACGACTCCATTAGAGTTCGTTTTCTATTGTTATAACTGTTGTGCCATGAAGTAACACCCAGTTTGAATTCCGCTACGTATCACAAAATTGGGGATGCTACAGATTCGTATCAGAGCTATAGTTATAGAGAAACGGGTCTAATTGAGACCGAAACTATAACTGCTTTTCCACAAAAACGTTTTATAGCCTTTCGCTCTCCGAGCCTTCCATCCTCCAGACGCTTATGTGACTTTTAGACATTTTATTCTACGCGAACATACTATCACATTAATATATAACACACACTGAATTCTAGGACGGAATTCCCTTAAGGGGTGGAGACTGTAACAATTCGCATTTCAGGTTAATTTCTATTCCCGAAATTTTACTATTCATTTTTGCTATTCACTTTCGCTATTCACTCCCGAAATTTTTATTTCACATTCTCGTAAGTTAAATTAATTCCATGATAAAGTGAAAGTTTGACACTCGTCGGGTCATTTTCGCAAAAGTTATTAAGAAACTATACGTTTTAGTTTAAACGCCATTTAAACATCTTGCGCATAACGAAAACCAACTCTGATAATTTTCATCGCATCAGATTGATTTTTAGTACATTCACAATAAATTATGGAATTTTTAGAAATTAAGTTAAAATGTTACCAATTAGACCCTGTGTCTTACAGAACTAAACTTGCGTTTTAAGCACTTTTACTTATCCGCAACCTTAGCCTATACCTTCACCATATTTTCTAAGACGTTTAGAAGCTTTCACATTTTTTGAAAAGTCAACATATTTTTCCCTCCTCCTTTGACCATAAAATCATTCCTTGATTTTATAAATCATTCATTGATTCTTAACACTTACGGTTTTACGTCTAAAGGATATTTAACACCAACCGACACTAGACTGAGCCCAGTCTAGACATTATAGGCCATTTTGATTCATTATTATCATATTAGAAAAGTTATATTTTTCTTTTCTCAGTTTTACGCAACTTTCGTACGTTTTACGTTTAACGCATTTTAAACCTACGTTATCAGCGTTTTCGCGACCCATTAAACTTATCACTCATCATTATGAGATTATAATGAGTATATTGAAAAGTTTAATCATTTCTACAAGTTTCATATTTTTACGATACCCAGTTTTACGTTTCGTGATTTAAATACTTACCGTTAGCAATTACCGGGACCAAAACTCACTCCGTAAAGGCAAGATTAATATCCAAAACTCTTAACATCCTCATTTTAGCCATATGTGGCATTTTTGATGTGTCATCAAGTATGGTGGCTTGATCTTGACCATTGATCTCTAGGATGTTTACAAGTATTCAAATTAACCATGGTTATTTTTTAACCTAATATATAGTTAACTAGATTTTATAGCCTATAAATACCAAGCTAAAAACACATAGAAAAATTGAACCACACCTTCTTATAACCTTAAAGACCTAAAACCAAAGACACTTCTCTTATATTTTGTAAGAAAGTTTATGAGTTCTTGGGAAGAAACTAGGTTTTGATCTTAAAAGCTTCAAGTTTTCGAGAAAGAGTCGTTATAATCTTCAAATAACTTCAAGTCTCCAAAAAAACTTTGTTATAATCTTCTTTTCTTCTTCGGGTTCTCAAGAAGGCATTGTTATAATCTTCAAATAGCATCGGGTTTTTTAAGAATACAAATTCTACGTCGAAGCTCCGCTTATATTCCCTTTTTCTATAATACTCAAGCATTCTAAATAAAGGTAAGTAATTATAAGACTCAAAATTATTTAAATACTTATAAACTTTGTTAGTTTATTTATTGTATTTATAAACTCTTAATATGTCATATAATCAAGTAAGCAAAATATATGTTTCACATATAAATACTATGTTAGTAGGGAGCTTCATGTGAGGGGTTTCATTTGGGTGAACGTATCGACGAGTTGCTGGATTTACGAATTAAAGTGTCCTAGCTCCTCGAACGTTTACTGCATGACCTCTGGATTATGATGGCCTGAACAGTAGTACGAGATATATAAACTATATAAGGCATGTTTAAATATTCACTTCGTTGTTTTAGAACCTAAGGCACGATATCATATTTCTAGGTTGCACGTAGAGGTTTTCCGGCTTATCGAGCGATTTCGTTATATCCTTAAACATCATCCAACTCACGGTGAGTTTCATAGCCCCTACTTTTATACGTTTTGAATTACTTTTGGGGGAGATACATGCTCAACTATTTTCATTTACTTTCACAAGTACTCTAAACTTTTAATGATTACCGTGAGTCATAGCCCCACTCTTAATATTTTATTCATTTTATACTCTTTGGGGGAGATACATGCTCAACTATACTTATTTACTTTTACAAGCACTCTAGAAAACTTTCACGGTTTACCGTGAGTCGTAGCCCCTACTCTTTTAATGCTTGTTTTATACTCTTTGGGGGAGATACATGCTTAACTATTTTTGACAAATCACTATTATTTGCAAACTACATGTTTATCTGAACTGAATGTTTATTTATGTTAGATAACATTATTTCCATACTTAGAGTTTCTATATCATGGTCCATTAAGCACTATGTGTAGTAAGTACGAATATTATGGTTAGATCTATCAGGATTAATGTAACCATTAAGTTGAATCAGTTAGAGCAAACAAACGCAACAAACAATGTTCAACGCTTTGGGGTATATAACAACGTAACCCATACACAGAACAACATATTCAAACAGGACTTGGTCCAACAAAACAATGTTCAACGCTTTGGGGTATATAACAACGTAACCCTTACACAGAACAACGAAACAAATAGGACTTGGTCCAATTACGATTCAAACAGGACTTGGTTCAACTACGATTCAAACAGGACTCAGTCCAATTACAATTCAAATAGGACTTGGTCCAACAACGTATTCAAACAGGACTTGGTCCAATTAAGAGTAACAGAAACACTACCTACATGTGATATTGTATTTAGTACAATAGTCATACACTTGGAATCTTAGAAATGTACATTTAGTATTTACCTATACTTGTCACGATGATTTTTACAAGGCTTTCACATTTATTCCACAAACTCTATGAACTCACCAACCTTTGTGTTGACACTTTAGCATGTTTATCTTAGGTCCATAATGATCGAGGCTGGCACGGAGGAGCACGGATATTTAAGAGGGCTATAAATTTTATTATCATTCGAAAACTTATTTGATGTATTTTGTAAACATGGAACCATCTGGGACCTTATTTTGTAAACTCTGATATTTATATAATTCAAATGATAAATCCTTTTAAAACGACTCCATTAGAGTTCGTTTTCTATTGTTATAACTATTGTGCCATGAAGTAACACCCAGTTTGAATTCCACTGCGTATCATGAAATTAGGGGTGTTACACTCTTGGAGTCGCAGTACATGGGAATCTTGTTGAAAATGTAATCGTAGTCCATCAGTTGTGATCGCATCCAAATGAATTGAGTACAACATGCTGACATGGCTACATATTCAAATTCTGTAGATGACAAGGAGGTGCAAACCTGCTTATTTGACTGCCAAGATACAAGTTTGTCTCCTAGAAACTGCACTCCCCCAGATGTACTTTTACGTGTATCTAAACATCCTGCATGATTAGCATCTGAAAAGGAGATTAGTTTAAAACCAGAATCCTTCGGATACCAGATCCCCAAATGGATGGTTTCCTTTATGTATCGAAGGATTCTTTTAACCTCAGAGAGGTGTCTTTCAGTTGGTCGAGTCTGATAACGGGAGAATATGTATACAACAAAAACTATATCTGGTCTGCTAGCTGTTAGATACATGAGGGACCCAATCATACTACGATATTTTGTAGGGTCAACTGGTGTACCATGTAAATCAGCATCCAGTTTTGGGGATGATGCAGACATAGGTGTGTTATAAGTATCACAACTTGTCATGCCATGTGTCTCTAAAATCTCAAGAGCATACTTGGACTGATTTAGAAAAATACCACGGGGGGGGGGGGGGGGGTTGATGAACTTGTAATTCTAAGAAGAACGTAAGTTTACCCATTATAGACATCTCAAAATTTTGTTTCATTAATTTTGCAAAAGCATTTGAGTACTTTTTATGTGTTGAACCAAAAATGATGTCATCAACATAAATTTGAAAAATTAAGATGTCCTCCCCGTGTTTTTGAATAAACAATGTGGGATCAACAGATCCTTTGGTAAAGTGATTAGCAAGTAAGAATGCGGACAGTTTGTCGTACCATGCCCTCGGGGCTTGTTTAAGGCCGTAAATGCCTTTCTTGAGTCTGTACACATGATTAGGATGATCTGGATCGATGAAGCCCTCTGGTTGAGTGACATACACTTCTTCACGGAGCTGCCCATTCAGGAATGCAGTCTTCATGTCCATTTGATAAACGATGATGTTCTTATGGGTAGCATACGCCAGAAACATGCGAACAACTTCAAGTCTAGCCACTGGTGCAAAGGATTCTTCAAAGTCAATGCCTTCTTCTTGGCTGAAGCCTTTGGCAACCAGACGTGATTTGTTACGAATAACTGTTCCATCGGCATCAAGTTTGTTTTTCCAAATCCATTTAAGTCCGACAACATAGACTCCATCGGGTCTTTCTACCAATTCCTAGACTTCAAGACGTTTGAATTGATCGAGTTCTTCTTGCATTGATTCAATCCAATTGTCATAAGTCATGGCTTCTTTAATGTTCTTTGGTTCTGCTTGACAGACGGTAAGTGCATAAATGCATGTTTCACCATCCGTGTAAAGTCTTTGTCGTGTCATGACTGGATTATTTGGATTACCAATCACATTTACTAAGGGATGATCTTTTGTCCATTTGTGTGTTGAAGGGTAATGTTGAAATAGATTGTGCATATTAGATGGATCCAAGTTGCGTGCAGACGACTCAGCAATATCGGGAATGGTTGGAGCCGGAGGAAATGGATTAAAAAATGCATTTCTGTCATAATTTACAGGTGCGGGTACTTCTTGTTGTTGTAGATCTTCAACTGCATTCTCAGTGTTGGAAGCGGTTTGTTCTTCTGTTGATGGAGATTCAGTTGGAGGTGCATCTGCAGCAACTGTTGTTGTTGTAGTAGGTGTATCAGGTATAGGATTGTTATCAGGTTGAGCAGCGGAACTTATAGATACATCTGGTGCACGACTTGCAAAAGAATCATTGAACAGTGGAGCAAACAAGGTTTCCAATTCCTTACGGTTGAGGGAGAGTGGTGCAGCTGATTGATCTGGAAAATTTATATGGTTCGTTGCGGGTCCTAAGCTGTTTTGCTCAGAAGCCATTTCAGTAAGCTAATCAAAATTAGCATGAATAGTCTCCTGAATTTCTCTAGTACGACGATTCCAGATTCGAAAACCTTTGAAGTTCTCACAATATCCAATGAAGATACCAATGTCAGCTTTGGCTTTTAGCTTTCCAAAATCATCACGATCATTATTTGGGTAACAAAGGGCACCAAATACATGAAAGTAATTGATATTCGGTTTACGGTTGTGAACAATCTCCTAAGGAGTTTTGTGATGCCGTTTGGTGATCATGCAACGGTTTTGTGTATAACATGCAGTTGATATAGCTTCTACCTGTAGGATATTCACTAGCAAGTAACACACGATTTGGAGCACTAGAATGGATCGAATAGATGAGAAGTTAGAGAGAGAAAGAGGTTGGGAACTTTAGAGAGAGAAAGATGTGTGTATTAGATTGACATAATTAGAAGTTCCACCCTTTCCCTTGTGTGGGAAAGGGTATTTATAGTTCTTACATAATATGCCCCTAGCGGGCAGTGGAGCGAGCTGACAGTGGGTAAAAACCCGACCCACTCCATAATACTCATAATAATAACTAAGCTACTACTAATATTACTAGTTATCCTGCGAGCTATGATGTGCTAATAAGTACTCGGGGTGACCGAGTCTTCAACTGAATATTCATATTCCTAACAATCTCCCCCTAAGGGAGGTCACCCCGGAAGTAATGTTCTGAATCTTTGCACTCATCCATGGCTCTTGACTTCATAGCTCGTTAAACAATGATTCATCATAATCCTTGATCATTGTGCAGCAGCAAATCTTCAGATGACTTTTTCTTCTGTCTTGGATGATCTTTGTTGATTCTTTGGAGTTATCATCCACCATGTGTTTCCATGTCATCTTTCAGTGGTATGTTTCAATGTGATGAGATATTCTTTCAACCGACATGCTCACACTATTTAGAGTCACGATCTTTCAGCATCAGAGTTTGCAGAAGCTGTGTTGAAGGTCTTTTAGTTTATCATGACTTCTTTGATTATAATGATGAGGTAGTGTGAACATGTGGTGGTGGACTGGCATCTTGTTCGGCAATCTGCTACAACCGCATCAGCTGCATCATCAATCAGCTACAATCGCAAACAGCTGCAACAACAATTAGCTACACTCGCCAGATGTTCCTGCATACGACAGTTTGCAATAAAACGTCCGGTACTTACAGGTTCGGACTTCGAGATTGTTAACAGCATAGTGTGAAAACTCTCTCTAATCCTTACCAAGACCGTTCCTAAATCGAAAACCCACAGAGGGTTTTTTAAGATCTTACCGTAGTAAATCAACGATTAGGTGAGTCGCTGGAGATCACTCCACGACTGTAGACCGTTTGGAACCGTCGTGATCACTAAGCGTAATCCACAGGGAATTACCGAAGTGACCTGCTTTCAGGGCTGTTTGATGTTGACCCTGGCAGGAATTTCCATTCAATCATTGAGAATTACATTCGTAAATTCTCTCATAAATGTTCTGGCAGATTGCTAAGATCTGCGTAGGACTCATGAGTTTACAACTGGTGTCCTTAATGTTGAACAACCAGTGTAGAAATAATTCGTGTTCCTATGAGATCTTATTATGCATCTCGTGGCTCTAGACTCGATTGTGCGTTTTGATTTGGTGTTCGGAGGCTGGAGAGGACTGCCACCTTTTCAATATCATCTAACTCGGAGTGAGAGAGATGATAGAAACGTATTGATCTCCGTGACAAGTGAAACAAGAGTCCTTTGAGGGACCTTGAGTGGATAGGGAGGGTTGTGCAGCGTATCACTGGGTCCATGATACTTTGTCTTCAATGCCAGCAATCAACTTAAGTGATTCTGAAAGCATATGTATTGACCCGGTTTCTGCCTAAAGTGTAAGGAGGGCTTCTTTCTTTTCACCCTTTATCTTTACATTTCTTTTTCATTCTTCAACCCCTTCAGTGCTTACCGAGACTTCATAACTAGCACCTTGTTGGGTTTGTTCCAGTGCTAGCTCCATCTCAGTCGGCACTCTTCCCTTATTCACTTTTCTCCTTTTTAATCATACCTAAGGACTTCTACACTAACTAGTGGATTGTCCCTGGGAAGATCCCTCCGGCTCTGGCGGGATCGTGGGAACTTGAGCCTAACCTAACCATCCTTATAACTCCATGCATTAATTAAAATGGTCGGTCTTTGGAATTCATCCACGATTACCAAACCAAATCTTTGAAAAATCTCTCAAAGTGTTCATGATTCTGAAACACATTTTTGCAAACACTTAAGAGTTTTATATTTTTCAAATGCTCCCCCTCAACATGTGCTCGGTTGATTGTTTTATAAATTTGCACATGTTAGGTAGAGCTCGCACTTTTTGAATTGATCAACTTTCAGTGAACATGACCGATTCGAGACATGCTTACATCACTAGTTAGACTAGCTTGAAATTATTACCCGGCCTGGTCACGTCCACAGAAAGTTTCTCGAAACGGTACACTCTACTCAGACACATCCTTTTCGAGACACGCTTACATCACTGGTTAGACCAGCTTGAAATTATTACCCGGCCAGGATATGTCCTTTCGATCAATGACAGTATAGGTTTCGTCAATTCATTGGTTAAATCTGAGTCACGATCACATGAGATGCCAAATCCTTTGCTCCCCCTTAATAAATGCATGGGAGAGCATTTTACCACATCCAAAACATTTTGCTCCCCCTCAATATGTGCATTGTTATACAAAATGGTTTAGCACATATGGGAGAGCTTACATATATGTCCAAAACATCACATTTTATCAGATTTCATATTTAAATCACATTCTCTCCCCCGATCAAAAATTTCAAACCCTTTGAGATTTGTGATCCCAATTGATTTAAATTAGTTAGAAAATTCTGGGAGAAAATGTGTCCGATTAAATGTTTTCTGATAATTGAGCAAAGAAGACTTCTCTTCTTATATACGAAATGACGCACTGAAACGTACATCAAGTCGGGGAAACATGGATATAAAGTAATCCATGCCCAGGTGAACATCACCCGGTTTGAGGAACAGCTGTCTTTTTGGCGACATGCTTTCCTCAGTGTATATCGCGGGTTGCAGTATGAAGTAACTGCAAGCCATTTAGACATGTTTTAACTGGTTAGTATAACTTCTGCTCGAGCTTCATTTAAAGACCCGTGTCATTATTGAATGACATTTCTAGGTCCGTAAATGTTATCGATAAACAGAAGACATGCCTAGAGGAACTATTTTTGGTATTTTTGTGTTTTTCTGATTTTTATGGTTTTTGTAGGTTTTATATTTTTCTCTTTTCTTTTGTTTTAAGTTATATACAACTATGTACCAGGATATAAGAAGACAATCCTTTACTCCTCCTTTTCTTCCTGAAGACACTTGAGGATTTCAGGTGTCATGCTCTTCATACCAAGGCGTGGGAGAATAAACTGAAACCTTTCTCTTGGGAGAGCCTTGGTGAAGATGTCAGCTAACTGAAACTCTGTCCTCACGAAGTATAGTTCCACAATTCCTTTTTCCACCTGTTCCCTGATGAAGTGATGCCTGATGTCGATGTGTTTTGACCTGGAGTGCTGAACATTGTTACAACAAAGAGCAATGGCGCTTTTGTGGTCACAATATAGGGGAATTTTGTTGTATAAGAATCCATAGTCTGAAAGTTGTGATCACATCCAAAGGATTTGTGCACAGCAAGCAGACATGACAATGTACTCAGCTTCAGTGGATGATATGGAAGTACTCATCTGCTTCTTAGAAGACCAACTAACCAACTTTTCCCCTAAAAACTGAGCTCCTCCTGAAGTACTCTGACGAGTGTCTTGACATCCCGCATGATCAGCATCAGCATAAGCCGTTAACTCCATTGCTGTGTCCTTAGGATACCAGAGACCCATATGAATTGTGCCTTGAAGATATCGGAAGATCCTTTTCACCGCTTCAACATGCTTTTTGGTTGGCTTGGATTGATACCGAGCACACATACACAGAGCAAACAGAAGATCTGGTCTACTAGCAGTGATGTACATCAAAGATCCAATCATGCTTCGATATTTTGTTTTATCCACTGGAATCCCTGAAGGATCTTCATCCAGCTTTGTTCTATCAACCATGGGAGTGTCAACATGCTCACTTGAATTGAATCCAAACTTTTTCAAGATCTCATTGGCGTATTTGGATTGATTAATGAATATGCCTCCGGGACTTTGAGAAACTTGTAATCCTAAGAAGAATGACATTTGTCCCATCATGGACATTTGGAACTTGGAATTCATCTCCTTTGAAAATCTATCACATTCACTAGGATCTATTGAAGCAAAGATGATATCATCTACATAAATCTGAACAAGTAGTAGATGTTTTCTTGACTTCCTGGTGAATAGTGTGGGATCAACAACACCCTTGGAGAACCCGTTCACTAGAAGGAATTTGGACAATGTATCGTACCATGCCCTTGGCGCCTGCTTCAACCCATAAAGAGCCTTCTTCAAGCGGTAAACATGAGTAGGATATTCAGCATCCACGAATCCTTCGGGTTGGCTCACATAAACTTCTTCCTTTAAGTCACCATTCAAGAAGGCCGTTTTGACATCCATCTGGTAGACTATCATATTCCGACTAGCAGCATTTGCAAGGAAGATTCTTATGGTTTCAATTCTAGCAACCGGAGCAAAAGATTCTTCAAAATCAATGCCCTCTTCTTGTCTGAATCCTTTTGGAACTAGCCGTGCCTTGTTCTTTAACACATCACCATGCTCGTCAAGTTTCACTTTGAAGATCCACTTTAAAGCAATGATCATTGCAAGCTCTGGAGGAGGCACTAATTCCCATACTTCAAGCCGATCAAATTCATGAATTTCATCCTGCATAGCCTCGAACCAGCAATCTTTTGTCATTGCTTCTTTGGCATCTTTAGGTTCGACTTTGGACAGCACGGAATTGAAGAAGCACCATAGTGCATGAGTGGCTAGTTGATTACGTGTGGATACTGGACGTGAGGGATTGCCTATGATGTTGTCGATTGGATGATCGCTGGTCCATTTTCTGAGATGGTCGTGAGGTTGAGGGTTTTAAACTGATGTAGCAGTGCTGTGTTCTTCAAGAGAGGATGTGTCTGATGAATGTTCAGGAGCAAATATGTTTTCAAAAGGAAACTCATCAACAGGAGCAAAAGGATTAACTTCCAAAGAATGGTTATCTGCAGATTCTTGTAGCACTGGAGAGGATTGAGTATTTAATGATAAAGGCGATTGACTGGTAGCTGGAGCATTGAGACTGACTGATACTGAAGCTGTTGGGCCTTCTGTGCCTTGCGGAGCTTGAGCCTCAGCCATAGGAAGTACAGCTGGTGCACTTGGGATGGTTCCATTCGTTGGCTCAAAGTATTCATCAAACATAGGATCAAATAACTTCTTCAACTCCTCACATGTAGGTGGTACATAAGAATCCGCAGGCGTGGAATTCTGTACAAGTCCTGAACTAATGGGTCCAGGTGTCAAAAGTTTAAGATCGGGTCCAGAACTAATTTGTCCTGAAGCAGGTTGCTCACTCAGCTCGTCGAACGTGACATGAATGGTTTCCATGATTTTACGGGTTCTCTTATTATAGATTCTATACCCTTTACTGTTTGGTGCGTATCCAACAAAAATACCTACGTCTGCTTTAGCTCTTAACTTTCCCAAGTCTTGACTATCATTAGTCGGATAGCAAAGTGCGCTAAACACACGGAGAAAGGAAAGATCTGGTTTCTTGTTATGAATTAACTCGAAGGGAGTCTTTTCATGAACAGGATGAATTAGAGATCGGTTTTGGGTGTAACATGTTGTTGCAATAGCCTCTGCCCAGAGAAACATCGGTGCCTTTGAAAATATGAGCATGGTTCTTGCAGCTTCCACCAGAGTACGGTTCCTTCGTTCAACAACTCTGTTCTGTTGAGGAGTGCGAGGGATACTTTTCTGATGCGTGATGCCAATACTTTCATAGAAATTACGGAGTTGTTGGTTAACAAACTCAGTACCATTATCAGTGCGGATGATTCTGACAGTTTTATCGAGCCTTACTTGCAGCTGTTTTATCAGTTTAATGATAACCTCTGGAGTTTCGTCCTTGGTTCTCAAAAACTATACCCATGTGAACCGAGAATAATCATCTACTATCACCAAAACATACTTCTTTTCATTTATGGTTTGTATTCTCATTGGACCGCACAAGTCCATATGGAGGGTATGAAGAACTTCCAAGTTAGTGTTAATGGTTTTAGGCTTGTGGGTTTGTTTCTTGCTTTTGCCCAGTTGACATGCAGAGCAGAGATGATCTTTCTCATATTTTAGTCTGGGCATCCCTCTAACAAGATCTTTACGGGAAAGATTATTTATGGTACCGTAGTTCAAGTGGTTCAAACGACGATGCCACAGCCATGATTTTGTTTTAGAGGCTTTTGAAAGCAAGCATATGGGAGAGGACTTCAACATTTCTTCAATCGATATGGTGTATAGATTGGTGCCCCGACTGCCCTTGAGGAGATCTATACCATCCAATTCTCCGACGAAACATGTATGTTTTCTGAAAGCCACTTCCAGATCTAAATCACAAAATTGACCCACAGAAAACAGATTGTGCCCTAATCCTTCCACATAATATACCCTTGAGATTACACTGTCACTGAACACATAATCTCCATAACCCATAATCGCACCAAAGTGGTCGTTCCCGAATCTAACTGTCCCGATAAACTTTTTCACGAAGTTCTTGAGCCGTGAGCGATCCCCAGTCATATGTTTAGAGCAGCCTGAGTCCAAATACCAAAGGACGATTTGTACGACCTGCATTTGAAAACAGACAACGATGGATAACTGAAATATGTGGATCCCCACGTGCAGTTGGGGTCCGTTTGGTTAGCACACACAAATTCAGGAGCAACAGAAGTATCAATCACTGAGGTTACTATAGTGGAATCTACCCTAGGTTCAGCAGATGACTTATGATGAAGGCATTGTGTTCCTAAGGGCAAAATTCGACCTGTTGGTCTCCATTCCTTAACTTTTACATTCTTATGTTTATTCACCTTAGGTAATGGATGTTTATTTCCTAAAGCAAATTTCTTTCCAGTGGGTCTCCATTGATACCCAACATTTGCAAAAGTTTTTCCTGTTGCCTTCCAAACTTTCTTCCTTCTTTCAGTTTTTCTAACATAATTAACATGGGGTGGTGCATGAGACATCAGAAATGACACAACACATTCATCATGATTAGCATAAATTAAGCATTTTTCACATGTTTTACAGACCGCATTAGAATTCGAATTAATTACAGTACTTTTAATACTAGAATCAACACGATTCAATCTAGTCTTTGCAAACTTATTGTTCCTAGGTTGGGCTTCTACACTCTTCTTGTGATCACTCTTAGCTGGCGTAGTCCTATCATTCCTTGTATTGCCTTTAGGCTTTGACCCGCTAGCTTGGGTGTCACTTTTCACTCCTATAGAAGTAACGATGGGAACATTAGTTTGTTTCACTAACACATGTTTTCCTGATTTTGATGTGCTGGGTTCTGATGTTGTACATGGTAAATCAAAGGCTACATGTTTGTTCTTAACAGTGGATGATGATGCAACAAATCTATCTCTATGGCTGTTAAACTTAGGGACTGAGCCTATGGCATATTCTAAGTTTTCCTGAATCCTTTTCGTGAGTTTGCAGGCATAAACAACTGCCCTATCAAGTGGCTTTTCAGTTCTATCCTCTTCAACTACCTCACGAAGTGTGTCAAGGCCCTCTCTAAGATGATCGAGATATGTTTGATGGGCAAAGCTATTATTTCTAAGGTTAAATGGAATACGCCCAACATCAACATCATACTTTTTACTAGCAGTAGCCTTTGGTGCATCACAATTATTTATGGTGTTTTGATATTGAAAATTCTGAGAATCTGAAGACGAAGGTTTATTGGTGCCATACACATCACACTTGTTGGATTTCAATTGGGCAATTGGGCCCTCAGCAGTCGAATCGTGTTCGTGTGAGCTTGAATTTTCTCATCTCGTTTGCTTAATTCAAAATAAGTATCAAATTCAGGAGCATCCAAGGATGTCTTGTCATTTGATATTTTATGTTTTTCATTTAAATGTTGATGTTTCATTTGCAAATTTAGATAATCAACTTCTAATTTTGAAAAACGTTTAACCATATTATCATGGTCATCATTTTGAATTTTTTCAAGCAATTTTAAATTCTCCCCCTCAAGCTCAACAACACGATTCTGGGTGACATTTTACGCAATAGCATACTCATGAAATTGACAAGCAGACAATGCAGAATCAGTAGCAGTGTAAAATACATCTTGTGCAATACATTTAGCAATCAAGTTGTCATTAGTGATGAGTATGTTTTTTCTTTCAATCTCACGACTCTTAAGTTCTATTGCATATTCATTCACCTCATTTTCCATATCTTTAAACACTACTTTCATTTCTTTTATTTCTGTGTTGAGGGCAATTTGCAGCCCTTCAAAATGTTCTTTGAGTAGTTTAAAGAATGGCATGACCTCAGTTAAGTAACACCTTTTTGCATGTTCAAAACACCTTTCCCCCTCAGTAATGCCGGTTGGTGTGATTCTCTTCTTACATGTTTTATCGAAATCAGCAAACAGTTGCCAAAGCACATATAAGCTAATAAAGGTTTTGCATTCAGTAGGAAGAGACAAAGGCACCAAATTCCTAGGTGTATTGGGAGGATACACCGTTATGGACGCAACTTTTCTAATGAGAGGGGTGTTGGCCTTAAGTTTTTCTTCCTTAAGTTTTTCATTATCTTGTTTCCAGAATATCTGTTCAGGTGTTAACTTCTTTTGAGGAGCAAACACAGTCAAACGATTTTCCTCACTATAGTCATGGGGCTTGACTATTATTCGTCTGGCTATGCACTCGGGATCCCTCATTTTTTCATTCATTCTTTCCCTTGTTCTCTCACTTATCTCATCCTCCTCTTTAGTGTAGATATGCTCAGGCGGGTCATGATTAGGCATAAACATCACATTAGAATCATTTAATGCAGGTTGGGCTATCTTAGCAATCTCATGAATAGCTAATTTAGATTTACCTACATTGCTTTCACTATGCTTGTCACTTAACTTTCTGTGCTTATACATCATTTGGGTAGTCTGTCTGGTTTGGTCTTGTGTGTAAAACTTATCCTCAAGCTTATTCTTTAAGGTTTTGAGTCTAGAAAAATCATTTAAGAGTTCCTTTTCTTTTTCTTTGAATTCTAGCTTAAGTGTAGTTATACACTTTTGTACTTCCTGTTTCTGTTTGACAGACTGTTCTAGCTGATTTTTCAAAGAATTCAACTCTTGTTTTAATGTTTCTTCTCTTACTCTAGACTCTTTAATAAGTGTACTCATTTGACCTTCTAATTTCTGCTCACGTTCATTAAGCTCAAACTTAGCACGTTGTTCATACATAGCCACTTGTTCTTTATAAATGTTTAGTCTAGTGATCAAGTTATCATCAGGGACAGGCAAGTTGTTCTCATGGCACTCACATGCATTATCTATATTACACGCATTATCTAAGGCACACACATTACTTATAACACAAGCATCATTATTGACAGAAGATTCACCATTTGGTACATCAGGCGAGTTGTTGTGATTCAAATACTGTTCATATGAAATAATATTGCTATTTTCCATGTCAAAATTACTTGAGTCAGAAACATCTGCCTGTTGTACTTCTTTGGGATTCTTTTGTCCATCAACTATATCATATGTGTCATAAATTTTTAGTACCTCAGATATCACAGATGCACTAGAGGAACCAGCTTGTTGAGGTGATGAAGTCAAGGAAGACAAGTTGGCCATGAAGATTGTTTGAGCCGTAGGTTCATCATCTACATCTGAGTCAAATGCATCACAATCATCTGCCTTGAAGATGTTAGGATCGTTAAGTGCTAGATCCTGAACCGGTTGCTCATCCACATCTTCATCAAACGTATTTCCCCCATCACCAGCCAAGAACAATAACTCTTCCTCATCCAATACAGCTCCATTCTCTTGAGCTTGCATTAACAGCATCTTGTCTTTGAAGTAATCTGAGTTCTGAGGACGTTTAGGTTGATTGCAGTTTCTAGCAATGTGTCCCAGTCCTCCACAATTGTAGCACTTGATCTGTTTCCCTTGCCCCTGATTGGCATTCCCTGCTCTATTCTGCACATAACCTCGACCCATGTTTCTTCCAGCTCTCCCTTGCACATTCTGAACCACAATTTTCCCATCCTCCACCATTGCTAGATTGCGTGGGTTGGATGAATTCCTTAACTGATTGTTGGTCTGAGGGAGTGATGCTTGAAACTGTTGAACCAGTAATGATACTTGATTGGTGAGGTTGTCAATCATTTTGTCGGTCTGAGAGTAGCCTGAGTCAAGTTGAGAACTCATAGCAGGTACTGGTGAGTGAAGTTGATGATAGCTTGGGTTGGATGATGATTGGGTTGTTGGTAGAACATTTGTAATAAAAGCCAGTGGATCATTTGGAGTTGAAGGATTTAACTTTTCTCTCAGCACCCGATCATAGGCAGCATGCTTCTCATGTTGTTGCAGGTAGGCATACAGCTGTTCATAGTTGGTATCCCTTAAACCTTTGTTGAGTTTGACAGCAGTAACAAATCTGTCCCATTCAGGAGTCATGTTGTTCACAAACTTTGAGTTTAGTTGGATGTTGGGCATAATCATTCTGATCATCCTCATATCATTCACCAACTTATGAAATCTCACATAGTAGTCTGTGATATTCTCTCCTGGGTTCATTTTGAAATGATCGAACTCATCATACAGCTGTGACTCACGGTCTTCCTTTGTGAGTTCTGACCCTGCCAACAACATTTTAACATTGTCCCACACAGCTTTAGCTTCAGTGTTGAAATTGATGAGCTTGTATACATCCTTTGGCAGACCTTGAATGACAATGTTTGAAGCTCTAATGTCAGCATCATACCTTTTCTTTTCTTCTTCATTAAGATCATTGTAGTTTCTAGGTCTGTCGATTCCCAAAGTTACAGTCCCATCTTCACCAGTTGTAACAGCATCTCTGGTGGTACCCATCTGATATGGTCCTTCTTCAATTGACTTGAGAATGTTAACTCCATTTTCTTTTCCCAAGCAGTAAAGTCTTATCCGTTGTGCCCAAGACTCATAATCCGTCCTATCTAGCATAGGTGGACGAGTGTCAGATCCTGCTGCTTGAATATCATCTGATGAGGTGCTTGATATGGTAGCCATAGTAAATACTGGATTTTACAGATCTTGTGATTTAACCGAGAAATCGAATCTTTCGCGGGAATTTCTAAAATCACCAAGACACAAACCGCAATGGGCAAATAGCAACCTTGAGGATACAAACCGCAAGATACAAGCCGCAACCCTAAGGACACAAACCGCAACGACAAACCGCACACCACAAACCGCACAGACAAACCGCACAACACAAGCCGCACAGACAAACCGCACAACACAAGCACAACACAAGACGCACAGACAAACCACACAACACAAGCCGCACAGATAAACCGCACAACACAAGCCGCACAGACAAATCGCACAACACAAACCGCACAACACAATCCGCCAAACACGTCGCTTTCTAAGCGTTTTGTCGTTATTTGCCAAAACCGGTAATAAGACAAGCCGCTACTTCGAGGTAACACAAACCGCACCTTTCACTTGTTCAAAAGTACACAAACCGCAACTTAGAACTTGTCTCCGAGAGACAAACAGCAACGATGAACACTTTTTCAAAAACACACGATGCAGCCAAAAATCACCACACGAAGCTTGAAACAACGATTCCAAACACCAAACACTACTTCTATGTTATCCCTAAGCTAGAAAGTACAAGATTAAACAACTTCTAACCTCTAAACAAAGCACAAAATAGAATATTTGGTGATAGTTTATTCGAACCAAAATACCCCAAAAACTAGTCAAATCCGTGAATCCTAACACACATGGACCTAACCATGGCTCTTGATACCAATTGTAGGATATTCACTAGCAAGTAACATACGATTTGGAGCACTAGAATGGATCGAATAGATGAGAAGTTAGAGAGAGAAAGAGGTTGGGAACTTTAGAGAGAGAAAGATGTGTGTATTAGATTGAAATAATGAGAAGTTCCACCCTTTCCCTTGTGTGGGAAAGGGTATTTATAGTTCTTACATAATATGCCCCTAGCGGGCTGTGGAGCGAGCTGACAGTGGGTAAAGACCCGACCCACTCCACAATACTAATAATAATAACTAAGCTACTACTAATATTACTAGTTATCCTGCGAGCTATGATGTGCTAATAAGTACTCGGGGTGACCGAGTCTTCAACTGAATATTCATATTCCTAACATGCAGTTGATACAGCTTCTACCCATAGGTAATCAGGTAATTGAGCATTGATTAACATTGTTCTTGCTGCTTCCACTAACGTCCTGTTGTTTCTTTTGAGAACCCCATTCTGTTCTGGACTTCTTGCAATAGATGTTTGATGTTCAATTCCCACTTTCTCAAAATAATCTCGAAGAGTTTGATTCTTGAATTCAGTTCCATTGTCTGTTCTAACTTTTCTAACCGTATTACGAAGCTGAACTTGAATTTTAGTGAGAAAGGTGATGATCATTGATGGAGCTTGATCTTTACTTCAAAAAAAGTACACCCAAGTCCATCTGGAGAAGTCATTGACAATTACCAAAATGTAGCATTTACCGTTGATCGTTTAAACACGCATAGGGCCACACAAATCCATATGAAGTAATTGAAGAACGTGATCAGTACTGTGTTCTATTTTTGAAGGGAAATGTGCACGAGTACTTTTTCCTTGTTCACAAGATGGACATAGGTGATCTTTTGCATACCGAAACCTTGGAATACCATCGACTAGTTTGTGACGTGCAAGTTCAGTCATGGTTTTGAAATTCAGATGAGACAGTCGTTTGTGCCATAACCAGGATTTTATCGAATGTGCTTTGGAGAGTAGACATATAGGAGAAGGAGCAGTCATATCAGACATTGAGATGGTGTAAAGACTAGTTCCACGTTTGCCCGACATTAGATCGTTTCCTTGTAAATCACAAACGAATCAAGTTTTCTCCCGAAATGCTACTTCCAAATCCCCATCACAAAATTGACTGACTGAGAAAAGGTTGTGACCAAGGCCTTCGACATAGTAGACACGACTAATTTCAATGTTGCCATTGACATAATCTCCATAGCCCATGATAGCAGCTAAATGATCATTCCCGAATCTGACAGTGCCTATGAACTTTGCAACAAAGTTTCCTAGAAGTTTGAGATTGCCTGTCATATGTTTGGAACATCCGCTATCAACAATCCACAGAACAATTTGAATCACCTGCATCACATGAAGATGACGAAGATGGAGTGATGGTAGCGGTGGAACCCGTTGGGTTAGTAACACAGTTATTAATAACCTTAGGTAGCCATGTAAAACTAGGTTTTCTTTGTAGCCAACGTTGCCATGTCCACCTAGTTTCAGCTTTCTTCTTAGTGAATTTGCTAGGTGATTGGATTGTCTTAGGAGTTGTATTCGCAACTATGGTTTTATCTAAGGCATTCTTAGAAACTACACTTGGCGGTTTTCCTAGTATAGACTTAGAAGCAATAGTGGGCCTAGAGGGAATGCCAGATGTACGTTTCTTATTACGAGATAAAAGAGATTTTGCAACACACTTCTTATGATCACCAGATAACATGCTTTTACGACAGAACACACAAGATGCATCAACATTCAAAAGATTCAAAGTCTTAGCATTCGTTACATCAAGATTAGAATTACAAGTTTTTAAGTTCGATTCTAAATCAGACGCAACATGCGTTTTAATTAAACTCCTAACGTGATCTTCTACTTCTTGTTCTTTTAGTGTTCCGCTCCTACGTTGCCAGATACTAGTCTTCTTTTTGTTGCACTTAGGCTTGGTTCTGCTAACGCTAGGAGGGGTGACTATTCCTTTAGAATTGGAAGCATTCAAATTAGTAGTCTGAGGAGATGTTTGCCTGGGTGTTGTGTCCATTTTGTACATTCCTGGTACAATCACATTTGTGTGAACAACCTCTCTTTTTTCAAGTAACTGAATTTTCTCTTCGAGTTCAATGACGATGTGATTCTTTTGTTGAATTTTTGAATCAAGTTCTCTGTTTAAGCGAACGGTGTTATTCCGATTTTGACAAACTTCATCGATGTTCTTTTCATAAGTGAAAATTTGACTTTTTAAAACAGCATTTTCATTTTCAAGATTCTTAACTTCGGATGTGTGACTGTTCTAAACGGACATTGTTTCTTTTTGACTTTGCAATTTTAATTCAAATTCAAGACTCTAAGTTTGACACCATTGCAGCTTCTTATTGAGTTGAAAATTTTCTTTTGAAAGTTTACTTTGCACCTCATCATTGAGTTTAATGATTCTCTCATTTTCTCTTTTTAAATTCACAATTTCATGTCTCAACATTTCAGTGTTAGCAGTGTGATCATCAACAAGCGTAGCATTGCAAGACACATAAATGGAATTCATAAACACAGAGATAATATCAGAACTTAGAACATCTTCCAAGAGTCGATCAACTTCATTTTTTAAAACTTTGTTTCGACGTTTTTGTTTTGAGATCGCATTTTCTGTAGCATTGAAAGTGTTCATCATGGATGTTACTTCTGTTTGAAGTTCCTGTTCCCAGTGTGTAGCACAAAGACGCAAATGTTGAACATATAAAAATTGTTTTTGAAAAATTTCTCTCTTTTCTTTTTCATAAGGAGATATAAAAGTGGAAACTTTTATCTCAGAATTAAGTTCAATTGCTTGTTCCAAAAATTTGATGTCTTTCATAAACGTATCAAAATATCTAAGTACAAGACATTGTTTTGGTAATGGTGCAATTACAGCAGAAGTTGGTAAAGGACCATTTATTTGTGCCACTGGTTTAACAGGACCAACCTCATAAGAAGATTCATTAATTTGCATTACAAACCATGATTGTTCTGTTTTATCCTTTTGAGGAACGAAGATGTCGGAAATATGAGGTACTTTTGAATAATCAAATGGTTTGTTAAACTTAACATTGCTCATTTTAGATCGACTCTCTTCTTCCTGTTCCAGTTCTTCCTCACAGTTATGTACAACAACACGCATAATTGAATCATCAAAGAGATGTTTTTCACTATACAACTTTGGATTTTCCTTAAGTGCTTTATGTAGAAAACGTGGTATGTCATCACCAATAGCAAAACCATAACCTTGGGGATTTTGCTTAAGAGTAAACTTTTGAATTGTTGTTACAGACTCACCAGTTTTATATACAACTTTTTGAAACTCTTTTAATTTACATTCCAAATCTACGATTTCCTCAAGATAAGAATCAATCCGTTTCCTAGACACTTGCCTATGTTCAGAAAAACTAGCTTGACAAGTTGACAACTCTGTTTTAGTTTTTGAAAGTTTAGAATTGAGATGTTCAACATGTTGTTTGAATTCTAATTTTTTCTGTTCCATTCGAGAAACCAAGTTGTTTTTGGAAGCAGCTAATTCTCGTATTTGATGTTGTAAATCTTGTTCTTTGACAAGAGAGTTTTGGAATGCAACTTCAAAACTTTTTTCTCGTTTTTCTTTTGTTTCAAAATTTGTGAGTTGTATTTTATA